>JASDDO010000028.1:73963339-75388339 GCA_030015575.1 Agapanthus africanus
CTCGTTGTTTGTTCTTAGCTCTGTTAAGGAAAGGGCGAAACGCATTATCCCTCCTTGCGGAGTTACAAAGATAAGGCACACCCCAGCTTTGATTATGGGGGTGCTTTTCTTTCGTTTCTTCAAGGAGGACGCTCCGTCGAAGTAGAGTTCCTATTGGACATTATTTTCTTCCATCTTCCCTTCGATTGTGTCGAACGCGTGTTCATCTGGAAATTAGCAATTTAAGGGAGAATCGGCTAGTATCGTTTGCTCAGCGAGAAAGTCGGCGATGGCCTGGCCTTTCACTGCCTTGAGGGGTCGATGTGTTATCGAGAATTCTATCAAGAGGAGGGCCTATTTGACAAGCCTTCCTGTTAGTATGGCCCTTGACATCAGATATTTGAGAGGATCCACCTTCGATATGAGATGGACCTCATGTGCCAAGGTATAATGTCGAAGCTTCATTATCGCGAAGATCAGTGCCACACAGTGTTTTTCAATGGGGGAGTAGTTGTTTTCTACCCCCAGAAGAACTCGACTCAAATAGTAGAGAGCTCTCTCCTTCCCTTGGTCGTTCTCCTGTGCCCATAGCGTGCTTAAAGAACCTACAAGGGCTGTTGTGTATAGGATGAGAGGCTTTCCCTTGACCGGAGTGGTCAGTACTGACGCGTTCTACAGATATTACTTGATTTTGTCCAGTGCACTTTGGCATTTACGATCCTAAACGAATAGGGTCCCCTTCTTCATTAGATTGATGTAGGGGCGGCATTTGTCAGAGAGGTTGGCTATGAACCGCCAGATATATGCGAGCTTTCCTTGGAGAGACTGCAGTTGTTTGAGAGTTCTTGGCGCGGTCATTTCCATAATCGCCTTGATCTTTGATGGGTGTATTTCGATACCTCAGTGTCGTATGATGAATCCTAGAAATTTTCCTGAGGAGACTTCAAACGCGCATTTCAGAGGGTTCATCTTCAAATTATATTTCCGAAGATACTAGAACACTATTTTCAAATGCTCACAGTGCTCCTCGTACGATTTGCTTTTCATCACGAGGTCGTTGATATAACATTCGACAATCTCATGTATGAGGTCATCGAAGATCTTCATCATTGCCCTCTGCTGGGTAGTGCCAGCGTTCTTTAGACCAAAGGGCATCACTTTATAACAGAATATGCCCAGCAGAGTCCGGAAGACAGTATGATTTTGGTATTCGGGATGCATCTTTATTTGATTATACCCCGAAGATCCATCCATGAAGGAGAAGACCTCATGGGTGGATATGTTATCGATCATCAGCTCGGTAACAGGTATTGGGAAGTTATCCTCCGGACAAGATTTGTTAAGGTCCCGGAAGTCCACGCAGATGCGCACTGTTCCATTTTTCTTCATCACTGGAACAATGCTGGCAATCCAGTCGTGATATTGAACTTCTTGGATGAAGCCGGAGTGAATTAGTTTCTTGACTTCAGCGTTGATACTCATTTCAAGTTCGAGTCGCATTCTTCTTGGTGTTTGCTTGACTGGCTTAACGTCCAGCGATATAGCTAGTTTATGCACCGCTATTTCTGGATCTAATCCCGGCATCTCAGAATAGTTCCATGTGAAACAGTCTTTATACTGCATAAGCACACCCTTTAGTGTGGCCACCTGTGTTTTAGACAACAGCTCACTGACGAACGTTGGCCTTGGATCATTTTCTGTCCCTAAGTCAATTTTCCTTACATTGTCTACCGTGGTGTGTATCCTATCTTCCAGCTTTTTTGGCACCGTTGGAAATTTTGAGATCACCTTGTCATCATCCTCATCTATGAAGCACTGGGAGAGGTCATCCATATTCTCGTGCTCCCCCTCCTTTGAGAATATTATCACGTGGCAGGTACGAGTTCGTTTCCAAGCTCGATGTTGATCTGGACTTACCCTCGCAATACAGGTTGCTTTTGGCTCATGCTTTCGTGGTGGGGTTACCCTCCAACTGTCGGATAGAGCAAACATGTCTTGCTGATACTGTTCTTTGACCCAGTGTTTGAAGATGAAGCAGTCTTCAAGAGGATGTCCTACTGCTCGGTGGTAGGAGAAATAAGCCGGATGATGGACCTCGTTTATTTGTTCGGGGTGCCGAGACTCCGGGAGCGTCATCATTTGATATTTAATGACAAGGTCGAATATTTTCCTTGTCTTGTCTCAAGGGAAAGAATTTTCCGACCCATCTTCTTCATAAAAGACGGATTCCAGATGAATCTTTCTCGATTGCGTGGCTTCTTGGATCCGCTTCGCTGTTTTAGAACGTCATTCTTGTTCTTCACCTTGTTTTTGCCTTTAAGTCGGGCTTTTTCCTTGCCATGAAAGCGCACAGCGGGCTGAGGGTGAAGGGCATCGTAGTCTTCTCTTTCCGCAGATTGCTGAGTAAGACGCTGCGTCCTGGCTTACTCGTAAATAGCCATTTCGCGGCTGTGGTCATCCCAGACCTTTTGACCTGCTTCCCTTATTAGCTTGTCAATTTGTTCTTCGAATGATGGAATTGGCATTCTTACAGCAGGATCTCGCTCTGGTTCAATATCAGCGCTATCTGGAAAAACATTCCCTTCTCCACCGGAGTTATTTATGACACGACAGCCATAGAATCGCTCCCGTTTCTTAGACCGAACGTATCCAAGTCCAATCGTCCCCATCTTCCAGTTAGGCATCTTTCGCTGAGTCCCGGGGATTTTGTCATGACCCGAAATAGCACGTGACTGTCCCTTGAATCATATGAAGTCTATAGGACCTCATCTAATTCAAGTAAGCCAAAAGCCCAGAAATCTAAAACCATTTTAATAACAAATAAAGGAAAACTAGTTTTAAAGAAGTGAAGAAAACATGTTTTAAAAACAAGGTTTTTAAATAAGTAAGCCGAATATACATTTTTACAATTTCTAGTCCTTTCTGAAAATTTCGGTAGAGTTTCCTTTGTAAATACTGGCCTTTAATAGGGTACGACATGATAAAAGCATATATATACAATGATAAAAGGCATCCCCAAGCGGGAGCTAGCTCTTCGTCAATCGACTGTCACAACTACGCAAGCAGTAATATACAACGCCGAAGGGCGAGGGTCAAAACTCAAAAAGGAAACTCAAAATCAGCATGAAAACCATAATACTACAACGCGCGACTCTAAGGTCGAAATAATACACAACTGGTTTTCTAAGTCTGAAACAATATACAAGTTTGGTTGATGGAATTAATAGATACAACTGAATAAAATAAATACAAGGGTGGTCACGACGCGAGTGAACCCACCTACCAATACAATCATCCAGAAAGGAAGCAGTGTGCCAGAAAAGCCATAATGAAACCTGTACAGCAAAACCTGCAAGAACTGTGGCACAACGGGGGTGAGTTGCCAACTCGTGAATAGAAAACATCACAGAGCAGAAATCGTATGTATGACACAATCCTAGGTCAATACGATCAAATATATATAAAGCTCAAATGAATAAGTCTGAAGCATGATAAGGTGGCAAGGTAAACATCTATACATAAGTGTAGTACCAAGTGCTCGTGCTAGTGCCTCAGATAACAGCATATCATAATGTGAGGTATGATCAAAGTAATCTGTGTCAACTTTATCATGAAGTCTATGAGTATGTGGATATCATCCAACTATGTGATCAATGTCAACTATATGTATGTGGATATCGTTCACGTGTCACCCAAGGACAATAAGCATCATGCATGTAAATATCATAAGCATATGCATGGAAGTATGAGGATATAATCAACATGTGTCCCTCACGACACATCAAAATCATGGAACCGGAGTGTCCAGTATCGACACTCGAAAACATCATGAAAGCTGTGCCCAGCATCAGCACGTAAATCCTCATATATCGGGTTCCGTCAATCCGGATCGACCTACGGGCTCCGTCAGTCCTGATCGGCCCATATCATCTCTCGACTCCGGTCGGTATCCTTCGGATATCCGCCGAGCCCAAATACTATCACCGGTAGGTAGTAGTCCCTTTGGCAGGCTCATCGTCATCCACACGAAATCTCTCTCTCGCCCCGGGGTACCATACCGGGTCCACCATGTACTCGCAATCGGCCTCATCCGCCTCCTCGAAACAGGTTTCACATGTCGCTCTCAGAACCGAGAAAACACATGATAGACGCACTGAAATATCATATCAAGGGTAACCGGGTTTTTAAAACAATACATACTTTCTTTTGAAATACCCACGGTTCCCAAATCCAGAAGTATCAAGGAAACAACATATCTCAATGCGTATAATCATATAAAAGAAATGTAAGCATATCAGTATATTATGCAACACAATACAGTAATATGCACATAACGTGGGAAGACCGCTTCTTTAAAATGAATCAGTTTTAAAAGTATCCTGCGGTTCCCAAGTCTCCAAATCAAGCCAGAATCATCTATGTATGTGCAAATACGTATGTATGCAAGAATGGATGTACAATATGTATGTGCACAAGTATGAGTGTACAATAGGTATGTGCACAAGTATGAGTATACAATAGGTATGTGCACAAGTATGAGTGTACAATATGTAAGTACACAAGTATGAGTGTATAATAGGTATGTGCACAAGTATGAGTGTACAATATGTAAGTACACAAGTATGAGTGTACAATAGGTATGCGCACAAGAATGAGTATACAATATGTAAGTACACAAGTATGAGTGTACAATATGCATGTGCACAAGTATGAGTGTACAATATGTAAGTGCACAAGTATGACATGCAAGGGGTTATATCCTGAATGCAATAGTCCTACAGTGTAGTGACATGGCAATTATCGATGATAAAGTGTGTGAGCTGGCAAGCAGGTGTACGTGGAACATACGCATCATCGATAATGGTGCTGGTGTCCTAACAGCATGGTTTTAATATAACAATAAACATATTTAAGCATGCAATGCGATGCGAAAAGCAGAATATGCGGTAAATGAATAATAAACACAACAGTGCAGAATCTACATCAGTGTATCTATGTCATACTGTTTTGCCATTTGAAAGAAGACGAATTGGGGTTTTTAGGAAAATAAGGGCTACGATGTTTTTAAGAAAAGATGCGTCTTTTGAAAATATCCGTAAAATCCCTTTCCTGTCTTTAAAATACTCCCGATTCGTTAGTTTTTGAAATAGGTATGGCATTGGTCTAGCCTAACATCTACTAAGCAAACTACAGATCTAACTAATGAGCTAATCGGGAGGGTATGGAAACCACCTAAATCTGAGTCGATACATACATACATACATATATATATATATATATATATATATATAATAGTCGGTGATCCCACCTCAATAGTATCACGTACGATACAATATATCATATGACATCCTCGAGTCATGAGTGCGGATCTATCATCAATATATAGCTCGTACGGTACATCCATCGTACGGCATCCCAAATCTGGGTACGGGTCAATATCACATTCATCTCATCAATTATCTGGTATCCTTATCATCATATCTCATGATCTGTGGTACTGATCTAAGTCTAGTATAAACCGATACCATCTATGTAAATGCGTGTGTAAAACACACGTCCAAAGGCCCGCTAAAATCTCATGTCGTATCCCAAATACGAACCACATCATATCACCAATCTCACGGCACTATGCCCAATCTCATCGACTCATCTCCAAATATGATCCACTATCCTCATCATCCAGGTATAACTATAATAAGTAAGCAGGTGTGTGCGTGTGGGTGTAAACCTATTCTAGGGTTCGCAACTAGGAACTATACTAGTTTACTTCTACACCCTAATATAACCATAGTACACCTAATCACATCTAGAATACCCATGTCACACAAAACGCTATCATATATATAAGGATAGTATATATCTAGTATACTAAATATCGAACTGCGGGGGTGCTATACGCCATCCACCCGACTTCCCCCATAGATATAATCTATTCACCTGCTTCCTGCGTGTCAGTGTCGATGTCGTCTTCATCTTCTTCGTCATATGAAGCTCTCGTGAAGGTACCTACAAAGATAACACATTCGCAAATGCACATTAAAATCACATCGGAAAACCAAAACGACACGCTAAGGCCTATAGGTTAGAACCTATGGACTACGCTTTCAAACCATCAAACAACCCTTGATATCGTCGTACAAACGTCAAGTGATCGAGGTAAAACACAAATACGCAAATCCAGAATTCAAAATATAAGAAACGAAACTCCGAATCAAAACAGCAACTCAGGAAAAAGGTCCCAGATTTCACCCTAGGTCAAATTGGTCAGTATTGCATATGCCAATGGTCTATTTTACTGGAGATAAAGCCCTGGAACAAAAACGAGTCACATCCTCACTACTCTGGCAGCAAATTGCAGCGAGAACGAATTAATTGGCGGCCTGGGTTGTGGGATGGGGGCTAGGGTTTTGGTGGTACACTCCAGGTTGCCTGCACATCACTTTGTGTTTGCAAAATAATTTTCAGAGTCTCCGGGTGATAGCAGATTTCATTTAACCTCACAGAAACCACAATTTTCCGATATCGGCTTTTCTAAATCCATATTCCGGGGTTCTAGTCTCTGGTTTAGGTCTGGATTCTAGCACTAGAGGGTTTGTATGGCCTCTACTGAGCTCAATTTTCCATCACAACTCTCAAATTCCAATAACCCTAACTAGAATTTTCCAAGTTAACCCAAACCACACAATATCGGTTCTAATCTAACATGGGGTTAAAAATAATGGAAATACTAAGCTAAAGGTTTAGAAAATACCTCATTTGGCAACTCAAGAAAATTCTTGAGTTGCCCCCAAGTGTCCAAAATTTGATTTTTCTTGGTCCAATGTGCTTCCCTTGAGCTTGTGCATCTTTTTAATGAAATGGGATTTGGGTTTTGAGGTGTTTTTCATTGAGTTTTGGGGGGTTTTGTGGAGAAGGAGGGAGGGGCAGCAGCAGCAGCAGCAACATGAAGAGGGGAGAGGAAATGAGTGAAAGAAATGATGAGGGAATGGCTCATGACATGGGTTGACCCCTCACCCACTCTTTCTCTCTCTAACCCATACCTCTTATTCTAATCTTTTCCTTTTCTTTTCTAATTTCCTTCTCTCCTCAATAGTAACCCCAAAACAAAAGCCATGCACCCAAAAACATGTAGTAAAAGGCAACAAGTGTAAAAAAAAAAGATATGGTGCATGTTTGCACAAAACAAGCTTAAAATCAGATTAGCGAATTTTAATCGCGATTAGCACTAAATTAGCATTTAATTAATCATAAAAACTTAAAATTTGCGTAATTGTCATAAAACACCCTCTTTTAATAATTTCCATAATTTTCCAATTTTTTCACAAATTTATCGGTATTTAATTATACCGCCTTATTAAAATATTCAATATTTTATTATTAAATTATAAAAATTCCCAAAATAATATTTTATTTTTCTGAAATGTTACAATCTTCCCCCTTAAAGAAATTCGGTCCCCGAATTTAAATTTAAACCCCCAAATTTTAAAACATTTCGATAAAAAGTCAAAGTCGTCGGGGCTCCGAAATCATTAATACATAAGACGCATCATAGCGCAATGCATGCACAAGAACAATGAGCAGATAACTCAAAATCAAAACTCTGTCAAGCATCCCGCAATCATCGGAGTCATGGTAAAGACACAAAGGTCAAATCCAAAACAAAACCGATATGATATACATCATAATTATACATGTAGACATCAAATCTATACATGTAAATAACTGAAAGAAATGCATGCCAAACCTTTTTAAGTCGCTATGCGATGCACATAACACTACACAGTGGCGGACGTCTATTGTAAGAAAGTAACCATATATGTATATATCTTTTGTTTAATAGGTACGTTCCGCCATTTTGAAAACAATTTAGAAGGGTTTCCTTATTTTAAACGTTTCGTGTCATATCAGACACGTAGGTATATACTGAGACTATAACTCGCTTTTTGGAAATCCCTTCGATAACTATCAATGCATGCAAAATATATCCAGGTACTGTCCTCTGACTAGTCCTGCTCAGTACGAAAACATATAGCAAATATCATAAAAACATACTGCTCCATCAGAAATCAATCCCAAAATGTATATAAGACTACCCTGTGTGTCTGGTGCGCACGGAAATCAAAATCCATATATGTGCCATACATGTGCACAGAAACAACATCTAGATGCAACGGGTGTGCACGAAACATCTGTCATAGGCAACGTGTGTGCCTGACAACAAAATCAGGTGCATCTGACATGCACGAAGAATCCCGATTTAGTACATCGGGTATGCACCAAAATCGCATCTCAAAACATGCGCTCAACACGCGTGAAAATCCAAATCAGGTGCATCCATCATGCACGAATAAAATCTAAATCATGCGCATTCAACATGCACGATGTCACGAAATCCAATTATCAAGCGTCGAACATGCACGAAGTCTAAATCAATTGCACGGAGTGCAAGAAGTCAACATCAATATCAGAATCAAAATCGACGGTATACAATACGGCTCAATCAAAATTAGGTATACCGCGGTATATAATCTCACAACCATGTGCATCAGCGTGCACAGATCAAATCAAAACACTAAAAGTGTATGAAAACTATGCCGAAAGCATAAGTCAAACCACATGCATAACATAGGCATGAAATCCAAAATCAACATATCGAATGACATCAAACCGAAGTTAGGTGCAACAAACGCACGAAATATAAATCCGGTGCAATAAACGCACGAAACATAAGACTGGTGCATCCTGTGCAAGAAATATAAATACAGTGCATCCTGTGCACAAAACCCCAAACAATAACTCAAATGCGTAAATAGCAACACCGAGTGTACCAAGGTGTAAAAATCATAAACGTGTGCAACTGCGTGCACAAAACACATATCAATACACTACAAGCACATATAAGCTATACCGAGTGCAAAAAGCCAAATCGTGTGCATACCACGTGCACAAAATCAATCCAACGGTATGAAATCCATGAAGTCATAAGCATGTGCAACCAAGGAACAAAAACGATATCAGGTGCAATAACTGTGCACAAATATGAATACCCAGTAGGTGCAACCATGGTGCACGAAAACAAATATCATGGTACTCGGTCATCAAGACTAAATCATGCGAATAGATCGCCTAAAATACCGAAATCCAAGGTGACGGATAAGTGATAATCGAATCACCAAATCACAAATCATAAATACCGTCGTCGATATATCCTCCTTCAAAGTCGAGAAGGTGTCGGTGCATCCAATGCTAGCAGCGCAAGATATCTACTTGCCTCCTGCTCACGGTCTGGCATCCTCTGTCTCTGGGCTCTTATCTTCTCTGTGAATTACTAATCTCGCAGTCCATCGGCTCATCGGCCCTTTCAGGTGTGCTAACGGGGACGATTCCGTCCTGGCACTTCTCTGGTCATCTCTCGGTCAATCCTCACGACCACTCATAAAGCAGCATGTCACTGGTGCCGACCTCTGGTCCTCTGAGTACACATCAAACATCTGATCCTGGGTGCAAATCTTATCGCAGCAGTGTCCTGAAAGGAATCCTGCTCAAGGTCTCTTCCGATCTCGCCTATGCTGAACTGTACGGAGGCTGGTACTCTTGCATAATCTTTTCTCGCTCTCTGAATATCTGCGTTCTCAGCACAGCATTTTCTCGGAAACTGGTAGCATGCCAACGCCTCTGTAGACATATCCGACCTTTAATCCTAACGGGGAGTAACAACAGCTCGTCAGCATCTCGCACGAACCTCTTATCCCGCTTGTCTGTATCATCGTCCACTTCGACGTCACATCTCTATCTGCGCACTGCAAATGTTTTCGGCTACGGTCAATCCGAAGTCTCTCACACGGACTCGAAATTACGAACTCGGTATCTTCATCACTCTGTGGAAGATATCTAGCCGAACACGTCCTCCGGAACTCGTCCCAACCTACGAAGATATACTCCATACCGTCCATTCTTGATCAATTCACAACGCATCTGGGTGAGGTCCTCTATCCGAACCTGCTCAACTATCTCGTCGACGATGCCGAACTCTGGCCTACTGGGTGTGCGCAATTTGACCACTCCTGGGTCCAAGTCATCTCGTATAGTATTCCAGAAAGGTCATGTCAAAGTCTTTCTCAAATCTCGTTTCCGCCGAATTGCCCGGAAGTTACCACCCTTACTATATCTGTTTCTTGTTCCGGAATGGCTGCATACTCATCGCGACTCCTCCTGGAAGGTATATCCATATACAACGCCTCTGCATGCGTATCGCATCTCTGATGTCAGCAGAGTGGAACGTCATCTCGTCGAAATCTCGTGCGAACTCTTTACTCCACCCTGTTCCAATGTCGACTGATTCGGACTCGTCTTCTCGTAGCTGCATGGACTGCGCTCCAATGGCTATACTCGTATCTGGAGTCTCCCAAGCAATGTGTCCCGTTACATGATATCTGAATGATGTCGAACCATCCGATCGATCTGTCAGAACCTCATATTCCCCCAAGAGATCAACATCTTGAGTACAGTTTAATAGTATCCCAGTACATACCACAGTACCTGTGGACCAACCGTAGAAGGGCAAACCCAAGCCTCATAAATGGCACCGCTAAACTGCCGTAAACCCTAAGGTTCGAAGGCGTTCCATGGTTATTACGTTGAGTTAGGGTTTCATTCTTCTAGAGGGTCCATAGCATTACTTGCATTGTCTTCCGAATACTTTAAACTAGGAATTGGGTTCCTGACATTCGATCGTCTCTATCGACTACCAGCGAACCTGCGTGAAGTCATCTCTAGCTGGAATCAATCTATCTAATGACCTCGCATTGGGGTAAGCGAACAAACCACATGTCTTAGTCATTCATCCTCGGGTGACTAGCGACCTTCCATCATATCTCTAAGTATATACTCATGCTGCAGTAGCTCCAACCTCTGGGCGATATTTCGTCATTTGCAGCAACAACTGGCCCATTCGTCTGTACGTTGAACATCGCCTCAATCATTATGAATAAGTGATATATCAATGGTCATCACATTCTGGCTGGCCTCTAGCAGTAACCTGATCCCCTGGTGCTGATCTGCACATCCGAGAAATCTTGTAAAAGTGATCTGTCAAACGCTCATGGCGCGAAAACACACTAAAATGACGCCTCTCTATATAATCGTACGTCCCTGGAATCACGCCCTGGTCAGTCCTCGTCCATGACGAGCTCAAGCTGACGCAACTCTAGCCGTAGCTCTCTCTGCCCGTGTAATCGTGACAGCAAAATCATAACCAATATCGATGAGGATAGATCATAGGAATGAATATAATACTGTGCAAGGAAATGTACATCCTAAGGTTTCTTAAGCAGAGTAGCGTATCGTAAGTATGCCGCGGAACATACGTACGGTACGTCACTCTATTCAAGCTACCTACTCCATCAACCAAGGGTCATCCAACGCGACGAAAGTTCGGGTATAATACCCCCTCGACTAAGTCTAAGTTCCGTAAGGTCAAGCCTAAGTTCCGTATATATATAACGCTCTAGGCTCCGCATAGTCAAACTTAGACTCGAACCAAGATTAACCTAGCGCTCTGATACCAACTTTGTCACGACCCGAAATAGCACGTGACTGGCCCTTGAATCATATGAAATCTATAGGACCTCATCTAATTCAAGTAAGCCAAAAGCCCAGAAATCTAAAACCATTTTAATAACAAATGAAGGAAAACTAGTTTTAAAGAAGTGAAGAAAACATCTTTTAAAAACAAGATTTTTAAATAAGTAAGCCGAATATGCATTTTTACAATCTCTAGTCTTTTCTGAAAATTTCGGTAGAGTTTCCTTTGTAAATACTGGCCCTGAATGGGGTACAACATGATAAAAGCATATATATACAATGATAAAAGGCATCCCCAAGCGGGAGCTAGCTCTTCGTCAATCGACGGTCACAACCACGCAAGCAGTAATATACAACGCCGTAGGGCGAGGATCAAAACTCAAAAAGGAAACTCAAAATCAGCATGAAAACCATAATACTACAACGCGCGACTCTAAGGTCGAAATAATACACAACTGGTTTTCTAAGTCTGAAACAATATACAAGTTTGGTTGATGGAATTACTAGATACAACTGAATAAAATAAATACAAAGGTGGTCACGACGCGAGTGAACCCACCTACCAATGCAATCATCCAGAAAGGAAGCAGTGTGCCAGAAAAGCCGCAATGAAACATGTACGGCAAAACCTGCAAGAACTGTGGCACAACGGGGGTGAATTGCCAACTCGTGAATAGAAAACATCACAGAACAGAAATCGTATGTATGACACAATCCTAGGTCAATACGATCAAATATATATAAAGCTCAAATGAATAAGTCTGAAGTATGATAAGGTGGCAAGGTAAACATCTATACATAAGTGTAGTACCAAGTGCTCGTGCCAGTGCCTCCGATAACAGCATATCATAATGTGAGGTATGATCAAAGTAATTAGTGTCAACTTTATCATGAAATCTAAGAGTATGTGGATATCATCCAACTATATAATCAATGTCATCAATGTCAACTATATGTATGTGGATATCGTCCACGTGTCACCCAATGACAATAAGCATCATGCATGTAAATATCATAAGCATATGCATGGAAGTATGAGTATATAATCAACATGTGTCCCTCACGACACATCAAAATCATAGAACCGGAGTATCCAGCATCGACA
The DNA here is from genome assembly GCA_030015575.1 of Agapanthus africanus. Taxonomy (NCBI): domain Eukaryota; kingdom Viridiplantae; phylum Streptophyta; class Magnoliopsida; order Asparagales; family Amaryllidaceae; genus Agapanthus; species Agapanthus africanus. Next base: position 73,976,007 of record JASDDO010000028.1, read on the forward strand.
CTCGAAAACATCATGAAAGCTGTACCCAGCATCGGCACGTAAATCCTCATATATCGGGCTCCATCAGTCCGGATCGGCCCACGGGCTCCGTCAGTCCGGATCGGCCCATATCATCTCTCGACTCCGGTCGGTATCCTCCGGATATCCGCCGAGCCCAAATACTATCACCGGTAGGTAGTAGTCCCTCTGGCAGGCTCATCGTCATCCACACGAAATCTCTCTCTCACCCCGGGGTACCATACCGGTACCACCATGTACCCGCAATCGGCCTCATTCGCCTCCTCGAATCGGGTTTCACATGTCTCTCTCAGAACCGAGAAAACACATGGTGGACGCACTGAAATATCATATCAAGGGTAACCGGGTTTTTAAAACAATACATACTTTCCTTTGAAATACCCACGGTTCCCAAATCCAGAAATATCATGGAAACAACATATCTCAATGCGTATAATAATATAAAAGAAATGTAAGCATATTAGTATATTATGCAACACAATACAGTAATATGCACATAACGTGGGAAGACCGCTTCTTTAAAATGAATCAGTTTTAAAAGTATCATGCGGTTCCTAAGTCTCCAAATCAAGCCAGAATCATCTATGTATGCGCAAATACGTATGTATGCAAGAATGGGTGTACAATATGTATGTGCACAAGTATGAGTGTACAATAGGTATGTGCACAAGTATGAGTGTACAATAGGTATGTGCACAAGTATGGGTGTACAATATGTAAGTACACAAGTATGAGTGTGTAAGTCCACGTTGCCCACCCCGGTACTTGCGGGGAGGCGGAAAACGGAATAAAAAACGAATTTTTATGAGCTTAGGCAACATGGACTAGACTATGAAGGATCTTTGCTAAACAAAAACAAGCTAAAGCTAACTAGAAACTAGCTAAGTGCTAGAAAGGTTATACTTTGGGCTTTATGTCCTTCTCTCCTTGCTCCTTGGAGTGGTAGAAGGAGATCACCTTAGTCGTCTTCTCACGTCGAAGAAAGATCCACCCGAAAGCCTCAACCTTTGGCTTCAACTCCAAGCTAGAAGTAACTAGGGTGCAAGAAGTGCTAATCCTTGAACCCTAGATGAGAGTAGAGATTATCAAGAAGAGGTTTTTCTCAAGCTCAAGTGTTTCTCAACACATGAGAGGGGAGAGCTTGAGGGAGAGGAAGAACAAGAGAGAGAAAGTAAATAATAGAATGAGAGAAAAATAAACCATTCTCACATATATGTGTGAATTATTGTAATTAGATAATTAGCTAGATAATTGTCATGGTTAATCAAGACATGACCATTATCATTTCATTTTTAATGCAATTTGCAAGGATCAAAGAGTATCTTCCAAATGAAATGATGATGGTCAAAGTGTCAATCTAGGTCAACAAGTCAAGGAGGTCAAATGGTCAACAACCATAACCATGCACAATTATTTAAACTAATATCAATTAACAATAATACACACATAAGCATTAGGGTTAATAAAATGACAATAGTCATTAACCCTAATCAAAGTCCTCTCCCTCTGTCTCAAGCAACTGTGCATACGCACCCGTATTCGTGATCCGAGGAACACGAATACAAAGAGATAAAACCAATCCCAAATCATATACTAGGATCCGGCTTAAACCAAAGCCCGCTAGTATAAGCTGTCCGGACAGCAAACGTGCACAAGTGCACGGATGTGAACGAACCCTGTCGCAAAACTATGCGACCTCTACTCATTTTGCCTAAAGGCGAATAGCTCTCTGTGTGGGACTCTAAAGACTCGACACTACGCTGGCAGTGGGTTTAACCACAGACCGCAAGCGGCACTAGCTGTACGTAACGGTCCCCAGGTAGATGTCGATAAGAAGACTGACGAGGTGAACCCCATCTGAACTCCTACTGAGCCTGTATGTGACAGTCTCCGTACAGTCCGGTCTGTTCCTCTGATACATCGCATGGCGGGCCTAGGGGGCAGTGAACGTCAGTCCCCTAATAGCGGTACAAGTCGTGTCGGAGTGTAGCCCAGAACACCCTGAGATAACACTGGAAACCTACCAGTATATCTCTCTTGCCCTGGCCAGGGACTACTCGTGTAATGGCTCTCCTGGACACAGCACGATGTCAACCCTCAATACCGGGAGAGACGAATCCTGTCTAACCGTCACTGCCTCCAAGTGCTTTGGGACTGCACCCAAAAACTACCTGTTTGCACGACTCCTTTGAGCCGTGGTAGGGTAGTAATCAAAGTGCAGTGGGAACACACTCGAGGCGAAGTGACAGTGTCAAGTCAGCGGACTAAGCTGTACTCATGTCACCTGGGAACTGATAACTGACGATAGGTATAATACCAACCAACAGTTCCCGACGAGTCCTGTCCAGTGTACTCGTAACCTAACGAGCACCCGCATACTATCTCAAGTACGACGTACTGACGGCTGTGGGACAGACCGTCTCCCACGCTGGGATGAGAAGCGCATACGCTAGTCTACTCCGGAGTATCGATGCCCTGTCTCGATAGTCCAACGACTAGGGACCTGTATAAGGATGTGCTTATAGATCACCCAGCTCCCACGAGTGTGAGCGCCATCACAACGCTGGTAATCAAGCAAAGATCCTAAGGGCTCTACTAATATGTATATCAGCGATATGCTAAAAGAAACACATGCACATATTAAAGTAGAGACAAACCAAGTAGCAAACTACCATTTCGAGCAAGATTGTATATACAACTGTGAATATCCTAAGCTTCCATCAAGTAATATACAAACTAGTATGATACAGTAATGGCCTCTAGGGCATATACACTAACAATCTCCCACTTGCACTAAGGCCATGTACTGGCGTATCGAAGACCTATCATCTCGATCAGCCGCTCGAACTGAGTCTTGGGCAAGGCCTTGGTGAATGGATCTGCTGTGTTATCTTCTGAAGCAACCCTCCGAACCTCGATCTCTTGGCGATCCACGATCTCCCTGATCAGGTGATACCGCCTCAAGATGTGTATGGATTTCTGATGGGACCTGGGTTCCTTCGCTAAAGCTATAGCCCCGTTGTTGTCGCAATACAGAGGTATTGGGTCAACAATGGACGGAACCACCTGAAGTTCTCTCAAGAACTTCCTCATCTAGACAGCTTCTTTTGCGGCATCAGATGCAGCGATGTATTCCGCTTCCATAGTCGAGTCAGCAACAGTTTCCTGTTTGGAGCTCTTCCAACACACCGCCCCTCCATTGAGGGTAAAGACAAAACCCGACATGGACTTGGAATCATCCTTGTCACTCTGGAAGCTGGAGTCAGCAAAGGCCTCAATCTGGAGGTCTTTTCCGCCATACACCAAGAACATCTCCTTAGTCCTTCTCAGGTACTTAAGAATGTTCTTTACTGCTATCCAATGTTTCTCCACAGGGTTTGACTGATACCTGCTTACCACACTCAGTGCATAAGCCACATCCGGTCGGTACACAACATTGCATACATTATAGAGCCTACCGCAGAAGCGTAGGGTATAATAGACATGCGATCCCTCTCCAAATCAGTCTTGGGAGACATCTCTTTGGAGAGGGTGATCCCGTGACAAGCCGGTAGATTACCGCGCTTGGAATCTTCCATACTGAATCTCTTCAGTATGGTGTCGATGTACCTGGACTGCGAAAGTCCTAATATCCTCTTGGATCTGTCACAGTAGATCCGGATACCCAGAATGTATGAGGCATCACCCAGGTCTTTCATGGAGAACCTGTGTGACAAGAACCCCTTGACAGATTGTAGCATAGGAATATCATTTCCTATTAAGAGAATGTCATCCACGTATAAAACGAGGAATACTACAGTTCTCGCTACAAATCTACAATAGATGCATGGTTCATCTGGATTTTTGATAAAGCCAAATTCTTTGACCGTCTCATCAAAACAGATGTTCCAACTCCGCGATGCCTGCTTTAGTCCATAAATGGACTTAAGCAACTTGCACACCTTTCCGCTGCTCCCACTCTGAATGAAACCCTCTGGCTGGTCCATATAGACACACTCCTATAAATGTCCATTTAGAAAAGTTGTCTTTACGTCCATCTGCCAAATCTCATAATCATGGAAGGCAGCAATGGCAAGAAGGATCCGAATGGATTTCAGCATAGTTACCGGAGAAAAGGTTTCGTCATAGTCCAAACCAGGTCGCTGACGAAAACCCTTTGCTACCAGTCTAGCTTTATAGGTCTTAACCTGTCCATCTACACCAATCTTCCTTTTGAAGATCCACTTGCATCCTACGGGTTTTACCCCATCTGGAGCAATGTCCAACGTCCATACTTTGTTGGTGTACATGGACTCCATTTCGGTCCGCATTGCATCCAGCCATTTTACAGAGTCGACGCTCTGAATGGCTTGCTGGAAGCTAGTAGGCTCATCAAAATCTATGATGCAATCTTCTCTATCCCCATCAATGAGAAAACCGTAGTATCTCTCGGGCGGATGAGACTGCCTACTACTCCTGCGGAGTGGCGTAGGAATATCCTGATCTTTCGAACCCTCTGGTTCTACTAAGCTTTCAGTAATAGCTCGTGGTTCTGGAATTTCTTCCAGTTCTATTGCGCTCCCACTTAATTCTTTTTCTATGAACTGGTGTTCTAGAAAGTGGGCATGGCGAGAAACAAACACCTTTTGTTCCTCTTCGCAATAGAAGAAATATCCCTTGGAGTTCTTTGGATATCCCACAAATTTGCACTGTACTGAGCGTGCCTCAAGCTTGTCCGCATGCTGCTTTTTTACAAAAGCTGGACATCCCCATGTCTTAATGTGATTAAGATAGCGTCTCTTCCCACACCATATCTGATATGGTGTAGTAGGCACAGTCTTAGTTGGAACTCGGTTCAAAAGGTATGCAGCTGATTCTAGCGCATATCCCCAGAACGATCGCGGCAACTCAGTGTTACTCATCATGGACCGTACCATATCCAATAGGGTTCGGTTCCGTCTCTCCGATACACCGTTATGTTGCGGAGTGTATGGAGGAGTAAGCTGAGAGAGAATTCCATTCTCTTTTAAGTAACCCAGGAACTTGGCACTCAAGTATTCACCACCTCAATCAGATCTCAGTGCCTTGATACTTTTGCCTGTTTGTTTTTCTACTTCATTCTTATATTCCTGGAATTTTTCAAAAGCCTCGGATTTATGTTTCATTAAGAAGACATAACCGTACCTTGAAAAGTCATCCGTAAAAGTAATGAAGTAAGAATAACCGCTTCGTGCATGTGTAGACATTGGACCGCACACGTCGCTGTGTACGAGTCCCAAGAGCTCGCTCGCTTACTCCGTGTCCAGTGAACGGAGTCTTTGTCATCTTTCCCTTGAGACAGGATTGACAAGTTGCATACGATTGATATTCGAACGGATCCAAATATCCTTCTGTATGTAACTTAGTCAACCTTCTCTCATTGATGTGACCCAGTCTACAATGCCATAAGAAAGTTTTATTGATTTCTGGAAACTTTCTTTTGTGTGTATTCTGGACATTGAAAATCTGAGGTTGGTTTAATACGTATATACCGTTGTTCAATGTACCTGACCCAATCAAAACTTGATTAAGGTGAATGTTCACTACATTACTTACAAATGCAAATTCATAACCTTCTTTAGATAATAAAGATACAGAAATGATATTACAGGTTGCATTTGGTACATAATAACAACTACGCAAAACCAAAAAGTGTCCATCCGACAATCCCAGGTGATAGTCCCCCACGGCCTCAGCATCCATGCTAGCACCGTTTGCAACTCTGAGGGTCATGTCACCTGCTTTCAAAACTCTACGCTTTCTCAACGCCTGCAAAGAATTACAGATATGAGATCCTGATCCGGTATCCAATACCCAGGATGTAGAGTTTATTGATAGACAGTTTTCAATAACATACACACCTGAAGCTGAAGCTGCAACTCGCTTCAAATCCTGTGTTCTGGCCTTCCAAGCCTTGCAATCCTGTTTCCAGTGACCACTTTTGTGACAATAGAAGCATTCTTCCTTCCCCACCAACTTTCCCGCTATCTTTGTTGCTTTTCCTTTTCCCTTCGTATCCACTTTACCGACACCGCCTCTTGGTTTGGCGGGGGCTTTCTTCTTCTTACCCTTGGCTTTCGCCCTGGATCTAGAAGAGGAAGATCCTCCTACAAACAAAGTGGATGTCTCCCTACCCTTCTGTAGGGTGCCCTCAGCACTTCTCAACGTGTTCAGAAGTTCGGAAAGTTCAACCTCCTTTCCTTGCATGTTGAAGTTAAGGATAAACTGGGCGTAAGTGGAAGGAAGGGACTGGAGAATCAAATCAGTATAGAGTTCATTCTCCAACGTGGTCCCAAGGTCCGCGAGCTCCTCTATGTAGCCAATCATCTTAAGCACGTGTTCCGCTACCGATGATCCGACGGCCAACCTTGCCGAAAACAACTTCTTCGACACTTCGTATCTTGCGATACGAGACTGCTCTCCATACAGTTCTTTTGTATGAAGAAATATGGACTCTAGGTCCATATTCTCGTACCTCCTCTGATGTTCGTTGTCCATCGAGGCTAGTACGAGGCATCTGGCCTTCGCGCAATCTATTTCCCAGGTCTTGTAGATTTCCCTATCTACGACACTGGTTTTGGGACCTGGGACAGGGGGAGCTTTGGTGGTAAGGACATACCCCAAATTATCATAAGTGATTGCCATCTTGACATTCCTGAGCCAATCTTTGTAGTTTGGCCCTGTCAATATGTTTTTATCTAGTAATAACTTAAGTCCGGTCATGTTGAATGGTCGCTGCAATTAGGAGAGAGAAAAGAAACACTTTAGCATGATGCTCTTGCAAGTTTAGAGTGGTTTTTAGTTTGTCTAAACTGGATGGCTCCCACAGTCTCTCGAATCCCTTCTCAAACCGTAAAGAAATGATTAGTCAGGATCAATCTCACCGTACAATACTTGCTTAACCGTTCAGCCAGGCCAGCGTCGGTACTTCGAGGGAGGTTTTCCAACGCTTTCGCGAAGTTCCTTAATTAAGTAACCTCTTTTCCCTGTGGGCGTAGCCCCGCTAACACCTTTCTAGACACCTACTAAGTTTATAGCATTGATCGTTAAGTGAGAGTTTTCCTGAGGAGTAGCATATACTCACAGTAGGATCGGGATCCAAATATCATCGCGTGATAAAACCGAAGGAATCCTACCAGAATTATCACACTCCAAATGGTATGCAACGCTAGCGAGTTTCAGTACTTATGAAACTCCCGATGTGGATTTCTGCCCCATGCTCTTATGACCTTGACTTTGGCCAAAATATCATAAGTCACATGTCAAGTTCTACCCGTCATTCTCCTGGTTAATTTGGACCCATCCGTACCTACCCTTGACTTTGGCCAAAATGGCAGCACGACTGTCCCAAACCAACGCATCTATCTATGTTGCACATGAATACCCAATAGCTACCAATCACTATGCCTTGACTTTGGCCAAAATACATAGCTTGAATACTTTTTGACCATTCATGTGGAATGACGGAGGGCTACGAATGGTTTTGGCGAAACCGTGAACGTAGTGAACTTGATATAATCGATGGAACGAGATAGCTTTTAAAAGGAGTGGTTCAAGCTCCGCGTTTAAAAGTTTAGTTTTGAAAAGAACCGAGTGGTTTTCAAAGTGTTCCAATCGACTTTTACTTGGTTTATTTTCTTGCATTAGTTCTTTTAATGCGTCCCATCATTTAATCCTACCATTGCAGAAAACAACCAAAATATGACGTACGCTTATGCCATTCGCATTCGCCACGGGGCCCCGTCATCACCCGTTAGGTTACTTAACTAACGACAGAGCGGGGGCTGGGCTAGCGCGGCTGTAAAACATAAGCAACGCCTAAATAGTTATCATATATAAATATATAGCAATGATAGACATTACAGATCACAGATGAATACATTGGATATACTAGGAATCCGCAATCCGTTCGAGCCTGCAACGAAAAGCGGATTACACGGTCGCGGTGAATAGCCAATACCCCACCCAAGACCCCTACGGGTGCGGCAAACTACCCGCCAAGTACCCGAAGCGAAGCAACCTCCCTCACCACCGTGAGTAGGCCACTCGGCACTTCGAGATACCCGGTAGTTTGTGCACCCCCTCCATGGGTCTATCCTAGGAGCAAAAACAGTAAAAAGAATTATACAATGACGGCTACAACCCCGACCCGGTTGTACGGCCATACAAATAATATTATTACATCAATTTACATATTACAATGAATGAAAGAAAAAGCAACACTCATCTCACATCTACCCCGGCTATTCATCCGCGACAATCCAACCCATTCATATACACATACCATCATCAATCACAGATCACAGATATATATAATCCTGACTAATCGACATATAGCGATTAGCCGACGTTCAATACATATAAACATCTCAGATATAACCTTTTAGTCAAAGTGTATTGAAGTTCGGAAAAAATATGGATTTATAGGCCCCCAAAAACAAATTTCTATTCTGGAAAACCTGGGCACATATAAACCATCTTAAAAATCCTAAAACCAAGCCAGAAATACACTGCACCAAACTCGACCCAGTGAAGAGCCAAGACGGCCGCGGTTACGCGGCAATAGCTTGATACTGCCGCGGAACCGCGGCTCTTTGGTCGAATCACTGGATCGTTTTTGGTGGCTTTCTTCACAAAACCCTGACTTGATTTTTGGAGTATAATTTATTTTGTTTTGAACAGAAAAAAAATTAACAGAAACTTAGGGTTTTGAAAACTCGGTTTTTCGATTTTTCCGATTCGAACTTCGATACACTCTACCACCTAGCTAGTTTATGTTTAGTTAGTCTCTGATACCACTGTAAGTCCACGTTGCCCACCCCGGTACTTGCGGGGAGGCGGAAAACGGAATAAAAAACGAATTTTTATGAGCTTAGGCAACATGGACTAGACTATGAAGGATCTTTGCTAAACAAAAACAAGCTAAAGCTAACTAGAAACTAGCTAAGTGCTAGAAAGGTTATACCTTGGGCTTTATGTCCTTCTCTCCTTGCTCCTTGGAGTGGTGGAAGGAGGTCACCTTAGTCGTCTTCTCACGTCGAAGAAAGATCCACCCGAAAGCCTCAACCTTTGGCTTCAACTCCAAGCTAGAAGTAATTAGGGTGCAAGAAGTGCTAATCCTTGAACCCTAGATGAGAGTAGAGATTATCAAGAAGAGGTTTTTCTCAAGCTCAAGTGTTTCTCAACACATGAGAGGGGAGAGCTTGAGGGAGAGGAAGAACAAGAGAGAGAAACTAAATAATAGAATGAGAGAAAAATAAACCATTCTCACATATATGTGAATTATTGTAATTAGATAATTAGCTAGATAATTGTCATGGTTAATCAAGACATGACCATTATCATTTCATTTTTAATGCAATTTGCAAGGATCAAAGAGCATCTTCCAAATGAAATGATGATGGTCAAAGTGTCAACCTAGGTCAACAAGTCAAGGAGGTCAAATGGTCAACAACCATAACCATGCACAATTATTTAAACTAATATCAATTAACAATAATACACACATAAGCATTAGGGTTAATAAAATGACAATAGTCATTAACCCTAATCAAAGTCCTCTCCCTCTGTCTCAAGCAACTGTGCATACGCACCCGTATTCGTGATCCGAGGAACACGAATACAAAGAGATAAAACCAATCCCAAATCATATACTAGGATCCGGCTTAAACCAAAGCCCGCTAGTATAAGCTGTCCGGACAGCAAACGTGCACAAGTGCACGGATGTGAACGAACCCTGTCGCAAAACTATGCGACCTCTACTCATTTTGCCTAAAGGCGAATAGCTCTCTGTGTGGGACTCTAAAGACTCGACACTACGCTGGCAGTGGGTTTAACCACAGACCGCAAGCGGCACTAGCTGTACGTAACGGTCCCCAGGTAGATGTCGATAAGAAGACTGACGAGGTGAACCCCATCTGAACTCCTACTGAGCCTGTATGTGGCAGTCTCCGTACAGTCCGGTCTGTTCGTCTGATACATCGTATGGCGGGCCTAGGGGGCGGTGAACGTCATTGTTAGTTGTATGTATGCCCTAGAGGCCAGTATTGTACAGATCATGTATATTATATTGGATGCTTGGACATATATAGAGATGACTTTCTTGCTCGACATGATAGTATGCTATCTGGTTGATCTTTATCTTAACATGTACACTAGTCTCTTTATACTGTCTTATAGTTACATGTTGGTAAAGCCCTTAGGATATGTACTTGACTACCTGGACTGTGATGCAGATCATACTAGTGGGGACATGGTAGTCCATAAGTACATCCTTCAAGGTCCCTAGTCATGGGTGTATCGAGACGGGGCATCGATATACCAGAGTAGACTAGCGTATACGCTTCTTGACCCATGAGATGGGCGATGGATGATCCCATATCCATTGGTGTTTGACATCAGAGATGGTATACGGGTGCTCAGTGGAGACTGAGTACACTGGACGGACTCGCCGAGAACTCCCAGATGGTATTATACCTCACGTCAGATGGCAGTTCTCAGGTGACACTTGTACAGATTAGTCTGTAGACCCGAGATCGTCATAGAGTCTTGTGTGATTCCTACTGTGCTTTGATCTCCACCTTACCACGTCCATGAGGGCGTGCAAAACGGTGGTCTTTGGGCACAGTCCCGAGTCACATGGAGGCAATGAGCGATAGGAGGGGTTTCGTCTCTCCCGGTATTGGGTGTTGATGTTGCGCAGTGCTCGATTGGCCGTAGCAGGGAAGTCCCTGGCCAGGGCTGATCAGAGATTTGCTGGTAAGTGTTACCAGTAGTTTCTCGACCCGTTATGAGCCTCACATCGGCACGACTTATCGGGTTATTGGGGTCTGACGTTTACCACCCCTAGACTTGATATGCGACATATCAGACGAAGAGACCGGACTGTACGGTAAGTGTTACTGGTCGGATTCGCAGGAGTGTGAGCGAGCTAGCTCGTCGATCTTCTGATCGCTCAATACCCGGATGGCCGTTACGTTTAGCAGACCGCTTGCGGCTTGTGGGTGCTTGATATGATCATCATCTGCTACCGGCGTATTGACGAGTCTTTAGAGTCCTACACAGAGGTTTCCTGGCTCAAGCGAAACGAAATAGGAGCGCATATGAGATATGTGCAGGACCGAGAATAATGCGTGTATGTGATACCGCATTTCATTCTCGCGATATATGTTTCGATTGGTTATATTCGATATGGCCTAGTTATCGAATCGTTGATTCGATAAATCGATACATTGGATTCTAGTCGGTTATGTGCGACATGACCGGATCATTGAATCAAATGTTGATTTAATGATTTAATGTATAATTATATATTTGATATATTACTTTGCATTAACTAGTATTGGTTTACTTTAAATGGATATTCTCACTTGATGTGCAAATTGTATATGTGATATATTTTTGTGCACATGTTAGTATCATGTTTGATGATGCTTGCTCATTAGGTTAAGTGTATAGAATTAAACCTAGGTTAAGAAAGTGATTAGGGTTTTTATTTATCCATTCTTTTATTTATTCTTTTTTGGAAAAAGAATGGCATAAGAATACAAAATGGTTGCTTTCTTTCTTGAACATTGTTGAAGCTTCATGAAGCTTTGACTTTGTGACCATTTTGTCTTCACATTAAACCCTAACCATTCTTCTAACCTTAGTTAACTCTCTACACTTAACTATGGTTCTCTTTATGATAAGTATTGATTTAATTTTATTAAATCTTAACACTTATCATATTCTATCATCTTCTTCATCTTCTTCTTCAAGAAAAGCTCAAGGTCCATCAATGGCAACTTGAGATAAAGTGAGATAAATCCAATTCTAAAGTGAACCCACCTTCTATTTCTTCACCCTCTACCTCTTGCCAAGTTGTTTTGGGTGTTTACTTCACAAGTTTCACAACTTTGTGAAGTCGGAGCTTGAGCTTGTGCAACCTCGACGTAGATCGTCTTTGACACGAAGCCGACGACCTATTCCGCACGTTTCTCCGATGAAGCCGTCACGAGAGTCCAAGGTTCAAGATGGACAGCGAGAGGACGCCCTCGTGGAGCTAAGGAAGTGGGCATCCGGATCTACAAAGGTTGTAGCATCTTAACTTTAGTTAAATTGTTAACTAGATTTATATTTCGCCTAGAATTCTAGCGACGATCCGTAGTCTAGGGTTTCTCGGCACCATTTTTTTTGAAATTGGCATGTTCGATGCCTTGTGAGACCTCACTAGGGTGCCTAGGAACCTTCCACGTCAGTCCCCTAATAGCGGTACAAATCGTGTCGGAGTGTAGCCCAGAACACCCTGAGATAACACTGGAAACCTACCAGTATATCTCTCTTGCCCTGGCCAGGGACTACTCGTGTAATGGCTCTCCTGGACACAGCGCGATGTCAACCCCTAATAGCCGGAGAGAAGAATCCTGTCTAACCATCACTGCCTCCAAGTGCTTCGGGACTGCACCCAAAAACTACCTGTTTGCACGACTCCTTTGAGCCGTGGTAGGGTAGTAATCAAAGTGCAGCGGGAACACACTCGAGGCGAAGTGACAGTGTCAAGTCAGCGGACTAAGCTGTACTCATGTCACCTGGGAACTGATAACTGACGATAGGTATAATACCAACCAACAGTTCCCGACGAGTCCTGTCCAGTGTACTCGTAACCTAACGAGCACCCGCATACTATCTCAAGTACGACGTACTGACGGCTGTGGGACAGACCGTCTCCCACGCTAGGATGAGAAGCGCATACGCTAGTCTACTCCGGAGTATCGATGCCCTGTCTCGATAGTCCAACGACTAGGGACCTGTATAAGGATGTGCTTATAGATCACCCAGCTCCCACGAGTGTGAGCGCCATCACAACGCTGGTAATCAAGCAAAGATCCTAAGGGATCTACTAATATGTATATCAGCGATATGCTAAAAGAAACACATGCACATATTAAAGCAGAGACAAACCAAGTAGCATACTACCATTTCGAGCAAGATTGTATATACAACTGTGAATATCCCAAGCTTCCATCAAGTAATATACAAACTAGTATGATACAGTAATGGCCTTTAGGGCATATACACTAACAGAGTGTACAATATGTAAGTACACAAGTCTGAGTGTACAATAGGTAAGTACACAAGTATGAGTGTACAATATGTATGTGTACAAGTATGAGTGTAAAACATGTAAGTACACAAGTATGAGTGTACAATATGCATGTGCACAAGTATGAGTGTACAATATGTAAGTACACAAGTATGACATGCAAGGGGTCATATCCTGAATGCAATAGTCCTACAGTGTAGTGACATGGCAATTATCGATGATGAAGTGTGTGAGCTGGCAAGCAGGTGTACGTGGAACATACGCATCATCGATAATGGTGCTGGTGTCCTAACAGTATGGTTTTAATATAACAATAAACATATTTAAGCATGCAATGCGATGCGAAAAGCAGAATATGCGGTAAATGAATAATAAACACAACAGTGCAGAATCTACATCAGTGTATCTATGTCATACTGTTTTGCCATTTGAAAGAAAACGAATCGGGGTTTTTCGGAAAATAAGGGCTACTGTGTTTTTAAGAAAAGATGCATCTTTTGAAAATATCCGTAGAATCCATTGCCTGTCTTTAAAATACTCCCGATTCGTTAGTTTTTGAAATAGGTATAACATTGGTCTAGCCTAACATCTACTAAGCAAACTACAGATCTAACTAACGAGCTAATCGGGAGGGTATGGAAACCACCTAAATCAGAGTTGATACATACATATATATATATACACACACATATATATATATACATATATATATATATAATAGTCGATGATCCCGTCTCAATAGTATCACGTACGATACATTATATCATATGACATCCTCGAGTCATGAGTGCGGATCTATCATCAATATATAGCTCGTACGGTATATCCATCGTACGGCATCCCAAATCTGGGTACGGGTCAATATTACATTCATCCCATCAATTATCCGGTATCGTTATCATCATATCTCATGATCTGTGGTACTGATCTAAGTCTAGTACAAACCGATACCATCTATGTAAATGCGTGTGTAAAACACACGTCCAAAGGCCCGCTAAAATCTCATGTCGTATCCCATATACGAACCACATCATATCACCGATCTCACGGCACTATGCCCAATCTCATCGACTCATCTCCAAATATCATCCACTATCCTCATCATCCAGGTATAACTATAACAAGTAAGCAGGTGTGTGCGTGTGGGTGTAAACCTATTCTAGGGTTCGCAACTAAGAACTATACTAGTTTACTTCTACACCCTAATCTAACCATAATACACCTAAGCACATCTAGAATACCAATGTCACACAAAACGCTATCATATATATAAGGATAGTATATATCTAGTATACTAAATATCGAACTGCGGGGGTGGTATACGCCATCCACCCGACTTCCCCCATAGATATAATCTATTTACCTGCATCCTGCGTGTCCGTGTCGATATCGCCATCATCTTCTTCGTCATATGAAGCTCTCGCGAAGGTACCTACAAAGATAACACAATTGCAAACGCACATTAAAATCATATCGGAAAACTAAAACGACACGCTAAGGCCTATAGGTTAAAAGCTATGGACTATGCTTTCAAACCATCAAACAACTCTCGATATCGTCGTACAAACGTCAAGTGATCGAGGTAAAACACAAATACGCAAATCCAGAATTCAAAATATGAGAAACGAAACTCCGAATCAAAACAGCAACTCAGGAAAAAGGTCCCAGATTTCACCCTAGGTCAAATTGGTCAGTATTGCATATGCCAAGGGTCTATTTTACTGGAGATAAAGCCCTGGAACAAAAACGAGTCACATCCTCACTACTCTGGCCGCAAATTGCGGCCAGAACGAATTAATTGGCGGCCTGGGTTGAGGGATAGGGGCTAGGGTTTCGGTGGTACACTCCAGGTTGCCTGCACATTACTTTGTGTTTGCAAAATAATTTTCAGAGTCTCCGGGTAATAGCAGATTTCATTTAACCTCACAGAAACCACAATTTTCCGATATCAGCTTTTCTAAATCCGTATTTCGGGGTTCTAGTCTATAATTTAGGTCTGGATTCTAGCACTAGGGGGTTTGTATGGCCTCTACTGAGCTCAATTTCCCATCGCAACTCTCAAATTCCAATAACCCTAACTAGAATTTTCCAAGTTAACCCGAACCACACAATATCGGTTCTAATCTAACATGGGGTTAAAAATAAAAATACTAAGCTAAAGGTTCAGAAAATAGCTCATTTGGCAACTCAAGAAAATTCTTGAGTTGCCCCAAGTGTCCAAAATTTGATTTTTCTTGGTCCAATGTGCTTCCCTTGAGCTTGTGCATCTTTTTAATGAAATGGGATTTGGGTTTTGAGGTGTTTTTCATTGAGTTTTGGGGGGTTTTGTGGAGAAGGAGGGAGGGGCAGCAGCAGCAGCAATATGAGGAGGGGAGAGGAAATGAGTGCAAGAAATGATGAGGGAATGGCTCATGACATAGGTTGACCCCTCACCCACTCTTTCTCTCTCTAACCCATACCACTTATTCTAATCTTTTCCTTTTCTTTTCTAGTTTCCTTCTCTCCTCAATGGTAACCCCAAAACTAAAGCCATGCACCCAAAAGCATGTAGTAAATTGCAACAAGTGTAAAAAAAAATATGGTGCATGTTTGCACAAAACAAGCTTAAAATCCGATTAGCGATTTTTAATCGCGATTCGCACTAAATTAGCTTATAATTAATCATAAAAATTTAAAATTTGCATAATTCTCATAAAACACCCTATTTTAATAATTTCCATAATTTTCCAAATTTTTCACAAATTTATCGGTATTTAATTATACCGCCTTATTAAAATATTCAATATTTTATTATTAAATTATAAAAATTCCCAAAATAATATTTTATTTTTTTGAAATGTTACAGATTTTCCAAATCTTGATGTAGAACTGGGCTTGTCACGCGGTTTGCTTAAAGGGTATGCCTTAGCATCTTAATAGCCTTTTCAATCCCTCTGCGTAATATCTGGACAAACGGATTGATTGAAACCTGTCAAGCGCAAGTTTGGCACCATACCGGACTTCTTTTTCCACTTTAGTCTTCGTAGATTGGTAGAAGAGGATAGCCTTTTCACCTCTTCGCTTAGGAGGGACGTAGAAGGTCGGCAGATCTTGCATGCCGTATGTATCAAGCGCATCAAGTTCCCTATAATGCCGCCGCAGAACCATGGTAATTTATAAATATTGATCAGCTCCAGTGAAGGTCTGCATTGACAGGCGGACGAAGAACACTGCGTTGGCCTCGTCCTTAGAGTCATTGCCGAGGACCAAAATAAGGGTAGATGGTCCGGGCCCGTTGCCTTGGAATTGCCTCAATTAGACTAACTCTTCATCTTTCCCGGTATCGCTCCCAAAGACCGGGATAGTGGCGATGGCTTTTTGTTGATTCTCCGGTTTACGAAATCTTTCCATGTCTTCGAAGCCTGGTAGGAAGTACTTAGCGTCTTCATATTTGCGGACTTCATTTACGGAGAACGGGTTTAGCTCCCCTGTAACTATATCTCGAGGCCGTCTTTGAAATACTTCATACACTGATGTTGTGTAGAATGGATGATATTGTACTCATGTACCCAAGGCCGATGAGCAGGGCGTTGTAGCAGGTCTTGGCGTAATTGACATGGAATTTGATGTCGTTGATGAGCATCCCAAAGAGTAATGTCAATATCATGGACCCAAGCATCCGTGATGACTGCGAGTCGAAGCCGAATATGGTAATTTTGTCCCGGGCCAGGTGCTGAACGTTCATGCAAATCTCCATCAGCACCTTCACGTTGAGAAAGTTGACGGAGGACCCGTTGTCGACTAGGATCTTCCCTATCTTAATGTCATGGCAATACCCTGTGACATATAAAGGACGGTTGTGCTCGCACGTCCCAAAGAGGAGATCTTTATCGCCGAATGTGATGTCGGCTGTATGAATCTCGGCTAGTTCGTCTTTCATCTTTTCTTCTGCAAGGAAAACTTAGAACTGATCAGGCTCTTGTAGTGCCTTGATCAGAGAATCTCGTGCCTCTTTGGATAGGAGGAGGGCATCCAGTATGCTCAGTTGTGAGGGTATCTTTCTCAAATGTGGCAGGATATTGTAATCTACCTTTTTTCCTTAGGCAGGTCCTTGGCCGCGAGCTCTTTGACGACTTTACCGTCGAGGGCAATTTCCTCAGGGACTTTCTCTTTCCCCTTGTCTCTTTTGTTAGAACCCTTGTTTATCAGTCCGAGATTCTTTTCAGGCAACGTACGGTTATGCAGCTGAATGTTCTCGCAGTTCTTATCCTCTTTTTCTTTTCCAGAGGTGGATTCTTTGAAGAGAGGGCCGAGAGTTATTTCTTCCTCAGAATTTCTCCCGAATGTAAGAACTTGAGATTTTCCTTTTGTCGAAATGGTATCAACCATATGACAGTTGCCAGCCATTCCTTCATGCTCGTCTGTCGCGCTCCTTTGTTGTCGACGGGTCTTACGCTTTATCCAATTGAAGTGTTGCCGATGAGCAACGTATCCTTGCCACCACTTCTTGAAGGCATTGCACTCTTCGGTGGGGTGTGTGACCCTCCGATGGTATAAGCAGTTTTTCGGATGTACATTCGCCTCGTCGAGGCCCGTACTCCTGGGATTGTTTTCCATGAGAGAAGAAAACTTCATTTCCATTAACAGGGCTTTGGCAAACTGCTTCTCTGCTTTGATCCTGCCCTTGTTTGTAGCAGGTGTGCTTTGGCTTGGGTGGAGTATTTTACGACTCATCCTTACCACATCTTCTTCATCCTGACGCCGACACTTGGCTTTTTCGTATATGTTGTTTCACGTTCTCGGTCAGCTTTACTCTT
This sequence comes from Agapanthus africanus, assembly GCA_030015575.1. Taxonomy (NCBI): domain Eukaryota; kingdom Viridiplantae; phylum Streptophyta; class Magnoliopsida; order Asparagales; family Amaryllidaceae; genus Agapanthus; species Agapanthus africanus. Next base: position 73,993,923 of record JASDDO010000028.1, read on the forward strand.
TTGAATGGCTTCGTTCAGTAGCCTGTCAATTGGGTCTTCTGATAGTTCCAAGGATTCTAGCGTCGGTCCTGTCCCTAATTCCTCTGCATTACTTTACGACGCCGAGGGAATTTCTTCATCTTTTAACGACGAGTGAGAGACCATGTGGCAACTCGCTACATAATCCTCCGGTTCTTCTGACGAGCCGTTTCACTCATTAATGTCACTATCTTTGTTCTCAAGTATGTGATTGAGAAACTCTTCGAGTGTAACTGGGATCCGCGCCTTTTGGTTGTATTCCTCCAGTGCGTCGATGTATTTTTGCAGGTCCATACGATTGTCGTCGGGCTACACGGGTTTCTTGGTCTTCTTCTTTTTCTTTGAAGACTTCGAAGGCTTGGCCTGGAGGTCTTTCCCATTGTTAGTAGTTTTCGGTGTTGGGCGCGGTTTAAGCATTTCCTCAATGATCTCGGGCTCCAGAGTGCTTTTCCACTTGATCGCCGGACATGCTTGAAGGTTCTTTAGCATTCTTTTAGTTTTAGCTGAAAGGACAATTTCCTACGAAACTTTTTCTACAAATGAGCATGATGCTCCCGGCGTGTCCATCTTTTTAGGAGCGTGCTTTTGTGGTGGGTTCACCCTCCAGTTTTCGGACAGCGCAAACTTCCCTTATTGGTATTGGTCCATGACCCAGTTTTTGAAGATGTGGCAATCCTCAATTGGGTGGCCCACTACTCTGTGGTAGGAGCAGTAGTTGGGATTATTGGCATCACCAAGCTGCAGTGGACGTCTCGGATCCGGCAGAGTGATGAGTTTATTGCGCATTGCCAGTTCGAACAGTCTCCTCGTTTTATCATGGGGAAACGAGTAAGGACGTCCTATTTTCTCCTCGAGGCATTGGCGCGAGCGCACGTTTCTTTGGCAAACAACCAGTTTCAAGTTGCTCGGATGTTGTTGAGTGTTGGCAACGAAGGCCGCTTTCCCTTTGCCTTTTTCACTCCGAGGGTCCGTTTTTTAAGAGGACGGCCTGTGGCCCATCTGGTCCATTTAGACCGGCTTGTCGATCAAGGCCTGGAAGGTGGTCGGCTTGAAGAACAACATAAACTGGGATACAGACGCCTGAGGATCGAGAGTCCCTATGAACATGCCCATGGACGGAGCTTCCTCTATGCGTTGTTCGGATTTTGACCATAGGTTCCTCCACCGAATTGCGTATTGAACCCAGGTCTCTCCTGACTTCACCCTGGCATTGATTAACGCCGTGATCGGGGTGTGCTCACGAACCACTGTGTGAACAGTAACTTTATCTCCGTGAATGTTTTGACGGAGTCATTTGGGAGCTCCGAGTACCATTCAAACGCCGTCTCTGACAAGCTGCCAACGAACTGGTGAAGCAACAATTTGTCGTCGCCTCCAGTATTGCTGGATAAAGCTCTGAACTGGGCGACGTGCTAATGCGGGTTGCCTGTCCCCTTGTATACGTAGAACTTGGGGATCGTATATCCCGGCGGGTACTTGATTTGATCGTACCAGTCTTGGTATGGTCGCCCAGTTCTGACGACTTGGCAAGCCGCTTCGTTTGCCTGATGAGCTCGTATTTGCTGAGCTATGTATTCATCGATGGCATCTTTGGAGATAGTTTCCTCTATGGCTGTTGATAAAGCTGGAAGAGAGTTTGATGTTTCCTCTCTGTCGTCCTCGATAATTATCGGTGGATCTTCGGCTGGAGGTTCTGGTCGGATCATCATTCCAACCATATCTTGGAACAGGAGCGCCATCTGTTTTATATTAGCCGCTTGTTCCGCGGCCTCCTTATCCTTTCTCTCTAGCACCCTTCGCAAGAATTTCGTATCTGTCTCCTACTCTTGGCGATGTTCAGACGTTGCTTCCAGTCTTTCTTTCTGCCTGGTAAGTGCTGCCATTTTTGTCAGCATCTCCTGGAGCTTTTATTTCTGCTCCTGAGCTTTCGTCAACGACCGAGTTTGCGGCCGATGAGCCACGGAAGCACGGCTCTCCTCTTTTCCGGAAGCCATGAACACCGTGTGCACGATCATGCCCCCAGACTTGGGGGCGTTTTGATCCAGCACCCTTGGGATTTTCCGCCAACAGTAGGAGATTCTCCGGCCTTCTCTTTTGTGAGAAGTCGAAGTTGAAGGAGCCATTGTAACAGGTGCCTTCGTGATAGAAGTCCCTCGTTGCATGGTGGAGGGAGGGTCCTCCTCTTGTCGCGCCTTTGTTTTCTTCAGTCGGCGAGAGTAGTCTTTATTGATCACAGAATCTTGGACCTTCCGCCAGACCTTGTGGACTTGGGAGGACAGCCGCTGAGGGGGGCTGCTCCGGCTTCGCCTGTATAATATTTTCAACAGGTTGGGGAGATTTCTTCAGCACCGCAGTTGGGGAGTTCCGCTGCACCCTCCTTATAGGTTCAAAGTTGTTCCCGGTTGGAACAACAGCGTCAACTTTCACCATTGGAGCTGGTGGAGAAAATCCAGAAGGGGAGTTGCCCCCATCTTTCCTCACTCGACGCTAGTGGCGACGTCGAGCATGCCTTGCAGACGGAATTTCCTCCGTTGTGAGAGTGGCTTCTTCATGCCCCTACTTTGGTGAAGGGCTACTGCTGGTGCCAGCCTGTTGAAGACTGATGTCCGTTGAGAGGGGACGACCAATCTTTCGAAGGCCGACCTTCTGGTAGGGGAAGCAGTCTTGATGACTTCACCGGAAGCAGGAGTTAGAACGGACAATCTTGCTAAGACCGATCGTTTAGTAGGAGAAGCCCCTTTGACGATTTCACCCGCCAGAGCTGGAACGGCTATCCGTTTTGGGATAACCCGTTCAGGTATTGTGAGCCTCTTTGTGGGCCCACTTGAGCTTTGGTTCAACCTCTTGAAGACTGAGGTGGCAGACTTGGACGACCTATTGAGAGGGGCATAGTGGTTGCAATTCGATCAAAGACCGACTTCTTAGGAGCTTCCTGTGATGGCATTGGGGCGCTGAAACTTGCTGGCGGGAGCATGGTCCTGAAGAACAATCCAGTGGTGGCCTGAGTCACCTGTTCCACTGGCATTGAAAAGATGCAGGCAGCATTTAGCCCGTATGTCACTCCTCCAGCGGGGACGAAGCAGGAGTTGCAGGTACACTTAGAAGCCATTGATCTTCTTTCTCTGCACAGGAGCAAAACACCAAATCTTAGTACTTCGAATCCAGGGGCAACCATAGTAAACCGCGATTTGTTCGCGAACACGACACACGACGTGTGGAGTGGAAAGAGGAAAAGGTCACACCGGGCGTGCCAGAATTTGTTCACCGCCGAAAACAGAGACGAACCCGGGATGGGTCGTCTTGCCTGAATTGGGGGCAGATGCTATTTGGGTTTATCCACCCACCTCTCCGAAGATGCCAAGTTGATTTATGGCACCGTATATCGGAGGTTTGGACAGATGCGGCCATTATAGCAGACTTCGTCAGATTCCCTCTCATTTGCGAGGGGTTTTTGATTATGGGGATGCTCTTCCCTGCAGGCATAAGCCCCTGCAGTTAATTACGTTACCGCATCACAATAACCACTTTCTCCTACTCCAGAAGTTCACTTTGTGTCGTGTGTATTTGTTTTATTTTTGGTTGCCCGTGGATTGTATATGGAGACTAATTTATATTGTCGCCCGTAGGGAGTGGATTAGTCTAAATCCATATATCTTAGATTTGGGTTTAGGTTGATTTAAGGATCGTTAATCTCGTTTGAGATTAAGATCAACTTAAATTTTTGTTAAAGATACGTTAGTCCAGTTTGAGACTAAGATCTACTTAACGGGGTTTTAGGATCATTCAGATCCAACAAAAGAGCATTTGGGCTCCATTGTTTTAGTTTAAGGACATTACGGTCCATTGTTAGTTTAAGAACATTTCGGTCCGTAGATCACCATTTTTGAGGTGAGGGTTTTAGTTTGAGGACGTTACGGTCCTTAGTAGTTTGAGAACGTTACGGTCCGTAGATCACCATTTTTGAGGTGAGGGTTTAGTTTAAGGACGTTACGGTCCGTAGTAGCTTGAGGACGTTACAGTCCGTAGTAGTTTAAGGACGTTATGGTCTGTAGATCACCATTTTTGAGGTAAGGGTTTAGTTTAAGGACGTTACGGTCCGTAGTAGTTTGAGGACGTTATGATCCGTAGATCACCATTTTATTCCCGTGTATTTGTTACGTGGCGGGGTGTACGGCAATGATGTGGGATACACCTATTTGGGGCGTGTTTTGGTTTAAGGTGTGCCGTCAGTTTGGGAAGTACACCAAAAAGAAGTTGATTGTTGGGACCCGCCACCTCTCTGAAAACGTTGAGGAATTACAATGACATGCGTCATAAGTATGGAAAGATGTACTCTTGAACCAATTCCCGTGTCTGAGGGAAGAGATCATGGCAGACCATCTAAGAATCATTAACTATTTTGGGGGACTAAGATTAACTTAGGAAATATGGGATGATCATTTTGGATGTCATAAGTCATGTTTGAAAAGCAATGAACTCATGGGCTCAGTTGATCTGAATTAGGGACCTAGCCAACTTGGGCTTGACCCACTCAATTTTCTTTTTATTTGAAAGAAGTGCTAAGCATTGGTTTGGGCTCAGTTCACTTTTTCATACAAAAAGTGTTGAGCACTTATGTGAGTTCCGACGCTCACACTTTACTCTCTCTTTAGTTTGTCTCTATATGGAGTGCTGAGCACTCATTATGGCGCCCACGTGCGAAGCATGTGAGGCGCTAGGCACTGAATGATGAGTGTCAAGCACTTTATGCTCTGTGGCGCCCACGTGAGGGTCACGTGAGGCGCTGGGCGCTGAGTTCCAACCACTGAGTGCTAAGCACTCTTTATTTTGTAGCGCCCACGTGAGGGGCACATGAGGCGCTAGGCGCTGAGCGCCATCCATTAAGTGCTAAGCACTCTTTATTTTATGGCCCTACGTGAGGGGAACGTGGGGCGCTGGGCACAGAGCGCCGCCCACTGAGTGATAAGCACTCCTGAGTTCTCTCTCTTCTTCTTTTTTTGAATGATCCACATGATCTTTAACTAATTTTATTTACCTAAAATTTCCAAGAAAAGAGTTCTTCTTCCTCGAGAATTTAATTCTCTGTTCTTTCAAAGCTTTCTCCTTTTTTTAAAGCTTATGTGGGGGGTTCTTCTGTATTAGAGTTGAAGTCTTGGGTCCTTTATATAGTAGAGGTAGATCTGTTGATTAGTTAAAGAAATCTTTCATTGGGAGATCTTAATTGATTTGGGGATTTTACCTACCATTGGATCTTTGATCCAAGAGCTTCTGTTTTACAGAAGGTATTTTTCTTGTTCTTAACAAGATTAGGGAAATATTTTCCCATACGGAATTTATTCTGTAGATCGGTGATTCTTTAATCACCATTGGATTTTTAATCCAACGGTACTCTGTTTTACAGAGAGTAAACTTTCTTGTTTAGAAAGATTTGAGGAATATTTCCTTAATCTGAATTTAATTCTGCATTCTGATGATTTATCATCTACGTTGGATCTTTGATCCAACGGCTCTGTTTAGCAGAGAGTAGAATTTAATTCTACTAGGCGCCGGCGCTCACATGCTGTGCACGTGCGGCGCCAATAAGAGTTTTTAACTCTAGCGCCGGCGCCCTCATGACAGACATGTGAGGCGCTGCCTTTTGACTTTTGAACAGAGCTTTACTCTTTTAAGAGTTTTTAACTCTAGCACTGGCGCCCTCGTGGCAGACACGTGTTTTGAACAGAGCTTTGCTCTTTTATTGGGGAAACAGTTACTACTACACACTCTAAAATAGAATCAATCAAATGGCTCTGTTGCCGGGGATACGTGCGTAATTTTTTTATTCTTACTATTCGTGTTGAATTCTTATTCGATCTATATCATAAAACAAAACAAAATCACATCTTGCATATTTAATGATTAGTGTGCGATTTTTGCGAGGGAATCTGGAGTCACTGTAGCGAGGAGATAAACATTCAGAGACATTCATCGAGACCCAGAGGAGCAAGGGAGGCCACCGTAGCAAAAATTTTCAAGCAAGCTCTCAACTCCGCGGCGGAAGCGCGGCAAGAATACCATTTTGGTGGCGGAACCGCAGCAAAGTTGGGGACTTAGGGTTCCAAACTTCTCTGGTAACTTCCTCTATACTTTCTCCCTCCTCTGAAAAATCCAATAATATATTTTTTTGCAGAATTCTTTGCAAAATATCGCCACTCAAAAATCTTTTTGCGTGTTTTGTTTTGTGGGTTGTTTTTGCATATTTTAATACGGATTTTAAGGGAAAAGACCACAATTCAGATTAGGTGGGGATTTCATCACCCTTCCTAGGCCACACAAATCACAAAATGAGTATCCGCATCACCCTACATTAATTAAAAAATATCTAGACCAAGACTCTAAGAACCGTCGCGCTCATTTAGGACAGAGGAAGGTCGTGCGTAATCTATCGCTTATCCGCATTTCTTTTGTGGTGTTTAGGAAAGTGTGTCTAGACAAGTGGTTACTTAATTAGGCCCGCTATTTTCGGTGATTCATAAGCGGATACCTCCCACTTACCTGGCCACAAGAGTTAAAAAGATATGGTAGAGGATTGATCCTGCGGCTTGTCCTTTGGAAGTCTATGGGCGGTCTAGTGCTTGACCTAGGTAACCTTAGTTCTAGGGTTTGCTTATGTATTTTGTGATTTGTCGAGTCAACCCTCAAGTCCCACTTTCAAAGCAAAACAATCCAAATAGAGCTTAAATCTTTCCCTTTTCACCCTCCTCCCTCTTTTCACCTTCTTATAATGGGTAACCCAAATAAAAGAACTCTTGCCGAGCTTTTCTATCCAGAACCAGATATTTCTTATTATCGTAATCACTTTGATATACCATCCGACTCTACCATGTCTTTAAGAGATAGGATAGAGCAAGCGGAAAGAAACAGTTGGCCACCTCACTCCAGGTCCTATCAACCTCATCAAAATTCTACATCTTCTTCGGTTGATACTCCATTTAAAGCGTGTGAGGGAACTCCTAAATGCATTTCCATCGCTGAGTATATATCAAGGACTAACGGCCAAAGTTTCAATCCGGTCAACCCGTTAGGACAACAAACACCACCACTTTCTAAAGAAAATTTTACTACTCGGTTTGTGGCGTATATGACATATGTTGACAGTCACCAACCAACTAACCAATATCAATATTCTTCTTATCAAAATGTTGATCCTACTCCTGCCCAATTTTCATAACCATTCGATTCCTATCAATCATACCCGACTTTTACACCTTCTCTAGACATTCCTTCTAATCAGTCATTTAGGAGTTTTACTTATCCACAAGAATTTCAATCTTATGCTGAAACCCCTTACCGACCCATGTCTAGTCTTGAACGGACCGTGGAAGAATATCGGGTAGCGTCACGCCGTCATATAGAGGAATTGAAGGCGTCCATGGCCGTCCTCAATAAACAATTCGAACAAGCAACTAATTTCGAACCAGCTCAAAATTTTCCAATGTATGATACGGTAATAGGACAAATCGAGAATTCGGGCAGTGCGAGAGAGCGGTACACCCTCCCAAATCAAACTTCCCCACACCAAATTGAAATCCACAACTTCAGTTTCACAGATCTATTGAGTACACCAAATGATTCACCAATTGAAGATAGAATGTCTGATAAGTTGTGCGACTTTGTAGTGCTTGATTTACCCGATTGTGAAGGGTCCATTTCAAGTGAAGCCACGCCTAATCCTTGTGATCTCTACACCTCTACTCTAGAACCACAATTGATTGAAAACCCTGCTTTTGATGAGGTGTCTGAGAATTGTAACCTTCACTTGATTGAGGAGATTGACGTTGGGGATATATTAGATGATGAACCTGAAATTTTGGATGAGTTTGTCCCACCAACTCATCAGGTCATTTCACTCCCATGTGGTCATCATCTCGAACCTTTAATTGTTCTTCCCGAACCCCATATGCGTCTTGAAATTGATGATAAATGTATGACCGAAAAGCATAATGAAATTTAGCCTTCATTTCCCACATCTGGTTCAGCAATACTCGACACACCAATTTGTTTATCCATTTCATCTCCCACTTTCTCTGGTTCTTCCTCTATTCTTCCACTAATTTTAGCAAGTGTTGATGAATCACAATCCGATATTTCAAGTTCAATAATTCTTGAAAGACAACTTGATTTAGATACTTTTGAGAATGAGGTATACAGGTTTTTCGAGTCTCCTACCTCCATAATTTTTGACAAATCAAGTGTGTTGAATTATGGCGCAACATTTATTGACATTGAAACGTTCAATCGGACCATCGATGAAAGTTTCGAAAATATTTTCGCCGCCGAACTCGCATTCCTAAACGACACGGATTTTGTGATTAATCAACCTCCACCTGAAGAAGTTGAACCACCACCATTTCTTCTTATCTCATACGGGAATGTGACTATTCTTCATATTCCTAATCATCCAAATTCTTGTTTCTGTTCACCATTATTGTTTCGTCTCTATCAACCAAGATGTAAACCATACCGCCTCTTATCTCCCCACTTCTTCAAATCTCTGATCTTCCACCAACCATTGCATTATATCGATAAAATATTTTAATGGTTGGTGTTGACTTTTGGTCTTTATAAGTCTTTACTCTAACCAATAACTTTAACCCCCGCTCCCCCCAATAATTTTAAATGCTTAATACGGTTTTACTCAAGTTTGGGGGGGATATATTTTGGCTCTTGAAAGAAAATAATTTTTTATAAAATTATGAGCCAAAAATAAGTTTAGGGGAGAATTTCACTTTCATTATTCATGTCACCGTTACTAACTTTTCCTTTCAAGTCTACAGTTTTTTTTAAAACTTAATAGATGACATGCTGTAAACAGGTTTGGGGGAGGTTTGTACTTATTCACGTATTATTTTACATTATACTATATATAAGCACAAAAAAATTTGATAATGAAAGTTTGAAAGTGAAAATTTACATATGAAAGATAAGAATAGTTTAAGAAAAGCAAGAAAGTTAGATATTTTCTTAAACGAAGCTAGTAATAAGTAGTTATGAGCCGCTGTCCCAAGGATTAGGTCCCATCAAATATCCAGATATATTCTAAGACAGGTATTGCTCAATTCGAAAGATGGCCTTCTCCGCGAACTTGAGGTAAAGAGAGACATAGAAAGAAACATCAGGGCGGATCCACTCACTGAGGCTATTTCTCGAATACAATAGTTTCACAAACAGGCTTTGTGAGACTGATCAGTAGAGGAGTTGGGTGTTCGGTATCACACGGGTTGTGAGTATGCGGCATCGCAATAATTAGCCTTGAGTGCAAGTGGGAGATTGTTGGATATAGTGCCCTCAAAGTCAATTATTGGATCGCAGGCACGTGATTGCAATGATTAAGGGAGGACCTATGCCGTTAGAACAGTCTTACTCAAGATGATAGTATGCTATCTGGTTTATCTTTATCATCGTGTACATGCATTAAGTAATATTACAGATTACTATTATACGTTGATAGAGCCCTTAGGATTCTTGCTTGACGGCCAGCAGTATGATGACGATCATATACGTGGGAGCTTGGGTCTATAAGCACATCCTTAAAAGGTCCCTAGTCGAGGGGGTTTCGAGACAGGGCATCGATATTCCAGAGTAGACTAGTGTATACGGATCGAGACCCCGACGAGGGGCGGTGGCTGGTCTCACAAGCCATTGGTGTTAGTTGGTTCACTTAAGACGTATAGAGGTGCTCATTGGGTTATGAATACACTGGGAACATACTAGTTGGTTTTATACCTAGTGTCAGATAGCAGTTTCCTGGTGACATGTGTACAGGTTAGTTCATCGACCTGAGATCGTCATTTGTCTCGTGTGAGTTCCCAACGTGCTTTGATTACTACCCGACCACGGCTTAAAGGAATCATGCAAACAGGTTTTAGTTGGGTATAGTCCCGAGCCACATGGAGCCAGTGAGCGGATCGGCAGGGGTTTCGTCTCTCCCGGTATTGGGGGTGAGATCGCGCTGTGTCTAGGAGAGCCATTACACGAAGTCCTTGGCCAAGGAACGAGATTTACTGGTAGGTATTCCAATAGTATCTCAGGGTGTTCTGGGCTATACTCCGACACGACTTGTACCGTTTTTGGGGTCTGACGTTTACCAGCCCCCTAGGCCCGACATGCGATGCTCATAGACGAACGGACCGGACTGTACGGATATTGTCACTGACAGGCTCAGTAGGGTTTCTAGATGAGTTCGCTCATCAGCTTCCCTTTTGGTCAATACCTGGGCGCCCGTTACGTACAGTTAGTACCACTGACGTGCTAGTGGTTAAATCCACAGCCAGTGTATTAACGAGTCTTTAGAGTCCCCCACAGACAGTTTCTCAAATTTCGGGCGAAACGTTGTAGAGGCCGTATGATATTATAGCAGGGTTCGATCATATACGTGCAGTAGTGCACGGATCATGATCGGACGGATCATACTAGTGGGCTTTGGTTTAAGCCGGATCCTAGTATTAGATTTGTTGGATTACTTTAGTCTCATCGCATTTGCATTCAGTCGGAATGCGGATGCAGGTATGTATATACAGGTGAGGGGTATCCTTGTGATCCGTCACGAGTTTATTTTAGTAGATGCCATTCTCTTTTTATTGTTGTAAACATTTGGATAAATGTTTACATATGGAAATTATAAGCTCAAAGTCATGATGAGGAGCATTTATTGTGACACATGCATAGGTGATGACTCATGGTTTCTTTATTTGTGCATATGTCACATTTTGGATTGATTTAGTATGTTGAAATGATAAGACGAGAGAGGAGGGCAGCCATATGGCTTGGGGTTTGCTCTTGTGTTTATTATTCTAGCCTCTCTCATTTTTCATCTCACACAAGAAAAGAAAAGCTCTTCTTCTTGTTTTTCCTCTAGCTCATAATTTCCACCAATGGCATCATCTTCAACCTCCATCTATACACTCTCATGTGTTGAGAATCAATGGATGCTTAAGACAAAGTTATTACACACATTCTCTACTTCACCTTGGACATGTCGGCTAGCAAACTTCATGTTCAAGTTGCTTCGGATGAAGCGGGAGCCCGTAAAAAGACTCATTGATGTGGTGCCCTTCCGACGAGGAGACCGGAGATCGGAGATGCCGTGAGGAGCTTGGGATGGTGGCCAAAGACCGAAGGACACGGATCGATCGGTATAGCCACTCTCACTTCTTAGTAGTTTGCTAGTTAATGTTAATGGTTCGATCCGGGTTGTAGTCTATATTAGCGCCGTTTTCGTTTAGAAAAGTTTTTGTTTCCGCATTGGCCTCGGATTGACGGCCGGGACGCTACCGTAGACTTACATGGTATCAGAGCCACGCCATTAACCTTTACTAGCTTGCTCTAACGTGTTTCAAATATCGATCGATCGAAATTTCCGAATCGTATTTTCATTTCAGTGTGCTTGCTGTCGAATTTCAAAGTTGTTCAAAAAATTATTTTAGGCATCTTAAAAATACATGCAGGCATAACTAAAGCTACAGAAAAAGTTTGGAGACCTAAATCCAAAATTCCACCACGGAACCACCGCGAAATGTCGCATTTGGCGGCCCTTCCGCGGCCCTTTTTGGGCTACAGTGCCTCAATTTTTTTCTGGGGCTTTAGTTCATGGAAATATGAGTTTTGTGATATATAGTTTTGTCCCAGATTCTTTTGAGTGCTGATTTGCACTTGGGGCCCACTTCAGGAAGTTTTGTCGATCAGAATTTTAAATACGTTAGTTTACAGTACTTACATTATATCTGCGACCGTGAATGTCATTCGAGCTGTAAATCTTGTCTAATTGCTATAGCTCTTTTAGACGGATTTGCGAACGTGATATTCACGTTGATGTTCTGTGTTGTGCTGTGATGTTGCGGATTTGTCGTGGTGGATAGCTTGGATGCAATGTTAGTGCAGTTTAGTATTATTTGTACATTTGATATTGCGGGGCGAGCGTTCGACATGTTGACTGCCGTCACTGCCTGTTTGTATATTATTCTTTTGGGGCACGACCGGGTTGAGGTCGATGTCACCGTTGTACATATTTTTCTTTTCTGTACTAGGATTACCCAGCGGTGGAGTGCATGGATAGCCCGATTCTAGAGGGCAACGGGCCCGCATCTTATGGCTTTGAGACGGAGGGGGCTTCACTCTAAAATTGGCGGGCTATTCGCCGCACTCGTAGAGGGTATAGGTTGACCCAAGGAGGGGGGCTCAAGTTACCGGATTCCGTGAAGTGTTGGGTGGCCCATTCACTTTGCTGAAGGAGGCTGTCTCTCTTCTGGTTTTGGCGGGTAACTTGCCGCGCCCGTAGGGGTCTAGGTTTTCATTGCACAGGCTATCCACACGACCAGAGGAACGTCGGGTTTCAGTTGCGGATCAGTGAAACCCGGGGATCCCAGATTATCTGTATTGTTCTGTGATGCTTATTACATTTCTGTGATGTTGCATTTATTACGCCTGGATCGATTATTATATATTGATATATATACTAGTAGATGTATATGTTTTACACCCGCGCTAGTCCAGTCCCCGCTCTGTCGTTAGTTAAGTAACCTAACGGGTGATGACGGGACCCAGTGGTGAATGCGGATGGCATATACGTACATCATATTTTCGTTCTTTTCTGGTGTGATTAATTGATAGGACTGCATTGATTTTGATCAATGTAAGGATAACAAACCTATTTGATGTTGTTGGAACAATTTTCAAAAAGCTGTTATTACAAGGACGTTCTCTTTTGTTTTGCACAGTGGTATTCGGTTATGAATATCCAGCACCTCATTCGACGAGGCAAGGGCCGAGATCCCTTCATCAGGAGTGACCCCTTGGGCAGAGGATTGCGTCAGGGTAATAACTTCACTATAGTCGATTACTTTTTGCTTTACATCGCGGTATTCAGTTGGAATATCCTGCACCTCGTTCTACGGGGAAAGAGCCGAGATCCCTTCACCGGGAGTGACCTCTTTAACAAAGGTTTTCGCTACTATATATTTATAAAACCACTTGGATTCTTTCAACGATATCAAGTTCATTACGTTAAGCCGTAACCCTCCATTATTTCGGATAAGTAGCGCATAGTATTCGTTCGGTGTTTGTTGGCCAAAGTCAAGGCATCGTATGCAGTAGCTGTGTGTTGCTTGTCCGTTGCATGGATATGCATTGGTTTAGGACAGTCGTACTACTTTGTTGGCCAAAGTCAAGGGTGTGTGCGGGTGGGTCTAAATCAATTAGGACAATGACGGGTAGAACTTGACTTGCGGGTTATGATTTGTTGGCCAAAGTCAAGCTCATAAACCGCTTGGGGTAAAAACACACATCGGGAGTTTCAAACATACAGAAAACTTGCCAGGCATGCGCGGGAGTTTCAAACATACAGAAAACTTGCCAGGCATGCGCATACTTTCTGGAGTGTGGTGACTTGAGTGGATTCCATCAAGTTATCATGCAATGATAGTTGGATCCCGATTCCTACTGATGAGTTGGTTTACTCCTCGGGTGATCCCGACTAATTCTTCTTTCAGGTTTGGAGGAGAATTTGAGGATACAGTAGGAGGTTTCCTGATTAGATAAATTGATAACCATTCTGATCTAGTTTAGAGTGCACGCAGAGTGTTTCTTTTCTCTCTCTTTTTAGCCGCAACCATAGCCCGACCCTAGATTATGACTCAGTGACCAGGATTAACCGAACCTTCTTAAAACACTGGGTTTTGGATTGTCTGAGTTGCATACCTCATTGCAACTCCTACTTTTACCCTTTTTTTCTTCGGAACATTTCATATCACTATGAACATCTACTTCCGTTGGATAAAACCATCGTATGGTTATATACGAACTCGAAGGAACTTGTTCCAGATTCGAGGATGGTTTCCGGTTCTGGAGAAAATGAATAGGACTATTCTGTTGTCTGTTCCTTTTACCTTCTCTCAGGTTGCGAGAGCTCCTAGGATTAGGAAAGAGTACACCTATTACGCTTATTGGATAGTCTTCTTCCATACCATAGGCAGGTACCGAAAGGTAGGGAATGAAGAAAACCATTTAGCTTAAGTATGGTTTACAGAAGGTAATAAGTAAAGACAAATAAAGGAATTAGTAAGAGGGCAAAATAAATTGCGACTGCTATCATTCACGACCAAACCAAGTATTTCATCGCCACTCCTATTTCACCTTTGTATTTCTCTAGAACACTCCGTATCACTACGAAGATCCACAGTTATTGGATACTCCATCGTATGGTTATATATGAACTCGAAGGAACTTGTTCCAGTTCGGGGATGGATTCTGGTTCAGGAGAAATAGGAATAAAGGTTTATTCAGTTGTCTTTTATCTTTACCTTCTCTCACGTTGCGAGTGCTCCTAGGATTTGGACCGTACACCTATTACGGTTATTGGATAGTCTTCTTCCAAACCATAGGCTGGTGCCGAACGGTAGGAAAGGAAGAAAACCATTTAGCCTAACAATGGTGTAGAGAAGGTAACGACTAAAGACAAATAAAGGGATTTGGAGAGATGACAAAGAAATATACGGTTACAGTCGTGAATCTGATAATGGAAGAAGCATTACTAGGAATACCCGGATACCCCTTCGAAACATATTCATGTTTCAGTTTCACTGTGTGTTGTTAATGGAAAACTGATTTCCCAATTAGACCCTTACTCCAAGGTGTGTATTTACCAGATATGATTCTCACATCTGTATGGTTTTACAGATGATGAGTGGGAGTAAGTTATTGGGAATTAGGTGATCATCCTCATTATGTCGGAATTCGTTGTAATTGGTGATATTTGTGGAAATCGCTTGGGTTTTTGCCAGACGGCAAATATTTGGTTTTGAATATCCGTTGTTGTGCACCAATTTCAAATTAATATATCTGTACGTTTATTTTTTATAAAGTGAGATATAACTTTTTGAAATTATGTCCATGACATTTACCTATGTCAGTTGATGGTTAGATAAGGAGCATTAAACAGCGGTGTAATTCTTCTTAACCATACTACAGTTTTCAACCTACGACGCACAAGGTATGAGTTATTAAACTCAGGGGACTTATACAAAGTATTGTACGTTGTCCAGTGTCCATTAGGACAGAAGGGTTGGTACTCGTACTGTATTCTGTTTACTTGTGACTTCTCTAGTTTTTAGACAAGTGTTTCGTAGAAATACAAGATCTAAATTTTGAGAAGTTATAGGTACAAGAATAAAGTAGAGAACCATTGTGTTGCAAGTATCAGGATTCTTGAAGGTGATCGAAGATAAAGATACTTGTATTTGGTATTCAGTCGATAGTAATGATTTTGAGAACTTGCTTCTCTTTTTCATGTTACTCATAATTGGATGCACTCCTAAGTTGAGTAATGCTGATTTGCCTCTCTCCATTTAGTTGACATGCACTGGAGACAGCTGCATGATTTGAATCTGGTTCCAATTAAATCAGTGCCTTGGTTCCAATTAAATCAGTGCCTCTATTTCTATATTGTATAAAGAATGGATCATATCTTAACGATGTTAAGGTATATGGAGTTGTTCGGCTTATGCTTAAAACCTGACTCTGGATAACTCAAGGCAAGTTTCTGTAATGGCAGTTTGTGGGTTAATCCGGGCTATGACGAGGGTTGACTTTCTACCATCTGGAAGATCAATAGTGATATTGTTCTTGACTCGCCACAGTTTTAGTAAAATGGACTTTTTCAGAAAACAGTAGTGGGGGTATGGTAGAACTGGAAGTGATTCCAGAACCGCAATTACTGAAAGTTTAATAGGACCTAAACATTCAATCAGGTTTAAAATTCCATTAGCCACTCTGCAGATATGGTGGGTAACCTCAGGCGCCCGAGAGGTACTCTGGTATCCTCAAGGACGGTGACAGGGAGGTTCTTGTTTACCCATACTTGACACTACTGTTGTTCCAAGCTGTGAGACCCGGTAGGAGGATGAGTATAGCGTCGTTCTAAACTAGCTTTAGAAGTGCACGTATATATATATTATTCTGCCAGAGGGTTGTCGTAGTCAGTGGGAGCAGCGGAAGCATAGTGGATAAGTAGCTTATGTCTATTTATAGACTAAAGCAAATATAGCGGAGATAGATCATCTATTTTTGATGTCACAGTCATAGGTTTTGACTTCATCAGAATAGGGGATGGATCTGTTAAGAAGATAGTAGGGTGTGATGTCCTGGTATTTGGATAACATACACAAAGTAGGAAGTGATATTCCTATACTACGATCGATTGTACTTTGGTTGTCACACAGTGATTTATCCATATAGGATTTGGATATTGTATCAGGTATTCTGGTTACTAGATCTATAGTTTTAGATCTAGATTTGGGTAGTGTCTCAATCCGGGTACTTAGACAACATTCTAAAAGTGCTTTAGAATGGACGACTCCTAGCATGGTAGTGTACCTGCAGGTGATGGAGTTTCCCTCTCTAAAGCTGTCTTACAGACTAAAGGGGAGAGGGATGTGCATGATTGGCATATCACTTGCTTAGGCAATTGAGTCAATCATGAGATATCAAGTACCACACCAGATGTTGTTTTTGCACTAGATGCAATAAGTTGAGATATTAATCCAATCCTGGAGAAACGTTCAGAAGCAGTTTTAGAACATAAGTTGATGTTCTAAGGATATGATAACGACAGCTTCCTTCAGGAAACAGTTATCATTCCAGGCTTCGAAGGTGACCTGGCTGACAGAGTGACTGTCAGAGTTATAGTTTTCCCTCTGACGAGGGGAAGTAGTTTGGATAGGTGGTCCAAGCGGATACTTATGGAGGCATGGCGCAGAATACTGATTACATTCAGTTGACGATATAGTCTAAGAAGTTTTCTGAATTTGGAGTTCATTTGTGAACTAGGTCCCTGTTCAGTTGATAAAACTGCACATTTGTTATTACATTTTTCCTACCATTTTCATATTAAAAAAGGACTTTATTATAATATATCATACACATGAGGGTTTATGTGTAAAAATACTATTTTCCATGTGTTGATGTATTATAATTAGCATTTGGTAGGAAAATGTATATAATATTATTGACCTAATCCTAGTAGAACTAAGTCTACTAAATATTATCTAAGTTGTTTTGCAGAATTTTCAGGTCTTAAATCAAGGAAATCAAGTTGTTAAAGCTAACCTGCCTAATTAAGAAATTAAAATGAAGGAATCAATTCTGGCAGAAGAAAAGAAAAGATTTCCAAATTCTGAAGGTGCCAAGGATCGCCAAATGTCACAAGTAGCCATCCCCAGAAAATTGATGGACGGCCGTGATCATCAAGCCGCGGATCCGCGGCAATATCCCCTTTATGCCGCGGATCCGCCGCGTGGAAGAAGAGATGGAGGCTGAGGATTTTTGGGGAAAATCTTTTCTACTTTTTCCTTAATTTAGAAACTTGGGATCTGGCTTTGGCACTATAAAAAGAGACCGAGAGCCTCTTGGAAAATTTATCAAGCCGACGAGATCACGAAGTCCCTGACGCTCACGCATCCAGGCTGATCATCAACGGTTCATCTACCTCCTTAGGAAAGATCGAGAAGCAAATCAAGTTTATTTGTAATCATTTTCTACGGAATCAAAGTGTAGATTGTTCAAGTTGATTAATAAAGGTAGTTGTTTTATTTAATTCTTTTGCATTTTACATTATGTTTTCCTTCTCTATCTTTTCATCTTCTTTTCCCAATATGCGCGAGTAATTCTCCGCTTGTTAGGGTTCGTAGGATTAGGGTAGGCTAATGGATGATGAAAATAACTAAACCCTTTTTAAGTCCTATAAAGTTTAGGAACTTTATCAAAAGAATCATTAACATCCTAATCGGGCGCGCTAGCAATTCTTTGCTAGTTCCGACCGCGATTAGAGATTAGATTAATGATTGTTTTGGTAAAGGGTAGATATGAACGGAGTTCCGTGTCGAGATAAGGGTTAAGAGTGAGATTCCTTTTCCCTCCAGAAACCCTAATCTACATGCATCACCGTCGTTCTAGTTTTAAATCTATTAATGGATAAAAAGGGTAACTTTTAATTAATCGTCCATAACTACTAAATCCTAACGAACCCTACAAACCCTCTTATTATATTATCTACATCTCTAAAATAATCTAGATCTATATTTTACATTCTTGTTTAACGTAGATCTAGAAACCATTCTATAAAATTCTTTATCCCTCTTCTCTTTTTCAACACATCTAAAGTAACAGTAAAAGGTTCCACGTTTCCCAGAGGACGACCCGTACTCATCTCGGTCTAGCTACGCGCGACATCGTTATTGATTGCGGTTAACTACAAACACACTCTTTCGTACCAATCAAATGGCGCCGTTGCCGGGGAAACGTGCGTAATTTTTTATTCTTGCTATTTGTGTTGAATTCTTAGACGATTCATATCATTATTAAAACAAAACTGCAAATTGCATATTTAACGATTTGTGTGTGAATTTTGCGAGGGAATCTGGAGTCACGGACTTGAGGAAACAGGAGATCTAGGGTTTCACACTTCTCTGGTATCTTTCTTAACTCCTTCTCTCTCCTCTCAAATCCAATAAAATCTATTTTCTGCAGGATTCTTTGCAAAAATATCGCCGCTCTAAAATCTTTTTGCAAAGTTTTGTTTTGCGGTTTGTTTTTGCATATTTTAATACGGATTTTTAAGGGGCAAGACCAAAATCCAGATTAGGTGGGGATTTCATCACCCTTCCTAAGCCCCACAAATCACAAACCGAGCATCTGCATCAACCCTTCATTAATTTAAAAATTATCTAGACCAGACTCTAAGGACTGTCGCGCTCATTAAGGACAGAGGAAGGTCGTGGGTAATCTATCGCTTATCCGCATTACTTTTGTAGTGCCTAGGCAAGTGTGTCAAAGGCTAGTGGTTTTTAATTAGGCCCACTACTGTGGTTCCTTCCCACTTACCTGGCACTTACCTGGCTACAAGGGTAGTACGGAGTCGGTAGAGGATTGATCCTGCGGCTTGTCCTTTGGAAGTCTAGGAGCGGTCTAGAGACTGGACCTAGGTAACCATAGTTCTAGGGTTGTTTGTGCATTTTTGTATGATTTGTCTCAATCCGTCATTTTTCAAAACAAACCAGTTATTTTCTCCCCTTTTTACCCCTTCCCCCTTCTTCTCTTCTTATAATGGGTGACCTAAACAGAAGAACACTTGCCGAGCTTTGCTGTCCACAACCAGATATCTCTTGTTTTCGTAATCCCTTCGGTATACCGTCCGGCTCTTCCATGTCCTTAAGAGATCATATAGAACAAGCAGGAAGAAACAGTTGGCCACCTCAGTCTAGGTCTTATCAACCGTATCCTAATCCTACACCTATTTCAGTTCATACCCAGAGTGAGGAAGCCCCTAGACGAATGTCCATTGTTGAGCACATAGCTAGGGCTAGAGGCCAAAGTTTAAACCCGGACCAATATCAACCATCACCACCACTGTCCAGAGAAGAGTTTGATATGCGGTTTGTAGCATATAATATGTCTATTGAGAATAGCCAACCAACCAACCCATATCAATATTCTTCTTATCATAATATTGATCCTACTCCTACCCAAGTTTCGCAACCATTCTATTCCTATCAATCCAATCCGACTTTTCCACCTACTCTAGACAGTTCTTCTAATCAGTCATTTGGGAGTTTTAATTATCCACAGGAATTTCAATCTTATACTGAAACCCCTTATCAACCCAAGACTAGTCTGGAGCAGACATTAGAAAAATTTCTGGAACTGTCGAACCAAATTATGAAGGATTTTGGTAGTAAGACAGAACCATACACCCTTCCTAATCAAACCTCCCTATTCCAAACTGAAATCCACAACTCCAGTTTCATAGATTCATCAAGTACACCAAATAGAATGACTGATAAGTTGTGTGACTTTGTAGTGTTTGATTTACCCGACTGTGAAGGGTCCATTTCAAGTGAAACCATACCCAACCCTTGTGATCTCTACACCTCCACTCTTGAACCAAAACTGATTGAAAACCATACTTTTGATGAAGTGTTTGAGAATTTTAACCTTCACTTGAATGAGGTGATTGACGTTGGGGATAAATTAATTGATGAACCCAAAATTTTGGATGATTTTGTCCCACCAATTCATCAAATCCTTTCACTTTCTTGTGGTCATCATCTTGAGCCTTTAATTCTTCCCGAATCCCAAATATGTCTTGAAGTTGATGATAATGGTATACCCGAAGATCAGACCGAAATACAGCCTCTATCTTCCACATCTGGTTCAGCAACACTCGACATACCAAATTGTTTACCCATTTCACCTTCTATTTTCTCCGGTTCTTCTTCTTCTGTTCCTATAGTTTCAGCGAGTTTTGATAAATCACAACCCGTTAATTCAAGTTCAATAATACCAGAAGTTCAACTTGATTTGGATATTTTTGAAAATGAGGTAGATGAGTTTTTCGAGTCCTCTACCTTAATGATTTTTGATGAATCAAGTAGGAAAAATTCTGGCACAAAACTCTTTAACAGCAAAATGTTCAATCACACCATTGATAAAAGTTTTGAAGAACTTTTTGCTGACGAACTTGAATTTTTAAACAATACGGATTTTTTGATTGATCAATCTCCACCTATAGAGGTTGAACCACCACCATTCCTTCTTCCTAATCATTCGCATTCATCCTCATTCTTTCTTTTCTCTAATTTCAAACCCTTTCCAGACCACCTCTTATCCCTTCCCCATTTTTTCTTGACTCGATACAACACATTCTTCCACCAACCTATACGCTATACTGATAAAATCTTTGAATGGTTGGTCTTAACTTTTGGTCTTTGTAAAGTCTTACTTGACCAAATGACTCACCCCCTCTTAAAATGCTTCGTATTGTCTAACTCATGTTTGAGGGGGGAGGTATATTTTTGGCTCTTGAACATGACTTTTGTCCTCAAATTTGTGAGCCAAAAATAAGTTTGGGGGAGGATTTTCACTTTCATATATTCTTGCCCCCATTAATAATGTCCTCCCAAGCTTACAGGTTTTGTGATCCAGCAGATAGCAACAGTGAGGACACTGTTGAAAACAAGTTTGGGGGAGGTTTGTGCTTTTTTACACATCAATTTGCATCATATTTTGCATAAGCACAACATTTTCAAAAATTTAAAAAAAAAAAAATTATAACAAGAGAGTAGAAAGTGAAAAATTACATCCAAAAGATATGAATAGTTTAAGAAAACCAAGAAAATTAAAAGTTTTCTTAAACGAACTAGTAATAAGTAGTTATGAGCTGTTGTCCCAAGGGTTAGTAAGATGAAGGAAGTCACTAATCTGAGGATAAAAATAAGTCTGAAAAATAGTTTCTATTCTGTAAGCCAAATATTTGAATGTTGATACCCTACTATATGCACTTACACACGTCTTGAAACTCGGGATAGTAGAGGATGCCTTGAAATGCTCTTGTCTAAAAGCCAAAGTATGAAGGAAAAAAAATGAAGAAAATATAAAAATGGTGAAAAGAAAAAAAATGAATACTGGTTTTGTTATCGCCAAGGCAGCAATAAAAAATTATAGCGAGGGTGCCTCTTCACCTAGTGCCCTAAGGCCAACTAGTCTGGAAGTCACTGTTAAGCCTTAGGTGGTGCAAGACGAGGAAAATATTATCACCGAATCAGCAAGCACATGAGTAATCGGTCGGTTAGTACCTCAAGAAGTATTAACGGTCGCATGAAAATGTGTGAGCAAATCTAAATATTCATTAAGTTAAAAAGTACCGAGGTAGATGGACAAGAGTATGATAGCTTGCATTGAATTCTCCGAGTGTAGGGATGTCCATTACACTCACGTAGGGGTATATGATCAATGTTTGGATGAAAGGTAGGAATGAAGAATAAAGACGATGTTTTATTGAGGGATGATGTGATTTCTAACATTTTTTCATGACTATTAAGATAAGGCTCATAACAACTGAAAAACTAGTATAGTTGGAAACTCTTATTTTCAAAGTCTTTCTTTTATGGTTCTTATCTTTATATGTAAATTTCACCATCTCTCTTTTGTTATTGGATTTTGTGGGTGTAATCCGCTGAAAACCCTCAGGAGACAACACTCCTCCTACTAGGGACACCTAGAGGTTTAACGGCTTGTTGCACGTGCTCAGTGCAATCGTGTTTGCCTACGAAAGTGTGCTTAGTTTTCTCCTTTCTTTTTCTCCTTCTCTTGAATAAACTAGTTTGCTCGAGACGATCAAAGATAAGTTTGGGGGTATTTGTTCAGTTGATAAAACTGCACATTTGTTATTACATTTTTCCTACCATTTTCATATTAAAAAAGGACTTTATTATAATATATCATACACATGAGGGTTTATGTGTAAAAATACTATTTTCCATGTGTTGATATATTATAATTAGCATTTGGTAGGAAAATGTATATAATATTATTGACCTAATCCTAGTAGAACTAAGTCTACTAAATATTATCTAAGTTGTTTTGCAGAATTTTCAGGTCTTAAATCAACGAAATCAAGTTGTTAAAGCTAACCTGCCTAATTAAGAAATTAAAATGAAGGAATCAATTCTGGCAGAAGAAAAGAAAAGATTTCCAAATTCTGAAGGTGCCAAGGATCGCCAAATGTCACAAGTAGCCATCCCCAGAAAATTGATGGACGGCCGTGATCATCAAGCCGCGGATCCGCGGCAATATCCCCTTTATGCCGCGGATCCGCCGCGTGGAAGAAGAGATGGAGGCTGAGGATTTTTGGGGAAAATCTTTTCTACTTTTTCCTTAATTTAGAAACTTGGGATCTGGCTTTGGCACTATAAAAAGAGACCGAGAGCCTCTTGGAAAATTTATCAAGCCGACGAGATCACGAAGTCCCTGACGCTCACGCATCCAGGCTGATCATCAACGGTTCATCTACCTCCTTAGGAAAGATCGAGAAGCAAATCAAGTTTATTTGTAATCATTTTCTACGGAATCAAAGTGTAGATTGTTCAAGTTGATTAATAAAGGTAGTTGTTTTATTTAATTCTTTTGCATTTTACATTATGTTTTCCCTCTCTATCTTTTCATCTTCTTTTCCCAACATGCGCGAGTAATTCTCCGCTTGTTAGGGTTCGTAGGATTAGGGTAGGCTAATGGATGATGAAAATAACTAAACCCTTTTTAAGTCCTATAAAGTTTAGGAACTTTATCAAAAGAATCATTAACATCCTAATCGGGCGCGCTAGCAATTCTTTGCTAGTTCAGACCGCGATTAGAGATTAGATTAATGATTGTTTTGGTAAAGGGTAGATATGAACGGAGTTCCGTGTCGAGATAAGGGTTAAGAGTGAGATTCCTTTTCCCTCCAGAAACCCTAATCTACATGCATCACCGTCGTTCTAGTTTTAAATCTATTAATGGATAAAAAGGGTAACTTTTAATTAATCGTCCATAACTACTAAATCCTAACGAACTCTACAAACCCTCTTATTATATTATCTACATCTCTAAAATAATCTAGATCTATATTTTACATTCTTATTTAACGTAGATCTAGAAACCATTCTATAAAATTCTTTATCCCTCCTCTCTTTTTCAACACATTTAAAGTAACAGTAAAAGGTTCCACGTTTCCCAGAGGACGACCCGCACTCATCTCGGTCTAGCTACGCGCGACATCGTTATTGATTGCGGTTAACTACAAACACACTCTTTCGTACCAATCAGTCCCATTAGATATCCAGATATATTCTAAGACAGGTATTGCTCAATTCGGGAGATGGCCTTCTCCGCGAACTTGAGGTAAAGAGAGACATAGAAAGAAACATCAGGGCGAATCCACTCACTGAGGCTATTCCTCGAATGCAATAGTTTCACAAACGGGCTTTGTGAGACTGATCTGTAGAGGAGTTGGGTGTTCGGTATCACACGTGCTGTGAGTATGCGGTATCGCAATAATTAGCCTTGAGTGCAAGTGGGAGATTGTTGGATATAGTGCCCTCAAAGTCAATTATTGGATCGCAGGCACGTGATTGTAATGATTGAGGGAGGACCTATGCCGGTAAGACAGTCTTACTCAAGATGATAGTATTGTTGGAGATAGTGCCCTCAGAGTCAATTATTAGATCACAGGCACGTGATTGTAATGATTGAGGGATGACCTGTCCCAGTAGGACAGTCTTACTCAAGATGATAGTATGCTATCTGGTTTATCTTTATCATCGTGTACTGCTTTAGGTGACTTTACTGATCACTATTACACGTTGATAGAGCCCCTAGGATTCTTGCTTGACTACCAGCAGTATGAGGGCGATCATATACGTGAGAGCTGGAGTCTTTAAGCACATCCTTAAATGGTCCCTAGTCGTGGGAGTTTCGAGACAGGGCATCGATTCTCCAGAGTAGACTAGTGTATACAGTCGAGACCCCGACGAGGGCGGTGGCCGGTCTCACAAGCCACTGGTGTCAGTTGGTTCACATAAGATGTATACAAGTGCTCATTGGGTTATGAGTACACCGGACAGGACTCGCCCGGAACCTGCTAGTTGGTATTATACCTGACGTCAGATAGCAGTTCCTTGGTGACATGTGTACAGGTTAGTTTATCGACCTGAGATCGTCATTTGTCTCGTGTGAGTTCCCACCGTGCTTTGATTACTACCCTACCACGGTTCAAAAGAGTCGTGCAAACAGGTTTTAGTTGGGTACAGTCCCGAGCCACATGGAGGCAGTGAGCGGATCTGCAGGGGTTCGTCTCTCCCGGTATTGAGGGTGAGGTCGCGCTGTGTCTAGGAGAGCCAGTACATGAAAAGTCCTTGGCCAAGGCAGGAGATTTGCTGGTAAGTATTCCAGTAGTATCTCAGAGTGTTCTGGTCTACACTCCGACACGACTTGTACCGCTATTGGGGGTCTGACTTTTACCAACCCCCTAGGCCCGCCATGCGATGCTCATAGACGAATGGACCGGACTGTACGGATATTGTCACTGACAGGCTCAGTAGGGTGTCAGGATGAGTTGGCTCATCGACGTCCCTTTTGGTCAATAGCTGGTAGCCCGTCACGTATGGCTAATACCTCTGACGGGCTAGAGGTTAAATCCACAGCCATAGTATTGATGAGTCTTTAGAGTCCACCACACACAGTTACTCAGGTTTCGGGCGAAACGCTGTAGAGGCCGTATGGAGATATGGCAGGGTTCGATCAGATACGTGCGGTATTGCACGGATCGTGATCGGACGGTTTTTACTAGCCAGCTTTGGTTTAAGCCGGATCCTAGTATTTGACAGTGTAGATTTTGTCTCTTTGCATTTGTATTCAGTGGGAATACAAATGCGGGCATGTATATGCAGTCGCGGGGTTTTCCTGTAATTTATTACGGGATCAGTTTTCTGAAGTTGCCAGTTTGCATTCCGTTCCGGCCGGTTTTCCTTTGTTCTTTAGCGGCCGGACTTTCCGATGGAGGGGGTTATTTGCAGTTTGCAAATAACTTATTTGTGGAGGGGTTTCTTGCATTTGTGGCTTCCTCATCATGAGATTCCTTTTGAATCAATCCTTTGCATTTATGAGATTAGAATGAGATTAGAAATGGTTTTGACCTTGGTGTGACTATTTTCTCCTTTAATTTACATTCTCCTCTTGCTTTATTCTTGAGATATCATTCCCTCCACTATGATGATATTGGGGCCGGCCACACTAGAGGGGGGGGAGGGGGTTCATTTGTGTGAGAGAGAGATTCATTCATCTCATATTTATTCTATGCTTGCTACCAAAAAATCACACACCTCTCTCCAAAGATTATTTCTCCATCTCCACCTCCATGGCAACTTCACTACCCCAAAGAGACATGGTTTCTACACTTGCCTACAGCATCCCTTGGACGCGTCGGCTAGCCAACTTCGCGGCCGAGTTGCCTCGGTCCAGAGGTGGGAGCCCGTAAAAGAATCCGGTTACATGGTGCCCTTTCCGACGAGGAGGTGACGGACGGAGATTCCGCGGGAGATCGGAGTGGAGACGAAGACCGAAGGACACGGATCGCTTGGTATAACTCTCTACCCATCTTGTAGTTTGCTAGTAGCTAGGTTAATGGCCCGATCCGGGATTTAAAATGCGTGGTGGTGCCGGTTTTCTAGTTTGCAAAGTTTTTCGTTTCCGCGTTTCCGGCGTCGGATCGACGGCCGGGGCGCCGCCGTGCACTTACATTTGTATCAGAGCCACACCATTAACTTAGCCTAGCTTGCTCTAACATGTTTAGAACTCGATCGAACAATAAAACCCCAAAAACCGTATTTTCTTGTGCATTGGGTTTCTGTCGAAATTTTTTTGGCTCCAAAAATTTTTCAGGTTGTTTCAGAATGATGTGCAGAGAATTCTAAGACCTCTGTAGAAATTTGATCACGTGAACGCACTATACGACCGCGGAACCGCGGCCAAACCCATGCTTGGGCCGCGGTTCCGCCGCATTATTTACTTTTCAGTGCATCAAAATTCTACAGAGGGCTTCTGGGTTGGAAATAGGGGTTTTGGGATATTCTTTTTGGGCCCAGATTTTCTTTGAGAGCTAAAGTAGTGCTTGGGGGCCCACTTTGATAAATTTGTTCGATCGGATATTTTAAACATACTTGTTCACAGTATTTACATTATATCTGCGACCGTGAATGTCACTCGATCGGTAAATCTTGTCTAACTGCTATAGCCCGGTTAGACGGATTTGCGAACGTGATATTCACGTTGATGTTCTGTGTTGTGATGTGATGCTGCGGATTGGTCGTGGGGGATAGCCTGGATGCAATATTAGTACAGTTTTGTTTTATATGTACATTTGATATTGCGGGGCGAGCGTCCGACATGTGAACTGTCGTCACTGCCTGTTTGTATTATTCTTTTGGGGCACGACCGGGTCGAGGTCGATGTACCCGTTGTATGTATATTTTACTTTCTGTACTAGGATTACCCCGCGGAGGGGTGCACGGATAGCCGGGTTCTAGAGGGCAACGAGCCCGCATCTCATGGCTTTGAGACGGAGGGGGCTTTACTCTAGAATTGGCAGGCTATTCGCCGCACTCGTAGGGGGTATAGGTTGACCCAGGAGGGGTGCCCAAGTTACCGGATTCCGTGATGTGCTGGGTGGTCCATTCACGTTGCTGAAGGGGGCTGCCTCGCTTCAGGTTTTGGTGGGTAACTTGTCGCACCCATAGGGGTCTAGAATTTCATTGCACAGGCTATCCACACGACCAGGGGAACGTCGGGTTTCAGTAGCGGCTCTATGAAACCCGGGGATCCCAGATATCTGTATTGTTCTGTGATGCTGTACATTTCTGTGATGTTGCATTTTATCACGCCTTGAGCGAAATATTATATATTGATAAATATACTAGTAGATGTTGTATATATTTTGCATCCGCGCTAGTCCAGTCCCCGCTCTGTCGTTAGTTAGCTAACCTAACGGGTGATGATGGGACCTAGTGGCAATGCGGATGGCATATACGTACATCATTATTTTCGTTCTTTATTGGTGTGATCAATTGATGGGACTGCGTTGATTCGGATCAATGCAAGATAAACAAACCTATTCTGATGTTGTTGGAACATTTTTCAAAAAGCTGTTATTGCAAGGGCGTTCTCTTTTGTTTTTCACAGTGGTATTCAGTTGGAATATCCTGCTCCTCAGTCGACGAGGCAAGGGCCGAGATCCCTTTACCGGGAGTGACCCCTTGGACAAAAGTTTGCGTCAGGGCAGTAACTTCACTATAGCCGATTACTTTTGCTTTACATCGTGGTATTCAGTTGGAATATCCTGCACCTCATTCTACGGGGAAAGAGCCGAGATCCCTTCACCGGGAGTGACCTCTTTAGCAATAGTTTTCGTCACTATATTTTTTAAAGCTATCCGGTTCCTTCAACGATATCAAGTTCATTACGTTAAAGGTTTTCGCCAGAAACCATTCGTAGCCCTCCGTCATTTCAGACGGGTAGCACTTAGTATTCATGCTATATATGTTGGCCTTCGTCAAGGCATAGTGTATGGTAGCTATCTGTTACTTTTCTGCAGCATAGATAGATGCGTTGGTTTGCGACAGTCGTACTACTATTTTGGCCTTCGTCAAGGGTATGTACAGGTGGGTTCAAATTAACCTGGATAATGACGGGTAGAACTTGACATGTGACTTATGATATGTTGGCCTTCGTCAAGGTCATAAGAGCATGGGGCAAAAATCACATCGGGAGTTTCTAAAGAAACTGAAACTTGCCAGATATGCGCATACCTTCTGGAGTGTGATAACGTGAGCGGATTCCGTCACGTTATCATGCGATGATAGTTGGATCCCGATTCCCACTGATGAGTTGGTTTACTCCTCGGGTGATCCCGGCTAATTCTTCTTTCAGGTTTGGGGAAGAATTTGACGTTACAGTGGGAGGTTTCTAGATTAGATAAAGTGATAACCATTCTGATCTAGGTTAGAGTGCACGCTGAGTGTTTCTTTTCTCTCTCTCTTTGGCAGCGACCATTGACCCGATCCTAGACTATGACTCAGTGACCAAGTTGAACGAACCTTCTTAACACTGGCTTTTGGATTGTCAAAGTTGCAGACCTCATTGCCACTCCTACTTTTACCCTTTTCTCCAGGACACCCCGTATTACTACGAACGTCCACTTCCATTGGACAAAACCATCGTATGGTTATATACGAACTCGAAGGAATTTATTCGAGGATGGTTTCTGGTTCTAGAGAAAACGAATAGGACTATTCAGTTGTCTTTTCCTTTTACCTTCTCTCAGGTTGCGAGTACTCCTTGGTTTAGGAGATAGTACACCTATTACGCAAATTGGATAGTCTTCTTACAAACCATAGGCAGGTACCGACCGGTAGGGAATGAAGAAAACCAATTAGCCTAAACGGTGTACAGAAGGTATTAAGTTAAGACAAAGAAAGGGATTAGTAAGAGGGCAAAGTAAATTGCGACTGCTATTCACGACCAAACCAAGTATTTCTTCGCCAATCCTAAATCACCTTTGTATTTCTCTAGGACACTCCGTATCACTACGAAGATCCCAAGTTTATTGGATAATCCATCGTATGGTTATATACGAACTCAAAAGGAACTTGTTCCAGTTCGGGGATGGATCCTCGTTCAGGAGAAATAGGAATAAGGTTTATTCGGTTGTTGATTGATGTGAAAAATCGTGTTTTTAGTTTAACCGCAATCAATAACGGTGTCGCACGTAGCTAGACCGAGATGAGTACGGGTCTTCCTCTGGGAAACGTGGAACCTTTTAATTTTACTTTAGATGTGTTGAAAAGGAGAAAGAAATAAGAATGGTTGTAGGATGGTTTCTAGATCTACGTTTAATAAGAATGTAAATATAGATCTAGAATAGTTTAAAGATGTGATTAATTATAATAAGAAGGGCTTGTAGGGTTCGTTAGGATTTAGTAGTTATGAATGATTAATTAAAGTTACCCTTTTTATCCATTAATAGATTTAGAACTAGAACGACGGCGATGCGTGTAGATTAGGGTTTCTGGAGGGAAAAGGAATCCCACTCTTAACCCTTATCTCGACACGGAACTCCGTTCATATCTAGCCTTTACCAAAACAATCATTAATCTAATCTCTAATCGCGGTCGGAACTAGCAAAGAATTGCTAGCGCGCCCGATTAGGATGTTAATGATTATTTTGATAAAGTTCCTAAACTTTATAGGACTTAAAAAGGGTTTAGATATTTTTCATCGTTCATTAGCCTACCCTAATCCTATGAACCCTAACAAGCGGAGAATTACTCGCGCATGTTGGGAGAAGAATATGAAAAGAAAAAGATGGAAAACATAATGTAAAAGAAAACAAACAATTAAATAAAAACTACCTTTATTAATCAACTCCTTCAACTACACTTTTAATCCATAGAAAATGATTACAAAACTTGATTTGCTTCTCGATCTTTCCTAGGGAGGTAGTCGAACAGTCGATGATCAGCCTGGATGCGTGAGCGTCGGGAGCTTCGTGATCTCTTCGGCTTGATAGATTTTCCAAGAGGCCCTCGGTGCCTTTTTATAGTGCGAAGCCAGAATCTTTTTGTTGAGAAGTTGGTAAAATTCAGCATTTGAAAATCTCCCAAAATATTACATTCTCTCTCCTCTTCATTGCGGCGGTTCCGCGGCCCCAGGGTGGGTTTGGCCGCGGAACCGCGCTCCATGGTGGGGATCTTTCTGTCGTTTCTCTTGGGCTCTCTGATGGTGACATTTGGCATCCCTAGGTACCTTCAGAATCTGAAAATATTTTCTCGGTTGCTTCCAGACTTAGTCTCCAAGTTTGCTCTTTAATTTGGAAAATATTCTTCAACAAATTGATTTGTTTGTTAAATCCTTCATAACAACTTGGAAATAATCTGCACAACAACTCATATAAGATTTTAGTAGACTTTGTTCTACTAGGATTAGACCAATAATATTATTTGCATACATTTTCCTACCAAATGATAATTAAAATATATTAACACATGGAAAATAACGTTTTTACACATAAACCCTCATATGTATAATATATTATAATAAAGTCCTTTTTTGATATAAAAAAATGGTAGGAAAAATGTACTACAAATGTGCAGTTTTATCGACTGAACAAATACCCCCAAACTTATCTTTGATCGTCCCGAGCAAATTAGTTTATTTAAGAGGAGAAAAAGAAAAGAGAAAACTAGGCACACTTTCGTAGGCAGACACGATTGCACTGAGCATGTGCAACAAGCCGTTAAACCTCTAGGTGTCCCTAGTAGGAGGAGTGTTGTCTCCTGAGGGTTTTCAGCGGATTACACCCACAAAATCCTATAACAAAAGAAAGATGGTGAAATTTACATATAAAGATAAGAACCATAAAAGAAATACTTTGAAAAGAAGAGTTTCCAACTATACTAGCTTTTCAGTTGTCATGAGCCCTATCTTAATAGTCATGAAAAAATGTTAGAAATCACATCATCCCTCAATAAAACATCGTCTTTATTCTTCATTCCTACCTTTTGTCCAAACATTGATCATATAACTCCACGTGTGTGTAAAGAACATCCCTACACTCAGAGAATTCAATTCAAGCTATCATATTCTTGTCCATCTACCTTAGTACTTTTTCTTTGATGAATACTTAGAATTGCTTACACATTTTCATGCGACCGTTAATACTTCTTGAGGTACTAACCGACCGATTACTCATGTGCTTGCTGATTTGGTGATAATATTTTCCTTGTCTTGCACCACCTAAGGCTTAGCAGTGACTCCCAGACCAGTTGGCCTTAGGGCACTAGGTGAAGAGGCACCCTCGCTATATTTTTTTATTGCTACCTTGGCGATACAAAACCAGTGTTCATTTTTTTCTTTTCACCATTTTATATTTTCTTCATCATTTCCTTCATACTTTGGCTTTTAGACAAGAGCATTTCAAGGTATCCTCTACTATCCCGAGTTTCAAGACGTGTGTAAGTGCATATAGTAGGGTATCAACATTCAAATGTTTGGCTTCCAGAATAGAAACTATTTTTCAGACTTATTTTTATCCTCAGATTAGTGACTTCCTCTATCTTACTAACCCTTGGGACAACAGCTCATAACTACTTATTACTAGTTCGTATAAGAAAACTTCTAATTTTCTTGGTTTTCTTAAACTATTCCTATCTTTTGGATGTAATGTTTCACTTTCTATTCTTTTGTTATAATTTTTTTTATTATTATTATTTTTTTTTTTTTAATGCCCGGTGTCAAAGATAATTCAGTGAATACAAACCTCCCCCCCCCAAACCTGTTTTCAGCAGTGTCCTCACTGATGCAGCCTTTTGAGAACATGGACCTGTATACTAAGGGAGAGATACAAGGGGTAAAATAATAGTTAAATGATAAATTCCCCCAAACTTATTCTTTGACACGCACAGATATTCAATCAAATCATTTTTTACTCACCTCCATTTTTAAAATGAGAAAATGTTTTTTTTTATAAAAAATATGGAGGTGAGGCGGAGGAAATTTAGTTTTGATAAAGCGGCTCCTGTAAAAACAGGAGCTCCTCCGCGGGGTCAGCAGAAAAATACGGTTTTAATCTATGCCCATTTACTTTAAAAATCGAACCGTTTTTCAAATTTTCGACTTCAACCGCCCCGTGCGGGTGTACATACCGCACCACAAAAGGTACTTTCCAACGAGATTTAAGCTTACCCGGATGAAGATGGAGACGTGAATCATAAAGAAGGACTTGTTGCCCCGATGTGAAGATTTTTCTAGAAAGATTTTTATCGTGAAACACTTTAGTCCTATTCTTTACTATCACCGCATTATCGTAAGCTTCATCGCGGAGTTCGCTTAGCTCATTTAATTGCAGCTTCCGAAAGCCGCCAGCATGATCAAGATCAAAATTAAGCTCTTTAATAGCCCACATTGCCTTATGTTCAATCTCAACAGGGAGGTGACATGCCTTCCCAAACACAAGGCGGTAAGGAGACATACCAAGATCGGTCTTATAAGCGGTGCGGAATGCCCAAAGAGCATCCGTCAATTTGGTTGACCAATCCTTACGGTTTTTCGAAACCGTCTTCTCCAATATCTGTTTGATCTGCCTATTTGAGATCTCAGCCTGCCCGCTTGTTTGGGGGTGATAGGGCGTAGAAAGCTTGTGAGTGATTGAATATTTCCGCATCAAGGCCTCGAAAGACCTATTGCAGAAATGTGTCCCGTTGTCGCTAATGATAGCGCGAGGGTGTCCGAATCGCGAGAAGATGTTTTCTTTAAGGAACTTAATGACAACTTTGTTGTCATTAGTGCGACACGGTATAGCTTCCACCCACTTCGAGACATAATCAACTGCTAACAAGATATATAGATTCCCAAAGGAGTTGGGAAAAGGGCCCATAAAATCAATACCCCAAACATCAAATATTTCCACAACCAAGATAGGTTGGAGCGGCATCTCATTCCTACGTGAAATCCGACCCAAATGCTGACATCGCGGACAAGTTTTGCAATGCTCAAATGCATCTTTAAATAATGTTGGCCAATAAAAGCCACATTGCAAAACTTTCTCCGCCGTTTTTCGAGGTCCAAAGTGACCGCCGCACGCCTGATCATGACAAAATGATAACACGCTCTTGAATTCATCGTTAGGGACACACCTGCGAATGATTTGATCGGAACAATACTTGAATAGATATGGTTCATCCCAGTAAAAATATTTTACTTGGGATAAAAACCGAAGTTTGTCTTGTTTCGACCAATCGCTAGGTATAAGTCCCGTCGCAAGATAGTTCACGATATCTCCGAACCAAGGTTCGTAGGATACATTCAAGAGCTGTTCGTCGGGAAATGAGTCATTTATCGGCACGGTCACAGTTGGCGAAGAAGTGATGCGTGAAAGATGGTCTGCTACTACGTTTTCACATCCACTCTTGTCTTTGATAACAAGATCAAATTCTTGTAACAATAGGATCCAACGTATTAGCCTGGCTTTTGCATCCTTCTTCGTTAAAAGATGTCGGAGGGCGGAGTGATCTGTGTAAACCACAATAGGCGAGCCAATCAAGTAGGGCCTGAATTTCTCTAATGCAAATACAACTGCTAAGAGTTCTTTCTCGGTAGTTGTGTAATTTATTTGTGCATCATTCAGGGTCCTACTTGCATAGTAAATTACATGTGGCATCTTATCAATATGCTGTCCCAAGACAGCACCAATAGCAAAATCTGATGCGTCACACATAAGCTCGAACGGGTGGTTCCAATCCGGAGATGATAGAACGGGGGCTGTAGTGAGTGATTCTTTAAGTGATTCAAAAGCAGCCTCACAATCCGAATCGAAGTGAAATATAGTGTCCTTGGCCAATAGAAGGGTTAAGGGTCTAGCAATTTTGCTAAAGTCCTTAATAAATCTCCTATAAAATCCTGCATGACCAAGGAAGGATCGTATATCTTTGACGCAATTGGGACGAGGGAGGTTTTGAATGACATCTATTTTAGCTCTGTCTACCTCAATGCCTTTATGTGAAATTATATGTCCAAGTACAATACCTTCTTGAACCATAAAATGACATTTTTCCCAATTCAAAGTCAAGTTCTTATCCTTACAGCGGGTAAGAACAGCGTCAAGATTACGAAGGCAGTCCTCAAAGGAGTCCCCAAAAATGGAGAAATCGTCCATAAAAATTTCTAGAAAATTTTCCACCATATCTGAAAATATCCCCATCATGCACCGCTGAAATGTAGCGGGAGCGTTGCATAACCCAAAAGGCATGCGTCTATAAGCAAAAGTTCCGAAAGGACAAGTAAAAGTGGTTTTATCTTGGTCCTTTTCGGCGATGGGGACCTGGTTGTAACCAGAGTATCCGTCCAAGAAACAGTAGTATTCGTGTCCCGCTAATCGTTCCAACATCTGGTCAATGAAAGGTAGAGGGAAGTGATCTTTCCTCGTCGCGGCATTGAGCTTCCTGTAATCGATACATACGCGCCACCCAGTTTGGGTGCGTGTTTGGATTAACTCATTAGCCTCGTTAGTGATGACCGTGATGCCAGACTTTTTAGGGACCACATGAATTGGACTTACCCATTGACTATCAGATATGGGGTAAATTATTCCACTATCAAGACACTTGACGATTTCTTTCTTTACCGCCTCCTTCATAACGGGATTTAACCGTCTTTGTGGGTCTCGGGTTGGTTTGGCTTCATCCATCAGATGTATGTGATGTTCAACAATTAAGGGACTAATCCCTTTGATGTCAGCCATTGTCCAACCAAATGCTTCCCGATTCGATCTCAACACCGCCAAAAGTGCATTCTCTTGCTCTAAGGCTAGAGAAGCGGAAATAATCACTGGCAAAGTCTCATTCTCTCCTAAATATGCATATTTAAGATGAGAAGGTAGCGGTTTAAGATCAAGAATTGGCGGAGAGACAATAGAAGGAGGAGTAACGGAATGATATTCGGACTCCTTAAGAGGTTCAAAACTTGCATAAGATATTGACTCGGAAAGTGCTGCTGACTTTTGCAACGAGTCAACGGGTTCAATCTCAAGGTCGGACTCATTGAACATATCCTCACTGTGAAGTGGTGCAAGATCAAACGATGTCTCATTAGTGTTGTCGAGAACATCAAAGCAAAGTTCCTCATCCATGCAGCTTTCGGGAGCTATCTCGTGGATGGAACAAACATCCAGCAAATGAGCAGAAGGTTCTGATGGCTGACTTCCTAGCTTGTAAATATTAAGCTCAATTGTCATTTTCCCGAAGGATAAGTTCATAGAACCGTTACGACAATTAATCACAGCGTTAGAAGTTGCTAGGAAGGGTCGACCAAGTATCACCGGGATTTGATTGCGTGGGTTTGCCACAGGTTGTGTATCTAAAACAATAAAGTCCACGGGAAATATGAATTCCCCGACTTTAATTAACACATCCTCTAGTTCGCCCCGAGGTTTGGTGATAGATCGATCAGCCATTTGGAGAGTACAATGGGCGGGTTTTAACTCTCCAATTCCTAACTGCTCGTATACCGAATAAGGAAGCAAGTTGACGCTAGCGCCTAGATCGAGTAAAGCACGATTTATATTTTTACCCCCAATAGAAATAGAGATTGTAGGACAGCCGGGGTCCTTACGTTTCTTTGGTATTTGTTGGGTAAAAGCTGTGCTAACATTACTCGTCATGAAAACCTTTTTAGGCACTTGAGTTTTTCTCTTCCTAGTGCACAAGTCTTTAAGGATTCTTGCATAAGATGGGACTTGTTGAATAGCATCTAGAAGAGGAATATTCACGCTAACTTGCTTAAACATTTCCACAATCTTCTCCATTTGCGGGTTAGGTCGGTTGGCCCTTAATCGGTTTGGAAATGGAGCACGATCAATAAGTTTTGGGTCCAACGTTTGTGGAGAAGACTGTGGCGACGGATTCGATCCCAAAATTGGAGTGGGCATCGACTTAGATAGATTTGGCGAAATGTTTGAGCCTTGGGGAAAACGGAGAATAGGCTCGGATGAAGGTGGGAGACTAGACGAGTTAGGGGAAGAAGAAGAAGAAGGGGTATCAAATGTGTCACTATCATCAACCTGCTCGCCCACTTGGTTATTCAGCACTCTCCCCGATCTCAACGTAGTGACGGCATTCACATTATGACTTTGTGAATGGCCAGGATTCGGTAGGGGTTGAGATGGGAGTTTCCCTTTCTCTCTCGCACTCAATGCGGCGTTTAACTGTGCGATTTGGTTTTCTATTGATTTAATACTCTCACCATGGGAGGAGGAGTTTTTCGTTAGGGCATCAATAGAAGACCTCATATCAGCCGAATTTTGCATGGATTGTTTCATGAACATATCCAAAGTTTGTGCAAGTGAGTTGTCAATACCGGCCACTTGTGGTGTAGAAATGTTGGCCGGATTTTGGAAATTCTGTGACTGAAAGGGGGCTGATTCTGTGGTTGTGGTTGCTGTGGAGGAGGTCTTTGATAATTACTTTGTTGGTTTTGATTCCAAGCAAAGTTAGGATGATTCCTCCATCCTTGATTATATGTGGAAGAATAAGGATCGTTTCTAGGTCGCTGCTGAAAAGCAGCATTAGCTTGAAACGATGCATTCATAGGACATTCTTCCGTTAAGTGTGAAGGATCCGAACAGCAACCACAAACGGTCTTAGGAAGCGTAACCTGATTTAGGGAGAATGATGAAAATTTGTTCTCCATAGCATCGAGTTTCTTCTGCATCGCTGCCATTTCGGCTTTTACTGCGATGGAAACGTCGAGTTGGTGAATACCTCCCTTAGTTGAAGGTGGTCTTACGCTTTCCCACTGCAAAGTGCTTTCTGCGAGATCTTCCAGATATTTCCATGCTTCACCGTCATCTTTAGACATGAAATTGCATTGACACATTGTTTCAAGCATCTGCTTTGTCGCTGGATTAATGCCCTCATATATAATCCGACATAAATCCCATCTTTGTATTCCGTGATGGGGGCATTGGACAAGCAGATCTTTGAAACGTTCAAAGCACTTCCAAAATGGTTCGTTGGGAAGCTGGGTGAACTGATTGATCTCGCTCCTAACATGTGCAGTCTTATGATTTGGGTAAAACTTCTTAAGAAATGCTACGACGAATTCATCCCAATTAGCGATAGAGTGTGCGGCAGTATTATAAAGCCATTTTTCTGCCAAGTCGCATAGTGTGAATGGGAGAAGACGTAAGCGCATAGCATCTAAGGTCAATTGTGAAGTACCCATCATTGCGCATACGTTTTCGAATTTGGTGATGAAAACGTACGCGTCTTCCGACTCAAGCCCGTGAAATTTGGGCAGCAGATTGATGTAGTGGGGTTTAATTTCGAAATTATCCCCGTTAGGTGGTGGAAGAGATAGACAAGTAGGAAGGGGACCACGGATAGGATAGCATCTTTCTTGGAGAGAGATGCGCGGTGGATTCTGCGCACCTGCGGGTGGTGGCAGCGTGGTGTTATACTCTGATGGAGTGCCGTCCATCTCGGTTGATGTGGTGTGTGGTGGGGGAAAAGAAGATGAAGAAGTACTGACTTCGGTGTCGATAGCAGGAACGCGGACAAGACGGGCACTAGGATCCCGTGTTCAGCCGAGCATGCACTAAGCGGGTTTAGTGCAAGTGGCAGCGTGTGTGTGATTTAAAATTGGCTTGTTTTGAAAAAGTGGGACTCAAGACAAATTTCCCTAAATGCACAAGCAACCCTAGAACTAAGGTTACCTAGGTCCAGTCTCTAGACCGCTCCTAGACTTCCAAAGGACAAGCCGCAGGATAAATCCTCTACCGCCTCCGTACTACCCTTGTAGCGAGGTAAGTGCCAGGTAAGCGGGAAGGAACCACCACTACAGTGGGCCTAATTAAAAACCACTAGCCTTTGTCACACTTGCCTAGGCACTACAAAAGTAATGCGGATAAACGATAGATTACCCACGACCTTCCTCT
This sequence comes from Agapanthus africanus, assembly GCA_030015575.1. Lineage (NCBI taxonomy): Eukaryota > Viridiplantae > Streptophyta > Magnoliopsida > Asparagales > Amaryllidaceae > Agapanthus > Agapanthus africanus. The sequence continues at coordinate 74,031,826 of JASDDO010000028.1, forward strand.
GTCCTTATTGAGCGCGACAGTCCTTAGAGTCTGGTCTAGATATTTTTTTAAATTAATGAAGGGTTGATCTATATGCTCGGTTTGTGATTTGTGGGGCTTAGGAAGGGTGATGAAATCCCCACCTAATCTTGATTTGGTCTTTGCCCCTTAAAATCCGTATTAAATATGCAAAACAAAACCAATCACAAAACTTTTGCAAAAAGATTTTTGAGCGGCGCTATTTTGCAAAGAATCCTGCAGAAAATAGATTTTATTGGATTTGAGGAGAGAGAGAAGGAGTTAAGAAAGATACCAGAGAAGATTGAAGCCCTGATTCCTCTAGCCTGCCGCGCTTCCGCCGCCAAAGGTGCCTTTATGCCGCGGTTCCGCCGCGTGGTAGAGAGAACAGTTGATGAAATTTTTTCTGTGATCTCCCTTGCTCCTCTGGATCTCTAAAAAGCTCTCTGTTTCCTGTTTTCCTCAATTCTGTGACTCCAGATCTCCTTGCAAAAATCCACGCACAAATCGTTAAATATGCAATTTGCAGTTTTGTGTTAATAATGATATGACTCGTCTAAGAATTCAACACAAATAGTAAAAATAAAAAATTACGCACGTATCCCCGGCAACGGCGCCATTTGATTGATGTGAAAAATCGTGTTTTTAGTTTAACCGCAATCAATAACGGTGTCGCACGTAGCTAGACCGAGATGAGTACGGGTCGTCCTCTGGGAAACGTGGAACCTTTTAATTTTACTTTAGATGTGTTGAAAAGGAGAAAGAAATAAGAATGGTTGTAGGATGGTTTCTAGATCTACGTTTAATAAGAATGTAAATATAGATCTAGAATAGTTTAAAGATGTGATTAATTATAATAAGAAGGGCTTGTAGGGTTCGTTAGGATTTAGTAGTTATGAATGATTAATTAAAGTTACCCTTTTTATCCATTAATAGATTTAGAACTAGAACGACGGCGATGCGTGTAAATTAGGGTTTCTGGAGGGAAAAGGAATCCCACTCTTAACCCTTATCTCGACACGGAACTCCGTTCATATCTAGCCTTTACCAAAACAATCATTAATCTAATCTCTAATCGCGGTCGGAACTAGCAAAGAATTGCTAGCGCGCCCGATTAGGATGTTAATGATTATTTTGATAAAGTTCCTAAACTTTATAGGACTTAAAAAGGGTTTAGATATTTTTCATCGTTCATTAGCCTACCCTAATCCTATGAACCCTAACAAGCGGAGAATTACTCGCGCATGTTGGGAGAAGAATATGAAAAGAAAGAGATGGAAAACATAATGTAAAAGAAAACAAACAATTAAATAAAAACTACCTTTATTAATCAACTCCTTCAACTACACTTTTAATCCATAGAAAATGATTACAAAACTTGATTTGCTTCTCGATCTTTCCTAGGGAGGTAGTCGAACAGTCGATGATCAGCCTGGATGCGTGAGCGTCGGGAGCTTCGTGATCTCTTCGGCTTGATAGATTTTCCAAGAGGCCCTCGGTGCCTTTTTATAGTGCGAAGCCAGAATCTTTTTGTTGAGAAGTTGGTAAAATTCAGCATTTGAAAATCTCCCAAAATATTACATTCTCTCTCCTCTTCATTGCGGCGGTTCCGCGGCCCCAGGGTGGGTTTGGCCGCGGAACCGCGCTCCATGATGGGGATCTTTCTGTCGTTTCTCTTGGGCTCTCTGATGGTGACATTTGGCATCCCTAGGTACCTTCAGAATCTGAAAATATTTTCTCGGTTGCTTCCAGACTTAGTCTCCAAGTTTGCTCTTTAATTTGGAAAATATTCTTCAACAAATTGATTTGTTTGTTAAATCCTTCATAACAACTTGGAAATAATCTGCACAACAACTCATATAAGATTTTAGTAGACTTTGTTCTACTAGGATTAGACCAATAATATTATTTGCATACATTTTCCTACCAAATGATAATTAAAATATATTAACACATGGAAAATAACGTTTTTACACATAAACCCTCATATGTATAATATATTATAATAAAGTCCTTTTTTGATATAAAAAAATGGTAGGAAAAATGTACTACAAATGTGCAGTTTTATCGACTGAACAGTTGTCTTTTATCTTCACCTTCTCTCGCATTGCGAGTGCTCCTAGGATTAGGACAGTACACCCATTATGCTTATTGGATAGTCTTCTTCCAAACCATAGGCTGGTGCCGAACGGTAGGGAAGGAAGAAAACCAATTGGTCTAAAGGGGTGTACAGAAGGTAATGACTAAAGACATATAAAGGGATTTGGAGAGATGGCAAAGAATTATACGGTTACAGTTGTGAATCTGAATAATGGAAGAGGCATTACTAGGAATACCTAGATACTCCATCGAAACATTTCAATATTTCAGTTTCACCGTGTACTGTTAAAAGAAAACTGATTTCCCAATTAGACACTTGCTCCAGGGTATGTATTTACCAGGTTTGATTCTCACATCTGTATGGTTTTACAGATGATGAGTGGGAGTAAGTTATTGGGAATTAGGTGATCATCCTCATTATATCGGGATTTGTTGTAATTGGTGATATTTGAGGAAGTCACCTGGGTTGTTTGCCGGACGGCAAATATTTGGTTTTGAATATCCGTTGTTATGCATCAATTTCAAATTGATATATCTGTACGTCTATTTTCATAGAGTGAGATATACCTTTTTGAGATTATATCTATGACATTTACCTATACCAGTGGATGGTTAGGTAAGGAGCATTGAACAACGGTGTAATTCTTCTTAACCATAAGTACAGTTTTCAACCTACGACATACAGTGAATGAGTCATTTGACTCAAGGGACTTATACAGAGTATTGTATGTTGTCCAGTGTCCATTGGGATAGAGGGGTAGGTACTCGTACTATATTCTGTTTACTTGTGACTTCTCTAGTTCTTAGACAGGTGTTTCGTAGAAACGCAGGGTCCAAGTTTTGAGAAGTTATAAGTATAAGATTAAAGTAGAGAACCAGGTATTGCAAGTATCGGGATTCTTCAAGGTGATCGAAAATGTAGATACTTGTGTATGGTATTCAGTTGATAGTAATGATTAAGAGAACTTGCTTCTCTTTCAGGTTACTTATAATTGGAAGTATTCCTAAGTTGAGTAACGCTGATCGGCCTCCTTCCATTTAGTTGACATGCACTAGAGACAGCTGCATGATTTGAATCTGGTTAAATTAAATCAGTGCCTCTGTTTCTATATTGGATATAGAACAGTTCATATCTTGACATTGTTAAGGTACGGGGAGTTGTCCAGCTTATGCTTAAAACCAGACTCTGGATGACTCAAGGCACGTTTCTGTAATGGCTGTTTGTGGGTTGACCCGGGCTATGACGAGGGTTGACTTTCTACCATCTGGAAGATCAATAGTGATATTGTTCTTAACTCGCCACAGTTTTAACAAAAATGGATTTTTTCAGAAAACAGTAGTGGGAGTATGGTAGAACTGGAAGTGATTCCAGAACCGCAAACGATTACTGAAGATTTGATAAGAACCTAAAGATTCAATCTGGTTTGACATTCCATTGGCCACTCCGCAGATATGGTGGGTAACCTCAGGCACCCGATAGGTACTTCGGTATGCTCAGGGACGGTGGCAGAGAGGTTCTTGTTTACCCAGACTTGCCATTGCTGTTGTTCCAGACTGTGAGACCCGGCAGGAGGATGAGTATAGCGTCGTTCTAAACTAGCTTTAGAAGTGTACGTGTATATGACTCTGCCAGAGGGTTGTCGTGGTCAGTGAGAGCAGCGGAAGCATGGTGGACAAGTGGCTTATGTCTATTTATAGACTAAAGCAGATATAGCGGAGATAGATCATCTATTTCTGATGTGACAGTCATAGGTTTGACTTCATCAGAATAGGGGATGGATCTGTTAAGAAGGTAGTAGGGTGTGATGTCCTGGTTTTTGGATAACATACACAGAGTAGGAAGTTATATTCCTATACTACGATCGGTTATACTTTGGTCGTCACACAGTGGTTTCTCCACGTAAGAATTGGATCTTATATCGTACATTCTGGTTACTAGATCTATGGTTTTAGATCTAGATTTGGGTAGTTTCCCAATCGGGGTACTTAGACAGCATTCTATGAGTATTTAGAATGGACGACTCCTGGCACGGTAGTGTACCTGCAGATAATGGAGTCGCCCTCTCTAAAGGTGTCTTACAGACTAAAGTAGAGAGGGATGTGTATGATTGGCAGACCACTTGCTTAGGTAATTGAGTCAATCATGAGATGTCAAGTACCATACCAGATGTTGTTCTTGTAGTAGATGCAATAAGTTGATATTAATCCAATTCTGGAGAAACGATCGGAAGCAGTTTTAGGACATAAGTGGATGTTCTCGAAATTTGATAACGGCAGCCTCCTTTAGGAGACGGTTATCATTCCAGGCTTCCAAGGTGACATCGACGACAGGGTGGTCGTCAGAGTTATAGTTTTCCCTCTGACGAGGGGCAGTATTTTGGACAGGTGGTCTAGGTGGATACTGAGGGAAGACATGGCGCAGGATACTGATTAAGTTCAGTTGACGATACAGTCTAAGAAGTTTGGATTTGGAGTTCACATATGAGCTAGGTCCCATCAGATATCCAGACACATTCTAAGACAGGTATTGCTCATTTCGAGAGATGGCTTTCTCCGCGAACTTGAGATAAAGAGAAACATAGAAAGAAACATCAGAGCGGATCCACTCACTGAGGCTATTCTTCGAACGCAATAGTTTCGCAAACGAGCTTTGTGAGACTGACTAGTAGAGGAGTTGGGTGTTCGGTATCACACGGGCTGTGAGTATGCGACATCGCAATAATTAGCCTTGAGTGCAAGTGAGAGATTGTTGGAGATAGTGCCCTCAGAGTCAATTATTGGATCACAGGAACGTGATTGCAATGATTGAGGGAGGACCTGTCCTAGTAGGACAGTCTTACTCAAGATGATAGTATGCTATCTGGTTTATCTTTATCATCGTGTACTGCTTTAGGTGACTTTACTGATCACTATTACACATTGATAGAGCCCCTAGGATTCTTGCTTAACTACCAGCAGTATGAGGGCGATCATATACGTGAGAGCTGGAGTCTTTAAGCACATCCTTAAATGGTCCCTAGTCGTGGGAGTTTCGAGACAGGGCATCGATTCTCCAGAGTAGACTAGTGTATACAGTCGAGACCCCGACGAGGGGCGGTGGCCGGTCTCACAAGCTACTGGTGTCAGTTGGTTCACCTAAGATGTATACAGGTGCTCATTGGGTTATAAGTACACCGGACAGGACTCGCCGGGAACCTGCTAGTTGGTATTATACCTGACGTCAGATAGCAGTTCCCTGGTGACATGTGTACAGGTTAGTTCATCGACCTGAGATCGTCATTTGTCTCGTGTGAGTTCCCACCGTGCTTTGATTACTACCCTACCACGGCTCAAAGGAGTCATGCAAACAGGTTTTAGTTGGGTACAGTCCCGAGCCACATGGAGGCAGTGAGCGGATCTGCAGGGGTTCGTCTCTCCCGGTATTGGGGGTGAGGTTGCGCTGTGTCTAGTAGAGCCAGTACATGAAAAGTGCTTGGCCAAGGCAGGAGATTTGCTGGTAGGTATTCCAGTAGTATCTCAAGGTGTTCTGGGCTACACTCCGACACGACTTGTACCGCTATTGGGGGTCTGACTTTTACCAACCCCCTAGGCCCGCCATGCGATGCTCATAGACGAACGGACCGGACTGTACGGATATTGTCACTGACAGGCTCAGTAGGGTGTCAGGATGAGTTGGCTATCGACGTCCCTTTTGGTCAATAGCTGGTAGCCCGTCACGTATGGCTAATACCTCTGACGTGCTAGTGGTTAAATCCACAGCCTTAGTATTGACGAGTCTTTAGAGTCCACCACACACAGTTACTCAGGTTTCGGGCGAAACGCTGTAGAGGCCATATGGAGATATGGCAGGGTTCGATCAGATACGTGCGGTATTGCACGGATCGTGATCGGACGGTTTTTACTAGCCGGCTTTGGTTTAAGCCGGATCCTAGTATTTGACAGTGTAGATTTTGTCTCTTTGCATTTGTATTCAGTGGAAATACAAATGCGGGCATGTATATGCAGTCGCGGGGTTTTCCTGTAATTTATTACGGATCAGTTTTCTGAAGTTGCCAGTTTGCATTCCGTTCCGGCCAGTTTTCCTTTGTTCTTTCGCGGCCGGACTTTCCGATGGAGGGGGTTATTTGCAGTTTGCAAATAACTTATTTGTGGAGGGGTTTCTTGCATTTGTGGCTTCCTCATCATGAGATTCCTTTTGAATCAATCCTTTGCATTTATGAGATTAGAATGAGATTAGAAATGGTTTTGACCTTGGTGTGACTATTTTCTCCTTTAATTTACATTCTCCTCTTGCTTTATTCTTGAGATATCATTCCCTCCACTATGATGATATTGGGGCCGGCCACACTGGAAGGAGGGAGGGGGTTCATTTGTGTGAGAGAGAGATTCATTCATCTCATATTTATTCTATGCTTGCTACCAAAAAAATCACACACCTCTCTCCAAAGATTATTTCTCCATCTCCACCTCCATAGCAACTTCACTACCCTAAAGAGACATGGTTTCTACACTTGCCTACAGCATCCCTTGGATGCGTCGGCTAGCCAACTTCGCGCCCGAGTTGCCTCGGTCCAAAGGTGGGAGCCCGTAAAAGAATCCGGCTACGTGGTGCCTTTTCGACGAGGAGGTGACGGACGGAGATTCCGCGGGAGATCGGAGTGGAGACGAAGACCGAAGGACACGGATCGTTTGGTATAACTCTCTACCCATCTTGTAGTTTGCTAGTAGCTAGGTTAATGGCCCGATCCGGGATTTAAAGTGCACGGTGGTGCCGGTTTGCTAGTTTGCAAAGTTTTTCGTTTCCGCGTTTCCGGCGTCGGATCGACGGCCGGGGCGCCGCCGTGCACTTACAAGTATGCTATCTGGTTTATCTTTATCATCGTGTACATGCTTTAGGTGATATTACAGATTACTATTACACGTTGATAGAGCCCTTAAGATTCTTGCTTGACGGCCAACAGTATGATGGCGATCATATACGTGAGAGTTGGGGTCTATAAGCACATCCTTAAAAGGTCCCTAGTCGAGGGGGTTTCGAGACAGGGCATCGTTACTCCAGAGTAGACTAGTGTATACGGATCGAGACCCCGACGATGGGCGGTGGCTAGTCTCACAAGCCATTGGTGTCAGTTGGTTCACCTAAGACGTATACAGGTGCTCATAGGGTTATGAGTACACCGGACAGGACTTGCTGGGAACATGCTAGTTGGTTTTATACCTAGCGTCAGATAGCAGTTCCCTGGTGACATGTGTATAGGTTAGTTCATCGACCTGAGATCGTCATTTGTCTCGTGTGTGTTCCCACTGTGCTTTGATTATTACCCTACCACGGTTCAAAGGAGTCGTGCAAACAGATTTTAGTTGGGTACAGTCCCGAGCCACATGGAGACAGTGAGCGGATCGGCAGGGGTTTCGTCTCTCCCGGTATTGGGGGTGAGATCGTGCTGTGTCTAGGAGAGCCATTACACGAAGTCCTTGGCCAAGGCACGAGATTTACTGGTAGGTATTCCAATAATATCTCATGGTGTTCTGGGCTATACTCCGACACGACTTGTACCGCTTTTGGGGTCATACGTTTACCATCCCCTTAGGCCCGACATGCGATGCTCATAGACGAACGGACCAGACTGTACGGATATTGTCACTGACAGGCTCAGTAGGGTTTCTGGATGAGTTCGCTCATCAGCTTCGTTTTTGGTCAATACCTGGGCGCCCGTTATATACAGCTAGTACTACTGACATGCTAGTGGTTAAATCAACAGCCAGTGTATTAACGAGTCTTTAGAGTCCCCCACAGACAGTTTCTCAAGTTTCGGGCGAAACGTTGAAGAGGCCGTATGATATTATGGCAGAGTTCGATCATATACGTGCAGTAGTGCACGGATCATGATCGGACGGATCATACTAGTGGGCTTTGGTTTAAGCCGGATCCTAGTATTAGATTTGTTGGATTACTTTAGTCTCATCGTATTTGCATTCAGTCGGAATGCGGATGCAGGTATGTATATACAGGTGAGGGGTATCCTTGTGATCCGTCACGAGTTTACTTTAGTAGATGCCATTCTCTTTTTATTGTTGTAAACATTTGGATAAATGTTTACATATGGAAATTATGGGCTCAAAGTCATGATGAGGAGCATTTATTGTGACACATGCATAGGTGATGACTCATGGTCTCTTTATTTGTGCATATGTCACATTTTGGATTGATTTAGTATGTTGAAATGATAAGAGAGGAGAGAGAGGGCAGCCATATGGCTTGGGGTTTGCTCTTGTGTTTATTATTCTAGCCTCTCTCATTTTTCATCACACACAAGAAAAGAAAAACTCTTCTTCTTCTTCTTCATCTAGCTCATAACTTCCACCAATGGCATCATCTTCAACCTCCATCCATACACTTTCATGTGTTGAGAATCAATGAATGCTTGAGACAAAGTTATCACACACATTCTCTACTTCACCTTGGACATGTCGGCTAGCAAACTTCATGTTTGAGTTGCTTCGGATGAAGTGGGAGCCCATAAAAATACTCATTGATACAGTGCCCTTCCGACGAGGAGACCGGAGATCGGAGATCGGAGATGCCGCGAGGAGCTTGGGATGGTGGCCAAAGACCGAAGGACACGGATCGATCGATATAGCCACTCTCACTTCATAGTAGTTTGCTAGTTAGTGTTAATGGTTCAATCCGGGTTGTAGTCTATATTAGCGCCGTTTTCGTTTAGAAAAGTTTTTGTTTCCGCATTGGCCTCGGATTGACGGCCGGGGCGCTACCTTAGACTTACAGGTATTTTATTGTCATTTGTTAATCTTTCATTTTTAGAAAAATATAGGTTTATTATATTTTGAAAATATGGATTTATAATTTTTTATAATTTTTCTAAAAATTAATTTTATTTTATTTAGAAAAATCCGTATTTCTTAAAAACGTATTTAAATTCTTTCGAGATCGAATGCTCCGTGAGGAGGTCTGCATCTCACTCTACTAGGCTAAGAATATGCGATAAACCGCACCATCCGTTAGCGGATCCACTAACAAGGGTTGTAAATGTATAATTGCAAAGAAAATGAAATACCGCTTTTAAAAGAAACCCGGTTTTAGAACTATGTGGTTTTTTATTGTAATGCTATTCTTCAAACCAAAAATACATACAAATAGGAATCGTGCTATGAAACCAAGTTTGCGTGTGGGGTAGGTTGTTACCTCGTGAAGTTTTCCTAAAGGTGTTGTTAAGCAATATTGTCGAAATGATGTCATAACAAAGTTCGAGGTATTTTAATGTAAACGTTCAATTTTAATTGTTTTACATGAGATTCTTGATTTAAACTTGATTCTAAACATTGGTATTAAAATTACACGTGAAGTGGTAAAATTGGTTTGGCCAAATGATAAAAGAAAATGAAGTTATAGGTTTTAGAAAAGATGATATCGGTAATAACTCAACTTTTACCGATTTTGATTAAAAATGAATTTCAATGAATAGAAAGGGACTTTGGAAGGGACTTACGGTTTAGAAACTTCAAAGAAAGGTTAAAGAAGAGAGGATGATCTTCGTGGCGTCGCGGGAGCTCCGGAATTGATTTCGATCTTCGCCGGAACCAACTTGCTCGCTAACTCCACTTTACTCACTTGCAATAGGAACTTTTTAGAGATTTTTGGCTAGAATTTTCAGAATGGTGTTGAGCCAAACTGTGGGGTGGTATTTATAGTGGAGAGTTAGGGTTTGGGAATTAAAATTGTGGAGTAAAAAGCATTAATATGATGTTAAATTATGAAATGAAAGGTCTCTGTTTGATTGCAGGGAAATCAAACAGTACAGAGGAGTTAAGGGTAGCTGAAAAGGTGTGTGTACAAAGCACGGATCAATTTGGCCTTGATCCGACCGTCCCCGCCGGCCCAAACCTCATTTCCGCCAGTCGATTTATGACATCTGGCCTCGAGATTTGTGCCATACGATAAACTCTGTATTCACACCATTTTCTATATGTTTGATTTTTCTGAACTTTTCATTTCCTGTGTATTGCACGTGCAATCTTTTGGGCTTTCAAAATGTTAAAAAGAATAATTAGAAAAAAAAATAATTGTGTCTGATAGGAATCGAACACAGGGGCTACGTCACAGCAGTGCAAGGGCTTTACCAGTGAGCTACAAGTGACTTCTTGCTTTTATTTAACAAAAGTGACTTATAATTCAAACTCAGGCTGTATTACTCTTTTCTTGTATATTAACAGAAAAATTTCCGAACAAAGATTTCAGAGTCGTTACATTCTACCCTCCTTATAAAAATTTCATCCTCGAAATTTACATTTACATATGGACTAATTTTCAAATAGATAAGGGTATCTAGCACGCATATCTTCTTCTCATTCCCATGTTGATTCTCTTAGCAAATCATTTTTCTACATCACTCGGACCAAATTTACTTTCTTGTTCCGTAATGTCTTCATCTTTCGGTCCAGGATCTCAACTAGTTGTTGCTCGCAGGTTAGGTCAGTCTGTACTGTAAGCTCTGAATGATCGAGTATGTGGCTGGGGTCGCTCACATATCGTCGTAGCTGGGATATATGGAACACATTGTGCACTCCTTCCAATGAGGGTGGTAGTGCTAAACGGTATGCCACTTCTTTAACTCGTTCGAGTATATCGAACGATCCTATGTATCTGGGACTGAGCTTACCCCTTTTTCCAAAGCGGATCACTTCTCGGTTTGGAGATATCTTTAGAAAAACATAGTCTCCACATTGGAACTCCAGATGTCGGTGCTTTGCATCTGCCCAATGCTTCTGTCGGTCTTAGGCTAGGCGCATCCTTTTCCTGATCATGCGAACTACATCCACAGTTGCCACGATTATCTCTGGTCCAAGGAGTTCACGATCTCCGATGTCGTCCCAACTTAGTGGTGAACGACACTTCCATCCGTAGAGTGCTGCAAATGGTGCCATTCCAATACTTTCCTGATAGCTGTTATTGTATGAAAACTCCATATGGTATAGGTGATCTTCCCATAAACCTCCGAAGTCTAACATACAAGCTTTTAGCATGTCCTCTAGAATCTGAATTGTTTGCTCGGACTGTCTGTCCGTTTTTGGATGATAAGCCGTGCTGAAATTCAGACTCATTCCCAGGCTAGCTTGCAGACTCTGCCAAAACTGTGATCAGAATCTTGTATTACGATCGGAGACGGTGCAAACAGGTACTCCATATAATCTCACGATCTCCTCCATGTAATTCTTTGCTAACGTCTCGGTTGACTAGCCAACTCGAAATGGAATAAAGTGAGCCGACTTTATGAGTCGATCCATAATAACCCAAATTGCGTCGTTACCCTTCATGCTGCGAGGAAGAGCAGTCACGAAGTCCATGGTAATGTAATTCCATTTCCATTCTGGGATTGATAACAGCTGAAATAGACCAGCAGTTCTGTGATGTTCATCCTTTACTTGCTGACACACCAAACACTTGGCTACGCTCCTTGCTACTCGCACTTCATTCCATGCCACCAGTAGTATTGTCGTAGATCCTTAAACATTTTTATACCGCCGGGGTGTACAGAAAAAAGAGAGCTGTGAGTTTCTTTCATCAAATCTTCTCGAATAGGGCCGATTGGTATACATAAACGACTCCCATACCGTAAGGATCCATCTTCGTGGATGTTCGCCACCAAAAACAGAGACGGAACCGTATAAGTCGTCTTGCCTGAATTTGGGGGCAGATGCTATTTGGTTTTATCCGTCCATCTCTCCGAAGATGCCAAGTTGATTTATGGCACCATGTATCGAAGGTTTAGACGGATGCGGCCGATGTAGCAGACTTCGTCAGATTCTCCCTCATTGTGAGGGGTTTTTTTATTGTGGGGACGCTCTTCTCTGCAGGCGCAAGCCCCTGCAATTAATTACGCTACCGCATCGCGGTAACCACTTTCTCCTTCTCCAGATGGTCACTTCGTGTCGTGTATATTTATTTTGTTTTTGGTTGCCCGTTGATTGTATACGGAGACTAATTTATGTTGTTGCCCGTAGGACGTGGATTAGTCCAAATCCGTATTTTCTTAGATTTGGGTTTGGGTTGGGTTTAAGGATCGTTAATCTCATTTGAAACTAAGATCAATTTAAACGTTTGTTAAGGATACGTTAGTCTAATTTTAGACTAAGATCTACTTAACAGGATCATTTAGATCCAACAAAAGAGCATTTGGACTCTATTATTTTAGTTTAGGGACATTGCGGTCCAAAAGTTCAAGAACATCATAGTCCATGACAGTTTAAAGACGTCATAGTCTGTAAAGTTTAAAGACATCATAGTCTATGAGTTTAAGGACCTCACAGTCCATAAAGTTTAAGGACATCATAGTCCATGAGTTTAAAAACCCCACAGTCCGTAAAGTTTAAGGACATCATAGTCCAGTTTAAAGACGTCATAGTCTGTGTGGTTTTGGTTCAACCATTTGGGGATGCACCAAAACTTATTGGTTATTGGGACCCTCCATCTCTCTGAAAACGTTGAAAAATTATAACGACATATATCAGAGGTATGAAGAGATGTACCCTTGAACCAATGTCGGTTGGGAGATCTGTAGTCAAGTTTGGGACTAAGATCAAAGATTTATGAGCATATGAGCTCAATTAGGGATCTGTGGCCAACTTGGGCTCGGCCCACTCAGTTAAATTGTTGAACATTTAGCAATACTGAGCATTGGTTTGGGTTCTGACAAACTTTTTGTCTTTTATTGAATGTTGAGCACTCATTATAGCTCTGGGGCTTTTATTTAAAGAACAGTTTATGTTCCCTCAGCGCACTCGTGAGGAGCACGTGGTGCGCGTGGCGCTGAGCGCCAGTTAATGAGTGCATAGCACTCCTTGTGAAATAGCGGACACGTGAGGAGCACGTGGCGCGCTTTAATGAGTGCAGAGCGCTCCTTGTGAAATAGCGCACACGTGATGAGCACGTGGTGCACTTGGCGCTGAGCGCCAACCTTGAAGCGCTGGGCGCTTCTTTGAATTGGAGCGCTAGAAGTGTTGTAGCGCTGTGCGCCAGTTTTAGAGTGCTAAGGCACTTCTTTGAATTAGAACGCTAGGAGCGCTGTGCGCCAGTTTTAGAGCACTGAGGCGCTTCTTTGAATTGGAGCGCTAGGAGCGCTATTGCGCTGTGCGCCAGACTTGGAGCGCTGAGGCGCTTCTTTAAATTGGAGCGCTAGGAGCGCTGCGACGCTGTGTGCCAGTCTTGGAGCGCTAAGGCTCTTTTTTAGGCAACTTTGATCAGTTCTGCGCTCTGAGAATTAAATTCTCGTTTATAAGAGACCTTATCTCGTGGGTCTAAGAACAAAGTTCTTATTTTTATAGGAGATGTTACAATCTCTTTTTTTTTGTGAAAGGTTTTGTTTTTATGGATCTGTGACCTTAAGAGAATTGAATTCTTCTCCCCCCCCCCCATTTTAATGATGAGATGTTATGATCTCTTTTGTGAAAGACGTCTGTCTCATAGATCTATGATCTAGAAAAAGAAACTAAGTTCCTCTTCATTTGATGAGATGATTTGATCTCTCTATTTTATTTACCTTGAAGAAATTCTTCTTCCTCCGAGAGCTTGCTCTTCTCTCTGAAATTTCTCAAAGTTTGGGGGGGGGGTTCCTCTATCTAAGACTTGAAGTCTTCGGTCCTTTATATAGGGGAGGCTGATTTGTTGAATCGGTTAAGGAAATCTTTCCTCTGATTGATTCGGGAATGTTTCCCACCGTTGGATCTTTGATCCAAGGGCTTCTGTTTTACAGAAGGCAATTTTCTTGTTTTTAACAAGATTGGGAAAATATTTTCCCATATAGAACTTATTCTGTATTTTGGTGATTTTTAATCACCATTGGATCTTTGATTCAAGGGTAGGAGAACATTTAGTTCCAGCGCTAGCGCTCTCGTGCTTTGCACGTGAGCGCTGCATCAGAGTCTTTGACTCTTGGCGCTGGCGCACTTAGCGCTGGCGCTCTCATGCTTTGCACGTGAGCACTGCCTCAGAGTCTTTGACTCTTAGCGCTGGCGCACTTGGCGCAAGCGCTCTCGTGCTTTGCACGTGAGCGCTGCCTCAGAGTCTTTGACTCTTAGCGCTGCACTCTTGGCGCTAGCGCTTTTATGAAGCGCCGCTTCATTTCAAATTTCAAAATTTGAACAGAGCTTTGCTCTGATTGGGGGAAACAAATGCCCCCCATTGTTGCGCTCACGTAGCTCACACGTGAGTGCAGCGGTGGCAGCATCTCCGCCGTTAGATCAACTTAGAATTGAAACGGCTCTCAGTGCCTATAAACAAGGCCTTTGGCCCTTGAGATGAACTCTGTTCATCTTCTTTCTTGTTTTTCTGAGAATTAATTCTCTTTAAGAGCATAGCTCTCTGCCTCAGAAACTCCTTTAGAGTTAAGACTCTGTCAAATTTTTGTTAAGATTTGAACCCATTAACAGAGCTTTGCTCTACTTCGATCATAGATCTCTAAAGATTTTTAGGATTTCTTAACCCATTAATTAAAAAACAGAGCTTTGCTCTCTCTAGATCATGGATCGGAAAAAGAAATCCTTTTTAGGGTTCTTTTAATCCATTAATGAAGAACTCTTAGAGTTCGCTTTGCAAATCTTAAAGATCCTGAAGTTTTTATTTCTGTAGAAAGCTTTGCTTTTAGAGTTTTTGATGGATTATTCCATCTTCTTCACAGAGCATTGCTCTTTAGAAATTTTGGGGGAATTTTATTCCCTTCATGATTAATTATGACAGATGTCATATCTGTTGCAGAGCACTGCTCTCAAGGGAGATTTACTCCTTGGCCCAAGAGGCCCTCATTAAATGAGAATCCTTTTTTAGGATTTTCTCATTAATGACTGTCTCATCAAATGATGAAACTGTTTTATTAATGATGAACTATCATCTAGATTGTGTGGGTCCCCCTTGGTCCCTTTCAACTGCATTGCAGTGTGGCACGAATTTAAAGTACCAAGTGCCAGAACTTAAATTGTAGCATTGACGGCTAATTTTTTTCGTTCTTTTTCGCGCAGGTACTATGTCTTTCGACATTTCTGTCCCATTTGTCCGTTTAGAAAGAGGATTCCCTAAAGCACCTGTGGACAGGGAAGTCTTCGCGTTGATCAAGATCACGATCCGGAGCAAAAGAATCTTCATTTATGGGGAACATGGTACAGTCAGATCATCAGGGGTCGGCAGAGCTTTTCTTGCGCAGCATCTTCAGAGCCCATTTCGGCGATCCATTATGCTGACGCACCTCCGGTTAACTATGTTGTGGAGGAAATCAACTAGACCTCAGAGGGTTGCCTCCAGTCTTCTATGGCCGCGATACCCGTGCAGCCGCCGATGGCTTTGGATACTCTGGGGCGGCGCATATGTCAGGGCGGGTCGCGCCCTTGGGGATAGCCGTACATGATAGGTGATTGAATGAAATCTCGGTGTGTATATAAGAAAAGTGTAAGAAATCACAACCAAAGAAATTTTTGACCGCAATCAATAACGGTGTCGATTGTAGCGCGTTAGCGAGTGCGGATCGTCCACAGGAAAAGTGAGATCCGTTCGAATTTGAATTAGATGAATTGAAAATTAAAGAAAAGAGAAAAGAGAATTCAATTCAAGATTTATAAAATTGAAGTTCAAGAATTATCTAGATCTAAATCTAAAATCAAGAAAACATTTAAAATCAAGAATTAAGAATTGATGATATCCAATCCAATAATCAAGAATCGAAATGAGGCTCGTAGGAATCGATCGAATCTATAGACGTGATGAAAACTATTGATTACGTTTTCTTATCCATCGATAATTTGATACGAGATCGATGATGATCAACGAGAATTAGGAATTTCTTGCGGAAACTAGGGTTTCATCATCTATCCCTTATCCTTTCGTTGATTTCATCTACATTCTAGCCTCTAGTAAATTCAAGAATCGATCGTGGATCTCTAATTAAGAGCGAACACAATCAAGAAAGAATCGCTCGAAACTAGGTCATCGATTCTTCAATTTACTAAGGTTTACAAAATTCATAGGACTTAAGAATCGTTTCAAGATTTGTAATCATCAACATCTATTGATTCTCTTGACTCCTTCACGAGTGGAGTTTTACTCAAACATCATAACAAGAAACACAATCAAGAATTGAGATCTAATCATGATGCAAGAATGTAAAGAAAGCAAGATTAAAGAATTTCACCTTTTATTTATCAACAATTTTGTTACAATTCTCTCAAAATTTACAATGAGGAAAGAACTCGATCGTCGATTTGGCGTCGCTCGTCTTCGTGAGTCGCGGATCGTCTTGGATCACTTGCTTGGATGAAGATCGGCTTCGCTCCTAAAAGGTTGAAGGCTTCTTTCTTGATTTGGTACTCGATGTTCTTGATTTTTGGCTTGGTGATTGGATTAGGGTTAGGGTTTGGAGGTACAAGTTGTGTCACTCAACTTGTGGGAAGAGATAAAGGAATCAACTAAAGAACAACCCAAAACCCTAGATCTAGGTCTCCTTTTATAACCAACTCAACCTTAGATCTAGAATTCAAATTTCAAATTTCCCTTCAAAAGTATGATAGAGAGAGGCTTCTAGAAGAAGTTTGTTGGAGGGAATATTCTAGAATAAGGTATATTCTAGGGCTAGATTGTTAGGCCAAGCCTTCTGGATGAAGCCACGTGTTATTTTGGAGTCTTCTGGAAGCTTTTCTGTTACAAGGAAGCACATGGGTGAAATCTGTCATGCCGACGTCATTAATGCGCCGCAGGAAGCGCCTATTGGCCGCGGATCCGCGGCCAATTGGAAGCATCTATGCATGAACTTTCTGGAATATTCTTTCACTGACATTGTGGCACTTTTCTCATGTGTAGAATTTTTTTTGTACTTTCTCTTTCACTGCCAGATCTCAAGTCTTGGACTTGGCGTATTTTTCTCAGCACTTTTAACTGTTTTGGCTCTTTTCCTGCAATTTCCTGCACAGATTCTCGAGACAAAGTGTTGCGCTACACAAAAATAATGCGATGAAATGATAAACACTCAATTTCCCTCAAAATATCGGTTTTAGTATATAACACATGTTATTTGGTATTTTACAGATGTTTTGCTAATATGTGCTATATTCATACCGAACACTTCTAGATGAGTGCAAATGGTAGGGAAATTGACGTGTTAAGAATGCAATATTTTCGACTGATCAAATTCCCCCAAACTTATTTTCGGTCGTCTCGAGCGAACTGTTTTATTAAAAAGAGAAGGAGAAAATAAAGAAAGAGAAAAACTAATTAGCACACTTTCGTAGGCAACACGATTGCACTGAGCACGTGCAACAAGCCTTTAAACCTCTAGGTGTCCCTAGTAGGAGGAGTGTTGTCTCCTGAGGGTTTTCAGCAGATTGCACCAACAAAATCCAATAATAAAAGGAAGACCGTGAAAGTTACATTTAAAGATAAGAATTGTAAAAGAAAAGCTTTGAAAATTAGAGTTTCCAACTATGCTAGCTTTTCGGTTGTCATGAGCCCTATCTTAATAGTCATGAAAAGATGTTAGAAATCACATCATCCCTCAATAAAACATTATCTTTATTCTTCATTCCTATCTTTCTTCCAAACATCGATCATATAACCCTACGTGTGTGTAAAGAACATCCCTACACCCAGAGAATTCAATTCAAGCTATCATACTCTTGTCCATCTGCCTCAGTACTTTTTAATTAATGAATATTTAGATGAATTTGCTCACACACTTTCATGCGACCGTTAATACTTCTTGAGGTACTAACCGACCGATTACTCATGTGCTTGCTTATTTGGTGTTTTTCCTCGTCTTGCATCACCTAAGGCTTAGCAGTGACTCCCAGACCAGTTGGTCTAAGGCACTAGGTGAAGAGGCACCATCGCTATATTTTTTTATTGCTGCCTTGGCGATAACAAAACCAGTGTTCATTTTTTTTTCACCATTTATATTTTCTTCATTTTTTATTTCCTTTATACTTTGGCTTTTAGACAAGAGTATTTCAAGGTATTCTCTACTATCCCGAGCTTCAAGACGTGTGTAAGTGCATATAGTAGGGTATCAACATTCAAATGTTTGGCTTCCAGAATAGGAATTATTTTTCAAACTTATTTTTATCCTCAGATTAGTGACTTCTTTCATCTTACTAACCCTTGGGACAACGGCTCATAACTACTTATTACTAGTTCATTTAAGAAAACTTCTAATTTTCTTGTTTTTTAAAAAAAATTTCTAATCTTTTGGATGTAATTTTTCACTATCTAATCTTTTATTATCTTATTTATGTACAAATTTTTTTTATTTTTTTTGAAAATTTTAAATTTTTATAGATTTTCAAAATGTTTTGTGCTTATGCAAAGTGATATGCAAATGATGCGAAAATAAGCACAAACCTCCCCCAAACTTGTTTTCAACAGTGTCCTTACTGTTGCCATCCGCTAAATCTCGAAAACCTGTAAGCTTGGGAGGAAATTTATTAATGGGGCAAAATATTTAAGTGAAAATCCTCCCCCAAACTTATTCTTTGGCTCATCATTTTGGTGTAAAAATTTTTCTTTTCAGGAGCCAGATTACACCACCCCCCCCAAACTTGAGTTAAACCATGTTAAACTTTGAAAATCACAAGAGGGGGTCAAGAATCATTGGTCGATGCCAAGCTTTGCAAAGACCGAAGGTCAACACCAACCATTCGAAGATTTTATCAATGCAGTGCATAGGTTGGTGGAAGAAGAAGTGGGGACAAGATAAGTGATGGAATAGAATGTGTTTGCGTCTCATTTTGGAGAGACGATGCAGTGAATGTGATGGATTACTCGCATTCTTTTTACAGTCCAGAAGAAGGGGTGGAGGTTCAATTTCATTGATTGGGAGATGATTTATCTCAACACCCGTGTTATTCAAAAATGAGAGTACATCAGCGAAGATTTACTCAAAAATTTCATCAATACCCCGAAGAATAATGTCATCACAAAGTGCGGGGTGATCTTCAGACTCCAAAAACAGTTCATAATCAGTGTTAGTTGTTGACCCGGACAACTCGGTGAAAGAGTCCATATGTGTATGATACATAGTTGGGTCAAACAACAAACAAATGAAAAGAGTCTAGATCAGTATCAAGAGGATCGTCAAATTCGCTGTTGTCGACATCCATTAATTCGACAGAACATACCTGAGCAGTAGGTTCGGAGGGTACACTTCCCAACCTGTAAATGTTCAGCTCAATTGACCTATTCCCGAAGGATAGGGTCATAGAGTCGTTACGACAGTTGATTATAGCATTGGAAGTGGCCAAAAAGGGACGACCTAGAATCACCGGAATTTGGTTCTGTGGGTTCGCTACAGGCTGTGTATCAAGTATAATAAAGTCCACAGGGAATACGAATTCCCCGATTTTTATCAACACATCCTCCAGTTCACCTCTAGGTTTGGTGATTGATCGGTCGGCCATCTGGAGAGTTATGTTCGAGGGCTATAACACTTCGATACCTAGTTGCTCATAGACTGAATATGGAAACAAGTTAACACTAGCGCCAAGGTCAAGTAGAGCACGGATAATGTGTTTATCCTCAATAGAAATAGAAATAGTAGGACAACCAGGGTCCTTACGTTTCCTTGGTAATTGTTGGGGAAAAGCCGTGTCTACAGTGCTTGACATGAACACTTTTTTCGGCACTTAAGTCTTCCTCTTCCTATTGCACAAGTTCTTAAGAATTTTCGCATAGGAAGGAACTTGTTGGATAGCATCTAGGAGAGGGATGTTGATGTTAACTTTCTTAAACATGTCCACAAGCTTCTCCCTTTGTGCATCATGTTTGTTGGTCCTCAACCTTTCAGAAAATGAAGCTCTATCAATAAGTGTTGGGTCAAACATTTGTGGAGAAGTTTATGGAGGTGGGAAGGATGAAGTGGGTGGAGGGATCAAGCCTTTGGGAAAACGGAGAATAGGCTCGGAAGAAGAAGAAGGTAAATTGGACGAAAGAGGACAAAGAGTAGAAGTGGGAATGGAAGTGGAAGTGGAAGCCGGGGTGTTAATGATCAATTCATCATTATCAATTTGTTTACCCACATGATTGTCTAGCACTCTTCCAGATCTCAACGTTGTAAATGCATCCACATTAGTATAATGTGAAGGTCCCGGATCAGGTAGGGGTTGAGATGGAAGATTCCCTTTTTCTCCAGCACTCATTCTGGCAGTCAGTTGTGCAATTTGTGCTTATATCGATTTGATACTCTCGCCGTGGGAGACAATATTTTGCACTAACGTCTGGATAGAAGATTTTAAAATGTCATTCGTTTGCATGAACTGTGTAATGAACATGTTGAGTGCAGAGGGTGTAGAAATACCGGCAAAAGAAGGATCAAAGTTGTTGGCCGCGTTTTGAAAATTTTGTGGTTGAAAGAGGTGCTGACTCATTTGTGGTGGTTGCTGTTGCTGTGGAGGGACCCGTTGAAAGTTATTATGGTTTGGATCCGTGTATTGAATTTCGTGTTGGATCCAAGAAAGATCAGGGTGATTTCTCCATTCTTGATTATATGATGAAGAAGAAGGATCGTTTCCAAGTCTTTACTGATATGCAGCATTAGTGTGACCTTGAAACGGTACATTCAAAGGACATTCTTCTGTCAAATGTGATGGGTTTGAACAGCAGCCACACATGGTTTTGGGAAGTGTGCATTGGTTTAGGGAGGCTGAGGAGAACTTGTTTTCTAGAGCATCGAGTTTCCTTTGGATTGCGGCCATTTCGGCTCTCATTGTGACGGAAACATCGAGCTGACTGATATCATCCCTAGGAGATGGTGGTCTAACACTTTCCCATTGTAAAGTGTTTTGAGCTAAATCTTCTAAATATTTTCAAGCTTCACCATCATCTTTAGATAGGAATTGGCAATGACACATGGTTTTAAGCATTTGTTTTGTCGTGAGATCAATACCCTCATAGATAACTCGACACAAATCCCATCTGGGGATTCCGTGATGAGGGCATTGTAAAAGAAAATTCTTGAACCGTTCAAAGCATTTCTAAAATGGTTCATTGGGAAGTTGGGTAAATTTGAAGATTTCGCTCCGACACGGGCGGTCTTATGATTGGGATAAAATTTCTTAAGGAATGCTGCAACGAATTCGTCCCATGTTGAAATAGAATGTGCGGGTGTGTTGTAAAGCCTCTTCTCGGCCAAATCGCACAAAGTGAATGGGAGAAGACGTAAACGCAGAGCATCCAAAGACAGTTGTGAATTACCCATCAAAGCACATACGTTTTCGAATTTGGTTATAAACACGTATGCGTCTTCAAACTCGAGCCCGCGAAATTTGGGTAAAAGTTTGATGAATTGGGGTTTAATTTCGAAATTGTCCCCATT
The DNA here is from genome assembly GCA_030015575.1 of Agapanthus africanus. Classification (NCBI taxonomy): domain Eukaryota; kingdom Viridiplantae; phylum Streptophyta; class Magnoliopsida; order Asparagales; family Amaryllidaceae; genus Agapanthus; species Agapanthus africanus. Next base: position 74,053,281 of record JASDDO010000028.1, read on the forward strand.
GGATGGTGGTATAGAAAGACAGGTGGGAAGGGGAACACGTGAAGGATAGCATCTCTCTTGGAGAGAAATGCGTGGAGGATTCTGCGCATCTGCGGGCGGTGGCAGAGTGGTGTTAAAGTTTGATGGAACTCCGTCGATCGCGGTCGTGGTGGGTGGTGGGGAAGAAGACGAAGAATTACCGACTCTGGGGTCGATAAAAGAAACGCGGACAAGACGGGCACTAGAATCCCTTGTCCAGCCGAGCTTGCACTAAAGGGTTTAGCACAAGTAGCAGCGTTAAGATGATTAGGGGAAAGATGAAGTGGTGTTTGTTTTGAAAAAGATACGGATTTTTGAAAAAAAATGATGCAAATCACAACAAATGCACAAGCACAACCCTAAGTCTAATGGTCACCTAGGTCAAGTCTCTAGACCGCTCCTAACTGCCAGAAGACAAATCACAGGATCAATCCTCTACTGCCTCTTTGTCCCTCATGTGGCCAGGTAAGTGCCAGGTAAGTGGGAGGTTCTCCACTACGTAAGTAGTGGATCTAATTAAGTAACCGCTTGCCTTAGACACACTTGCCTTAGACACCACAAAAGAAACGCGGATAAGCAATAGATTACCCACGACCTTCTCCTATCCTAAGTGAGCGCGACGGTCCTTAGAGTCAAGTCTAGATTTCTTTTAGTTAATGAGGGTAATGCGGATGCAATTTTGTGATTTTCGGGGCTTAGGAAGGGTAATGAATTCCCCACCTAATCTAAATTTGGTCTTTGCCCCTTAATTTCCGTATTAAAAAAATGCAAACAACCAAGATCAAACACGCACAATTTTTGCTTTTTGCGGTGCTGCGAATTTTTGCAAAGAAAACCTGCAGAAAATTGTTATTGGAGCAGACAGAGAAAAAGATAAGAAAGTCAAGATGTCACCTGAGAATTTTCGTACACTGTAGCTACAGTTCCGCCGTGCTTCCGCCGCAATAGGCTGCTAATGCCGCGGATCCGCCGCGGTTCTACAAGATCACTGCACAAAAATTTTAGAGAATGCCTCTGTTCACCTCCTGAGCTCTCTGGAAAGTTCAAAATATTTTTCCTCAAGCTCCACAGATTCCAGATTTCCTCGCAACAAATCACAATAACTCGTTTAGTATTTGTGCGAATTTTGATCTAAAATTTTTGATGGAATAAATTTTTCAACTCAAATTTCAAAAACGAACAAATTAGCACACTATCCCCAGCAACGGCGCCATTTGATTGAATGAAATCTCGGTGTGTATATAAGAAAAGTGTAAGAAATCACAACCAAAGAAATTTTTGACCGCAATCAATAACAGTGTCGATTGTAGCGCGTTAGCGAGTGCGGATCGTCCACAGGGAAAGTGAGATCCGTTCGAATTTGAATTAGATGAATTGAAAATTAAAGAAAAGAGAAAAGATAATTCAATTCAAGATTTATAAAATTGAAGTTCAAAAATTATCTAGATCTAAATCTAAAATCAAGAAAACATTTAAAATCAAGAATTAAGAATTGATGATATCCAATCCAATAATCAAGAATCGAAGTGAGGCTCGTAGGAATCGATCGAATTTATAGACGTGATAAAAACTATTGATTACATTTTCTTATCCATCGATGATTTGATACTAGATCGATGACGATCAACGAGAATTAGGGATTTCTTGCGGAAACTAGGGTTTCTTCATCTATCCCTTGTCCTTTCGTTGATTTCATCCACATTCTAGCCTCTAGTAAATTCAAGAATCGATCGTGGATCCCTAATTAAGAGCGAACACAATCAAGAAAGCATCGCTCGAAACTAGGTCGTCGATTCTTCAGTTTACTAAGGTTTACAAAACTCATAGAACTTAAGAATCGTTTCAAGATTTGTAATCATCAACATCTATTGATTCTCTCGACTCCTTCACGAGCGGAGTTTTACTCAAACATCATAACAAGAAACACAATCAAGAATTGAGATTTAATCATGATGCAAGAATGTAAAGAAAGCAAGATTAAAGAATTTCACCTTTTATTTATCAACAATTTTGTTACAATTCTCTCAAAATCTACAATGAGGAAAGAACCCGATCGTCAATTTGGCGTCGCTCGTCTTCGTGAGTCGCGGATCATCTTGGATCACTTACTCGGATGAAGATCAGCTTCGCTCCTAAAAGGTTGAAGGCTTCTTGCTTGATTTGGTACTCGGTGTTCTTGATTTTTGGCTTGGTGATTGGATTAGGGTTAGGGTTTGGAGGTACAAGTTGTGTCACTTAACTTGTGGGAAGAGATGAAGGAGTCAACTAAAGAACAACCTAAAACCCTAGCTCTAGGTCTCCTTTTATAACCATCTCAACCTTAGATCTAGAATTCAAATTTCCCTCCAAAAGTTTGTTAGAGAGAGGCTTCTAGAAGAAGTTTGTTGGAGGGAATATTCTAGAATAAGGTCTCCTTTTATAAGTCTTCTCTCCCATCATTATCATCATCTCCGTCTTTAAGGATATGGTTGAGAAACTCTTGAAGCATGACTGGGGTTCACGCCTTCTGGTTATATTCTTCCAGCGTGTCAATGTATCTTTGCAGGTCCATGCGCTTGTCATCAGGCTTCACGGGCTTTTTGGTCTTCTTATTCTTTTTTGAAGATTTTGACGAACGGGCATGGGCGTTTTGACTATCACTACCAATTCTTGGCGTCGGGCGCGGCTTCAGAATTCCCTCGATGACCTCGGGCTCCAGCGGACTTTTCCACCTGATTGCCGGGCATGTTTGGAGATCCTTTAGAATTATTTTTGTTTTGGCTGAAAGAACTACTTCCCATGGAGCTTCCTCTATGAATGAGCATGATGCCCCTGGTGTGTCCACCTTTTTAGGAGTGTGCTGTTGTGGCGGATTTACCTTCCAGTTTTCGGACAGCGCGAACTTGCCCTGTTGATACTGGTCTTCAACCTAATTTTTGAAGACGTAGCAGTCTTTGATCGGATGGTCCAATATTCGGTGGTAGGGGCAGTATTTGGGATCGTTGACATCGTTCGGTTGTAGTGGGTGTCTCGGCTCCGGTAGAGTAATGAGCCTGTTGCGCACTGCTAGTTCGAACAGTCTCCCTGTTTTATCTCGGGGGAATGAGTAGGGACGTCTCAACTTCTTATCAAGGGATTGCCGCTTGTTGCTTTGGAGAACAACCGGTTTCGGGCCACTTGGTTGTTGTTGAGCGTTGGCGACAAAGGTCGCTTTCCCTTTGCCTTTTTTTCATTTCGAAGCTCCATCTTTGAATAGGGCGGTCGCCCATCTGGTCCATTTGGGCCAGCTTCTCGATCAAGGCCCGGAAAGTGGTCGGCTTGAAGAACAACATAAAATAGGATATGGTCGTTTGCGGATCGAGGGTTCCCACAAACATGCCTACTGCAGGAGCCTCTTCTATGCGCTGTTCGCACTTCGACCATAGGTTTCGCCACCGTATCGCATACTGAACCCAGGTTTCTCCCTGCTTCACTCTAGCGTAAATTAGTGTGGTGATCGGAGTGCGCTCGCTAGCGCTCGCAAAACGCTGGGTGAATAGCAATTCCATCTCCGTAAAAGTTTTAATGGAGTCGTTGGGAAGATTTGAATACCATTCGAACGCCGTCTCCGACAAGCTGCTAACGAATTGGCGAAGCAGTAGCTTATCGTCACCACCAGTGTTGCTGCATAAGGCCCTGAATTAAGCAACGTGCTGGTGTGGATTCCCCATCCTCTTATATACATGGAATTTAGGGATCGTATATCCCGGCGAGTACTTTATTTGGCCATACCAACCCGGATAGGGTCATCCAGTCTTAACAATTTGGCCGGCCGCTTCGCTCGCCTGATGGGCTCGTATCTGTTGAGCGATATAATCATCTAGGGCAGCTTTGGAGATCGTCTCCTCTTTGACTGCTGATAGAGCCGGAAGAGGGTTCGATGTCTCCCCTCTGTCGTCTTGAAGGATAATCGGGAGGTCTTTAGCTGGAGAATCTGGCTGTATCATCATCCCGACCATATCTTGGAATAAAAGCGTCATTCGTTTTATGTTGGCCGCTTATTTCGCGGCCTCTTTATCTTCCTCTCGAGCATTCTTCGGAGGAATTCGGCATCGGTTTCCTGTTCTTGTCGCTGCTCCGACGACGTCTCTGGGCTTTCTTTTGGCCCAGTGAGTGCGGCCATCTTCGTTAGTATCTCCTGGAGCTTGTACTGTTGCTCCTGATCCTTTATCACAGACTGTGTGAGCGGTCGGTGGCCCGTAGAAATACGGCTATCCTCTTTCCCGGATGCCATATAAACAGTGTGCACCACCATGCCCCCAGACATGGGGCGTTTAGGTTCAGTGCCCTTTAGATTCGTCACAGACATGGGGATTTTCTTCGGCCTTCTTCTTTTATGAGCGGTCGAAGTTGAGGGGGACGTTGCAGCGGGCATCCAAGTGGAAGACACCTATTGTGGCTTGATAGGTTGGTCCTTCTCTTGCCGAACCTTGATTTTCTTTGGTTGGCGGGAGTAGTCTCGGTTAACCACAGAATCTTAGACCCTTCGCCAGACCCTGTGAATTTTGGAGGACAACTGCTGAGGGGGCTGTTCTGGCTCTACCTTTGTAACATTTTCCACAGGTGGAGGAGATCTTTTCAGCACGGCAGTCGGAAAGTTCTTGCGGACCCTCCTGAGTGGTTCAAAGTTGTTCCCAGTTAGAACAACAGCGTCGACTTCCACCGTTGGAGCTGGCAGGGTAAGTCCAGATGGGGAATTGCCCCCAGCTTTTCTCACTCGGTGCCAGTAGTGACGTCGAGCATGCATTACGGACGGGACCACCTCTGCTGTTGGATGAGCTTCTTTATACCCCCCGCTCTGATGAAGGGTTGCTGTTGGTGCCAGCCTATCGAAGACTGACGTCCGCTGAGAGGGAATGATCAATCTTGAAAAGACCGACTTTTTGGCAGAGGAAGCAGCCTTGGACAGCTTCAGCTGTAGCAGGAGCTGGGATAGCCTTCTCTGGTATTGCGAGCCTCTTCATAGCCCCTTTGAGCTTAGGCTCAGCTTGTCGAAGACTGAAGTATTAGACTTGGACGACCCGTTGAGAGGGGCCGCGGTAGTGGTGAGCCGATCAAAGACCGACTTTTTCGGAGCTTTTTGCGGCGGCAGTGGGGCGTTGAAGCTCATTGGTGGGAGCATGGTCCCAAAGAACAGTCCAGTGGTGGCCTGAGTCACCTGTTCCACTGGCATCATAAAAACGGAGGCCGCTTGAGGCCCATAGGTCACTCCTCCAGCAAGGACGGAGTGAGATTTATTGCCGTTGTTGCAGTTGGTGCAGTTGAAAGCCATTTTCTCTGCACGGGAGAAAGACACCAAATCTTAGTACGTCGAATCCAGGGGCAACCATATCAAACCATGATTCGTTCGTGAACACGACACACGAAGTGTGGAGTGGAAAGAGGAAAAAGTCCCACCGAGCGCGCCAGAATCTTTTCTCCACCGAAAGACGCGACCGGGATGTTGGGACGTCCGGCCTGAATTTTGGGGGGCAGATGCTATTTGGTTTTATCCGTCCACCTCTCCGAAGATACCAAGTTGATTTATGGCACCATGTATCGAAGGTTTAGACGGATGTGGCAGATGTAGCAGACTTCGTCAGATTCCTCCTCATTGTGAGCGGTTTTTGATTGTGGGGACACTCTTCCCTACAGGTGCAAGCCCCTGCAGTTAATTACGCTACCGCATCGCGGTAACCACTTTCTCCTTCTCTATATGGTCACCTCGTGTCGTGTATATTTGTTTTGTTTTTGGTTGCCCGTGGATTGTATACGGAGACTAATTTATGTTGTCGCCCGTAGAGCGTGGATTAGTCCAAATCCGTATTTTCTTAGATTTGGGTTTGGGTTGGGTTTAAGGATCGTTAATCTCATTTGAAACTAAGATCAACTTAAACGTTTGTTAAGGATACATTAGTTTAATTTTAGACTAAGATCTACTTAACAGGATCATTTAGATCCAACAAAAGAGCATTTGGACTCTATTGTTTTAGTTTAGGGACATTGCGGTCCAAAAGTTTAAGGACATCATAGTCCATGACAGTTTAAAGACTTCATAGTCTGTAAAGTTTAAAGATATCATAGTTTATGAGTTTAAGGACCTCACAGTCCATAAAGTTTAAGGATATTATAGTCCATGAGTTTAAGGACCTCACAGTCCGTAAAGTTTAAGGACATCATAGTCCAGTTTAAAGACGTCATAGTCTGTGTGGTTTTGGTTCAACTGTTTGGGGATGCACCAAAAGTTATTGGTTATTGGGACCCTCCATCTCTCTGAAGACGTTGAAAAATTACAACGACACATATCAGAGGTATGAAGAGATGTACCCTTGAACCAATATCGGTTGGGAGATCTGTAGTCAAGTTTGGGGCTAAGATCAAAGATTTATGAGCATATGAGCTCAATTAGGGATCTGTGGCCAACTTGGGCTCGGCCCCACTCAGTTAAAATGTTGAACATTTAGCAATACTGAGCATTGATTTGGGTTCTGACAAACTTTTTGTCTTTTATTGAGTGTTGAGCACTCATTATAGCTCTGGGGATTTTATTTACAAAACAGTTTATGTTCCCTCAGCGCACTCGTGAGGAGCACGTGGTGCGCTTGGCGCTAAATGCCAGTTAATGAGTGCAGAGCACTCCTTGTGAAATAGAGCACGCATGAAGAGCATGTGGCGCGCTTTAATGAGTGCAGAGCGCTCCTTGTGAAATAGCGCACACGTAAGGAGCACGTGGTGCACTTGGCTCTGAGCACCAACCTTGAAGTGTTGGGCGCTTCTTTGAATTGGAGCGCTAGGAGCACTGTGACGCTGTACACCAGTTTTAGAGCGCTAAGGCGCTTCTTTGAATTGGAACGCTAGGAGCGCTGCGGCGCAGTGCGCCAGTTTTAGAGCGTTGAGGCGCTTTTTTGAATTGGGGCGCTAGGAGCGCTGCGGCGCTGTGTGCCAGACTTGGAGTGCTGAGACGCTTCTTTAAATTGGAGCGCTAGGAGCGCTGTGGTGCTATGCGCCAATCTTGGAGTGCTAAGGCGCTTCTTTTTAATTTGGAGTGCTAAGGCTCTTTTTTAGGTAACTTTGATCAGTTCTGCGCTCTGAGAATTAAATTCTCGTTTATAAGAGACCTTGTCTCATGGGTCTAAGAACAAAGTTCTTATTTTTATAGAAAATGTTACAATCTCTTATTTTTTTGTGAAAGGTTTTGCCTTTATGGATCTGTGATCTTAAGAGAATTGAATTCTTCTTCCCACCTTTTATGATGAGATGTTAAGATCTCTATTGTGAAAGACATATGTCTCATAGATCTATAATCTAGAAAAAGAAACTAAGTTCCTCTTCATTTGATGAGATGCTTTGATCTCTCTATTTTATTTATCTTGAAGAAATTCTTCCTCTTCCGAGAGCTTACTCTTCTCTCTGAAATTTCTCAAAATTTGTGAGGGGGTTCCTTTATCTAAGACTTGAAGTCTTCGGTCCTTTATATAGGGGAGGCTGATTTGTTGAATCAGTTAAGGAAATCTTTCCTCTGAATGATTCGGAAATGTTTCCCACCGTTGGATCTTTGATCCAAGAGTTTCTGTTTTACAGAAGACAATCTTCTTGTTTTTAATAAGATTGGGAAAATATTTTCCCATACATAACTTATTCTATATATTGGTGATTTTTAATCACCATTGGATCTTTGATCCAAGGGTGGGGGAATATTTAGCTCCAGCGCTAGCGCTCTCGTGCTTTGCACGTGAGCGCTGCATCAAAGCCTCTGACTCTTGGTGCTAGCGCACTTAGCGCTAGCGCTCTCTTGCTTTGCATGTGGGCGCTGCATCAGAGTCTTTGACTCTTCGCGTTGGCGCACTTGGCGCTAGCGCTCTCGTGCTTTGCACGTGAGCGCTGCCTCAGAGTCTTTGACTCTTAGCGCTGGCGCACTTGGCGCGAGCGCTCTCGTGCTTTGCACGTGAGCGCTGCCTCAGAGTCTTTGACTCTCAGCGTTGGCGCTCTTGGCGTGAGCGCTTTTATGAAGCGCCGCTTCATTTCAAATTTCAAAATTTGAACAGAGCTTTGCTCTGATTGGGGGAAACAGTGGATGATGAAGTCAGTTCGAAGTCCACTTTCATCCGATATACGGTGCCATAAATCAGCTTGGCATCTTCGGAGAGATGGACGGATAAATCTAAATAGCATTTGCCCCCAGATTCACGCCAGACGTCCCAACGTCCCGATTCGTCTTCCGGCGGTGAACAGACTGCTGTGACGTAGACAAAGTCTATCAAGGTAGAACCTACCTGCTCATGGATATGCATGGCGAAAGACCCTTCCGGCCAATAAACAGCCGATTCCTTAAAAAATACTACGCCTAACGAGTCATGACCTAGGTCAATGATAGATGACGACGCTCATGTCCGCTCGCTATCTTCCTGAGTCAAAAACTTTGAGAGTAGTATACGAAGAAGCTTCGTTGCCTCAAACATGGCAACAACGGACCGAAATGTCCTTAAACTAAAAATTCGCCTCAAATATAGTGACATCGGACCGAGATGTCCTTAAACTAAAACTTCGTCCCAAAAATGGTGATACTGGACCGAGATGTCCTTAAACTAAAAATTTGCCTCAAACATGGCGACAGCGGACCGAAATGTCCTTAAACTAAAAATTTGCCTCAAACATGGCAACACCGGACCAAAATGTCCTTAAACTAAAAATTTGCCTCAAATATAGCGACATCGGACCGAGATATCCTTAAACTAAAATTTTGTCTCAAAAACAGCGATACCGAACCGAGATGTCCTTAAACTGAAAATTCGCCTCAAATATGGCGACAGCGGACAGAAGTGTTCTTAAACTAAAAAATTGCCTCAAACATGGCAACACGGACCGAAATGTCCTTAAACTTAAAATTTTCCTCAAATATGGCGACATCGGACCAAGATGTCCTTCAACTAAAACTTCGTCTCAAAAATGGCGATAATGGACCGAAATGTCCCTAAGCTAGCACATCATCACCAAAACGGTGATATGCTTCCTTGAGATCAATATTGCAATCGAAGTCTCAACGGCGAAGACTGCAACACAAGTCCCACTGGTTACACAACTACTCCAGCGGTGAAGTCACCCCCAAGTCCCACTGGCAAACAGATGGGTCAAAAAAACGGTATGTCCACAAGCAAAATGGGTACGGATGAAAACCCGAAATGGCGCTGTGAGTAAAAACAGCAGGATTACCGGCTAGCTTGTGAAAACCCGGAAGGGCGCAACCTCGTAAAAAAAGATATGTCCACAAGCAAAATGGGCACGGTTGAAAACCCGAAAGGGCACCGTGAGTAAAAACAGCAGGATTACCGACGAGCTTGTGAAAACCCGGAAGGGTGCAATCTCATAAAAAACGGTATGTACACAAGCAAAATAGGCACGGATGAAAACCAGAAAGGGCGCCGTGAATAAAAACAGTAGGATTACCGACGAGCTTGTGAAAACCCGGAAGGGCGCAATCTCGTAAAAAAATTTACACTTATGAGATCCTCTCGACTCGTAAGGAGAACTCCCCTATGAGACCCTCACGGCTCATAGGATTCAAAAGCCTTAAGCTACAGGGATCCAAACCTGTTCTTAAGCCGTCGTATCCTCCAAGTTGCCCTGCAGGCGGTCCAATATTGGCCCTTGTATACAATCCATGGGCACAAATAAACGATTTCCCTACCAAGTTCCACCAATGACGAGAAATTTCCTCATATGGTGAACGACACTTGTAAGTCCTCTCGACTTATAAGGAGAAAATACTCTTATAAGAACCTTACGACTTATAAGAGAATACACATTTAGGAATCCCCACGATTTCTAAGGAGAATATACGCCTACGAGATCCTCATGACTCATAGGAAGAAATACCTTTATGAGACCCTTACGGCTCATAAAGTCAAAAAGCCTTAGTCGACAGGATCCTAACCATGTTTGCTAAGCCATCTTTATTCAAATCAACAAAGGCAAATGATGAGTCGCTCCTGGTAATATTCCAGTCGCAGCGATGCTGATGCCTAAAAAGGTATCAAACTTCAAGTCCTCTTAAGACATATGATGATTCGCTGCTGGTAATATTCCAGTTGCAGCAATGCTGATGCCTAAAAAGGTATCAAACTTCAAGTCCTCTCAAGGCAAATGATGATTCACTGCTGGCAATATCCCGGTTGTAGCGATGCTGATGCCTAAACAGGTGTCAAACTCTAAGTCCTTTCACGGCAAATGATGATTCGTTCCTGGCAATATTCCATTCGTAGCGATGCTGATGCCAAGGTTGGTATTAGATTCTAAACTCGCAATAAAAACAACAGCGAGTAAAAAAATGCATATGAAATTGCCAAAATGATGGGGTAACTCACAATAAAAATCAGCGAAAAAAATATGCATATAAAAATAGCCGAAATGTTCGGGCAGCTCGCAATAAAAAGCAGCGAGTAAAAATATATAAATAGCCGAAATGATTGGGCACCGTGCATAAAAAAGCCGAAATGATTGGGCAATCACAACATTCGTGATAAGAAAAGCTGAAAAGATAGAGTATTGCGGAAATAAAAAATTAAATAAAATAAAAGGAAAATTTCTTTGCTCTGCAAGTGAGTCCACATTGACCCCTGTATACAATCCATGGGCACAAATGAAAAAGAGAACCATATTTTCCCACCAAGCTCCGTCAAAGGGAGAGCCAGACCTCAATGGCAACATTTACAGCCTAGAGATCACCCCGACATACCTTCTCATTCCGACAAGATGCAGACACGACATCAACAAAGACCCAAGGGTCAAATCAAAAGTGGAGTCACAGCAAAACCCTAGATCCAAGTCTTGACGGTCCATACACAACCTAAAAATTACCCCGACGTATCTTTTCATTCCGACAGGATGCAGACACGATGTCAACAATGACCCAAGGGTCAAATCAAAAGTGGAGTCACGGCAAAACCCTAGCTTCAAGTATTGACAGTCCATACACAACCTAAAGACTACCCCGACGTTCCTTCTCATTCCGACAGGATGCATACATGACGCCAACAAAGACCCAAGGGTCAAATCAAAAATAGAGTCACGGCAAAATCCTAACTCCAAGTCTCGACAGTGCATATACAATCTAGAGGCTATCTCGGCGTTACCCTCCTCATTTCAGCAGGACGCAGACATAATTATCAAATAGAACGGGAGCAATACCATATTCCTAGCTCTGGGCTTCAACTGCGATATATACGCATAGAGGTCCTACATATGTCTACCTTACTTCAACAAAGAAATGGCACAACATCGTCAAAACAAAAAAATGAAGCAACGGCATATTCCCAGCTTCAGGTCTCAACGGCAATTCATATAAAGCCTAAAAGACTATCGGAGATCATTCCACTCCAGCGTGGAATGGTTATGACTCATCGGGGCCACAAATTGAGCCTAACCTCAAGTAAAGAGCGTCAAGACAAATTCCTAACGTTTGCTCTTTCGACGGTAATAAAGCCTAAGAAGATTACTTGAAAACGTCTTGTCCAGCCCCCGAAGGGATCAGAGACACGGCAGTCGTGGGGCTACTCGAACAACGACTTAAAGACTGCATATCGAGGAATACATCAGCCAACGCAACGGTACCATTGACCAAAACCCTAGTACCACAAAACCTAACGGACCTCTGTCGTAAAGAATGAAGGTTATCTACATATAACGTTAGGACAAGTTTGCCTGTAAACCCAAGGGAGGTAAACTAAATAAACTCTGAAATGAGTACATAAACTAGAGACTCCGAAATGAGTGAATAAACTACAAACTCCGAAATGGGAACATAAACTAGAGACTCCGAAATGAGTGAATAAACTACAAATTCCGAAATGAGTGAATAAACTAAGAGCTCCGAAATGAGTACATAAACTACTTTACGCTGAGTCGAGACATCAAAAGATGGGGAGACACAAGTATGAAATGAAATGTCTTTATTCATAAATCAAAATGAATACAAGATAAAAAAAGAGAAGAAAATATACATCGACAAAAAATTTCTAAGCCGGTGAGTGGTTCAATAAGCCAACAAGATCATCTTTCTTCCGCTGGACTTCCGCTTCAAGCTCAATCAATACCGCGATCTGAGTCCCTATCCGTGCCTGTTGATTTTGGTATAAAGAAAATCGACTCTCAAGCTCTTTCTCGGCAGTCTTGTGGGCCTCGACTATCTCGCGTGTGAAAATGATGGCTTTATCGAGAGCTACCACCTCCATAATGGCCTCCTGAAGGACCTGCCAAATCTCATAAGCATGAGTAGTCTTGGTGGTGAGCTGGGCTTGAAGTTCCCTTAAAGCCTTCGAAGCCAATTCCTTTGCCGAAAACTTTCGGTTGAGCCTTTTCTCACATGACTGAAGATTGGCCGCACACCGATCGATCCATCCACGCAAGTTTACCTTTATGGACAGGATATCAGAGGGAAGGCATACGCATTCAACCCTATGTAGAGAGGCCTCCACTTAACGGCAATACTCCACCCAAGTACGCACCAGCGCCTCATCATGGTAGGTGGCAAGAACAGACAAAGAAGCATTGGCGTCAACAGCGAATTCTTCGACCATGATGGAAGTGCCAACACGAAGATCTTCTATAAGAGTCACCAGGGAATGAATGCTCTGTTTTGCTATCCTCTCAGACACGCGTCGGGCGTAAGGGCCTGGCGGCATGGAAATCCGGAACTCTAATAGAGTCAGGGTGGGAAAAACTGTGAAAATATATGTGTGGTTAGTCGCCTTTCCAAACGTAGAATATGTAAAAGATTGCCAATGCTAAAGCGTCACTTACCCACGGCCATAGAAGGCGGATTTGAGAGATCTCCAGGCCCATCGAGAACTTCAATTTTGTCATCAGCCTCTAAGACTGTGGTTTAAAATAAAGGGGGCACATTAGCGTCATTATGAAAATATAAAACGAAAAGGCAAAGGATTACCAACCTTGGCCAGAGGAAATGACTATGCTTTGTGGAGGTATCGCTTACGAGGCCGCCATGCCAAGTAAACACTGGAAGGTTTTCTCCGGAGAAAGATCTACAATGGAAGATGCCAACTCCCGCAATTCTAAAAAAAATGGTTCAGATATATGGAAGGGTCGTTAAACAAAAATGTAGATGTCTATAAAATTACCTTTGATACTTCGTCCACTTTGAACCGAAGGGAGGGCGGCTTCAGTAAACTCCTCTACACCTTCCGGTGTGTCATTGGAAATATTCACAGATGCCGTGGCCGGCGTGGCGGTCTCCATTGAAAGAATAGAAGCCGTTACCGGAGACTCTAAGGCGGGGATGGCAGTTTTAGTAATCTCCTCTACACCCCCCAGTGCATCACTGAAGATATTCATAGAATTTACGACCGATTTAGCAATCTCCACCAGAGGAATAGAAGCGGTCATTAGAGGCATGACGTGATCTGGGCTCAAGGCTACGCCCGCTGCAGAAAGCCCTACAAAATTTTTGTAAAGATAATATGATGTGAAAGTAATACAAAATATTTACCAAAAGAGACAAAAAAAATATGCATACCAATACGCCAAGAAGCCTGAAGTATGGCCTTTTTGAGCTGCTGCTCTTTTCTGTTCAATTGCGCTCGGCAGGCTTCGATCGAAAGTAAATCCATGCCCGCCCTCAGAGCAGCCTCGTCTTTAGAAACGGCCGAGATAGGCTGTTTGAGAGCCCGTCCTTCTTCCATCGTCAGAGGACCCATTAGTAACCTAGGTAATAACGGATCAACGCCACGGAATTCAACAGCGAGAAAGCCTCCCTTCCTGGGGCACACATTTTCAGTTTCATCATGTGATCGCTTCAAGGTTTCGGCCAACTGAGCGGCTTCCTTAGCAGATGTGCTAGGAAGGAGGAGACCGTCATCTGGTTCATGCGCAGATATAAGCTCGTTATGAAGAGGCTCGAAATCAAGCAACGCATCGAGTAAACCGGCGACCGATTTCTTCCTCCTTTTAAGGCGCTTCCTTCCATCCAGCACCAAGCCAGCACTAGAAGAAGGGCGCTTCCTTCCCTTCGGCAATTTTGCACGGCGCTGTATAATCTCACTTTCGGCATCTGTTTTTGGTAATGCCGCTGCCGGTGCCTTCTCAGGAATCTCTGTCCCAGCCCTAGTGCGAACCGACATACCAGCAATGCGGGTGACTGATTCCACCCGAGCAGCCTTAGGAATAAGCAATGAGTCGCTATCCCTCAGAGGAGGGAAAACAACCGACAGTGGCCACAACGGGGCAGTGACGGCTTGAGCGGAAGTAGGGGCTTTACATTAAAAGAGCACCCTTCTCTCCTCTGCAATGATAGGACCAACCCGGTGGCAATACCAGCTCTTGAAGGGTCCTACAGGCCTCGGAAGATAGCCAGGCTCGGGAATCATGAAGAAGGAACCAGTACCCAACCGCATGAAGTGGTGGATAATGTCGTAAGCGACCTCTAACGAGAGAACGGGCTCAACTAATAAGTCTTCGAGGGGGACGCCCTGGTTATAACCTAACTGCTGGGTGAAATGATGTGGATTTTACCGCATGAAGAGAGCGGTATCATTTAGGCAGAACACTAAGTACCCCGGCCAGATTGAATTTAAATGCATGATCTCTTTGGGCTTTAAAGTCGGAGCTCCACTCTTTGACAAATCGAACAACTGTTGAATGGGCCCTGCTGGAGCAGAAAGGACTCGGTCACTAAAAACCATTCCGCCTTCATTCGAATATGGATTAAGCAATACCCGTGGAGGCCCTAACTGAGTCGGATCAGGAGCGGAAGCATCGACCAGCCTTATGACCCGTGGGAAGGTATATGCTTCATAGAAAGCAGGGCGCCGATGTGCAGCAAATACGCCTAATACATGCATCTCGATCCATGACGTGAAGTAGTGGAGGGAGAAATTCACGGTGTCCGCACCCGGGTTTGAAGTGTTGGCGGCAGTACTTAGACCGTGATATAGGTGTGATAGTCCCACAACGCCAATAGCCAATCGCGCTCCTTCAGCTATGCGATGGGTAGGATAGAAGACAGAGACTCTCATAAAACGACGATGCATCGGCATGGCAAACCAGCTAAGCCAGAGAATGGTAAAGCCGAAAAAGAAATTTTCTTTGTCTATTCCAGAGGCAGCGATTGCAATAAAAGGGCACGGCTAACGAATTTAGAATGTAAAACTGCTACAGGTCTTCTTCTTTGGCCGGCAGTTTCTCCAAGCCGAAGGGATCCTCAACCTTCACGAATTTATAAGATTTCTTGGATAGAGCCTCTTTACGGAGAAAGAAAGAAATGAAAGAATCAAAAGTGACACCTTGCCCTTCGATGCCATGAACAATCTCTCAAAAATGCCCAAGGCCTTGATTAGACTCGGGTGCTTGTGCCGAACAGCATTCTCGGTCGTCAAGCCTTCAAGCACCGCTGGAACCGTAGCAAATATATACTCGTCGGGGGTTAATAATTCTTTATAGTGTTCTCCCCTGATCGACAATCCCGAAATTTCTCGGAATTCCCCTAGAGAAACGAAAACTTCGCGATCGCCCAGTAAGAACGTATGAGTTGGAAGATTCCATTGATTCAAAAAGGCCTTGACCCACCAAACATGGGGAGCATGTAGAACAACGACGCATACACCGCTTGATATAGCCCAACTTTATGCAGCCGTGAGCATTGAGAGGAGAGAATGTAACGGGCCTAAGGAAGGTAGCCCACTGGATGCCGTGGGATGATGCATATCTTGTAGACATGCCCCAAGGTCGAGCTTCTCCTTGGCAGATTCGGCGTCCCAAAATATCGATAGCCATCAAGAGTTGATTGGGTATCCCTATCGTTGATGGCTCAAGACGGCCCTCGGGGGTCTAATTAGCCGCCTCCACCGCATAAGCAATATGTGGAGGCTCCATGAATTACATTGAATGGATGGGTTCAGTCAGCACTTTGCATGTGAAACTACGTCGACCCCTGATAATGTGGCCGTACCAAACTCCCCATAAGAGAAGGCTTTTATTGTCCTTATCATGTTCCCTAATCATCGCTATAACTTCCTCCTCTGACGGCGACTGTGGGAAAGCGGTCTCCGAGCGTGTGTAAGGGAAGTAGAGAAGTGATGGCATCGTACCTAAAAAGGGGGGACCCATTAATAAATAAATATATATATATAAGAGTTTGTCACATGGGACTACTAACAACAAAGCCAGTGGGCCCCACAAAATCAAAATGGCGGCTCACCAATGATGAGACGAGATAATCATTGTGAGAATGCAAAAGGATTCTCAATAAATAAACAGTGGAATTTAAACAACTCTTAACATTCTCGAAAAACGAGTTCTGTTAAAATGCACAACAGATTCAAATCTGTGAAAAAGGTATTAAAACCCTAAAAAAGAAAAATGCTCAAGAACACCAGGGAATAAAATTCCCAAAAGTCTTTCAGAGCTAAACTCTGTAATATGGAATTAAATTCCTTTATTAATGGGACTAAATTCCAGAAACCCCCATGGTGAGGAAATGAAGAAAATGGAATTGAATTCCAAGGATCCTCAAAGATCAGTGATAGGGTAATCCCTAAGAGGGGAATTAACGATTCTCAAAACCCCAGAGTCTTCTTAAAAAAAAGAGGGTGTTTTTAAATCTCTAAAAGATCAGTTCAAGGCATGAGCAAAACTCTGTTGATGGATTTGAAATCCAAAGGAAAAAAAGGGTTTTCCCTAAGAGGTGAATGTCGTTCATGATCCTTACCCAAAAAGGAGTTTTGCAGAGTTTAACTCTGAAAGTTCTATGGACAGAGAGTTAAGCTCTGAGAGAATAATTAAATTCTCAAGAAAAGGTTAAGGAAGGAGATGAAGAAACAGTGATCATCTAAAGGGGCCAAACATCCCTTTATAAGACGTGATGGGAAGCGGTTCAGCTTCCCATTCCCCTAGGCAATCCAACGGTTGTAAGGGTAGACAGCGTTGCACTCACGTGCAAGCCATGTGAGAGCAACGCTAGGGGGCATTTGTTCCTTCATAAAAAAAGAAAGGGGAAAATTCCCTACTATTCAAGTCTCACGTGTTAAACACGTGAGCACCTATATGCAAAAGCATATAGGCACCGCAGTTAAAAACAAATAGGCTAAATGAGCCACACGTGTTAAACATGTGAGTGCCTATATGCAAAGTATATAGGCGCTGCAATCAAATAATTGGCAAGCCAAACAGGCCTCACGTGTTAAATACGTGAGAGTTTATATGCATATGAGCACTGAAAATAAAGCATTCTAAAACCCATGCTAGGGGTCACGTGTTAAATACATGAGTTCTCCTGCTGCACTCTTTGGCAAGATAAAATTAAATTCTATGTGATAATATTAAATTCTATTTGGGAAATATTTTCCCTGATCTTTCTAATATGGAAAGATTCTTCTCTAACAGAGAATTTTGGATTTAAAATCCAATTGTGATAAAATATCACCAATCAAACCACCTGATAGAATTAAATTCTATGTGGGAAATATTTCCTTAATTTTACTCAAACTAGAAAGATCTTCTCTGTTAAACAGAGGACCTTTTTGATCAAAAATCCAACGGTAATTAAAAAATCACTCCCCGATCATCTGATAGAATAAAATTATATCTTCAGAAAATATTTTCCTAATTTTGTTAAATTAACAAGATATTCATAGGAAAATATTTCTTAATATTATTAAATAAACAAGAAATCATCTCTGTTAAACAAAGAGCCTTTGGATTGAAAATCTAACAGTGAATAAAATTCACCAGTTAATCTTCAGGATCTCTCAATGAGATATTTTCTTAAACATACTGATTTTTTCCCTTCTCCTATAAATAGGAGCAAGGTGATTAAATCTGGAGAGACACAGAACTCCCCACAAGCTTCTGCAAAAAAATATATATACAGTGAGCTCTTGAAAAAGAAAGAGAATTTAATTCTCAAAGAAGAAGAAGACTTGCCTCATTGAAACCCTAAGTAAAAAAAACCACAGAGATCATAGTGTCTCTTCTTTACCTCTCTAAGGGTTTAACCCTTCATATAAGAACTCGGTTCTTTCTCTGGTTGAGATTTGCAGAAGCAGATCTCACCACAAGTTGAGAATTTAATTCTCAACGGGGCGATTCTGTTCTGCAGATTCAAAACTTAGGAGAAATGAACTAAGTTAAAAAGAAAATAACAAGAGCATATGGGAATTTAATTCCTCCAAGAATTAGGGTTTAACTCTATAAAAAGAACTTAGTTCTTCAATACAAACAATAATGATGATCCAAGATGATCATCAATGACTAAAAATGTCATTAACAGAGATCAAATATCTTTGAAAACAAACAACAAGAATAACTTGGCTTCTCAATATTGTTATGGAGCCTCACGTGTTTCCCACGCAAGTACTTAAAATAAGCAAAAACAAAGCTAAAACCGCCTCACGTGTTTCGCACGTAAGTGCTCAAAATAATCAAAAGCAAAGCTAAAACTGCCTCACGTGTTTCCCACGTGAGTGCTCAAAATAAGCAAAAAGTAAAGTTAAAACTGCCCCACGTGTTTTCCACGTAGGCGTTTAAAGAGCAAAGAAAAACTTCTTTTTCAATTAGACAGCCGCCCCAAAAGAAAGAAGTCACTTGAAACACACGTCAGCTTTATCCAAGTGCTTAGCACATCTGTAAAAAGAGGGAAACGAACAAATAAAGCCTAAAGCCTAGCGCTCACGTGCTTCCCACATGAGTATCATGCACAGTGCTCAGCACTCCATGATTAGTCAAAAATGACTAAAAAACGCTCACATCTGAGCGCCTCACGTGTTTCACACGTGAGTACCACAGGACTCTAGTGCTTAGCACTAATCCAGCACCCCACGTATTTCACACGTGAGCGTTGTAGGTCCCAGTTCTCAGCACTGTTGGGTAATTATTGGAAACTCAATCTCAGACCAAAAATTGGCTAAGTTTGCTGAGGTCAAACCTCTTTATATTTTAATCGATCGAGCTTACATGCTCTTGATTTCCAAGGTCTCAAATATGACCAAAAATTCTTAAGTCCACAACAATCCCTTTTCTCTCAAATACGGGATTTGGTTTAATGGTACATCTATTTACACCTCTGATACATGTTGTAATTCCTCAACGTCTTTAGAGAGGTGGCGGGTCCCGACGATCAACAACTTCTTTTGAAGCACTTCCAAATTGACGTGCACGCTTCAAATCGGATCGTGCCCCAAATTGGGCACATTCTAAATTACCATTGTTCACTTCAGCGCGCAAGATAGATAATGGACCGAAATGTCCTTAAACTAATATTCGCCCCTAAATATGGCGATAAAGGACCGAAACGTCCTTAAACTAATACCTCGCCTCAAACATGACGATAATAGACCGCGATGTCCTTAAACTAAAATAATTGAACACGAACGCTCATACATTTTGGGTCGATCTTAATCTCAAACCAGATTAACGATTCTTAAATCAATCCAAACCTAAATCTAAAAATATACGGATTTGGACTAATCCACGCCCTACGGACGACGACATAAACTAGTCTCCGTATAAAATCCACGGGCAACCAAAACAAACAAAAACACACACGACACGAAGTGAACTACCAGAGAAGGAGAAAGTGGTTATCGCATTGCGGTAACGTAATTAACTGCAGGGGCTTGTGCCTGCAAGAAAGAGCGTCCCCACAATCAAAAAACCCTCACAAACGAGGAGGGGTCTGATAATGTCACGCTACAATGGTCGCATCTGTCCAAACCTCCGATATACGGTGTTATAAATCAACTTGGTATCTTCGGAGAGATGGACTGGATAAATCCAAATAGCATCTGCCTCAGAATTCAGGCCAGACCTCCCAACGCCCCGGTTCGTCTTCCGGCGGTGAACACACTGCTGTGACGTAGCCCCTTTGTTCAAGTCCTATCAGACATATTATATTTTTTCTGATTTTTCTTTTAAACTTTTTGGAAGTCCAAAAGTTTGCACGTGCAATGCACATAAAAATGAAAAGTTTGAAGAAATAAACATGTGCAAAAGAGTATTAACACAGAGAGGAACACGTGGCCAAAATCAGACGGCTCCCCTCACCAATCAACCGGCGGAAACCCTATATTGGCCGGCAGCGACAGGCCCCCTGTAGCCAATGAACCCCGGGCTTTGCACACATGACCTTTCCCCTACCTCTAACTCCCCTGCACTGTTTGATTTCCCTGCAATCAAACAGAGACTTTTAATTTCACATTTAAATCAAATTTTAATGCATTTTAATTCGTCATTTCAATTCCAAAACCCTAATTCTACACTATAAATACTACCCCATGCCCTAGCCCTTTCTCATTCTGAAAATTATAGCCAAAATTCTCAAATTTTTCTAAGTACAAGAGGAGTAAAAGAGGAGTTAGCAAGTAATCAAGTTCCGGCGATGATCAAAGCAAGTTTCGGCGACCCCGCGACGTCATGATTACAACCCCCTCTTCCTATACCTTCCTTTAATCCACTTCACTTGTAAGTCCCTTCCAATCCCTCTCTTTCTTCTATGAAAGTCTCTTTTCAAAATATATGTCGGAAGTGGAGTTAATACCGACATCTTCTTTTAAATCTCTAAAATTCCACTTTTTCTTACATATTTTTCATCCAAATTCTTATACCATGTTTGTAATCATTTAAAAAATGCTTATAACCAATTTTTAATCAAGAATATCATGAAAAATAGCTTTAACTTAACTTTTACGCTACAATACCGTGAACTTCACATATCCCTCTTTTAGTATTTTTGTTAATTATACTTTTAGGAAAATTCAAGGGGTAATGACCTACCCCTCACAAACACACATGGTTCCATAGCATGATAACTCTTTCATGTAGATTTATGTTTCGAGAAAATATTACAAGAAAATACCAATTACTATAAAAACCGGGTTTCTTTTGAATTGTATTTCAAAACCCTTTGCAAATATGCCTCTACAGCCCTTTTTAGAGGACCCGCTATTGGATGGTGCGGATTATCACACATACTTAGGCTAGTAGAGCGAGATGCAGATCTCCTCACGGAGCATTCGGTCTCGAAAGATTTTAAATACGGTTTTTAAGAAAAACACATTTTCTAATTTAATAAAATTTAGTTTTTAATAATTATATAAATATTACAGATCTATTTATTTTCAAATATAATAAAACTTACATTTTTTCTAAACGATGAAAGTTCACAAGTTTCACCAAAATACCATCAAGATATCAATACAAGTCAAGTTTTACAATAAAATACCATAAACTATTCAAGCTAAGTTTTTATCACTAAAATACCTCAAATCTTTAAAATTCACATTCATGAAAACCCTAAATAATATAAATAACTTCTCGAGGTTATTTTGAAACTATATTAAAAATATTTTTCATAAACCTCCCTCGAGTTATATATATCAATATTTAAGGACTTTAGTAAATACAGGTTTAAGCGGGATCAATTCTCTTGAGCCTCGGGGAGCCGGAGAAATTGAGTGCTTGCCTATTTAAGGTAGAAAACTTAACGGTGTTATCAATGGTGATTGTCTTGGAAAAAGACACAAATCATGCCGTCCATGTGCAGCAATTACAGATAACTCCTGAACCTAATTCAAGATCTTAATCAGTTTAAAGTATCTAATTCAAGTCTGAGTCTAACTCATGTCTAAATCCAAACTCAAATCTAAATCTAAAGCCAAACATGAATACTTGATCATGAACTTGAATCCAAACTCAAGTCAGAATCCAATTCAAACATGAACCCGAATAGCATGCATACTTGAACATGAACTTGAATACATGAATTCAAACACAGATATTAAACATGAACACAATACATGACTTGACTTTACTCGATCCTACAACTTGATATGAATACAAGAATACTTGACATGAATGCTCGATATCGACATGAACTCAATCTTGAACATGATGTACTCATGGATTCGAGCAAGGCTGGTTATTTTAACTGTAACTTAGCATACACGGGGTGTTGGGGTAGTTCATGAGTGAATCCAATGAAATCTCAGGAGCCCCAATAGATCATGAATCCATGTCTACTAACACAAGCAAGCTATCATGAGGGCATGTGTTTTCTTGCTCCTGGATTCCAGTCTATTGAGTTTGGAATACTTCAACGCTAGGTTGAAGTCCCGTTACTACTTGATTCGGGCCCGTGGTTCCTTACCCCTGGATTACAGCCTGTTTAGTTCGAGAACACTCTTGAGAATGGTTGACATTCACCCTTGAATTTACGTTAAATTAGTATACCCAAGTAGAGACCTGTTAAGACACTTATATTCACTGCGTGTTCACTATACTTACACTGCACGGCCATGTTACTTTTGTTTACCATGCTCATGCTATGTTGTCATGCTAATCTACTTGTCATATATTACCATACTTGTTCATATATATTACGATAAAACTGCATGCTAAATAAACTTGCCATGTTTACATTAAACGACATGCTGACACATCATACTTCATAATCCATTGTTCATGATATACATTTTTCCTTATCATTACAGTTTATATTTCACTTCATTCCTTGGGACTTACCGAGCAAAAGTTCGCTGACGGGCATTCCACCATTCTCTGTTTTCTTAGAATGTTCGTCTGATACTGTGGAGATTGAAGAGGTAGACATCTCAGAGGAAGAACACGATTAGACCGAGACCCAGGCCTAGACCAGTTACATTTTCTCAGTTTATGTATGCCACATGTTTAGGCATTTCCATCCTTATATTTTCTTTCAGTTAAAATCATGTATTATAAATGAATCAAGTTGAATGTAAATAAAGTTTTTGAATTTTAAATCTCATATTTATTCTCTTGTCATTTTATATTGCTTATTTTACGCTTAGCATATTTATTCAGGGAAATGACCTTCTCGAAATAAATACGTCACGGCCTCATCACGTACCTGTTTTCGTCTTTTAGGAAGCAGGGCGTGACAGTGACTTATAACTCAAAATCAGACTGTAATACTCTTTTCTTGTATATTAACAGAAAAATTTCCGTACAAAAATTTCAAAGTCGTTACACGCAAATTAAAAGTGGCAGCGCCAGTGCCACGTGCAAATGCATGTGCGCCAGAGTAGCGCCAGCGCCAAGCATAGAAGAGCACTATAAAGATCCCATACTTAGCAAAATAGCTAAGTGTTGAAGCTTAAACTTCCCCTTGATCTAAAGATCAACAGAGAACAAAGTTCTTAATATGTGATCTAGTCACCAAGGCAGGCTTAGTTCTCAAATGAGACTACATGTCCCAAGGCAAAGCCCATATTTTCTAAACCATCTAAGTAGACCTTAACTCCCAAATGAGACTAACGTGTCCTTAGATAAAACTTTCAAATTGAACCGATGGACCTCACCATGTGAGAATTGAACCTAAATTCATCCCCATTGGTAAACCAAGGCACCAATGTGGGAATGGTCAAGCAACACTTGACCCAAAATATAAAATATATACGAATTTGGACTAATCCGCACACTACGGATGACGACCAAATTAGTCTCTGTATACAATCTAAAGGCAAACCTAAATAAACTAAAAGACACGACACACAAAGAAAACAACATGGAGTGTAAAAAATTTATCCTTTTCGATAACGTAATTAACTATAAGGGCTTGTGCCTGTGGGAAAAATGTGTCCCCACAATCAATAAATCCCTCACCCTGAGAGGGAATCTAAAGTAAGCTATATCGGTCGCATCTACCCAAACCTTTGATAAATGGCGATATAAATCAACTTAGTGTCTTCAAAGAGGTAGATGGATCATACCAATTCATCTGCATCTAAATTTAGTCAAGACGGTCCATCCCAGTCCGTCTCAGGTTTTCGGCGGTAAACGGATTCTGGCACACCAGGTGGGACTATTTTTCTATTTCCACTCCACACTTTGTATGTCATTTTTTCGTGAACAAAATCTCGGTTTTAAGGTTGCTCTTAGATTTCGGGGTATACTAAAGCCAGCGCTTTATCCCCAATGTAGATCTCGATGGCATTCTGCAAAAATTGTGACTCTAAAACCATCGCACCTCAACTGATCTTCTCTGGGCAGATTATGTCCTCACTGCTCAACATCCCGATAGCCCAATTTATGCAAGAATGGAATGGGATCCAATTAGGGTAGCTTCCTCCACAGACTCCTACCATTGGTGCCTTAACGCCAAAGGAAGAAGCTACAAAGAAGTCGGTCTTTGACATGCTGGCAACAAGCTTCGTAGGACCAACAAAAAAGCCTGTAAAACCTCAAAGCTCGGACTTCAAGAGGCTGACACCAAGCCCCGCAAGTCCATCAAAGAAGCATGCAATGCCAAAGAACCCAGTCTTCAAAATGTTGACCCTTGCTACTCCTGTTGTTCCGGTTGCTCCAAGAGAGTCTATCTTCCACAATTTGACACCCAATGATCCTACGCTGCTGAAGGAGTCAGCGTTCAAATGAATGATGCCCGTCCAGGGTCAAGGTCCACACAGGGCCATAATGATGAAGCTCCTAAACTAAAAGAGATTCCCATTTCAAGATATGCACGACGTTGTTACTGGCGCCGACAAAAGCAAGACAGGGGATGTGTCCCCATTAAGACTGAATGCACTAATGCCAGGCTTTACTACCGATGCGGCTGTTTCGATTGAAAACATTTTTGAGCCGCTAAGAAGGGTCAAGCGAAATTCGCCTACCGTCGTTTTAAAGAAGTCTCCACCACCTGTGGAGGCATCTAATCAGCAAAAACCAGTGTTGTCACCATCGCGACTTTCTTCGAAGATATACAAGGTCTGGAAGGAGGTTCGTGGCTCCGTTGTCAATGACAAACCTGAAAGGTTCCAAGTACCCTCACTGCTACAACCGCGGGCAATCCAGAATCAAAAAACAAAAATTTTACGGGGAGCATTAGAAACTAATCCTTAGCGATCTTTCCAAGCACTAAACTAAAAAAGTAAGCATGCAAGGTTTAAGGATAACAACCTTTGTCGTGTGTCTACCCAATCATGGAAGAGCCCTCTAAGCTCTTCATAGGCCGTCGGGAACAAGTTTGAGAGGCGACCGCACTTACCAAAGATGATCCATCCGAAGGAACCGATCCAAGCTCTAGCTTTACCAAGTGAAGCAACCGACGATTCGACCTTGCTAGAAATGGAGAGTAGGGATATAGGAATTTTTCACTATCATTTTCACTATCAAACTCAATGTTCAAGAGAGCAAATGAAGAAGGAGGAAGAGGATGAAGAGGTAGCCATAACCAAAATGAGTCAAGTGTTGGATGCATGAGAGAATGGCTTCATAATAATTTTCTACCATCAAAATAAAATATCATAACCATTTTGAAATAAACAAATGAAGCTCATCCCTCTCTACATATCCACAACCATGCTCAAAGACACCTCACCCTCCACCTCATTTCCTTGAATATTCATAAATGAATATTCACAAATGAGGTGTCCTTCTTCTAAAAGGTATTCTGTATAAATACTGAATACAACCCCAGTATACGTATCGAAATACATATACGCGTATTCATATAAAAATACGAATAGCCAAGAGAGAGAAAATGAACAGTGAACAATAATACTAGAATATATATATATATATATATATTGTTAAATCAAAACTTGATTTAATGATCCAGCTTAATCCTAAGCCGGCTAGTATTATCAACCGTCCGATTAAAGTCCGTGTAGCCTGTACACATATTTAATCAGACCCCTGTATGTATCAACATACGTCATCTATATCATATCGCTTAAACCGGGAAAACCCTCTTCGTGGGACTCTAAATACTCGATAATACACTGGCAGTGAGTTACTGGATAAATTCATAACCACAAGCACATCAGCGGTACTAGTTGTACGTAATGGCTACCCAGGTATATGCCGAAAGGGAGGTCGACAATCAAGTCCGTCCGTACCCTACTAAGCTTGAATGTGAAATCTCCATACAGTCTGGTCTCTTCGTCTAAGAGTATCGCATACCAGGTCTAGAGGGTGGATAACGTCAAACCCCTAATAATCCGATAAGTCATGTTGAAATCAAGCTCATCACCAACTGAAAAACTACTAAACTCCTATCATTAAATCTCTTCCATTATAGCCATGGATTTAGGGTGATGGCTAACCGAACACAACATGATATCGACTCCTAATATCAGGAGAGACGAATCCCTGACAATCGCTCACTGCCTCTATGTAGCTCGGGACTGTACTCAACTAAAACCTATTTGCACGACTCCTTTGAGCCGTGGTAGGATAGGAATCTAAGTACAGTGGGAACTCACACGAGACAAATGATGATCTCGGGTCAAAAGACTTACTTCTACTCATGCCACTAAAGAACTTCTATCTGACGATAGATATATTACCATCTAGAAGTTCTCAGCAATTCCGTCTGGTGTACTCACTTCCAATGAGCCTCTATATACTATCTTAAGTGACACAACACCAATGGCTTGTAAGACCGGTCACCGTCCCTCGTCGGGGTCTAGAAACGTATACACTAGTCTACTCCGAAATATCGATGCCCAGTTTCGATACTCTCTCGACTAGGGACATTTAAGGATGTGCTTATGGACTACCCAGTTCTCACGTATATGATCACCATCATAATACTGGTAATCAAGTAAGAATCCTACGGGTTTCATCATTATGTATTAGTGACACGTAATAACAAGTAAAACTTATGCACATCAATGATAAAAGACAAACCAGATAGCATACTATAATTTCGAGTAAGATTTTCTACTTGTATAAGTCATCTCTCAATTATCATAATCACCTAGCTGCAATTACAATAATTACCTTAAGGGCACTATATCCAACAAAACCATCTAAGAAGCTTAGGGATTTTCCAAAGGCCGACATCTCAACTTCTAAATCCAAAGAGGTGCTCCAAAAGGCAAAGGCCAGAGAGATCCATGTCGCCTAGGGGAAATCATAAGAGGCGAAATGTCAAAAGCTTCATGCACGAGACTGAGATAGTTCACATTGTGAAGATGATACATCTAAACGGAAGTGAAAACAACTCTTACACCAGCCATAGATCCCATACTTGATCCTTGACTGTATTTCAAAGGCAGTAAGAGTTGCAAGAACTAGCCGCACAAGCAGCGTCACTCATCAGCCCGCCGTCTAAGACGCGTCCAAAAGATGAACAAGAAGATGGCAGAACAAGGGTATAATGTTGACTCTTTGAAATATGCTCTCGATAAGAAAGAGAAAGAAGCGGCGGAAATGACTGTTGTTCCCGCCAAAAAAAATGTTAGCTTAAACCTTACATTTGTCCACTCAAAAAAATATAGAGCAGCCCCCACGTGTTAAACATATGATCACTCACATGCAAAGCACGCGAGCGCCTCCCGCAGTTAGGATTAAATCCTATAACAGCCTTTACATGATATCACGTGAGCACTCACACGCAATGTACGTGAGAACCGGCTTCAGATAGGATTAAATCTCATGATATCCCCCACGGGTTAAACACGTGAATTCCCTTGCCGCGTTTTTGTAGTAGCGCTCACATGAAAGGCACGTGAGCACCGTTGCCATATATGTATATGGCAACGCTCACATGATAGCTCATGAACGCCTCAATTTGAAATACTCTCATCAGATAGAATTAAATTCTATATGATAGAATTAAATTCTATTTAGAAAGTATTTTTTCTGATCTTTCTAATATGGAAAGATCTTTCTCTGACAAAGAATGTTTGGATTTAAAATCCAATGGTGATAAAATATCACCAATT
Source organism: Agapanthus africanus (assembly GCA_030015575.1). Taxonomy (NCBI): domain Eukaryota; kingdom Viridiplantae; phylum Streptophyta; class Magnoliopsida; order Asparagales; family Amaryllidaceae; genus Agapanthus; species Agapanthus africanus. Next base: position 74,081,006 of record JASDDO010000028.1, read on the forward strand.
AGACGATCTGATAGAATTAAATTCTATGTGGGAAATATTTTCCTGATCTTTCTAAAATAAGAAAGATCTTCTCTATTAAACAGAATTAAATTATGTGTTAGGAAAATATTTTCCTAATAAGATAATCATATAATAAATTAAATTCTATATTAGGAAAAGATTTTCCTAATCTTATTAAACAAAGAAGATATTCATATGATAGAATTAAATTATATTTGGAAAATATCTCTCCTGATCTTTCTAATATTAGAAAGATTTTCTCTGTTAAACATAGAGCTTTTGTATTCAAAATCCAATAGTAAATATAATATCACTGATCGAATCATATAATTTTTTGTTGGTGTAACGACCCTGAATTTTCTGTACAAATTTTTTTTTCTTAAAGTACAGAAAAGAGTTTGCAAGCTTGAGCACAATTTAAAAGTTATTTTTGTTTAAGAACAATAAGAAATAACTTGTAGCTCGGTGGTAAAATCTAGCACTGCTGTGACGTAGCCCATATATTTGAATCCCATCAGCCATATATATTTTTTACTGATTTTTCTTTTAAACTTTTTGGAAGCCCAAAAGTTTACAAGTGCACTGCATATAAAAAGAAAAATCTGAAGAAATCAAACATGTGCACAATAGAGTTAATACAAATAGATACACGTGGCCAAAATCCGGAGCATCAAACCTCCCATACGACCGGCGAGATCGGTCCCTAGACCAGCACCGACGGCTTGATTTGGCCTAAATGACCCCGAGCTTTGCACACTTGTCGTTTCCCCTACCCCCACTACCCCTGTTCAGTTTGATTTCTCTGCAATTATCCAGAGAACTTAAATTCACCGTTTAAACCAATTTCTAATGCATTTTAACTCTTTCTTCAATTCCAAAACTCAAATTTTACACTATAAATACAACCCTAATTTTACACTATAAATACAACCCATACCCTAGCCCTCTTCATTCTAAAATTTATTCTTAAAATTCTCAAAAAATTTCTAAGTCTAAGAAGAGTACAAGTGGAGTTAGCCCTAGGTCAATTTCAGGCAAGGATTCGAGACGATTCCAGCGACTCTGCGATTACACGAAGGCTACCTTTCTCTTCCTACACATTCCCTCTATTCTTTTAGTAAGCAAGTCCCATATCCCCTCTTCTTTTTCTACCATAAAAATTCTTTTTTTCAAAACTTGTCGGTAAGTGGAGTTATACCGATATTCGATTCTATAATCTTTAAAATTATAATTTTTCTTACTTAAGAACCACTCATCCATATCACTATACCTTGTTTATCAATCATGAAACTAATAATTAGAACAATTTTCACCTTAAAATATCATGTCATATAACTTTAAAGTACGTTTTTCGTTTAAATACCACAAACTTTACATACGACGTCTTTTATTGCTTTGCTTGATATTACCTTTAGAAAACTCACGAGGTAATGACCTACCTTTCACATACACACATCTTGATATAGCACGATTCTCTTGAAACATACTTTTGTGGTAAATACGATATTTCACTATAATACCATGAATTATATAAAACCCGGTTTTCTTTAAATAGTATTATTTAATTCTTTGCAATTATATCTCTACAACCCATTTTGGGGAACCCGTTATTAAATGGTGCGGATTATCGCACATTCTTGGGACTAGTAAGGCGAGATGCAGACCTCCTTACGGAGCATACGATCTCGAAAGAATTTTAATACGATTTTTAAGAAAAACGAGATTTTCTACTTAATAAATAAAATTAATTTTTAATAATTATATAAATATTATCAAACCACATATTTTAAATATATTAATAAATTCCATGTTTTCTAAACAAAATAAAAGAATTACAAGTATCATGAAAATACCATCAAGAATCAATACAAGTCAAACTTTACATTAAAATACCTTTAACTATTCAAGTTATATATATATTCACTAACATACCTCATTATATAAAATTTATATCCATGAAACCCGTAAATAACATAAATAAATACTTGAGGTTTATTTTGAAAGTATATTTAAAATATTTTTCATAAAACCCCCTCAAGTTATATTAAATTACAATAAGGACCTTAGTAAATATGGATTTAAGCGGGATCAATTCTCTTGAACCTCAGGGAGCCGAAGATAGTGAGTGCTTGTCTATTTAAGGTAGAAAACTAAAACGTGGTTATCAGATGGTAATTGTCGAAAAGACACAAATCCTGCTGTCCATATGCAGTAGTTACCGATAACACCAAAATCAAATTCAGGAACCAAATCTGTTTAAGTGTCTGGCTCAATCTGAGTTTCAGTCTAATATTAATACAATCCAAACATGAATTCAATCATAACTCCAATTCAACATGAATCCAATATACCAAACATGAACACTTGAACTTGAACACGAATACCAGAACAATATCAACATGACTTGACTTGACCGAACCATGGCTATATCTTGAACTTGACTACATGACTACCGTTTACATCCTGAATCCGTTTACATGAACAACTTATACCATGGTCTCTGCAAGTCTGATAACTACAAATCAATACAATAAATACAATATACACTACAGGGTTTTAATAGGGTAGATTGGTACGGAATGCGTTAAAAGTGACACGATGATGGTTACTAAAAGACACCTACATGAACATCATGTGTCGTTGTCCCGTGGGTTTTGATGGGGCCATATACCATGGGTTACCATAGTCCATGGGAAAATTTGGACTCCTCTCGTATACACTGATACCTTCTGTACCAAGCTACAAACAACTACATTAGTATAACAAATATAAACCTGTACAATTTACAAGTTCTATTCTCTTTACTTGGCTATTATATTCTATATTTTGGGACTTACCGAGCGCTAGTTCGCTGACGACATTCATGTCTCTTCTTTCTTTGGAATGTTCATCAAGAAGACCCGACTCTTAGGAGACCGAGCCCAGCCAGGACGATTTGGAGCAATTCACAGAGGAGCTAGACTTCTAGGCTTTTGCTTATACTTATTTCTTTTCAGTTCATATGCCACTGTTTAGGCATTGCTTTCTATCATTGTACTTTTCTTTCAGTTGTATGTAAAGAATGGATATTAATAAAAAGTTTTTTATATTACATCTCTTATTTTTGTGTTATTCATTTATATTGCTTATTTATGCTTAGCGTGTTTATTTCTGAGTAAATATGTCATGTACCTTGCCACATCTCCTTCCCCGTATACTGGAAAGTGGGGCGTGACAGGTTTTGTTGGTGGTCCATGCAGGTCAGTTCTGCATGGAGTCTTACTATGCAAGTCAGTTATGCATGAAAACCTAAGAAATATATCACAAGAATTATAAGAATAAGCAACTATACATTCTTTACATTTCAAATTCCTTGAATCTATCATAACCCTTCCTTTTCTATCAAGGTTATGGATTCACCGAACAATACGAGCACCAATATCAATGGAAACACCCCACCACGTCTTCCACTTACACCTACCATAGAAGCTCCTATCAACGAGCAGACGGTATTGCTTGAGGCAATCAAGTGCCTTATGGAGGGACAGCAGCAGCAGACTGCTATCCTACTACACCGCCCAGAAGCTGAGGTACCCGGTGTGAAACAATTTCGGGCACTGCACTTTAAAAAATTCTCTAGGAAAGAGAGCCCCTTGGAGGCAGAGGAATAGGCTCAATCTATTGAGGATGATGTAGAAGCAGCACAAGTGCCAGATATTGCTTAGGTAAGAGTTGCAAAGCTGCAACTCACTGACAATGCCAGAGTATGGTGGAAAGCTGAAGAAAGTCGACTTGCCCAGCCCATTGAATGAAAAATGTTTCGTGATATGTTCTAAGAGAAATATTTTCCCAAGACTGCCCGTTTTAACATGGAGCAGCAATTCATCCACCTGCAACAAGGCTCAATATAGAGCAAATCAGTGGATGAATACGATGCTGAATTCACCATACTGAGCAGGTAAGATATGTCTCAATATTCAATTTTCTAAAATCACATACTGCACTTCTAACACAAGACCGTAACAGGTTTGCAGCACATATCATCCCGACTGCTGAGATTAGGGCACGAAGATTTCATCAAGGGTTGGACCCGAAAATCCAAGCGGCTCTAGCTACAGGAGATTTTCCAACCCACGATCTTGCACTGAAGGCTGCCCGACGATATGAGGCAGTAGTGAAGAAGAAGGGAAGACCTCAGTCTGCCTGTGTGAAGCGCCCTGCTACTCAGATAGCGGAAGGAGCCTCTTCCAGGCCACCTTTTGAACCCAGGAGACCGGAAGTACCCTTTAACCGGCCAAGTCCAGATTTTTACTTCTACTGCAAGAGGGATGGACACCTAGTGAAGGACTGCAGGCGTGCAAACGGCCTGTGCATAGTTTGTGGAACATCCACTCATGATATTGGAACATGTCCTCATAGACGCAACCCAGTTCCAGCACACATCACCTTTCCGCAGTGGCCATTTATTCAGGCTCCTGCACCTCGTCTTACCCTACCTGCCCCACCTTCTCGTGGACCTCCTGCACAACCTCCTCGTTAGTTCCATCAAGCAATGAGGAACATGCCTCATGGGCAGAGAAAAATGCCCTAAGGAAATAGGAATATGCCTCCAGCTAGGAGGAATGTACCCCGGCGTCAGGCTTTCACTTTAGCGGTCATAGAAACCGAAGCTATAGATCAGAATAACACTGGTAATCTTTCTTCTTTCAAAACCCTTGCATCCTTTCGTTTTTTCAAACATATTTTTTTCATGCACTTTCGGTAGTTCTTTTCACCACCACTTTCATCAAAATTTTCTCGAATCTGTTACAACTTCTTTCTATAAATTTCGAGAACGAAATTTTTATACGGAGGGTAGAATACGACCCTGAATTTTCTGTAAAAAAAAATTCTTCTTTAAGTACAGAAAGGAGTTTGCAAGCCTGAGCACAATTTAAAAGTTATTTTTGTTTAAGAACAGCAAGAAATAACTTGTAGCTCATTGGTAAAACCCTGCACTGCTGTGACGTAACCCATATATTCGAATCCCATCAGTCACATATATTTTTTACTGATTTTTCTTTTAAACTTTTTGGAAGCCCAAAATTTTACACATGCACTGCACATAAAATGAAAAGTCTGAAGAAATCAAACATGTGCACAATAGAGTTAATACAAATAGGTACACGTGGCCAAAATCAAGAGCATCAAAGCCCTCAAACGATCGGCAAGATCGGTCCCCAGACCGGCACCGACGGCTTGATTTGGCCCAAACGACCCCGGGCTTTGCACTCTTGTCGTTTCCCCTACCCCACTACCCATGTTCTGCTTGATTTCTCTGGAATTATCCAGAGAACTTAAATTCACCCTTTAATCCAATTTTTAATGTATTTTAATTTCTTCTTCAATTCCAAAACCCTAATTTTACACTATAAATACAACCCCATACCCTATCCCTCTTCATTCTGAAATCTATTGTCAAAATTCTCAAAAAATTTCTAAATCTAAGAAGAGTACAAGTGGAGTTACCCCTAGGTCAATTTCCGGCGAGGATTCGAGGTGACACCATGACTACACAAAAGCTACATTTCTCTTCCTCTACCTCCCCTCTATTCTTTTAGCAAGCAAATCACATCTCTCCTCTTCTCTTTCTACCATAAAAATTTTTCTTTTCAAAACTTGTCGGTAAGTGGAGTTATACCAACATTCGATTCTATAATCTTTAAAATTACAATTTTTCTTAAGAACCACTCATCCATATCATTATACCTTGTTTATCAATCATGAAACAAATAATTAGAACAATTTTCACCTATCATGTCATATAACTTTAAAGTACGTTTTTCGTTTAAATACCACAAACTTTACATACGACGTCTTTTATTGCTTTACTTAATATTACCTTTAGAAAACTCACGAGGTAATGACCTACCTCTCACATACACACATCTTAACATAGCACAATTCTATTGAAACATACTTTTGTGGCAAATACGATATTTCACTATAATACCATGAATTATATAAAACCCGGTTTTCCTTAAATAGTATTATTTAATTCTTTGCAAGTATACCTCTACAACCCATTTTGGGAAACCCGTTATTGGATGGTGCGGATTATCGAACATTCTCGGGACTAGTAGGGCGAGATGCAGACCTCCTCATGGAGCATACGATCTCGAAAGAATTTTAATACAATTTTTAAGAAAAACGAGATTTTCTACTTAATAAATAAAATTAATTTTTAATAATTATATAAATATTATCAAACCACGTATTTTTAAGATATTATTAAATTCCATGTTTTCTAAACAAAATAAAAGAATTACAAATTTCATGAAAATACCATCAAGAATCAATACAAGTCAAACTTTACATTAAAATACCTTAAACTATTCAAGTTATATATATATTCACTAACATATCTCATTCTATAAAATTTACATCCATGAAAACCTAAATAACATAAATAAATACTTGAGCTTTATTTTGAAAGTATATTTAAAATATTTTTCATAAAACCCCCTCAAGTTTATTAAATTACAAAAAAGACCTTAGTAAATATGGGTTTAAGCGGGATCAATTCTCTTGAGCCTCAGAGAGCCGGAGAAAGTGAGTGCTTTCCTATTTAAGGTAGAAAACTAAAACTTAGTTATCAAATGGTAATTGTCTTGGGAAAAGACACAAATCCTGATGTCCATGTGCCGTAGTTACCGATAACACCAAAATCTAATTCAGGATCCAAATCTGTTTAAGTGTCTGACTCAATCTGAGTCTCAGTCTAATCTGAATACAATCCAAATATGAATCCAATCATAACTCCAATTCAACATGAATCCAATATACCAAATATGAACACTTAAACTTGAACATGAATATCAGAACAATATCAACGTAACTTGACTTGACCGAACTATGGCTATATCTTGAACTTGGCTACATGACTACCATTTACATCCTGAATTCGTTTACATGAACAACTTATACCACAGTCTTAGTAAGTCTGATAATTACAAATCAATACAATCAATACAATATACACTACGGGGTTTTAATGGGGTAGATTGGTATAGAATGTATTAAAAGTGGCACGATGATGGTTACTAAAAGACACCTACATGAACATCATATGCCGTTGTCCCGTAGGTTTTGACGGGGCCTTGTTCCACGGGTTACCATAGTCTACAGGAAAATCTGGACTCCTCTCGTATACACTGATACCTTCTGTACCAAGCTATAAACAACTACGTTAGTATAACAAATATAAACCTGTACAATTTACCAGTTCTATTCTCTTTACTTGTCTATTCTATTATATCTTTTGGGACTTACCGAGCGCTAGTTCGCTGACGACATTCCTGTCTCTTCTTTCTTTGGAATGTTCGTCAGGAAGACCCAACTCTAAGGAGACCGAGCCCAGCCAGGATAGTTTAGAGCAGTTCACAGAGGAGCCAGACTTTTAGGCTTTTACTTGTATTTATTTCTTTTCAGTTCATATGTCAATATTTAGGCATTGCTTTCTATCGTTGTAGTTTTCTTTAAGTTGTATGTAAAGAATGGATATTAATAAAAAGTTGCTATTTATGTTACATCTCTTGTTATTCTTGTGTTATTCATTTATATTGCTTATTTACGCTTAGCATGTTTACTTCTGAGTAAATACGTCGCGTGCCTCGCCACGTCTCCTGCCCTGTACACTGGGAAGCGGGGCATGACAGTTAGGAAAATATTTTCCTAATCTTGCTAAAATGAACAGAAAATATTTTCTGTTAAACAAAATTCCCAGATCTTAGATCCAACGGAGGATATAATTCCCTAAGTGATCTTTGAGATCAATTAGATCAATCGAGATCTCTCAATGAGAGATTCTCTCGAACTAATTGATATTTTTCCTCTCTTATATAAAGAACCCAAGACTTCAAGTCTCAGAGAGATATACACACATAGTGATAGACATATAGAGATAGATAGAGAGACATAGACGCGAGTAGACCCCACATAAACTTCTACAACAGAGAATTTAATTCTCTTCGAAGAAAAATCATCTTCCTCCACCTAAAAACCCTAGGTAAAAATAGAGATAAGAATATCCCCTTCTTTCCTATTCCATACATGATATAAGGGTTCAACCCTATTATAAGAACTTAGTTCTTCTTCGGGATCTAAGATCCATATGACAAATCTCCCAAAATGTGAGAATTTAATTCTCATCGGAAAGATCTCGTTCTTCAGATTGAAAATCTAGGGAAGAACTATGGCGCTTTACCCCTTGCACATAAAAGAAAGAACATAGAAGAACAAAACGTGGAATTGATATTCCAAAAACTTAGTTTCTCCAAAATATAAAAGAGTTTTACCTCATTAATAACTTAGTTCTCATAAAAATAGAGGAACTTGGTTTCTTGCAAGATCTGCAAGATTTTTAGAGTTTAACTCTAATTTTCAGAGTTAATCTCTGCATGAACATGGAAAGGATCATGTGGAAGACACGTGAGAATCTTAAAAAATGAAGAACAAAGGCTCACGTGGAAAGGTGCCCTGAAGATAGACCTCACGTGGAAGACACGTGGGCACTGAGACTCTAGTGCTTAGCACTACTCATGTGGAAAACACATGATCAATAAGGAAGATAGCAGTCCACGTGCCATTCACGTGAACGTCATGTGAACCAGTGCTTAGCACTACTCACATGGAAGACACTTGAACACTAAGAAACCAGGCATCACATGAAGAGCACGTAAACACTGAAGGGGGGTCTATGATGAAGCTTAAGCTTCTAGGCCCATTGCTTAGCACGTTTTGGTTATCTAAAGCCCAAACAAAATGTTTGGCCTAGTGCTTAGCGCTGTTGGGAAACAGAGCCCGACATCTAGTCTAAGATTCGACCAACTCCCTAAAGTTTCAAACTTCTTTGATTTTCTAAGGAAAATCAACCCTGATTATAAATATTTTAAGTCAACATTAATCTAAAATAAGATTAACGGTCCTTAAACATATTTTTAGACGATCTTAATCTAAGGCTAGATCAACGATCCTTTAACCCCTGAACTTAAGGATCTCATTTATATGAAATCTACGTCCTAATTTCAAAAACCTTAAATCCAATGTATGAGTTTGGACTAATCCGTGCCCTATAGGCATGACAAGATTAGTCTCTGTCTACAATCGAAGGGCAACCCTATAATAAACAATAAATAACACAACACGAAGTGATCTACTGGAGAATTTGAAAGTTGTTATCGTTTTACGATAAACTAATTAACTTCAGGGGTTCACGCCTGTAGGAAAGAGCATTCCCACAATCAGAAACCCCTCATTATTTTGGGGGAATCTGAAAAGTCGGTTGCATTGGTCACATCTATCCAAACGTCCGATATATGGTGTTATAAATCAACTTGGTATCTTCGGAAAGGTGGATGGATATATTCCATATAGTATCTGCCCCCAAATTTAGGCTGGACGTCTCCAACGTCTCAGTCTAGTTTTCAGCGGTAAACAGATTCTGGCACGCCCGGTGGGACCTTTTTCTCTTTTCACTCCACATTTCGTGTGTCGTGTTTCGCAAAATAATCATGATATATTATATTTATAGTTGCCCTTAGGTTTCACGAAACTAGAGCTGATGTTCTCCCTATGCAGAGATCCGATGGCCTCATTTAGCAATAACAAATGCAACACTGGCTTCAACACTACTCCGGCCAGAATAACCTAGTTAGGGCAAGCCATAGCCCTGGTCTTTGCATCCAATGGCCCAAGTGGCCCAACAACTTGATGGGCTCTTCATTGGGTCTATTCTACCACCTCACTCTCTTGGAATCCCGGTGCCAAAAGAAGAGACGCCTAAGAAGTCAGTTTGCAATAGGTTGGCGGCTACCACAGTAGGCCCTGATGATAAGCCTGCTCAATATGAAGGATTGGTCTTCCAGAGGTTGAATCCCAACTCCGTGGGCCCCACCAAGAAGCCCATGATCTCAAAGAAATCAGTGTTCAAAAGGCCGAGCTTTGCTGCCCCGGACGTTCCAACCGTCCCGGGCGTTCCAAAGAGGATAGTCACTAATAGGCTGACATCTGCAGCCCTTTCTACTTATAAGGCCCCAAAAGGTGCTTCACCTCCATGCTAGTTCTTATTCAATAGGCTGGCAACCCATGCTTATGCTCATACTCCGGTCTAGCCAAGGACATCAGTCTTTCAGCGACTGGACTATGCTCCAATCTCGAACCCATGCAGAGGGCAAGATGTCCCAGCTTCAAAAGAACACTAGGGGCAGGGTATTCCGGCCCAGAAGCTATGCAGGGGGCAAGTCCATGAATCCCCTGAGATTGAAGAAACCCCAACTTCACAACATGCTCGACGTCGATACTGGCGTCGAGTAAGGCATGCTGGGGGCAGTTCGCCATCCGGGCTAACCCTACCAGCTCCAATGGTGTAGGCCGCTGTTCTAATCGAGAATAGGTTTGAGGTGCTGAACATGGTGAAGCGCAACTCTCCAAGTTCTAAATTGAAGAAAACTCCACCTCCCACCGATAGGAGTGATGAGCTAAAATTGGTTCGATTGGCGAAAAGACTTACCTCGACCATTCATAAGGTCTGGAAGGAGGTGCAGGGGTCAGTGATGAATAAAGATTACTCTCCCCGGTTAAAGAAACTGAAGTGCCATGATAAACGCTCTTCCCGTCAATCGAAGGAGGCTCCTTCTATGATGGTCCCTCCGAAACCAGCCTCTCATAAGAGAGAAAGGTCAGAGAAGATGCAAAGGTCCGAGGTATATTCCAGGGGCCCGCATTCTAAGAGCTCCAATACTGGAGGATTGGTAGTTCACACCATCTATATGGTGAACTCGAAGGACGAGAGCAAGATTTCCATCTCCCATAGACCAATCATACGGTCAGTAACAAAAGATCCACACAAGTGCAGGAGTTGATAGCTCAGGCGGCTGAAATAATGAGTCCCCCACCCGATGCAAATCTGGACAACTCTTCCGAGGAATGAGCAGACCAGGAGTCTGATACGAACTACCTGAAGTGAATGCTCCAGAAGAAGGACGAGAAAGCTGCAGAAATGGAAACCCGAATAGACAAGATGGCCCATTTGTTTCAGAGTATGCTCAGGAAGATGGCTCATCCCGAACCACCAGCAGATGAACCAACGGTGGTCGTCGTCAAAGACAAAGGAGATACCTCCAGTCCCTTCCAGGCCTCGTCAACGGAAAAGGAGGAAGTTGTATCCAAATCGCAGCTGGATGAATACATCGCCCAGTAGTTCAAAGCTTACCTAGCCAGTGAAGCCGCCAGCAAGTTGATAAAGACTGGCCGGCCCTACCCGGCATGTTATGATCAGAACCAGTACCTACCAAGATACACAATTCCGACGTTCCCCATATATAAATGGACCGGAAATCCGAAACAGCATATAACCCAGTTCAGATCCAAATGTGGCAATACTGGGAGTAACGACATATTGCTTCTGCGACAGTTCATTAGCAATCTAGCGGAAGTAGCATTCGAATGATAGTCGTAGATTCCCAATGACTTGATCAAAACTTTTGACGAGATGGAGCTCCCCTTCTGCCAAAGATTCGCTAGTGCAAGCGAGCGCACTACCGTGACCGCCTTGGTCAATGAAAAGCCCCGGTCAAAAGAGACATGGGTCCAATATGCGATGAGATGGAGGAACCTTTGTTCCAAATGTAAACAAAAGATCGCTGAAGCTCCGGCCATAAGCATGTTCGTGAGCACTCTCGACAAGAAGGCGCAAGAGTTCCTATATATGGACCTTCTTAGCCCAACAACTTTCTAAGAGCTCATCGATAAGTTGGTTCACCTGGATGCAATGAACCAGGGTTCGTCCTCCTCCAATGGAGATTTATGGAACTTCAAAAGTAAAGGTAAGGCAGCGCTTGTCACTAACACGTAACAACGGCTAAATGGTCCTAAAACGCCTGGTTGTCAAAATGACAACCGCATAGGACCCACGCTTGAAGAAAGAATGAGACGGGAATATTCCTTCCTTTTTTATAAAACGAGAAAGTTATTCAACCTCGCAATAAAGAGCGGCTTTCTGACATTGCCTGAGCCACGGCGATCGGCCCAAGCCCATGAAGTCAATAGCCCAACCTACTATCCATACCATCAGGTGGTAAGTCATCCAATCGAGAATTGTTACGTGTTCAAGAACTGGGCTGAACACCAGTATAAACACGACAAGTTCATACTCTCCGATAAATGGAAAATGAACCCTCCTTAGTGGCACATCTCTAAAGGGAATAACGCGCAGGGGGCATCTTGCTCAGTCATTAAAGAGACCCCATGGGAAGTAATATTGTCTCCTAGAACAAAAAGAATGCTAAAGGATCTCCAAGCATGCCCTGCGATCAGGTGAAAGAGTCTGCTTGAACCAGAGATCATACCAGTGATGTTGAAGCTGCGTCCAACTCCGAAGACTGTTGATAAAGGGAAAATCCCCGAAGTCAAGAAGTCTTCCAAAAAGAAAAATAAGAAGAAGCAAAAAAGCCTGTATAGCTGACCGAGTACCTTGACAGCCGTACAAGCATCCAAAAGAATATAGATGCACTTGAAGAATATAATCAGAAAGCGTGTTCGCCCGTTACTATTGAGGAGTTTATCAAGCACATCCTCGAAAATAACAGACAGGATGAGGACGATGACTCAAAGGAGGGTACAGAAGGCCATGTAGAAAGCTGTCGCATGGTCTCTCACTCCTCCATCTATGAAGATGATGCTCCACCTGCATCCAAGAGCGACTCCGAAGAACAGAGGGCAGAATCAATACCTAAAGAAAGTTCGACACAACAAGATCAATTAAGAAACACTTAAGAGAAGCCTTGCAAAGAAGCCAGAAAAATCAAAGGCGTGAGCTGGCTATCTACAAGAAAGCCAGAAAGCAACGTATGAGAAGGGAGACCGTGAAAGAAGATAGTTATGTAACTCCCCAACCAAAGCAGAACTTGCAACCAAAGAAGAAGATACTGCTGATGAAAGGAAAGGCCGAGAAACATTTCTCCAAGGCCTTATCCAAAATGATGAAGCCATCGCCTTTAAAGATGTACACCCCTGGGGTTATGGACTTCGAATTTGTAAAAGAGCATCTCAAATAGTGCCTCTACCACCGGAGGGTCTGCCATCCTATCGATGAATGTAAGGCATTCAGGAAATGGTAGAGAAAATACGTTCTCAACAATAGGAAACTGAAAACAAAGAAGCGAATGGACAAGACTCACCCGCCCCAATGTGATAGTCCTGAGGCCAACGGCCAAGCGAGGATGATCACCGAAAGCTGTCATATGATCAAGGCTCAAACTTTGGAAAAAGGAAGATCGGTAGTACCAACGTTCGGAAGTGATTCATAAGATGAACCTCTCGTTGATTTTCCCTATATGAGCTTCTCATCAAGAGACGAAGGAAAAGCGGAAGACTGCGGCAACATCCATCTGCGGAACCGCACTTCCTCGAGAAGAATCTCAGGCCTACAAATAATGATCCGAAGAACGAGACAAGAGTAAAGGAAAAATGCCCAAAGAGATTGCCCTTGATGAAGAGGTGGCCAAAGAACTTGTCGCCAAGGATCTCCCCAAGAAGAATAAAGTGGACTACAATGTGTTAGCCCACCTAAAGAAGTTAGCTTAACATTTGAGCATATATGATACTCTGCTTTTATCAAAAAAATTACGAGAGTCTTTAATTAAGGCCCTCAAAGAAGCGGACCGCTTCCAAGCACATTTTGCAGAAGAAGCGATGAAAGATAAGATGGCGAAGGTATACACGGTTGACATCTCCTTCAGTGAAGAAGATATCCTCCTGGGGACGTTCGAGCACAATCGGCCACTCTACATCACCGGGTAATGCGATGATCAGAGGATAAATAAAATCCTCGTCGACAACGGTTCCTCGGTCAACCTCCTTAATGTTAAGGTGCTCAAGCAGTTGTCTATGGACATACGATACATTGGCCCAGAGAAAATCACTATCATCGGATTCGACTCCCGGTCTTCAAGAACGTTGGGGTCCATAGTGTTGACACTCCGCTTTAGACAATTCATCACTGATGTCAAATTCCACATCATTGAAGGCATGACCTGTTATAAAGTTTTGCTGGGTAGACCTTGGCTACACCAGTATGACCAGGAGCACACCATCACAGGGGAGCTCAATCCATTCTCGGTCAACGAAGTATGAAAATATGAAGATGTGAAGTACTTCACGTTTGACTATGAAGACACGGAGAAGTGCGGAAAGCCTAAGGACAAACAAGTTCAGACAGGGGTCATCCCTGTCTTTGGAAGCGACTTCGAGGAATAAATAGTACTCACAGGTCAGCCTCCAAAGGAAATCGATAAACTAAGATCGTCAGCTCCTATCCCGATCTTCGGCAGCAACTCGGAGGAAGAAGCTAATACGGTTTTCTCTATTCATCCGCGGGTGAAGGTCCCCGATGAATCTGATCGAGCCCTGCATATTACAATGACTCCACTGCATCACTACAAAGAGCTCGATGCATTCAGCACCTATCGCGTGTAAGAGTTAATAACCTTCCACATGCCTCCTAGACATAAAAGAGAAAAGGAGGCTTACTTTTATAAGTCAAAAGAAACCGAGGTGGAGAAAGAGTATTAGTATGGACTCGAGCCGAATCTCGATAGGTTACAACCCATACCCATACCAAGATATTATACAAAAATCCTGAGGGAACTCCTTCACCAGCAGATAGTACCGTTCGAACAAACTGCCCGTCAGGCCCAATAATTCAAGAAAATCTGGGAAGTGACAAGGACCCGCCAACTGGAGGCCCATGGAAAGTCTGATACTACTAGTATGGGCTATATCCGACCCAAGAGGAAGAAGTGGGCATATAGCTGCTATGCCCTAAACGAAAAGGAAGATGCATGGATGGCAAACAATTCAACCGAGCAAGGCCAGAACACCCCACAAAGTATCCCAACCGCATTAGCCGATCTGCCACTTGAGTTGCTGATGGCCTTATATATGTAATTATCCTCGGGCAGTAGATATAATGAAGCTCCGCAAAACATTGTGACTCTACCAACAGAGGAACTGACTGAGAAGCTGATGAGAGAAGCTTATTGAATGAGTCGGACAACTCTGTATGAAATAGCTAGAAGCTCACACCCGAGCAAGCAATCCATGAGAGAGATGAGTCATGATCCTCATACTCGACAGCTGCCCATACCTTCCTTTAAAAATAAAGGTGCTCAAGGTGGCCACACCAAAGATAGGACATCATCCACGGCCAAGCTGCAAAGTCGCCCAGCTATATCTCTTGAAAAAATGATGGGACGGGGATATTCTTTTCCCCGGGACAAAGTGAAGAAAAATATTTAACCTCGCCATGAAGCACCAGATACTAACGCTGCCCAAGTGTTAGCGGCCTTATGAAAATAATGCCCTGGATCATCCTGACTACTGTCCTTACCATCGGGTCATTGGTCATCCAATTGAAGATTGCTTCATCTTCAAGAATTGGATGGAAGACCAGTACAGGCAAGGAAAATTCAAACTAAGCGACAACTGAAAAGTGAAACCTCCTCAAAAGCATGAGCCAATGAAAGAGAACCCCAAGGTGTAGAAGCTCACTTCTTCTTGCCACATGATAAGACTCCTCGATAAATAGGAGGATGAAGATACGCTTCAGTACCTCGACTGCTTCACCAATGAAGAAGAAGGAATCTCGGAGCTACCGCCAGCACCTATAGAGCTAGAAGATAGAGTCCATACCACTGCTAATGAATTGGAAAAGATAAACTTGGGAACCGAATAAAATTCTCGACCCACATTCATCAGCGACCTGCTGTCAAATGAGCAAGTAGCTGGTCTAAAAGAAGTACTCATGGAGTACAAAGACTTCTTTGCATGGAGTTACTCCGAGATGCCAGGTCTCGATCCAGGTGTTGCAGAAATTAGCCATATCGCCGGAAATAAAGCCGGTCAAGCAAACACCAAGAAGGATGCGGCTCAAGCTTGAGATGAGCATCAACGCCGAAGTCAAGAAGCTCATAGACTCCGGCTTCATCCGAGAGGTCCAGTACCCCGATTGGATCGCCAACATCGTCCCCGTGATGAAGAAGAACGGGACCCTCCGGATCTGCGTGGACTTTCAAGACCTCAATAAAGCGTGTCTGAAAGATGACTTCTCCATTCCAGTCACAGAGTTGATGATACAATACGTATACTCATGAAGTTTTCTCTTTTATGGACAGATCTTCAGGATACAATAAGGTTAAGATGGATCCCAAGGACCGGAAGCATACATCCTTCTGCACTCAGTTAGGCATGTTCTGTTATAAAGTGATGCCTTTCGGACCGAAAAATGCCGGGAGACATATCAAAGGCCAATGACCATGATATTCGACGACATGATACATGAGATCGTTGAATGCTACATCGACGACCTCGTAGTGAAGTGCATGTCATATGAAGAGCACTTGGAGCATCTAAGGACAGTCTTCGAGCACCTTCGAAAATACAACCTGAAGATGAATCCGCTGAAATGCGCCTTTAGAATCTCATCAGGGAAGTTTCTGGGTTTTATAATCCACCACCGGGGAATTGAAATTGATCCCTCCAAGATCAAAGCGATTATGGAATTGCCCCCTTCGAGGAATCTCAAACAATTTTGGTCTCTCCAAGGAAAGCTCGCTTATATTCGATGGTTCATCGCCAACCTCTCGGGGAAATGTCATTCGTACAGCCATCTAATGAAAAGACACCCTATTTATATGGGATCAGAAGTGTCAAGAGATCAAGCAATATTTGCAGAATCCACTAGTTTTGGCCGCTCCGGTTAAGGGAAAGCCCCTTATCCTCTATACAACCACCCTTGAGGGTGCTTTGGGCATAAAAGAATGACCAAAGAAAAGAGAGAGCTCTATACTACTTGAGTCAAGTCCTGCTAGGAGCAGAAAGAAACTACTTTCCCATCGAAAATCATTGCTTGGCATTGATCTTTTCCATGTCAAAGCTCAGACACTACGCCCTGGCGCACGAAGTCCATCTCATATCGAAAGAAGACCCTCTCAAATACCTCATGTCTAAAGCTATGCTGACCGGGAGGCTCATCAAGTGGACCCTTCTGTTGATGGAGTCCACGATTCTTTATCGCCCACTCAAAGCGGTAAAAAGCTAAGCCATCGCCGATTTTCTCGTGGAGCATCCAATTCCAGCCGACTCTCCATTGAATAGCGAACTGCCGGATGAATACGCATTCAGCATAAGTAAATAGGTAGAAGAAACCGGAAAATACCAGTGAGAACTATACTTCGATAAATTATCTTCAATAAAGGCTCAAAAGAGGAATACCATAATAATCAAAGCCTGGGTGGGTCTTATCTTCATGACTCCCCAAGGAGGAATACTCCGCTATGCTTTCTCATTGACAGAACCAAGAACCAACATCGAGGCTGAATATGAAGTTTTCATTACCGGTCTCGAAATTGCGATTGACATGGGCATCAAGGATCTCATGATATACGAAGATTCACAGTTAGTCGTCAATTAAGTGAATGGAGACTACAAGTCATGCAAGCCGGAGTTGATAAAGTATAACGAAAAGGTGCAGCAAAGCTGACGTAGATTCCCATTTGTGTACTAAAAACCGTATTGCGAGAAGAAAACAGCAAAGCAGATGCATTAGCAAAACTTGCTAAAGAAATAGCAGACGAAGATCTCGATGAGGTAAGGATTAGTTTCCGAAGCCAAAAGATCCTATCGCCAACTGAATTTTCTTCGGAGTCCCCAGTGGAAACGCCCGAGGAAAAAGAAGAGATACCTGGGAAGAAAGTTCTTCAAACCCAAGAAGAAAAAGATGAAGATTGGAGGCAAGTCTTTATAGACTACTTCAAGTCCCAGCGGACGCCTAGAGAAGCATCGCAAAAGCACCAGCTCATCAAACGAGCGTTGTCTTTCGATCTAACCAACGGAAAATTATACAAATGGTCCTTCGATCATATATGGCTGAGGTGTTTAGGTCTATAAGAAGCAAAAAATGTCATCCAGGAAATCCACGACGGTCTTTGTAGGTCCCATCAAGCGGGCCCTAAGATGAAATTAAAGATCAAGAAAATGAGTTACTTCTGGCCCACAATGATACTAGATTGCATCGAATATGTGAAAAGCTGTAATGCATGTCAAATTTCTTGGGGATTTCATATCAGCACCCAATCCGCTGCATCCGACCATAGCCAGCTGGCCATTCGAGATGGGCGAAACTGATATCATCGGCCCCGTTGAACCGGCGTCATCAAAAGGGAATCGATTCATCTTGGCGACAATCGACTACTTCTTCAAATGAGCGGAGGCGATACCGCTGAGAGAGGTCAAAACAGAGAACATTCTCCACTTGCACAAAATGCATGTGATATACCAGTTTGGAGTTCTACGACGTATAATCTCGGATAACGAACCAGCCTATAGGAGCCATAGAATAACCCGCTTCGCCAGGCAACAAGATAGACTGGAGGTATTCTTCCGTTTATAACTCTCAAGCCAATGGTCTAGCTGAAGTTTTCAACAAGACGTTGACAAAACTCATAAAGAAAATGGTGTCCAATAATAAAAAGGACTGGCATGAGAGGCTGTATGAAGCTCTTTAGGCATACTGAATAACATTCAAGACAGCCACAAAGACAACGCCTTATGCCTTGGTGTTTAGAGCCGAAGCAATGCTTCTGCTAGATATAGAACTCTCCTCGTTAAGGATGGCAGTTCACCATAAGCTGACGGATGAGGATAATGCTCACCTCCGTCTTGAAGAACTCAATGGACTTGACGAGACCCATCTCGTAGCATAGCAAATCCTGGAAGCCTATTGAGCAAGAATGACCCATTCATATGAACGATTGACCAGACCAAGGACATTCTGCCAAGGCAAACTTGTACTGGTTGTCAAACAACCCATGATCCCTAACCGTGCAAAGCATGGGAAGTTTGTGCCAAACTATGAGGGCCTGTATATTATAGAGGAAGTCTACCAAGGTGGAGCTTACCAACTCATGAATATGCATGGAGAAAGAATATAGCGACCAATAAACGGTCGATTCCTCAAGAAGTATTATGCTTAAGAGGTTACGACTTAGGTTAATGATAAATGACGACACCTATGTCCGCTTCTTGTCTTCTTAAGTCAGAACCCTGAGAGCTAGGCACCTCGTCCCAAACACGGGAATGTTGGAACAAGATGTCCCTAAACTAATGTTGGACCGAGATATCCCTAAAACTATCATTTCGTCCCGAACACAGGAATGTTGGACTGAGATATCCCTAAACTAATATATTGCCCCAAACATGATGATGTTGGGCCGAAATGTTCCTAATCTATCATTTCGTCCCGAGCATGGGAATGTTCGACCGAAATGTCCCTAAACTAGCTCGCCGTCCCGAACACAAAAATGTTGGACGGCGATATCCTTAAACTAATGTGCCTCCTTGAGATCGACATTGCAACTTATGTCCCACTAGCGAAGATTGCAACTCAAGTCCTATTTGTGAGGCTCCATCTTAAGTCCTACCAGCTATGAAGCTCTCCTGATGATGCAGCCCCTCAAAAAATATTTTGCTGCCCTATGGAAATTTTTCGAATTCACTACCGTACACAATCCACGGGCATAAATAATCCATGCTGTATCCAAGTGCCACCGGCAAAAAATTAGGTCACCTGCGGCGAAGCTACATCCGAGAGCTTCATCGTTAAAAAAAGGTATCTCCATAAGCAAAAGGGCACAGATGAAAACCCGAAAGGGCGCCGTGAGTAAAAACAGCAGGACAGCCGGCGAGCTTGTGAAAACTTGAAAGGGCACAAATTCGTTAAAAATAATACACTTGCAAAGTTCTCTCGACTTGCAAGGAAAACACCTAAGTGAGATCCTTACGACTCGCAAAGGTAGGAGACACTTGGAAATCCCTACGATTTTCAGGGAGAATATACACTTACGAGATCCTTCCGACTCGTAAAGAGAAAACACCCCTCTATGAGACAATTAGGGCTTAAAGAATTCAAAAGTCTTAGGTTGCAGATCAGACCCTTTATCTAAGCCATCATATACCCCTCTAAATACCCTATAAGTAATTCGATCTTGTAACAACTCTGAAATCCCTGTACAACAATTTCGTGTTTATTGTACAGAAAAGAGTATTACAGCCCATGTAAGAGTTATAGGTTATTTTTGTTAAATAAAAGCAAGAAGCAACTTGTAGCTCACTGGTAAAGCCTCTACACTGTTGTGACGTAGCCTGTGTGTTCAAATCCCATCAGACATAATTATTTTTAGGATTTTTCTTTTTAATTTTTCGGAAGCCCAAAAGTTGCACGTGCAATACATAGAGAAACAAAAAATTTCAGAAAAATCAAACAGGCGCAATGAGGTGTACACACTGATTTCACCACGTGGCATGAATCTCGAGGCAAGACCTCAAGATCCAACCGCCTGTTTTGTCTCTTGGGCCGGCGCCGACGGTTAATATAGCCCCTTTTCCCTCGGTGCTTTGCACACACACCCCTTCGACTCCCCTCAACTCCCGTGCACTGTTTGATTTTCCTGCAATCAAACAGAGACTCTTCAATTCACCATTTAACACCATTTTAATTCTTTTAATCCAAATTTTTAATTCCCAAACCCTAATTCTTCACTATAAATGCCACCCCATGCCCTATCTTTCCCCCATTCTGTAATTTCTATCAAAAATTCTCTCAAACTCTCTATGTACCTAGTGGAGTTAAGCACCCAAGTGGAGTAGCAAGCCAAACTTGACAACCGAAACCTTTTCGACGACACCACGACACCCGAATGCTTCCCCTCATCCTTGTTAACGATTTAAACTAGTAAGTCCTTCTCTCCATTTCTTTCATCTCAATTCGTCTTCTAAGAAAATATCAACCAAAGTGAAGTTAACATGTAACAATCTTCTCTTTTAAATATTTTATCATGTTTGATAGGTCTACATGTCACATAATTACCCTAATAACTTTTTAAAACAAAACTCACATCTATTGCCTTTTGACGTATGTTCAATACTCAAATAACGAACTTTTTCATACCATGAAGTTTAGTATAAGCCTCATTTTAATAATTGTTAAAAATACTTTTAGGAAAACTTCACGAGGTAATGACCTACCCCACACGCACACTATAGTTGTATAGCACGGTATTCCAAACATATGGCTAATTTAAAGAATAGGTTTTATATTAAAATACCACACTGTTAAAAAAACGAGTTTCTTTTAATCGGTATTTTTGTAATCCTTGGTAATTACATCTATACAACCCTCGTTAGGAGACCCGCTAATGGATGGTGCGGATTATCGCACATCCTTGGGACAGTAGAGCGAGATGCAGAACTCCTCACGGGGTATTCGGTCTCGAAAGGAAATAAAAATACAGTTTTTAAGAAATACGATTTTTCTAAATAAATATTAAATTTTGGAAAATTATATAAAACTATGAATTCGTATTTACAATAAAAACATTTTATGAAACTATTTTCTTTTAAAATGAAAGATTAGAATTTTTTATAAAATACCAACAAGTTTCCAAAAGAGCTAGTTTTTCATAAAAAATACCATAAAATTTTAAAAGCTAGGTTTTACACTAAAATACCATAACAATTAAAATACATGATCATTAAAACCCTAAAAATTACAAATCGCCCTCGATGTTTATTGTTAAACTATATTAAAGTATTTTTCATAAAATTCCCTCAAGATAAGCAAAACAATATTTTAAGGACTCTAGAATAATATAGGCTTAAGCGGTATCATTTCTCTTGAGCCTCGGAAAGCCGGAGAAAGTGAGTGCTTGACTATTCAGGTTAGACAACTTAACGGAGTTATCAAATGGGAATTGTCCTGGAAAAAGACACAAATCCTGCCGTCCATGTGCAGCAGTTGCCGATTTCTCCCGAATATAAGATTTTTAACAGTTTAAAACAATTCATATTAAAAAGACTCAAACTCAAATACAAACTCGAACTCTAACTGATTGTTGTGAAAAATTTTGTGTTTGCAGTGTAACCGCAATCAATAACGGTGTCGCGTGTAGCTAGACCGAGATGAATACGGGTCGTCCTCTGAGAAACGTTGAATCTTTTACTCTTACTTTAGATGTGTTGAAAAAGAGAGGAGGGATAAAGAATATTGTAGAATGGTTTCTAGATCTACGTTAAGCACTAATGCAAAATATAGATCTAGATTATTTATGGATGTAGTTAATATAAGAAGAGGGCTTGTAGGGTTCGTTAGGATTTAGTAGTTATGGATGATTAATTAAAAATTACTCTTTCTATCCTTTAATAGATTTAAAACTAGAACGACGGTGATGCATGTAGATTAGGGTTTCTGGAGGGAAAAGGAATCCCACTCTTAACCCTTATCTCGACACGGAACTCCGTTCATATCTAGCCTTTACCAAAACAATCATTAATCTAATCCCTAATCGCGGTCGGGACTAACAATGAATTGTTAGCGCGACCGATTAGGATGTTAATGATTCTTTTGATAAAGTTTATAAACTTTATAGGACTTAAAAAGAGTTTAGGGATGTTCATCATCCATTAGCCTACCCTAATCCTACAAACCCTAACAAGCGGAGAATTACTTGCGCATGTTGGGAGAAAAAGAGATGGAGAGAAAATGCATAATTAAACTACGAAAAAATAGAATAAGAAAAAAAAAGCTACCTTTATTAATCAACAATATTCATTACACTTGAATCCTTAGAAAATGATTACAATTTCTAGTTGCTTCTCGATCTCTTCTAAGGAGGTAGATGAACCGTTGATGACCAGCCTGGATGCGTGAGCCGTCTTGGACTTCGTGATCGCGTCGGCTTGATGATTTTTCCAAGAGGCTCTCGGTCCATATTTATAGTCCAAAGCCAGAAACCCTTGCTTCCAAATTAGGAAGAAAGCAGCAAAGATTTTCCCCAGAAAGGCGCAGCCCTAACTCCCTAACATTGCCGCGGATCCGCGGCCCAAGGGGGGTTATGGCCGCGGATCCGCGGCCATTTAATCTCAGCCTTTGATTTTCTTTCATCAGTTTCTCTCTACTTGGCACGTGGAGTTCTCTGGAATCTTTGGATCTTTGAAATCTTCTCGTAGTTGCTGCCAGACTTGATCTCCAAGTTTTGCTTTCTTAATTAGGCAAGTTTTCTTTAACAACTTGATTTCCTTGATTTTAGTCTTGGAAAAATTCTGCACAACAACTTGGAAAAATTATGCACAACAACTCAAATGATATTTAGTAGACTTTGTTTTCTTAGGATTTGGTCAATGATATTATTTGCATATATTTTCCTACCAAATGCTAATTATAATATATCAACACATGGAAAATATTATTTTTACAGATAAACCCTCATATGTATGATATATTATAATAAAGACCTTTTTTTAATATGGAAATGGTAGGAAAAATGTAATAACAAATGTGCAGTTTTATCAACTGAACAAATACCCCCAAACTTATCTTTGATCGTCCCGAGCAAACTAGTTTATTTAAGAGAAGGAGAAAAAGAAAGAAGAAAACTAAGCACAATTTCGTAGGCAAACACGATTGCACTGAGCACGTGCAACAAGCCGTTAAACCTCTAGGTGTCCCTAGTAGGAGGAGTGTTGTCTCCTGAGGGTTTTCAGCGGATTACACCCACAAAATCCTATAATAAAAGAGAGATGGTGAAATTTACATATAAAGATAAGAACCATAAAAGAAATACTTTGAAAATTTAGAGTTTCCAACTACACTAGCTTTTCAGTTGTCATGAGCCATATCTTAATAGTCATGAAAAAATGTTAGAAATCACATCATCCCTCAATAAAACATTGTCTTTATTTTTCGTTCCTACCTTTCATCCAAACATTGATCATATAACCCTACGTGTGTGTAAATAACATCCCTACACTCGGAGAATTCAATTCAAGCTATCATACTCTTGTCCATCTACCTCAGTACTTTTTAATTTGATGAATATTTAGATTTGCTTACACATTTTCATGCGATCGTTAATACTTCTTGAGATACTAACCGACTGATTACTCATGTGCTTGCTGATTAGGTGATAGTATTTTCCTCGTCTTGCACCACCTAAGGCTTAGCAGTGACTCCCAAACCAGTTGGTCTAAGGCACTAGGTGATGAAGCACCCTCGCTATAATTTTTTTTATTGCTGCCTTGGCGATACAAAACCAGTGTTCATTTTTATTCTTTTCACCATTTTTATATTTTATTCATTTTTTTTATTTCCTTCATACTTTGGCTTTTTGACAAGAGCATTTCAAGGTATCCTCTACTATCCCGAGTTTCAAGACGTGTGTAAGTGCATATAGTAGGGTATCAACATTCAAATGTTTGGCTTACGGAATAGAAACTATTTTCAGTCTTATTTTTATCCTCAGATTAGTGACTTCCTTCATCTTACTAACCCTTAGGACAATGGCTCATACTACTTATTACCAGTTCGTTTAAGAAAACTTCTAATTTTCTTGGTTTTCTTAAACTATTCCTATCTTTTGGATGTAATTTTTCACTTTCTACTCTTTTGTTATAAAAGAAATTTTTTTTAAAATTTTTGAAAACGTTGTGCTTATGCAAAGTATGATGCAAATTGATGTGTAAATAAGCACAAACCTCCCCCAAACCTGTTTACAGCAGTGTCCTCACTGATGTCATCCGTTAAGCTCAAAAACCTGTAGACTTGGGAGGAAATTATTAATGGGGGCAAGAATATATGAAAGTGAAAATCCTCCCCCAAACTTATTTTTGGCTCACAATTTTGTAAAAATCATTTTCTTTCAAGAGCCAAAATACCCCCCCCCCCAAACTTGAGTTAAACTATGTTAATCTTTTTAAAATCACACGAGAGGGTCAAGGTTATTGGTCAATGCCAAGCTTAGCAAAGACCGAAGGTCAACACCAACGATTCAAAAATTTTATCGATGAAGCACCAAGGTTGGTGGAAGAACATGTCACCTTTCGACGTGAAGAAGTGGGGAGGTGATAAGAGGTATAATGGAAAAGGATTGCGTCTCAGTTTGGAGAGACGGCACAGTGATAGTGATGATGGATTACTCGCATTATCATGATTGTCCAGAAGAAGGGATGGAGGTTCAATTTCTTTGTCTTGGAGTTGATTCATCTCAACACCCGTGTCTTGTAAAAATGCGAGTTCATCAGCGAAAATTTCCTCAAAGCTTTCGTCGATGCCCCGAAGAATAATGTCATTAGAAAAAATGGGGTGATCGTCAGACTCTATAAAAAGTTCCTTATCAGTGTTAGATGTTGACCCGGACAACTCGGTGGAAGAGTCCGTGTCAAGCAACATATGAAAAGAGTCAGAATTATGAGGTTGATCAAATTCGCTACTGTCGACATCTATTAATTCGACAGAACACACATGAGCATAGGGTTCGGAGGGTTCACTTCCCAACTTGTAAATGTTAAGCTCAATTGACTTCTTTCCAAAGGATAGGGTCATAGATCCATTTCTACAATTGATTACTGCGTTGGAAGTGGCCAAAAAGGGTCGACCGAGTATCACCGGAATTTGATTGCGTGGGTTTGCCACAGGTTGTGTATCTATAACGATAAAGTCCATAGGGAATATGAATTCCCCGACTTTGATTAACACATCCTCTAGCTTACCCCTAGGTTGGGTGATAGATCGATCGGCCATCTGAAGAGTGTAATGCGCAGGTTTTAACTCTCCGATCCCTAATTGCTCATAAACAGAATACGGAAGCAAGTTAACACTAGCACCTAAATCGAGTAGAGCACGATTGAAATTTTTACCCCCAATGGAAATAGAAATTGTAGGACAGCCGGGGTCCTTTCTTTTCTTGGGTAGTTGTTGTGTAAAAGCAGTGCTCACATTACTCGCAAGGAAAACTTTTTTAGGTACTTGAACTTTTCTCTTCCTAGTGCACAAGTCCTTTAGGATTTTCGCATATGATGGAACTTGTTGAATAGCATCTAGGAGAGGAATGTTTATGTTAACTTGCTTAAAAATTTCTACAATCTTCTCCATTTGTGGACTTGGTCTGTTGCCCCTTAACCTGTTTGGATAAGGTGCTTTATCAATAAGGGTTTGGTCCAACATTGGAGAGGATTGTGGGGATGGAGTGGATCCCAGAATTGGAGTGGGGATCGTTTTAGGTAGATTCGAGGAAATGGGCGAAGGGTTCGAGCGTTGGGGAAAACGGAGAATAGGCTCGGATGAAGGTGGGAGACTAGACGAATTAGGGGAAGAAGAAGAAGCTGGGGTATCATTGGTGTCACTAACATCATCACATTGCTCACCCACTCGGTTACTCAGCACTTTTCCCGATCTCAACGTAGTAACGGCACTCACATTATAACTTTATGAGTGGCCAGGATGAAGTATGGGTTGAGATGGGAGTTTCCCTTTCTCTCTCACACTCATTGCGGCGTTCAACTGTGCAAGTTGGTTTTCTATTGATTTAGTACTCTCGTCGTGGGAGGTGGAATCTTGCTTTATTGTATCAATAGAACACTTCATCTCAGCTGACATTTGAATGGTATGTTTCATAAACATATCCAAAGTATGTGCGAGTGAAGAGTTGTCAGTACCGGCCACTTGTGGTGTAGAAGTGTTGGCCGGATTTTGAAAATTTTGAGACTGAAAGGGGAGCTGATTCTGTGGTTGTGGTTGCTGTGGAGGAGGTCTTTGATAACTTCTTTGTTGGTTTTGGTTCCAAGCAAAATTAGGATGATTCCTCCATCCTTGATTGTATGTGGAAGAATAAGGATCGTTTCTAGGTCGCTGCTGAAAAGCAGCATTAGTTTGCTCGTGACCTTGAAACGGTGCATTCATAGGACATTCTTCCGTTAAGTGTGAAGGATCTGAACAGCAACCACAGACGGTTTTGGGAAGCGTAACCTGATTTAGGGAGACCGATGAGAATCTGTTCTCAATAGCGTCGAGTTTCTTCTGCATCGCTGCCATTTCGGTTATCACTGCGATGGAAACATCGAGCTGGTGAACACCTCCCCTAGATGAAGGTGGTCTTACGCTTTCCCACTGCAAAGTGTTTTCAGCGAGGTCTTCCAGATACTTCCAAGCTTCACCGTCATCTTTAGACATGAAATTGCATTGACACGTTGTTTCAAGCATCTGCTTTGTCGCTGGATTAATGCCCTCATATATAATTCGACATAAATCCCATATTTGTATTCCATGATGAGGACATTGGACAAGAAAATCCTTGAAACGTTCAAAGCACTTCCAAAATGGTTCATTGGGAAGCTGGGTGAACTGGTTGATCACGCTCCTAATATGGGCAATCTTATGGTTTGGGTAAAACTTCTTAAGAAATGCAATGACGAATTCATCCCAACTAGTGATAGAGTGTGCGGCAGTATTATAAAGCCATTTTTCTGCCAAATCGCACAGAGTGAATGGGAAAAGACGCAAGCGCATAGCATCGACAGTCAACTGTGAAGTACCCATCATTGCGCATACGTTTTCGAATTTGGTGATGAAAACGTACGCGTCTTCCGACTCAAGCCCGTGAAATTTGGGCAGCAGATTGATGTAGTGGGGTTTAATTTCGAAATTATCCCCGTTAGCTGGTGGAAGAGATAGACAAGTGGGAAGGGGACCACGGATAGGATAGCATCTCTCTTGGAGAGAGATGCGCGATGGATTCTGCGCACCTACGGGCGGTGACAGCGTGGTGTTATATTCTGATGGAGTGTCGTCCATCTCGGTCGTGGTGTGTGGTGGGGGAAAAGAAGATAAAGAAGTACCGACTTCGGCGTCGATAGCAGGAACGCGGACAAGACGGGCACTAGGATCCCGTGTCCAGACGAGCATGCACTAAGCGGGTTTAGTGCAAGTGGCAGCGTGTGTGTGATTTAAAATTGGTTTGTTTTGAAAAAAGTGGGACTCTAGACAAATCACTCTAAAATGCACAAGCAACCCTAGAACTAAGGTCACCTAGGTCCAGTCTCTAGACCGCTCCTAGACTTCCAAAGGACAAGCCGCAGGATCAATCCTCTACCGCCTCTGTACTACCCTTATAGCCAGGTAAGTGCCAGGTAAGTAGGAAGGAACCACAGTAGTGGTCCTAATTAGAAACCACTAGCCTTTGTCACACTTGCCTAGACACTACAAAAGTAATGCGGATAAGCGATAGATTACCCATGACCTTCCTCTGTCCTTATTGAGCGCGACAGTCCTTAGAATCTGGTCTAGATATTTTTTAAATTAATGAAGGGTTGATCTAAATACTCGGTTTGTGATTTGTGGGGCTTAGGAAGGGTGATGAAATCCCCACCTAATCTTGATTTGGTCTTTGCCCCTTAAAGTCCGTATTAAAATATGCAAAACAAAACCAATCACAAAACTTTTGCAAAAAGATTTTTGAGCGGCGCTATTTTGCAAAGAATCCTGCAGAAAATAGATTTTATTGGATTTTAGAGGAGAAAGGAAGAGTTGAGAATCTTACCAGAGAAATTTGTAACCCTAACACCTTAGTTACGCTGCGTTTCCGCCGCCGAGAGGGCCTTAGTGCCGCGGTTCCACCGTGAAGTGGAGGGATCAGGTGATGAAATTTTTTCTTTGGCCTCCTATACTCTTCTGGATCTCTAAGAATGTATCTGTCTCCTGTTTCCTCAATTCTGTGACTCCAGATCTCCTTGCAAAATTCACGCACAAATCGTTAAATATGCAATTTGCAGTTTTGTGTTAATTATGATATGTATCAAATAAGAATTCAACACAAATAGTAAGAAAAAAAATTACGCATGTATCCCCGGCAACGGCGCCATTTGATTGTTGTGAAAATTTTTGTGTTTGTAGTGTAACCGCAATCAATAACGGTGTCGCGTGTAGCTAGACCGAGATGAGTACGGGTCGTCCTCTGAGAAACGTTGAATCTTTTACTCTTACTTTAGATGTGCTGAAAAAGAGAGGAGGGATAAAGAATATTGTAGAATGGTTTCTAGATCTACGTTAAGCACTAATGCAAAATATAGATTTAGATTATTTATGGATGTAGTTAATATAAGAAGAGGGCTTGTAGGGTTCGTTAGGATTTAGTAGTTATGGATGATTAATTAAAAATTACTCTTTCTATCCTTTAATAGATTTAAAACTAGAACGACGGTGATGCATGTAGATTAGGGTTTCTGGAGGGAAAAGGAATCCCACTCTTAACCCTTATCTCGACACGGAACTCCGTTCATATCTAGCCTTTACCAAAACAATCATTAATCTAATCTCTAATCGCGGTCGGGACTAACAATGAATTGTTAGCGCGCCCGATTAGGATGTTAATAATTCTTTTGATAAAGTTTATAAACTTTATAGGACTTAAAAAGAGTTTAGGGATGTTCATCATCCATTAGCCAACCCTAATCCTACGAACCCTAACAAGTGGAGAATTACTCGCGCATGTTGGGAGAAAAAGAGATGGAGAGAAAATGCATAATTAAACTATGAAGAAATAGAATAAGAAAAAGAAAGCTATCTTTATTAATCAACAATATTCATTACACTTGAATCCTTAGAAAATGATTACAATTTCTAGTTGCTTCTCGATCTCTTCTAAGGAGGTAGATGAACCGTTGATGACCAGCCTGGATGCGTGAGCCATCTTGGACTTCGTGATCGCGTCGGCTTGATGATTTTTCCAAGAGGCTCTCGGTCCATATTTATAGTCCAAAGCCAGAAACCCTTACTTCCAAATTAGGAAGAAAGCAGCAAAGATTTTCCCCAGAAAGGCGCAGCCTCTAACTCCCTAACATTGCCGCGGATCCGCGGCCCAAGGGGGGTTATGGCCGCGAATCCGCGGCCATTTAATCTCAGCCTTTGATTTTCTTTCATCAGTTTCTCTCTACTTGGCACGTGGAGTTCTCTGGAATCTTTGGATCTTTGAAATCTTCTCGTAGTTGCTGCCAAACTTGATCTCCAAGTTTTGCTTTCTTAATTAGGCAAGTTTTCTTTAACAACTTGATTTCCTTGATTTTAGTCTTGGAAAAATTCTGCACAACAACTTAGAGAAATTATGTACAACAACTCAAATGATATTTAGTAGACTTTATTTTCTTAGGATTTGGTCAATGATATTATTTGCATACATTTTCCTACCAAATGCTAATTATAATATATCAACACATGGAAAATATTATTTTTACAGATAAACCCTCATATGTATGATATATTATAATAAAGACCTTTTTTAATATGGAAATGGTAGGAAAAATGTAATAACAAATGTGCAGTTTTATCAACTGAACACTAACCCAACTCGAATCTAAACTTGAACATGAACTCGATCCCCAATCTACTCGAACTAACATGACTCGAACCAAGATTGCAATTGACTTGACTCGCATATTACTCGACTCACTCGACTTCATTCTACACCTTTTGCAATCTATGGTTTCGATCAAGACATGTTATAAACAGTCAATCAAGTTAATTACGTATACTATACAGTTATAATATATATTATACTCGGAGTGTTTGGGATAGTTTCTTGTGTGAATCCAACGGAGCTTCAGGAGTCCCGTATTAAGCTCTTTTTTTTATTTTACTCGAATATCAGTCGGGTTGACTCATCCACAGCCTAGAGCTCCGATACTAACACATGAAATGGGCCCGTGTTTCCTTGCTCCTGAGGCCCCACTCTTGAGCTTGTGAATACTTCTACGGCTGCGTTGATATTCACACTTGGAATTTAACGTTAACATAGTGACCATATAGAGGCATATAGAACATAATTACCCATGATCATATACTCTTACTCGTCATATAAATATTCTAAAATTGTCATTTTCTTTACTCTTACTTATCTTTGGAACTTACCGAGCGCAAGTTCGCTGACGGGCATTCCTCCCACTTTTCTTCTTTTGGAATGTTCATCAGATACGGTCGAGACGGAGGAAGTGGAGGCCACCGAGAAGGACTACAACAGGATTGCTACATACGAATAGCCTACCTTCACTTTTATTCAGCTTATGTATGCCAGCATTTCCCTTATTGTATTTACTTTCCAGCTGAAACTCATATATTTGTAAATATTGGAAGTTGGATGTAAATAAAGATGTTTGTTGAAAAAAATTTACAGTCTTCATTTATTCTTGCATTAGGTATTATTGTTTCAATACACTTAGTATATTTATTTAGAGAATGACCTTCTCTGGATAAATATACCGCGGGCTTGCTACGTCACCGTTTCCGTCTACTGGAAAGCGGGGCGTGACTGATCTTGACTCTTGCACACAATCTACGGGCGTAAATAAGCATAAATAAATCCGAGTTCCACATGGTGGACAACACTTGTAAGTTCTTTCGACTTACAAGGAGAAAAAATACTTTTGTAGGATCCTTTCGACTTACAAAATTCACTTAGGAATCCTCACGATTCCTAGGGAGAAAATACACCTATGAGTTCCTCTCGACCCATAGGGAGAAGATAATTTTACGAGACCCTCATGGCTCGTAAACATTGAAAAGCTTTAGTTGATGGATTCCTAACCCCATCTTCTAAGCCATCTTGGCCCGAAAAGGCAACGGCATATAATGAGTCACTCCTGGCAGTATTCTAGTTGTAGCAATACTGATGCTAAAATTGGTATCAGACTCAAGAATTACATATGAAATATAGCCGAAATGATTAGACAATCGCGATTTTCGCGATATGAAAAGCTGAAATGATAGAACATCACAGAGAATAAAAAAATGAATGATAAAATAAAAATTTTCTGCCCTGTAGATATTTCGAATATCGACTTTTGTAGGCAGTTCATGGACGTTCGACTCACTCTGATGAAGTGGGATTATGACGCCAGTAAGGACCAAAGGGTCAAGTTAAAGCGGAGTAATGGTAAAGTCCTAGCTCCAGATCTCGATGGCAACATCTACAGCCTAGAGATTATCCCGGCGTGCCTCCAGCGGGGTGTAGACGTAATGTCGACCGGGACCAAAGGGTCCAAATGAAGCTATGTGACGGCATATTCCTAGCTTCGGTTCTTGATGGCAATACATGCGAAGCCTAAAGACCATTGGATGTCATCTCATCTCGGAAGGGTGCGGTTATGACTTCCATGGGACTCCTGTCTGGGCTCAAGGTAAAACGCCACGGTGCACTAAAAGCTGAACTATCTGATGGAAATACAGACATACCGACCTAGGAAGGTTAGTTGAGACGTTATATCCTGCAGTGGTAGGGTTGGGTGATACAGCAAATACATGGCTACTCGAGAACCAGCGACCTGAGTGGACGTGGATCGAGATGATATCTGTTGATATAACGGTGCGATGGACTTAACCTAGCACCACAAACCTAACGGACGCCTATATCTTTAGGTGTTATGCATGTTTGACGTCAGGATGAGTTTATCCACATGCTTAAGGGAAGGATGAACTGAATGCTCCGGAACGACAAAATAAAATAGGCTAAACCTTAGACGGCAGATCTAAACCTATTTCTTAAGCCATCGCTGCCCTACAAGGAGGTCAATACTGACCCTTGTATACTATCCACGGGCCACACATTTGTCAAAGTTACATGCCAATGAAGTGAAGAAGCCACTTGCAGGTCCTCCAACGGCGGATATAATTCCCCGAGTGATTTTTGAGATCAATTAGATCAATCGAGATCTCTCATTGAGAGATTCTCTCAAACTAATTGATATTTTTCCTCTCCTATATAAAGGACCCGAGACTTCAAGTCTTAGAAAGATATACACACATAGAGATAGACATATAGAGATAGAGAGAGACATAGACACGAGGAGACCCCCCCCCCATAAGCTCAACAAAGAATTTAATTCTATTCAAAGAAAGATCATCTTCCTCCTCCAAAAACCCCTTGGTAAAAACAGAGATAAGAATATCTCCTTCTTGTCTATTCCATACATGATATAAGGGTTCAACCCTTTTATAAGAACTTAGTTATTTCTCGGGATCTAAGATCCACAAGATAAATCTCCCACAATGTGAGAATTTAATTCTCATCGTGAAGATCTCGTTCTTCAGATCAAAGATCCAGGAGAGAACTATGACGCTTTACCCCTTGCACATAAAAAAGAGAATATAGAAGAACAGAACGTGGAATTAATATTTCAGGAACTTAGTTCCTCCAAAATATAAAAGGGTTTTACCCTAATAAGAACTTAGTTCTCACAAAAAAGGAGGAACCTGGTTTCTTCCAAGATCTGCAAGACTTTTAGAGTTTAACTCTAAGAGTTAATCTCTGTATTAACATGGAAAGGATCACGTAAAAGACATGTGAGAACCTTAAAAAATGAAGAACAAATACTCACGTGAGAACCACATGAGTGCTCAAATGATCCCTGAAGATAGACCTCACATGGAAGACACATGAGCGCTGAGACTCTAGTGCTTAGCACTACTCACGTGGAAGACACATGAGCGCTGAGACTCTAGTGCTTAGCACTACTCACGTGGAAGACACATGATCAATCAGGAAGATAGCAGTCCACGTGCCATTCACGTGAGCGTCATGCGAACCAGTGCTCAGCACTACTCACGTGAAAGACACATGAACACCAAGAAACCAGGCTTCTCACGTGAAGAGCATGTGAACACTGAAGCGAGATCTATGATGAAGCTTAAGTTTCTGGGCCCAGTGGTTAGCATTGTTAGGTTATTTAAAGCCCAAAACAAAATGTTTGGCCTAATACTTATCACTGTTGTGAAACAAAGCCCGACATCAAGTCTAAGATTAGACTAACTCCCTGAAGTATTAATCCTCCTTTATTTTCAAAAGAAAATCAACCTTGATTATACATATTTTAAGTCGATCTTAATTTAAAAGAAGGTTAACAGTTCTTAAACATATTTTTAGACGATCTTAATCTAAGACTAGATCAACGATCCTTAAACCCTTTGAACATATGGACCTCATTTATAGGAGATCTACATCCTAAGTTCAAAAACCTCAAATACAATGTACTGGTTTGGACTAATCTGCGCCCTACGGGCATGATAAGATTAGTCTCCGTATACAATCCAAGGGTAACCCCATAATAAAAAAATTCATAACACGACATGAAGTGTGTTGGGGTAAAAATTTACACCCCGGTTGACCGAGTCAAAGTCAAGGTCAACCCCCAAGCTAGGTGGGCCGAAGCCCAGGTCAAGCGGGCCCATGCCCAAGTCGAGCCCGCGGCCAGCCTCCCCATGCCAACAACAAAATCATGTAATAAATAATTTTTATATAATTTTTTATACATGAATGTATGCAAAATGGGCACAAAGCCAATATTTTGTAAGCCCATGGCTTATGTGCAAAAATGAAATGGCACATGAGCCATGGGATGGGCAAAACACCATTTTGCAAAGCCCAAGAGGCTATATCTAAATGTGTAAGCCTATATAAGGCAACATGATGATGAATAAAGCAAGACTTTTCATTCTCTCCACAAAAATTTTAGATCTTAGATCTTTTGTGCCTCCTGCTCCTTCTCCAAGGTTCTAAACCTTCTCATTTTCTTTTTGAATTAAATCAAGAGTTTTACTCTATCTTTTCAAAAAACTAAGAAGTATTCCGCCACAAAACCCACAAAAGGGAACTTGGATCTACCATTAGATCTCAGAAAGGAGAGATTTTTAGATCTCACATCTCTTGACCGTCAAGATCCAGCTAACAGAGGAGGAAGAAGAAGAACCCCTTTCATCAACCAAAACATTTCAGGAGTTTAACTCCATATATTTAAATATATATATATATAATAAATATTTCCTTTCCGAAGCATAGCTTCTGGTTCTGGGACTAAAAGCCCCCCCCTTTTCTCGCCAGTGCACTGCGCCCGAGCGCAAAGCGCCCACGTGCCGACACGTGGCGCGCTTGCGCTCAGGTGCAGTGCGCTCGAGCGCAGACACGTGGCGCGCTTGCGCTCAGGCGCACTGCGCTCGAGCGCAGAGTGCCCACGCACCGACACGTGGCGCACTTGCACTCAGGCGCACTGCGCTCGAGCGCAGAACGCCCACGTGCCGACACGTGGCGCGCTGCGCTCAGGCACACTGCGCTCGAGCGCAGAGCGCCCACGTGCCGACACGTGGCACGCTTGCGCTCAGGCACACTGCGCTCGAGCGCAGAGCGCCCACGTGCCGACACGTGGCGCGCTTGCGCCTGAGCGCACAGCACTTTAGCGCACAGCGCTCAAGGCGCTGGCCCCATGCATCCCTTGGATGCTTTTCCCCCCTCTTTTTATGTACATACATATATATATACATATGTATACATATTTACACACACATTTACCCTATGACACTGTCCCTGTTAGAAAAAAAATTCTAACGGGGCGCTGTCCCGCACCCCGCAAGGGGGCTGCTAGCCCCCTTGACCCCCAGCCCGCTATCCGGGTAGCGGGACGCCCGTAAAAACTCTGCGGGGCCCCCGATATATCCAAAACCCCTTCAAAACACATCACACGCACACTGCATATTGAGTTCGCATGACCAGTTTAACCCGTTAATCGGAGGTTCTCTTGCTCCAAAGACGAGGGGTAATTAACGGCAGCTTAGTCCGCGGCTGCCGGAGATTCGGATCCCCACAATCAATAAACCACGTCCTACCCTAGGCAGGGGGAATCTGTAGTACGCCTGACAAGCGCGCGCGTATTCCCATCTCTATGGGATGACGAAAAACACCCTACAGATTCTGGCACGCCCGGTGGGACCAATCTCTTCTCCCATATTTTGGGTTAAGCATTCATGCGAACTCAATCATTATACATACATGTATTTATACTAAAATAATGACCTTTCATACAGGTTTTCAAGCGATCACCTTTCAACGATGTCTTCGATAATGAACTCAGCTCCCGTCTCCTACACGATGAAGATAGACTCCAGGACGGTCCTTCCGGCCAGTCTCGGGCGACAATGGGAGGAGCCGCTGCTGCCATTCGGCTTTATTGTGTTCATGCCAGTTGGCGCCATCCCAGCTCCTCAAGCCCCGGTGGCAGACAAACCGGTCTCGAAAGGCAGGAGACCAAATGTGGTGGTCTCGAGGGCGCCCCAACCCAAACGCAAATCCGTTTCCGAACGACACTCCATCGCTCCAGCTGGGGGAAAAGCCATCAACATCTACAAGGCAGCGGGGCATCTCAGGCAAGCTCCAGCGAAGACGGATGTCCGCCAAGCCCTCAAAATCGAGAAGCTGAGACAGAAAAGGCTCAGGTACAGAGCCAACAAAAGGGCTAAGGCTCCTGCCAGGCTGAACCTCATGAGGTTCGAAGAACAGGGTTACCCCGCCGAAGATGAGGAAATGGCTGGGTACGTGGTTCACACTGTCTACACGGTGGGCACGCGCAGCAAGAGCAAGGACGAGGCTACCACATCTTAAACCCAATCTGGCTTGAATGTGGTGGCCGCTTCCCAAGAACAGCCGCCTCTGCTGGGTGATGAAAACCCTCTTGATGAGGATGATAGGCGGAAAGACCCTTCGGTCCATGAGGAGTCGGGCTCGGAAAGCGAAGAAGAGCCGACTTTCCGCCCCAGGACCGCGGAGCAAGAGCTTCTTCAAGAGCTCCGAAAGCAGCTCAGAAACAAAGACAAGGAGATGGACAAACTCTACTCCAAAATCGATGACTTGACGAATGTCGTGATGCAGCTCACGGCCCGACTTTCCTCTCAGCCGCCCAATCAAGCGGAGGGCTCTGCTCGTGAACCGGGAAATGGTGTCCCAAAGCAGCCGACGCCTATTCCCTCAAATCCAAAAGTGGGCGAACTACATGAAAACCAGTCGCATCCTATCTCGGGAAATGTCTTGGCTACCGATGACAGTAGCCCGCTAACTCAAGATCAAATCATGGATTTGGTTGCCAGCAAAGGCAAAACATTGGTGGCCGAAGCCGTAGCGCAAAAAGATATCAGCAGTAGTGGGAGACCATATCCTGCTCAGTATGATCTGGTAGAATTTCCTAGCGGCTATGTCATCCCCAAATTCGGAAGATTCGATAGGACGGGAAATGCGAATCAGCATATCGCCCACTTCAAAGCCTCATGCGGGAATACTGGGGGCAACGATGCGCTTCTCCTCCGCCAGTTTGTTAATAGCTTGACCGATGTTGCTTTCGACTGGTACGCGAGCATACCGGATGGCTCCATTACTACTTTCGTCCAAATGGAGTCTTTGTTTCGACAAAGGTTCATGAGCGTCAGCGATAAGATCACCATTGCCGAGCTCGTAAGGACCAAGCCCAAGAACAACGAAAGCAGCACGGATTTTATAACCCGATGGCGCAATCTCTCCGTCAAATGCAAACCGCCGATAGAGCATGACCAATCTGTCAGTCTCCTCGTCGGAAATCTCAACAATTGGATGGCCCTGTTTCTATGCACCGCGGGACTCAAAACATTCCAAGAGCTGACCAGGAAAGATCAGATGCTGGAGCGCTCAAAACAGGAGTCCTCCTCGGATTCCCAAAACAACAATAGGTCCTGGAGAAACCGAAAAGACGATAATCGCAAAGGCGGAAACTCCGATGATTCTGAATCTTTCAACACTTCGGGTAACCGAAATAAGCAAGGGATGAGCGGGCCTAATGCCAACCAGCCTCGGAAGCCAGTGTTCGGAGAGGGAGGAGAATCTCCACTGAAAGAGAAGCTGGACAAGGTCTATTCCTTCAGAAGGGACAAAATCCGTAAAATATTCAAAAACGCCCTGAAGAACGGTCTACAACTTCCAGAGTCAAAAAGACCGCAGGAAGCGAATAGGACCGACGACCCTAAATACTGCCCCTATCACAGAGTGATAGGTCATGCCATTGAGGACTGCTTCGTCTTCAAAGATTGGGTCGAAAAGCAATACAAGGCAGGAGAGATAGAACTGTCTAAAGGCGTGTTAACAAACAGTCCAGCTGCGACCGCCAATTTCATAGAAACGGAGACCAAAGTTCTTCGTAAAACTCATTCTCTCAGACATCTGCCTTTCTCTGAAAACAGTCGACCACCACGTCATTAAACTGGGAACAGTCGACCTCTAAGTCGTTAAACTGGGAATGTAAAAAGAAATATGTGAATAAACAAAAAATGTGTAAATAAAAGAAAAGAAAAGAAAGCCGAAATGATTGGGCAACTCGCAATAAAAATCAGCGAGTGAAAATAAAAATGAGAATAAAGCCGAAATGATGGGGCAACCGCGAATAAATAGCCGAAATGATAGGGCAATCGCGATCTTCGCGATAAGAAAAGCTGAAATGATAGAGCAATCGCGGTAAAACAAAAACGGAAAAAAAATCCAGTTTCCCAAAACTCTTTCGGCCCTACGGTTAGTCCTCAAATTGACTGCCGTATACAATCCACGGGCTCAAATAATTCTCAGCATACCCATGCCCCACCGCAATCATCAATTATGCGGCTGGTCTCTGTTCTTGAAATTATGCTCCATTGAGAAGACCCACTCATGTGTCCTCACGATACATAAGGAGAACAAACTTTTGTGGGATCCTTACGACTCACAAAGGGAAAAACACATTTAGGAGTCCTCACGACTCCTAAGGAGAAAATACACCTGCGGGATCCTTACGACTCGTAGGGAGAAAATGTTTTATAGGACCCTCACGGCCCATAAAATTGAAAAGTCTTAGGGGATAGGGATCTAAACCTATCTCCTAAGCCATCGCTCCCCAATCCCCAAGTGGCGAATGATGAGTCGCTCCTGGTACCATATTCCAGTGCAGCGATGCAGACGCCAACCAAATTCCAAATCCCATACCCCAAATGGAGAATGATGAGTCGCTCCTGGTACCATATTCCAGTGCAGCGATGCAGACGCCAACCAAATTCCAAATCCCAACGGCGAATAATGAGTTGCTCCTCGTACCATATTCCAGTGCAACGATGCAGACGCCAATAAAGTCCTGAAATTTTTCCGGTCGTACGGTCTGGATCATACATCCTGCAAAAACGTATACAATCCACGGGCGCAAAACGATCCCAATCTCTCTCAAGTCCTACCGGTGAGACCACATTCAAAGTCCCACCAAAAAATAAAAAAATAATAATAAAAAATAATAAAAAGAATAAAAAGAATGGTATGTCCACAAGCAAAATGGGTACGGATGAAAACCCGAAAGGGCTCCGTGAGTAAAAACAGCAGGACTACCGGCGAGTTTATGAAAACCCGAAAGGGCGCAAACTCGTAAAAAAAAAATGAAATGAAATGCACTCGCAAAGTCCTCTCGACTTTGTGAGGAGAAAATTCCCGCGTGAGATCCTTACGACTCACAAAGGAGCAACACACTTAGGAGTCCCCACGACTCCTAAGGAGAAAATACACCTACGAGATCCCTTCGACTCGTAGGGAGAAAATACTTTTATGGGACCCTTACAGCCCATAAATTGAAAAGTCTTAGGTGATAGGGACCTAAAACCTGTCTCCTAAGCCATCGTTTCCTAATAAGAAAACGCAAATGATGATTCGCTCCTGGTACTATATTCCAGTGTAGCGATGCTGATGCAAAAAAAAAAAAAAGCCAATCCCCAAATCATCTCATGACAAATGATGATTCGCTCTTGGTACCATATTCAGGTGTAGCGATGCTGATGTCAACCCAAATCAAATCAAACCAACAACCTCTACGGCGGAATCATGCTCCGTCCCAGAATTTACCCCGTGTCGAAATCATGCTTCGCCTCGGGATATCTACCTTCCCTACCGGAATTATGCTCCGCCTCGGAATCAAATCAACCAACAAGCTCTACGTCGGAATTATGCTTCGTCTCAGAATGCACCCCGTGTCAAATGATGCTTCGCCTCGGTGTACCTGCCTTCCCTGTCGAAATTATGCTTCGTCTCGGAATCAAGTCAGCCAACAAGCTCTGCGCCGGAATCATGCTCCGTCTCAGAATATACCCCGTGTCGAAATCAATGCTTCGCCTCGGAATATTTGTCTTCCTTGTCGGAATTATACTTCGCCTAGGAATCTACCTCTGAATCAAAATCATGCTTCGGTCAGAATGTCTGCCGCTCATCGGAATGATGCTCCGATCTCTGGAATTATGCTCCGCTCTTCGGAATGATGCTCCGATCTCTGGAATTATGCTCCGCTCTTCGGAAAGATGCTCCGAACTCTGGAATTATGCTCCGCCCATCGGAATGATGTTCCGAACCCTGGAATTATGCTCCGCTCTTCGGAAAGATGCTCCGAACTCTGGAATCATGCTCCGCCCTTCGGAATGATGCTCCGAATCCTGGAATCATGCTCCGCCCTTCGGAACGATGCTCCGAATCCTGGAATTATGCTCCGCTCTTCGGAATGATGCTCCGAACCCCTGGAATCATGCTCCGCTCTTCGGAATGATGCTCCGAATCTTGGAATGATGCTCCGCTCATCGGAATGATGCTCCGATCCCTGGAATCATGCTCCGCCCTTCGGAATGATGCTCCGATCCCCTGGAATCATGCTCCGCTCATCGGAATGATGTTCCGATCCTTGGAATTATGCTCCGCAAATTGGAATGATGCTCCGATCCTTGGAATTATGCTCCGATCCTTGGAGTTATGCTCCGCTCTTCGGAATGATGCTCCGAACCCCTGGAATCATGCTCCGCTCTTCGGAATGATGTTCCGAATCCTGGAATGATGCTCCGCTCATCGGAATGATGCTCTGATCCCTGGAATCATGCTCCGCCCTTCGGAATGATGCTCCGATCCCCTGGAATCATGCTCCACTCATCGGAATGATGCTCTGATCCCTGGAATCATGCTCCGCTCTTCGAAATGATGCTCCGATCCCCTAGAATCATGCTCCGCTCATCGGAATGATGCTCCAATCCTTGGAATTATGCTCCGCAAATTGGAATGATGCTCCGCTCATCGGAATGATGCGCCGATCCTTGGAATTATGCTCCGCTCTTCGGAAAGATGCTCCGAACTCTGGAATCATGCTCCGCTCTTCGGAAAGATGTTCCGAACTCCGAGATGATGGTCCGCCCCTAGAATGATGTTCTACCTCGAAGTCCAACTTCAAGATCCATCAATTTCATGCACACAATTCAAATGTGCGGTGTGCATTTATTAATGGGGGGCACTTTGTTGGGGTAAAAATTTACACCCCGGTTAACCGAGTCAAAATCAAGGTCAACCCCCAAGCTAGGTGGGCCGAAGCCCAGGTCAAGCGGGCCCATGCCCAAGTCGAGCCCACGGCCAGCCTCCCCATGCCAACAACAAAATCATGTAATAAATAATTTTTATGTAATTTTTTATACATTAATGTATGCAAAATGGGCACAAAGCCAATATTTTGTAAGCCCATGGCTTATGTGCAAAAATGAAATGGCACATGAGCCATGGGATGGGCAAAACGCCATTTTGTAAAGCCCAAGGGGCTATATGTAAATGTGTAAGCCTATATAAGACAACATGATGATGAATAAAGCAAGACTTTTCATTCTCTCCACAAAAATTTTAGATCTGATATCTTTTGTGCCTCCTACTCCTTCTCCAAGGTTCTAAACCTTCTCATTTTCTTTTTGAATTAAATCAAGAGTTTTACTCTTTCTTTTCAAAAAACTAAGAAGTATTCCACCACAAAACCCACAAAGGGGAACTTGGATCTACCATTAGATCTCAAAAAGGAGAGAATTTTAGATCTCACATCTCTTGACCGTCAAGATCCAGCCAACAGAGGAGGAAGAAGAAGAACCCCTTTCATCAACCAAAACATTTCAGGAGTTTAACTCCATATATTTAAATATATATATATATATAATAAATATTTCCTTTCCGAAGCATAGCTTCTGGTTTTGGGACTAAAAGCCCCCCCTTTTCTCGCCAGTGCCCTGCGCCCGAGCGCAGAGCGCCCACGTGCCGACACGTGGCGCGCTTGCGCTCAGGCGCACTGCGCTCGAGCACAGAGCGCCCACGTGCCGACACGTGGCGCGCTTGCGCTCAGGCGCACTGCGCTCGAGCGCAGAACGCCCACGTGCCGACACGTGGTGCGCTGTGCTCAGGCGCACTGCGCTCGAGCGCAGAGCGCCCACGTGCCGACACGTGGCGCACTGCGCTCGAGCACAGAGCGCCCATGTGCCGACACATGGCGCACTGCGCTCGAGCGCAGAGCGCCTACGTGCCGACACGTGGCACGCTTGCGCCTGAGCGCACAGCACCTTAGCGCACAGCGCTCAAGGCGCTGGCCCCACGCATCCCTTGGATGCTTTTCCCCCCTCTTTTTATGTACATACATATATATATACATATGTATACATATTTACACACACATTTACCCCATGACACTGTCCCTGTTAGAAAAAAATTTCTAACGAGGCGCTGCCCCGCACCCCGCAAGGGGGCTGCTAGCCCTCTTGACCCCCAGCCCACTATCCGGGTAGCGGGACCCCCGTAAAAACTCTGCGGGGCCCCCGATATATCCAAAACCCCTTCAAAACACATCACACGCACACTGCATATTGAGTTCGCATGACCAGTTTAACCCGTTAATCGAAGGTTCCCTCGCTCCAAAGGCGAGGGGTAATTAACGGCAGCTTAGTCCACGGCTGCCGGAGATTCGGATCCCCACAATCAATAAACCACGGCCTACCCTAGGCAGGGGGAATCTGTAGTACGCCTGATAAGCGCGCACGTATTCCCATCTCAATGGGGTGACAAAAAACACCCTACAAAGTGACCTACTGGAGAAGGTGAAACTTGTTATCGCTTTTCGATAACATAATTAAATGCAGGGGCTTGCACCTGCAGGGAAGAGCATTCCCACAATCAAAATCCCTTCATCATTTTGGGGGAACCTGAAAAATCAGCTACATCGGTCGCATCTATCAAAACCTCTGATATATGGTGCTATAAATTAATTTGGTATCTTCGGAAAAGTGGATGGATATGTTCCATATAGCATATGTCCCCAAATTCATGCTAGACGTCTCAAATGTCTCAGTCCAGTTTTTGACGGTAAACAACCGCCAACATGAACAAGATGGTCCTCCTCCTGCAGAAGATGTGTGGGATGATGGCTCAGCCGTCAGAACCACCAGTTGTCTCTGGTAATAAGAAGGGGGATGCTACAAGTCCTTTCCAAGCTCCTTCAGCCATGAAGGATGATATGATCTCGAAGGTGCAGCTCAATGAGTACATCGCCCAGCAGATCAAAGTCTACATCGCCAGTGAAACAGCAGCCAAACTGGTCAAAACAGGTCGACCATATCCAGCATGATACAACCAAAAGCAGTATCTGTTGGGATATACGATCCCGAAGTTCAATATCTTCAGAGGAACTGGGAATCCCTATCAACACATCGCGCAGTTCAAAGCAATGTGTAGGAACACGGAGGTGATGATAAGTTGCACATCCGATAGTTCGTCGGCAGCTTGGCAGATACAGCTTTCGAATAATACTCGGAGCTTCCAAATGACTCCATAGAGAGCTTCACAGTTATGGAACTGCTGTTTACATAAAGGTTCGCCAGTGCAAGCAAACGCGCTGCCATCTCCACTCTGATCAATGAAAAGAAGAGATCAAACAAAACGTTTGTATAATATGCCATTCAATGGAAGAACCTTAACTCAAAGTGTGAGCAACCGATCGCGGAAGCTCCAGCCGTCGGAATTTTCATAGGCACCCTAGATCCGCGATCGAAGGTTTACCCATTCCTGTCTTTCGCTAAACCGAACACATATCAAGAGCTCCTTGACAAGTTGGTTCAATTGGAGCGAATCGACCAAATCTCCTCCTGTACAGAAGGGGGATCTCGAGACAGTAAAGGCAAAAACAAGGCGGCGTTTGTTTCCAATGATCAACAGCAACAAGACGCTACCAAAGAACCTAACAGTCCCAACAATAATCGTTCGGGTCCCACCCTTGAAGAAAAGATGGGGCGTGAATATTCATTTCATCGTGACAAGATGAAGAAGTTATTCGACCTTGCCATGAAGAATCGAATGTTCTCACTACCTGAACCCCAATGACCTGCACAAGAAAACACGATCAATGACCCCAACTATTGCCTATATCATCGAGTTCTAAGTCACCTAATTGAAGACTACTTCGTATTCAAGAATTGGGTCAAAGATCAGTATAGGCAGGGCAAATTCATGCTGACAGACAAGTGGAAGGTGGATCCTCTACAAAAGCAAATCTCAAAGAAAGCCGATACAATAGGGGCATTTTGTTCGATGGTAACGGAAAGCCCGTGAGAAATGGTCCTTTCATCAAAAACTAAGAAGATGCTAAAAGAATTGCGTGCATTCCCGGTAATCAAGTGGAAAAATCCGCTTGAGCCACAGATCAACAAAAGGATGTTCATACCACGTCATACTCTAAAGGTCGAGAGTAAGGAGAAAAGTCTCCTAATTCCCTTTTCTAAGAAAAAGAAGAAGAAGAAGGACAAGAAACCCGTACAGCCCGACGAATATGTTGATAGCCGTACAGACCTTC
Source organism: Agapanthus africanus (assembly GCA_030015575.1). Classification (NCBI taxonomy): domain Eukaryota; kingdom Viridiplantae; phylum Streptophyta; class Magnoliopsida; order Asparagales; family Amaryllidaceae; genus Agapanthus; species Agapanthus africanus. Next base: position 74,125,370 of record JASDDO010000028.1, read on the forward strand.
AAAAGTATATTGATGCCTGGAAGAATACAATCGGAAGGCACGTACTCCTATTACACTCGAAGAATTGCTCCAGCATCTCTTTGAAGAAAGCGGTTCTGAAGAATAAGACCCGACAGAAGAAGATGGGTGTGTAGAAAGTTGCCACATGGTCTCTTATTCTTTTGTATCAAATGAATAAGAAGACGCTTCGTCGAGAAACAACATGGCCGAGCAGGGACCAGGGCCTACACCAAGTGCTCCAAATCTGTTATAAAAGGATCTAATTGACAGTCTGATAAAAGAAGCTGTTCAAGAGGGAGAGGATATCATAAGGCATGAGATAGTCATCTATGAAAATGCCAAACGACTATGCCTAAGCAAACAATTCGCAAAACGGATGAGTCATAATACTCCCCAACTGCAGCTACCTCCGTCCTCCTCTACAGGAAAGGAATCTCGAAGCAACAGAGGTAAGAACAAGACGGCGTTTGCCGCCAATACCTAACAATAGCAGGATGGCTCCAAATCATCTTGCCATCAGAATAATAACTTTTTGCGTCGAACTCTTGACAAGAAGATGGAGCGGGAATACTCTTTTCCTCGTGACAAGACAAAAAAGTTGTTTGACCTCGTCACGAAGCACCGAATGCTATCGTTGCCAGAACCTCGATGGCCAGCGCAAGAAAATGCAGTCAATGACCCTAATTATTGCCTATACCATCAAGTTATAAGTCTCCCGATTAAAGACTACTTCGTACTCAAAAATTGGGTCGAAGAGCGGTACAAGTAGGGCAGGTTCATGTTGACCGATAGCTGGAAAGTGGACCTATCACAGAAGCATGCGTCGAACAAAGTCGACACTTAGGGGTCCTCATGACTCCTAATGAGAAAATACACCAACGAGATCCTCTTGACTCATAGGAAGAAGAATACTTTTATGAAACCCTCACAACTCATAAAAATTGAAAAGTTTTAGGTGACAGGGACCTAAACTTGTCTCCTAAGCTAAAGCCCTACGGCCGGTCTCCAAATTGACTACCGTATACAATCCATAGGCTACCTGCAATAAAGTTGTATTCAATACATCCTCCATTGGACAACCAAGCTACCAATGAGAAGAGGACCCACTCACGTATCCTTATGATATATGAGGAGTACATTAAAAAAAAGGGTAAGTCTACAAGCAAAAAGGGTACGGATGAAAACCTGAAAAGGATCTGTGAGTAAAAACAGTGAAATTACTCGCGAGCTTATGAAAACTCGCAATAGCACAAACTCGTTCAAAAAAAATGAAAAAAAAATGCCACTAAAGGTGAGCAATACTCCCAATGTGTGGTGAGCATCACTTGTGAGTCCTCTCAACCCATAAGGAGAAAACACTTTTGTGAGATCATTATTGTTTATCGCCGAAAACTGGAGGCAGACTGGGTTAGAACGACTTACCTGAATTTGGGGGCAGTTACATTGGTTTGATCCATCCACCTCTCCGAAGAAACTAAGTTGATTTATAGCTCCATATATCGGAGGTTTGGAAGGATACGACCATTGTAGCTGAATTTCAAATTCTCTCTCAGGGTGAGAGATTTATTGATTATAGAGACGCATCTTTCTTGCAGGCGCAAACCCCTGCAGTTAATTACGTTATCGTAATCGATAACAACTTTCTGCACTCCAGGATTTTAGCTTCATGTGTCATGTCTTTTGGTTCATTTTTATTTAGGTTGTCCTTGGATTGTATACGGAGACTAATTTTAACGTCACTCGTAGGGCATGGAACTAATTTTAACGTCACTCGTAGGGCATGGATTAGTCCAAATCTGTACATATTTTAGATTTGGGATTTTGGGTCCATGTTGGTATCGTGGTTTGCCAATGGGAGTGAAATTAGGTCGCATTTCTCACATATGTGAAGTCCATCGGTTCACATGAGAGAATATGCTCTATTTAAGGATCGTTAGTCTCGTTCAGAAACTAAGATCAACTTAAATATCATGATCATATATTAAGAGTTTTGTTCTCAGTTGATCATTTGATCATATATAAAGGATAAGCTTCCATACTTAGTTTATTTACTAAGTTTTCAAGCTTTTGCTTGGCATCATGTGCGCTTGCGCACTTCGGATGCACATAGCTATCATGTGCGCTTGCACGCTTGGGGTGCGCATGTCATCAGCGCACGTGCGTGGCGCGTGGTGCGCACAACATGACGTTCAATGGAACTTGGTTTCGTTTGAAGTTGGCCCTTGGGCCTAACACTTGCGCACGTGTTGTGCACGTGTGCGCAGCGCACTCTTCCGTAAGAGAGCGATCTTGAATTGGGTGTGCGTGTTTTCCACATGGTGCGCAGCGCAATGCCTTGGGTGCATCCTAGTTTGTGAATGATGGTGTCTTTCAGGAAAGCCTTCGGTTTCAATTTTCTGAGTGCATTTGCGCACCTATTAGGGCAAACCCTAGTTTTGTGAAAGTTCATATTTTCCAAGGAAAATATTGCTTTCAATGAAGCCTATGCTTCAATTCCAGGGAGTGCATGCTCTGTTTTGGACCTTTGGCGTTGGGAAGTAAAGGTTCGATTTTTATGTAATTAAACATATTTTGGTGGAGCTTTCTCCTCAAGATCTTGGACCTTATGATCAATCCCTTCATGAAAGCCTATGCTTTTGTAAAGAGGAGATAAATTCTAAGATCTTTTGATCTTACATATGATGATCTGAAGCTCTAAGGAAGCTTATGCTTCAAAAAGGAGAGATTTTCTCTAATGTATTTTTACCTAGCGGAGACTAGGGTTTCTTCGAGAAGAATTGGAGACACGGGCCTTGATAACTTTTTCTCAGTTGATGAAGAAGGTGAAGATCCAAAATTATAATAACGCGGATGGTGATTTTTCTCCCCAAGGGCTCTTATTTATAGGAGGGGAATAGTTAGGGTTTTTTCCCAACTAAAAGATTTGAATTGATTCATATCAATTCAGGATGCACGCGCACTATTGGATTGTTGATCCCAAAATTTATTTGTTAAGATAGTTAACAAGGAAGATTTTCTTTCAAAAGAGCAGAGGCTCTAACAAGAGTGCATGTCTCAAAAGTGCGCTTGCGCACCGTGCTTTGCACGTGTAGCGCATCGCTTGTGCATGCGCCCATGCATTACACGTAGCTTAAGTGAAAATGCGCGTTAGAAGTTTGTGCTTCAATTTTCAATGTAGCCTACGCTACAAGAAAGGGGTGCGCCCTATTTTAGGCGGGAACAAATGCCTTCCACTATTTTACCCACGTAAATATGTATGTAGGTTAAATAGTGCAAAGTAATGCACCGCTAGAAATTTGATGGCTTAAGAAATATGTTTAGGTCCCTGTCACCTAAGAATTTTTCAATCTTCATGAGCTGTAATGGTCTCACAAAGTTGTTTTCTCCTTAGGAATCGTGTGGATCCCATAAGTATATTTTCTCCTCCTTAGAAATCGATTGAATCCCTAAGTGTATTTTCTCTTATAAGTCGTAAGGATCTTACGAGAGTGTTTTCTCCTTACGAGTCGAGAGGAAACGTAAGTGGTTTATTCTCCTCATTGGTAGCTTGGTTAGCCAATGGAGGGTATTTGGGTGTAACTTCTTTGTGAATAGCACATGGATTGTATACGGTAGTCAATTTGGTAACAGGCCGCAGGGTATTGATGGCTTAGGAGACAGATTTAAATCCCTGTCATCTAAGCCTTTTCAATGTTATGAGCCGTGAGGATCTCATAAAAGTTTTTTTTCTACGAGTCGAGCGGATTACGTAAGTGTATTTTCTCTGTAAGAATCGTGAGGATCTCTAACTGTGTTTTCCTTTTGTGAGTTATAAGGATCCCACAAAGGTGTATCCTTTTTTACTTTTGTCATGCGAATAAAAGAAACCATTTTGAGTAGCACTTCTTTGTGCTAAAATGACCTGGCTTAGGTTATTTACTCATCTCAGAGCATTCAGTTTATTCTCTTTTTAGACGTGGATAAACTCAGACCGACGTTAACATACCCCCATTAGTATAAGAGGCCGTCAGGTTTGTGGTACTGGGTATAGTCCATCGCAGCATTGCTTTGGCTAATTTCTTCTCGATTTGCATTCCTTTAAAATACCTTTCGATTAGCCATGCACTTGTCGTATCTCCAATCCTTTCTAAGGAGAGACATAGCGTCTTAAGTAATCTTCCTAGGCTGGTGTATGCATGTTGTCGTCAGAGATTCAACGTTAGGCATCACTATGGCGTTTTACCTTGAGGTCAAACTCTTTTTGAGTCCCAGAGAAGTCATAAATGCACCCTTCTGAGGTGAGATGACATCTAATGGTATTTAGGCATGTATATGCTGCCATCGAGACCTGGAGCTAGGAATTTACCGTCACTCCGCTTTTGCTTTAGCTCCTTTGAGTTTTCATGACGTCGCGTCTGTACCCTACTGGAGTAAGAGGAACATCCAAGTAGTCTTTAGGCTGTATTGCCATTAAGACTTGGTGTTAGACCAATGTCGTCGCACTGCTTTTGTTTTGACCCTTTGGTCTTTCCTAATGCCGTGTCTGTACTACGCTGGAATACGATAGGGCGTTGAATTGGTCTTTAGGCTGTATATATATTACCATCAAAACTTTATTCTTTGTTTGACAAAGCATACCGAAACATATTGTTCACCTTCATTTATTTATGCCCGTAGATTGTATACAAGAGTCGGGATCAAACTACTTGTAGGGTAGAAAAATTTTCTTTTCTCTTTTTTTATATCTATGATTGCTCTATCATTTCAGGTTTTTATCACGAAGGTCGTAATTGCCCAATCATTTCAGCTATTTATTCGTGGTTGCCCAATTATTTCGACTATTTCATTTTATTTTTACTCGCTGATTTTTATTGCGGGTTGCCCAATTATTTTGACTTTTTTTACTCGCTGATTTTGTTGCGAGTTGGTGCTCTTTTTGGCATCAACATCGCCGTGCAGGAATAGTACCGGAAGTGAATCATCATGTCCCTTTTGAGAAAACATGGGATTTGGGTTTTATGTCGGCATCAGCACCGCTAACACTGAAACATAGTGCCAGAAGCAACTCATCATTTTCCGTCGGCCATTGGACAATGGTGGCTTAGAAAACAGGTTTAGATCTCTGCCAACTGTTGGGGTCAAAAATTACACCCCGATTGACCAAATCAAAGTCAAAGTCAACCCCCCAGCCAAGTGGGCCCGAGGCCAAGCAAGTGGGGCCAAGCCCAAGTCAAGACCGAGCATGGAAGGGACCGGTCCCATGATAAAAAGAATGAAGTAATAAATTAGTTTAATGTATTTTTTAAATAAATGTATGAAAAATGGGCAAAAAGCCAAAATTTTGTAAACCCATGGCTTATGTGCAAAAAGAAATAAGCACATGAGGCATGAGGAGGCACAAGTGCCATTTTAAAAAACCCAAGGGGCTATTTGTAAAGTGTGTAGACTATAAAAAGGAAACATGATGAGAAAATCAATAACAACTTTCATTCTCTCAAAAATTCTAGGGTTATGCCTCCTTCTTCTTCCTCGTGGTTTTAAACTTTCTTCTCTTTCTTTTGAATTAAATCAAGAGTTTAACTCTTCTTTTCCGAAAAATAAATAGTTTTTCACCATAAAACCCTCGAAGGGGAGCTCGGATCTCCCATCAAATCTCGAAAAGGGAGACTTTTAATCTCAATGCCCTTTTTCTCCAAGATCTAACAAAAAAATGTAGGGTTCCTAGGCACGCTAATGAGGTCTCACAAGGCATCAACCATGCCAATTTCAAATTTTACGAGTGCCGAGAAACCCTAATACGGATCGTTAACTAGATATCTAGGCGAAAAGAAGAACTAGTAAACTACTTTACTAAGAGTAATCGGAAATACAACCTTTGTAGATCCGGTTCTCCACCTCCATGGCTCCGCGATGAAGTCTCCTCGCTGTACAAATGGAAACCCGGGCTCTAGCGTCGGCTTCATCGGAGAAATGGGCGGGCTAGGTCGTCGATGTCGATGCCGAAGATGATCTACGTCGAGGCATCGCAAGATCAAGCTCCCACTTCACCAAGTCATGAAACTTGTGAAGAAAACACACTCTACTACTTGGCAAGAGGTAGAGGATGAAGAAATAGGAAGTGGGTTCACTTTAGAATTGGATTTCTCACTCATTTCATCAAATCACCATTGATGGAATCAAGCTTCTTCTTGAAGAAGAAGAAGAAGAAGATGAAAAATGTTATGATAAGTTATTTAAAAATAGAAAGGAAAATGAATTCTTATCATAATTGTAACCATGGTAAAGTGTAGAGAGCTAACTATAGTTAAATGAATGGTTAGGGTTAATGAGATGAAGACAAAAGGGATTCTTTGGTCAAAGCTTCATGAAGCTTCAACAAGCTTCATGAAAGAAACCCTTTTGTTTTTCTTTTCTCTTTTCATTTCTTTTAATCCAAATTAAAAGATAAATGAAAGAATAAATGAAAACCCTAACCATTAACTAACCATGGTTTAATCTTTACACTTGACCAAGTTAACATGTATCATCAAACATGATACAATCAAGTGCACAAAATATATCACATATACAATGTGCACATCCGAGTGAGAAAATCGATCTTAAATGAACCGATACTAGTTAATGCAAAGTAATATATCAAATATATAATTATGCATTAAATTATTAAATCAACACTTGATTTAATGATCCGGTCATATCGCATATAACCGACTAATATCTACAGTAACAACTTATCGAATCAACACTTGATCCGATAACCCGGCTATATCGCATATAACCGATCAATGTCACATTTCGCGAGAATCGAATACAGTATCACATACTGGTATCATTCTCGGTCCCGCACATATCTCATATGCGCTCCTATTTCGTTTTGCTTGAGCCAGGAAACCTCTGTGTAGGACTCTAAAGACTCGTCAATACGCCGGCAGCAGGTGATGATCATATCAAACACCCACAAGCCGCAAGCGGTCTGCTAAACGTAACGGCCACCCGGGTATTGAGCGATCAGAAGATCGACGAGCAAGCCCGCTCATACTCCTGTGAATCCAACCAGTAACACTTACCGCACAGTCCGGTCTGATCGTCTGATATGTCGCATATCTCGCCTAGGGGTGGTAAACGACAGACCCCAATAGCTTGATAAGTCGTGTCGATATGAGGTCTATAACAATTCGAGAAACTACTGGTAACACTTACCAGTATATCTCAGCAACCCTGGCCAGGGATTTCCTGTTATAGCCAATCGAACACAGCGCAACATCAACCCCCTATACCGGGAGAGACGAATCCCCTCCTATCGCTCATTGCCTCCATGTGATTCGGGACTGTACCCAAAAACCACCATTTTGCACGCCCTCTTGGACGTGGTAAGATGGAAATCAAAGCACAGTAGGAACCACACAAGACTCTATGACGATCTCGGGTCAACAGACTACTCTGTACCAGTGTCACCAGAGAACTGCCATCTGACGTAAGGTATAATACCATCTGGGAGTTCTCAGCGAGTCCGTCCAGTGTACCCAGTCTCCACTGAGCACCCGTATATCATCTCTGATGTCAAACACCAATGGATATGGGATCATCCATCGCCCATCTGTATGGGTCGAGAAGGTATACGCTAGTCTACTCTGGTATATCGATGCCCCGTCTCGATATACCTACGACTAGGGACTTTGAAGGATGTACTTATGGACTACCATGTCCCCACTAGTATGATCCTCATCATAGTCCAGGTAGTCAAGTACTCATCCTAAGGGCTTTACCAACATGTAACAGAGAGACAATCAGTGTACACGTTAAGGTAAAGATCAACCAGATAGCATACTATCATGTCGAGCAAGAAAGTCCTGTCTATATACGTCCAAGCATCCACTACAATATACATCCAATGTACAGTAATGGCCTCTAGGGCATACATATAACTAACAATCTCCCACTTGCACTAGGGCCATCTGTAGCAGTGGTTGCAGTATCTCATACTCAACCATCCCATAATAGTCTCTCTCTGGGAATAGGCCTTCGTGAGTGGATCCGCCGTGTTATCCTCTGAGTCTGCTCTCCTTACCTCAATCACCCTGGAGATCAACCATCTCCATGATCAGGTGATACTGCCTTAGAATATGTCTGGATCACTGATGGGACCGGGGTTCCTGGCATGAGCCACAACTCCATTGTCACACAATGGAAGGAACAAAGTTCATCTCATGAACCAATATACATCCAGACTACCTCTTTGGTAGCATCTTAAGTAGCGATGTATCGAGCCTTTATCATCTAGTATGCCACGGTATCTAGCTTGGAACTCTTCCAACATACCGTCCCTTTACTAAGGGTAAAGACAATGCCTGTGACTGACATACAGTCATCTTTATCACCCTGGAACACTTCCAGTGATTCTCCCCAGTATCGATTGATACCTTCTCACTACAACTAGTGAGTATCCTAACATCCAATTAGATCTATCTCATAGATCCAAAATCCAGGATTTAGGAGGTATCACTTTGATCCTTTATGGAGAATCATTGTGATAAGCGGAGATTGATCGAGCGTAGCATAGGAAACTCCTTCCCTATCAAGAGTATGTCATCCACGTACTCTACGAGGATCGTCACTATACTCCCTACTACCTTTTTGTATATACAAGGTTCATCTACCATTTTGATGTTGTCAAACTCTTTGACTAACACATCAAAACAGATGTTCCAACTCCGCGATACCTGCTTTATCCTATAAAGCATCTTGCACACGTTTCCGCTGCTCCCACTGTCTACGAAGCCCTCTGGCTGTGTACTTATAGACGTTCTCTTCTAAAACATCATTTAGAAAAGCAGTCATGGCACCCAACCGCCAGATATCGTAGTCATGGTATGTAGCCATGGCAAATAGGATCTGGACGGACTTAAGCATAGCCACTTGAAAAGGTTTCATCATTATCCACACCTGGTCGATGACGAAAAGCTTTAACAAGTCTAGCTTTGAAAGTCTCAACTTCTCCATCTACACCAAGTAATCTTCTCAAGATATACTTGCTCCTGATGGGGATTTAACCCTTCAGATATAGCAACCAAAGTCCATACTTTGTTAGTGTACATGGATTCTATCTCAGATCACTAAGCATCCAGCCATTCTTACAGAGTCTTACTCCTGATGGCCAGATCGAAACTAGTTGGGTCATCATCTCATGATGCAATCCTCGCTCCCACTGTCATAGAGAAACCGAAGTATCTCTCAGGCGGGTGAGGAACTTTACTAGATCGGCGGAGAGGCTGAGGTTCGTTGGTTACTACTGAATCCTTTGGTTCTATCAAATCATCAGCTGCAGTTTGTATGGCTGGAACATTTCCAGTTCTACATAACAGACCTTGCCTCAAGTTTGTCCGGATTTTGCTTTTAGACATAGCCTGGACAACCCCAAATCTTAACTAACTTAAGATATGGGCTCTTCCCTTATCAATCACATATGAAGTGGAAGGCAACTGATTTGATTCGAACCCTATTCAATAGGTATGCAGCTTCTCAAGTGCATAACTCCCAAAAAGGAAATAGGTAACTCAGTAGTACTCATCATAGAGCACACCATATCACATAGGGTGCTATTGCTCCGCCCCGATATACCATCGTGCTATGGTGTATACGGAGGAGTAATGCTGAGAGAGAATCTCATTCTCCTTTAGAAAAGTCCAGGATTTCCGTGCTCAAGTATTCTCCTCCTTGATCTCATCAAAGGACATAATACTTATACCCGTATTGGTTCTCTACTTCTAACTTATATTCTGTGAATATCTCAAAAGGTTCGGACTTGTGTTTCAACAGGAACATAGGTCTGAATCTCGAAAGATTATCAGAGAATGTAACGAAGTACAAAGAACCGGTCCTGGCATATGTAGACAGGGGACCTTACATACATCATCATGTATCAGTCCCAAGAGTTCAATAACTCTTTCTCTGTTTCCAATAAACAAAGCTATGGTCATTTAATCTTTGTGACATGACTGGCAAGTTTCATAAGATGTAAATTCAAACTGATTTAAATATGCATCTAAAATGCAACTTCAGCTAGTCGGGTCACATTGATCTGACCTAGTCTACAATCCCTCAAGAAGAATTCGTTCATTTCTGAACTCTTCCTCTTGTGTGTGTACCATATACTAAGAACTGTAGTTTGATTTAGAACATCAATGCTTTTAGATAACGTGCCTGAACCGATCAACTTTTGATATAGGAAATGTTCAAAACATAATCCATCAATACAAAATTTTATCATTTCTTTACTTATAAAGAGACTGATATGATTTTGTATATAAGGTTCGGTATCTAATAACATTCGTTCAGAATCAATGTATTGGTAATACAGGGTGACAGTGACCAACAAACTTGGCTGCAACACTTGCCCCGTTTTCTGCCTCATGAAACTTATCACCCGTTCTCAGTTCTCTACCTAGCAGTAGCCCTATATAACAGATTACATATCTGGGATCCTGATCTGGTATCACATACCCAGGACGTAGAGGATACAGAGAAACAGTTCTTTGTAATGAACACACCCGAAGATGATGCATCAGCATGCACTCTCTTCATTTGGGCGGCACGGGAAATCTGGTATTCCCCAATTTCCTGCTCTGTCTTATAACAATTATAAGTTGGAGCGGGACCAACGTTCCCCAGCTCAGTATAACAAGCGGGTTCGGTCAATATTCCGTATTATTATCTTGATTAAGGCGTGATATGGTCGCTACCTGGAGAGAGAGAGAGAAGAAAACACTCAGCGTGCGCTCTTGCAATATCAGATTGGTTATTATTTTATCTAATCAGGATGGCTCCCACTGCTTTTTATCAAATCTTCCTTCAAACCCTAAAAGGAAAGACTAGCCGGGATTAATTACACACTACAAGTTCGCCAATCTTTCAGCCAGGCCAGTGTCGGTACTTTGAGGGAGGTCCCCCGTGCTTTCGCACGAACCTAATTAATGTAAACCTCGTTTTCCCAGAGGCGTAACCTCGTTAACACCTTTCTAGACACCTACTTGATCGGCTAATAGTAATGTGTAAAACTCTCCCAGGAGTAACTCTTACTCGCAGCGGGTATCGGGATCCAACTATCTCATAGAAGGTATGCAATCTCATTGCAAATTTCAACACTTGAAATTCCCGATATATTTTGCCCCTAGCGTGCTATCACCTTGACGCATGCCAAACAACCCATAGTCCGCTAGTCAAGTTCAACCCGTACATTTCTTGATTGAATTAAACCCACCCGCACGACCCTTGACGCATGCCAAACAACGCCGTACGAATACCCTAATCCAATCGCATCGTATGCTAGCAGATAAGCACTAGTTAGCTACCGTACACTACGCCTTGACGCATGCCAAACAACCGCAGCACGAATACTAACTAGTACTTATCTGAAATGATGGAGGGCTACGACAGGTTTTTCTGAAAACCTATTGCGTAATGAACTTGAAATCGTTGTAGAATCAAATGATTTTAAAAATGGAGTGCTTTTGAGGCTTTTCTAGTTTTGCTAAAGGAGTCACTCCCGGTGAAGGGATCGTCGGTCCTTTCCTCGTCGAATGAGGTGCGGGATATATCACATATATCACTGTGCAAAGCAGAAACACTTAAAAGCAATCAAAAGACAAACCGAGTGTGTAGCATCTGCCAGTTATTGCTAAAGGAGTCACTCCCGGTGAAGGGATCTCGGTCCTTTCCTTATCGAATAAGGTGCAGGATATATCACATATACCGCTGTGCAAAGCAAGAACTGTAGCTACCTGTTTTATTTTGAAATTTGATTCTACAACATCTTAGGTTTCTTTTCTTTCATTAATCACATTAATGAAGTCCCATCATTTAAGTCACCTAAACATCACAGATAAATACGACGTACACTTATGCCATCCGCATTCGCCTCGATGTCCCCTCGTACACCGTTAGGTTAGGTAACTAACGGCAGAGCGGGGCAGGGCTAGCGCGGGTGTAAAACATAAGTAACGTCTATATAATATATCATATATACTATATACAGCATTTATCACAGAACATATCACATGATCACATCACAGATATCGCAGCAGAAGAATCATATGAAATATTGGATATACTAGGACGTCCGTGTTTTCAATACGAGCCAGTATAAAACACGGATTCCACGGTCGTGATGAATAGCCAAACCCACACCCCTAGACCCCTACGAGAGCGGCAAGCAACCCTACCAATTCTAGAGTTAGGAGACCCGGACTCGACTCCTCGAGTTGGTCTCCCACTGGACTCCAGAACCCGGTTACTTGTGCTCCCCTCCTTGGGTCTATCCTAGTGCGGAAAAGTAAATAATATACAAACGGTGACATCTTCCGCAACCTGGAAGTGCCCCAATAAAAGAATATTACATACAAGTTTTTACATGAATGAAAATGAAAAACACTCATCTCAAATAAAAAACCCCGGCTATTCAAACACGACGATCCAATATAACATATCCAGCAACACATAACATCACATGTCATCAACGTAAGTAAACATGCGTATCCCAATTGTCGTTGACATATAGCAACGAAACCGGCGATATCACATATTACACTTACGGTCACAGAAAAGAAAGTGTAAAACTACAATAGTTGGAATCCGCAATCTCCTCAGACATCGCATGCCAGACCAAATGAATTCCTTAGACATCACATGCCTAACAATTATAAACCCCGCATTTTAGTCTCATTATCGAAAACACTTTTCAATATCAAGTCGGGCAATTCAACAAGATTCCCGACATACTGATCGAATGCTCGTTGCAAACTTTAGTAGACGGCTGCACCCCCGATGCCGTCGACGAAATGCACCAAGGCAGAACACCGCTGCCGCGAGCACCCGGACGGATGCTTTCGGCGACGGGGTTCTCCTACAGTCACTTGGTTGGGGCTATGGAGTGAGGCTGTCTATTAAGTTTACCAGGCGAATATCCGCGTACGCTACGTGATTGCGACGGACTTTTGATCACATCAAAATTCCGTGGCAACCGATCAAGTGAGACTAAAGTGCTATATTTATAACATTCATTCAGTTATCTCATAACTCTTTGTGAATTCCAATTATTGTATCACATTCCAGATAATTAGAAAATGTTAAACTTTCCGATCGAACAATCGAACACCCAAGTTTTCCCGATACAGCTCAACACATGAAATAAGTCTAACAACATTCAGTTCGTGCCTCAGTACCAACGGTCCAGCCGTAGAAGGGTCAAGCCAACGCCTCACATGTGGCACGCCGTACTGCCCCAAACCCTAAGGTTCAAAGGGCAGTTCAAGACGGTCACATAATCGAGTTAAGGTTTGTTGTCTTCTAGAGGGTCTATCGCGTTACTTGCACTACTTAGAACGTCGTTAAACTACGGAAAAATCCAACACTTGGAAATTTCCCGACAGGGGAAAAATTGGGTATTTATATCCGGTCGAACTTTTTAACATATTCTAAAATTTATCCGGAAAGCCTCATAGACAAAATCTGATAATCCGATCGAATCATCGAATCCCCAAAAAAACCCCAGAAAATTCAACTCTTGAATAATATTTAAAAATACCCAGAGAACTCAGCACTGAATAAAAGAAGTTACTGTGCAAAATTGGAAGCGTGACGTCACACTTTAGCCGCGGAACCGCCGCATAAGCTAGGCTTATGCCGCGGTTCCGCCGCGCATTAGAGGGATCATGAGATAAATTTTGCGCCGTAATTCTTAGAATTCCCTGATGATTTTTCTGCATATTTTTAATTTGGAAAAATCCCAGTTTTTAGAAAAAGTCCAGAGAGCTATTTTGGGGTTAGGGTTTTGGTTCGATCGGGTTTCAAACGTCGTCTACACATCGCCTAAGGCTCTAGCTAGGCTCTGATACCACTGTAGGGTTCCTAGGCACGCTAATGAGGTCTCACAAGGCATCAACCATGCCAATTTCAAACTTTACGAGTGCCGAGAAACCCTAATACGGATCGTTAACTAGATATCTAAGCGAAAAGAAGAACTAGTAAACTACTTTACTAAGAGTAAACGGAAATACAACCTTTGTAGATCCGGTTCTCCACCTCCATGGCTCCGCGATGAAGTCTCCTCGCTGTAAAAATGGAAACCCGGGCTCTAGCGTCGGCTTCATCGGAGAAATGGGCGGGCTAGGTCGTCGATGTCGATGCCGAAGATGATCTACGTCGAGGCATCGCAAGATCAAGCTCCCACTTCACCAAGTCATGAAACTTGTGAAGAAAACACACTCTACTACTTGGCAAGAGGTAGAGGATGAAGAAATAGGAAGTGGGTTCACTTTAGAATTGGATTTCTCACTCATTTCATCAAATCACCATTGATGGAATCAAGCTTCTTCTTGAAGAAGAAGAAGAAGAAGAAGATGAAAAATGTTATGATAAGTTATTTAAAAATAGAAAGGAAAATGAATTCTTATCATAATTGTAACCATGGTAAAGTGTAGAGAGCTAACTATAGTTAAATGAATGGTTAGGGTTAATGAGATGAAGACAAAAGGGTTTCTTTGGTCAAAGCTTCATGAAGCTTCAACAAGCTTCATGAAAGAAACCCTTTTGTTTTTCTTCTCTTTTCATTTCTTTTAATCCAAATTAAAAGATAAATGAAAGAATAAATGAAAACCCTAACCATTAACTAACCATGGTTTAATCTTTACACTTGACCAAGTTAACATGTATCATCAAACATGATACAATCAAGTGCATAAAATATATCACATATACAATGTGCACATCCGAGTGAGAAAATCGATCTTAAATGAACCGATACTAGTTAATGCAAAGTAATATATCAAATATATAATTATGCATTAAATCATTAAATCAACACTTGATTTAATGATCCGGTCATATCGCATATAACCGACTAATATCTACAGTAACAACTTATCGAATCAACACTTGATCCGATAACCCGGCTATATCGCATATAACCGATCAATGTCACATTTCGCGAGAATCGAATACAGTATCACATACTGGTATCATTCTCGGTCCCGCACATATCTCATATGCGCTCCTATTTCGTTTTGCTTGAGCCAGGAAACCTCTGTGTAGGACTCTAAAGACTCGTCAATACGCCGGCAGCAGGTGATGATCATATCAAACACCCACAAGCCGCAAGCGGTCTGCTAAACGTAACGGCCACCCGGGTATTGAGCGATCAGAAGATCGACGAGCAAGCCCGCTCATACTCCTATGAATCCAACCAGTAACACTTACCGCACAGTCCGGTCTGATCGTCTGATATGTCGCATATCTCGTCTAGGGGTGGTAAACGTCAGACCCCAATAGCTTGATAAGTCGTGTCGATATGAGGTCTATAACAATTCGAGAAACTACTGGTAACACTTACCAGTATATCTCAGCAACCCTGGCCAGGGATTTCCTGTTATAGCCAATCGAACACAGCGCAACATCAACCCCCTATACCGGGAGAGACGAATCCCCTCCTATCGCTCATTGCCTCCATGTGATTCGGGACTGTACCCAAAAACCACCGTTTTGCACGCCCTCTTGGACGTGGTAAGATGGAAATCAAAGCACAGTGGGAACCACACAAGACTCTATGACGATCTCGGGTCAACAGACTACTCTGTACCAGTGTCACCAGAGAACTGCCATCTGACGTAAGGTATAATACCATCTGGGAGTTCTCGGCGAGTCCGTCCAGTGTACCCAGTCTCCACTGAGCACCCGTATATCATCTCTGATGTCAAACACCAATGGATATGGGATCATCCATCGCCCATCTGTATGGGTCGAGAAGGTATACGCTAGTCTACTCTGGTATATCGATGCCCCGTCTCGATATACCTACGACTAGGGACTTTGAAGGATGTACTTATGGACTACCATGTCCCCACTAGTATGATCCTCATCATAGTCCAGATAGTCAAGTACTCATCCTAAGGGCTTTACCAACATGTAACAGAGAGACAATCAGTGTACACGTTAAGGTAAAGATCAACCAGATAGCATACTATCATGTCGAGCAAGAAAGTCCTCTATATATACGTCCAAGCATCCACTACAATATACATCCAATGTACAGTAATGGCCTCTAGGGCATACATATAACTAACAAACAAAAGAAGGAAGAAGGAACCCATCTCAGAAGAACCCATTTTAGGGAAGTCCAAGGCTCGAAGAGAACGAAAAGGAACCTCCTTTCACCATCCAAAATCTAAATCATTTAGGAGTTTAACTCAAAATCAATCTTTAAGGAGTTCAACTCTAAGATCCAAATTCTCAAAGTATTTTAACTCCAGATCCAAATATTTTAAGAGTCTAACTCCAAATCCAAGCCTTTCAGGAGTTTAACTCCAAATCCACATCCAATTTATTCCTTAGGAGTTTAACTCCAAAACCACTCGGGAGTTCAACTCCCAACCCAGGGGCTAAACCCCTTCTTCCGCTGGTGTTTGCAAAGGTAGTGTGTCGTGCACGTGACCCGCTGGCGTCCAGCGACTACGCGCCGCACACGTGACCCGCTGGCATCCAGCGTTCGCATGCCGCGCACGTGACCCGCTGGCATCCAGCGTTCGCATGCCGTGCACGTAACCCGCTGGCCCCCATGCGCCTGGCACGTGACCCGCTGGTGCCCAGTGCCCACGAGCCACACATGTGACCCACTGGCGCCCAGCAATCACGTGTTGTCTAACGCGTCCTTAAGACGCTCTTCACTCTTCTTTTTCCCGCACGCTCCACACTCAAAACACATTCCCTACTTGTAAACTCTGCAAGGCCCCCCGATATGTCCAAGTACCCTTCAAAACATAACACACACATTGCACATTGAGTTTGCATGACCAGTTTTACCCGTCAATCGGAGGTTCCCTCGCTCCAAAAGCGAATGGTAATTAAATGCAGCTTAGTCCGCAGCTGCCGGAAATTCGGATCCCCACAATCAATAAACCCCCGTCTACCCCAGGCAGGGGGAATCTGTAATACACCTAACAAGCGCGCGTATTCTTATCTCAATAGGGTAACAAAAAACACTCTACACCAACTATGGCTTCTTTCAAGTTTATGAACTGTAAGGATCTTATAAAGATATTTTCTCCCTGTGAGTCAAGAAAATCTCATAGGTGTATTTTCTCCTTAAGAGTCATGGGGACCCTTAAGTGAGTTTTCTCTTGTAAGTCGTAAAGATCTTACAAGAGTGTTTTCTCCTTACAAGTCGAGAGGACTCACAAGTGTCATTCACCATGTTGGAGATATCGCTCGCCTTTAGTAGGACTTTGTTGGAACATATTTTGTGTGTCCGTGGATTGTATACAAGAGTCGGAGTCGAACTACTTGTAAGGCAGTTTCCTTCTTTTCACAAGTTCATGCCCTTTCAGGTTTTCACAAACTCGTGGATAGTCCTTCTATTTTTACACACGGAACCCTTTCGAGTTTTCATCCGTGCCCATCTTGCTTGTGGACGTACCGTTTTTTAACGCACCATTCTCCTCATGGTTCGTGAAGATACATGAGTGTGTCTTCTCCTCGTTGGTATCTTGTTTGTCTAAAAGAGGAGGTCTTGGAAGCGATTTTGTTGCGGGTAGCCCATAGATTGTATACGGTAGTCAACTTTGGAGACTGGCCATAAAGCAAAGTATACTTTATGGGAGAATCATTCACCTACGGGACTTGGAGGTGTAACTTTTCTGTAGGTAGCCCATGGATTGTATACGGTAGCCAATTTTGAGACCAACCGTAGAGAAACGCAATAGAACTTGGTTGGGATATGGATTGTTTGTGCCCATGGATTGTATACGGTGCACTTGAAGCGTCAGTCTCGTAGGATGGAATATACTTGGGGAACATTGCTCACCCGGTGGGACTTGGTGGTGATATGGATTATTTATGCCCATGGATTGTATACGGTAGCCAATTTGGAGGTCGGCTATATGGCAAAGACGGCTTAGGAGACAGGTTTAGATCCCTTTCACCTAAGGCTTTTCAATTTTATGAGCCGTGAGGGTCTCATAAAAGTATTTTTCCCTACGAGTAGGTGTATTTTCTCCTTAGGAGTCATAGGGACTCCTAAGTGTCTTTTCCTTTCATGTGTCGTAAGGACTCACGAGTGGGTCTTTTCCATAATGGTAGCTTGGTTCGCTAGTGTGGGTTTTCTTGGACGAGAGTTTTATCACCAGTAGGCCATGGATAGTATACGGTAGTCAATTTGGAGACTGGCCGTAGGGCAAGGAATATTTAAGGAGTATAGCTTCCCAGTAGGAGTTTTAGAGTCTTGACTTAGGAAGATACGGAGCATCATAGGCGTCGTCATCTATCGTTGACCCAAGTCAAAACTCTTTTAGGCGTAGTATTTCTCGAGAAAGCGACCATTTACTGGCCTAAATAGCTTTTCTCCATGCATATTCATTAGTATAAAGGCTCCACCTTGGTAGACCTTATATATGATATACAGGCCTTCATAGTTTGGTTTGAACTTCCCTCGCTTTGCACGGTTAGGGATCATCGGTCTTTTAACGACTAAGAAGAGTACGTCTTTACGAAATGTTCTCGGCCTAATTAGCCTTTCATATGCTTGAGCCATTCTTGCCTTATGAGCTTTCAGACTCTGATACGCTGCAAGACGGGTTTCATTAAGAGCGTCGAGTTCTTCGAGCCGAAGATAGGCGTTTTTCTCATTGGTGAGCTCGTATTGGATCTCCATTCGCAATGAGGCAAGTTCGATCTCCAGTAGGAGCACCGCTTTAGCGCTAAACACTAGTGCATAGGGTGTTGTCTTAGTAGTTGTCTTGAACATCGTTCGATAGGCCCAAAGAGCTTCGTGTAGCCTTTCGTGCCAATCCTTTTTATTCTTGGACACCATCTTCTTTATAAGCTTGGTCAAGGTATTGTTGAAAGCTTCAGCTAGACCGTTGGCTCGGGGGTTATGGACAGAGGAATATCTCCAGTCTATCTTGTGTTGCTATGCGAAACGGCTTATTTTATGGCTTCTATATGTGGATCTATTATCCGAGATTATTCTTCTTGGGACTCCGAACCGATATATCACATGAGTCTTGAAGAAATGTAGGATGTTCTCTGTCTTCAATTCTCTTAGTGGTACCGCTTCTGTCCATTTGGAGAAGTAATCGGTGGTAGCCAGAATGAATCGATGTCCTTTGGACGATAGCGATTCGATAGATCCAACTATATCTGTCCCCCACATCTCAAAAGGTCAGCTGGCTACCGTCGGATGCAGTGGATTAGGATGGTAATGGATAAAATCTCAATGTATTTGGAAAAAGTGACACCTTTTGGCGTACTCTATGCAGTCTTGGATCATGGTGGGCCAATAGTAGCCCATTTTTTATCTTGAGTTTTATCTTTGGACCGGCTTGATGGGATCCGCAAAGTCCATAGTGTATTTCTTGGATGACTTTCTTCGCTTCATTCAGCCATAGACATCTTAGCCATATATGGTCGAACGATCTCTTGTATAAAGTTCCATCAATAAAGGCAAATGACAGAGCTCGTTTTATAAGCTGATGTCTTTGCGATGCATCTTCAGGCACCTACTGGGACTTGAAGTAGTCGATGAAGGTTTCTCTCCAGTCATGTTCTTCTTCCTCCACTTGGAGGACCTTTTCTTCGTTTGCTTCCGTGGGAGGTTCCAAAGGTATCTCTACCGGCACTAGGATCTTACGACTTTGGACAATGATCCTTACGTCATCGAGATTTTCATCTGTGAGTTCTTTTGGCAATTTAGCTAACCGTCTGCTTTGCAGTTTTCCGCTCGCGGTACGCTCTCTAGTGTGTATGACGGAATTTGCGTTAGCAGTTACTGTACCTTTTCATCGTACCTTATCATGTCCAGCTTGCATGTTTTGTAATCGCCATTAACTTGACTTACGATTGTAGAGTGTTTTTCGTTACCCCATTGAGATGGAAATGCATGCGCTTGTCTGGCATATATAGATTCCCCCTGCCTAGAGTAGGCCGGGGTTTATTGATTATGGGGATCAGAATCTCCGGTAACCGCGGACTAAGCTGTCGTTAATTACCCCTCGCCTTTGAAGCGAAGGAACCTCCGATTGATGGGTCAACTAGTCATGCGAACTTAATGTGCAGTGTGGGTATGTGTGTCTTAAGGTGTTTTGGGTATATCGGGGACTCGCAGAGTTTACAGGGGTCGTGTTTTGAGTGTGGAGTGTATGGGAAAGGAGGGGTGAGGAGCGTCCCAAAGACGCGTGGGTGCTGGGCACCAGCGCCGCACGTGCCCGGTATGTGGGCGCTGGGCACCTGGCGCCTCACGCGCCCGGCACGTAGGCGCTGGGCGCCTGCCTACAGAAAGAAAGGGCTTGGCCCCGGAATAAGAAGTTAAACTCCCAAGCGACTTTGGAAACTCCCAGAAAAGGGAAGGATTTTTATTTTTATGGAGTTAAACTCCCCAAAAGGATTTTATTTATGAAGTTAAACTCCAAAATATTTTAAATGGAGTTAAACTCCTAAAAGGATTTTATTTATGGAGTTCAACTCCAAAAGATTTTGACAAATGGAGTTGAACACCCAGAAATTTTTGGAGATGATCAAAGGGGATCCCTTTCTTCTTTCCTTTAGCCTTGGATCTTTTTTTGAGCCTTGGATCTTTCCAAAGTGAGATTTTTGGAGACGGGTCTCCTTCTTCCTCCTCTCTGTTGGCTGAATCTTGGAGAAAAGGAGTGAGACTTAAAAATCTCCCCTTTTAGGGATTTGATAGAAGATCTAAGCTCCCCTTCAAGAGTTTTATAGTGAAAATCTATTTCTTTTTAGAAAAAGAAGTGTTAAATTCTTAATTTAATTCAAAAAAGAGAAGAAGATTCAAAATCTTGAGGAAGGAGAAGGAGGCACATAAACCCTAATTTTTTAGGGGAATCAATTATTATTCTTCATTTCATTATCAAGTTGCCTTATATAGGCTTACAAGTTTACACATTGCCCTTTGGGCTTTATAAAATGGCATTTTTCCCATCCCATGCCTCATGTGCTTATTTCTTTTGCACATGAGCCACGATCAATTGAGAGTCTCCGTATATGAGAAGATCTTCGATGCCCATATCGATCGTGATTTTGAGACCGGTTATGAGTGTAGGGTTCCTAGGCACACTCAAGAGGTCTCACAAGGCATCAACCATGCCAATTTCAAATTTTACGGTGCCGAGAAACCCTAATACGGATCGTTAACTAGAATTTTAGGCGAAACAACGAGCTAGTTAACAACTTAACTAAAGTGTACAGAAATACAACATTTGTAGATCCGGTCCTCCGCCTCCATAGCTCCGCAATGAAGTCTCCTCGCTGTCCAAATGGAAACCCGGGCTCTAGCGTCGGCTTCATCGGAGAAATGGGCGGGCTAGGTCGTCGATGTCGATGCCGAAGATGATCTACGTCGAGGCATCGCAAGATCAAGCTCCCACTTCACCAAGTCATGAAACTTGTGAAGAAAACACACTCTACTACTTGGCAAGAGGTAGAGGATGAAGAAATAGGAAGTGGGTTCACTTTAGAATTGGATTTCTCACTCATTTGCTCAAGTTGCCATTGTTGAAGCAAGCTTTCTTCAAGTGAAGAAGAAGAAGAAGCAAGAAAGAATATGATATGATAAGTTATTTTCAAAATAGAAAATAAATGAATACTTATCATAATCCAACCATGGTCAAGTGTAGAGAATGAACTAGGGTTTAGTGGAATGGTTAGGGTTAAGCATGAGACAAATATGGTCACTTAGTCAAAGCTTCATAAAGCTTCAACTAGCATCCAAAGAAAGCCACCATTCATTTATTTTGCAAAATAAATAAACAAAATAAATAAATGATAAAGAAAAAGAAAACCCTATCCATTACACAACCATGGTTTAAACTTTACACAAACTCAAGTTAGCTTGTATCATCAAACATGACACAAACTTGTGTACAAAAGTATATCACATATACAATGTACACAATTCAAGTGAGAAAATCCATTTAAAGTGAACCAACACTAGTTAATGCAAAGTAATATATCAAATATATAATTATGCATTAAATCATTAAATCAACACTTGATTCAATGATCCGGTCATGTCGCACACAACCGACTAGTATACAATGTATCGATTTATCGAATCAATCCTTGATTCGATAACTAGGTTATATCGCATACAACCATATCGATACATTCATCGCGAGAATGAAATACGGTATCACATACACGCATTATTCTCAGTCCTGCACATATCTCATATGCGCTCCTATTTCGTTTCGCTTGAGCCAGGAAACCTCTGTGTAGGACTCTAAAGACTCGTCGATACGCCGGCAGCAGGTGATGATCATATCAAACACCCACAAGCCGCAAGCGGTCTGCTAAACGTAACGGCCACCCGGGTATTGAGCGATCAGAAGATCGACGAGCAAGCCCGCTCACACTCCTGTGAATCCAACCAGTAACACTTACCGTACAGTCCGGTCTCGTGGTTTGATATGTCGCATATCTCGCCTAGGGGTGGTAAACGTCAGACCCCAATAGCTCGATAATTCATGTCGATATGAGGTCTATAACAATTCGAGAAACTACTGGTAACACTTACCAGTAAATCTCAGCAACCCTGGCCAGGGATTTCCGGTTATAGCCAATCGAACACAGCGCAACATCAACTCCCTATACCGGGAGAGACGAATCCCCTCCTATCGCTCATTGCCTCCATGTGATTCGGGACTGTACCCAAAAGCCACCGTTTTGCACACCCTCTTGGACGTGGTAAGGTGGAAATCAAAGCACAGTGGGAACCACACAAGACTCTATGACGATCTCGGGTCAACAGACTACTCTGTACCAGTGTCACCAGAGAACTGCCATCTGACGTAAGGTATAATACCATCTGGGAGTTCTCGGCGAGTCCGTCCAGTGTACCCAGTCTCCACTGAGCACCCGTATATCATCTCTGATGTCAAACACCAATGGATATGGGATCATCCATCGCCCATCTGTATGGGTCGAGAAGGTATACGCTAGTCTACTCTGGTATATCGATGCCCCGTCTCGATATACCCACGACTAGGGACTTTGAAGGATGTACTTATGGACTACCATGTCCCCACTAGTATGATCCGCATCATAGTCTAGGTAGTCAAGTACACATCCTAAGGGCTTTACCAACATGTAACAGAGAGACAATCAGTGTACACGTTAAGGTAAAGAGCAACCAGATAGCATACTATCATGTCGAGCAAGAAAGTCTTCCCTATATATGTCCAAGCATCCACTACAATATACATCCTATGTATAGTAATGGCCTCTAGGGCATACATATAACTAACAATGAGGGCTTCATATTCTGCTTCGTTATTTGATCTTGATTCCATCAACGAGATAGCATAGAGAAGTATCTCGCCTTGGGGAGTTATGAAGATGAGACCAATTCCGGCTTTGATTATTATAGTACCCCTCTTCCGCACCTTCATTGATGATGCCCCATCGAAGTAGTTCTCTTATTGAGGCTTTGTTACCTTTCCTTTTTTCCTTGGGGACTGTGTTGAACACGTGTTCATCTAGCAACTCAAAATTTAGCGGGGAATCATCTGAGATGGGTTGCTCGGTGAGGAAATCGGCAATGGACTATCCTTTTATCGCTTTGAGCAGTCGATACATGATCGAAAATTCTATTAGTAGGAGGGCCCATTTGGCGAGCCTTCCGTCAATATGGCCCTTATCATCAGATACTTGAGCGGGTTCACCTTTGAAATAAGGTAGACTTCATGCGCTAAGGCATGGTGCCTGAGCTTCGTGACTGTGAAGATCAGTGCCAGACAGTGCTTCTCAATGGGAGAGTAGTTGCTTTCTACCCCCAGCAGAACCCGGTTTAGGTAATAGAGAGCTATTTCTTTCCCTTGGTCATTCTTTTGTATCCATAGTGCACCTAAAGAATGATCAAGTACAGTCGTATACAGGATGAAGGGTCTCCCCGTGACTGGAGCAGCTAACGCCGGCGGATTTTGCAGGTATTGCTTGATTTCCTCCAATACCTTTTGGCATTTTTGTCCCATATGAAGAAAGTTCTTTTCTTCATGAGATAGAGGAAGGGGCGGCATTTCCATATAACTTGGCGATGAACCGCCGGATATACACGAGCTTTACTTGGAGCGATCACAACTGCTTGAGATTCCTTGGAGGAGACATTTCTGTAATTGCCCGGATTTTGGAGGGGTCGATTTCAATCACTCGAAAGCGAATTATGAATCCCAGGAACTTTCCCAATGAGACTCCGAAAGCGCGTTTTAAAGGATTCATTTTTAGGTTGTTTTTCCTGAGGCGTTCGGGGACTATTTTGAGATGTCCCCGGTGCTCCTCATGAGACATACTTTTGACCACGAGATTGTCTATATTGCATTCGAATATCTCATATACCAAGTCGTCAAATATCTTCGTCATACCTCTTTGATATATCGCTCCAGCATTTTTTAGTCCGAAGGGCATCACTTTATAGCAGAAGATACTTAGCAGGGTGTGAAAGGCCGTATATTTCTGGTCTTCGGCATCCATCTTTATCTGATTGTATATGGAAGGCTCATCCTTGAAAGAGAAAACCTCATGAGTGGAGGTGTTATTGATCATTAGTTCTGTCACTGATACGGGGAAGTCATCCTTTGGGTATGCCTTGTTTTGGTCCTGAAAGTCTAGCAAATCCGAATTGTCCCGTTCTTCTTCATCATGGGGATAATGTTGGCAATCCAGTCATGATATTGCATTTTATGAATAAAGCAGGAGTCTATGAGCTTTTTGACTTCGGCATTAATGATCATCTCGAGTTCGAGCCGTATCCTTCTTGGTGCTTGTTTAATAGGTTTTATCCCCGGCGTTATAGCCAGTTTATGCACTGCTATATCTAGATAAAGACCCAGCATCTCGGAATAGTTCCAGACGAAGAAATCTTTGTACTCCATGAGCACGGTTTTCAGAGTAGCCACTTGTTCTTCTGAGAGCAGCTCGCTGACAAACGTGGGTCGAGAATCATCTTCCTTTCCCTGGTTTATCTTCTTTAGTTCATTTGTTGTAGTATGGATCCCATCTTCCAACTCTTTTGGTGCAGGCAGCATTTCGGAGATCTCTTCGTCCTCGTTGACGAAGCAATCAATGAGCCCGGACATATCTTTATCTTCCCTCTCATTTAAGAGCCTTATTATTTAGCAGGAATGAGCTGGCTTCCGCTTCTTGCACCAGACGTATCCCAACTTGTGGGTATCGGCTTTCATCAGTACATGCTCTATGGGGAATTCACCCTCCAGCTGTTGATCAACATGAACCTGCCTTATTTGTACTGCTTTTCGACCCAGTTCTTGAATACGAAACAATCTTCAAGCGGAGGGTTTATGACCCAATGATTAGTCGAAAATATTGCATCTTTTAACCGGTAATTTCCTCATCATTTGCATTCATATAGAAGTGTTCGGCATTCATATTTCACATATTAGCAAATCTGTCGCAAAATATCAGATTACATGTGTTAGACCTTAAAACCGGCATTTCTAGGGAAATTGACTGCATTTCATAGCATGGCATCATTTCTATATATCGCAACTTGTGTTTCGAAGTCCGTGCAGGAAAATCAGAAGCTTGCTCAAATTTACATGACAAGACTGCTAAAAGAATACGCCAACTCAAGGAATTGGAATCTGGTAATGATCTAAAGAGTATTCAGGAATTCAACATATCAGAAAATACAGAAGAAGTCATAAGAAGCCAATACTGAAAATATGCAGCCCCAAGGAGCCCAAATGGCCGCGGAACCGCGGCCTAAGCCGCCTATTGCCGCGGTTCCGCGGTGGTCTTGCCTGTTCATCACCCCAATTTTGCACCATAACTCCTCCCTCAGTGTGTACAGCTCAGAATGACACAACAATTTCCAGAAAGCCCCAGAACCTTCTGCCAGATCAGCAAACCCTTGGAGCCACACTAAACTAGCCTTGTATTCTAGAAACTTCTCCCTAAACCCTAGCTTAAACCCTAAGCTAAGCCTAACTAACTACTTCTAGAAGTCTTTCAACAAACTTTTGGAGGGAACTTCTATTTCAAACTCAAGGCTTAGGGTTTGGGAAATCTATAAATAGGATCCTAGGCTCACTTGTAAAAGATTATTCATTCAATTCAATTCATTGATTCATTGTGAGAAAATTCATTGTTGTTGAGTAGAAACCCTAGTTCTTCTTCTACCCAACAACAACCACCTCCAAACCCTAACCCTAATCCAATCTACAAATACCCAATTCAAGATTCATGGAGTTCAAGCCAAGCAAGTCTTCTACAACCCTTTAGAAGCAAAGCCGGACTTCATCGGAGCACGAGATCGAAGCGATCCAAGACTCAAGAAGCCGAGCGATGCAAGATTCGACGAGCAAAATTCCTTCCTCTTGTAATTCTTGAGAGTTGTAACTTCTTGTTGATATAATAAAGGTGAAGATTCTTTAAACTTGTGTACATTTTAATTCTAGCATCATGATTTCATTTCAATTCTTGAATGCATTCTTTGTGATGATGTGTGAATAAACTCCGCTCGTGGAGGAGTCGAAATGATCGTAGAATGATGATGTTGATAAATCTTTAAACGTTTTCTTAAGTCCTATAGCGATTGTAAATTCTTGAAAATAGAATGATCGATGATCTAGATCGATGTGAAATGGGTTCTTGATTCTTTCGCACGATCTAGAGAATCAACGATCGATCATTGGATTTTCAAGAAGCTATCTAGTGAATGTGATTCATCGAAAGGACAAAGGATAGGACGAAGAACCCTAATTCTTCGCAAGATCCTTAAACCTCGATCAATCGACATCGTGTTAGCATCAATTCGCTAATGGATAAGAAACGTTGATTTCTAATCTTCATCACATCTACAATCTAATCGATTCCTACGAGCTTTATTACAAATCTTGAAACCCTAAGTGATTGGAATTCTATCGAAACTCGATTCTTGATGTTTATCATTTTCTTGATTCTTGATTAGAATAGTGACACTTGAAACATTTGATAAAATCTTAAATCATGTTTTCTTTTCTTTTCGATTAAC
Organism: Agapanthus africanus; assembly: GCA_030015575.1. Classification (NCBI taxonomy): domain Eukaryota; kingdom Viridiplantae; phylum Streptophyta; class Magnoliopsida; order Asparagales; family Amaryllidaceae; genus Agapanthus; species Agapanthus africanus. The sequence continues at coordinate 74,152,392 of JASDDO010000028.1, forward strand.
TTTTCAATTCAAACAAATCTAACATAGAAACGAATCTCACAATCCCTGTGGACGATCCGCACTCGCTTACGATCTACAACTGACACCGTAATTGATTGCGGTCAAATATAATTCTTTGATTGTGAATTTTATTCAATTTTCTAAATACCGACACAAAGAAACTTATTCGTTTTATTCGATTTACACAGTCTTGAATTTTACATTCAAATCACCCAATGATATAGGAAATAATCAGGGTCGTCGATCGCATTTGCTTGTGTAGGTCGTTAAGATTCCGGCAGTGATAACATTTGGTTTTTCATGAAGAGACCAAACAATTTCTTTGTTTTGTCACAAGGGAAAGAGTATTCCTGCCCCCATCTTCTTTATAAGGGTTGGACGTTGACGGAACTTCTTTTGACAACTAGGCATTTTGAAGCCGTCTTTTTGTTCTTGGGTACTAGCCATGAACGTCGTCTTATTCTCGTCATTGTTGCTTTGAAGAGTAGTAAAACTTGTCCTTTCCGTGGATTGCTTGCTTTGGCTCAATTGTCTGACCGTTTTATATAGTCATCTCACCTTTTTGAATAGATTATCTTATCAGCTTGTCAATCAGGTCCTCTCATAGTAGAGATGGAGCATTTTAGGTGGCGTCTGCCCCCTTCTCAGTCGTGTTATTTACCGGCGGAGTGTCTCCTTCGTCTAGAGATCTTATAGTATAGCAATTGTGAGCTCGTTCCCGCTTCTTGTATCGGAGGTATCCTAATCCGCTGATATCGACTTTACCATTAGGGCCGACTCTATAAGCCTTTGGCGCTTCCCAGATGTTCTTATAGAACTAAGTCTCTCGAACAGTTTGTTCGAAAGGAACTCCTTGACACATGAGGAGCTCTTTTAAACTCCTTGAAAAGTATTTTGTCATGCGAATAGACTAAAACCTATCGAGATTTAGATCGACTCTATGCCAGATTTCTCTTTCAACTTTGGTCTCTTCATATTTATAGAAGAGAATTGCTTTCGCGCCTTTATACTTAGGAGGCATGAAGAAATTCACCAGCTCCTCTATATTATGGATGCTGACGGTATCGAGTTCTTTTTAATGACGAGATGGGGTCACAGTAACATGTAGAGTCCAATCGGCTTCATCGAGGAATTTTGAAAGAGGGTGAGTGGAAAACACTGCTTCAACCTCTTCTTCAGAATCGCTCCCAAAAACTGAGATAATGGTTGACGGGCTTTGTCCATTGCCTCCCACCTAAGATTAGCTTGGGAGCATGGTTTCCTCCTCGTTCTCGGAGTCACCTCTAAATACCGGAATATGGGCCACTTGCTTCTTCTTGGTGTTTCCATCGGATGTGGGTTTTCCGCATCTTTTGATATCCTCAAAATCGGGTAAGAAGTACTTTGCGTCTTCATACTTGCGCACCTCATTCATAAAGAAATGATTGAGATCTCCCCCAATGATGTGCTCTTTTCCATCCTTGAATTACTTCATATACTAATGTTGTGTAGAAGGGATGATATTGTACTCATGTAGCCAAGGTCTACCGATTAGGTTTTTGCAGCAGGTTTTAACGTCAATAACATGGAACTTGATATCGGTGATGAGCTTTCTAAACCGGTGTGTTGGCACGACGGACCCACATGTTTGTGAGGACTGAGAGTCAAATCCAGATATCGTGATCTTCTCCCGGGCAAGAAATCTTGCATCCATAGTAAGCGCCTTGAGCACCCTCACATTTAGCAGATTGACCGAAAATCTGTTGTTGACGAGGATTTTGTTTATTCTGACGTCTTCACAGTAACCGGCGGCATAGAGTGGGTGGTTGTGTTCGAACGTCCATAGTATGAGATCTTCTTCGCTGAAGATAATATCAGTAGTATGAGCTTCTGCCAATTCATCTTTCATTTCTTCTTCGGCAAAGTAAGCTTAAAACTGATTAGGTTCGCTTAAAGCCTTGATTAGAGACTCCCATAATTCTTTCGACAGGAGGAAAGCATCATATATGCTTAGATACGATAGCAGCTTCTTCAGATGTGCAAGAACGTTGTAATCCGCCTTGATCTTCTTAGACAGGTCTTTGGCGGTGAGATCACTGGCAACTTCTTCGTCAACCACAATCCCTTTAGCCACCATTTTTTCCCTTATCCTGCTTCTTTGAGGCTTTTTGCAGGCCTAAGATTTTTCTCGGAGAGGGTGCAGTTTCACAACTGGATATTGTTGCATACTTTTATTTCTTCTTCTTTTCTCAAGGAAAAGCTTGCGAAAAGGGCATTGTAGATGGCCTCTTCTTCTTCAGAGTCGCATTTGAAGGTAAGAACTTTACCACCTCCTTGTTTTGGAGATTGGTCCTTATTTAGACGGTCGTTGATCATGTGGCAACTTGATATCGCTTCTTAGTCTGCTTCAGGCTTGTTGTTCTCGCACTGACGAAGATGAGCCTTTTGTTCTTCTCTCTCCAGCTTTCTTTGGTGGGAAACATATCCTCGCCACCATTTCTTGAACGCGTTGCATTCGTCAATGGAGTGTGAGATCCTCCGGTGGTAGAGACAAAATCTCGGGTGTTCTTTTCCACCGTCGAAATACGGAACTCCTAGAGTGTACATCATGAGAGGCGAGAGCTTCATCCCTGCTGATAGGGTTTTAATGAACAACTTCTCAACTTTGGTCTTGCTTTTATTCTTTGCAGACGAGATTTGTCTTGGCCGGGGAGTTTCATAACTCGTCCCTTACACAGCTTGTTTCCTTAGGCGTTGTTGCTTGGACTTTTCATAAATGGTCACTTCACGCTTTATAATGTTTTCACCCTCCTGAATAGCCTCTTTTATCTTCTGGTCAATCGGATTTTCTTGGTGGGTTGAGAGCACTATGCCATGCCCCCTGTTCAACCATGTTATTTGCCGGTGGGGTGTCTTCTTCTTCATCGAACACTAAAGTATGGGACACCATGTCTATTTCTTCATCGACCACTAGAGTGTGAGAAACCATATGAAAACTTTCTACATGCTCTTCCGTTTCTTCAGTTGGGGCATCTTCTTCACCGTCACTGCTTTCGAAAAGATGCTGGAGAAACTCTTCAAGAGTGATCGACGAACGCGCTTTCTGGTTATATTCTTCCAGCACATCAATGTACTTTTAAAGATCCATACGGCTATCCACATATTCAGCAGGCTACGCAAGTTTCTTGGTCTTCTTCTTTTTCTTGAAGGAATTAACTTGGAGGATTTTCCTCTTATCACTGGCTTTTAGCGTAGGACACTGTTTAATCATCCCTTCAATAATTTGGGGTTCAAATAGGTGTTTCCACTTGATCGCAGGACACACTTGTAATTCCCTCAGCATCTTCTTTGTCTTTGATGAGATGAACACCTCTTATAGAGCTTCTGCTACCCTTGAACAAGATGCCCCTGCCATATCAGTCTTCTTGTGGGTGTGTCTTCATGGTGGATCCACCTTCCAGCTATCCGATAGCATAAATTTACCCTGCTTGTATTAGTCTTCGACCCAGTTCTTGAATATGAAGCAGTCCTCGATCGGGTGACTTACAAGCCGATGGTAGGGACAGTAGTTAGGGTCATTGACCGAATTTGCTTAAGTCGGCCACCAGGTTTCGGGCGGTGCCAATATACGATTCTTCATGGCAAGCTCGAACAATTTTCTCGTCTTGTCATGAGGGAAGGAGTATTCGCGTCCCAACTTCTACTCGAGGGTAGGACCTGAACGGTTTTTATTTTTACAGTCTGCTGCTTTGAAGCTGCCTTGTTGCTGTTGAGCGTCGGCGATAAACGTCATTTTGCCTTTACTTTTGTTATTGCGAGACTCTCCACGTGAAAAGGAAGGGACTTGACCAATCTGCTCTAGCTAGACCAATTTATTGATGAGGTCTTGATAGGTGATAGGCTTGGCAAAAACCAGGAATGGTTACACCTTTGATTATGGATCAAGATGACCTATAAACATTCTGACGGCTAGACCTTCAACGATCCGTTTCTCGCATTTATACCAAATATTCCTCTATCGGATAGCATACTAGACTAACGTCTCGTTAGATCTTACTCTTTCATTGATTAGCACCGAGATTGTAGTTCTTTCACTTGCACTGACGAACCTCTGCGTAAAGAGTAGTTCCATATTGGCGAAGGTTTCAACGAAGGCGTTTGGGAGCTCCGATTACCATTCGAAAGTGGTCTCAAACAGACTGCTGATGAACTGTCTGAGGAGAAGCTTATCGTCACCACCGGTGTTACCGCACATGGCCTCGAACTGTGCGATATGTTGCTGAGGGTTCCCCGTCCCTTTGAAGACGTTAAACTTCGTGATTGTGTATCCATGAGGGTACTGCTTTTGGTCGTACCAAGCTGGATATGGCTAACATATCTTGATCAGCCGATTTGCCGCTTCATTGGCCTGGTGGGCTTTGATCTTTTGGGCGATATATTCATCGAGTTGTGCCCTCAAAATCATATCCTCCTTAACAGCTAAAGGGGCTTATGGCAGACATGTCACATCCCCTTTTTCTTTGTCAAGGACCACTGAAGTATCTTCTTCCGACAGTTCTGATGGTTGAACCATTATCCCACACATTTGCTGCATGAGAAAGGCCATTTGATTCATATTGGCGTCCATATCCACCACTTCTTTGGTTTTCTTTTCGAGGGCATGCTTCAAAGAGTCGACATCAGACCCTTGTCCTTCGAGGTCGCGGCTTGGGTGGCCATTTCGTGCAGCTTTTGATGCCTTTGAGCAACCGTCAAAGACCGAGTATAGGGTCTATGAGTCGCTAAAGCATTATTTTTGTTCTCAGAGTTCATCATATACACGGTATGAACTATCTTGGGCTCGTGAGACACTTGAGATCTTACCCCTTAGGATTTGCCTTGGGAGATTGGACTTTTTATGGCATCTATCTTTTATAAGAAGCCAACTTGGGAGGAACCACTTTGGAAGGAGCCACCTTGGGAGGAGCCACCTTAGAATTGAAAGGGAAGTTGTCAGCTTTCGGTTGACTCTTGGGCTTCTTCACCTTGGGAGATGGGTTGTTCTTGATGACAGAGCCCTTGATTTCTTTCCAGACTTTATGAATCGTCGAGAAAAGCCGCTTAGGTGAGCGCACATGCTTTGGCTTGTTTGACGCCTCAATGGGTGGTAAAGATTTTTTTAGCACGGTGATAGGCTAATTACACTTTACCCTCCTCAATGGTTCAAAGTTGTTCCTAGTTAGAACAGCAGCATGGACAGTTGGTATAGGAGCTGGTAGAGTCAGTCCTGATGGGGAACTATCCCCGGCCTGTCTTTACCGGCGCCAGTAGCGATGTCGTGTACCTCTTGATGTTGGAGCTTCTTCAGTTTCAGGAGCTTGATGAACTTTCCACCTGCATGGTTTCGGAGCTTCAATATGCTGCCCCCTGTGTGGAGCCTGGTCTTCTAAGAGTGTCAATCGCCTGAAAACTGATTGCTTAGGAGCATCCATCCTGTGGAAGAAAGACTTTCTTGGAGCGGCCGAAACAGTATATGCCAACCTGCTGAAGATAATTTTCCTTACAGCAGATGGAGTAACCGGAGCAGCAGGAGCAGTGAAAGCCATCCTCTTAAAAACGGACTTATTTGGTATTGCGGGCTTCTTTGAAAGGCCCACAGAGATTGGTGCCAGCCTCTTGAAGACTGGGGCTTAAGATTTTGCAGGCTTCTCGGAAGGGCCTGTGAGGATGATTTTCAGCCTGTCAAAAACTGACTTCTTTTGTATTTCCTCCTTCGGCACTGAGATGCCAAGGGTAGGAAGTGGAAGCATCGTTCCAAAGAAGAGCCCGTTCATTTCCTACGTAACTTGGGCTGTAGGAATCCAGAGCACCGGAGCCATGGCTTGTCCTGACCAAACCATCCTGGATGGAGTGGTGTTAGAACCAGTCTTGCGGTTGTAGTTGTTACAGAGTGAAGCCATTGATCTGCATGGAGATGAAACGCCGGTTTTAGTATCTCGAAATCCAGGAGCAACCATAAACATAATATACCACGATTTTGTCCGTGAAAACACGACATGAAGTGTGGAGTGGAATGAGAAAAATGATCCTACCGGACGTGCCAGAATCTGTTTGCTGCCGATAACCGGAGACAAACAGGGTTAGAACGTCTTGCCTGAATTTGGGGATAGATGCATAGGTTTGATCCATACACCTCTCTGAATACACTAATTTCATTTATAGCGCCGTATATCAAAGGTTTAGAAGAATGCGACCGATATAGCTGACTTTCTGATTCCCTCTCAGAGTGAGAGGTTTATTGATTATGGGGACGCATCTTTCCTGTAGGCGCAAGCCCATGCAGTTAATTACGTTATCGTGAACGATAACAACTTTCTGCACTTCATGATTTTAGTTTCGTGTGTCGTGTTTTTTGGTTCATTTTTATTTAGGTTGCTCTTGGATTGTGTGCGAAGACTAATTTTGTCGTCGTCCGTAGGACGCGGATTAGTCCAAATACGTACATATTTTAGATTTGGGATTTTGGGTCCACGTTGGTATCTTGGTTTGCCAACGGGAGTGAACTTTGTTCACATTTCTCACATATGTGAGGTCCATCGGTTCACATGAGAGCATATGCTCTATTTAAGGATCGTTAGTCTCGTTTGGAAATTAAGATCAACTTAAATATCATGGTCATATATTGAGAGTTTCATTCTCAGTTAATCATTTGATCATATATGAAGCATAGGCTTCGATACTTAGTTTATTTACTAAGTCTTCAAGGTTTTGCTTGGCATCAGGTGTGCTTGTGCACTTGAGATGCACATAGCTATCACATGTGCTTGCGTGCTTGGGGTGCGCATGTCAACAGCGCACGTGAGTTGCGCGTGGTGCACATGCATGACATGAGGTTCAATGAAACTTGGTTTTGTTTGAAGTTGTCCCTTGGGCCTAACACTTGCGCACGTGTTGTGCACATGTGCGCAGCACACTATTCCGTAAAGGAGCGATCTTGACTTGCGCATGCATGTTTTGCACGTGGTGCACAGCGCATTGCCTAAGGTGCGTTCTAATTTGTGAAAGATGTTGTCTTTAAGGAAAGCCTTCACCTTCAATTTTCTGAATGCACTTGCGCACCTATTAAGGCAAAGCCTAGTTTTGTGAAAGTTCATATTTTTCAAGAAAAATATTGCTTTCAATGACACCTATGCTTCAATTCTTGGGAGTGCATGCTCTGTTTTGGACCTTTGTCTACGTTTGTGAAGCGAATCTTCAATTTTTTTGTATTTAAACATATTTTGATGGAGATTTCTCCTCAAGATCTTAGATCTTAGGATAATTCCGTTCATGAAAACCTATGCTTTTGTAAAGAGAGGATAAACTCTAAGATCTTTTGATCTTGCATATGATGAGCCAAAGCTTTAGGTAAGCCTATACTTCAAAAAGGATAGATTTTTCTCTAATTTATTTTTACTTGGCGGAGACTTGGGTTTCTTTTAGAAGAATTGGAGACGCAGGCCTTAAGAACTTTTTCTCAGTTGATGAAAAAGGTGGAGATCCAAAATAATGATAATGCAAATGGAGATTTCTCTCCCAAAGGGCTCCTATTTATAGGAGGGAAATAGTTAGGATGTGTTCCCAACTAAAACATTTGAATTGATTTATATCAATTCAAGATGCATGCGTACCATTGGATCGTTGATCTTAAGATCTATTTGTTAAGAAAGTTAACAAGGAAGATTTTCTTCCAAAAGAGCAGAGCCACTAACAGGACCGCATGTCTCAAAAGTGCGCTTGCACACCGTGCTTTGCACGTGTATTGCACAACGTGCGCGTGCTTTTCACGTATCGCAAGTGCAAGTGTGCATCAGAATCTTGCGCTTCAAGTTTTAATGTAGCCTGGGGTGGGATCTATTTTAAGCGAGAACACTTACGACTTAAAAGGGAAAACACACTTAGGGGTCCTCACCACTCCTAAGAAGAAAATATATCTATGAGATCCACTCGACTCATAGGAAGAAAATACTTTTATGAGACCCTGACGGCTCATAAAATTGAAAAGCCTTAGAGGATAGGGACCTAAACCTGTTTCCTAAGCCGCTATTACCCTGCGACCGGTCTCCAAATTGACTCCTGTATAAATTCATAGGTGACTCGCAACAAAATTGCATACAAAATATCCTCTGTTGGCAAATCAAGCTACTAACAAGGAGAAGACCCACTTATGTATCCACACGATGCATGAGGAGAACGGCTCTTACAAGATCCTCTCGACTCGTAAGAAGAAAACACCTTTCTAGGATCTTTACGACTCACAAGGAAAAAGACACTTGGAAGTTCTCACGAATCCTTAGGAGAAAATACTCCAATGAGATCCTCTCGATTCGTATGGATAAAATACATTTTTAATACCCTCACAGCTCATAAAATTGGAAAGCCTTATGTGACAGGAACCTAAACCTGTCTCATAAGACATTGCCCTGCGGACGGTCTCCAAATTGACTATATATAGTATACAATTCATGGGCTATTTGCAACAAAGTTGCATTCAAGACGTCCTCCATTGGAAAACCAAGCTACCGATGAGAAAAAACCGACTCATGTGTCCTTACGATACATGAGGAGAACAACACTTATGAGATCCTCTCAACTCATAAAAAATTATACCTTCGTGGGATCTACGACTCACAAAGGAAAATACACTTAGGAATCATCACGACTCCCAAGTAGAAAATGCACTTACGAGATTCTCTCGACTCGTAGGGAGAAAATACTTTTTTTGAGATCATTACGGCTCATAAAAGTTGAAAAGCCTTAGTTGATAGAGATCTAAACATATTTCCTAAGCCATCGCTCTCCAATAGGCAACGACAAATGATAAGTCACTCCTGACACTATGTTTCAGTGTTAGCGGTGCTGATACTGACTAAAAACCTAAATTCCAAGTCTTCCCTAAGGCAAATGATGAATTGCTCTTGGCACACGTGCTTCAATGATAGCAACGGTGATGCTCATCTGGAGTCCAAAATCTCAACCCTTAAGTCGTTAAACTAGAAGATAGAAAAAGAAAAAAAAAACAGCTGAAATGATGGAGCAACTCGCAATAAAAATCAGTAAGTAAAACCGAAATGATGGAGTAATTCGCAATAAAAATCAGTGAGTAAAAATAAAAAATAAATAGCTGAAATGATGGAGCAGCTCGCAATAAAAATCAGCGAGTAAAAATTGAAAATAAATAGCCAAAATGATAGAGCAGCCACGAATAATAGCTGAAATGATAGAGAAATCACGATCTTCATGATAAGAAAAGCTGAAATGATAGAACGATTGTAGTAAAAAAATACAAATAAAAAAATCGTGTGACGGTATCAACCTAACATCTAGTCCTGACGGCAACATATACAGCCTAGAGACTAACTCAATGTCCGTTCTACTCCAGCAGAGTACAGACGTGACGTCAGCAAGGTTTAAAAAACCAAGACAAAATTAGAGTGATGGCAATTACCTAGCTCTAGGTCTCGATGGCAGTACATACACGCCTAAAGACCGTCGGATGTCATCTCGCCTCAGAAGGGCGTAGACTTGACTTCTTTAGGACTTAAAGAGTCTGACTCCGAAGTAAGGTGCCATGGTGACGCCTAACACTACATCTCTGATGGCAATATACATATTGGTCTAAGAAGATTATTCGGGACGTTGTATCCCGCCTCAGAAAGGCTTGGAGATGCAACGACTGCGTGACTACTCGAACAGCGTTTTGAAAGAATGTAAATCAAGAAAAAATAAGCTAACACAATGGTGCGACGGAGTACACCCAGTACCGCAAACCTGATAGCCCCTCACTCTTAACATCAAGATGAGTTTATTCATACCTACAAAGAGAATAAACTGAACGCTCCGGAATGAGTATATAAACTAAGTTAGTGTTTCCTAAGCATAGACAAAAGGCGAAGATGTACAACAGTACTTAGCCTGACACCACTCCACTCACGCACAATGCACATGGGTGTATGTTCAGTTGATAAAACTGCACATTTGTATTACATTTTTCCTACCATTTTTATATTAAAAAATGACTTTATTATAATATATTATACATATGGGGGTTTATGTGTAAAAACATTATTTTCCATGTGTTAATATATTTTAATTATCATTTTGGTAGGAAAATGTATGCAAATATTATTGACCTAATCCTAATAGAACAAAGTCTACTAAAATCTTATTTGAGTTGTTGTGCAGAATTTTCCAAGTTGTTATGCAGAATATATCAAAGAAATCAAGCTGTTGAAGAAATCTTGCCAAATTAAGAAGCAAACTTGGAGACCAAGTCTGGAAGCAACCGAGAGAAGATTTCTGAATTCTGAAGATGCCTAGGATTGCCACATGTCACCAGATGAAAGCCCAAGAAAAATAATCAATTGATCACATCCCTTGAGCGCGGATCCGCGGCCAAACACACCCTTGGGCCGCGGATCCGCCGCAATAATGAGGAGTTGGAATGCAAGATTTTGGGAGATTGATTACTGCTGAATTTTACCAACTTTTCAACAATAAGATTCTGGGTTTTCACTATAAAAAGGCACCGAGAGCCTCTTGGAAAAGGCATCAAGCCGACGCGATCACGAAGTCCAAGACGGCTCACGCATCCAGGCTGGTCATCAACGGTTCATCTACCTCCTTGGAAGAGGTCGAGAAGCAAGCTAGTCTTTGTAATCATTTTCTACGGAATAAAGTGTAGATTGTTCAAGTTGATTAATAAAGGTAGTTATTTTATTTAATTCTTTTGCATTTTACATTATATTTTCCCTCTCTGTCTTTCCATCTTCTTTTCCGAACATGCGCGAGTAATTCTCCGCTTGTTATGGTTCATAGGATTAGGGTAGGCTAATGAACGATGAAAATCCCTAAACCCTTTTTATGTCCTATAAAGTTTATGAACTTTATTAAAAGAATTATTAACATCCTAATCGGGCGCGCTAACAATTCTTTGTTAGTCCCGACCGCGATTAGAGATTAGATTAATAATTGTTTTGGTAAAGGTTAGATTTGAACGGGGTTCCGTGTCGAGATAAGGGTTAAGAGTGGGATTCCTTTTCCCTCCAGAAACCCTAATCTACACGCATCACCGTCGTTCTAGTTTTAAATCTATTAAAGGATAAAAAAGGGTAACTTTTAATTAATCGTTTATAACTACTAAATCCTAACGAACCCTACAAGCCCCCTTATTATATTAACTACATCTTTAAAATAATCTAGATCTATATTTTTGCATTCTTGCTTAACGTAGATCTAGAAACTTTCCACAAAATTTTTATTTCTTTCTCTTTTTCAACACATCTAAAGTAAGAGTAAAAAGTTCAACGTTTCCCTGAGGACGACCCGTACTCATCTCGGTCTAGCTACGCGCGACACCGTTATTGATTGCGGTTAACTGCTACACACACTTTTTCGTACAAATCAAATGGCGCCGTTGCCGGGGATACGTGCGTAATTTTTTATTTTTACTATTTGTGTTGAATTCTTAGACGAGCCATATCATTATTAAAACAAAACTGCAAATTGCATATTTAACGATTTGTGTGTGAATTTTGCGAGGGAATCTGGAGTCACGGACTTGAGGAAACAGGAGATCTAGGGTTCCGAACTTCTCTGGTATCTTTCATAACTCCTTCTCTCTCCTCTCAAATCCAATAAAATCTATTTTCTGCAGGATTCTTTGCAAAATCGCGCCGCAAAAAAAATTCTTTTTGCAAAAGTTTTGTGATTGGTTTTGTTTCGCATATTTTAATACGGACTTTAAGGGGCAAAGACCAAATCAAGATTAGGTGGGGATTTCATCACCCTTCCTAAGCCCCACAAATCACAAACCGAGCATATAGATCAACCCTTCATTAATTTAAAAAATATCTAGACCAGACTCTAAAGACAGTCGCGCTCAATAAGGACAAAGGAAGGTCGTGGGTAATCTATCGTTTATCCGCATTACTTTTGTAGTGCCTAGGCAAGTGTGACAAAGGCTAGTGGTTTTTAATTAGGCCCACAACGTGGTTCCTTCCCACTTACCTGGCACTTACCTGGCTACAAGGGTAGTACGGAGGCGGTAGAGGATTTATCCTGCGGCTTGTCCTTTGGAAGTCTAGGAGCGGTCTAGAGACTGGACCTAGGTGACCTTAGTTCTAAGGTTGCTTGTGCATCTTAGGGTGATTTGTCTTGAGTCCCACTTTTTCAAAACAAGCCAATTTTAAATCACACACACGCTGCCACTTGCACTAAACCCGCTTAGTGCATGCTTGGCTGGACACGGGATCCTAGTGCCCGTCTTGTCCGCGTTTCTGCTATCGACTCCGAGGTCGGTACTTCTTCATCTTCTTTTCCCCCACCACACACCACATCGACCGTGATGGACGGCACTCCATCTAATTATAACACCACGCTGCCACCGCCCGCAGGTGCGCAGAACCCACTGCGCATCTCTCTCCAAGAGAGATGCTATCCTATTCGTGGTCCTCTTCCTACTTGTCTATCTCTTCCACCACCTAATGGGGATAATTTCGAAATTAAACCCCACTACATCAATCTGCTGCCCAAATTTCACGGGCTTGAGTCGGAAGACGCGTACGTTTTTATCACCAAATTCGAAAACGTATGCGCAATGATGGGTACTTCACAATTGACTTTAGATGCTATGCGCTTACGTCTTCTCCCATTCACACTGTGCGACTTGGCAGAAAAATGGCTTTACAATACTGCCGCACACTCTATCGCTAATTGGGATGAATTCGTCGTAGCATTTCTTAAGAAGTTTTACCCAAATCATAAGACTGCACATATTAGGAGCGAGATCAACCAGTTCACCCAGCTTCCCAATGAACCATTTTGGAAGTGCTTTGAACGTTTCAAAGATCTGCTTGTCCAATGCCCCCATCACGGAATACAAAGATGGGATTTATGTCGGATTATATATGAGGGCATTAATCCAGCGACAAAGCAGATGCTTGAAACAATGTGTCAATGCAATTTCATGTCTAAAGATGACGGTGAAGCATGGAAATATCTAGAAGATCTCGCTGAACACACGTTGCAGTGGGAAAGCGTAAGACCACCTTCAACTAAGGGAGGTATTCACCAGCTCGATGTTTCTATCGCAGTAAAAACCGAAATGGCAGCGATACAGAAGAAACTCGATGCTATTGAAAACAAGTTCTCAACATTCTCCCTAAATCAGGTCACGCTTCCTAAGACCGTCTGTGGTTGCTGTTCGGATCCTTCACACTTAACGGAAGAATGTCCTATGAATGCATCGTTTCAAGCTAATGCTGCTTTTCAGCAGCGACCTAGAAACGACCCTTATTCTTCCACGTACAATCAAGGATGGAGGAATCATCCTAACTTTGCTTGGAATCAAAACCAACAAAGTAATTATCAAAGACCTCCTCCACAGCAACCACAACCACAGAATCAACCCCCCTTTCAGTCACAAAATTTCCAAAATCCGGCCAACATTTCTACACCACAAGTGGCCGGTACTGACAACTCACTTGCACAAACTTTGGATATGTTCATGAAACAATCCATGCAAAATTCGACTGAGATAAGGTCTTCTATTGATACCCTAACGAAAAACTCCTCCTCCCATGGTGAGAGTATCAAATCAATAGAAAACCAAATCGCACAGTTAAACGCCGCAATGAGTGCGAGAGAGAAAGGGAAACTCCCATCTCAACCCATACCTAATCCTGGCCACTCACAAAGTTATAATGTGAGTGCTGTTACCACGTTGAGATCGGGAAAAGTGCTGAATGACCGAGTGGGTGAGCAGTGTGATGATAGTGATACCAATGATACCCCATCTTCTTCTTCTTCCCCTAATTCGTCTAGTCTCCCACCTTCACCCGAGCCTATTCTCCGTTTTCCCCAAGGCTCGAACCCTTCGCCCATTTCGCCAAATCTATCTAAGTCGATTCCCACTCCAGTTTTGGGATCGAATCCATCCCTACAGTCTTCTCCACAAACGTTGGACCCAAAACTTATTGATCAAGCACCTTATCTAAACAGGTTAAGGGGCAATAGACCTAGTCCACAAATGGAGAAGATTATGGAAATTTTTAAGCAAGTTAACATAAACATTCCTCTCCTAAATGCTATTCAACAAGTTCCGTCATATGCGAAAATCCTAAAGGACTTGTGCACTAGGAAGCGAAAAGTTCAAGTACCTAAAAAAGTTTTCCTTGCGAGTAATGTGAGCACTGCTTTTACACAACAACTACCTAAGAAACGAAAGGACCCCGGAAGTCCTACAATTTCAATTTCTATTGGGGGTAAAAATATCGATCGTGCTCTACTCGATCTTGGTGCTAGTGTTAACTTGCTTCCGTATTCTGTGTATGAGCAATTAGGGATCGGAGAGTTAAAACCTGCGCATTGCACTCTTCAGATGGCCGATCGATCTATCACCCAACCTAGGGGTGAGCTAGAGGATGTGTTAATCAAAGTCGGGGAATTCATATTCCCTGTGGACTTTATCGTTATAGATACACAACCTGTAGCGAACCCACGCAATCAAATCCCGGTGATACTCGGTCGACCCTTTTTGGCCACTTCCAATGCAGTAATTAATTGTAGAAACGGCTCTATGACCCTATCCTTTGGAAAGAAGTCAATTGAGCTTAACATTTACAAGTTGGGAAGTGAACCCTCCGAACCCTATGCTCATGTGTGTTCTGTCGAATTAATGGATGTCGACAGCAGCGAATTTGATCAACCTCATAATACAGACTCTTTTCATATGTTGTTGTTTGACCCAACCATTTACTCTTCCACCGAGTTGTCCGGGTCAACATCTAATGAGGAACCTTATATTGAGTCTGACGATCACCCCATTTTTTCTGATGACATTATTTTTCGGGGTATCGATGAAAACTTTGAGGAAATTTTCGCTGATGAACTCGCATTTTTACAAGACACGGGTGTTGAGATGAATCAATTCCAAGATGAAGAAATTGGACCTCTACCCCCTCTTTTGGACAATCATGATAATGCGAGTAATCCATCATCACTATCTCTGTGTTGTCTCTCCAAATTGAGACGCAATCCTTTTCCATCACACCTCTTATCACATCCCCACTTCTTCACGTCGAAAGGTGACATGTTCTTCCACCAACCTTGGTGCTTCATCGATAAAATTTTTGAATGGTTGGTGTTGACCTTCGGTCTTTGCAAAGCTTGGCATTGACCAATAACCTTGACCCCCTCATGTGATTTTAAAAGATTAAAATTGTTTAACTCAAGTTTGGGGGAGGGATGGTATATTTTAGGCTCTTGAAAGAAAATGATTTTTACAAATTTGTGAGCCAAAAATAAGTTTGGGGGAGGATTTTCACTTTCATATATTCTTGCCCCCATTAATAATTTCCTTCCAAGCTTACAGGTCTTTGTGATCCAGCGGATAGCAACAGTGAGGACACTGTTGAAAACAAGTTTGGGGGAGGTTTGTGCTTATTTACGCATCAATTTGCATCATACTTTGCATAAGCACAACATTTTCAAAAATTTTATAAAAAAAAAAATTTATAACAAAAGAATAGAAAGTGAAAAATTACATCTAAAAGATAGGAATAGTTTAAGAAAACCAAGAAAATTAGAAGTTTTCTTAAACGAACTAGTAATAAGTAGTTATGAGCTGTTGTCCCAAGGGTTAGTAAGATGAAGGAAGTCACTAATCTGAGAATAAAAATAAGTCTGAAAAATAGTTTCTATTCTGGAAGCCAAACATTTGAATGTTGATACCCTACTATATGCACTTACACACGTCTTGAAACTCGGGATAGTAGAGGACACCTTGAAATGCTCTTGTCTAAAAGCCAAAGTATGAAGGAAATGAAAAAATGAAGAAATTATAAAAATGGTGAAAAGAAAAAAATGAACACTGGTTTTGTTATCGCCAAGGCAGCAATAAAAAAATATAGCGAGGGTGCCTCTTCACCTAGTGCCCTAAGGCCAACTGGTCTGGGAGTCACTGCTAAGCCTTAGGTGGTGCAAGACGAGGAAAATACTATCACCTAATCAGCAAACACATAAGTAATCGGTCGATTAGTACCTCAAGAAGTATTAACGGTCGCATGAAAATGTGTGAGCAATATTCATTAAGTTAAAAAGTACTGAGGTAGATGGACAAGAGTATGATAGCTTGAATTGAATTCTCTGAGTGTAGGGATGTTCTATACACACACGTAGGGTTATATGATCAATGTTTGGATGAAAGGTAGGAATGAAGAATAAAGACGATGTTTTATTGAGGGATGATGTGATTTCTAACATTTTTTCATGACTATTAAGATAGGGCTCATGACAACTGAAAAGCTAGTATAGTTGAAGACTCTTCTTTTCAAGGCCTTTCTTTTATGGTTCTTGTCTTTATATGTAAATTTCACCATCTCTCTTTTGATTAGGATTTTGTGGGTGTAATCCGCTGAAAACCCTCAGGAGAAAACACTCCTCCTACTAGGGACACCTAGAGGTTTAACGGCTTGTTGCACGTGCTCAGTGCAATCGTGTCTGCCTACGAAAGTGTGCTTAGTTTTCTCCTTTCTTTTTCTCCTCTTAAATAAACTAGTTTGCTCGGGACGATCAAAGATAAGTTTGGGGGTATTTGTTCAGTTGATAAAACTGCACATTTGTATTACATTTTTCCTACCATTTTCATATTAAAAAAGGACTTTATTATAATATATTATACATATGGGGGTTTATGTGTAAAAACATTATTTTCCATGTGTTAATATATTTTAATTATCATTTTGGTAGGAAAATGTATGCAAATATTATTGACCTAATTCTAGTAGAACAAAGTCTACTAAAATCTTATTTGAGTTGTTGTGCAGAATTTTCCAAGTTGTTATGCAGAATATATCAAAGAAATCAAGCTGTTGAAGAAATCTTACCAAATTAAGAAGCAAACTTGGAGACCAAGTCTGGAAGCAACCAAGAGAAGATTTCTGAATTCTGAAGATGCCTAGGATTGCCACATGTCACCAGATGAAAGCCCAAGAAAAATAATCAATTGATCACATCCCTTGAGCGCGGATCCGCGGCCAAACACACCCTTGGGCCGCGGATCCGCCGCAATAATGAGGAGTTGGAATGCAAGATTTTGGGAGATTGATTACTGCTGAATTTTACCAACTTTTCAACAATAAGATTCTGGGTTTTCACTATAAAAAGGCACCGAGAGCCTCTTGGAAAAGGCATCAAGCCGACGCGATCACGAAGTCCAAGACGGCTCATGCATCCAGGCTGGTCATCAACGGTTCATCTACCTCCTTGGAAGAGGTCGAGAAGCAAGCTAGTCTTTGTAATCATTTTCTACGGAATAAAGTGTAGATTGTTCAAGTTGATTAATAAAGGTAGTTATTTTATTTAATTCTTTTGCATTTTACATTATATTTTCCCTCTCTGTCTTTCCATCTTCTTTTCCGAACATGCGCGAGTAATTCTCCGCTTGTTATGGTTCGTAGGATTAGGATAGGCTAATGAACGATGAAAATCCCTAAACCCTTTTTAAGTCCTATAAAGTTTATGAACTTTATTAAAAGAATTATTAATATCCTAATCGGGCGCGCTAACAATTCTTTGTTAGTCCCGACCGCGATTAGAGATTAGATTAATAATTGTTTTGGTAAAGGTTAGATTTGAACGGGGTTCCGTGTCGAGATAAGGGTTAAGAGTGGGATTCCTTTTCCCTCCAGAAACCCTAATCTACACGCATCACCGTCGTTCTAGTTTTAAATCTATTAAAGGATAAAAAAGGGTAACTTTTAATTAATCGTTTATAACTACTAAATCCTAACGAACCCTACAAGCCCCCTTATTATATTAACTACATCTTTAAAATAATCTAGATCTATATTTTTGCATTCTTGCTTAACGTAGATCTAGAAACTTTCCACAAAATTTTTATTTCTTTCTCTTTTTCAACACATCTAAAGTAAGAGTAAAAAGTTCAACGTTTCCCTGAGGACGACCCGTACTCATCTCGGTCTAGCTACGCGCGACACCGTTATTGATTGCGGTTAACTGCTACACACACTTTTTCGTACAAATCAGTGTAGTTGTGGAGGCATTTGTTCCCGCTAAAATTTGGTGTTCAGGAGTGCAAGATTCACTGTGGCGCAAGCACACGTGCGATTCACGTGGCGCAAGCACACGTGTAAAGAACATGGCGCAAGCGCCAAAAACCCATGTGCTAGCGCCAAACATGCAAAGCATAGGTTCTAGTGCAATGAGCAAGTGCACCAACCCTTTGCGCTAAGCACCAAACGTGCAAAACATGTGGCACAGGCGCATCTTTTTGTTGAAGCGCATGCTTTAGATTAGAGCAAATGCTCTATTTGGAAAAATATTTCCCTGGATCTTTCAAAAACAGAAAAATATTCTTTTAAAAAAGGGAAAATCACATAGATCAAAGATCCAACGGTGGTTAAACACCACCGATTGATCAAAAATCAATTTGGAGATCTCTCAATGAGAGATTCTCTCCAACTTTTCCAACTATCTCCCCTCTTATAAATGGAGCCTAGAAGATTAATCTCAATATATACTGAACCCCCCCCCTAAGGTTAAAAAAGAGACAAAAAGCTTCCGCTGGAAGAAAATTCATCTCCTTCAAATCCTAGGTAAAAGAGAGAAAAATCTCTTCCTTGTCTTTCCTTCTCCATCACCGAAGTTGAAGCTTCTAAAGAACATATAATTCTTCCTTTGGATCAAAAATCCAAGATTAAAATCCCTCCGTCCAAGAGCTTAAGCTCTCATGAGAGGTTTGATTTTAGGATCTAAAATCTCGAAGGGAAACTTTATTACCCCCTTCATCAGAAGATGAAAAAGATCATCAAGATCATCAAAGATCGAAACTTGGCTTCATGAAACCTAGGAAAACATACTGTCGTTAAGATCTTGACCAAAAAATAGAACCTAAAGTCTCAAGATCATGAAAACTCTAATCTTTTACCAATTTTTATGATCAAAAGATCATTTTACCGAAGCTTAAGCTTCATGAAAACCAAGTCTTCAAACCCTAGAAAAGTTAACATTTCTGTTCTAAGGAGAAGATGGATTTTAAGCTCGCAAAACCTTAGCGCTGCGCTAAACGTGCAATGCACTTGGCGTCGGCGTCAATGCTATCTTTACCAAGATGTGCCAATAGCATTTTTGCAAGGTTGCGCCAGAGTTTAAGTTCTCGATATTGTGTTGCGCCACGTGCAATGCACAAGAGCGCCAGCACCAAAGCATCACCATGTCCCACCGAGCGCCATGTGCAAATCAAAGTGGCAGCGCCAGCGCCACGTGCAAATGCGAGTGCGTCAGAGTAGCACCAGCGCCAAGCATAGAAGAGCGCCAAACAAATTCCATACTTAGTAAAATTGCTAAGTGTTAATGCTTAAGCTTCCTTATGATCTAAATATCAACAAAGGACAAATTTCTCAACATGTGATCAAGTCATCTAGGCATGCCTAGTTCTCAAATGAGACTACGTGTCCTTAGGCAAAGTCCATATTTCCCAAACCATCTAAGTAGGCCTTAGCTCCCAAATGAGACTAACGTGCTCTTAGATAAACCTTTCAAATTGAACCAATGGGCCTTACTATGTGAGAATTGAACCTAAGTTCATCCCCATTGGCAAATCAAGACACCAATGTGGGCATGGTCAAGCAACGCTTGACCCAAAATATAAAATATATACTAATGCATGCCCTACAGGCAACGACCAAATTAGTCTCAGTATACAATCTAAGGGCAAACCCAAATAAACCAAAAGACACGACACACAAAGAAAACAACTGGAGTGTAGAAAGTAATTATCGTTCGCAATAATATAATTAATTACAGAGGCTTACTCCTATAGGAAAAATGCGTCCCCGCAATCAATAAACCTCTCACCCTGAGAGAGAATCTGAAGTCAGTTATATCGGTCGCATCTATCCAAACCCCCAATATATAGCGCTATAAATCAACTTAGTGTCTTCGGAGAGATGGATGGATCATGCCAATGCATCTGCCACCAAATTTAGGCAAGACGGCCTAACCCAGTTCGTCTCAAGTTTTCGGCGGTAAACAACTCTACCGAGGCCGGTTCCCATACATCCGCATGACCATCTCTGCCTTCTTGGTATTTTTTACAATGCCTCCAATCTGAAATCTGAGTGGGCTTTGCTTCCCACAAACGCAGCTCTCGCAAAATCCCAACTCCATCTTTTTCAGCCTAGAAAGAAGCCCCCTACCATGAAAAATCTTCATATTCTTCTCACTAAGGTGCTCTAATCTTTTGTACCACAACGAAGTCTCCGAATCTGTATCTGAACTTGTCGCCAATGCAACCGAAGCTCCACTACTCCCACTTAATGAGTATAATGAACCGCTCAACTTGCCCCTTGCTCCACCAACGATCCTTTGAAAATCTTCCACCGAGAATTCTCAAACACCGTCATGTAACCTTCGTTATCTAGCTGATTTGTAGAAATTAAGTTTTTCTACATATCTGGAATATGCCTTGCGTTCTTTAGCTTGTTCTGACCTCCTCCTAACGGTTGTAGTATCATCGTTCCTTTTTCAATGATCTTGCACGGTTGACCGTTACCCACCATCACATATCCAAGAACCCCTTGAACATACTCGCTAAAGTGATGCTGGTATAAAGTGCAATTGAAAGATGCCCCCGAATCTAGGAACCAGATATCCGCATTTATACTCTCGTTCGTCGATAGACAAACCTTTGTTTCCCTTGTTCATGTGTAGACACCACATAGGATTCCTTTTCATCTGACTTCCCATTTGAGTTTTTCTTCAAGAGTCTACATTTGCTTTTTCTGTGACCCTTCTTTCCGCAATTCCAACAGTCGCTTTAGATCTTTCCTTTCAATTTTTCTCGGCTCTTATACTTGCCTTTCTTCTATTTTCCCCTTTCCATCGTTCTACCACGATTCCCCACTGAGAGTGCAGAAGTTCCCGAACTCCCACTCACTGCCTTTCTCCTCATATCATAATATGCAACTCACCGCATCATTAAACGTGAGAGTCCCTGAGATCAAATTTCTTACCACCATCACGAGCTTTTCCCAACTCTCCGACAACGAACAGAGAAATAACAAGGCTCGAATATCATCTTCAAACATAATTGAAACTGATTCGAGATGGCTTCTCACGCTGTTGAATTCATTCAGGTGCTCTATGACCGAACTATTCCCTACCATCTTCATGTTGAAAAGCTTCTTCAGAAATATCTTATTTGATGTCAAAGGCTTCTCATACAACTTTTCTAATGTCGTCATTAGACCGATGGTTGTTTTTTCCTTCGAGATATTAAAGGTCACTTGTGGAGTCAACGATAACCTACTCGTCGCCAGGGCTTTCTTATCTAGTAGATTCCACGCCTCATCAAACATCTTCTCCCGCTTTTCGCCTATAACAAAAGATACAAATCCTTCTAGTATAGGTACTTCTCCATCTGCATGCGCTACCAACCATAATTGTAACCATTGAATTTCTCAATTCTTATCTTATCCTCCGCCATCTTTCGTCTACCGTCACAGCAAACTCAACTTCTCTTTCAGATCGGAACCAACACCTTCAAAACTACAATCTAAGAAGATAGAGAAAAGGACACAAGCGTCGTTACCCGCCGTTAATCTAGATCGTAGAATCGAAAGACCCTTTGGTTCCCTAACCATGCTGTGATACCAGTTGTTGTGGATAAAATAACTACGGAGATAGATGATACACGGAACAATATTTACGACCAATTATACAACAAAAACGAGATACAACGAAAGATATAAAATGATAACCACGCGAGAACAAAAGAATCAAACAAACCAGAAAGAGACAAGGATTTGTTAACGATGTTCATCCACCGTATGGCTAGTCTTCAGCAGAGCGGAATCTGCAGAGTCTACTATATTCTTGAATCAAGTTTACACCAAACAACCCTAAGAGATTTCTCTCAAATCTCTCTGGATGTTAGCCATCACCCTCTCTCTATACAATAGTCTCTCAAATTGACGGTACATATAACATATGAGAGATCCCTATATATAGGCAAACCATAATCCTGCTTAAAATAAAAGATAACCAAAATCACAAATATTCGGTTCGCACAGAAAACCGATCAACAGACGTTTGACTAAGGAATAGTCATACGTCTACCTCGTCTCTGTTAGGCTTCGTCTTATTTGGGCAGACGTCTGCACTTTCTTGATCATACATCTGCCTACGCTCTAGATTGGGTTTCATACTTCTCCAGACGTCTACCACAAACGTCTGACTACACTATGTTTTTTGACTAAGACTCTTCAGACGTCTGCATCCTTATCTTCAGACATACGTCGTTGCTCTGTTCTTCTGAGATGATTCCGGTGAACGTACAGACGTCTAAATACCCTTTCATTAGACGTCTGAAGAAGTAATCTCCACATATTAACACGAAATAGATGGAAAATTAGGGTGAGATGAAGAAATTTACCAGCAGCCTCATTGTGGTAGCTTGATCCTTTCTTTGGAACATTTATATATCTTCTATGTATTGGTTAATTGTGTCCAATAATGAAAGAGAAAGACATAACATATGGACTCTACATAACTATATGAAAATTGTCTGAGAATCCAAATTTTCTCTTTTCGGTCCAGATGAATTACACTCGGTATTCTACGAATAGTTTTTCTTTTCAAACAGTTACACGACCTTCCTTGATATGTAGTTCTCATTTAAGACGAGATGCATATGCTCAAAAATTTGAAACCATAAAACCTAGTATATTTAGCTTGTGGAAATCTAAATGAGCCTATTCTTCTTCATCTTTTTTCTTTTCTTTTTTTATAGCGTAAGACCCTCTGAGGAATCAAATCAGTGCATCAATTTCATGTTAACGGACTTTGATTCCCTGCTTGGTGGGGCTATAGAAATAAAAATAGATAAATAGATAAAAACCTTCTATGCAGAGATTATGTTCTATCATCAAAGAGAACGGCATAAATACAATATAGATCCCACAAAGCGGTCAATACAATGTATGTATTAGACCGCAACAATGTTGTTAAGTTTTCTAAGCCCCGATTACGTGTGTGCCGGGATGGGGTGAGGGTTTCTTTTTTTGGAGAGGTGGGTGGGGACGGGGGAGGGTCTCATGATGAGAAACTCCAAAATAAAAAACCATATTCCGTTTGGCAACTAAAGTAAAGTTTCCAAAACTCCTGTTCGAAAAGGTTTTTGGATTAAAACCACAATTTTTTAAACTCAAAATAATTATTCTGGAACTAGGTAAAAGAGAATTTCTAGTTATATTATATGCATGAGGAGATAGGAATTTTGCAATCTCAAATTAAATTCAAATTATTCCAGAGCTTTCTTGTTTGGGGGCACAAAAGAATCTTTTTGAATATGAGGAGATGGGGTCTTGGTCCTAGGCCCCATCCGTCTCTGAATGAGGGCGCTACAGGATATCCATTAGAAACTGACTTTGTTAAAGAAAAACTTCAATTACAACTAAAATCCCTTTTTCTTCCTAATATTTTCACAAATGAGAAGTCTTCAAAAACTTCAATAGTTTTCTCGGAGTACTAATACTTTTAGCCGTCATTTTCTTTCGAAAATATAAAAAACTGCTTTTAAATTTTAAATCACGTCGTTTCAGAAAGCAAGTCACCCATCAACACTACAGTTTATGAAACTCCAATTTTACTAAACTACCGTAAGTATTAGCTTTGATTTGAGTTAATTGGCCCAAAAGTATCTCAAAACCACCGTCAAACCGCGCAAACTATGTTTTATGTGAAATCGACATCCCATTCCACCATTGAAATAAATAAGACCCGCCATAACTTTTGAATTGCCATTACCACCAATAGAGGAGAAACCATTAAACATAAACTCCACTCATAACATTATCATGATACAAAGCATTTCCATTTCTCTGCCCTAAAGCTAATGCAAACTTCCATCACCCCCAAACATAAAAATTACAACAATAAACATTCTGCTTCCCTCACTTCACCCTCTATCTACAATCCAAAAGTCGCATTAAGGGTCAGTACTCATCAAAAACCGATTTCACCCTCGATATCTCATCCATGGTGATACTGCAGCTGCAGCAGCCTCGAGTAGGGCCCATCCCCTCTACCCACCAAATCCGAATGGCTGCCCTGCTCCACCACCCTCCCGTCCTGCACCACCGCGATACAATCCACATTCCTTATCGTCGACAGCCTATGCGCCACCAGCACAGTCGTCCGACCCCTCATCAGCCTCTCGAGCGCCTCCTGCAGCACACACTCCGACTCCGCGTCCAACGCGCTTGTTGCCTCGTCAAGCAACAAAATCGCAGGATCTTTGAGAACAGCTCGTGCAATCGCAATGCGTTGCTTTTGGCCGCCGGAGAGCTGGACCCCGCGCTCCCCAACGGGGGTGCTGTAGCCGTTGGGGAGGTTGGAGATGAAGGCGTGGATGTTGGCGGATTTGGCGGCTTCGATGACTTCGGACTCGGTGGCAGAGCATTTTCCGTAGGCGATGTTGTCGAGGATGGTCGAGGCGAAGAGGGCAGGCTCTTGTTGGACTAGTGCAATTTTTAGACGGAGGGATTGGAGGTTTAGGCGACGGATGTCCTTGCCGTCGATCATCACCTGATATTGTGACTTTTAGATATCGGACTTCTTGGAAAATTGTCGAAAAGCTAACAAATGAAGATGATGGTGATGAATATAGGAACTTCCTAGAAAATGATAACACCTAAACAGAAGCAAAGTAATGCAAAGATAATTCCCTAAGATAAACAATCTACAAATGATGCAAGGTCAGCTAAATTTGACTAAAATACCATGAACTATTAAGGATTTTCAAGTATATAACAAAAGATTTTACAAAAATGATATCACAGTAGTAGTTATTTGCAAATTATCATACATCGCCTTCAATTTAATACCATACAAACAATTGCAAGTGAAAACGGCGAGTGGTATCCAACTAAAATATACTAAAGTTCATAGCATTTATTTGCAACCGACAAACTTCATGGTATTTTTGTCGAATGGTTTTTTAAATAAAAATGTTGATGGTATTTTAGGAAAATTGGCTAAAAATTATAAAGATAATGTCATCATTCTAACAACTGCATGCATTCTGAGAAAGCAGCAAGATTCAATAGCAATGTAGATGCAAAATTAGCTATGAACTCACCTTTCCGGCAGTAGGGTCATAGAATCGCTCGATGAGCGCAATCACGGAGCTCTTCCCTGAACCACTAGCCCCAACGAGGGCCTGGCTATGCCCAGCGCGGATCCTGAGGTTGAAATCTTTAAAAATAGGCACATCAGGGCGAGACGGATATGAGAAGTCGACATGTCGAAGCTCAATCTCGCCCCGAACAGAATCCACAACCTCACTATCCGGATCATCAGGGTCGATCCGCGTAGCACGATTAAGAATGGAGAACACTGAACGAATTGATTCACCACCACGAACGATCTCAGGGGCGAGACTAACGGTTTCGGCCACAGAGTTGGCGGTGATGACAAGGACGACAAAGACCTTGATGACCTTGGAGAAGGTGGAGGCGCCGGAGCGGACAAGATGAGCACCATACCTATTAAATGTTATGTTAGTTTAATATATAATGTTAACCTCCCAACCTAACAGCTTTTAGTTTTTGGATATTGTCCTCTTGGATGTTATCAGAGCACCAAGTTTCAAGAGTTACTGAGATAAAATCTCAACATTGTCAATTTAACATATATTTAGGGCTTGTTAGTCTTTGGAGTCTAGTTTAGATAAGTGGAATTTGTTGGCTATATAAACTTTTACTCAAAAAATCCTAACTGTGGCTTGTTTTACTATTGTCTTGGAGTTGGGAAAATACTTCACTAAACTAAAATCCAGTCCATACACTGCTTTCCTATGTTCAAAATTGAGGTTGGACATGTTTGGCGTTGGACATAGAGCCTTGTAACCTGAGTTAGCATAACCCATACCTCCACTTATGAATATAGTATAATTATTCTGACTTCAAATCCATCACCTTATAAATATAGTATAATTATCCTAACTTCAAATTCAGACAGTGTCGTATTTAGTTCGAGTTATCTTGTTGGAGGCCTTTTTACATGGCCGAACACCCACATGAACGGTGTTGTGTATGCCTCACATTCCAATCTCTATTTGATTTCTCAAATAGATTCGGTATTATCAGAGTTATTGAAGATTCAAGTTTATCTATAAGAAAGGGGACAGACGAGCTACGGCTTCAGACGTCTGGAGCTATAGCAGCAGACGTCTGAAGCACTCTATATGTTCGCATACATTGGGCAGACGTCTGAATCGAACACATCACACGTTTGCGAGTGCTCTGTACTTTTCGAAGCCTCAAGACCAGAAGACTAGACGTCTACATCAATGACACCTCTGTTATTTTGTAGACTTCTTGGACAGACGTCTGGCAATGCTTTCTTCAGATGTCCGTCGTGTCTTGGGCCGAATAATTGTTAGTTGGCAAATTAGTTATTTAAATCTATCTTTTCTAATGCTATATATAATATAGTATTTTGTAATCCTAGATGAGATAACCTTAAAATAGCTTTTGTGATATTTTGAGAGAACCCTTTTGTTATTTGAGAGATTTGTAATTCGTCTACCGATTTTGTACTCCTCTGTGTTCGTTGATTAATAAAAAGTTCGGCTTCGCCTATTTGTTTAGTACTTTTAATTCCTATTTGCATGTGATTTGCTTTGTGCTTTCCTCTCTATCGTTTGCATATCTTCGTCTTTGCCGCAACAAACTGGTAACAGAACCATTGTTATTTGGGGATCTTTTGTTTGAACCATCATATCTTCAATATTGTGATCTAGGTTAACAATGGATAACGACGCTTGTGTCCTCTTCTCCTCTCCATCTTCTTAGAGGATGATTTTGAAGTTTTAGGGTTTGTTAGCATGTATCGTGTTTTAGTTTTGATCCCGCATCATGCCTCCGACAATCATGAAGTTCGACATTGAGAAATTTGATAGAAATATGAGTTTCAGTTTATGACAAGTCCGTATGGCTGCCGTGTTGACTCAAAATAATTTGAAAAAAGCGATTCTTGGAAAGGATACAAAGCCTTCCACTATGAAGGAGGAAGTTTGGAAGGAGTTGGATGAAAAGGCTATCACGGCTATCCAGTTGTGTCTGATGAACGAAATTTTCCAAGAATTATTGGTAGAAAAGAAAGCGGCTAATTTGTGGCGGAAATTAGAGAAGTTATATTTACAGAAGTCTCTCATAAATCGACTCTTGTTGAAGCAACGACTTTACACACTCCGTATGTCAGAAGGCACTCCAACCAAATCTCACGTCGGTGAGTTTAATTCGATCATTACGGATCTGATAAGATCGATATTAAAGATTGATGATGAAGATCGTGCTCTTCTATTGTTATGGTTGTTGCCACCCTCTTATAAGCACTTTCGTGATGCAATGGTCCATGGATAAGATACAATCTCGATCAAAGATGTCCAAAAAAATTGATGAACAAAGAGAAGATCGACAAGGAGTTAACCTCTAACAAGGGCGATGGTCAATCTTTCATGTTTATTTGTTCGAGGGCGAGCAGAGAAAAGAGATCCGGAAGGTAGCAAGAGGAAGGCAAGATCGAAGTCCAAGAATAAGAACTTGACCTCTAATTATTGTAAGAAGAAATGGCACTTTAAGGTCGATTGATTTAAATTGCAGAACAAACTAAAACTAGAAGAAAAATCAAAAGAGTATCCGGCTGAAGCGAGTATAGCGGGAGTTCTTGTTGTTCTTGACAACATACATCGATCCAAGGACGAATGAATCATGGATTCGGACTGTTCCTACTATATGTGTCTCAATAGAGATTTGTTCACCACATATGAGTCCATTGATGGTAGAGTGGTTTTGATAGGCAACAATAGTTCGTGTCGAGCTATTGACAATGGGACGATATAAATCAAGATATTTGACGGTGTTGCGAGGGCATTAGCAGAAGTTACGCACGTACCTGACTTGAAGAATATCTCTTTAGGTGCACTCGACGATAAATATTGCAAGTTTTCCGCTGAAGGTGGAATTTTGAAAGTAACCAAAAGTGCTCTAGTTGTGATAAAGGGTTTTAAAAAGGGTCCTTATATTCGTTGCAGGGTTCGATAACTTTTGGATCAGCGGCTGTTTCATTATCCAAATCTATAACAGATTCGGACGCTACCAGATTATGGCACATGGGGCTCGGACATATGAGTAGGGTATGACCAAGTTGTCGAAGCATGGTCTACTTGGTGGTCAGAGTACGTCGAAAATGAAGTTTTGTGAGCATTACGTTTTTGGGAAGCAGAAACGAGTCGGCTTCAGTTCGGCGGTGCACAACACAAAAGGTACTCCTGATTATATCCATTCGGATCTTTAGAGACTCTCCAGTTGCTTCTAAAGAATGCGGTGCCAAGTATCTGCTTAATTTTATCGATGATTTTTCGAGTAAAGTCTGGGTCTCTTCTTGAAGCACATGAGCGATGTG
The DNA here is from genome assembly GCA_030015575.1 of Agapanthus africanus. Taxonomy (NCBI): domain Eukaryota; kingdom Viridiplantae; phylum Streptophyta; class Magnoliopsida; order Asparagales; family Amaryllidaceae; genus Agapanthus; species Agapanthus africanus. Next base: position 74,180,880 of record JASDDO010000028.1, read on the forward strand.
TTTACTACGTTCAAGCAATGGAAGACGTTACTTGAGAAGCAGACAGGGAAGCAGATCGATAGACTAAGGATGGACAACGGGTTGGAATTTTGTGGTGGAGATTTCAATGGTTTCTGCAATGATGGGATTGTTCGGCATCATACCGTTGTCTACACACCACAGCAGAATGGAGTCGATAAGCGTATGAATCAGACTCTTTTTAACAAAGCGCGGTGCATGTTGCCTAATGCAGGCCTCGGCAAGGAATTTTGAGCAGAGGTGGTGAACACGGCATGCTTCATTATGAATCGGTCATCTCATACATCGCTGGGTAGTAAAACACTAGAGTAAGTATGATCTAGAAAGCACGCCAATTATTCTACATTTCGAGTGTTTGGTTGTCCCACATATGCACATTGCCGTGAAGGCAAGTTGAATCCTCGAGTGAAGTGCATATTTCTTGATTATGTTACCGGCGTCAAAAGTTATAGGTTGTGGTGTTTGGATCATAAGTCGCCAAAATTTATGGAGATGTGACTTTTGATGAATCTGCTATGTTGAATCCGAATATTGTGGCATCTCTAAGTAAACACGATTCAAGGAAGGATGAGTCGGGCGTTGAAATTGAAGTCGGTGAAAACTCGTATTCGCAGAAGATCTCTCTGTCACCATCGTCTGATGAAGCCCATGATGAGCAGTCCCAAGATGATGAGCGGTTACTCACTCGAAACCGACAACGAAGGAACATTAGACCGCCACAAAGATATAGTTAAGATGATTTAATGGCGTATGCGTTGTCTGTTATAGAGAAAGTTGATAGTAGCGAGCCGACGAGCTATCAAGAAGCCATATCATCCGATGAGTCAGCTCATTGGCTAGTCGAAATGAAAAGATTGAGTCCGTTCACAAGAACCAGTTATGGAAGCTCGTGAAGCCCGAAGGAGGAAAAAAGTATTTGGTTGCAAGTGGGTTTTCAAGAAGAAAGAAAAAGCCAAAAGGGTTTTGGATACGAGATACAAGGTACAGTTGGTAGCTAAAGGCTATTCGCAGATTCGGAAAGTTGACTTCAATGAAGTATTTTCTTCGGTTGTTAAACACACTTCAATGCGTGTCTTGCTCGGTTTGATCGCCATACAAGATTTGGAGCTCGAGCAACTCAATGTGAAGACCGCTTTCCTACATGGTGATTTGGTAGAGAAGATCTACATGCAACAACCCGAAAGTTTCGAAGTTGAAAGCAAGACTATGTTTGTTTGCTAGAGAAGTCTATGGGTTAAAGCAGTCACCGAGACGTTGGTATAAGTTTGACTCCATGATAGATATTGGGTTTACGAGAAGGGCGACAATTGTGCGTATTGTAAAAAACTCGCCGATGGTTCTTTCATATACTTGTTGCTTTAAGTTAACGATATGTTGATAGCAGCAAGATATATGGTTGATATTCAGAATTTGAACTGAAGGAACAGTTGAAAGGCAAGTTCGGGACCAAGGATTTGAGAGCGGCCAAAAAAAATACTTGGTATGGAAATTAGGCACGATCACAAGAGAGGAAAACTGTACTTGTCTCAACAACGATACGTTGAGAAAGTTTTGGAGCGTTCTGGCATTGCAGACGCTAAATCTGTAAGTGCTCCGTTGGCAGCTCATTTCAAATTTTCAGCTCGTTCATCACCGCAAACAGAGAATGGGATTAAGTAATTGTTGAATGTTCCGTATTCGAATGTGGTGGGTAGCATTATGTATGCCATGTTTTGTACCCGACCCAACATTTCACATGCAGTTAGTATTGTTAGTCGCTATATGGCATCTCATGGTAAAAACCTTTGACGATTTGTGAAATGGATTTTACAATACCTGCGAGGGACGTCTGATGTGGGGTCAATGTTTTAAATTGCGGCCATAGCAAACGCAATAGCGCCGCTATAGCATTTTAGACCCTCAGACGCTATACGGGATGCACCGGTATGGTTTTATAGCGGGTTAAGACATAAACGAGCGCCATAGCACCCACAAATGATGATTATACCTCCGACTCCGATGTTGATTAAGTTTGCTTTTGTGATGCTTGATTGTTAAAAACTTATTTCATTTTGGTTTTTTGAATTATGATGCATGAAACTTATGCTTATTTGCTAGCACTTTTGCAATTTGGTTTTGGATAATGATGATTGTTCCTTTTACTTTGAACATTAATATGTATGGAAACTTATGTGAAATGTTATTTAATCTAATTCTATAATGAATTTCATCCCATAACACTTGTAGAGCCATTTATATATAAATACCACCATAAAGGCCGCTATCCAATATCCGCCATGAAACCTCTCGACCACCATGGACCACCATACGCGATTTACAATCTTGTGTAGGGTTGGTATTTGGAAGGAATAACGACAATTTACTTGGATTCAACGATTCCGATTATGCAGGTGATCTCGACAAACAAAAGTTGATCGCCGGTTATGTATTCTTTTTAAGACGATGTGCCATCGGTTGGCGTGTTTCGTTACAATCTACGATAGCGTTGTCTCCGACGAAGGCGGAATATATGGCCATTGTTGAGACCGTTAAGAAAGCGAACGGTTAAAGGGGCTATTTTCGAAACTTGGTATTCAAAAGGATACCATAATGGTCTATTGTGATAGTCAAAGCGCGATTCACCTGACGAAAGATCGGATGCATTATGATAGGACGAAGCACATTGATGTAAGATACTGGTTTGTTCAAGAAGTCATGAAAAAGAAGAGATTATTGTGAAGAAGTTGGCACGGCGGATAATCCAGCCGACATGTTGACAGTCTCTTCCGATTGTTAATTTTGATTATTGATTGAACTTAATTGGAGTGTGTTGCACTCATTAAGCCCTTTAGGGGTTTTGTGGTTAAGGTGTTGCTACTATTAATTTTATGGAGGAGTTTTGTGGAAATGTGAGATAATGTGGAGATTTGTTGTGTATGCCTCACATTCCAATCCCTATTTGATTTCCCAAATCAATTCGACATTATCACAGAGTTATTGAAGATTCAAGTTTATCTATAAGAAAGGGAGCAGACGTCTGGAGCTACAGCACTATGTATGTTAGCATACATTGGGCAAGCAGACGTCTGAATCAAACACATCATACGTCTGCAAACGCTATGTACTTTTCGAAGCCTCAAAACCAGACGTCTGATGCTCCTTCAAATGTCTAGAGACGCTATATTGTTTTGAAGACTTCATGGGCAGACATCTGACGATACCTTTTTCAGACATCTGCCATGTCTTGGGCCGGTTAATTATTAGTTGAGAAATTAGTTATTTGAATCTATCTTTTCTAATACTATATATAATGTAGTATTTTGTAATCCTACATGAGATAGCCTTAAGATAGCTTTTGTGATATTTTAAGAGAACCCTTTTGTTATTTGTAAGAGTTAGGCTTTTGAGGGATTTGTAATTCGTCCACCAATTTTGTACTCTATATTCGTTGATTAATAAAAGCATCGTCTTCGCCTATTTGGATAGTACTTTTATTTTCTATTTGCATGTGATTTGTTTTGTGTATTCTTCTCTATTGTTTGCATATCATCGTGATCGTCTTGCCGCAACATAAGGTTAAATGTTATGTTATTGATTTACATTGTTAGACCCCAATCTAAAAGTATAAGCTTGGGCATCGTGTTTTTCTGACAATACCAGAGGATGAGGGCCTCAGAGGCGTAGAGGGAGAGCTGAGAGACGCCAAAGAGAAATCCCGCGGTTTGGCTGCGGCGGAGGCTGCGGCGCTGGGGGATGTGGAGCTCATGGCGGAAGAGGGAGATGATCTTTTCTTGTGCGTTAAAGGCTGCAACTGTTCGGATGTTGCTCACGCCTTCACCTGCTATCATGCTGGTCTTGGCATGGGCTTTGGCTGTGTCACCTGCGAAACCCTTCATGGATAGTTGCTGTAACAGAAACAGCAGGTCAGAGTTTGGTAATGATGTCACTTGTCAAGTATCAAATCTGAATGATTTTTTTGCCCCGTTTGGATTTAATGGAGCAAGATCTGTAAACTGTTAGTTCAACTTAACATGAAGAGTATCAAAGTAGTGAGTTTTCATCATTTAGGAGTCAAGTATTTGCCATTGGTTAACAAAGTTCACAACTGCGAGGCGTTAATTTGTTCAAACTAGTCAACTATTGATGATTTTTCAACTTACGGGTCACAGGGATGGAATAGAATCAAGGGTATATTGCACTAAAATACCCTTAACTATTGCAATTTTCACGGAACTTGACTTTTTTCCTTTAACAAAATATCTTCAGTGCTACTTCTAGAGGTTTTTAGTGGGGGGAAAATCCCTTAAATACATAGTTTAAGGCAGTTCTGCTCAAATTTTTATTAAAAACACCTTTAACGCAGTTTGGTGAAAAATGTCACAGTTAAGGGTAGTTTAGTGTAATTTACCGCAGAGTTAAATACAGATCAATGATTTAAAATTAATTGACATAGTTGAAACCATAGAATCTGTAGCAAAAGCTTATATGAAAGACCAACTTACAAATACTATTTCAGTGCAAGTTTCAAGTAACAGAACAATCTAATGGAGGAAGAAAACCCTTGACCATGAGACGAATTAAGATGGATTACATTGTTGGAAGGATGAGGGAACTACTAATTATTGCAAATGTAGAAAATACTTCTAAAATTGAGGGAAACAAAAAAAATGATAGAGCAACCAATATTTGAAATGCCGGAAATGGACAGAAGACCAATCGATCCAGTCCTACACATCAGTTCTTTACCGGTAAAAGTTATACAGATAACCTGGACTATAGGAGAAATGTAATATTTAGTTATCTACTATTATTACTATGCCAAAAGAGCCTGACCGCCAGGGGCCGATCTAGGCCTGTAGTGGTCACATCCAGATGACTGGCTGGAGTATAATACTTTAACCACATCTTTCCTAAAATATCCTTCAAAAACTATCCTTATAAAGTGTAAAAATAAATTATCTTATCCCTGTGCAAAAGGATAAAGTATATCACACTTTTAGCAAAGTGTCATAGTTACAAGGATTATACTAAATTATATAGGATGATGTGCCACAAGTGAACATAATTTACCGTTATATTGAAGTGTAAACATAAAAATTCTTTACTGTATGCCCATAGTGTAAAAGACCCATGTGATAGCAAATAGCACCAAACTATTCCTGTAATAATCCAAAAGGGCCCAGGAAAGTATTTTTCAAAAGACGTGCAGTGTGCACCACTAGCAAGGGAATCTCTGAATTCATGTCTTTCTTTATAGCAGTAAGAAAAAGGTTTCAACAGCCCTACTTTCAGAAGTAAATGCAGAAGCTCTCTCATTTCATCACTTTAACTTTCTGCCAAGTTCAGACAAAAGCTATTAAAAAAGATGGCAGTGTGGGGGCACTGTATTCAATCAAAACTGCAACAAGAAAAAGTTGGCCATACAATTATATAAAACACACAGCAAATAAACAAGACAGGGGAGCTTTCAGTGTATCATTTCTGCTACTATTTAAAATAGGATGCTTCTACGCAATGGTCAAATAGAACGGCTCTTGCCTGCTTGAGGCAAGCTGCCAGGGGTTAGCACATGTGATCTGCAGTACAAGATGCCAGTAAAGATCCCCATCACAATGTGTTTAGTGTTTGAATCAAACTCCATTATTTTCTAGATCTTTTAGCCTTTACCCTTTGCATTAGTGGGTTTGTTGGATTCTGAACGCAACTTAAGTTTTTATTTTTCTTTCCAAGCATAGGAATCAATCATATCAACTGAAAGGTACATATTTGGTATTTTTGCTTAAGGTCAGTGTGGTTTAGCCTAAAAATTTGACATTGATTAACAAAGGTTTCATAGGAGACTTAGTTGACATAAACAGAAAAACTCCATCAAATCTGACACTTGATTTACCACCCAATTTTTATAATTCAAAGGGAATGAGAAACAGGTTTAGTCCCGCTCTTGGCTTAATGGCTATTTAGGAATTTAGCAAATCCCACTTTTGTGTATAAAAGTTGCATAATCCATGAATTTAACATTAATTTGAAAAGCACAGGTGTAAGTTCAACAGTCTAAAAGTTCGATCAAATCTTCCACAGGACCCTGCTCTATAACTGGGCCCAGAATGAAATGATCCATAAACAGATTAACCTTCTAATTGGTTTGTAGTGCAAAGAGATCAGAAATCATAAGCTATTTTAGGACAAAGAACTAATACACGAAGGAGAGAACAACGAGATGTACCTGAGCATAGTTGGCAACGACTAGGAGAGGGAAGGTGGCCAGAATGAGCAGGGCAACTCTCCACTCAACAATGAAGCCTACGATGAAAGATGTGAGCAATGAAGTCATGTTCTGCAATATAACAGAGATTCTCTCGGCAATTGCCGACTTCACATCAGCTGCATCCGTTGCTAAACGAGAAGCTACAAGACTTGAATTGTTCTCCTCTTCATCAAACCATCCCACTTCATTCCTCAGAATTGCTGCATAAATTGTGGGAAAGAACTTGATTACGCCAATAACTTCGAATATCAACATCAAGCTAAATTTCACACTTCTTACCAGCTAGCATCATTCTCCTAACTCTGGTGGTGAGGTTCTCCCCCATAATGCTGAAGAAATAATGTTGCACTAGATAGGCAACCACTGCATAAAGCCCTGCACCGATATATATGAACACGAACTCCCTTGTTTTCCTCTCCATTGCATCTGGGTCCTTATAATAGAAAACTTCAATCATATTACTCATCACAATCGCAAACGTTGGAGTAATTAATCCAGAAAGCACAGACCCAACCGCGCCCAGAATAGCATAAGGCCATTCAGGTGCATTCAACTTCAAAAGCCTGATAAAATACCCATCCGGTGCCGGGTACTTTCTATCATTATCCGCATTAGACACCATTTCTATTCGACCATCTGCTCCAGTACTATACTGATAACTCAAGTTGCGTAAACTCCCAGAACGAAGACTGAGAGACTTAGTCGAAAGAGAATGGCTAAGGCGAGAAGATCGAGATCTACGAGTTGATCCGATGCCAAAGTCTCGGTTCCTTGCCATTTCTTGAAACCTAATTAGAGCCGCATAAGCCCCTGTGCTTCCTTTCGCAAGAAGTTCTTCATGGGTCCCGGTCTCAACAACCTGCCCTTGTTGAATAACGGCTATTGTGTCTACGTTTCTTATGGTGGAAAGTCGGTGCGCAACAACCACTGTAGTTCTCCCTACCATGAGACGGTCTAAGGCTTCTTGGACTATGCTCTCGGAGCCTGCATCTAAAGCACTGGTGGCTTCATCAAGGAGGAGAATCTTGGGGTTCTTTAGCATTGCACGAGCAATGGCAATTCGTTGTTTTTGGCCGCCAGAGAGCTGGACTCCTCTTTCTCCAACCTATATTGATCATCGATTTGTTTGTGAAAAGGTGAAGGGGTTGACTGATGAATGATGAATATTTTGGTCATCAAGAAAACACAAATACATAATAGTTTATTGTCCATATCATAAGTAGATGTCTTCTAAATGTGATTACAGTTTTGGAACAAGAAATTGGACTCCAGATACTTTAGGCAGAGTATTAACTCCAATGTAACCATCATGCATATGCCTATGTTTCCGTTTGAAAATTGAAAAAGGAAAAAATCCCTCAACCCCAAGCAAAAATTTGAAGTCACATCTGTAGCACTCAATCACTAGAACTAATGAATTTTAGCGGCAAGGACGTTAAAATGGTTTCAAATGTTGGGGACGGATACATATCACAACTTGGGGCCCATTCTAACCCAAAAGCTCAAGCCGATAGGTAGAGCTCCAAGTTATATTATATATCACTTCACCTTCTTATCAACTCCTGATGTGGGACTAAAGATGCGAGTCACAACCCAATAATCCCGAGCTCGACTCATATCCTACATACTCACATATACCGTTGTACTCACAACCTTTCTTCAATGATATACAATATCGGTGGTATACAAGCGCTTCAACGCAAATCGGGACCGTTGTACTCCCAACATTTTTTCAGTGATGTACAACATTAGTGATACACAAGCACTCACCATCCCACATCGGTATTTCTTGCTCCACCCTTTTTCCCAAACAAACCAGGCTCCAGTACCATTTGTTAGGGGTGAAAAAAGGGTGGAGCAAGAAATACCTACATGGAATGGTGAGTGCTTGTATATCACCAATGTTGTATATTACTCAAGAAAGGTTGCGAGTACAACGGTCCCGATTGGTGTAGAAGCGCTTGTATACCACCGAAGTTATATATCACTAAAGAAAGGTTGTGAGTACAACGATGTAGGTGAGTATGTCTAATACGAGTCAAGCTCGGGATTGTTAGGTTGTGACTCACATCTTTAGTCCCACATCGGGAGTTGATAAAAAAGTGATATGATATATAATATAACTTGGATCTCTACCTATCAACTCAAGCTTTTGGGTTAAAATGGGCTTCAAGTTGTGTTATGTATCCGTCGCGTGTGGGCTCCACCCCAAAATCAAAGTCACCCAAATTCAAGTGTTACTACAAAAATTCCTTAATCATCACCACCATGCTGTGGTAGCGTCTTCAAGAGTCTTTTACAAAAATTTCAAGCATGGCAGTAAAGAGGCTGAACTAACGGAACTGAATAACTCACCTGGGTGTTGTATCCATTAGGAAGCAGAGCAATGAAACTATGGGCATTTGCAGCAGAAGCAGCAGCTTCGACCTCAGCAACTGTGGCATCAGGTTTTCCATACAATATGTTCTCAAGTATGGTAGTTGCAAAGAGTGCTGGCTCTTGATTCACCAAACCAATTTGATCCCTTAACCATCTCAGTTGCAGTGTCCGAATATCCACATTATCCAACAGAACCTGCCCTGCAACAATATATGGAAATTAAAAAATATTAGTACAACACAATTATAACAAAGTGAATCATCTACAAAACTATCTTTTACATTTAGTTTAATGGATTTGTTTTTACCATCATTTGGATCGTAAAACCTTTCTATCAAAGAGACGACAGTACTCTTTCCAGACCCACTGCCTCCTACTACGGCAACAGTTTTGCCTGCAGGAATGAAAAGGGAGAAATCTTGAAAGATGATAACATCAGGGCGTGATGGGTAGCTGAAGGTGATGTCTTTGAGTTCTATGTTCCCATGAACTTCATCTAAACACTTTCCATCATTTGGATCTTGAATTATAGTGGGTTTGTGACGAATTATCTCCATCAGTTTGTATCCAGCAGCCTTCCCTTTGCTAAATGCCCCAAGGTTTGAAAGTGATTGGCCTAAGCTCCTGCAAAGATATAACAGAAAGGAATGAATAAAAGGAAAAATGACAGTAAACGGGTTCCTTTCGAAAACGAATCATTTGATGAGATAATTGTGTATTAGCCGAATATTTCAGTTCATATTTATCCTGTACATATGTTCAAGAAAAGGCGTTCTGATGGAGAACTATGGACGAAGTACTCCCATATTTCTAAGCATCATATGTAAGCGACTAAATATTTTCGTACAGTGTGAACAATATCAGATATCAAAAATAACATGGAAAATGTCATTTGCAATTTCTCAACCATAGAAAAAAAATATTGTAGTCTAGAACTCAAGTATAGAAACTTACATGCCACCAACAATGGCAGAGAATATGGCCGTGAAAGCCTTTCCACCATCCGTCTGACCATTCCTAATAAATACACCAGCATACCAGAATACCAAAGCCCATGACATGCATGCAATTCCATAAGTGCACCCAATCCCCAGACCTTTCGCCATTCCTGCTTTATACCCAAGCTTTAACGTATTTTGAATTGCTTCAGAGTAGGCATTGAGTGATTTTTTCTCCCCCACAAATGAATATACTGTACGAACTTGTGCAATTGCCTGTGCAAGACGATCTAGATCAATAGACGAATCACATGGTTATATCCAAACTTCAGATATCGTAAAAATCTATCTGTTTTAGCAGATGAACGATCTTGCTACAGAGCCTTATGGATGGATTATTCGAAGGGTGTTGAATCATTACATTTTTTCACCTTTACTCGCATAACAAAATGATCAAAGTACTTGTATAAGAAAACAATTAAGAGATTTTATAATTACCAACAAAAATTGTTTACCAAAACGTTTAGTTTTTGCTTTAATTTTTCCTTTTTTTAATTTAATACCTAATACATTCTTAATGATTTACTTGCTACTAAGCAGAATTAAATTCAAAAAATATGCAGTGTTAATAATTGCTCATTACGATAGGCACATATTGTTGATGTAGGACCAGTTTGAGGGCATGCACAGTAAAAATGAGACAGCATTCAATTCTGCAAGTCACATTTGCCAAGGAGATTCACAAGATCACCAAAAATTAAATGTATTGTCCTCAAGCCAGGGTGGGCCACATTCTCTTTGATTGCCTGTCACCTCACATGGTGGTTTGTCAGATCCCACCCTTGTATCTGCTTCCATGTCCTGCGTAAATTTCCCATTATCCTTACTAGGAAATTTCAGGTGAATGCAAAATGCATGAGAAAAAATTAGGATACGTCGTTCTCAGTCACTTCGATTGCTGGCCTGAACCTGGCCTCTTCTGCGCTTGGACCATCCCATAATTAGCTAAGATAGCCTTACCGCCACAAGCGTGCCATCGGAATCACCAGAAGAAACAGCAGTCAACAATGAGATACAAAGATTCCTATATGAGAGGAATATTGTCTGCATTTTAATAATTCCAAGAGAGGAGATATGGCTATCTCCATTTGAAGGCATCAAAATATCTTGCAGGGACCAATGTTTACATATCCCCTAAGTTAGCTTTGTTTGAAGGAAGTTCAAAACTCCTCAACATGCTCTAGAAGCAATGGAAGTATGATAATCTTAAATTCGAAGCTAAACACATGGAAATTTAGAACAATTCTTACATCTCACTGTATGAATTGATCCAATGTTTAGAAGACTGACCAATAAACACCAGCCTGGCATTTACCTCGGAATAGGTGATGTGGCACCGATGGCAAAGTTTCCAATACAGTAATGAAAAATAAAAGGGCAGAGGACAATATACCTGGGTCTCATGTCATCCTACCTCAATAAAAATAAAATAATTAAGAGTGAACATATGAACATTTTCTTTTCCAGTCAGAATTATACCAAGAATAATAGTAAGAACGAAACTGGAACCAACTAGTATAGACTTTGAGCAATTATGTGACAAAATTTTGGTCCTAACTCCTTGCGTAGCTAAATAAACAACAATGACACATGAGAAGGGGTAGGGGACCACAAACAATGATCCTCACTTCTCCTTTCCTAGACACTACTAAACCATCCATTACTCGCCAGTCTTTTTCATCCATTACTCATAACTAATCCTAGTTATGGATGGTTTCTTTGATTAGAAAAAATGATTGAACGGTAAGAATTAAATCTTTCAGCTTCTCGTCAACCATTTCTTCCGTTTCTTGACATTTAGGGCAGTAAAACGAAACTAAAAAAGGATTGCCGACATCATGTGGGTGGATCATCACCGAATAACATGATGGAAGGACAACTACATATAAATTAGCTAAACCCCTTATTGTAAGTCCTGTAATCCAAACTTATTAAACCAATTGTTGATCTTTCACTCTACCAATATGGAACTAAATCTATGTTACAGCACCCATTTCCATACCTTCCATGTGTGCATGCTTAAAGACTTGTATGAAGTCAGCATATCAGAGTAAATAATAGTTGTTGAATCCACTTGCGCGCACACTTCCTGGTTTTCTGGTCCCCAGCCCTACTGAAATCTTCAACGTGCACACATCACCAAATAAGACCTAATCAACCTTTGCTCTAACATGAACCTGTAATGGCACAAGGCCACTACTCACTAGCAACAAGCTTAGAACTTAATCCACAGCTTGTCGATTTCAGAGGTATTCTCTCAAATCAAACATCATACACTACACTGCCATGGCTTCAAAAATTTCCAACACTTTCAGAAAAGAAGTGAAAGCCTCTAAAACTCGACATCCACATTTCGGATCTTTAACCATGACCCATCTTAAATTTTATTCAAATTTACCCACCATCCATTAAAAAAATATAAATCAATCTATATTACTAAGGAAAATCATAAATAATGGTGGCATCAATGAAAACCAATGAAGACATCTTGAGTGTATACCTGTTCGGCGATAATGCCTGCATTAGCGTAGGACTCCCTGCTCTTAGATGTGAGCCCCGTGAGCGTATAAGCATAAAGACCACCCGCAAACGCAATGCCAGGTATCACCGCGATGCTAAGAAGCGCCAGCTTCCATGCTGATATGAATCCCACCACCAGCCCAGCCAAGAATGTTGACAGGTAGTGGATGAACTTACCCACCTGCATCCAGATCAACCCATATCAATGCACAATTATCACAAAGCCATAACTATGGCGCATTTTAGCTGGAGACATAAAACGTTCTAATAAAATGCAAATGCACCAGAAGCGCATGTCAACTTGAGAACGAATCATTCTGCTACAATGCGCCAGTAAAATAAATAGCAAAAGAAGCCAAACGACAAGTAACGCCTGCCACGCTGATGACGAGGAGAGGAATAAGGTTTTGGTGCAGTGCACGTTAGCACGCCGTCCGATTCCCTCCCTAAAATACGCCCCAAAACAGAATCATAGCAGTGGCAGCGTGAGCTCACTTTTTTCCCCTGTTCACGACCCCCACGCTCTTCCCCTCAGAGAAGGCGCAATTTAACATCGGAGAGCACAAGTCCGCTAACGAGCGCCAGACGAGGAAAGAGGTGAGCTTACCTTCTCGCTGATGGCGTCCTGAACGAGGAGGGTATCGGTGGAGACACTGAAGACGATGTCGCCGGTGCGAGCGTCGGTGTCGAAGAAGCCCACGTCCTGCTTCAGCACCGTCTCCAGGTACGTCCGCCTCAGCGCGCTCACCTGCCTCTCCCCCGTGTACATCCAGCACGCGATCTCTGCAACACCACCACAAAAAATATCCACAGCAGCGGTCAGCTCACCGCGAAGCACAACACCTCGCCCAAAAAAAATTAAAACTGCCTGCGGTACCCTCACCGCTCCGGTCAAAAGCGAAACGAGACCTGCAATCGCATTGATAGCGACTGGTCTCAACAATTTTCTTTCCCTAAAAATCCTAAATGTAATTAAAAAATGCAATTATCTGAAAATAAAAAGACCACCACATTTTACAAAACATCAGTGCAACACACGTCAAATTCGACGCCGCCTCGCCGGCGGCGACCGAGACTCACCGGCGTACGACGAGACGCACACGACGAGCCCCAGGTACACGAAATAGAGCGAGTACTGCAAAAGCATCAAGAAACATCGATCTCATCAGTGGCAAAATCGTGAATAGAAAAAAAGAAGGCGAGGGATCTGAGAGGATATATACCTTGGAGACTTGATCGGTCATGGTGTGGAGGTCCATCTGGTTCTTGCCGAAGCCGTTCACCATCTGGCCGAAGAGGAGGAAGAAGACGGGCATGGAGGAACCGTGCACGACGGCGCCTATGGTTCCGGCGGCCATCAGGAGGCAGTCGAGGCGGTCGGCGAAGGAGAAGAGCTTGTGGAAGGCCACGCTCTGATCCTGCTGCTTCTTCTTCTCCGGCTCGGACGCGGGCTTCGACTCCGAGGGATCCGCCATTGCTGTTTTAGCGGGTTAGCGGATCTTGTGAGGATCCGAACGTGGGGAGAGTAGTGGGGGGTAAAGAGTGGAGAGGGGAGAGGGATTTAGAGAGGTGATGGGTGTGGTCACGCGCGCGGTGAGCCTAAACGTTATCTTTTTGGAAGCGTTGGAGAGCTTGTTTTGGGGGCTGGAGATGGATTAGCTTTCTATGTGTAATAGGACAGGCTTCTTGCATTTACCACCCTGCTGTTTTTCTTATTTTGGTAAGGGTGTTGACTCGTGGAACCCACACAAGTGTCTTATTCGGAAATTGGATTATTCTCGCAGGTAGTATTTTTGCAATAACAATAAACATATACATTAAAATAACATAAAAAATACTTAACATACGGGCTTGAAATGATACCACAATCTATCTAAGAGACAAACACCATGAACCCAATTGTTTGGCACTGGTATTTAAGTGTTATGGTTCCGACTATTTTGCATTTTAGGTAGATTATGATAGGATTTCAAGCTCGATGTAGTATTACACTTAAAATAAAGATTTGATGCGGATATCACTAAAAGTATCTAAGAGCATTTAAGATTCTTTTCAAATATTTTGTATATGATGCTGGAATTTTTCCATGTGCATAGCACATACAAAAAGTCGATGATGTGGATCATCCGAGGTTTAAGGTTTTTTTCTTGTTTTTCAGAATATTTTGTTTCGATTATGATGGAGGTCCTTTTCGGGTCTCCTTCAGATGTTGTCTTCCGTCGATCTCCCGGTAGATTTTGGAGGTGATTACCTGTTGCGTGTGGGTCTCAATGGGTTTTGAGGAGATTAGTGATTTGAGGAGTTTAGCACCGAGTACCTGCAAGGAAGTCCCGGAGGGTTTGGTACCACCGGGGACCCTCCGACGATCAAGTTAATACGAGATCCGAGCAGAATAACGGCTAAGTGGAGTAAAAATGGCTTACTTGGCCCCTCTGTGATGGGGGTTTATATAGTGGCGGTAGCACGCAGCAGCAGGTGCGAGAATCTCGCCGACAGTTACGCTCCCGACGTCACGCCCGCGTAAAGAGCGGATCGCCCATTAATGGGGATCGCGATGGCGTGGAACGTGGGATGTTGCTGGCGGAGAATCAGCGCCTGGCGAGATTTGCGGAGCGGCGGTTACGCCTGTGAGTGGTGGAGCTGGTCGATCGGAGGACCGAGGAAGATAGCCTCGGCTGAAGAGCTCGGGGACAAGCGAGAGGGCCGAGGAGTCTTGGTCCTGTGGCAGCTTGGGGCGAGCTGAGAGGCCGAGGAGGCCAAATTTCAGGGGGCTCTGAGGTGAGCCAGTTTGTGCTTGCAGGTCGGGTATGGGGGTGGCCTGGTCGGCCCCCGTAGGCCCTTTCTTTTGAGTTCTGGGACACGTCATCTGCCACGTGTCCTGATCTTGGAGATCGCCAATATTGAGCATCATCATTAGCCCCCCACTCTTGTCCCGACCAGCTAGCGGGTCGAGTCAGGAGTGGACTGCCGGGCCGCCCGGAGTGAGCTCCCTTTGTCGGGACGCGTCCCCGGGCTGTCAGCTGTCTTTTCTGCCAGCGAATCAGGGCGATATCCCTGCATTTAAGGAATGTACGCCGGTTCGTGCATCCTGCCACTGAAGAGACGGTCCACGTGTCAAGCGTCAGTTGGCCGACGCGATGTGTGCAGACCTGCGACGCCTGATGGGGTGCGGTCCAGTGTGGGAACGACAAGTGGAGCAATCGGAGCCATTGGACGCAGGGAGGCGTTTTTGGCGGGAGATGAAGGGCGCCATTGGATGAGGTCGTTCGCGGTGATAAGTGGAGGTGGGGCCCATTCCAGGGCCTCTACTCTTTCATATCTCATTTCTTCTAAGTCTTGGCTGCTCGGCGCTCTTCTCCTTTCTCCTGCTTTCGTTTCCCGAGGATCCATCTTCTTCAGGTTAGATGTCTTCTTTCAAGGAATCTGTAGATGTCGTAGAAGTAGGTTCTAGGGACCCTTTAGTTGAGCCTGAGTCTTCTCGGAGAGTAGGGATCGGACCCTCTTCTCGGGATCGTGCGGCGGGGGCAGCCCCCAGGGAGGAGGAGGTAGATGCTGCCTCCGGCGCCTCGTGTTGGGTGAGGCATGAGGATGAGCTCGCCAATGCTCGGGCTTGCTTCCACATCCCCTCACGTTATACGCTTCGTCTGGCTAAGGCGGGAGAGAGGGCAGACCAAGTACGAAGTAGGGAGATCGCCCTGTACTTGGAAGCTTTTTGGGGTGGAATGCGCCTGCCCTTCTCTCCCGAGGTCGTCGCAGCATTGAACTTCTTCGGGTTAGCCCCTGGCCAGTTAGTGCCGAACTCATGGAGGATTCTCCTCAGGTTCCTGATCCGCCTGAAGTTACAGGCGGTTCCTTTCAGCCTCTCCTTCCTTAATTCTTCCCTCGTTTTCAAAAACCATCCTGGGGGTCGAGCAGGTGACCCGAGGTGGGTCTACCTCTCCTTTAAAAAGCGACATGGGGGCACCGCCAGGACAGGAGTTATGGCTCTGCCTTCTTCTATTCACGACTGGAAGAAGAAGTTCTTTTTCGTTTCCCCTCCCGAGGGCGAGGACTGGCCCGTGCCTACCAAGTGGTCGAGGGAAAAATGCTTTCCGGGGAACCAGTCCAGTGACCCTGCCGCGGTGAGAGTAGCGTCATGGGAGCCCATCCCCCGATTCGACGTGCTGTTGTCTGAGAGGGTCCTGAGTTGGGCCGAGCTCAGCCCCGTTGAGTTCGTCGGTAAGTTTAGGCTTGCTTTTTGGCTTGTATATTGCTTGTGGCACTGACCTCTTTGCATTTGGTTTTGTGCAAGACCCATGGATCTGGACGAGCTCCGAGCCTCCATGCGCCAGCCGAGGAAGGCCACGAAGGCTAGGGGCGCCAGCTCTTCTCGTGCGAAGCCTGCCCCAGCTCCCTCTCCTCCGATGGTCGCGTCCCGTGAGCGTTCGGGGGCGGATCCCGCCCCGAGGCCTAGCAGAGCGTCAGGCCGAAAGCGGGCTCGGATTCTGAAAGACCCGGCCTCGGAGGAGGAGATCGGCTCTCCATCGGAGCCGCTCAAAACGGGTTCCCGGAGGTCTTCCCGGGGCCCGCCCTCGCCGATCATGGTGGAGGAAGGAGGCCTCCAGTTCGCGGTGCCCTCGGGGCTGTCCATCGCGGATAGCCTGCTTCATGAGATAGAGAAATCGGCGGAGGGTAGGGTCCCCGGGGAACCTTCAGGGCCCAGATGGCGTCCATCGCCCAGGAGTCCGTGCAGGTAAGTGTTTGGATTTTTGTGAGATTCGGTGCCTCCTTCGTCTTTCTGATCTATTTCCTATCTTTCAGGTTCTCCAGCACGCTGCCCTCGCCTTACGCATGGAGGCCGAGGTGATAGCCCCGGCGATGAGGACCGCGGGCCAACTCGCCTCGCTGGAAGAGAGCTCCAAGCGGGAGCTGGAGGCGGTGATGGCGAGGGTTGCCGCCCTGGAGGGCAAGGTGGAGGCCGGGAAACGGGAGGTTGCCCGATACCGCGATACCGCCGTGGCTGCCGAGGCTAGCTTGAGGACGCTCAGGTGCTCGTCGACAACCTGAAGAAGACGGTGAAGACCCTCCGGAAGGAGCAAGGGGCGGCGGCCGCGTCGGCAAAATCGGCCGACCTGAGAGTGGCGAAGTAGGCCGACCTCTCGGCGGTGGAGGGCTACAAGAAGTCGAAGGACTTCTATGTTGACCTGGCCGTGGCCACCACCCTCATCTGGCACGAGGCCCTCGACGCCGTTAAGGCCCGGATGCCGGAGTTCGCCGACGAAGAGCTCCGGGCCCAATATCCCCTCGCGGACGCTGATGAGCAGGGGGAAGAGATTCCTGACGAGGAGGTCGCCGAGGACCCTGCTAGTCCCATGGTGGATGTCGAGGACCCCGAGGTCATACCCGGCCTCGAGGCCTAAAGCCCCCGTCTTCCTCCTTCTTTTATTTTGTTGCTTTTGGAATTTTTGTAAGCCTCCGGGCAGTTTGTAAGGCTGGGGAGCCCAAAATACCCTTTGTAAAGACTTTGCCCTTGATAATAAGACTTTTTTTTCTTTGGTTTGCGCTTTATCTTCTGTTTGTGAAGAATGATCGTAAAATATCTCTGCTTGCACTGTTGGGCTTCTATGTCAGGTCGGCTATCTGTCTAGCGGTCGTTCGTCGAGTTGATTTCGATCACTTGCCAAGCATGCCAAGCGCTGCTGAGAAGGAGGCATCTCCATGGCCCCGAAGTCGAGGGGGGATCGCTCAGACTTGGATAGACCTGATGCCCCCGGTTGGGGCCTCGGATCATCTGCATGAGACGGGCAGAGAGCTGTCAGCCGTATTTGTGCCGAGCATGAATGGGAAGCTGCTCGGTTGCCCCCTGGCGAGGGCCTTTGACTTCTGGTGTTACGAGCAACGACCACTAGCTGGGGATGGTCGAGCGAGGGTCGGGCTCGACTGCCTCTGGGAGGACTTCGGATCCTTAGCGTTGGAGGGGCTGTAAGAAGCCCGCTAAGGATGACCGGGCAGTGAAGCAGCGCGGTTGCCTCTTGGCGAGGGCTTTGATCTCTGGCGTCGTTGGTAGGCAACTGCCAGTCTGGGATGACCGAGTGGGGTAGCCGCTCGGATGCCTCTTGCGAGGGCTTCGATCTCCGGCGTCATGGGTAGGGAGCTACCAGCCGGAGATAGCCGAGCAGGGTAGCTGCTGAGTTGCCTCTAAGGAGGACTTAGTGTTGGATATATGTATGCCCTAGAGGCCATTATATGTATAGTGGATGCTTGGACATGTATATATGTATATTTGACATATGAATTTCTTGCTCGACATGATAGTAAGCTATCTAGTTTTACATTATCTGACATATTTACTTGATACTGTTCATTTGATACATGTTGATAAAGCCCTGAGGATATATGCTTAACATCCATGGCTATGATGAAGATCATACTAGTGGGGCATGTGTAGTCTATAAGCATATCCTTGAATGTTCCTAGTCGTAGGTATATCGAGACAGGGCATCGATATTCCAGAGTAGACTAGCGTGTACGTTTCTTGACCCATGTGATGGGCGATGGATGATCCCATATCCATTGGTGTTGTGACATCGAAGATTATATACGGGTGCTCAGTGGAGACTGGATACACTGAACGGACTCACCGAGAATTCCTATATGGTATTATATCCATCGTCGGATAGCAGTTCTCTGGTGACACTGGTACAGGTTAGTCTGTAGACCTGAGATCGTCATAGAGTCTTGTGTGTTCTCCAACTGTACTTTGATTTCCACCCTACCATGGCTCTACTGAGTCGTGCAAACAGGTGGCTTTTGGGTATAGTCCCGAGACATATGGAGACAGTAAGCGATAGGAGGGGTTTCGTCTCTCCCGGTATTGGGAGTTGATGTTGTGCAATGTGCGATTGGCTCTGACTTGAAGTCCCTGGCCAGGGCTAATGAGATTTACTGATAAGTGTTATCAGTAGTTTCTCGACCGGTCATAAACCATATCGACATGACTTATTGAGTTATTAGGGCTCGACGATTCCATCCCTAGACTTGATATGCAACATATCAGACGAAGAGACCGGACTGTACGGTAAGTGTTGCCAATGGATCGACGGGAGTTTTGACGGGTTCGCTTGTTTTTCTTCTGATCGCTCAATACTCGGGTGGCCGTTACGTTTAGCTGACCGCTTGCGGCTTGTAGGTGTTTTGATATGATTATCACCTACTGCTGGCGTATTGACGAATCTTAGAGTCCCATACAGGATTTTTCTAGCTCAGGCGAAATGATGTGGTGTGCATATGTGATATGCGCAGGAGCTCAATTAAATACGAATATGTGATACAGTATTTTAATCGGGCACTCAATATTGGTCGGGTCGTATTTGATGTGACCGATTTATTAAATCAAGTGTTGATTTAATATTAACTTTTAGCTCATTTTTAATTAAACCTTTTCTTTTGGATGTATGTATATATGTTTATACATACACATGATGATGTGCATACACACATACATACATACATACATACATACATATGTGTCATGGTGGATGATACATAGAAGATGGCAATACAAGACTCACATGATTGATAAATATCTAGATTTTTGTTAATGAATTAAAGAAAAAGGAAATTAGCTATAATGACTCATTTTCTCCACACTTCTTCTTTGACCATTGACTTTAACCATGATTAGATTTCCTTTGTTCTTTAACCCATCTACAAAATATCTAGATATTTAGTTAACTATGGTTATATTTGAGAGTGTCTCATATATATTCTTTTCTTTTTCTTTTTGGAAATAAGTTTTCATTATATTCACAAAAGGTTTTTCCATCTTCACCTTCCTCCTTCTTCAAGCTCTCTTGAGTTTTGTTTTGAGTGAGAAACTTAAAAAGAAAGGGTTTTTAAGTGAGTTTACAAACCACACAACCATTCTACACTACCCTAGCCCTTTAGTGTAGAGTGTTTGCTTCATTTTGTGAAGCAAAGAGCTTGATCTAGGAATCTCCGGGTGGATCATCGTAGACGACGAAGGACCTTGAGCGGAGTCGTTCCAAGTTTCGTGCAAAGCCGTAGGAGTCCTAAAGACCGAAGGAGTTGGCTACAAAGGTTGTATTTCCTTTTCCTTTAGCTTAGACTTCTTATTATGTTGATATTACCCTAATCTCTAGTTACGATTCGTAGTTCGTTTGTAATAGCCCTCTAGAATTTGAAAGTTCACTACTTTATGATGTTGTAACTTAACTAGAGGCGCTACTACACACCAACACTTAGATCTTTAGCTTTGGAGGGGATGTAAGAAGCCTACTAAGGATGACCGAGCAGTGAAGCTGCGCGGTTGGCTCTTGGTGAGGGTTTTGATCTCTAGCGTCGTGGGTAGGCAACTACCAGCCTGGGATGACTGAGCGGGGTAGCCGCTCGAATGCCTCTTGCGAGGGCTTCGGTCCCTGGCGTCATGGGTAGGGAGCTACCAGCCGGAGATGACCGAGCAGGGTAGCTGCTCGGTTGCCTCTTGCGAGGGCTTTGATCCTTCAGGACGGGGATCGAGCAGGGTTACTGCCCAGTGCCTCTTGGTGAGGACTTCGATCCCTGTCGGTTATGGTAGGAAGCTACCAGCCGGGGATAGCCGAGCAAGGGCCCGACTGCCTCTGGGAGGACTTTGGTCCTTAGCACAGGAGGGGTTGTAAGAAGCCTACCAAGGACCCTTGGCCGGGCAGGGTTACTGCCCGGTGCCTCTTGGTGAGGGCTTTTGTCTTGAAGGATAGCCAACCGAGAGACCCTCGGGCTCGACTGCCTCTGGGAGGGCTTTTGATCTCTGTCGGTCGTGGTAGGAAGCTACCAGCCGGGGATAGCCGAGCAGGGTAGCTGCTGAGTTGCCTCTAAGGAGGACTTTGATCCTTAGCGTTGGAGGGGCCGTATGAGGCCTGCTAAGGATAACTGGACAGTGAAGCTGCGCGGTTGCCTCTTGGCGAGTGTTTTGATCCCTGGCGTTGTGAGTAGGGAAGCTACCGGCCAGGGATAGCCGAGCAAGGGAGCCGCTCGGCTGCCTCTACGGAGGACTTTGATCCTTAGCGTTGGAGGGGCCGTATGAGGCCTGCTAAGGATAACCGGGCAGTGATGCTGCACGGTTGCCTCTTGGCGAGGGTTTTGATCCCCGGCGTTGCGAGTAGGGAAGCTACTGGCCAGGGATAGCCGAGCAGGGGAGCCGCTCGGCTTCCTCTACGGAGGAATTTGATCCTTAGCGTTGGAGGGGGCGTATGAGGCCTACTAAGGATAACCAAGCAGTGAAGCTGCGCGGTTACCTCTTGGCGAGGGCTTTGATCCCTGGCGTTGCGAGTAGGGAAGCTACCGGCCAGGGATAGCGGAGCAGGGGAGCCGCTCGGCTGCCTCTATGGAGGACTTTGATCCTTAGCGTTAGAGGGGCCTTAGGAGGTCGGCTAAGGATAACCGGGCAGGGTAGCTGCTCGGCTGAATCTTCATGAGGTTTCGTCCGACCATCCAGTTGCAGGTATGGTGACCAGGAACGTTCGCGGCGGGCGTACACGTAGCATGCGCATTGAATGTGGGGGAGGCGAAGCGCCAGGGTCGCGTCGCTCCGATTCTGCCAGAGAAGGCTCGATGATCGCCGTGTGGCAGCGACTTCTTGGGCGAGAGCGAGCGACCGTTGAGTTCCGTTAGGGCGCAGTGGGCTTTATAAGGCTGAAGGAGCACTGGTCCTTCCTTTCTTCGTAAACAGATCGTCGAGAATACAGGACTTCCCCTTTACCATCCTCGAAATCGTCCACTTCGAAGACGTATACCTCTACGACCAGAACTGCACCGAGAACACGGTGCAGTTGGTCTATGGGAGTATCGAAGACCACTTCTGCCGGCTGCTCCCCCGACGCTCCTCCCTGCTGCAGCTGCTGATGTACTCCATCTGGAGGGCATTGCCGGGGCTCTACAACCCCTTGTCTGAGCAGCTTTATGATGAGGCCGTGGGCAAGCTGAGGTCTCTGAGGCGCTTCGGCCTGATCTTCGTGAATCGGCTGGCTCGCTCAGTGGCGCTCGTCCGTGAGGGCTACGAACTGAGGCTCGGGGTCAACGCGCGGCGGGGGAATCGAGGGCCGAGGTTGGATCTCGCGAGGCCTCGGCTGGCGGAGATCTTTACCGAGTACCATGAGCAGTGCTCTCTGCACCCCCTTCCCTCGCCGCTGTAATTTTCTTTTTCTTTTGTATTGTACGGCTAAGGAGCCCATAATACCTTTTGAATAAATGAGACATTTCCTTTTTTTTTCGCAATGTTTGATCGATCTTTCTTAAATTAACAATAGACCCTATGAAGAGTTTACATTGCCTTAAAGAAAAGTACAGGCTAATAGATGACCTTATTAGCATGGCCCGGGCCCCTCGGAGGCTTATTTGTCTCCGTGTTCGGCACCGGGTACGAGGCTCCCTGAGCGCCGGACTGGTCATCTGCCGAAACGAGCATAATCTGGCCGATGGTCAGCTCGGCGGGTGGGGGACGCTGCTCCTGCTCGCGGTCGGCCTGTCGTTTGTCCCTCAAGTAGGCGGCGAGGTGCCCCAATCGGATGAGCTCCTCGATATAGTCCTGAAGTTGCTTACAATTCTCCGTGGAGTGGCCCAGCGTCCGGTGGAAGGCGCAGTAAGGGCCCCGGGTTCGCTTCGAGGCCTGACACGGGATTGGAGGGAACTTGAAGAACCCCTCGCCCTGGGCCTCCTCTAATAACACTGCGAGGGAGACGTTGAGCGGGGTGTACTCCTGGAACTTCGGGTGATAGGGTTGCTGACGCTCCGGCCTCTCTTCCCGAGCCCTCTTTTTCTGGTCGGACTGTTCTTCTCGGTGGAGGTTCGCATTCACCTCGGACTCCAGCTGAACCTCGCGCTCGGTCCACGTCTTGACCTCGGCCATGGTCTTAGGCTGTGCCAACACAAAGGAGCGCAACCACTCCTTGTGCCTAAGCCCAGATCTGAGCGCCGTGATGACGGTCTCGTCCCGGTGCTCGGGGACCTCAAGGAGGGCGTTGTAGAAGCGGGTGATGTAAGTCTTAAACGTCTCCTTGTCCCCGCTCTTAATTGTAAAGAGGTAGTCGACCGTGCGCTTCTGCCGACGGTTCCCAATGAAGTGGCCGAGGAACTGAGTAGCCAGCTCGTCGAAGGTCAATATTGAGCGAGGCTCGAGCCCTCGGAACCAGTCCCGACCTGCGCGGATGAGGGTGGCTGGGAAGGCCCTGCACTGGGCTGCATCGGAATGGTCCTGAAAGCTCATCCCCGCGGTGAAAGCATCCAAATGGTCTTTCAGGTCGGTTTTCCCGTCGAACAGAGAGACCTTCGGGGGCTTTTTGCGCGAGGAGACATGGACAGCGAGCAGTCCCTCGGTGAACGGCTTGGTGAGCGAGTCGGCGGCGTACTTTGCCCCGTCGCCCGAGAGGTGACCTTCCCGGCGCATGCTCTCAATCTTTTTCTCGAGGGTGTCGAGTCGGCCGTGGTACCCCGAGGATTCGGCGCCTTGTGATCCCTGGCCTCTGTTGTGGGAGACCTGCATTTGGGCGCGGCCCCGGTTCCTCTCGATGAGGTCCCTCAGGTCCCCGGGCGAGGTAGCCCTTGAGCCGTCGTGGCGAGCCCTCTCTGTGCGACCCCGTCGAGGGAGGGGGTGTCGATCGTGCCTGTGGACAGGCGAGGTGACCGACATCTCCTCAGGGGGGTAAGGGTCGCGAGGAGGCTCGAGGCGAGGCGCTCTGGCGGGGGATCTTGGTGTAGAGCCGTGGGGCGCCCAGCGGGTCTCACGGAGTATCGGCCCGTGAGATCTGTGGCCAGGAGTCGTAGCCTGCCGGTGGTCAGCCGTGTCGACGAGGGCAGAGCCTTCTGGAGGTGGAGGAGCGACGATCTGGGGCCCAGGCCCGGCCGTTTGGACGTGGACGAGCACCTCCACGAGGGACTGTAGCCGATCTATTCGGCTGGCGAGGGCGTTGATGATGGTCGCCGGAGGAGGTTCATCCACGCCTCCGGTGAGGGGGAGGCGGCGGCTGGTACCTGGATCTTCAGGGTGGTTGCTTGCCATGTGGATGGAGATCTGAAGGCTAACTTTGTTTTTTTTGTGGAGTTTAGGTTCCCACAGACGGCACCTACTGATGGAGGTCCTTTTCGGGTCTCCTTCATATGTTATCTTCCGTCGATCTCCCGGTGAATTTTGGAGGTGATTACCTGTTGCGCGTGGGTCTCAATGGGTTTTGAGGAGATTAGTGATTTGAGGAGTTTCGCGCTGAGTACCTGCAAGGAAGTCCCATGGTGGTTTGGTACCACCAAGGACCCTCCGACGATCAAGTTAGTACGAGATCCGAACAGAGTAACGGCTAAGTGGAGTAAAAATGGCTTATAATAGCAAAGATATTAATCGAAATAAGGAAAGAGAGATAACGTGAGAGAAAAAGAGAAGGGCAAACTACCTATCTTGAGTGGTTGTATTATAAATTATCTACGTCAGCCTACTTACACGTGATAGAGCGGGATTAGTGTCTTGAAATATGTTTTCTACGGTTATATGGACTCGATAGCCTAAATTTCTTCCATGTCATCTTGTTTCATGTGAGTTTTATCTTGTACGGCGTCATAACATGATAATGCTCGATATTGGCGACCTCTAAGATCAGGACACGTGGCAGATGACGTGTCTCAGGGCTCAGAGGAAAGGGCCTGTAGGGGCCGACGAGGCCACCCGGAGCTCGACCTGCAAGCACAAACTGGCCCGCCTCGGGGCCCTCTGAAAATCAGCCTCCTCGGCCATTCAGCTCGCCCCGAGCCGCCATAGGACCAAGACTCCTCGGCCTCCCTGCTCGCCCCCGAGCTCCCTGCCGAGGCCGTCTCTTTCGGCCCTCCGACCAACTCCACCACTCGCAGGCGTAACCGCCGCTCCGCGAATCTCGCCATGCGCAGATTCTACGCTAGCAACATCTCACGTTCTACGCCACCACGATCCCCATTAATGGGCGATCCGCTCTCTACGCGGGCGTGACGTCAGGAGCGTAACTGCCAGCGAGATTCTCGCGCCCGCTGATGCGTGTCACCACCGCTATATAAACCCCCATCACAGAGGGGTCAAGAAGCCATTTTTTTACACTTACGCCGTTACTCTGCTCGGATCTTGTCACTGACTTGAGCGTCGGAGGGTCCTCGGTGGTGCCAAACCATCCCGGGAATTCTTTACAGGTACACGGCGGCAGCCACCTCATCCCACCTTGTCCTCTCAAAGCCCATTGAGACCCATACGCAACGAAGGACAGTCAACCCAGTTCACCTCAAGATCAAAGGAAGACAGCATCTGACGGAGGCCCGAAAAGGAGCTCCATCAGTTGGCGCCGTCTGTGGGAAGAATAACTCCCCAAAATAGAAAGTTGGCCTTCCGATCTCCGCCCGCATGGCAACCGACTCGCCTAAGGATCCAAATGACCGCTACCGCCCCCCTCGCAAAGGGGGCGCGGGCGGACCCTCTCCCGAGGTCGTCGGCCTCCCCACAGGCTGCCACCCCACACTCTCCGGCAGCCGCCGACCAAAAGAGCTAGGGGCCGGGAGCCCATCACCTTTGGCGACGAGGATCTCCACGGCATATCTGTGCCCCCACAGCGACCCACTGGTGATCGTAGCGCGAATTCACCGATACGAGGTCCACCGAATACTCATTGATTCAGGCAGCTCGGCGGACATCCTCTTCCACGACTGCTTTCTGCGGATGAGGCTGGCCCCAGCGAACTTGAGGCCGACCTCCCACGTCCTCTCAGGATTCACCAACCACTCCGTCCCGGCGCAAGGGGTGGTCACCCTGCAGTTCACGATCGGGGAGCCCAGCCACACGCGCATGCTGCCGGTAGACTTTGTTGTGGCTAGGGTCCCCTCGGCACACAACGTCCTCCTCGGCCGACCAACTCTGAACTCCCTCCAAGCCCAGATCTCGATGTACCACCTGGCGATAAAATTCCCTCTCGACCAAGGTGGGGTGGGCAGGGCCTACGGGAGCCAACGGCTCGCGAAGGTGGGTCTGGCAGAGGCATCTTCCCCCGAGCAGCACGCAGATAGCGCTGATGCATGCGACGACATGGAGGGGTCCCTAGACACCAGGGGCGAGCGGAAGGAGGTCTGTGGGGCACCGATCGAGCCGCTGACCGAGGTGCCCTTAGCGGAAGGAGACCCAGGGAAGACCGTCCAGGTCGGGTCACTCCTGACGAGAACCCTGCGGGATGACCTGATCGGGTTCCTACGGAGCAATTCCAATGTCTTCGCCTGGGCCCCAGCCGACATGCCTGGGATCGACCCCAAAATCATCTCCCACAAGCTCGGGGTTGATCCTGCGGCTCGACCCGTCAGGCAGAAAAAGAGAAGCTTCGCCCCGGTCAAACAAAAGGCCATCGAGGAAGAAGTTGACCGACTCCTCGCCGCCAAATTCATCAGGAACGTGCCCTACTCGGAATGGCTGGCCAACGTAGTCCTGGTCAAGAAATCGAGTGGGAAGTGGCGTATGTGCGTCGACTTCACCGACCTCAACAAGGCCTGCCCCAAGGACAACTTTCCGCTTCCCCGCATAGACCAGCTCGTCGACAGCTCGGCCGGGCACGAGCTCCTGAGCTTCATGGACGCTTTCTCCGGCTACAACCAAATCCGCATGAACCCTGACGACGAAGACATGACCGCATTCACGACGGACCGGGGGGTGTACTGTTACAGGGTGATGCCATTCGGCCTCAAGAATGTCGGGGCCATATACCAGAGGCTGGTCAACCGCATGTTCAAGCCGCAGATCGGTAGAAACATGGTGGTCTACGTCAACGACATGCTCGTCAAGTCCGTTTCATCGGCCGACCATGTCAAGGATCTGGGCGAGACGTTCAAGGTGCTCCGCAAGTTCAACATGAAGCTGAACCCCGCCAAGTGCGCGTTCGGAGTGACCGGAGGGAAATTCCTCGGGTTCATGGTCACTCACCGTGGGATTGAAGCTAACCCGGAGAAGATCGACGCTATCCTTAACATGACTGCACCCCGGACCAACGTCGAAATCATGCAGCTCACAGGGCGAATCGCCGCTCTGAGCCGTTTCATGTCCAGGTTGGGGGAGAAGTGCCTCCCGTTCTTCAAGGCGCTGAGGAAAATCCCAAAGTTCGAGTGGTCGGAGGATTGCCAAGCCGCCTTCGACCAACTGAAGAGGCACCTCGCAACGCCACCCTTACTCACCCGGCCCGTAGAAAGGGACGAGCTGTCACTGTACCTGGCGGTGTCCGACCAATCGGCAGGGTCGGTGCTCGTCCGAGAGGCCGAGGGGTGCAGAGGCCAGTGTATTATGTGAGCCATGTATTCAAAGACGCGGAGACGAGATACCCCACCATAGAGAAGATCGTCCTGGACCTCGTGGTAACCTCACGGAAGCTGCGGCACTACTTCCAGGCACACACCATCATCGTCCTCACTAAGCGCCCCTTGGGGGCTATCCTGGCATCGCCAGAATCCTCTGGCCGCTTAGAGAAATGGAGATGGGAGCTGTCTCAATTCGACATAAGGTATCGCCCAAGGCAAGCCATCAAGGCGCAGGCCCTGGCCGATTTCGTCGTCGAATGCACCATCCCCAGCAGGAAGCTAGATCCCACGCCGCCCCTCGCAGCCCGGCATCCCGACCAGGAAAGCCGTAGATCAGCCCCGGAGTGGATCATCTACGTCGACGGGTCTTCCACCGAGGAAGGCTGCGGTGTCGGCCTCATTATCCGAGGCCCGAACGAAGCCGAGATGGAGTATTCCTTGAGGCTCGATTTCAAAGCATCAAACAACGCAGCGGAGTACGAAGCCCTCCTAGCCGAACTGCGCATGGCCGTCGGGCTGGGGTTGAAGGTCGTCCGGGTCCGCAGCGACTCGGCCCTGGTCGTCGGCCAAGTAACCGGCCGCTTCGAGGCTCGGGAGCCCCTAATGATGAAATACCTAGACGAGGTGAGAAAGCTCCGAAGAAACTTCGACGAAATCCAGGTGGAACAAATACCCAGATAAATGAATACCCAAGCAAACGCCCTGAGCAAGTTGGCTTCATCATACTCGGCCAGCAACAGGCACTCGATACTCTTCGAAACCTTGGCCCAACCCAGTATTGAAGACGAGGCGGCGACGCTCCAAGTGTATGCAACACAGGAGAATGACCCATATTGGAGGAAGCCCCTCGTGGAATTCCTGAAAGACGGCACGCTCCCGGAAGACAGGGCAGCCGCCCGCCGTCTCTGGGCCAGAGCTACCCACTTCGTCTGGAGCAACGGGAACCTCTACAAGAAGGCCTTCACTCAGCCCCTGCTCCGGTGCGTTGACCCCCACGAAGCCGATTATGTCCTGTGGGAAATCCATGAAGGGGTAGGCGGTGCACACCAGGAGGCTCGAACCTTGATCCAAAAGGCACTACTTCATGGGTACTATTGGCCCACCATGCACGAAGACGCCCTGAAACTGGTCAGGAGGTGTAAGAGCTGCCAACTCCACGGCAGTATCCCCCACCTCCCGGCTACCGAGCTAACGACCCTGGCGTCTCCATGGCCATTTGCCTAATGGGGATTGGATATGATCGGCCAGTTTCCCACAGGGACTGGCGGACATAAGTACGTCCTCGTCGCGGTGGACTATTTCACCAAATGGATCGAGGCCGTTCCCATCAGGAAACCGGACGCCGCCACAACCATCAAGTTCCTCCAAAACAAGCTGATTCACCGGTTCGGGATCCCAAGGTGCATCATCACCGACCACGAGACGAACTTCGAGAACGAGAAAGTAAGGGACTTCTGCAAAGAATACCACATCCTCATGAAGTTTGTCGCGGTCGCGCATCCCCAATGTAACGGGCAGGCCGAGGTCGCTAACCGGGACGTCCTCAGGGGCCTCCGAACCCGCCTGGAAGGGAGGCAAGGCAGTTGGGTCGAGAAACTACCCCGGGTCTTATGGGCCCTGCGCACGTCAAAAAAGACTCCTACCGGGGAGACCCCTTTAAGCCTCTGCTACGGGACCGAAGCAATGGTCCCAGCAGAGATCGGGCTACCCTGCCACTGAGTCGAGCACTTTGACGATGAAGCAAACACCATAGCACTACGAACCAACCTCGACGTATTATTGGAGAAAAGGAATCGGGACCAGATCAGAGCCGCCGCCTACCAACAGCAAACGACCCGGTACTATAACGCTCGGGTAAAGCACCGATCCTTCAAGGCCGGGGACCTAGTCCTGCGGCGGAACGAGTTCATCGACTAAGGTGGGCGTCACAAGTTCTCCCCAAAGTGGGAGGGTCCCTTCCTCGTCTTCAAAGCGCTCCCCGGCGGAGCCTACCGCCTGCAAGATGTGGACGGACGGAAGCTACCTCGGACTTACAACGCGGAGAAGCTCAAGCTATACCTATGAAGTCAAAACTAGCAAAACGCCGTGCCCCGGCCACCGCTCAAAATCTCCCTTTGAAATGATGATGTATAGCGTTGTCTAAAATTCCTATCCATGCGAATAAAGAAACTTTCGAACCTTCTTTCCCGGTAGGGTTCCCCCTGTACAACGAGAAGGGTCCCCCAGAGATGGTCGGGCCCGAGGTTCCCTCGCTCGGCTAACTCCAGCGGGCAGCTCCCCTGCCACGGCGCCAGGAACCGAAAGCCCTCTCAGAGGCAGCCGAGCCCGAGGTTCCCTCGCTCGGCTATCCCCCGCGGGCAGCTTCCCTGCCACAACGCCGGGGATCGAAAAGCCCTCCTAGAGGCAGTCGAGGCCCGAGGTTCCCTCGCTCGGCTATCCCCCGCGGGCAGCTTCCTTGCCACCACGCCGGGGATCGAAAAGCCCTCTCAGAGGCAGTCGAGGCCAGAGGTCCCCTCGCTCGGCTATCCCCCGCGGGCAGCTCCCCTGCCACAACACCGGGGATCAAAAAGCCCTCCCAGAGGCAGTCGAGGCCAGAGGTTCCCTCACTCGGCTATCTTTCAGGACAAAAGCCCTCGCCAAGAGGCACCGGGCAGTAACCCTACCCGGCCAAGGGTCCTTGGTGGCTTCCTACAGCCTTATAGCTTTCCTCATGCCAAGGGCCAAAGTCCTCCCAGAGGCAGTCGGGTCCTCGTCCGGCTATCCCCGGCTGGTAGCTTCTTACCACAACCGACAGGGATCAAAGTCCTCGCTAAGAAGCACTGGGCAGTAACCCTGCTCGGTCCCTGTCCTGAAGGATCTGAAAGCCCTCCCAGAGGCGGCCGAGCCCGAGATTCCCTCGCTCGGCTATCCCCAGCGGGCAGCTTCCCTGCCACACGCTGAGGATCAAAATTCCTCCCCGAGGCGGTCGGGTCCTTGCCTAACCGTCGATGGCTGGTAGCTTCCTACCACCGTCCTGAAGGATCAAGTGCCCTCGTAAGGGGCAACCGAGCAGCTACCCTGCTCGTCAAAAATTGCGGCTGGTAGTTGCCTAACTCCGACGCCAGAGATCGGATCCTTCACCAAGCGGCAACCAAACGACCACCCTGCTCGGCCAACCCGGCGGCTGCCCCGTGGCCGCGCTCAAGGATCTGAGACACCCGGAAGAACGACTGGTTCATCCAAATCTGAACGATCTCCCATTGACCTAGCGGGTACATGAGGATACCTCCACAGCAGCGCTTGGCGCCCTCGTCGGCTGGCAAACTCGGCAGGAGATCGCCGGACATATGGCCAAACTTACACGGAAACACAACAATACAAACAAGGGCATCCTATGAACGTCCTTCACACGAAAAAGAGAAGAGAAAAAAAGAGGGACACAAACCGACGAATTAAGGGTTCTTTTTTCCTTTTATTGCCAAAATCAATATCTTTACAAAGGGTACTCTGGAGCCCCCCCCGCCCTACATACTGCCCGGAGGTTCATTTCGGCCACTTCGCCATCCGCGTCACGGCCCAAGGCCCTACCACCGAAGACTTTGCCACCAAGGGCGTGCCAGGCACCCCTCGTCATCCCTCGCCGGAGACCTCGTCGCCGGAAGCGGGACACGAGCGCGGAGTTCACCATCGTCGAACTCGGGAAGCTGTTCCTTCACGGCGTCCAGAGCCTTATTCCACGTAACGGCAGAATACTCCCCGAGCTCGGCGTAAAACTGCTCCGACGCCTTATAATCGGCCACAGCTTTCTTAGCCCGAGCCTCGGCAACCTGAGCCCTCAGCAGCGCCGACTCAGCATCCCCCCTGCTTGCGTCCCTCTCCTTCTTCAGTGCCACAAAGCGTCCGGCCAGGTCTGCCAGCTTCCTATCAGCGACCCGGAGTGACGCGTTCAGACGGCGAAGGGCACCCCGAGTCACCGAGTTGGCGAGCTCCGCGGCCTCCGCCCGGCCAGCCACGACGTCAGCCTTATCCCTCTCCCGGCGTAGGTCACGTTGCAAGATCTCGACCTCCGAAGAAAACGCCTCCACTAGCCTCGGGGCGTAGAACGCTCCCTCGGCCTCCAGGTAAACGGCGAGGGCGCAGTGCTGAAGAACCTAACAGAAAGCCAATAAGAAACCAAGGAAAGACATACCGAGGCGAATGCGCGTAGAAGGATTCATATCTGGACCGTCCCTTGGGCCATGGCCTCCAATTGATCTCTCAAGGAGCCACACGGGAGCCTTCCCCCGGCCGATTCTTCCATCCCGGCGAGCAGACCAGTGGCAACGGAAAGCCCAGACGGAACAGTGAAGACGGAGCCCCCTTCCCGCACGGGAATCCCTTCGGGGGCCTTCGACGGCGGCGCGCGAGAAACCGTCCTTTTCCTCTTAGAAAGGGGCCGGCCCTCGCCCTTCCTCCCGTCACCAGTCTGAGACTCGGGTGACTGCTGACGACTCCGGCCGCCGCCAGAAAAGCTCCCAGGTGCCGCTGACGAGATGGACGGCCCGGCCGTCGGCGGAGAATCAGGCGAAGGGCGCAAGTTAGCTGGGGGCTCGGCCACGCCACTGGCTTCCCCCCGGCGCGAGCCGCCCGAAAAATGGGAACGAACCATGTCTCGCGAAGGAAGAAGAACGCCGAGCGATAGCGACTCGAGGAAGGAAAGAGATGAAAGGTTGGGGGCCCTAGGGCGGGCCCCGCCACCGTTTTATCGCCGCATCCAACGGTGCCCGTCGACTCCCGCCGAAACGACTTCTCACGATCGGCGGCTTCGATCGACCCACGTGTCGGCCCGCTTACGTCACACCGGCCAGT
This sequence comes from Agapanthus africanus, assembly GCA_030015575.1. Taxonomy (NCBI): domain Eukaryota; kingdom Viridiplantae; phylum Streptophyta; class Magnoliopsida; order Asparagales; family Amaryllidaceae; genus Agapanthus; species Agapanthus africanus. The sequence continues at coordinate 74,213,175 of JASDDO010000028.1, forward strand.
CGCCCTTCGACACGTGGACCATTGCTTCAGTCACATAGTGCTCAAACCGACACCCCCCCTTTAAGGTGCAAAGACCCTGCCTCGTTTCGCTAGTGGAAAAGACGACCAATAGACCGAAGGCTCGCCCCAACGAAACCGTAGAAGGGATCTCGCCTCAGGAGGCCCGGCAGTCCACTCCTGGCCCGACCACTATCTGGTCGGGACAAGAGTGGGGGGGCTAATGATAATGCTCGATATTGGCGACCTCCAAGATCAGGACACGTGGCAGATGACGTGTCCCGGGGCTCAGAAGAAAGGGCCCGCAGGGGCCGACGAGGCCACCCGGAGCCCGACCCGTAAGCACAAACTGGCCCGCCTCGGGGCCCTCTGAAAATCAGCCTCCTCGGCCATTCAGCTCGCCCCAAGCTACCATAGGACCAAGACTCCTCGGCCTCCCTGCTCGCCCCCGAGCTCCCTGCCGAGGCCGTCTCCCTCGGCCCTCCGACCAACTCCACCACTCGCAGGCGTAACCGCCGCTCCGCGAATCTCGCCATGCGCAGATTCTATGCCAGCAACATCCCACGTTCCACACCACCACGATCCCCATTAATGGGCGATCCGCTCTCTATGCGGACGGGACGTCGGGAGCGTAACTGCCGGCGAGATTCTTGCGCCCGCTGATACGTGTCACCACCGCTATATAAACCCCCATCACAAAGGGGTCAAGAAGCCATTTTTTTAATATTTACGCCGTTACTCTGCTCGGATCTTGTCACTGACTTGAGCGTCGGAGGGTCCTCGGTGGTACCAAATCACCTCGGGACTTCTTTGCAGGTACACGGCGGCAGCCTCCTCATCCCACCTTGTCCTCTCAAAGCCCATTGAGACCCACACGCAACGAAGTACAGTCAACCCAGTTCATCTCGAGATCAAAGAAAGACAACATCTAATGGAGGCCCGAAAGTGAGCTCCATCATAACGTGCATGTGAGTGCGTTTAGAGGAATGCGCAAAATATTTCTTGTTTTCAAAAAAGAAATTTACAGACTCTTGTAGTGTCTTATATTTTAAGAACTTATTGTTACACAAAGCCACAATAATATATAATAATAGATTGATTTGTACAATCCATTAGTATCAGGTCTTTTTGTGGGTTTGGAGATGATCTGAAAAACAACTTTTTTCTTGTCTGATGCGACTTAATCAAGAAGACAAGCAAAGAATGTATTTTCATCTAGATATATATTCAGGTTTTTCGTCCTTTCTTATCAACAGTTAATCAAGAACTTCCACAAACCATATTTTGCTAGAATAAACACAAGTAGCAGCTAAGTTTATGCATTACGTTCATTTGATACAAATATGACTTGATAAAACAAATCTTAACCCAAGGATATTTTTCCCCTAATTTTTTTTAAATTAAAGAAATATTTATTGGAAAAACCTAGTAGATATCTTGATGGGAAACTTAAGGTATGTCTGTCTACCAAAATATGAAGCAAGGGTTATTGAAAAATATAAGTGGAGAATATTCAAATTAGGCATTTTGTGTGGATGAGCATGGAAGTGAAATTACATATCTTGTCCTTTGTTTCAACTCCTTCATGTAATGCGACAATGCCAAAAAACCAAAGATGTGTCCATATCATATTTGAAATTTTTATACAAACATATCACATGAATTTATTAAACTTATCAATAAAGACACATCAAATGCTAACAGGTCCTGCTGAAAACTAAGTGTGTTGTTCTATGTTTTGTGGGTGATGAATTAAAATTGAAAGATATTATATGTGTTTGAGCAAATGCAAAAAAATAAGGAAAAGTCCAAACTTCTCCTGGTAGATTTTAGTCTCGCATTGCCCACACCAAGGTATGGAAAGGTGTTTATATAACATTTCTATCCTTCATTGCATTGAGTCCAATTAAAAAGGATACGGTGAAACCACATGCGGGTTTAGCCACGGTAAGTGAGATAGCACCCGCGGACACGAATGTGCGCTCCATCGTTGCCGCGCGGAGTGAGGTAACACCTGCAGACACGAATGTACGCTCCAGTTCCTAGTCTTCCTTTAACAAAAAATTGCATTAATATATTTTTGTAAAATATTTAAACTATATATTTCCTAGTGTTTTTTTTTTACAGAAAATTGCTTTAATATATTTTTGTAAAATATTTAAACAATATTTTTGAAACGATTTTTATTTTCACGAATGGTTCTATGCGAATGGGTGCAACTGTTAGTAGTTGCCCGTACGATGGTTGCTATTGCTAATGGCTGTGATTATGGCAGTTAACCGCTAACGGTTGCGATCGTTAGAGTGGTTTCAACGGTTGGAAAAGTTCTTATGGATCTCTGGATCTCCTGCAGATGTTACCTTCCGTCGATCTGTAGCGAGAGTCGATGGATGGCTGAGATTGGATTGGGAGGTTGCCTCCTGGTGAGTGTGGATCTCAGTGGGCTTGATGTGGATGAAGCCGAGCTACCTGCAAGGAAGTCCCGAGGTGGTTGCACCGCCGAGGACCCTCCGATGATCAAGTTAGACGGGCTAATTGGACAGAGTAGCGGTTTATTAGGGTGAAATTGCCTTACCTGAGTCGTCTGAGAGAGGGGTTTATATAGTGGCAGCCATGGGCTGGCGGGCGCGAGATTCACGCCGGCTGTTACGCCCCTGGCGTTACGCCTGCGTGAAAGGCGGGATTCCCCATTAATGACGAGATATGCTCGTTAATGGGGGAACGCGATGGCGTGGAACGTGGGATCATGGGCGGCGGATATCTCGTGTCTGGCGAGATTCGCGGAGCCATGGCGGAGACGCCTGTGATCTGTGCTGTGGGTTGGTCGATGAGATCGAGGAAGCTAAGCTCGGCGGGAGGCTCGGGAACGAGCAGGAGGCCGAGAGAGCTTGGTTCTATGATAGCTCGGAGGCGAGCTAGGAGGGCTGAGGGAACTCAGCAAGCGGGAGGGCTCGGAGGCGAGCCAATGGTTATTTGTAAGGCGGGCACATGAGTGGTCGGGAAGGCCACCGAAAGTCGGGAACATCCTCGGGTCGAAGGCCCGGGGCGACGCTTCCAATGTACCGTTCCTGCTCCTTTCCCGCAAGCCTTGGGACACGTCATTTGCCACGTGTCACGATCTGGGAAGTGCTCAGTACCGAGCACATCATTAGCTTCCCACTCTCGTCCTGACCTATTTACGGGTCGGGTCGAGAGTGGTCTAATCGGTCACCCAGACTAAGTTCTTATTTGAAGACAGCGTCGACTCAGATTCCCGGGCAGTTATTCGTATTTTTTCTAATGACGTCAGCGGATCAGGGAAGAGATCTTGCATTAAAGAGGAAGCGCCGATTCAGGCGTACGTTCATCGGAGCGCCAGGTCACTTATCCGATGCTGGTTGGCTAACGTGATGGGCCGCCGGTGTTTTCGCGCTTGATGGGACGCACCCAATGCGTGTGTGACAGGTAGAGTATTGATTGCCGTTGAATGTAAAGTGTCATTTTGGCGGGAGACGATCGGCGCCGCTGGATGTGTTCGCCGACTGCTATAAATAGAGGTGCGAACCCCCCGAGGGTCCACACTTTGCTATAATTTCCTCTTCCCTTCGTGTGTTAGCTCGGCGCTCTTCCCTCTAGGTCGGATTTCCTGCGTTCTTTTCTCGGAGGAACCCTTCTTTTAATCAAGTTAGATGTCTTCCGCTGAGGATCCGTAGAAATAGTTCGTGTAGAGTCTAGGGAGTCTTCTTCAGCTTTCTCTTCTTCGTCCGGGTCAGAATCTTCCCGGGAAGATAGGGTTAGTCGTGCTTCCCAAGGTCGTGTGGCGGGGACGGTCCCCAAAGCGAGTGCTCGGAGTGTCCACGACGTACCTTCCCTTGTGAGGCATGTGGATGAGCCCACCACAATCCGGGCTCGGTTCCACATTCCCCCGGCTACTCGCTTCGCTTGGCCGGGGAGGAGAGAGGGCAGATCAGGTACAGGGCAAGGAGATCGCCTTGTACTTGGAGGCCTTTTGGGCCGGAATGCGCATTCCCTTCTCTCCTGAGATGAGTGTGGCGTTGCATTGTTCTCGGTTAGCCCCGGGCCAGTTAGTGCCGAACCCCTGGAGGATTCTTCTCGGGTTCCTGGTCCGGTTGAAATTGCGGGAGATCCCTTTTAGTCTGAACCTTCTTCTTTCCTCTCTCTGCTACAAAAACCACCCCGGCACTCGCAAAGATGAGCTGAGCTGGGTATACATTTCTTTTAAAAAGCACCGGGGAGGTGCGATCGGGTCGGGGGTCGTCGCAGTACCTTCTTCCACTCACGAGTGGAAGAAAAAGTTTTTGTTTATCGGGCCACCCGAGGGCGAGGATTGGCATGTGCCCATTCAGTGGCACAGGGCCAACTGCTCACGGGTGAGGAGGTCGAATGATCCCGACGCGGTGGCGGTGTCGGAGTGGGAGCCCGTCCCCCGGGCCGATGTGTTGCTGTCTGAGCAGACCCTCAGTTGGGCCGGGCTCAGCCCCGCTCAGTTTGCAGGTAAGTTAGGAGTTTTAGGCGACATGTTTATACTTATGTATTCTTCCACTTTTTTCTGGCATTGCTAACTCCTTCTTTGTATTTTCGCTTTCTTGCAGAACCAATGGACCGAGCTAAATTTCGGGCGGCCTTGGTCGAACAGAAGAAAAGGAGGAAGGCCGGAGGCGCCGGCCCGTCACGTCCTGCTTCGAGCCTGGCTCTATTGGCGGCCGCTTCGGCCAGGCACTCGAGCATGCCGCGGACCTCAGAGCCCTTTCGCGCGCAGAGCCGCAAACATGCTCGGGAGCAGGAGTCCCGGGTCTTGGAGGTCGGAGACGAGGAAGATGTCCCCGCGCCCTTCTTCAAGAGGCACCATAGGAAGGTGCCCCGTAACCCGGCTTCCCCGATCTTCATGGATGAAGGGGAGCTTCGCTTCGAGGTGCCCACGGGGCTTTCCGTCGCCGACAGCCTGCTCTCGGAAATGGAAAGGTCGGCCAGGGGCAAAATCCCTCAGGAAACCCTCAGGTCCCAAATGGCGGCCATAGCCCAGGAGACCGTGCAGGTCAATGTTCGCCTTCCACTCGGGTTTTTATTAAGTACTTTTTATTTCGCAAGATCGGGTGATCCCTTTTATTTCCTTCTAACCACTCCTTTTGTTTTCCTCAGGTCCTCCAGCACTGCGCCCTCGTCGTCAGCATGGAGGACGGGGAGATTGCCCCGGCGATGCAGATCGCCGGCGAGTACACCTCATGGGAGGAGGGCTTGAACCGGGAGCAGAGCGAGGCGAAGGAGAGAATCGCCGCCCTCGAAGACCGGGTGGCAGCCGAGGACTGGGTGAACTCCAACTGCCGGAAGACCATCCTGGTTATGATGGCGTCCAACAAGGCTGTCGAGACCAAGTTGGAGAATGCCAGGGTGCTCGCCGCCATCTTGAAGAAGACCCGGGACACCCTCAAAAGGGAGAACGAGTCGATGAAGGAGGCGGTGAGGCGCGCCGACCTCCGGGCTTCAAAGACGGTGGAGACCTACAGAACGTCGGATCAATTCTACGCCGAACTCGCAGAAGCCTCGGTCCTCGTCTGGCATGTTGTCCTTGACGCTGTCAAGGCGCTAATGCCGGAGTTTCCCGACGCTAAGCTCCGACTCGAGTACCCCCTTGAGGGTGAGGGACAGGGGGATGCCACCGGAAGCGTCGCCGGGGGGAAGGCCCCCGGTAAGGGCGTCAGAGAGAAGGTGGTCGCCCCGGCTCCCCGTGCCGAAGTCCCTGTGGTGGGTGCCGACCCTCAAGCAGTCGCCCCGGCTCCCGTGGTAGCTGCGGAGCAGGTCGACGTCCTTCCCGGCCCTGAGGCCTAAGTCTCCCTGCCCCTTTATTTTTTGTATATTTTTTTGTTTCGGGATTTTGTAGGCCGTCGGGCGATTTTGTAAGGCTGAGGAGCCCAGAATACCTTTGTAAAGACTTCTGAGTTGTGAATAAAGCCTTTTGCAGAAAATTTTGTTTATAGCAATGTTCCAGTTTGTCGTAATGTCTCTTCGACGGTCGGTCCTTTAGTTGGTGATCGTGCGTCGGGTTAAATCCAGTCTTTTGTCAAGTGTGCAAAGACCGGTGTTAGGTCGGCGTGTTTATGGCCCCGAAGTGAAGGTGGCGATCGCTCGTTGAAAGTAAGTCGAGTTGGACCGGTGACCACCGCTCTTAAGACCGAGCTGGGTAGCTGCTCGGTTGCCTCTTGTCGAGGGCTTTGGTCCTTGGCGTCGGTGGGTAGTGAGCTACCAGCCATGGATGGACCGAGCAGGGTAGCTGCTCGATTGCCTCTTGGTGAGGGCTCTGATCCTTAGCGTAGATGGGTAAGAAGTTACCCGCTAAGGATAGACCGAGCAGGGTAGCTGCTCGGTTGCCTCTTAGCAAGGGTTTGATCCTTGGCATCGGTAGGTAGCGAACTACCAGCCATGGATGGACCGAGCAGGGTAGCTGCTCGGTTGCCTCTTGGAGAGGGCTTTGATCCTTGGCGTCGATGGGTAGCGAACTACAAGCCATGGATAGACCGAGCAGGGTAGCTGCTTGGTTGCCTCTTGGCGAGGGCTTTGATCCTTAGCGTAGATGGGTAAGAAGTTACCCGCTAAGGATAGACCGAGCAGGGTAGCTACTCGGTTGCCTCTTAGCGAGGGTTTTGATCCTTGGCGTCGGTGGGTTGTGAACTACCAGCCATGGATGGATCGAGCAGGGTAGCTGCTCGGTGGCCTCTTGGCGAGGGCTTTGATCCTTGGCGTCGGTGGGTAGTGAACTACCAGCCAAGAATGGACCGAGCAGGGTAGCTGCTCGGTGGCCTCTTGGCGAGGGCTTTGATCCTTAGCGTCGGTGGGTAGTGAACTAGCAGCCATGGATGGACCGAGCAGGGTAGCTGCTCGGTGGCCTCTTGGCGAGGGGATTGATCTTTGGCGTCGGTGGGTAGTGAACTACCAGCCATGGATGGACCGAGCAGGGTAGCTGCTCGGTGGCCTCTTCGCGAGGGCTTTGATCCTTGGCGTCGGTGGGTAGTGAACTACTAGCTATGGATGGACCGAGTAAGGTAGCTGCTCGGTGGTATCTTGGCCTGGGCTTTGATCCTTAGCGTCGGTGGGTAGTAAACTACCAGCCATGGATGGACCAAGCAGGGTAGCTGCCCGGTGGCCTCTTGGCGAGGGCTTTGATCCTTAGCGTAGATGGGTAAGAAGTTACCCGCTAAGGATAGACCGAGCAAGGTAGCTGCTCGGTTGCCTCTTGGCGAGGGCTTTGATCCTTGGCGTTGGTGGGTAGCGAACTACCAGCCATGGATGGACCGAGCAGGGTAGCTTCTCGGTGGCCTCTTGGCGAGGGCTTTAATCCTTGGCGTCGGCGGGTAGTGAACTACCAGCCATGGATGGACCGAGTATGGTAGCTACTCGGTGGCCTCTTGGTGAGGGCTTTGATCCTTGGCGTCGGTGGATAGTGAATTACCAGCCATGGATGGACCGAGCAGGGTAGCTGCTCGGTGGCCTCTTGGCGGGGCTTTGATCCTTGGCGTCGGTGGGTAATGAACTAGCAGCCATGGATGGACCGAGCAGGGTAGCTGCTCAGTGGCCTCTTAGTGAGGGCTTTGATCCTTGGCGTCGGTGGGTAGTGAACTACCAGCCATGGATGGACCGAGCATGGTAGCTGCTCGGTGGCTTCTTCGTGAGGGCTTTGATCCTTGGTGTCGATGGATAGTGAACTAGCAGCCATGAATGGACCGAGCAGGGTAGCTGCTCGGTGGCCTCTTGGCGAAGGCTTTGATCCTTGGCGTCGGTGGGTAGTGAACTATCAGTAATGGATGGACCGAGCAGGGTAGCTGCTCGGTGGCCTCTTGGCGAGGGCTTTGATCCTAAGCATAGATGGGTAAGAAGTTACCCGCTAAGGATAGACCGAGCAGTGTGGCTTCTCGATGCCGCGAAGTTCTGCCCGTCCTTCCGAGATGTGTGAATATCGGGAAGGGTGACCGTCACGTGCGGTACGTGGCAGAAACGTTTAGGGGAGGCGAAGCATTCGAAGATTTGCGTCGCTCCGACTTCGATTCACCGAGAAATACGGGATATCCGCCGCGTGGCGGTACAGTATTGGAAGAACCGAGCGAATAATAGACTCTTGGGGGCGCCAAGGGAACCATGGATATACATCCATCTACATGATTATCCAGTACATCCATTTCCATTTATACGATATCATCGTTTCGGAAAGTCTTCCATTTACATCAAAGTCATCCATTTATATACAATATAAAATTCAAACAATACAACAATACAAACAAGACATCGCGGGGTTTATAAAGGGGTAGACTGGTACAGAATATGTTAAAGGTGACACAAGATGGTCACTTAAGACGTAACTACATTCATGCCGTTGTTCCGTGGTATTATCGACGGAGCCCTGTATTCCATTTGCCTTTAGTCTCTGGCATATAGAGACTCCTCTCATATACACTGGCCTCTTCTGTACCAAGCTACAAACAACAACGTTAACATTAAATATAACATTATAACAATATAATACCACTTTAAAAGTCACACACATACTCTCTCTCTCTCTCTCTGTCTATTCTACTTCTTCCTTATCTTTAGGACTTACCGAGCGATTGTTCGCTGACGACATTCTCATTCTTTTTCTTTGGAATGTCGTCAGGTGATTCGGACCTTTTAGAGATCGAGCCTAGCACTGAAGACTTGGACTAGTTTATTGAAGATCCCAAGCTGTAGTTACACTTGTACATTTCCTTTATATTCTGTATTTCCATTTCTGTTATGCCATTGTTTAGGCATCGCTTTATTCCATGTATTTACTTTCCATGCATTGTATAAAAGAATGTTAATAAATAAAGTTGATGTTCATTACATTTGTCTCTTGTGTATATTTCTTTTATATTGCTTAGTTACACTTAGCGTATTTACTGTAGAGTAAATACGTAGCGGCCTCGTCGCGTCCCCTTCACCGTACACCGGGAAGCGGGGCGTGACAGGTTTTATTGGTGGCCCATGCAGGTCAGAGCTGTATGGAGCCCTACCATGCAGTTCAGCTCTGCGTGGAAAACCTAAGCAATATAACACAAGAAACAACAACTAAAATACTCTTTACAATTCATATTCCTTGAATCCTATCATTCCATATACTTTGAATCTGTCCTAACCCAAATTTTTCTTTCAAGGTTATGGATTCCCCAAACAACACCAGCACCAATGTCAACAACACACCTCCACCACTACCACTCACACCTGCCGTCCCTGCTCCGATCAACGAGCAGACGGTTCCGCTTGAGGCAATCCGCAGATCTTGGAAGGACAGCAACAATAGACTGCTATCCTGATGAACCATCCTGAGGCAGAAGCACCTGGGGTGAAGCAATTCAGGGCTTTTCACCCCAAACAATTCCCAGGAAAAGATAGCCCACTGGAAGCTGAGGAATGGGCTCAGAGTATCGAAGATGATCTGGCAGCGGCATAAGTGCAAAAGATAGCTTGGGTCCGTGTTGCGAAACTGCATCTCACGGACAATGTACGGGTTTGGTGGAAGGCGGAAGAAAGCCGTCTTGATCAACCCATCAAATGAAAGACTTTCCGTGATATGTTCGACGCAAAGTAATTCCCAGAGACTGCCCGCTTTGATATGGAACAGCAGTTCATCCATCTGCAACAAAGTTCCATGTGGACCAAATCTGTAGATGAATATGATACTGAGTTCACCATGCTCAGTCGGTAAGATATATCTCAATAATTTGACTCTTCAATATATCACATACTATACTGCTAACACAAGACCGTGACAGGTTTGTGGCCCATCTCATATCGACTACTGAGATAAGAGCTAGAAGATTTCAGTAAGGGTGGGACCCGAAAATCCAAGCTGCTCTAGCTACAGGGGATTTATTTGGCTTTGAAGGCTGCCCGAAGATACGAGACAGTAGTAAAGAGAAAGGACATACCTCAATCTGCCGGAGTGAAACGCCCTACCAATCAGATGGCAAGAGCAGCCTCTTCAAGGCCAACTGTTGAACCGAGGAGACCGGAAGTGACAGATAACCACTTGAGTCCCGACTTTTGTTTCTATTACAAGAGGGAAGGACACTTGTGGAAGGACTGTAGGCGCGCAAAAGGCCTATACTTAGTTTGTGGCGCATCCAATCACGGAATTTGAAACTGTTCTTATAGACGCAATCCAGCTCACATACCTACCAACTACCCGCAGCAGCCAGCTATCCAGGCTCCTACACCTCGTCTTGCACTCCCAGCTCCACCACATGCACAGCCTACTCGCCAATTCCAACAGGAAATGAGGAACATGCCTCGAGGGCAGAGAAACATGCCCTAAGGACAGAATGTGCCTTCTGCTAGGAGGAATGTACCACGGCATCAGACTTTCACATTAGCAGCCGTAGAAGCTGAGATTGTAGGTCAAGGTTACACTGCTAAGTCTCTTTCATATTTTTAAAACCCTTATACTACCTTGTTATTTTTCATACACTATCAGTACTTCAGTCACTAAACTTTCCTTGAATCTGTTACACTTTCCTTTTACAAATTTCGAGGACGAAATTTTTATAAGGAGGGTAGAATGCAACAACCCTAAACTTCTCGTATAACTTTCTGTACAAATTTTTCAAAAATACAGAAAGGGGTACTTTTGCCTGAGCACAAGTTATAAGTTTGTTTTGCTTTTTAATAGCAAGAAGGAGCTTGTAGCTCATTGGTAAGACCTTGCACTGCTGAACCAAAGAACCAGAGTTTAAATCCCATCACCCACATATTATTTTTTATTAAATTTCTTTTAAACTTTTAGAATCCCAAAATTCTACACGTGCATAACTCGTAAAAACCAAAGGTCATACTAAAACCAAACGATCCCACTGTACTAACCAAGAGACAAGGGACACGTGGCGACAAGGGGGGGCCGACTCGGGCTAACTAGGTCGGCGGATCGGCCGAATCGGCCGCCGCCGCCGGCCGAGTCACCACCAAATCGGATTTGGCCTTCTGGACTTCTGTGACTTTTGGTGTTCTTTAAACTCCTGTATGGTTTAAATTCTCTGATTAGTAACAGAGCCCTTAAAAACTCCATTAAACCATATTTTTTAATACAATTTTCAATAAACCTTTTCATCTACCATAACCCTAATCTTTTCCTATAAATACCACACCTAAACACACACCCCTCACTCACAAACTCTGCCCAAACTCTCAAGAAAACTCTCTAGAAATTTTGTGTACAAGTGGAGTTAGCGACGGGCGCAGCTCCGGCGAACTTCCGACGACGACCTTAGGAGTTCCCGGCAACGAAACGACGCACCGGAACCTACTTCCACTCTCTCTTCCTCTCCTCTAAACCAAAATCCAGTAAGTCTCACCTTTCCCTTTTCTATTCTATTCTTAAAAATAGTATTCCTAAAACCCGACGGAAGCGGAGTTAATCCGACTTCCGATTCGATTTTCTTTAAAACGTACAACCGATGCAGCTACCTTACCTCACAAGCAATGGGTCTTCAAATTTAGCTTCATCTCCTCCCATGTAGCAACCATCTGCCATCGGCGCTCAAGTCTATTTTCATAAAACACAACCATTCCAAACTCTCACATCTTGATTAGTAATCATTAATAAAACATCATGAATAAATTCCATAGCAAAATATTTCATATTGCAATTTTTATCGTATTTTTCAGTAAAATACCATGAAGTTTAGTTTTGACATTAAACATCATATTTCATTGCTATACCTTTAAATAGATCACGAGATAATGACCTACCTCTTCACAACACTCATATACAATATAGCACGATACCTTTCGGGAACATAGAATACGGGAATACGCATTTATACTTAAATACCTTTTACTATTAAAACCATTTTCTACAAGATCACGTATTTTTACAAATCTTTGCAAAGCGCCGCTACAACCCATTTTGGGAAACCCGTTTGGGATGGTGCGGATTATCGCACATCCTTGGGCTTAATAGTGCGAGATGCAGACCTTCGCAAGGAGCATTCGGTCTCGAGAGATTTAAAAATACAAATATATTAAGAAAATGAGATTTCTAGAAAAAAATAATAAATTAAATTATATATATATATATATATGTATCATCAAAATATCAATTTTTGATATAATATAAATATTCCAACCTTCCTAAATCAAAAGAATCACTTTACAAGATAATACCATGAAATTCCATACAAGTTCAATATTGCAAATAAATACCCTATATTATGAAAATTAGGTCTTATTCACTAGAGATGTCACATATATAAAATTTACATCTATGAAAACTCTAAACATGACAATTAATTACTTGAGGTGTATTTTGAAAAGCATATAAAATTATTTTTATGTAAAACCTCCTCAAGTTCTATAAATTACCCTAAGGACCCTAGTAAATATAGGTTTAAGCGGGACCAGTCCCTTGAGCCTCAGGGAGCCGGAGATATAGGTGCTTGCCTATTTAAAGTAGACAACTTAACAAACGGTATTATCAACACGGTAATCGTCTTTGAAAAAGACACAAATCCTGCCGTCCATGTGCAGCGGTTACCGATAACATCAAAACCTAATTCAGGACATCAATTTCTTTTCTAATTGTTTTGACTCAGACTGAGCCTCATTATAAATAATCTGACCTGAATATAATTCAAGTACAAACTACAATTCAATATGAATCCATGAATCCATATAATCAATTTGTTCAAACTATTCGATCTGTATTGACTGAACCGAACCATGGATATACATCCATCTATATGATTATCCAGTACATCCATTTCCATTTATACGATATCATGGTTTCAGCAAGTCTTCCATTTACAACACAAGTCATTCATCTATATACAATATAAAATTCAAACAATACAACAATACAAATAAGACATCGCGGGGATTATAAAGGGGGAGACTGGTACAAAATATGTTAAAGGTGGCACGAGCTAGTCACTTAAGACGTAATTACATCCATGCCGTTGTTCCGTGGTATTATCGACGGAGCCTTGTATTCCATTTGCCTTTAGTCTCTGGCATATAGAGACTCCTCTTATATACACTGACCTCTTCTGTACCAAACTACAAACAATAACGTTAGCATTTAATACAATATTATAACAATATAATATCACTTTAAAAGTTACACACTCTCTTTCTCTGTCTATTCTACTTCTTCCTTATCTTTAGGACTTACCGAGCGATTGTTCACTGACGACATTCTCGTTCTTTTTCTTTGGAATGTCGTTAGGTGATTCGGACCATCCAGAGATCGAGCCTAGCACTGAAGACTTTGACCAGTTTATTGAAGATCCCGAGCTGTAGTTACACTTGTATATTTCCTTTATATTCTGTATTTCCATTTCTGTTATGCCATTGTTTAGGTATCGCTTTATGCCATGTATTTACTTTTCATGCATTGTACAAAAGAATGTTAATAAATAAAATTGTTGTTCATTACATTTTTCTCTTGTGTATATTTCTTTTATATTGCTAAGTTACGCTTAGTGTATTTAGTTCAGAGTAAATACGTAGTGGCCTCATCGCGTCCCCTTCGCCGTGCACCGGGAAGCGGGCATGACAGGTTTTGTACAAAAATTGTCACGCCCCGCTTCCCGGTGCACGGCGAAGGGGACGCGACGAGGCCGCTACTTATTTACTCTGAAGTAAATACGCTAAACATAACTAAGCAATATAAAAGAAATATACATAAGAGACAAATGTAATGAACAACAACTTTATTTATTAACATTCTTTTGTACAATACATGAAAAGTAAATGCAACTGACTGAAAGCAATGCCTAAATAATGGCATAACAGAAATGGAAAGTACTGAAATGAAATGTGTACAATGAATCTAAAGCTCTGGATCGTAGACTGGCTGATCTAAGTCCTCGCTAGTAGGCTCGATCTCCTGAAGGTCTGAAACACCTGACAACATTTCAAAGAAGAAGGAGAAGGAATGTCGTCAGCGAACAATCGCTCGGTAAGTCCCAAAGATGAGAGAGAAATAGAATAGACAGAGAGAGAAAGAGAGAGAGTGTGTAACTTTTAAAATTATATTATATTATTATAGTGTTAACGCTGTTGTTTGTAGCTTGGTACAGAAGAGGCCAGTGTATACGAGAGGAGTCTTATATGCCAGAGACTAAAGGCAAGTGGAGTATAAGGAACCGTTTATGCAACAGTACAACAGCAAATGAATTCTGGTTAGGTGTCTTAAATCTTGCAGTCTTGTGCCACTTCTAACACCTTCCGTACCAATCTACCCCTTAAACCCCACGATGTATTGATTGTATTGTTTGTATTGTATTGTAAATTGTATTGTCTTGTATTATAGATTGTATAGATGGATGACTTGCCGAAATCATGATATCAGTAAATGGATATAACTGGAGAATCATGTAGATGGAATATATCCATGGTTTGGTTCAGTCAATACAGATTGAATAGTTTGAACAAATTGATTATATGGATTCATATTGAATTGTAGTTTGTACTTGAATCATATTCAAGTCAGATTATTTATAATGAGACTCAGTCTGAATCAGAACAATTAGAAAAGAAATTGAAGTCCTGAATTAGGTTTTGGTGTTATCGGTAATCGCTGCATATGAGCGGCAGGATTTGTGTCTTTTTCAAAAACGATTACAGTTTTGATAACACCGTTTGTTAAGTTGTCTACCTTAAATAGGCAAGCATCCATATCTCCGGCTTCCTGAGGCTCAAGAGACTGGTCCCGCTTAAACATATATTTACTAGGGTCCTTAGGGTAATTTATAGAACTTGAGGGGGTTTTATGTAAAAAATAATTTTGTATAGTTTTCAAAATACACACTCAAGTATTTAATTATCATATTTAGAGTTTTCATAAATGTAGAGTTTATATATGTGACATTTCTAGTGAATAAAATCTAATTTCATAAAATATGGTATTTATCTGTAATATTGAAATTGTATGGAATTGCATGGTATTTTCATGTAAAGTGATTCTTTGATTTAGAAAAGTTGGAATATTTATATTATATCAAAATTAGATATTTTGATGATACATACATACATACATATACATATATATATATATATATATATATATTTATATAAAATAATTTTAATTTATCATATTTCTAGAAATCACATTTTCTTAACATATTTGTATTTTTAAATCTTTCGAGACTGAATGCTCCTTGCAGAGCTCTGCATCTCGCACTACTAAGCCCGAGGATATGCAATAATCCGCACCATCCCGAACGGGTTCCCCAAAGTGGGTTGTAGCGGCGTTTTGCAAAGATTTGTTTAAAATACATAATTTTATTGAAAAAGGATTTTATAATATAAAGGTATTTAAGTGTAAATTCGTATTCCCGTACTCTATGTTCCCGAAAGATATCGTGCTATATTGTATATGAGTGCTGTGAAGAGATAGGTCATTACCTCATGATCTATTTAAAAGTATAGTAAGGAATTATGATGTTTAATGTCGAAACTAAACTACATAGTATTTTACTGAAAAAGTAAGATAAAAATTACAATATGTAATATTTTTCAATGAAACTTGTTCATGATATTTTGTTAATGTTTAATAGTCAAGATGTGAGGGTTTGGTATGTTTGTATTTAAGAAAAGAAGGAGTTTTTAAGAAAAAGCGAATCGGAAGTCGGATTAACTCCGCTTCCGTCGGGTTTTAGAAATACGAGTTTTTAGAATAGCAATGTGATGAAGGAGGATGTATGTACTTGTTTAGAGTCAAGAGAAGAGGAAGAGGGAGTGGTAGGAGGTGCCGGTTTATCGTTTCGTCGCTAGGAGCTCCTAGGGTCGTCGTCGGAAGTTCGCCTGAGCTTCGTCCTTCACTAACTCCACTTGTACACAAAAGTTCTACAGAATTTTCTTAAGAGTTTGGATAGAGTTTGTGAGTGAGGGGGTGTGAATTGGAGTGGTATTTATAGGAAAAGATTAGGGTTTAGGGTGTGAAAGTTTGCATTGAAATTTGCATTAAAATGAGATTAAATGGATGATTTAATCCCCTCTGGTTGAATGCAGAATAAACAAACAATATGGGGTTAGTGGGGTAGCTGAAGAGGTGCAAGAGATGAAGTTTGGAGGCATTTGGAATGGTTTGACCCGAGCTCGCCAGTATTTTTGCATATGTCGCCGGTTTTGTACCGTCGGGTGGGGCTAGGGTTTTGGCCATGTGTCGGGGTTGCTTCATTTTCCCTCGTATTTATGTTTATTTATTCTGTAACTTACCCTATTACGTGTAGTGCATATGTATACTCTTGGGTTTCTAAAAAGATTAAAAGAAAACAAATTAAAAAAATATTGTGGCTGATGGGATTTGAACTCTGGTGCTTTGGTTCAGCAGTGCAAGGTCTTACCAGTGAGCTACAAGCTCTTACTTGCTATTAAATAGCAAAATAAACTTATAACTTGTGCTCAGGCAAAAGTATCCCTTTCTGTATTTTTGAATTTCTGTTTTAAACGCTGATATTAAAACGATTATAACTAGAGCTTCAGAAATCCAAATTGTGCGAATCTTGGTGTTTTGGATAACTAAATCGAAATACCTACAATTTTCTAATACTTTTTTTTGTAACCTGAAACCTGATAGAAATTAACTTAAACTGGGTTTTAAAAATATGTGACAGTGCTGAATAGGTTCTGATCTGTTAATCCAATAACAATAACAATCTGGAAGGTACGTCCCAAATATGGGCTCACATCAGGAAAAAATGCTGAAAGGGAACTAAACTAGAATACTAACAGGTCCTCACTGCTCGGCCTGTCGAATGAAGTACTCCTGCTCGGCCCGCAACAAGGGTAGCGGATATGGGCCATGTAAAACCCAGACGTCAGCGCGTCACAATATCAAATAATAATATATGAACAGGGTACACGAGATATGCAAGCATGGGTATAAACAATAACATGAATATAACCATTAAACATGGATATAAAACAGTGAAGTGTATACGTGCAGGTGAAGTGCAGTGAGTAGTCTAAACTGTGCTATAGGGTTATCTATTCTAAAGTTATTCGAAACCAATTGATGTACTCCTAATGTAACTCAAAGAATATGTCCAGTTACCCCCAGGACCACGGATCAGGAATATGTGAACCAAGAATGGTTCTGTCCCGTTACCCCCCGGGACCACGAATCAAGATGTAAGAGTCATGAATGACTCTGTCCCGTTACCCCCTGGGACCACGGATCAAGTAATACCCTTTTAAGTTACACTCGGTTACACCTTTGATTTCCCCATACCCCCAAGGTTATGTGTTCAAGTCAGGTATTGAAAATCTGAAGCTAATGCCAACACAGGATCAAGCAGGTACAGGTTTGTCTATGTAGACAACAGAATACGTCCATCAAGACAACACGTCAGGATTGTCGGCATTAGTAACAAGATCAGGTAACAGGTCAAGTAGTGGTATATCAGGTCATGACAGGTAGTGCACATGTATCAAGCGGATGCTCATAATAAAACTGTAGCAAGTACGGATGCACGGTAAAAACATGGATGCACAAATATTTATCAGGGGTTATCTCATGACTAAGTAGGATGCACAATATCAACATGGGGTACTAATGTAATAATAATATGAGTTAATGTAATATGGCGTGCAACTAGGTATGCAGAATTAATGGTATGTATACACAAATAAACATGGATGCTCATATAACTATCAGGAGTTACAACTACAGTTCCACGACTATGTAGGATGTACATTATCATGCATGGGGTGTTAGTATAACAGTAATATGAAATAATGTG
This sequence comes from Agapanthus africanus, assembly GCA_030015575.1. Lineage (NCBI taxonomy): Eukaryota > Viridiplantae > Streptophyta > Magnoliopsida > Asparagales > Amaryllidaceae > Agapanthus > Agapanthus africanus. The sequence continues at coordinate 74,230,919 of JASDDO010000028.1, forward strand.
ACATGGCATGCAACTAGATATATAATTAATGGTATGGATACACAAATATCAATCAGGGGTTACATTTACAGCTCCAAGACTAAGTGGGATGCACATTATTAAGCATGGGGTGTTACTACAATAATAACATGAATTAATATGATCTGTAGATGCAGCTATATGTATGTTAAATGATACAGATGCATACGGGTATCCAAAAACAGTAAAACATTAGTATGGATGTACAATGCAATCAACATGTAATATTTGTATTCATATGGATGCAAGATTGGTATTATAGCATGTAGCAAGATAAACTTGCATGCGACTAGATATGTAAATAACGGTATGAATGCATACGGGTATCCGAAAATAGTAAAACAGTAAAATGGTAATGTGGGTTGCATAACTAAACAATATGTAATGTTATTATTCACATGGATGCAAGATATAGTAGTATAGCATATAGCAAGATAAATTTGCCTCAGAAACAATGGTCGATATGTAGGCGGCCTGGTGCGACACGACACGATACGGTATGTGAAACGGCACGACACGGTCCGAGTACGGTGATGACACGGTCATGGCACGGTCTGGGTATGGTGCATGGTCTGGTCGTGATCTGGTGCATGGTCTGGTCGCGATCTGGACACAATCTGGCCGCGACACGGTCGTGACATGGAAGTGGTGATGATATGATTTTGGTATTATAGTGGTACTGTGGTGATGGTATGGTTCGTCCGGATCGTCGACGGCGGATGGCTCCGGCGGCGAACGGAAAAATACGAGATCAAGAAAGGCAAGAGAAGAAGAAAGAAGTAGAAGAAGAAGAGGCTGGGACTTGGTCGTGGTGGTCCTCTGGAATCAGAGAGGAAGGCGAGAGGGTGACGTCGACGATGGGCCGTCGATGGCGATGATGCAGGCGGGGGTTTTCCGGCGAGGCAGTGGGGGTTCTTGAAGTCGGGTGAGGATTTTTGTGGGTCGGGAAAGAAGAAGGGGTGAGAAGAGGTGGTGTGGTGATGAGGACGATGTGGTACGGTCGTCGACAAAGTCTCCGGCGAGGTTGCGGGCGAGGTCGGGTGAGTGCAGGGATGTGAGTTGAAGGTGGTGTTTGGGGTTTCCGGGGTTAGAGAAGAAGGAAACGAGGGTGGTTGTTGCGGTGTCGGAGAGGAGGCGAGGTTGACGACGACAAGGGCATCGGGGTGAGGCGACTACGAGCGATGGGTTCTTGGGTTCGTCGTCGGGTCTGTGCAGTGTTCTTGCAGAGGTTTCGTGGTCGGAGGTGAGGGGAGAGAGGCGGTGGAGGTAAGGTCGGAGAAAGGTCGATGACGGTGAGGCGAGGTCGGGGTTAGGCATCGACGGCGAGCGAGGGGCGTGGGTTCGAGACGAAGACGAGGCGAAGGCGGGAAAATCAAAACAGAGAAGAGAAAGGAACAGTGAGACGTGGGGTGGGGGGTTGTATAGAAATAGGGTTTAATTAATATATAAAAAATATATATATTTGACACAGAGAGAGAGAGAGAGAGTTGAGGTGCAGGTGAGATTTGGTGAGGGAAAAAATATTAAAATATATTTTGTTTGGTTAAGAAAATTTATAATGTATAATTTACAGTTTTAATATAAAAAGGATTTTATATTATATATTTTGAGATTTTGGCTAAAACAAAATAGTCCAAAACATGTCCGGGCCGGGTCTAAAATTATGGTTTGAAAATACGGATAATATACGTATCAACCAAAATTAAAATTGGATATTCGGGTAACGAAAATGCATACTCCCAATAACGGATGCACGCACGTGCACGTAGCCATCCAAACAGGTCCGTTACACTGAACGGGATGAGAACAGGGTGCGCGAATGTTACGACGGGGTTAGGGGTATCATGCAGGCCATGCAATATATTTTTAAAATATTTTACTTGATTTTAAATGTTATATTAAAAATGCAGATGCCAGATAAAATGCCAGTATGCAATATATATATATAAAAAGAAAGTGCACGGATCCACATAATAAGCCAGGATAAAAGATAAACAGGAATCAAGACTGGTTTCCAGCAAGCGGGTCGGGTCGGATGCAATACAGATGTCAAATGCACTATTCGTACCTAAAACACAATAAATCAGGAAAATACCGTAAATAAAGAAATACTCAAAATAGAACTGGTATAAATGAACTAGGGTATTACATAATTCGTCGACCCAACCGCCCTGCCGTCCTTCAAGGCGAGCTCGAAGTCCTCGAATGATGTCCCTGTTAGCGACCTCGGCTTGCACGTTGCACTAGGGGTACGCGACGGCGGCGGACTTCATCAGTATATGGTATTTGCTGCAGAATTCTTTAACTCTCTCATTCTCGAAATTCGTCTCGTGGTTGGTGATGATACACCTCGGGATCCCGAACTGGAATATTACGTTGTTCTGCAAGAACTTGATGGTCGTGGTAGCGTCCGGTTTTCTGATGGGGACGGCCTCGATCCACTTCATAAATTAGTCCACCGCGACAAGGATGTAATTATGCCCGCCCATACCTGTAGGGAGTTGGCCTATCATGTCCATTCCCTACTGGGCAAACGGCCATGGGGAGGTCAGGGCAGTAAGCTCGGTAGCTGGAAGGCGGGGTATGCTGCCATGGAGTTGGCAACTCTTACACCTTCTGACGAGCTTCTGAGCGTCATGATAAATGGTTGGCCAGTAGTACCCTTGGAGGAGCGTCTTCTGGACTAAGGTGCGGGCCCCTTGGTGTGCTTCGCCCTTCGCCGACCCCTTCATGGACCTCACGGAGGACATAGTCGGCTTCATGGGAGTCGACGCACCGAAGCAGGGGTTGTGTGAAGGATTTTTTGTAGAGGTTCCTATTGCTACAGACGAAATGGCGGGATTTGGCTCGGAGGCGGCGGGCCTCCCTCCGATCTCCGGGGAGCGTACCCTCTGTCAGGAATTCGATGATGAGCTTCCTCCAATCTCGGTCCTCTTCTCGAGCTGTGTAAATTTGGAGCGATGTCACTCCGTCTTCCACACTGGGCCACGGCAGGACCTCGAAGAGGATGTTTCTCTTGTTGTTGGCCGAGTAAAAGGAATCTAGCTTTCTTAGAGCGTCGGCCTGGGCGTTTAGGTGTCGAGGGATCTACTCCACTTGAACTCCGTCGAAGCCCTTTCGCAACCTTCTTGCCTCGGCTAAGTACTTCACCATCAGGAGCTCCCGTGCTTCGAAACGGCCGGTCACTTGGCCGACAACCAGAATGGAGTCGCTATGGATTCAGATCGTCTTCAGCCCCACTCCGTAGGCGATCCGCAGTCGATCCACAGTCCAGCGAGTAGAGCCTCGTACTCAGCCGCATTATTTGAGGCTTTGAATCCGAGCTTCAAAGAATATTCCATCTCTACTTTGTTCGGAACCCGGATGATGAGGTCGGCACCACAGCCTTCCTCGGTTGATGACCCGTCGACGTAAAGGACCCAATCGGGGACGAAGTCGGGCCCTTCTTCGATCGGAGGTTGGGATCCGGGGACCGGCACAGGAACCGCCTCCTTGATAGGGATAGTGCATTCAACGATAAAATCGGCGAAGACTTACGCCTTGATAGCTTGCCTCGGGCGGTACTTGATATCAAATTGGGACAGCTCTCACTTCCACTTCTCCAAACGACCAGAAGGTACGGGGGAGGAGAGAATAGCCCCTAAGGGGCGTTCGGTGAGTACGAGGATAGTGTGTGCCTGGAAATAGTGCCTTAATTTCCTCGAGGTCATGATGAGTGCCAGGACAATCTTCTCTATGGCCGGGTACCTCGTTTCAGCGTCCTTGAAGACGTGGCTTACATAGTAGACCGGCTTTTGGACACCCTCGACTTCTCGGATGAGCACCGAACCTGCAGATTGATCGGACACCGCCAAATACAGTGATAGCTCATCTCCTTCGACTGGCCGGATGAGTAGTGGGGGAGTCTCCAGGTGCGCTTCTAATTGCTCGAAGGCGACCTGACACTCCTCCGACCATTCGAACCTTAGGATCTTCCTTAGAGCTTTGAAGAACGGGAGGCACTTTTCCCCGGATCTTGACATGAAACGACTTAGAGCGGCTATCCGCCCTGTTAGCCGTATGATTTCGACGTTAGTCTTGGACGTGGCCATGTTGATGATGGCGCTGATTTTATCCGGGTTAGCCTCGATTCTACGGTGGGTGACCATGAAGCCGAGGAACTTTCCACTGGTGACCCCGAATGCGCACTTGGCGGGGTTCAGTTTCATCTTGTATTTCCGGAGGACGTCGAAGGCCTCGCCCAGATCCATAGCGTGCTGATCCGATGAGGTCTATTTGACGAGCATGTCGTCGACGCAAACCTCCATGTTTCTGTCGATCTGAGGCTTGAACATCCTGTTGACTAAGCGTTGGTACGTAGCTCCAGCATTTTTGAGGCCGAAGGGCATCACTTTATAGCAGTATACCCCCCGGTCCGTTGTGAATGCATTGAGCTCTTCGTCTGTCGGATTCATACAGATCTGATTGTAGCCGGAGAAGGCGTCCATAAAGATGAGTAGCTCATGGCCTGCCGAACTGTCGACGAGCTGATCTATCCGAGGAGGGGATAGTTGTCTTTCGGGCAAGCCTTATTGAGGTCAGTGTAGTCGACGTACATGTGCTACTTCCCGCTGGCATTTTTAACCATGACTACATTTGCCAACCTCTCCGAGTAAGCCGCGTTCCAAATGAAGTTGGCTGCGAGCAGCCTGTCGACTTCTTCTTTGATCGCTTTTTGCTTGATCGGAGTGAAGCTTCGTTTCTTCTGCCTGATGGTTCGGACCGCCGGGTCGACCTCGAACTTATGTGATATTATTTTAGGGTCTATCCCGGGCATGCCGTCGGGTGCTCAGGCGAACACGTCTGAGTTCCCTCTAAGGAAGTGGACCAGGTCGTCGCGCCGAGCTCCCATTAAAAGTGACCCGATTTGGACGGTTCATTCATTGTCCCCTTCGACGAGGGAGACCTCTGTTAGCGGCTTAACCAGGGCTCCTCGGATCTCTTGATGCTTGTTTCGAGTATCCAAAGATCTCCTGAAATCATCCGTGCTCTCAAGATCATCGCTTGTCTCCTCCGGCATGGACATCGCTGTGAAGCAAATCTTCACGGTTTGCTGGTTTCCGTAGGCCCGACCTATCCTGCTTTGGTCGAGGGGAAACTTGATCGCCAGGTGGTAGGTCGATATCTGAGCCCGGAGGGAATTCTGCATTGGGCGTCCCAGGAGGATATTGTAGGCCGATGGAATTCTGGCGATGATGAACTCCACAGGATGGTACGCGTATGGCCAGTCTCCCCAATGTTAAGCAGGAGGGTGACCACCCCTTCTGCCGGGATGGAGTGATTAGTGAACCCCGACAGGATATGGGCGGTCGGTCTGAGGTCTGACGGGGTGAATCCCATACGTAGGAAGCAGTCGTCGAAGAGGATGTCTACCGAGCTTCCTGATTCGACCAGTATCCTCTGCACCTAGTAACGGTGGACCCGCGCTATGATTACCAGAGGGTCATTGTGAGGCAGGGATATCCCGTGAAGATTGTCGTCGGTAAAGATGATGGGCTCGGCCGCTTTTACCCACTTCTTGGGTTGGCAGCTAGTCCCTTCGACTGGCAAAGGGCGCGCAGTCTTGATGGCCCCAGGTGCCCCCTCCCCCCGTTGATACAACCATGATTTGGCCGATAGTCAATTCGCCAGGAGGGGTGGTGCTCTTGTTCTCGGTCGGCTTGTCGCTTGTCCCGCAAGTATCTTGCTAGGTGCCCCGAGCGGATCAACTCCTCGATGTAATCTCGGACCCGTTTGCAGTTCTCGGTGGGGTTCCCTGCGACCTATGGAAAGAGCGATAGGGACCTCATGTCCGTTTGGCCGCCCTGTGGCTGAACGGGGGAAGTTTGAAGAATCTCTCTCCCTTTGCCTCCTCTAATAGCTCTGTCTAGGAGACGTTGAGCGGAGTGTACTCCTGGAACTTTGGGGAGTAGGGCTTCGGCCGCTCAATTTTCTTCTTATCCTATCTTACCTTCTTCTTCTGATCGGCCTGGTCGGTCCGGGGTAGGTTCGCATTTACCTCGAACTCTAGCTGGATCTCTCGTTCAGTCCAGGCTTTTACCTCGGCCATGGTCTTAGGTTGCGCCAATGCAAAGGAGCGGAGCCACTCTTTGTGCCTAAGACCCAACCTAAGTGCAGTGATGACCGTCTCGTCCCGGTGCTCTAGGACCTCGAAGATGGCGTTGTAGAAGCGGGTAACGTATCCTTTGAAGGACTCCTTGTCCCCGCTCTTTATGGTGAAAAGATGAACGACGGTCCGCTTCTGCCGTCTGTTCCCGATGAAATGGCCGAGGAACTAGGTGGCCAGCTCATCGAAGGTAGAGATTGAGCATAGCGTGAGCCCTCGGAACCAGTCTCGTCCAGAATGGATGAGAGTGGCGGTGAAAGCACGACATTGCGCGATGTCGGAGTTGTTCTGGAAACTCATCCCTTCCGTGAACACATCCAAATGGTCCTTTGGGTCGGACTTTTTGTCGAAGAGGGAGACCTTTGGGGGCTTGTTCCTAGAGGAGAGGTGGACAATGAGAAGCTCCTCGGTGAATGGCCTCGTAAGCAAGTCGGCGGCATATCTAGCCCCGTCGCTTGAGGGATGACTCTCCCGATGTATACCCTCGATCTTTTTTTCGAGGGCGTCGAGTCGGTCGTGGTATCCCGAGAATTCAGCATACTCGGATTTATAGCCCCTGCTGATGCCGACCTGCGCCGGGCCTCAGCTCCGGTTCCGTTCTATGAAGTTCCGTAGGTCCCCTGGCAAGGTTGTCTTTGAACTGCCATGGTGAGTCCCGTCCGCGCAAACCTATCGAGGGAGGTGGCACTGGCCATGTCTAGGAGCAGGCGAGCTGGCCGACATCTCCTCAGGAGGGACAGGAGCACGATGGGCCTCATGGCAGGGTGCTCTTTTATAGGATCTCGGCGTCGAGCTGTGAGGTACCCATCGGGTCATCGAGTTGGTCACCACTAGGGATCAGTGGCCGCCCGAGATACCGAAGCGGTGCCCAGATGTGCCGGCGCGGGTAGTGTCTTCTCTCCCCATGTGTCAATCACGAGGTGGGGGAACGACAACTTGGGGAGCTTTTCCCGCCGTTTGGACGCGGACAAGTGCATCCACGACGGACGCGGGCCGATCTATCCGAGCAGATAGGGCGTGAATGGCATTCGGGGAGGAAGAGATCCACCCGCGTCTCCGTTGTAGGGAGTACGACGGCTGGAGCTCGGATCGTCGCGATGATCACTCGCCATATGTTCAAGATCGAAAGATTAACTTTCGTTGAGTGGAACTTTCGTCTTTCCCACAGACGGCGCCAACTGATGGATCTCTGGATCTCCTTCAGATGTTACCATCCGTTGATCTGTAGCGAGAGTCGATGGATGGCTGAGATTGGATTGGGAGGTTGCCTCCTGGTGAGTGTGGATCTCAGTGGGCTTTATGTGGATGAAGCCGAGCTACCTGCAAGGAAGTCCCGGGGTGGTTGCACCACCGAGGACCCTCTGACGATCAAGTTAGACAGGCTAGTTGGGAAGAGTAGCGGCTTATTGGGGTGAAATTGCCTTACCTGAGTCGTCTGAGAGAGGGGTTTATATAGTGGCAACCATGGGCTGGCGGGCACGAGATTCGCGCCGGCCGTTACGCCCCTGGCGTTATGCCTGCGTGAAAGGCGGGATTCCACAATAATGACAAGATATGCTCGTTAATGGGGGAACGCGATGGCGTGGAACGCGGGATCATGGGCGGCGGATATCTCGTGTCTGGCGAGATTCGCGGAGCCGTGGTGGTGACGCCTGTGATCTGTGCTGTGGGTCGGTCGATGAGACTGAGGAAGCTAAGCTCAACGGGAGGTTCGGGAATAAGCGGGAGGCCGAGGGAGCTTGGTTCTGTGATAGCTCGGAGGCGAGCTAGGAGGGACGAGGGAACTCAGCATGCAGGAGGGCTCGGAGGTGAGCCAATAGTTATTTGTAAGGCGGGCACAGGAGTGGTCGGGAAGGCCACTGAAGGTCGGGAACATCCTCGGGTCGAAGGCCCGGGGCGACGCTTCCAATGTACCGTTCCTGCTCCTTTCCCGTAAGCCTTGGGACACGTCATCTGCCACGTGTCACGATTTGGGGAGTGCTCAGTACCGAGCATCATCAAGTTCCAACCATTTGGAAGTTATTTAAAGCCCTTCTCTGATGGAATAAAACCATACAATCCAAAACAAAATCACACACTCAAATTTCTTCTTCATCCTCACTGCATTCACAAGCATTCAAAGTATCTAACTGCAAAACAAAAAAGGGTACTAACATTATTTCGACGACTTGTGCAAACCGGAGTACCAGAAGAGTTGGAGGAGTTGTATCTTGGAATTGAATCGCCGCTGTAAACCTGCCAAGAGAGAGACGATATCTTTTCTAGGTCAGTGCACTCAAGTGCATATCTCTTTCCCATAAACTTCATTTTTAAATTTGTGATCTACAAAGGTTAGAATTTTGTTTATTCAATTTTTTCAGATATAAAACATCTTAAACACCAAAATTTTCTAACAATCTAAGAAAGATATATCGATCTGTTTAATACGTTTTAGTTTAATTATAAACTTTTTAATCTATTTTGTAATCTGTTTAGTATTAACTTAATTAATTGCTATTGTGTGTGTATTGTAATTACTCCAGTATACCGATTGGTCTACTTTATTAGGCCAGTTTCCTTCAAAGATTAGCTTATGGATTTTAACTGCATTATTTATTGTTACTAGTAATTCTAAATTAATAGTGAATATTACTATTAAGAAATAGTTTAATTGTTAAAATCATACCGGATATTCATATTTATATTTTTAAATTCTAACACGTTTTTATTATTTATCAGTTGATATATTTTGGCAAAGAGCAACAACTCCAGTTCCATAAAACCGGAAAAGTTTAATGGCCAAAGTCACTTAAGGACTTGGTAAATCCAAGTCGGGTACTGGTTGACTATATTAGAATTAATCACAGCAATCAAAGAAAGATCTATTCCTTCTGTATCTGCTGAATCTGTCCCTGAGAAAAGTCCAACCGATGAGAATGGAAGTACTGATGCACCCACTCTTTCGGCGGAAAAAACCAAATCTAAGTACTCCTCTCCCGAAAAGACAGATCACCATTGTAAATTCCGAATACATAGTGCCATGGAAGGTCCATTTTACCATGTATTCCTTCATTTTAAAATGGCTAAGGAATTTTGGTTCGCATTAGAACAAAGATATGATAATGATACTGCTGGGATAGAGAGATTTAATATATTATCCTTTAGAAATTTTACCCTTAAGGATAATGAGATTATAAATAAACAACTTCATAACTTTCAGGAGTTAGTCACGAAAGTGATTAATTCTGGAACTATACTTTCAGATCAATTTCAAATGACTACTTTGATTGATGTTCTTCCACCACTAACCAATTTCAGATGAACCAAAATTCACTCTCACTCCTTGATATCATGAATTCCATTAGAATTGAGAAATAAAGAAGGGTTATACTTAATACTAGTACCAAAAGTTACAATAAAGTCAACCTGACTGAAGGTTCTAATAAAATTATTGTTTACCCCAATCAGAGCAAAGCTCTGTTCAAATTCCAAGGCGGGAAACGAAGCAACGCTTCTGTTTCCCCCAATCAGAGCAAGGCTCTATTTTGAAAATTAAAATGAAAATTAAAATTAAAATCAATGAAGCAGCGCTTCAGATCCCCTGCGCTGCGCGCAGAGCGCCACGTGTCAAAATCAGAAACGCTTCAGCTGACTTACGCTCTGCGCTGCGCGACACGTGTCAGCACAGTTGCGCTGCGCTCCGCACTGCATGACACGCGTCAGCGCGGTTGCGCTCTGCGCTGCGCGACACGTGGCAGCGCGGTTGTGCTCGTGCAGTTGCGCTGCGCTCTGTGCTGCACGACACGTGGCAGCACGGTTGCGCTGCGCTCTGCGATGTACGACACGTGTCAAGCATAGGTGCGCTTGCGCCAAACAGAAAAATTCTGGAAAGATCTTTCTCAATTTTGTTAAAAACAAGAAGATTGCCTTCTGTAAAACAGAAGCCCTTGGATCAAAGATCCAACGGTGGGGAAAAATCTCTAAATCACTCAGAGAAAGATCTCTTTAACTAATTTAACAAACTAATTGGCACTATATAAAAGCCCCTAGACCCCAAGTCTAAAACACACAGAAAGGCACAGAGAGACAGAAAAAACACAGAAAAAAAGAGAGAACTCCTCTAAAGAACTTTGAAAAGAATTCAGAAAGGAAAAAGAAGGTAAAACCTTTATAAAATGAAGAATTTCTTCTGAAAAGATCATTGATCTAAGAACAAAATCAAGGATCTTCAATAAAAAAATATAATAAATAATAAAGGCATTGCCTTTTATAAACCATTGGTTCTGGAATCTTAAAGATTCTTTTCTTGAATCCAAAATTGGATCAAGATATTAAAACAGTGCCTTGCACTTGTAAATCTGCACTGTTGCGCTCTTGGGTTGGCGCAAGCCACCAGGGAGTGCCACGTGTCAGCTCCAGAACAACTTGCGCTATGCGCTTTTAAAATAAAGCATTGTTCTCTGAAATTGGCGCAACTCACCAGAGCGCGCCACGTGTCAGCAGCGCAACAGCGCAGCGCACTAGCGCAACGCACTGCGCTAACTGCGCTTGCGCTCACCAGAGCGTGACACGTGTCACCTCCACATGCGCTTGCGTTCATTAATTGGCGCAAAGCGCCTGACAGGCCACGTGGCCACTGTCAGATAATTAATGCACTGCATTATTGAAAAGAAGGGCCGAGCCCAATTAAAAAAGGCCTAACAGGCCTAATAAAATGCCATGCATTATTTTAAAAAGGGCAGAGCCCAAACAAAGGTCTGTCAGACCAAAACAGATGCTGTGCATCATTTAAAAAATGCAGAGCCCAAATAAAGGTCCAACAGAGACCAAGATTAATGCTATGCATTATTAAACAAAGGGCAAAGCCCAAGCCAAGGCCTAACAGGCCAATTACAAATAAAAAACGTTGATCATTTTCAACTGGACTTAGCCCAATTCTGGCCGTAAGTCCTCAAATTAAATTGACTGAGCACGACTGCTCCCTTAAATCAATTTATATCCGGTTCAAGGGTACATCTCTGAACTCCTCTGACATCTGTCGTTGTAATCCTTCAACGTCGTCAGAGAGGTGATGGGTCCCGACGGCCATACATGCACTGGACCGCAATGTCCTTAAACGACCTATGGACCACTACGTCCCTAAACTGGAACAATAGAGCCCCCAACGCTCTTTTGTCGGATCTAAACGATCCCGTTTAAGTTGATCTTAGCCTCAAATATGGCTAACGTATCCTTAAACATTTAAACAGACTTTAGTCCCAAATTGGACTATAGACCCCCCAATCAACTTCGGTTCAAGGGTACATCTCTGAACTCCTCTGACACCTGTCGTTGTAATCCGTCAACGTCGTCAGAGAGGTGATGGGTCCTGACGGCCATACACGCAATGGACCACTATGTCCCAAAACTGGAACAATAGAGCCCAAATGCTCTTTTGTCGGATCTAAACGATCCCGTTAAGTTGATCTTAGTCTGGAAATTGGACTAACGTATCATTAACAAACGTTTGAGTTGATCTTAGCCTCAAATATGGCTAACGTATCCTCAAACCAAAACCCCAAACCCAAATCTAAGAAAATATGGATTTGGACTAATCCACGTCCTACGGGCGACGACATAAATTAGTCTCTGTATACAATCTACGGGCAACCACAAACAAAACAAACACCCACGATACGAAGTGAAATTCTGGAGAAGGAGAAAGTTGTTACTGCGATGCGGTAGCGTAATTAACTGCAGGGGCTTGCGCCTGCAGGGAAGAGCGTCCCCACAATAAAAAACCCCTCAAGCGAGGGGGAATCTGACGAAGTCTGCTACATCGGCCGCATCCGTCCAAACCTCCGATACACGGTGCCATAAATCAACTTGGCATCTTCGGAGAGGTGGATGGATAAAACCAAATAGCATCTGTCCCGAATCTCAGGCAAGACGTCTCCACGTCGTCTCGGCCGCCGTTCGGAGGGAAACGGATCCTGGCACGCCCGGTGGGACATTTTCCTCTTTCCACTCCACACTTCGTGTGTCCTGTTCACGAACAAATCGCGATTTGCTGTGGTTGCCTGTGGATTCGAGGTACTTAGATTTGGTGTCTTGCTCCGTGCAGAAAACAGAAGATCAATGGCTTCAAACTGCACTACTTGCAACTGCAACTCTCACCCCGTCCTTGCTGGAGGAGTGACTTACGGGCCCCAAGCAGCCTCTCTTTTCAAGATGCCAGTGGAGCAGGTAACTCAAGCCACCACTGGACTATTCTTCTGGGCCATACTCCCACCTATAAGCTTCAACGCCCCTGCACCATCACAAGAAGCTCCCAAGAAGTCGGTATTCGATCGGCTTGCTACTACTGCGGCCCCTCTCAATGAGTCGCCCAACTTCACTACCTCGGTTTTTAACAGACTAGGCCAGAACTCCAACGGGCCCATGAAGAAGCCTGCAATACCGGAAGGCGTTATCCTGAAGCGGATAGCCATCCCTGCTCCCAAAATCACCAAGACGGTTTCTCCTGCCAAAAGGTCGGTCTTCACAAGACTGACTATTTCTGCTCCCGTTCCAGGTGAAATCACCAAGATTGCTTCCCCTACTCGGAAGTCTTTTTTTGATAGTTTGGTCGTCCCCATTCAAAGACGTCGGCCTTTAAAAGGCTGATACCAGCGGATTCTGACCACCACAGGGGGCATGAGGAGGTCACCCCTCCGGCTAAACCAACTCCAATCGCACGACAAGCTCGCCGTCGTCACTGGCGCCGGGTAAGGAAGGCTGGGGGCAACTCCCCCTCCGGGCTAACTCCGCCAGCTCCGAGGGTGGAAATCAATGCTGCTGTTCCAACCGGGAATAGCTTTGATCCACTAAGAAGGGTGCACAAAAACTCGCCAATTGCCGTATTGAAAAGATCTCCTACACCTGTGGATAATGCCCCAAAGGTGGAGCTGGAGCAACCCCCTTAACGGCTGTCCTCTAAAATTTACAAAGTCTGGCGTCAAGTCCAAGACCCCGTGATGGATCAAGACTATCTCTGCCGACAGAATAAGATGAAGGTTCGGCAGGAGAAGGGCTACTCTGTCAAGCCATAAAAGGCGACAGCTATTTGGGTGCCCACTGCAACGGCCCCCTCAACTTCGACCGCTCACAAGAAAAGAAGGCCGGAGAAAATCCCTGAGTCTGTGATGAATCGCAGAGACACTGAATCTAAACGCCCCAAATCTGGGGGCATAGTGGTGCACACTGTCTATATGGCATCCGGGAAAGAGGACAGCCGCGCTGCGCCGGGTCACCGACCGCTCACCCGATCCATGACCAAAGCCCAGGAGCAACAATAAAAGCTTCAGTAAATGATAACTGCAATGGCCGCACTTACCGGGCCAAAAGAAAGCTCGGAGGCGTCATCAGAACAGCGTCATGAACAAGAGACTGAGGCTGACTTCTTACGTAGAGTTCTCGAAAAGAAGGACAAAGAAGCCGCGGAGCAGGCAGCTAACATAAAGCAAATGGCGTTTCTCTTCCAAGATATGGTAGGGATAATGTTACAGCCGGACCCTCCAGCTGAATACCCTCCAATCATTGTTGGAGACGACGGAGGGAAGGCATCTAATCCTCCTCCGGCCCTTTCAATAGCCAAGAAGGAAACCATTTCCAAAGCTGCACTAGATGACTATATAGCTCAGCAGATACGAGTTCATCAGGCGAATGAAGCGGCTGCGCAAATTGTTAGAACCGGACGACCCTATCCAAGCTGGTATGACCAAATCAGTTACCCGCCGGGATATACGATCCCTAAATTCCACGTATATAAAGGGACAGGGAATCCACATCAGCATGTCGATCAATTCAGGGCCTTATGCGGCAACACTGGAGGCGACGACAAACTGCTGCTTCGCCAATTCGTTGGCAGCCTATCGGAGACGGCCTTTGAATGGTATTCGGAGCTACCTAACGACTCTGTCAAAACATTTGCGGAGATGGAGCTACTGTTTACACAAAGATTCACGAGTGCTAGTGAACGCACCCCGATAACAGCACTGATCAATGCCAGGATAAGGCCAGGCGAAACGTAGGTCCAATACGCAATACGATGGCCGAACCTATGGTCGAAATGCGAACAACGCATCGAAGAAGCACCTGCGGTAGGCATGTTCATGGGCACTCTTGATCTGCAAGCGACCATCTCGCAATTCATGATGTTCTTCAGGCCGACCACCTTCTAGGCCTTGATCGAAAAATTAGCTCAAATGGACCAGATGGGCCATGGACCATCTCCTCCAAAGCCGAACTCTCGAAATGAGAAGGGGAAAGGAAAAGCAATCGCCGCCGCCAATGCTCAACAACAGCCAAGCAACTTGAAGCCGGTTGTCCGTCAAAACAATTTGCGTCCACGCCCATCCCTCAAGGAGAGACTGGGACGTCCTTACTCGTTTCCTCAGAATAAACCGAGAAGACTGTTCAAGCTGGCAGTGCGCAACAGACTCATCAATCTGCCGAGTCCAAAACGTCTGTTGCAGCTAGGCGATCTCAATAATCCCAACTATTACCCTTACCACCAAACGGTAAGTCACCCGATCGAGGATTGTTTCGTCTTTAAGGGATGGATCGAGGATCAGTACCTACAAGGCAAGTTCGCGCTGTTTGAAAAGTGGAAAGTAAACCCACCACAGCCGCACACTCCAAAGAAGACGGACACGCCGGGGGCAGCTTATTCTTTTGTTGAGGACGAAAACGATGGAGAAGACTCATCATATGAATCCGAAGACTACGTAGCGAGTTGTCATGTGATCTCTCACTCATTGATAGATGATGAAGAGGCTCCTTGCACTGGGAAACCGAGGGCGGGTTCTGAAATAGAACTTCTGTGGCCGTCAGACGAGATGATCGATGCCTTCCTGGATGAGGTTCGTCTGAAAAGTAAAGCCAATCAGGAGCGTGAGATGGCCATATTGGAAGAAGCAAAATGTCAGCGACTAGATGAAAGAGTCGAGGCACTCCCATCAAATCAAAAGACATCCGCTGCTGATAAAAACAAATTCAAGACGAGAAAAAGGTTTGCTAAAACCATATCAATGGGAATGAAGCTACCACCCTCTGAAGAAAACACTCTCGATGGAGTAGAGATACATCCTAACTACTGCTTGTATCATCAGAAGATCGCACATCCCACTGAAGATTGCGACTCTTTTAAGTGTTGGTGGCAAGGGTATGTCGCTCATAGACAACACGTCAACAAAATAAAGCGGGAAGCTCATAAACAGCGAAAAAATACGACAGATGAGCATAAAAGAGTTGCCGGCAATTGTCATAGGGACGAGCCCGGGGGATCACGATTTCTCACTTTTTGGAACGACCCCGACGAAAAAATAGCCTTCAACCCTCTTTTCAAGGAATCCATCTCTGAAGAATTATGAGAACATTCAGCCGCACAATGGCACGATACCCGGAGAGAATCTTGGACCCACAAACAACGGAGCGAACAAAAAGGATAAAGGAAAGGGGAAAACGGCCTTCGTCGCCAACACTCAACAACAATCGAGTGGCCCTAGACCGGTTGTTCGTCAAAACAATATGCGTCCATGCATAACCCTCGAGGAGAGGCTAGGACGTCCTTACTCGTTTCCTCAAGATAAAGCAAGGAAACTGTTCGAGCTGGCAGTGCGCGACAGACTCATCAATTTGCCGAGTCCAAAATGTCCGTTGTAGCCAGGCGATGTCAACGATCCCAATTATTGCCCTTACCACCAAACGGTAAGTCACCTGATCAAGGATTGCTACGTCTTCAAAAATTGGGTTGAAGACCAATACCAACAGGGCAAGTTCGTCATCTCCGAAAACTGGAAGGTGAGCTCGTCACAACCGCACGCTCCGAGAAAGATGGATACGCCGGGGGCATCATGCTCATTCATAGGGAAAGCCCCATAGACCGAAAAGTCAGTAAACTAGAGATTCGCCTCGAATACGGCAACAGCGGACCGAAACGTCCTTAAACTAACGATGGACCGCAATGTCCTAAAACTAGCTGACGACCGAAACGTCTTTAAACTACTGCTGCAGCATCCTCAGGCTGACGAGATCAAAAAAAAGAAGACGAAGAGAATAAAAAAATATTAAAAATAATAATAATAAAAAAAGACGGTATGTCCATAAGCAAAATGTGCACGGATGAAAACCCGAAAGGGCTCCGTGAGCAAAAACAGCAGGACTACCGACGAGTGTTTGTGAAAACCCGAAAGGGCGCAACCTCGTTAAAAGACACTTACAGGGTCCTCTCGACCTTGTAAGGAGAAACCACCCGTGTGAGATCCTTACGACTCACAGGGAAGCAACACACTTAGGGATCCTCACGATTCCTAAGGAGAAAATACACTTGCGAGATCCTCACGACTCGTAAGGAGAACTCTCTTATGGGACCCTCACGGCTCATAAGATTTGAAAGTCTTAAGTTACAGAGACCTAAACCTGTGCTTAAGCAAACCCCCCACAACCTTCAATATGGCCCTACAGGCGGCTCGATACTGACCCTTGTATATAATCCACGGGCACGAATAAACATTTCCGTAACGAAGTCCCACCCGTGATTAGGGATATGTCCATACGGTAAACAACCCTTATAAGTCCTCTCGACTTATAAGGAGAAAACCCTTTTGTAAGATCCTTACGACTTACAGGGGAACATACACTTAGGAATCCTCACGATCCCTAAGGAGAAAATGCACCTACGAGATCATCACGTCTCGTAGGGAGAAATACCTTTGTGTGACCCTTACGGCTCATGAAGTCAAAAGCCTTAGTCGACAGAATCCTAATCATGTTTGCCAAGCCACCTTTGTTCGACATCAACAGAGGCAAGTGATGATTCGCTCCTGGCAATATCCCAGTTGTAGCGATGCTGATGTCTAAACCGGTATCAAATTCCAGGCCCTTTCATGGCAAATAATGATTCGCTCCTGGCAATATTCCAGTTGTAGCGATGCTGATGCTGAGATTGGCGCCAGATTCCAAGTTCCACAATCGCGATAGAAAAAAAAATAATAAAAAAAAAATCAGCGAGCCATACATGCATACGAAATAGCCGAAATGATGGGGCAACTTGCAATAAAAATCAACAAGTAAAAATGTATGCATGCAAAATAGCCGAAATGATTGGGCAACTCGCAATAAAAAACAGCGTGTAAAAATAAAATAAACAGCCGAAATGATTGGGCAACTCGCAATAAAAAACAGCGGGTAAAAATAAAATAAACAGCCGAAATGATTGGGCAACTCGCAATAAAAAGCAGCGAGTAAAAATAAAATAAATAGCCGAAATGATTGGGCACCGTGAAAAATAGCCGAAATGATTGGGCAATCGCGACCTTCGCGATATAAAAGCTGAAATGATAGAGCATCGCGGAAAGAAAATAATAATAAAAAAATGAAAATGAATGAAACTTCTGCCCTACAAGTGAGATCACATCGATCCCTGTATACAATCCAGGGGCACAAACAAAGAGGGAACCATACCTTCCCAACAGGCTCCATCAGAAAGCGAAACTAAGTCTCGACGGTTCATTGACAACCTAGAGACAAGATCGACATTTGTCGCAATATTGTAGACACGATGTCAACAAACGGAGTAAAAGAAGATCCTTAGTTTCAGGGTCTCGGCGTCGATATCGACAAATTAGAGATCGCTAATGGCGTTTCTCCTCACTCCAACCAGATGTAGACATGACGTCAACAACCGACCTCAGAGTCGCAATGAAACGGAGCCACGGCATAGTCCCTAGTTCTAAATCTTAACGGCAATATCTACAGCCTAAGAGTCAACAACGACGTTCCTTCGCAGTCCAGTAGGATGTAGATGTAACGTCAACAAAAGACCCCATGGTCAGTAAAGCGGAATGACGGCAAAATCCCGGCTCCACCTCAGCATTCGTCTCGATACAGCAGACGCAATGCCAACAACAGTGTCCTTCCTTCGATAGGATTCGGACACACCAAAGCAAACGAAGCGAAGGCCAAATTCCTAGCTTCAGGGTATTAACGGCAAGTCATATAAAGCCTGGAAGACAATCGGAGATCATCTTGCACCAGTGCGGAGTGGTCACCATCTTGACGTTCGTCTCGATACAGCAGACGAGATGTTACCCCAGCGTTCTTCCTCCAACAGGATTCAGACGCAACATCATCAAACAGCGGAGCCATGGAAAAGTCCCTAGTTCCAAACCTCGACGGTTCACCAACAACCTAGAGACAACCGCGACATTCGTCTCGATATAGAGGACGCAATGCCAGCAAATGAAGCGAAGGCTAAATTCCTAGCTTCAAGGTCTTAACGGCAAGTCATATAAAGCCTAAAAGACAACCGGAGATCATCTCACACCAGTGCGGAATGGTCACCATCTCAACGTTCGTCTCGACACTGCAGACGCAATATTATCAAACAGCGGAGCCATGGCAAAGTCCCTAGTTCCAAACCTCGACGGTTCACCAACAACCTATAGACAACCGCGACATTCGTCTCGATATAGAGGACGCAATGCCAGCAAACGAAGCGAAGGCCAAATTCCTAGCTTCAGGGTCTTAACGGCAAGTCATATAAAGCCTGGAAGACAATCGGAGATCATCTTGCACCAGTGCAGAGTTGTCACCACCTTGACGTTCGTCTCGATACAGCAGACGAGATGTTACCCCAGCGTTCTTCCTCCAACAGGATTCAGACGCAACATCATCAAACAACGGAGCCATGGAAAAGTCCCTAGTTCCAAACCTCGACGGTTCACCAACAACCTAGAGACAACCGCGACATTCGTCTCGATATAGAGAACGCAATGCCAGAAAATGAAGCGAAGGCTAAATTCCTAGCTTCAAGGTCTTAACGGCAAGTCATATAAAGCCTAAAAGACAACCGGAGATCATCTCACACCAGTGCGGAATGGTCACCATCTCAACGTTTGTCTCGACACAGCAGACGCAATATCATCAAACAGCGGAGCCATGGCAAAGTCTCTAGTTCCAAACCTCGACGGTTCACCAACAACCTAGAGACAACCGCGACATTCGTCTCGATTTAGAGGACACAATGCCAGCAAACGAAGCGAAGGCCAAATTCCTAGCTTCAGGGTCTTAATGGCAAGTCATATAAAGCCTGGAAGACAATCGGAGATTATCTCGCACCAGTGCGGAATGGTCACCATCTCGACGTTCGTCTCGACACAGCAGACGCAACATTATCAAACAGCGGAGCCATGGCAAAGTCCCTAGTTCCAAACTTCGACGGTTCACCAACAACCTAGAGACAACCGCGACATTCGTCTCGATATAGAAGACCTAATGCCAGCAAACGAAGCGAAGGCCAAATTCCTAGCTTCAAGGTCTTAACGGCAAGTCATATAAAGCCTGAAAGACAACTGGAGATCATCTCACACCAGTGCAGAATGGTCACCACCTCGACGTTCGTCTCGACACAACAGACGCAACATCATCAAACAGCGGAGCCACGGCAAAGTCCCAAGTTCCAAACCTCTACGGTTCACCAACAACCTAGAAACAACCGTGACATTCGTCTCGATATAGAGGACGCAATGGCAGCAAACGAAGCAAAAGCCAAATTTCTAGCTTCAGGGTCTTGATGGCGAGTCATATAAAGCCTGAAGGACTATCGGAGATCATCCCACACCAGCGCGGAGTGGTTATGACTCATCGGGGCTCTCCAAAATGAGCCTAACCTCAAGTAAAAAGTGACATGGAATATCCCTACGCTTGCTCTTTCGACGGTAATACTACCTGGAAGATTACTTGAAGACGTCTTGTCCAGCCCCCGAAGGGATCAGAGACACGACAATCGCAAGTCTACTCGAACAGCAAGATTGCATATCGAGGAATATATCTGCCAACGCGACGGTACGACGGCCAAAACCCTAAGTACCACAGACCATAACGGACCTCCGTCGTAAAGAGCAGAGGTTAACTGTGGCGTTAGGACATCCTTACGAGAAATGCTCGATTCATTTCGACTCGTGAGGCAAAGCCTTAGGCAGTGGGGATTAAAAAACCTGTTTCCTAAGCACTGGGGCCCTGCAAGTCGGTCCAAAATGGACTCTTGCATACTATTCATGGGTCACACTCTCCAAAGTCAAATCTTGATAAGGAGGGAAACAACCGCTTACGGGTCCTCTCGACTCGTAAGAGGGAAAATTCTCTTGTGAGATCCTTACGACTCTCAAGAGAAAACACACTTAGGAGTCCTCATGACTCCTAAGGAGAAAATACACCTACGAGATCCTCTCGATCCGTAGGGAGAAAATTCTTTATCAGACCCTCACGGCTCATAAAGTTGAAAAGTCTCAGGCTACAAGGACCCTAAACTTGTCTCTTAAGCCCTCAATTCCATTGCTACCTCTTGAAGAAACCAAGACAAGATGCTCGCTCTATCATCTGTCGACCATGTTTGCTAAAGTAACATGCTGAGAATAAAAGAAAGAAGAAAGCGACAAAAAAAAACATCCGATGTGCATTTGATCAAGCGTTCGCGACACGCTCATTCATGCATGTGCAAGAGACTCAGAACGAGAAATAAGACAAGCTGAAATAAAAAAATTTCCATTCATATTGCCAAGGGTTCTTACAATCATAAAGAAATAAACAAAGACATTATTCAAATGATTACAACGGTATGACCTCAGATCCAGGGCACGGATTAAGGAATTCGAAAGTAAGGCCATCTAGAGTTCTTCTGGCCTTCTTAATTATTCTCGTGCGCAGCCTCTCGCGCTCACGTGTGTCAAGATCTTCGGCAAGGCCCCCCCATCCTTCGATAAGCAGCGATTATCGTCGTCTGCTGAAAAATTTGATGCAGAATGTCGATGAGGCTATCCCGCCGTTTCTTCGAGATTAGCTTCGATAGGTACACTGAATACACCTTGTCTTCGGCATCATCCAGCGCATTAAGCGGCATGGCCTCGTGAAGCCCCGGGAGTGCTCTCCAAATTGTTCCCAGCACGACTTTCAAGAGAGCAGAACGGTGAGGAAGCAGCCAACCAACGCGTGTGTTCAGACGGCCCATAACCTCCACACACTGGGCATCTGTAAACACCTGGTTTTGGTGACGCCCTGTACGCGGATATCCTCGTAAGTGATGAATTCGTGCAGACTGTATAGATGAACAACCATAATGCATGAACGAAACATCATTGGAAGATTAGCAATGAGGAAAAAGACACGGGAAGTTAAACTCCTCGAGAGCAATGCTCTGCAGACAGGAGTGACACCTGTCAAAATCAGTTATAAGGAAAATTTAAAGAAAACCTCCAAGATCCATGAAATAGCATCTTAAAAGTTCCTTCATATGATTTGGAAGGAGCAAAGCTCCATTAATGAAATGAGAAAATACAAGGAAAATCTTTTAGAGAGCAGAGCTCTATTAATGGAACCCTAATAAGGTTCTCCTTAGTTCTCTTTAGATCCCTTTAGAGCAAAGTTCTGCTAAGTGAAACCCTAAATGGGTTTTCTCTAGATCAAGGATCTATTGAGAGCAAGGCTCTGTCAATGAAAATTAATTTAATTTAAATTTAAATTTTTACCTAAAAGTTTTAAGAGTTTAACTCTTGGAGTTCTTTAAAATAAAGAGCAGGGCTCTAAAATTCTGAAAGCAAAAATTTTGAAGATGATAATCATCTGTTGAGGAACCAAAGGTCCTATTTATAGGCATTGAGAGCCGTTTCAACTTCCAAGGGATGGCGCGACGGTTGGAATTCTGCCACCGCTGCGCTCACGTTTGGAGGCCACGTAAGCGCAACGGTGGGGGCATTTGTTTACCCCAATCAGAGCAAAGCTCTGTTCAAATTCCAAGACGGGAAACGAAGCAACGTTTCTGTTTCCCCCAATCAGAGCAAGGCTCTGTTTTGAAAATTAAAGTGAAAATTAAAATTAAAATCAATGAAGCACCGTTTCAGATCCCCTGCGCTGCGCGCAGAGCGCCACGTGTCAAAATTAGACACGCCAACGCAGGGAGCGCAGCGCCCAAGGCAGCGCACTCAATCAGAGCAAGGCTGTATAAAAGAAGCAATGCTTTAGCTGACTTGCGCTCTGCGCTGCGCGACACGTGTCAGCGCAGTTGCGCTAGTGCAGTTGCGCTGTGCTCCGCACTGCATGACACGTGTCAGCGCAGTTGCGCTCGTGCAGTTGCGCTGCGCGACACGTGGCAGCGCGGTTGCGCTAGCGCAGTTGCGTTGCGCTCTGCGCTGCGCGACACGTGTCAAGCGTAGGCGCGCTTGCGCCAAACAGAAAAATTCTGGAAAGATCTTTCTCAATCTTGTTAAAAACAAGAAGATTGTCTTCTGTAAAACAGAAGCCCTTAGATCAAAAATCCAACGGTGGGGAAAAATCTCTAAATCACTCAGAGAAAGATCTCTTTAACTAATTTAATAAACTAATTGGCACTATATAAAGGCCCTTAGACCCAAAGTCTAAAACACACAGAGAGACAGAAAAAACACAGAAAAAAAGAGAGAACTCCTCTAAAGAACTTTGAAAAGAATTCAGAAAGGAAAAAGAATGTAAAATCTTTATAAAAAGAAGAATTTCTTCTGAAAAGATCATTGATCTAATAACAAGATCAAGGATCTTCAATAAAAAAATATAATAAATAACAAAGGCATTGCCTTTTTATGAACCATTGGTTCTGGAATCTTAAAGATTCTTTTCTTGAATCCAAAATTGGATCAAGATATTAAAACAGTGCCTTGCACTTGTAAATCTGCACTGTTGCGCTCTTGGGTTGGCGCAAGCTACCAGGGAGCACCACGTGTCAGCTCTAGAACAACTTGCGCTATGCGCTTTTAAAATAAAGCATTGTTCTCTGAAATTGGCGCAACTCACCAGAGCGCGCCACGTGTCAGCAGCGCAACAGCGCAGCGCACTGCGCTAACTGTGCTTGCGCTCACTAGAGCGTGACACGTGTCACCTCCACATGCGCTTGCGCTCATTAATTGGCGCAAAGCACCTGACAGGCCACGTAGCCACTGTCAGATAATTAATACACTGCATTATTGAAAAGAAGGGCCGAGCCCAATTAAAAAAGGCCTAACAGGCCTAATAAAATGCCATGCATTATTTTAAAAAAGGCAGAGCGCAAACAAAGGTCTGTCAGACCAAAACAGATGCTGTGCATCATTTAAAAAGAGGCAGAGCCCAAATAAAGGTCCAACAGAGACCAAGATTAATGCTATGCATTATTAAACAAAGGGCAAAGCCCAAGCCAAGGCCTAACAGGCTAATTACAAATAAAAAACGTTGATCATCTTCAACTCGACTTAGCCCAATTCTGGCCGTAAGTACTCAAATTAAATTGACTGAGTACGACTGCTCCCTTAAATCAATTTATATCCGGTTTAAGGGTACATCTCTGAACTCCTCTGACATCTGTCGTTGTAATCCTTCAACGTCGTCAGAGAGGTGATGGGTCCTGACGGCCATACATGCAGTGGACCACGATGTCCTTAAACTACCTATGGACCACTACGTCCCTAAACTGGAACAATAGAGCCCCCAAACGCTCTTTTGTCGGATCTAAATGATCCCGTTTAAGTTGATCTTAGCCTCAAATATGGCTAACGTATCCTTAAACATTTAAACAGACTTTAGTCCCAAATTGCACTATAAACCCCCCAATCAACTTCGGTTCAAGGGTACATCTCTGAACTCCTCTGACACCTGTCGTTGTAATCTTTCAACGTCGTCAGAGAGGTGATGGGTCCTGACGGCCATACACGCAATGGACCACTATATCCCTAAACTGGAACAATAGAGCCCAAATGCTCTTTTGTCGGATCTAAACGATCCCGTTAAGTTGATCTTAGTCTGGAAATTGGACTAACGTATCATTAACAAACGTTTGAGTTGATCTTAGTCTCAAATATGCCTAACGTATCCTCAAACCAAAACCCCAAACCCAAATCTAAGAAAATACGGATTTGGACTAATCCACGTCCTACGGGCGACGACATAAATTAGTCTCCGTATACAATCCACGGGCAACCACAAACAAAACAAACACCCAAGACACGAAGTGAAATCCTGGAGAAGGAGAAAGTTGTTACCGCGATGCGGTAGCGTAATTAACTGCAAGGGCTTGCGCCTGCAGAGAAGAGCGTCCCCACAATCAAAAACCCTTCAAGCGAGGGGGGATCTGACGATGTCTGCTATATCGGCCGCATCCGTCCAAACCTCCGATACAAGGTGCCATAAATCAACTTGCCATCTTCGGAGAGGTGGAAGGATAAAACCAAATAGTATCTGCCCCGAATCTCAGGCAAGACGTCTCCACGTTGTCTCGGCCGTCGTTCGGAGGGGAACAATTTTTCTTAAGGTAAACCAATTTAGACCTAAGAACAATAGGTACAAAAAGAAACAATTTAAGAAAGGTCTAAAACAGAACAAAAGTAACAAGCTAACGAACAAAGAAAATTTTTGTTTCGTATGTAAGAGAACCAACCACATCTCTACCAGATGCTTCTTCAAGAAAACCGAACCAGTTCGGGAACGTGCAAGTACTAACAATGCAAATATAAATGTGGTGGAAATGGATGAAAGTTCCTCTCTTAGGTATATTTCCCACACTGTAAACCTTATCACATCATCTAATAATTGGTGGTTAGGTAGTGGTGCTGATATGCATGTATGTTCTAATAATAAATGGTTTACTTCATATCATGAAGAATATGGGGGATATGTAATACTTGGAAATGATACGACATCAACAGTGAAGGGAAGGGGATCCATTAGACTATCTATGACTTCTGAAAAATATTTACCACTAAATGATATTTTGTATGTTTCTGGTGTAAGAAAGAATTTAATAAGTGCTTCTCTACTTTCTAAAAGAGATTACAAAATTGTATTAGAAAATAATCAAATTGTAATCTCCAAAGAAACTATATTTATTGGTAAGGGTTTTGTGTGTGATGGATTGTATAAATTAAATATTGTTTGTAATAATAATAATAAAATAAATAAAACTAAAGATGGGAATAAATACTGTGTTACATTCATCGATGACAATACAAGATATTGTTATGTATATTTATTTCCAACCAAGGATGAGGTGTTTAAAAGATTTAAAGTATATAAAGCCGAAGTAGAAAACTATACTAAAAGAAAAATCAAAGCGCTTAGATCAGACCGTGGAGGGGAGTATACTTCTAATATATTAAATCTGTTCTGTTAAGAACATAGAATTAAATATGAATATTCTCCTCCTTGCACTCCTGAATCTAATGATGTAGCGGAATATAAAAATAGAATATTAATGAATATGGTTAGTTTCATATTACTTAGTTCTAGTGCTTCTGAAAGTTTATGGGGTGAAGCCATACTATCGACATGCTATATATTAAATAGAATATCTCATAAAACTATAAATAAATCTCTATTAGAATTATAGTTTGAAAGAACATCTAGATTAGAATAACTTCGTGTTTGGGGTTGTCTCGCACTTGTATGTATTCCTTCTCACAAAAGAAATAAAATAGGTCCTAAATCAGTAGATGCATTATTCATAGGATATTCTCTCGACAGTAATACTTATAGATTCATTGTCTTAAAATACGATATTACTGATATTAAAATTAATACCTTAATCGAATCTAAAGATCCTACTTTCTTCAAAGATAGATTTCCTTACATAATTCAAATTTCTAAACAAGTAGATGATTATGTTTCTAACCCTGACATAGCAACTACTTCTAACAATAATGAATTAATTCAAAATGCATCTTCCTCGGTTCTAACATCCGAACCGGAATTAAGAATAAGTGATGGAACTAAAAGAAGGAAAGTACTCACCGATGATACTTACTACTATTACCTAATAGAAGGAGATCATTCTTTCTATGAAGAAACAATGGCGTCCTCTGATGCTGAGTATTAGAAAGGGCCTATTCAAAATGAGATTGACTCAATCCGGAATAATAATATATGGGTTCTAACAATATTATCTCCTGGTAGTAAAGCAATAGGATATAAGTGGATCTTTAAAAAAGAAACTAAAGACGGATGATGGTATTGACAAATATAAAGCCAGGCTAGTCGCTAAAGGTTTTTCTTAAAGAAAAGGCATAGACTACAATGATACTTATGCGCCTGTAGAAAGAATTACAACCATGAGAACATTAATTGGCTTGGCCGCTGTTCATAAGCTATTAATACATCAAATGGATGTAAAGACCGTCTTTCTAAATGGTGATCTTGATGAGAAAATTTATATGGAACAACTAGCGGGTTTCATAGAAAAGGGGAATGAAAATAAAGTCTGTAAACTTATTAAATTCTTATATGGATTAAAGCAAACCCCTAAACATTGTCATACTAAGTTCGATGAAGTAATTCTTAACTATGGATTTATAATTAGTAATTTTGATACATGTATATACTATAAATCTTTTGGTAATTGATTCCCCCATTCAGAGTAAAGCTCTGTTTAAAATTCAAATTTTGAAATGAAGCAACGTTTCAGAGGAGGCAGCGCCAAGTGCGCTGCGCCCTAAGCAGCGCACCACGTGCGAAGCACGTGTGCGCTAGCGCTAGGTGCGCTGCGTCCTAAGCAGCGCACCACGTGCAAAGCACGGATGCGCTAGCGCTGGAACTAAAAGCTCCCCACCGTCAGATCAAGGATCCAATAATAATGATAAATCATTAATTGATCAGAATTAAATTCTGTTAAGGAAAGATTTTGAAAAATCTTTCCAAACAAAAAGATTGTGCTCTGTAAATCAAAGCACCGTTAGATCAATGATCCAATGGTGATTAGAAATCACCAAAAGCACAGAATAAATTCTATTTAGAAGATTTCCCAATCTTATTGAAAACAAGAAGATTGCCTTCTGTAAACCAAAAGCCCTTGGATCAAAGATCCAACGATGGGAAATTCCCAAATCAATTGGAGAAAATATCGCCTTAACTAATTGAACTGATCAGCTTGCCCTATATAAAGGCCCCAAGACTTCAAGCCTCGGATATACAAAAAAAAGAGAGAAAAACAAATAGAGGAACCCCTCCATAAGCTTTGAGAGATCTCAATAAGAAGAGCCAAGCTCTCAGAAAAAAGAAGAGTTTCATCAAGGTAAAAGAACAAAGAGATGAAATCATCTTATAATTAAAAAGAAGAATTCACTTCTTTAAAGATCATAAATCCATAAGACCAAGGTCTTTTATAAAGAGATCAAAAGATCTCATCATAAAATAAAAAGAAGAACATAATTCTTCTCACAGATCATAGATCTATAAGACAAATTGTCTTTTACAAAAAGAGATCACGAACATCTCATAATGGGGGAGAGAATAAGCCAATTCTCTTAGGATCACAGATCCATAAAGGCAAAGTCTTTCATCAATACAAGAGATTGAAGTATCTCTTATAAAATAAGAACTTTTGTTCTTAGAATCTTGAGACAAAGTCTCTTATACAAGAACATAATTTTATTTCTTGGATCATAAAAATTGATCAGTTAGTGCTTTGCGCTCATAACTTAGCGCTCTGCGCTCAAGACTGGCGCACAGCGCCAAGCGCACCACGTGCTCCTCACGTGTGCGTTACTTAACAGAAGCGCCTCAGCGCTCAAAGACTAGCGCAAAGCGCTGCAGAGCCTTAGCGCTACAAATATAGCGCACTGCATTCATAAGGCTGGCGCTCAGTGCTAAGCGCACTACGTGCTCCCCACGTGTGTGCCACTGAACAAATAGCGCTTGCGCTCATAAGATAGCGCTCTGTGCTCATAAACTGGCGCAATGCGCCCATTATCTGGCGTTTAGCGCCAAGCGCAACACGTGCCCCTCACGTATGCGCTACTCGGCAGAAGCGCACTGCGCTCTTTGACTGGCGCAAAGCGCCAAGCGCGCCTTGTGTTGCGCTGATAGAACATAAATTGTTCTTTAATAAGCCCCAGAGCTATGATGAATGCTGAGCATTCAATAAAAGTCAAAAATATTGTCAGGATCCAAATCAATGCTCAGTATTGCTAAAAGGGCCAAGCCCAAATGAATGCTCAACAACCCAAAATAAATGTTAAACATTTTAACTTGATTGGAATTAGCCCAATATTGGCCATAAGTTTTCAACTCAGATTAATTGAGCCCATATGCTCGTAAATCTCAGATCTTGTCCCAATTGGACTACAGATCTCCCAACCAAAATTGGTTCAAGGGTATATCTCTGAACTCCTCTGATATTTGTCATTGTAATCCTTCAACGTCTTCACAGAGGTGACGGGTCCCGACAACCATGTATTTCATAGACTATGACGTCTTTAAACTGGACTGTGGGGTCCTTAAACCCATGGACTATGATGTCTTTTACCTCGGACTGTGGGGTCTCTTTAAACCCACGGACTATGATGTCCTTAACCTCGGACTGTGGGGTCCCTTTAAACCAACGGACTATGATGTCCTTAACCTCGGACCTGATGTCCTTAAACTAACGATGGATCACCATATCCTTAAACTGGTAATCTACCTCAATATCCCTAAACTAAATAGTAGAGCCCAAATGCTCTCTTGTTGGATCTAAACGATCCCGTTAAGTTGATCTTAGTCTAAAATTAGACTAACGTATCCTTAACAAACATTTAAGTTGATCTTAGTCTCAAATGAGACTAACGTATCCTTAAACCCAACCCCAACCCCAACCCCAAATCTAAGAAGATACGGATTTGGACTAATCCACGCCCTACGGGCGACAACATAAATTAGTCTCCGTATACAATCCACGGGGAACCAAAAACAAAACAAACATCCACGATACGAACTGACCATCTGGAGAAAGAGAAAGTGGTTACCGCGATGCGGTAGCATAATTAACTGTAGGGGCTTGGACCTGCAGGGAAGAGCGTCCCCACAATCAAAAAACACCTTAAACGAGGGGAAATCCGACGAAGTCTGCTACATCAGCCGCATCCGTTTAAACCTTCGATACATGGTGTCATAAATCAACTTGGTATTTTCGGAGAGGTGGACGGATAGCACCAATTAGCATCTGCCCCTAAATTCAGGCAAGACGGACCTACACGGTCTCGTCTCTGTGTTTCGGCGGGGAACATATTCTGGCATGCCCGGTGGGACCTTTTCCTCTTTCCACTCCACACTTCGTGTGTCGTGTTCGCGAACGAATCGCGGTTTGATATGGTTGCCCTTGGGTTCGAGGTACTAAGATTTGGTTTTGCTCCCGTGCAGAAAACAGAACATCAAATGGCCTCTAACTGCTCCAGCTGCAACTGCAACTCCCGTTCCGCCTCATCTGGAGGTATAACTTACGGGCCCCAAGCGGCCTCCCTGTTCAAGATGCCAGTGGAGTAAGTAACTCAGGCCACCACTGGGCTATTTTTCGGGACCATGCTCCAACCGATGAGCTTCAATGCCCCGCTACCACTGCAAGAAGCTCCAAAGAGCTCGGTCTTTAATCAGCTCACAACTACTGCGTCCCTTCTCGGCGGGTCGCCCAAATCCAGCGCCTCAGTCTTTGATAGATTGGGCCAAAGCACGTATGGGCCCGTGAAGAAGCATGCGATACCAGAAAGGGTTATCCTAAAAAGGACAGCCATTCCTGCTCTCAAAGTCGTCAAAACGGCTTCTCCTGCAAAAGGGTCGGTTTTCACAAGACTGGCTGTTTCGGCTCCCACTCCAGGCAAAGTCCTCAGAGCTGCTTTCCCTGCCCAGAGGTCTGTTTTTGACAGATTGGACATTGCTTCTCAATGGACATCGGTCTTCAAGAGGCTAACGCCGGTGACAACCCTTCGCCAAGACAGGGAACATGAGGAAGTCACCCTTACAGCTGAGACAATCCCAACGGCTCGACACGCTCGACGTCGCCACTGGCGCCGAGTAAGGAAGGCTGGGGGCAACTCTGCTTCTGGATTGACTCCGCCAATTTCAACGGTGGAAATCGATACTGCTGTTTCAACTGAGAACAGATTTGAACCACTAAGGAGGGTGCGCAAAAACTCTCCAACTGTCGTGCTGAAGAGATCTCCTCCACCTGTGGAGAATGCTACGGAAAAGAAGCCGGAGCAGCCCCCTCAGCGGCTGTCCTCCAAAATTTACAAAATCTGGCAACAGGTCAGGAATCGGTGATTGACCAAGACCACTCTCGCCGACCAAAGAAGATCAAAGCTTGGCAAGAAAAGATCCATCCCGTGGTACCATAGAAGATGTCATCCGTCTGGGTGCCCGCTGCAACAGCTCCCTCAACTTCAACCGCTCACAAGAGAAGGAGGCCGGAGAAAGCCCCTGTGACCGCGGCGAACCGTAAGGACGCTGAATCTAAATGCCCTAAGTTTGGGGGCATGGTAACACATACCGTTTATATGGCTTCTGGAAAAGAGGAAAGCCGTGCTTCTACGGGTTATCGACCGCTTACCCGATCGATAACAAAGACTCAGGAGCAACAGCAGCAAAAACTTCAGGAGATGCCGACTGCAATGGCCACACTCACTGGGCTGAAAGAAAACCCAGGGACCTCAGAGCAGCGTCAGGAACAAGAAACTGATGCTGAATTCCTCCGAAGAATACTCGAGAGGAGAGAAAAAGAGGCCGCGGAACAGACAGCCAACATAAAACGAATGGCTCTTTTTTTCCAAGACGTAGCTGGGATGCTGTTACAGCCGGAACCTCCAGCTGAAGACCTCCCGATTATCATTGAAGACGACAGAGGGGAGACATCGAACCCTCCTCCGGCTCTTTCAGCAGCCAAGGAGGAGACAATCTCCAAAGCTGCCCTGGATGATTACATCGCTCAGCAAATACGAGTTCACCAGGCAAATGAAGCAGCTGGGAAAATTGTTAAAACTGGACGACCCTATCCGGATTGGTATGACCAAATAAAGTATCCGCCGGGATACACGATCCCCAAATTCCACGTATATAAGGGGACGGGAAATCCGCATCAGCACGTCGCTCAATTCAGAGCCTTGTCACAACCCATGTCTAGTCTGAAACAGTCGTTGGAAGACTTTATGGTAGCGTCATGCCAACAGATGAAGGATTTGAATGCGTGCATGGCCGCCCTTATACAACCTAGTGACCCGGTAGCTAGTTTCCAACTAACTCCAAATTTTCCAATGTATGATGAGGCGGTTGGAAAGATTGATAATTTGAGTGGAGAGAGTGAGCTGTGCACCCTTCCAAATCAAACCTACCTATCCTTAATTGAATCCCACAATTCCGGTTTTGAATGTCTATCAAGTGTTCCAAATGATTCACCAGTTGAAAATAAAACGTTTAATGAATTGTGTGACTTTGTAGTGTTTGATTTATCTGATTGTGAAGGGTCCCTTTCGAGTGAAACCATCACCAATCCTTTTGACCTCTACACCTCCACTGTAGAACCTGAATTGATTAATATCCATGCTTTTGATGAGGTGTCTGAAAAAATAGATTTTCACTTGATTGGGGATATAGACGCTGGGAATATTTTGGATGATGAACCCACAGATTTGGATGAGTTTCTCTCTCCAATTCATCATCCTGAGTCATTAACTGTTTTTTCCGAACTTCATATGCGTCTTGATTTTGATGAGAATTGCATGGATAAGCTAAATTTTGAGGAGAGTATTGAGGAAATTATTGAGGATGAAGCAGTTTTACTTGAGGAGTCGGATTTTCCAATTCATTCTATCCCTTTCATTGACTGCGCACACCCTCTTGAATCTTTAACCGATACCCTTCCTTAATCACTTCCCTCCATCCTCATTCCGACCTTGCAAGAAACCGATACACTTTCATTTTTTATGTCTGGTTTACCAAGTTCGACGTACCCATGTTTTCTCACGAATCTTGAGGGATTTGACCTCATTTCTCAGTGGGTTGATAGATTAGCACAATCGCTTTTTACAAATCGGTCATTACAAATTGTGCTAATTTATACACTCTATCTCCACCCTCAAGTTCGTATTCAACTTCTTTCTCCCACCTTCTCAGGTTCTTCTTCTATTCTTCCTATAATTTCAGTGAGTGTTGATGAATCACAATCCGATAATTCAAGTTTGATCATTCCAGAAAGCCAACTTGATTTGGATACTTTTGAAAATGAGGTGGATGATTTTTTTGATTCTCCTACCTCCATAATTTTTGACAAATCAAGTATGATAAATTCTGGCACAAAACTTACTGACAGTAAAATGTTCAATTACATCAATGAGTGTTTTGAAGAACTTTTCGCTGACGAACTTGCTTTCCTAAACAACAAGTATTTTGTGATTAATCAACCTCCACCTATAGAAGTTGAACCACCACCCTTTCTTCTTATAAAATACGAGAATGCCAATATTCCACTCATTTCCGATCATTCACATTCTCGTTTTTATTTATCATCACCTCTTATCTCTTCACATTCACGTTCACGCAAAGTCTTTCCATGCCACCACTTATCTCTTCCCCACATCTTCTTGGCTCTATATAACATGTTCTTCCACCGACATACACGTTACATTGATAAATTCTTCAAATGGTTGGTGTTGAATTTTGTCTTTGCAAAGCTTAGTATTGACTAATAACTTTGAATCCCCTCTTTAAAAGCTTAACATTGTTTAACTCAAGTTTGGGGGGGGGGGTATAATTTGGCTCTCGAAAATAATTTTTTCTAACTCAAAGTGGTGAGCCAAAAATAAGTTTGGGGGAGATTTTCACAATCATATTTCATGTCCCCATTAATAAAATTTTCCTCCCAAGTTTACAAGTTTATGAGATTTAAAAAATGGCAATAGTAGAAACAATGTTTCACTTAAGTTTGGGGGGAACCTTTTTGTGTATATATATTTTATTTTCTTTTTCTGTTAATAATAAAAATAAAAAAAGGGGGAGTGCCGACAATTTTGACCCTCTTGGTGCAGCCTGACAGTGAGGGCACTGTTAAGTTTAAGTTTGGGGGTGTGCTCGGTAAGCTTTCTTCCTTCGCATTCATATGTATATTTTTGCATTTGCATACTTATTTTAAAACCCATAAAAATTAAAATTTTTTAAAAAATTATAAAAATTGAAAAGTTCAATTCTTGCCATATTTGACCTAAGTTTAACATACGGTTGACTAGTTAGGAAAAACTAGATGTTAAACTTAGTAAATTAAAAGCCCTAAAAATAACCTTTTTTAAAAATTTAATTATAGAAAATATACGTCCTTATAGTTTATTTAGAAATAGGCAAATTTTGAGTTCAGTTCTTGGGCAAAGTCAAAATAAGGGAAGAGTATTGAATTTTTATTTGAAGCGTAAGTCTGAAAAATAATTCCGAAGTTTAAGTCTAAATTCTGAAAATATATACCCTACAACTCACACATACACGCACCTTGAAACTTGGGATAGTAGAGGATACCTTGAAATGCTCTTGTCTAAAATCCTTGGTATGAAGGAAAATAAAATAAAAGTACAAGTGTGAATAAAGAGATAAAAAAAATGAACACTGGTTTTGTAATTACTTAAGGCTGCATAAATAAAAAAATATAGCGAGGGTGCATTATCACCTAGTGCCTTAGACCAATTGGTTTGGGAGTCACTGCTAAGTCTTAGGTATTGCAAGACGAGGAATAATGCCTAAATGCGCTAGCACATTTTATAATCGGTTATTTAGTACCTCAAGAAGTATTAACGGTTGCATGAAGGATGTGTGAGCAATTTCGTCTAAAATTCACCAACTAAAAGTATTTTGGATGATGGCCAAGAGTATGGTAGCTTGAATTGAATTTCCAAGTGTAAGGGAAAAAATTACACACACGTAGGGGTATATGATTGGGGTTTAGATGAGAGATAAGAATGAAAGATAGGGCTTATACCTTCAGTAGAAATGATAAAAATTCCTAAGTTGAGATGGAACATTAGAAGGAAAATTCAAAAGATGCTGAAAGCTTAATAAATTTACAGAACATATACGATCTTAAGTTAAATGAAAAGGAAGCGTGAAAAATATGGGTTAATAATTTCTAAGTTGAAGATAATAGAATTTCTTGCTCGAACACCGAGTTGAAGAATGAGAGTCAAAAGGCCAAATTGATCGGATTTTGTAGGTAGTATATACTGAAAACCCTCAGGAGACAACACTCCTCCTACTAGGGACACCTAGAGGTTTAACGGCTTGTTGCACGAGCTCAGTGCAATCGCGATTCCCTGCGAAAGTGAGGTTAGGTTTTTTCGAGAATAAAATTGGCTTTGCTCGGGACGAGTAAAAGATAAGTTTGGGGGTATTTGTTCATATCAGAATTTTGCATTATTATATCACCCATTCTTAATCATATTACATATAAATAGGTGCTTTTGATCCATATCTGCTAAATAGTTGCAGGTTACAGGTTCTCAGACCATTACAGTGAAATTCATGAAAAGACGCTACAATTGTAAGACTACGACCAACAATAGATGAATCCGTATGATATCGCCTACCAGTTCAAGGAACAAATGAAGATCGGTAGACAGTTCAATGCATAAAGCACAAGGGTAGCACAAGATTCAAGACTTCAATGCAAAACTCACGGTAAAAGTCCACATAATTCTACACTGTTGGAAATCTGGAAGAAAGTAGAAAAGATTCTGAGGAACCAAGTGAAGAAAAAAGAAAGAAAAAGCAACATGAAGCATCACTGAAGAATTGAGCCCAAGAGCCCACCAAACGGCCGCGGAACCGCGGCCAAATAGGGCTTTTTGCCGCGGAACCGCGACCGTGCAGTGCACGTGTCGGTGCTTTGACCCGGCTTTTTTAGGGTAGTCTTGTAATTTCATGTATGGATCAGATGTAAAACCTAGGGTTTCTTCTATCTGTAAATAGGAAAGCCAGAAGCCTAATTAGGTATGCCTCTTTTTATTTTCTAGATCTAAAATTTAATTTCATTGTAATCTTTGAAGAAGTATCAATAAAGTAAGTTTCTTTTTCTATCTTGCATTTTTTATCTGAATTTAATTTTTGCAATTTTTTTTATCTGTCTTCTATTATCTGCAACTTAGATAGTGTTTTACAACAAAATTATAAAAATGAATTTTATCATTACTTTCCTATTGAGTGAGTAATATCTCACTTGTTAAGGTTAGGATAGGGAATGTTTGAGAGAAGGAAATCTCTCCCACTCCTTTCTGTGCCCATTTATATTTTAAAATACGGACTCTTTTTAATCCAACCACACACCGCTCACTACGACACCCTATCCTACATGATAGCGGTGATTCCCTAGTTAGACTGGCTGTGGTTGAATTAATTGGAGGTTAAGGCTAAGAGCCAAGAAAGGACGGACAAGGACCAAAAGGAAGAAACTACGTTTCTTCCTAGTCATGCTAATCCCCTTTGTTGACTATTACCCTAACACCTATATTCTTAACTAGGGCAAAGAAAGCAGTGAGTAGAATCTCTTTTCCAAACTAACATAATCCTTACCCTAGCAAGACTTTAAATCGATTGAATCTCATTCTTAGATTTTTTAAAAAAAACCTACCGAACATAAGACTTAACTCGTTGGAACTTAAAGAAAGAACACTATTTCCCTGTGGATCAACCCGTACTCAATCGGCTAGCTACGAAGCGACACCGTCTTGATTGCGGTATTCTCTTAATCTTAAAATTAAAAGCACGTACACAAAATCACAATCAATCATACGGCAACTCATATAAAACCTGAAAGATTATCGGAGATCATCCCGCACCAGCGCGGAGTGGTCACCACCTCGACGTTCGTCTCGATACAATAGACTAGATGTCACCACAGCATTCTTCCTCCAAAAGGGTTCGGACACGCCAAAGCAAACGAAGCGAAAATCCAAATTCCTAGCTTCAGGGTCTTGACGGCAACTCATATAAAACCTGAAAGACTACCGGAAATCATCCCACACCAGCACGGAATGGTCACCGCCTCGACGTTCGTCTTGATACAGCAGACGAGATGTCACCACAACGTTCTTCCTCCAGCAGGATTCAGACGCGACAATCAAACAACGGAGCCATGGCAAAATCCCTAGTTCTAAACCTCGACGGTTCCCCCGCAACCTAGAGACAACCGCGACATTCATCTCGATACAGCAGACGCAATGCCAGAAAACGAACCAAAGGCCAAATTCCTAGCTTTAGGGTCTTGACAGTAACTCATATAAAACCTGAAAGACTATCGGAGATCATCCCATACCAGCGCGGAGTGGTTATGACTCATCGGGGCTCCCCAAACTGAGCCTAACCTCAAGTAAAAAGCGGCATGGCAAAACTCCTAACGCTTTCTCCTCCGACGGTCAAACTGCCTAGGAAGATTGCTTGAAGACGTCTTGTCCAGCCCCCGAAGGGACCAAAGACATGACAGTCGCAAGGCTACTCGAACAGTAAGATTGCCTATCGAGGAATACATCAGCCAACACGACGGTATGATGGGCAAAACCTTAGTACCACAGACCCTAACGGACTTTTGTCGTAAAGAACAGAGGTTAACTGTGACGTTAGGACATTCTTGAGAGAACTTCTCGATTCGTCTCGACTCGTAGAAAAAATCCTTTGGCAATGGGGGTAAGGACCTGTTTCCTAAGCACTGGGGCCCTGTAAGTCGGTCCAAAATGGACTCTTGCATACTATTCACGGACTCAACTCTCCAAAGTCGAATCTCGACAAGGAGGGAAACAACCACTTACGAGTCCTCTCGACTTATAAGAGGGAAAATTCTCTTGTGATATCCTTACGACTCTCAAGAGAAAGCACACTTAGGAATCCTCACGATTCCTACGGAGAAAATACACCTACGAGATCCTCTCGACCCGCAGGGAGAAAAGTCTTTACGAGACCCTCACGGCTCATAAAGTTGAAAAGTCTTAGGCAGCAGACCTGAACCTGCTTCCTAAGCCATCACTACCTCTCGAAGAGTTTAAGACAGAATACTCTCTATCATCTACAGGCCACACTCGCTAAAATCACATGGCAATGACACAGCAAAGAGAAGAAAGCGACAATTAGGAGAACATTTGATTCGCATTCAGTTAAGCATTCAAAGCGCACCCATTCATGCATGAGCGAAAAGGTTTAATGCATAAGATAAACACATGGAAATAGAAAAGCTTGCCATTCATACTTCAGAAAATTCTTACATTGATAAAAGTGGTAAACAAAAACACCATTAAAATGTTTATAAAGGCAAGACATCAAATCCAGGACATGGATTGAGAAATTCAAAAGTTAGGCTATCCAAAATTTTTCGGGCCTCTCGGACCATTTTTGTGTGCATCCTTTCACGATCACAAGCGTCAGGATCCCCACTGATGTCCTCAACCCTTCGATAAGCAGCGAGTATCGCCACCTGCTGAAAAGCCTGATGCAGGATATCAAAAAGGTTGTCTCGCCTTTTCTTTGAGATTAAGCCCATCAGATACACCGAGTGCACCTTATCTTCGGCGTCGTCTAATGCCTTAAGCGGCATACCGGCACAGAATAGAGGAAGTGCTCCCCAGATCACTCCCACAATAAGCTTCAAGAGAGAAGAATGACGAGGAAGCGGTCGACCATTGTATGCATCAAAGCGACCCATAATTTCGGCACACTGGGCGTTTGTGAGTTCCTGGTTTTGAGAACGGCCGATTGCGCGAATGTCTCCATAAGAAATAATTTCGTCGAGATCATACATATGAGCGTCCATGACATCTGAAAAAGAAAATCGGCAGGAGTTAGTGGACAGACTGATCGAGAAAATCCTTATTAAAAACAGACACAGGGATTTGAACGACTCTTGATATCCCCATCGGGAAAACAAGTTCTGGTTATGACCCCTAACAAATTTAAATTTGTGTAGATAAAGAGAAATCCTAAAGAAAGATTCTCAATTAATGAGAGACTCCTCGGGTCTAGGGGTTAAACTCCTTGAGAGCAATGCTCTGCAGACAGGAATGACACCTATCAAATTCAATTACGAGGGGAATTAAAAATTCTCCGGGAACTCTAAGAGCCTTTGCTCTGTAAAAATGATGGAATAACCCATCAAAGAACTAAAAGTAAAGTTTTAATGGAATAAAATTCCATGATCTTTAAGATCCATGAACAAACTCTTAAGAGTTTTTTATGAAAGATTAAAAAATCTATGTGATTTGAAAAGAGCAAAGCTCCATTAATGGGTTAAGAAACCCCAAGAAAGACCTCTTTAGATCTATGATTCCAAGAGAGCAAAGCTCTTGTCACGCCCCTCTTCCCAAAATACGGAATACGAGGGATTGACAAGGCCAGCCATGCTCCTACGGTCAAGGAAATATCTTGCCGTAGTCACACTTCGGTTTCTAGTTTTACATGGTAAACAGTAAATAGTGCGCAGGTAATGAGAAATGCAGTAACTGAAACGAAACAATATAAAGAACTGACCTGATGGGAACAAAAGAGTATAACTCTGGATAGCTAATCAAGATGTCCGTGATGTACGTCTAGTCCTGGTCCAGGCTAAATCTTCTCCTCACACTGAGCATGCATACTCAAGTCATCAGAGCGACACAATAGCAATATAATATATAAATTCATGTGACAATTCTAACAGTGATAATAGATATATATAACAGTAAATCAATGATGGTATAGGTATGAACATGCAGTAATCAATGCAGTGGAACAGTAAAAGCAGTAGAATGATAAGCCACGTATGTCAACACAATAAGTATGTATATCGATGCTATCATCCCTATCAGTCTCTAAGTCTCACTGTACAGGTCACTAAACCTATCGTCAGTCCAAGTGTGAGAGTCAACCACTCGCGAGTGTCCTCCACCCAAGGGTAGAACCCAAGGGCAAGGGACCACGAGCCCAACATGTATATCACGGTAATAATCATGTACCCTGTAAATCTCCATATATCTTCCTAAATATATAAGCCGGCATGGGACTCCCGAGATTCTGTTGAACTCACACTCAAACTACCCCACACCCCGTGGTCTACATCAAACGCTAACCATAACCCTAAATACCAATCGGTCTGTGACAAGTCTGCGCGAGAACTGGAGGCAGGACCTCCATCAAGCACGTCCCGACTAATACCTAAGATAAATGGCAGTGTCTGGTGCCTTATCTGTGACACCCGTGCAATAGCTTCCATAAGTGTCCCATACCACTTATAGTCACACGTACACGCGTCCCACAGACGTCGACAATGCAATAGAATCATAAGGTTCACTGATTGTGTACAAGTACGTATCACTTTCACTTATTCATTGATACACGAACACTAACGTACTTGCCACAATCATCACTAATACCTAACACTGGGTAAATGCACGTTATCACTAGGTTATCAATGCAGTGACATGTGTATGATATGATGCGTAAACAGTATATAAAGCATGTTTAGGATGTCATGAATTAGTAATCTACCACTTGAATAATGTATCATAAATCATACGGTTACAGTTTAGTGAAACGATGAATGGGGAATAAATAGTATGTTCAGTTATTTATCCAGCGAATTTGGTTTCATGCCAATCGGGTTCCAGGATCATTAATTATAGCCATTTCATTTTAAGCGTTCGCGGATGGAAATCTGGTTTCAGAATCGGAAGTCCGTTTCTCAACGCATTTTAATCCAAATTGGGATCAGATTTTAGCGACGCTACAGTTGAATGAAATCTAGGGTTTTCATTAAGGTTTTCAACGCAACAGACAGATCCACAATCACATCTGTACGTCAGGAGTTATACACTGTTTAACACTAATATGTAAATTCTGATTCTGCTGGGGCTGTTATACATCCCCATCTTTTAAATTGCAGATTAAATAACATACAATAACGAAATAGGATGGAACCACTTGTGTTGTCTAGCTAACAGATTCACCTATAATAACCATCAGAGTTCCGCAACTTACGAGTTAAGGAAACAGGGTGGTACCCATTACGGGACAGTAAACAACAACTGGAGTCGCTCTGGACTGCTGTCCAGAGTCGCACTCCGATCCAAATATTGACATAGTTTGAGTACAGAAACAATTTGAAACTTGTATAGGGTTATAGTTCGTCGAGTCGGCTTCGATTTAAGCCCTCGAACGCATCGTTCCAGCATGTATATAATTTATGGTGATTTTAACGGTTTTTAGGTACAAGAAATTTCTAGATTTACAGGTAAACTTGGGGGTAGTCGTTTTAGTCATTAACGGTCATATTTTCCAGCGAAACTTGCACAAGATATCCATCACTACAAGGGCCAATATAAACCATCCAGTTCCGTCAAATTTGATGAGTATTCTCATTGGGAACACACATCGAACAGGTATGACACCTAATTGATCTAAAATTATAACTTTATGATCTATGTAATCTAAGATTGTAACTTGAGTATATAGCATGTAAGCAAGTAAAATACTTGCCTGGGGACGTGTCGATGACGATACTACAACGGCAACGGCACGATCGCGACACACGCGCGACACGGCAACTTGACTTGGCTCGAACTCGAGTATCGGCTCAAACTTGGCACGGTCTTGACGGCTTGGCAGCTGGTGGCGAAGGGAGGTGGTGAAGCGATCGACTATGGCGTTGTGAGGGGTCGGCTGGTGAAGGGGTTGAGAGAGAGAAAGTGATATAAATAGAGAGAGAGTGAGAGATTGGGAGTGAGAGGAAGAGAGTGTAGAGGAAGAGAGAGAGAGGGAGAGAACAGAGAGAGAGTGTGACAGAGAGAGAGAGAGAGAGCACAGAGAGAGAGAGAGAGGGAGCACTGAGAGAGAGAGAGAGCAGAGTGCACAGAGAGAGAGAGAGCAGAGTGTCTGTGAGGGAGATCAGAGGGAGAGAGAGAGAGAAGTCGGGTGAGGGAGAAACAGAGAGAGAGGGTAGAGTGAAAGAAGAGGACAGAGGAAGGGAGAGGGGAGATTGAGAGAGAGGGAGTGAGAACGAGACGGTGCTCGGGGAGGAGGTGGCCGGTGATCGGAGATGATGGGTTCTGCGTGGAGGCGATGGTGATGGAGGTTTGGGTTTAGGGTGTTGAGGAGAAGGAGATGGTTGCGTCGTTGAAGGAGGTAGAAGGAGGTGTCGGTGAAGGAGACAAGGCGATGAGGATCTCGAGAAGAGGAGGTCGGAGGTATGGGGACTCGGGTGATCGGGGATGGGTGTGCAGTGGCTTCGAGGGAGAGACGGGAAGGGAAAGAAGAGAGAGGGAGAAGTGATGGGAGTAAGGAGGGGAGACGACAGGGAGGGGTCAAGGGCGTGCGTCGTGGGGAGTAACGGCCAAGCGACGAGGGCGCGAGCGTGGGCGGAGGCGATGGACGTGGGTCGAGCACGCGGGGGGGGGGGGGGAAAGGAAATAGCTGTTGGAGGAAGGAGGGTTAGGTGTGGGCCGGGTCGGGTTGGGCGAGGGGGTGTGGGCTGCTGCGCTTTTGAGAAAAAGGGGTCTAGTTTAAAAAAAACGAAGTGGGCTGAGGAGGGTGAACGGGCTGGGCTGGGTTAAAATAAAAGAGTTATAGGGAATGGGAAAGGAAACGGGCCGGGGCTGATATAAAATGATGAGAAGAAAAGATAAAAATGAAACGGGCTGAGGTAACAGTTTGGGCTAAGGAATAAAACAAAAAAAAATAGATAAGAAAGGAAAGGGCCGGGCTTTGGTTTTAGAGGTAAAATTAAATGGGAAAAATAATGGAGTGGGCTTGGGAAGGAGTTGGGTTTTAAGAAAATAGGGTTTGGGTTTTTTATTGATAAAAGAAAAATGGGGTTTAGAATGAAATAATTTTATAAATAAAATAAATAAAATTATAAATAAAATAAATAAAATTATAAATAAAAATAAATAGAATTCTAGAGTAACAAAATACAGGTTTTGGTATAAAAGGGGCTGGGTATTACAGCTCTGTTAATGAAACCCTAAAAGGGGTTTTCTTTAGATCAAAGATCTATGAAGAGCAAAGCTCTGTTAATGGGTGAAACCCTAGATTCTTAAATAATTCTTTAAAAGATTTAATCTTTACCTAAGTTTTGACAGAATTTTGTCCTTAAAAGAAGTTCTTAAGACAAAGAGCTATGCTCTGAAAGAAAATAAAATTTCTCAGAAGGAAGAAGATGAATAGAAATCATCTCTAGGGCCAAGAGTCCTATTTATTGGCACTGAGATCCCGTTTCAACTTCTGAGTTGATCCAAGGGTGCAGATGCTGCCACCACTGCAGTCACGTGTGGGCCACGTGAGCGTAACGGTGGGGGGGCATTTGTATCCCCCAATCAGAGCAAAGCGCTGTTTAAAATTCAAATTTTGAAATGAAGCAACGCTTCAGAGGAGGCAGCGCCAATTGCGCTGCGCCCTAAGCAGCGCACCACGTGCAAAGCACGTGTGCGCTAGCGCTAGGTGCGCTGCGCTCTAAGCAGCGCACCACGTGCAAAACACGGATGCGCTAGCGCTGGAACTAAAAGCTCCCCACCATCATATCAAGAATCCAATAATAATGATAAATCATTAATTGATCAGAATTAAATTCTGTTAAGAAAAGATTTTTCAAAATCTTTCCAAACAAAAAGATTGTGCTCTATAAATCAGAGCACCGTTAAATCAATGATCCAATGGTGATTAGAAATCACCAAAAGCACAAAATAAATTCTGTTTAGAAGATTTCTCAACCTTGTTGAAAACAAGAAGATTGCCTTCTGTAAACCAAAAGCCCTTGTATCAAAGATCCAACGATGGGAAATTCCCAAATCAATTGGAGAAAAGATCTCCTTAACTAATTGAACTGATCAGCTTGCCCTATATAAAGGCCCCAAGACTTCAAGCCGCGGATATACAAAAAAAAGAGAGAAAAACAAATAGAGGAACCCCTCCATAAGCTTTGAGAGATCTTAAAAAGAAGAGCCAAGCTCTCAGAAAAAAGAGAGTTTCATCAAGGTAAAAGAACAAAGAGAGGAAATCATCTTATAATTAAAAAGAAGAATTCACTTCTTTAAAGATCATAAATCCATAAGGCCATGGTCTTTTATAAAGATATCAAAAGATCTCATCATAAAATAAAAAGAAGAACATAACTCTTCTCACAGATCATATATCTATAAGACAAATTGTCTTTTACAAAAAGAGATCACGAACATCTCATAAAGGGGGAGAGAATAAGCCAATTCTCTTAGGATCACAGATCTAT
Source organism: Agapanthus africanus (assembly GCA_030015575.1). NCBI lineage: Eukaryota > Viridiplantae > Streptophyta > Magnoliopsida > Asparagales > Amaryllidaceae > Agapanthus > Agapanthus africanus. The sequence continues at coordinate 74,274,088 of JASDDO010000028.1, forward strand.
AAAGGTAAAGCCTTTCATCAATACAAGAGATTGAAGCATCTCTTATAATGTAAGAACTTTTGTTCTTAGAATCTTGAGACAAAGTCTCTTATAAAAGAACATAATTTTATTTCTTGGATCATAAAAATTGATCAGTTGGCGCTTTACGCTCATAACTTAGCGCTCTGTGCTCAAGACTGGCACACAGCGCCAAGCGCACTACGCGCTTCTTCACGTGTGCGTTACTTAACAGAAGCGCCTCAGCGCTCAAAGACTAGCGCAAAGCGCTGCAGAGCCTTAGCGCTCCAAATATAGCGCACTGCACTCATAAGGCGGGCGCTGAGCGCTAAGCGCACCACGTGCTCCCCACGTGTGCGCCACTGAACAAATAGCGCTTGCGCTCAAAAGACAGCGCTCTGTGCTCATAAACTGGCGCAATGCGCCCATTATCTGGCGTTTAGCGCTAAGCGCAACACGTGTCCCTCACGTGTGCGCTACTCGGCAGAAACGCACTGCGCTCTTTGACTGACGCAAAGCGCCAAGCACACCATGTGTTGCGCTGATAGAACATAAATTGTTCTTTAATAAGCCCCAGAGCTATAATGAATGCTCAGCATTCAATAAAAGACAAAAATATTGCCAGGATCCAAATCAATGCTCAGCATTGCTAAAAGGGCCAAGCCCAAATGAATGCTCAACAGCACAAAATAAATGTTAAATATTTTAACTTGATTGGACTTAGCCCAAGATTGGCGATAAGTCCTCAACTCAGATTAATTGAGCCCATATGCTCGTAAATCTCAGATCTTAGTCCCAATTGGGCTACAGATCTCCCAACCAAAATTGGTTCAAGGGTGCATGTCTGAACTCCTCTGATATTTGCGTTGTAATCCTTCAACGTCTTCAGAGAGGTGACGGGTCCCGACAACCATGTATTTCATAGACTATGACGTCTTTAAACTGGACTGTGGGGTCCTTAAACCAATGGACTATGATGTCCTTAACCTCGGACTGTGGGGTCCCTTTAAACCCACGGACTATGATGTCCTTAACCTCGGACTGTGGGGTCCTTTTAAACCCACGGACTATGATGTCCTTAACCTCGGAATGTGATGTCCTTAAACTAACGATGGACCACCATGTTCTTAAACTGGTAATCGACCGCAATGTCTCTAAACTAAACAATAAAGCCCAAATGCTCTCTTGTTGGATCTAAACGATCCCGTTAAGTTGATCTTAGTCTAAAATTAGACTAACGTATCCTTAACAAACGTTTAAGTTGATCTTAGTCTCAAATGAGACTGATGTATCCTTAAATCCAACCCCAAACCCAAATCTAAGAAATGGATTTGGACTAATCCACGTCCTACGGGCGACAACATAAATTAGTCTCCGTATACAATCCACGGGAAACCATAAACAAAACAAACATCCACGACACGAAGTGACCATCTGGAGAAGGAGAAAGTGGTTACCGCGATGCGGTAGCGTAATTAACTGCAGGGGCTTGCGCCTGCAGGGAAGAGCGTCCCCACAATCAAAAAATCCCTTAAACGAGGGGGAATCCGACGAAGTCTGCTACATAGGCCGTATCCATTTAAACCTTTGATACATAGTGCCATAAATCAACTTGGCATCTTCGGAGAGGTAGACGGATAGCACCAATTAGCATCCGCCCCCAAATTCAGGCAAGACGGACCTATGCGGTCCCGTCTCTGTGTTTCAGCAGGGAACAGTAATGATTTTGCAGTTCTTTATCTTTATGCTGATGACATTCTAATATTTGGTTCCTCTATTAATATCATAAATGATGTAAAGTTATATTTATTTATGAATTTTGACATGAAGAATCTAGGTGAAGCTGATTACATTCCGGGCATGAAAATCAATAGATTAGAAAATGAATATTCAATTTCATCATCTCATGCTATAGAAAAATTGTTAAAGAAATATAATTACTTCAATGTAAAACCTTTCTCAACTCCCTTTGATCCAAATGTTCATCTCATTAAATATGAAGAAGAACTTATATTACAAAATAAATATGCATAATTGATAGGGTCACTAAAGTATATAGCTACTCGAGCAAGACTGGATATTTCATATGCGGTTTTAAAACGTAGTAAATTTACAAGTAACCCTAATCAATTATATTGGAATCCTTTGGAATGAGTGTTCAAGTATTTAAGAGGTACTTTAGATTATTGTCTTGTTTATTCTGATTTTCCAAATCAAATTGAAGGGTACAGTGACGCTAATTGGGTAACTGATACTCTAGACGTAAAATCTACCACATGTTATAGTTTTGTACTTGGTAGTGGAGCAATTAATTGAGGATCGTGTAAACAAATATTAATTGTTAGAAGTACCATAGATGCTGAAATGATTGTTTTGGATACTACGTGCGTAGAAGTAGAATGGTTAAGGAATTTAATATCTGAAATTCCCTTTGTACCAAAGTCAATTACAGCAATAACAATTCATTATGATAATAGATCTTTATTAGATTTATTAGAACAGAAAAATTGTAATAAGAAAACAAATAGATTCCTGCAATAAAGATATGAGACTATAAAACAATACAAAGAAAATTCTACAGTATCTCTTATATTTGTAAGTAGTCAACTAAACTTAGCTGATTACTTTACTAAGGGTCTTATGAAACCAAGATTCTTAATGCATCGAGAAGAATGTGACTTAGACCCGTATTGTAACGCCTTAACAAGATCGTACGTTATTTAATGTTATCAATTAGTGGTTTGAATTTCTTTAATTATTATTGTTTGGGTTGTGATTTGTGTTTAGATAGTATGCGTGCTTATTGGACCAGACCCGCTTGCGTGAGATCCGTTATGGATGATAAAGTATATTTTTATTGATATTTATCTATAGATTAAATTTATATAAATCTCAAATAATAGATATACAAGATTTAAACTGTATATATTTTTGTAACCATACGTTATAGGTATTTTATATCTGACCTTTAATTGGTAGTATGTTTTTATTCTATTTAAATATCCCATGATATTTTATTGACGGTTATCTATTATTATGAATCCTAAAGTACTATGTATAATATATTAGATTAGGATATATTTTTCTAACCTTTATATTTATGCTTTAGGTGGGCTATATATCTGTAGATAACTCCTGATATTTTTGAGATTCAGTAGAGACGGATCAGGGATCTTAATATCTTTATATAATATTATTTAGTTATTTAGTTATATATATATATATATAATATAACTATACTTAATATATAATAAATATATTTTCCTTTTTTAAGACCCATCTCTCTCTCTCTCCGCCTCATCTCCCACGTCTCTCTCTCTCCCCTCCTCTCTCATTCTCTCGTTACCAAACCCGACGCTCACCTCACCGTTCTCTCCGACTCCTTCGAGCACCTCGCATCCTTTACTGTGCCTTCCCCTTCGCCGATCGCCAACCTCCAGTGCTTCCCAAGAACCGACCTCGACAACACTTCACCACCTCCATCGTTTCCATCTCTCTCATCTTCAAAACCCATTTCCAGCATCTCCCCACCGTGATCATCACCTCGCCGTCTCCCCCGTCTCCACCTCCGACCACCATCATCGACGCCACCTCATCCCTATTCCCACCATCAGCAGCCGCGCCTCCAAGCCCCGAGCATCGCCTGCAATAATCCATCCAACTCCGGCCACCTCTTCTCTTGAACCCATCCCTCTCCGGCCTCAACCTCCACTGACATCACCTTCATCTCCCTCCTCACTGTCATAATACTCGAGCACCTTCTTCTCTACTCTGCCGCTGACCCAAGCTGCATCACCATCGAACCCTAGCGCCCATCACAGCTCCCATGGCCGAGAGCCGAACCTAAACTGTACGACTCAACTCGATAGCACCTCTCGAGCAGTATTACAACCCATCACCTGCAACCCGCTCGATCACAGCCGAGACATCAACTTCATCCTCTAAATCGAGCAAATTCAGCCACCAAACCCTATTCATCGTCGCCTTCATCATCTTCCTCGTGCCGCTGTCGCTCCATGCACATCCTATCGTCTCGAACATCCAGTTCACACCCTCGACGCACTGAAACCAAGATCTCTTATCTGAGACTTCGTCGTCGCCTGCACGTAATTCCACCCGAGCCTAAGTCCTGGCCAAAGTCCAAGCTTCGATTGTTCATTGTTTTGCATCTCTGTGTCGTGTCGTTGCTGCGTTTGCATTCGAGGCAAGTAATTGACTTGCTACATGCTAGTTACGGCAAACTTATATCGTACCATAACATTTCTGGTATTATTATATCATTTTATGTTACCATATAATTACTAACAATAAGTTAGTTTATAAGGATGCATGTAGATTAATTATCAATACCTGGTTACCTCAACAAAGATTATCTTTAATATGATTAAATTGATGTAATGAACTTGTAGTTGATATAGTTACATTTGTTATTTTATTTATCACATCTAGATAAGAACTATAGTTGCATTTGATCATATAACTTGTTAGTGATATATGCCCTAGAGGCCATTATTGTATCATACTGGTTTGTATATTATATATTGGAAGCTTGGGATATACATGGATATAGTAACAGTCTTGCTTGAAATGGTAGTATGCTACCTGGTTTGTTTCTACCTTAATATGTGCATCTGTTTCTTTTAGCACATAGCTTATACATATTGGTAGAGCCCTTAGGATCTTTGCATGATTACCAGCGTTGTAATAACTATCACACTAGTAGGAGCCGGGTAGTCTTTAAGAACATCTTTATACAGGTCTCTAGTCGTAATATTATCGAGACGGGGTATCGATACTCAGAGTAGACTAGTGTATACGCTTTTCATCCCAGCAGTGGAGATGGTCTATCCCACGGCCATTAATACGTCGTACTGAAGATGGTATGCAGGTGCTCATTGGGTTATGAGTACACTGTACAGGACTCGTAGGGAGCTGCTGGTAGGTATTATATCTATCGTCGGGTAGCAGTTCCCAGGTGACATGAGTACAGCTTAGTCCGTCGACTTGACACTGCTATTTCGTCTCAAATGTGTTCCTACTGTTCTTAGATTACTATCCTAACACGACTCAAAGGAGTAGTGTAAACAGATAGAAGTTGGGTGCAGTCCGGAAGCACTTGGAGGCAGTGGCGGTTAGATAGGAGTCGTCTCTCCCGGTATTGGGGGTTGATATCGCGCTGTGTTCGGAAAGCCATTATACGAAGTCCGTGGCCAGGGCAAGTGAGATTTACTGGTAGGTACTCCAGTAGTTTCTCAGGGTGTTTTAGGCTACACTACGGCATGACTTATTGCGCTATTAGGGGTCTAATGGCCACCGCCCCCTAGGCCTGATATGCGATACTCTTAAACGAACAGATCGGACTGTACGAAGATTGCCGCAGATAGGCTCAGTAGAAGTTCGGATGAGTTTGCTCATCGGCCTTCTTATCGACAGATACCTGGGTAGTCGTTACGTGCAGCTAGTACCGCTGACAGCTTATGGTTAAACTCACTGCCAGCGTAGTGCCGAGTCTTTAGAGTCCCACACAGAGGGTTTCCCTGCATCGGGCAAAAGATGTAGAAGGCGTATAGTTTTACGGCAGGGCTTCGATCACATACGTATACTTCTGCACGTATGATGTGTTAGTTGTATGTATGCCCTAGAGGCCATTGTTGTACATGATTATATATTATAATGGATGCTTAGACATATATAGAGAGAACTTTCTTGCTCGACATGATAGTATGCTATCTGGTTGCTTTTTATCTTAACATGTAGACTTGTATTGTAATACTGTCTTGCTCTCACATGTTGATAAAGCCCTTAGGATGTGTACTTGACTACCAGGACTATGATGGAGATCATGCTAGTGGGGCCAGGGTAGTCTATAAGTTCATCCTTTAATTGTTCCTAGTCGAGAGTGTATCGAGACGGGACATCGATATTCCAGAGTAGACTAGCGGATACGCTTCTTGACCCATTTGATAGGCGATGGATGATCCCACATCCATTGGTGTTTGACATCAAAGATGGTATACGGGTGCTCAGTGGAGACTGGGTACTGTTCCCCTCCAAATGGCGGCGCACAGGACCGCGGTGTCCTGACGCTGAGATTCGGGGCAGATGCTATTTGGTTTTATCCGTCCACCTCTTCGAAGATGCCAAGTTGATTTATGGCACCGTGTATCGGAGGTTTAGACAGATGCGGCCGATGTAGCAGACTTTGTCAAATTCCCCCTCGCTTGAGGTGTTTTTGATTGTGGGGACGATCTTCCCTGCAGGCGCAAGCCCCTGCAGTTAATTACGCTACCGCATCGCGGTAACAACTTTCTCCTTCTCCAGAAATTCATTTCGTGTCGTGTGTGTTTGTTTTGTTTGTGGTTGCCCGTGGATTGTATACGGAGACTGAATAATGCCGTCGTCCGTAGGACGTGGATTAGTCCAAATCCGTATTTATTTAGATTTGGGTTTGGTGTTTTTAGTTTAAGGATACGTTAGCCGCGTTGCGGCTAAGATCAACTTAAACGTTTGTTAAGGATACGATAGTCCTGTTTAAGACTAAGATCAACTTAACGTGATAATCCATTTAATATATGGCCGTCGGGACTCGTCACCTCTCGGACATCGTTGAAGGATTACAACGGCAGATGTCAGAGGAGTTCAGAGATGTACCCTTGAACCAAAGTCGATTTGGAGTTTTATAGTCCATTTAAATGTTTAAGGATACGTTAGCCGTATTTGGGGCTAAGATCAACTTAAACAGGACCGTTTAGATCCGGCAAAAGAGCATTTGGAGGCTCTGTTGTTCCAGTTTAGGGACGTGGTGGTCCATTATTAGTTTAAGGACTATTCGGTCCATGCTCCAGTTTAGGGACGTGGTGGTCCATGTTTCAGTTTAGGGACTTGGTGGTCCGTATTCTAGTTTAGGGACGTGGTGGTCCGACATTAGTTTAGGGACGTTTCGGTCCGATATTAGTTTAGGGACGTTTCGGTCCACGAGTTTAAGGACCCCGCGGTCCATATTCATGTGTGGTCGTTGGGACTCGTCGCTTCTCTAATGTCGTTGAAGGATTACAACGATAGATGTCAGAGGAGCTCGGAGATGTACTCTCGAACCGGAGATAAATTGATTTGAGAGAGCATTTATGCTCAGTTCAATTTAATTTAAAGACTTACGTCCAGAATTGGGCTAAGTCCAGTTGAAAATGTTCGACATTTTATTTATTTTTGGCCTGTTAGGCCTTTATTGGGGCTCTGCTCCTGTTTAATAATGCATAGCATTATTTATTTTATCAGGGCTGTGCCCATTTATATATGATGCAGAGCATCAGTCTTGCTTGGGCTCTGCCCTGTTTATTGCATTTTCAATTTTTGTTTGGGCTCTGCCCCTTTTCATTGTACTGCAATTTAATTCAGCCTACTAGGCCCCTCTGATTTGGGCCTGGCCCTTTAGTAAAATAAATGCATTGCATTATTCAGGCACTTTGCGCCAGTCAAAGAGCGCAAGCGTCAGTCAAAAAGCGCAGCGCTTATGGTGAGGACACGTGTCATGCTCTGGTGAGCGCAAGCGCAACAGCGCAGTGTGCTGCGCTGTTGCGCTGTTAACACGTGGCGCGCTCTGGTGAGTTGCACCAATTCCAGAGAGCGAAGCTCTATTTTAAGAGCGCATAGCGCAAATTATTCTGTAGCTGACACGTGGCACTCTCTCAAGAGCGCAACAGCGCAGTTTGGAAGTGTAAAGCACTAAGAATCTTTTAGATTCAAGAACAGAAGTGCAAAACACTATTTTTATTTTTGTTGTCTCCTTATTTTTGAAGAACCAGTGGTTCATAAGAAGTGCAAAGCACTGTTTATTATGTGAAGAACATTGATCTAGTTTTTAGATCAATGATTTATTAAAGAGATTCTTTTCTCTCGTGAAGGTTTTTACCTTTTTCTTTGAAATTTTCTCAGAATTCTCTCTGTTTAAAGCTCTTGACCTTTTTCAAGAAAATGTTCATGCTTTGAATTGAGGCCTAGGGTCCTTTTTATAGTGCACATAAATTAGTTAAATTTGTTAAAGAGATCTTTCTCTGAGTGATTTGGGGAATTTTCCCACCGTTGGATCTTTGATCCAAGGGCTTCTGCTTTGCAGAAGAAAATCTTCTTGTTTTAACAAGAACAGAAAAGATTTCTTAGAATTTTAATTCTGTTTGGCGCGGATGTCCCAGCGCGTGACACGTGTCGCGCAGCGCAACTGCGCTAGCGCATCTGCGCTGACACGTGTCGCGCAGCGTAAAGCGCAGCGCACCTGCGCTGACATGTGTCGCGCAGCACACAGCGCGGCACAACTGCGCTAGCGCACCTGCGCTGACACGTGTCGTGCCGCGCAGCGCTTGCGCAACTAAAGCGTTGCTTCCTTTAATAGAGCTTTGCTCTGATTGGGCGCGCCTTTTTGGACGCTGCGCTGACATATCAGCGCCTGACATGTGGCGCGTTGCGCCCGTGATTTGAAGCGTTGCTTCAAAATTTTGAATTTTGAATTTCAACAGAGCTTTGCTCTGATTGGGCGAATCAAATGCCCCCCCACCGTTGCGCTCACGTGGCGCACACGTGAGTGCAGCGGTGGCAAGATCCTGACCGTTGGATCAACGGGTGAGCTGAGGGGGCGCAAGCGCCTTATAAATAGGACCTCTGGCCCTTAGAAAAATCTCATCATTTCAAGATTTTTATTTCCCAGAGCTTTGCTCTCATTCAAGAACTTTCAGAGCTTTGCTCATTTCTAAAGTCAAAAACTTTAGGTAAAATTAATTAAACTTAATTTTCAACTAAAGAGCTTTGCTCTCACAGATCTTTTGATCTAAAGAGATCCCCATTGGGGTTTCATAAACAGAGCTTTGCTCTAAAGTACTTATAGATCTATAGAGATCTTGTTCATGGGTTCTAACCCATGAACAGAGCTTTGCTCTTTGAATCATCTGTAGATTTTTTTTTAGATCTGAAAAATGAAAAAATTTCACAAGTTTTTTATGGATTTTCCAAGATTCCAAAAATTCTAATTCTTTTAGGTGTAACATTTTCTGATGGACCATAGAGCTATGCTCTTTTAAGCAATCTTATTTCTCTGAGATCAGAGTTTGACAAGTGTCACTCTGTGACAGAGCTTTGCTCTGAAAGAGGAGATTTTCTCCTTGTCTCTAGGGATTCTTCCCTCTTTTTTTTTTAAATGGGAATGTTTTCCTGGGGACCAACTGACAATCTCATCCAATGATGAGGTTGTCTTATTAACTGACGTATTGTCATCCAGATTTTGTGGGTCCCCCTTTGGTCTCCTACTCACTGCACTGCTGTGTGGTGTAATTAATTAATTTTAATTTAATTAATGCATTTTTTTTTTAGACGCCAAACGTTGGAATTACAACACTAATGGCTAAATTGTTCTTTTGCAGCGATCATGTCTCTAGACACTTCATTCCCGTTCGTCCGCTCGGAGGAGGGATTTCCCGAGGCGCCCTTGGACCGTGAAGTCCTGGTCATGATTAAGGAGTACGACCCGGAATACAAGAGTCTCCACCTTTAGGGGTCATGGTACAATCAGATCATCATGGGCCGCCAGAGCTTCACATGCGCGGTGCCGTCGGAACCCATCACGGCGATTCACTATGCTACCCCACCCTCGGTGCAGTATGCCGTGGAGATGACGGATTGGACATCGAAGGGTTTTCTTCATCCGGCTATAGATGCCATCCCGGTCCAGCGTCCTATGGTCTTGGATATCCTAGGACGCCGTATCTGTCAGGGCGAGGCAAGACCCTGGAGGCAATCATATAACATTGGTCTGATCCCCCGCCACCCGATTGGCTATCTACCATGGGCCCGGTACATCCTGTCGACGAAAAAGTCGCAGTTGATAAGGTTAGGACTGTACACCGCAGTGTACGTCTCTCTGTTTCAATATCCCACGCTCCCGACCTGGTGGTTTAAGGCTTTCCTGGAGCAATGGAACATTCCTACCCACACTTTCTTTGCCATGGATCGGGAAGTGTCAATCTCTTTGGAGGAGTTCGCGGAGGTATCCGGTTTACCAGTCATAGGAGAAAATTATGAGGAGCTGCTCCCGACAGATGTGTACGTTTTTGGTGCTAGGCCGATGGTAAGGGGGGTCACGCCAGAGAATGCTGTTCAGCACCAGTTCCCAAGCTTGATCAAAGTGTTGAACATATATGAATCCCTCTTTGTCGAACATGGGAGTCGGGGAGTTAACTTTGAGGATTTCATTGCTCGGTTTCTTCACCCAAACGTCCTCTCTGCAGACACTGCCAAGTTTTCCACCCTTGAGGACCCTTTCGGTTTAGGTTTGAATAACCTGCCGGCGAATGAAGTAGGCCAAAAGGATTTTTTTCTTCCTAACTTCCCGACCATGTCTCTTGCAGAAGTTGCGGCCCCTGAAATGGATGAGGAGGCCTTTTTCTTAGGATTTCTCGGGCTATGGTTGAGTTGGTTCGCGATCCCAATGCATTCATCGGATGCGGCCCTCTGTCTTTTACCCAGCCCATCGGATGGCCATCGGGGTAAAGGTGGCTGTTGGGATCGCTGGCTTGGCGCACTTATACCACGGCCTCAGTCGGGCAGCAGATGCTAATGAGCCCGGGGTACTGCACATGGTCTTCCCGATGCATTACTTTGCATCGTGGCTCGAGCTACACACGGCAGGTGTCTTCGGCATGCATAAAAGGCCCTCGTTCTTTAACAAGTGTGGTTTTCCTCGCATCATACTGCTGATCGGCGCATCAATTGTAACCCCACCACCGCGGAACGCCAGGGGCTTACTCCTTCGCCCTCATACTGTTGGAGCCGGGATGTCCTTTGTCGATAAGGTATTGACCATGGGAAAGGTGTCTACCATTGCGACGCGGCCATTACAAGATGTCTTTAAGGATGGAGCTTCAGTTTTGACGGCTCGGGAGACCCTTCACTTATATTCCATTAGACCGGGTTTCCTAGTTTTTAGGCAGAATGGTGTGGCAATTTTTTTGAGGTACAACCCATATCGTTTTGCTCAACAACTGGGCTACGATCAAGGGGTCCCCTTGGAAGCCTTCTTGCTGGAACCCACTGCCACTGAAGAAGGGATGGAGAACGCACTGCACCATTTCATGCGCCTGAATACGAGCTCTCATTTTTTTATCAATGCGCCGGCTTACTCTCCGAGACTCCTCAATGTGTACAAAGACTGGTACAATCATGCAACAGGAGCAGTTATAAAGGAGGAAAGGCGACTGTTGGTCGATCATAAGGGTGCGCCTCCAGGTACCGATCGCAACGCTCCTTTGGTTCCTAGGACTCCAGTAGTCGCTCCTCTAAAAGAGGTCAGAACCGGGCCACCGCATGCGCAAATTCCTCCACGTGGCTTGTCGCTCCCTGACGTCACAGATGCACCTCCCGCACCCTGTGCTCCAGTAGAGACAGTGGTTGTATCCTCGCCGGAGTCTGGCGTGGGTGCGGACATCGGGACTCGTCGTCCCAAGGTGGCTGCTAAGCGGAAGTCGATCCCACGTGAGCCTAGGGGCGGAGGGCAGAAGAAAAAGAAATCGCTTTTCGCTGCCGATGTCGTATTTGGTCAGGAACCCCATGCTCCCTATGCCGAGGGCCTGATCGAATATGGGACTAACGAAGGATTAGTGATGCCGCCGCCGGATGATACAGACTTGGAGGCTGCTCTCAAAGCTTCAGTGTAGTTGGCGAGGCGTGACGCGTGGCTAGCTAAACTTGCGCAATCAGGTAACTATTAGTCGCCTTTTCTTTATTGCAACATATCCTCTTCATTGCCTTTGACTAACGCTTTTCTTTCTTTCCTTTCAACAGGCATCACTGACGAAGAAGCCATTGCCGCTTCTCTGAAGACTTTCCAGGAGAAGGAACGTCTTAGAGCATCCATGGGCCTTAGTAAGTTTCGATTCATCAAGTTTTTATTTCCCTTGTGTTACGGTCAATCTAACCTTTCCCTTTTAATCACAGGAACCTCAATGCCGTTCCCTCCAAGTGACGTAGATGTTTTACCGGCTGTCGATGTTCCTGCTTCCTCTGGGCTACCGCAGGAGGTTCGTCTTGAAGAGCTGATGAAAGATGCCTTGAAAGCTCTGGAGGCATCCCTGAACGAGGATGACGACGCCTTGAAGGAGGCGTCACAAAGGTACATCGCGACAGCCCGGGAGGAAAGGAAGCGGCTGAGGCGTGAGGCGAAGGCGCGCATGGCTGCCTTGGCTATGGGAGCGGGTCCCAGCACCGCCCCTCGTGTTAATACTCTATCTGAAGAGGCCCCTGTCGCCCTATCCACTGCCCGCAGAGAGGTGGCGCGCGCAGTTCGGAGCGCAAACGGTAAATCCGCTTCAGGTAATATTTCTCTCAGAGTTTTTGTTATAAGGATTTTAATGTCATTGGTCCTTATATCTCCTATCTTGCAGGGCCAAGTCCAATCGAGGGGGAGGCGGAAACCGTTGATCCCAAGGAGACAGAGGAGGCAGCTCCTACCGAGCCTGAGCCGACGGTGGGCAACGTCGCCGAGGCTTCGGGGCCCGAGATGGAGGTTGAGGGGTCTGCAGCTGAGAGGGTCATTGATGCCCAGCCTGAAGTGGCGGCAGATGAAATGATCATTACAACTGAACCGAGGGTGTTGGCGGACGAGGCGCTTGAGGCCGGCGACCTCGTGGTGACGGTGGATGAGCCGATGGAGATGGCGGAGCCTGAAGAAGTAGCGGGTGAAATTGGTACGACTCTTGGGGAAGAGTCAGCCGCTTCCTTCCAAGAACCTGGCAACGCTCCAATCATTGCCCTCCCTGCTTACGATCTCCTGCCGTCTCCTGGTCGTGTTAGCACGACGACGGCCCCCATTGAGTCAGGCGATGAGGCCACGGGCGGTGGTCTCATGTCAATAGAGGAGGGAATCGCCTCCGTTTCAGCTGGGAGCTCCTCAGGTAAACCCCCTCGTTGCTGTTTTTCGTTACTTTGCTTTACAATCTTTCTGACAAATTTACCTTTTTTTTTAACGCAGGTGCAGCCAGCGCCGATGCCCCACTGCTCGAGGGAGCGCCTTCAACGACTGCCTTGGCGGTGGTCACCTCTCAACCCTTTCTCATACCCTCGAAGATATTGGAAGGTATGGGTTTGCAATTTATTAATCTTATCTTCCAGACGCATAATTTGTGTACTAAAGTCATACTATTGTGTCTTTCAGGAGTGCTTTTTGACCATCTTTACCAGATGTTGCTCCCACACTTCTCCTTCCTATCCGAACTCGCTTCTTCCTCTGGTGGCGTTGGTGAGTATGATTTCCATTGATATCCTTCTTTCTTGATTGATGGAATTACTTCTAAACCTTTTTTTCTCATTTCGACTGCAGTGTTACAAATCGAAGGAGGGGATGAAAGGTCGGCTGCGCTGCCGACCTTTCCGGCCCTGCCACCTGCCTCAGCTGGTACAGCGACTATCACATTGATAAATCTCCCCTTTTTTATTTTCTGAACTGTTATCTGATCATATCTTGTTTCTTTTCAGCTGTCGTTCCGGTCTCGGCGCCCTTCGAATCTCCCATCATAATGCCAGCAGGTCCTTACCTGAGACGTCCATCTTCGAAAGGCGCCGCGAACAGCTTGCGTATGTTGAGCGATTACATTGAGGAGCTCAACGTCGAGACCCCTACCTCTGCTGCGGATTTTGCTATAGCGGTTAACCCGATGCTGGTGATACTCGTGAACTTTCATGACGAGGGTATCATCGCATCTTAGGTTAATCATTGCAGGGAGATCGAGGCCCGCCTGCATCGGTTGGAGTCGCTGCGTCCCGCTCCCGAGACCTTGGCTGCCAGTAATCAAAGAACAGCGTGGATTGAGCAGAGCGCTCCTTACTTCCACCACCTCGAACAAGAAGTCATTTCAATGCGTAAGGAGCGAGGTGAGACTTTGATCAAGTCTGCCTAACTGCATGCTCGGGTGGAGGCCAACGCCGCACGACTAAAGGTTGTCTTTGAGGGCCTTCTGCAATGTCTATCTGAAGGGTTATCATTGAGGCAACAACTTGATGTTGTCGAGCGAGATGCACCCAGACAGGAAGCAGCCCAGAAGGCGGCTGAAGAGCAACTTTCATCTTTCTTGCAGCAGCGAGCCCAGGTGGAAGCGGAGGTGGCCGCGGCAGCCGCTCAGGAGGAGGCGCTGAAGGAAGTGCGAGAGCAACTTGTGGATTTACTAAAGACACTTCCTCCTCAGTAGCTATCCTTCTTTATATCGTTTGTAATTGTAGATAAAAGAATGTATATATATATATTTTATTCTTTGACATAATGTATCCTGTACCCAATCAAGTTTATGAATAAAAGATACACCTTTTTTGTAATGTGTCATTTTCTCTGTCTTTTCTTTCTTTTACTATCAGCATATCACTTTAGCAAACATGGTTGACGGATGATTAGAACGAGTATCCTGACTTTCTTAAGAAATAGCGATGGCTTAGGCCGCAGGTTCGGATCTGCTGCCTACGACTTTTCAACTCCAGGAGCCGTGAGGGTCTCATAGAGATTCTTCTCCCTACGGATCGAGAGGATCTCGTAGGTGGGCTTTCTCCTTAGGAATCGTGAGGATTCCTAAGTGTGGTTTTCTCTTACAAGTCGTAAGGATCCTATAAGAGAATTTTTCCCTCTTACGAGTCGAGAGGACCCACCAGCGGTTGTTTCCCTCCTCGTCGAAATTCGACTTTGGAGAGTGAGACCCGTGAATAGTATGCAAGAGACCATTTTGGATTGACTTGCAGGGTCCCATTGTTCAGGAAGCAAGTTTTTTAGTCCCTGCTGCCTGAGGGTTCATTTGCATGTTGAGACGAATCGGGAATTTCTCGCGGAGACACAGTTTCTCTGCGAGCCGACGAGAATCAAGAGGCTCTCATCAAGGAGTGTTTGTATCCGTGAGTCGAGGAGTTTGCTAGGGATTATTTGTTTCCCAAGCGCCAAGGATTATTTGTTTCCTTGGGGTTTGAAACGAGTCGAGGATTTCCCACGGAGGCACTGGTGGCTCTGCGAGTCGACGCGGATCAGGAGGCTCTCGTCAAGGAGTGTTTGTATCCGTGAGTCGAGGAGTTTGCTAGGGATTATTTGTTTCCCAAGCGCCAAGGATTATTTGTTTCCTTGGGGTTTGAAACTAGTCGAGAATTTCCCACGGAGGCACTGGTTGCTCTGCGAGTCGACGCGGATCAGGAGGCTCTCGTCAAGGAGTGTTTGTATCCGTGAGTCGAGGAATTTGCTAAGGATTATTTGTTTCCCAAGCGCCAGGATTATTTGTTTCCTTGGGGTTTGAAACGAGTCGAGGATTTCCCACGGAGGCACTGGTGGCTCTGCGAGTCGACGCGGATCAGGAGGCTCTCGTCAAGCAGTGTTTGTATCCGTGAGTCGAGGAGTTTGCTAGGGATTATTTGTTTCCCAAGCGCCAAGGATTATTTGTTTCCTTAGGGTTTGAAACGAGTCGAGAATTTCCCACGGAGGCACTAGTTGCTCTGCGAGTCGACGTGGATCAGGAGGCTCTCGTCAAGGAGTGTTTGTATCCGTGAGTCGAGGAATTTGCTAGGGATTATTTGTTTCCCAAGCGCCAAGGATTATTTGTTTCCTTAGGGTTTGAAACGAGTCGAGGATTTCCCACGGAGGCACTGGTGGCTCTGCGAGTCGACGCGGATCAGGAGGCTCTCGTCAAGAAGTGTTTGTATCCGTGAGTCGAGGAGTTTGTTAGGGATTATTTGTTTCCCAAGCGCCAAGGATTATTTGTTTCCTTAGGGTTTGAAATGAGTCGAGAATTTCCCACGGAGGCACTGGTTGCTCTGCGAGACGACGCGGATCAGGAGGCTCTCGTCAAGGAGTGTTTGTATCCGTGAGTCGAGGAGTTTGCTGAAGACACTGGTTTCTTCAGAGTTGGACTGAACCGTCGAGATTTGGCTTCGTCTTCTGGCGGAGCCTGTTGGGAAAGTATGTTTCCCTCTTTGTTTATGCCCTTGGATTGTATACAGGGATAGATGTGATCTTAACTGTAGGGCCAAAGTTTTATCATCATTCTTTTTGTTTTATCTCCGCGATGCTCTATCATTTCAGCTTTTATATCGCGAAGGTCGCGATTGCCCAATCATTTCGGCTATTTGTCGCGGTGCTCAATCATTTCGGCTATTTATTTTATTTTTACTCGCTACTTTTTATTGTGAGTTGCCCAATCATTTCGGCTATTTTACATGCATACATTTTTACTTGCTGCTTTTTATTGCAAATTGCCCTATCATTTCGGCTATTTCGTATGCATGTGCGACCTATTGGCTTTTCGCTGTAAACCAATTTCGGCATCAGCACCGCTACAACTGGGATATTGCTAGGAGCGAATCATCATCTGCCTCTGTCGCTGTTGAACAAAGGTGGCTTAGCGACCAGGGTTAGGGTCCTGTCGTCTAAGGCTTTTAACTTCATGAGCCGTAAGGGTCTCACAAAGGTATTTCTCCCTACAAGTCGTGAGGATCTTGTAGGTGTCTTTTCTCCTTAGGAATCGTGAGGATTCCTAAGTGTATGTTCCTCTGTAAGTCGTAAGGATCCTACATGAGGGTTTTCTCCTTGTAAGTCGAGAGGACTTATAAGGGTTGTTCATCATGCGAACATATCCCCAGTCTCGGATGAGACTTGATTAGGGAAATATTTATTCGCGCCCGTGGATTGTATACAAGGGTCAGTATTGAGCCACTTGTAGGGCAATATCGGAAGTTGTGGGGGTTGCTTAAGCACAGGTTTAGGTCTTTGTAACTTAAGACTTTCAACTCTTATGAGCCGTGAGGGTCCCATAAGAGAATTCTCCTTACGAGTCGTGAGGATCTCGTAAGTGTATTTTCTCCTTAGGAATCGTGGGGATCCCTAAGTGTGTTGCTCCCTTGTGAGTCGTAAGGATCTCACGCGGGTGGTTTCTCCTTACAAGGTCGAGAGGACCCTATAAGTGTCGCCCTCTCAGGTTTTCACAAACACTCGCCGGTAGCACTGCTGTTTCACTCACGGAGCCCTTTCGGGTTTTCATCCGCGCCCATTTTTCTTATGGATGTACCGCCTTCTTTTTTTTATTCTTTTTATTTTTATATATATTTTTTTTATGAGGTCGCGCCCTTTCTGGTTTTCACGAACACTCGCCGGTAGCCCTGCTGTTTTTACTCACGGAGCCCTTTCGGGTTTTCATCCGTGCCCTTTTTGCTTATGGACATACCGTCTTTATTTATTATATTTTTTTTATTTATATATTTTTTATTCATCTCGTCAGCCTAAGGATGCTGCGGTATTAGTTTAAAGACGTTTCGGTCTGCTACTAGTTTAAGGACATTTCGGTCCGTCGTTGAGAGGCGGGCTACTGCTTATAAAGCTTGAGCTTAGGAAGATAGCGAGCGGACGTAGTCGTCGTCATCTATCATTGACCTAGGCTGTAGCTCATCAAGCATAGTATTTCTTTAGGAAGCGACCGTTTATCAGCCTGAAAAGCCTTTCACCGTGCATATCTATGAGTAGATAGGCCCCGCCCTGGTAGACCTTATCTATGACGTACGGGCCTTCATAGTTTGGCTCGAATTTTCCCCGCTTGGCGCGATTGGGGATCATAGGCCTTTTGACCACTAGCACAAGCTCGCCTTGGCGGAATGTCCTCGGTCGGGTCAGTCTTTCATATGAGCGCGTCATCTTTGCTTTATAGGCCTCCAGATTTTGTTGCGCTATGAGTCGTGTTTCTTCAAGGGCGTCAAGCTCCTCAAGCCGAAGGTGAGCATTTTCTTCGTCCGTCAGCTCGTAATGGACTGCCACTCGTAGAGAGGGTAACTCTATCTCGAGTGGGAGTACTGCTTCTATCCCAAATACTAACGCATATGGTGTTGCTTTTGTGGCCGTTTTAAACGTAGTTCGATATGCCCAGAGAGCCTCTTGCAGTCTTTCGTGCCAGTCTTTCATATTTCGCGACACTGTTTTCTTCATGATCTTCGTCAAGGTCTTGTTGAAGGCCTCAGCTAGACCGTTAGCTCGCGGATTATAAACCGAGGAATATCTCCAATCTATATTGTGTTGCTGCGCGAAGCGACTGATCTTGTGGCTTCTGTAGGCTGGCCCGTTATCGGAGATGATCCGTCTTGGCGTTCCAAACCGATATATGACATACGTCTTGAAGAAATAGAGAATATTCTCCGTCTTTACTTCCCTCAGCGGTTCCGCTTCTGCCCACTTAGAGAAGTAATCGGTCGTCACTAGGATGAAACGATGTCCTCTAGACGATGCTGGTTCGATGGGGCCGACTATATCAGTCCCCCACATTTCGAATGGCCAGCTAGCCACTGTTGGATGTAGTGGATTCGGATGTTGATGGATGAAATCCCCATGAATTTGGCATGAGTGGCATTGCTTCGCATATTCGAGGCAGTCCTGGCTCATCGTGGGCCAATAGTAGCCCATCCGTTTGATCTTTATCTTCATCTTTGGGCCCGCTTGGTGAGAGCCGCAGAGTCCGTCGTGAACTTCCCGGACGACTTTTTTCGTTTCGTCAGGCCCTAAACATCTCAGCCACAGAGAATCAAACGACCTCTTGTACAGAGTATTATTGACAAAGGCGAAAGACAGAGCTCGTTTCATAAGCTGATGTCTTGTGGACGCTTCTTCAGGCAATCGGTGGGACTTGAAGTAATCTATGAAGACTTCTCTCCAATCCTCGGTATTTTCCCAGTCTTTTACTTGCAGGGTCGTCTGCTCGCTCGCTCCTTTTTCTTCGGATGATTCTAGAGATATTTCTGCTGGGGCAAGCACCCGACGGCTTTGCACCACGATTTTAACGTCATCGAGGTTCTCGTCAGCTAGCTCTTTAGCAAGTTTGGCCAAAGCGTCTGCTTTGCTGTTTTCCGCGCGGGGTATGTTCTCCAAAGTATAGGAAGGAATTTGGGACAACAGTTGTTGCACCTTTTCCCCGTACTTCACCAGCTCCGGTTTGCACGTTTGGTAGTCGCCGTTTACTTGACTAACGACCAGTTGAGAATCTCCGTATATGAGGAGGTTTTCAATTCCCATGTCGATGGCGATCTCGAGGCCTGCTATCAGAGCTTCGTATTCGGCTTCATTATTTGTCCTCGGCTCTGTTAAGGAGAAGGCGAAGCGCATAATCCCTCCTTGTGGAGTTACAAAGATGAGGCCTACCCCCGATTTGATTATAGGGGTACTTTGTTTGCGCTTTTTCATGGAAGATGCTCCATCGAAATAAAGTTCCCATTGGGTATCACCACCGTCGATCGCGTCAAACGCATGTTCGTCTGGCAAATCGCAATTCAGAGGAGAATCAGCCGGTATCGGATGCTCAGCGAGGAAATCGGCAATGGCCTGGCCTTTGACTGCTTTGAGAGGTTGATATGTTATCGAGAATTCCATCAAGAGCAGGGCCCATTTAGCGAGTCGTCCCGTCAATATGGCTTTCGACATCAAATATTTAAGGGGGTCCACCTTCGATATGAGACGAACTTCATGTGCCAATGCATAGTGCCTGAGCTTTGTTATCGCGAAGATCAACGCCAGGCAGTGTTTTTCGATGGGGGAGTAGTTTCTTTCTGCCCCCAGAAGAACTCGAATTAAGTAGTAGAGTGCTCTTTCTTTCCCCTGGTCATTCTCTTGCGCCCATAATGCGCCTAAAGAACCTTCGAGGGCGGTTGTGTAAAGAATGAGAGGCTTTTCCTTAACCGGAGCAGCCAACACTGGCGGGTTCTTCAGGTACTGTTTAATTTCATCCAACGCGCCTTGGCATTTGCGATCCCAGACGAACGGGGTTCCTTTCTTCATCAGGTGACTGTAAGGGCGGCACTTGCTAGAGAGGTTGGCTATAAATCGCCGAATATATGCGAGCTTTCCTTGGAGAGATCGCAACCGTTTGAGAGTTCTCGGCGGAGGCATTTCCATGATCGCTTTGATTTTTTACGGATCTATCTCAATAGCTCGGTGCCGGACGATGAATCCCAGGAATTTGCCCGAGGAAACTCCGAATGCACACTTGAGCGGGTTCATCTTCAAGTTGTATTGCCAAAGGCGTTGAAATACGGTCTTCAGATGCTCGAGATGTTCCTCATATGATTTGCTTTTAACAATGAGGTCGTCGATATAGCATTCGACGATTTCATGTATAAGATCATCGAAGATCTTTGTCATGGCCCTTTGATAAGTGGCACCGGCGTTCTTTAATCCGAAGGGCATCACCTTGTAGCAGAATATACCCAAAGGAGTCCTGAAGGCGGTGTGCTTCTGGTCTTCGGGATGCATCTTTATCTGGTTATACCCCGATGAGCCGTCCATGAAAGAGAAAATCTCATGCGTAGACGTGTTGTCTATCATTAGTTCGGTGACTGGCACTGGGAAATCATCCTTCGGGCAAGCTTTATTGAGATCTCGAAAATCCACGCATATGCGCACAGTCCCATTTTTCTTCATTACCGGGACGATGTTGGCGATCCATTAAGGGTATTGAACTTCCTGAATGAAGCCAGAGTCGATCAGCTTCTTGACCTCAGCATTGATGCTCATCTCAAGCTCGAGTCGCATTCTCCTCGGCGCCTGTTTGACTGGTTTGATGTCCGGGGATATCGCCAATCTATGCACAGCGATTTCTGGATCCAATCCCGGCATTTCGGAATAGTTCCACGCGAAGCAATCTCTATGCTGCAGAAGTACATCTTTTAACGCAGCTACCCTTTCTTCAGATAGTAACTCACTGATGAATGTTGGTCGTGGATCGTTTGCCGCCCCCAACTCAATCTTCTTGAGGTTATCTGCAGTGGTATGGACTCCATCTTCCAGCTCTTTTGGCGCTGGTGGGAATTCTGAGATTATTTCGTCGTTGCTGTTTTCGAAGCACCAAGGGAGCTCATCTATGTCCTCGGGCTCTTCTTTTAATATTGTAACCATGTGACAGGTGCGAATTCGCTTCCAATTCCAATGTGGAACCCGTTCTTCTTTCTTGGCCTTGGGTTCGTGCTTCTGTGGCGGCGTTACCTTCCAGTTGTCAGACAGAGCGAACTTGCCGATCTGGTACTGATCTTCGACCCAATCCTTAAAGGTGAAGCAGTCTTCGAGCGGGTGTCCTATTACTCGATGGTAAGAGCAATAGTTTGGGCCAGAGACCTCGCTTGCTTGCTCGGGGTACTTGGATTCCGGCAATGTAATCAATTGATGCTTTAGAGCAAGATCGAGTATCTTCTTCGTCTTGTCCCGAGGAAACGAGTACGCTCGACCCATTTTCTTCACGAGGGATAGATCAATAACGCTCAACTCCCGTTTGCGTGGCTTCTTAGCTCTGCTTTGTTGTTGTTGAGTGCCTTTTTGGGCTTTCAACTTATTTTTGCTTTTGCGCCGAGCCTTCTTTATAACAGGTTGACAAGGAGCGGCATTTTCATCCTTTACGGCCTGTTGGAGAAGGCGTTGCGTCTTGGCTTTCTCATAAATGGCCGTCTCGCGGTTGTGATCATCTTGGACTTTTTGACCAGCCTTCTTTATAAGTCTGTCCATTTGTTCTTCGAACGACGGACTGGGCTCCTTTGCATCTGTAACTTTCACTGGTTTAGGATTAGCGTCCTCCCATTGAGCATCCGCTTCTTCATCGAGGTCATACACGACGTAACAGCCGGGCAGTAACTCTCGTTTCTTTGACCGGATGTATCCAAGCCCTTTTGTTTCCATTCTCCCGTTAGGCAGTTTGCGTTGAGTCCCGGGAACGTTCCAGATTTTGTCATAGAACTTGGCTTTTCGGACGGTCTGCTTGAAGGGTATCCCCTGGCGTTTCAGCAGCTTTTTCAAACCTTCCGTATAATATCTGGGGAGACGGATAGGCTGAAGCCTGTCGAGCGTAGAATCCGCGCCATGCCAGATTTTTTCTACCTTGGTTTCTTCAGAGCGGTAAAACAGAATTGCTTTCTCGCTCTCTCGCCTGGGAGGGATATAGAATGTCCGCAGCTCCTCTATACTGTAGATATTAAGTGGGTCCAGTTCTTTATGGTGTTTAAGCGGCACCATGGCGACTTGTAGACTTTTCTCCTCGTCAGCGGACGTTTGTATTGAAGGTCGAGCAGAGAATACAGCAAGGACTTCATCTTCCGAGTCGCTGCCAAAGATCAATGTAGGAGCCGATGGACCCGGCTTGTGGTGTTGGGGCGGACCCGAATAAACTATCTCCTCTTCCTCCTCAGTATCACTGCCGAAGACAGGGATGGTAGCGTTAGTTTTATTCTCCGGCTTGTGACGCTTCTCCGTGTCTTCGAAATTCGGTAAGAAGTATTTGGCGTCTTCGTATTTGCGGACCTCGTTCACAGAGAACGGGTTCAGTTCTCCCATCACGGTATACTCGAAACCATCCTTAAAATACTTCATACACTGATGTTGTGTAGAAGGGATGATGTTGTACTCGTGTAACCATCGTCGGCCGAGCAAAGCGTTGTAGCATGTCTTGGCGTCTATGACGTGGAACTTAATGTCCGTGACGAGCAGCCCGAAGCGTAGCATCAGTATCACAGATCCAAGAGTCTTTGACGATTGGGAGTCGAACCCGGAGATGGTGATCTTGTCCCGAGCAAGATGCTGGACGCTCATGCAAATTTCCTTCAATACCCGCACGTTGAGTAGGTTAACAGACGACCCGTTATCGATCAGGATTTTGCCTATCTTTATATCATGGCAGTATCCCGAGACATAGAGAGGGCGATTGTGTTCGCACGTCCTAAGTAGAAGGTCTTCATCGCCAAAAGTGACATCGGCCGTGTGCACTTCCTCCAATTCATCTTTCATCTTTTCCTCGGCCAGGCATGCTTAGAATTGTTCTGGGTTTTGGAGCGCCTTAATCAACGAATCTCTCGCCTCTTTTGATAGCAAAAGGGCGTCAAGAATGCTGAGCTGTGAGGGCAGCTTCCTCAGATGTGCTAAGACGTTGTAATCCACCTTATTCTTCTTTGGTGGGTCTTTGGCAGCTAGCTCTTCCACCACTTGGTCATCTAAGACGATATCTTCAGAGACCTTTTCTTTCCCTTTATCTTTCCTGTTCGAGGGTCCGAGGTTCTTTTCGGGCAGCGTGCGATTACGTAACCGGATATTTTCGCAAACCTTCGGTTCTTCTTCTGTTCTCGAAGCGGACTCTTTAAAGAGAGGGGTAAGTTCTAGCTCTTCATCAGAATCACTCCCGAATGTGGGCACTTGTGATCTACCGGTGTTAACCATGCAACAATCGCCAGCAGTTCTTTTAAGCCCTTCGGTTGTATTTCTTTGCTCTCGACGAGTTTTACGTTTTTCCCGGTTAAAGCGTTGCCGATGAGCAACGTATCCTTGCCACCATCTATCGAAAGCTTTGCACTCTTGGGTGGGGTGCGAAACCTTCTGATGATATAAGCAATAGGACGGGTGCATTTCTATTTCATTGGTGATGCTTCCTTCAGAGGATGGTAGCTTCATACCCATTGACATGGCCTTAGCAAACTTCTTTCTCATCTTGAATTGGCTTTTGTCGGTAGCGGAGGTGTTTAGCTCCACCGGGATCGTTTCAGCTCCTCCATCAAGTCGCTGACGCTTGGCCCTTTCAAATATAGCCGCCTCGCACTCCCGATCAGCTTTACTTTTCAACCGAGCTTCATTAAAGAATGCGTCGATTACTTCATCTGGTGGCCCCAGGACTTTTGGTTCAAGATCTGCCCCCAGCTTTTCGGTGCAAGGAGTCCCCTCATCATTCGTGATCGAATGGGAAATCATATGACAGTTTGCCACATATTCCTCGGATTCATCTGATGAACTTTCTCGCTCATCCTCTTCTTGAAAAACGTGATTGAGGAACTCTTGGAGCGTAATGGGAGTCCGTGCCTTTTGGTTGTATTCATCCAGCGCGTCAATTTGCTTTTGTACGTCCGTGCGCTTGTCGCCAGGCTTCACGGGCTTCTTAGATTTCTTCTTCTTCTTTTTCGAAGATTTTGACGGTTGGCTGCAAGTGCTTGAACCGCCACCATCGGCCTTTGGAATTGGACGTGGCTTCAACATCCCTTCAATGACCTGTGGTTCCAACGGGTTCTTCCACTTGATCGCTGAACATGTCTGAAGATCGTTTAGCATCCTCTTTGTCTTGGTTGATAATACAACCTCCCAAGGAGCTTCTTCAATGACGGAGCATGTTGCCCCTGGCGTATTCGTCCCCTTAGAGGTGTGGGGCTACGGGGGATTCACCTTCCATTTGTCAGATAACGCGAACTTGCCCTGTCGGTACTGGTTTTCAAGCCAATTCTCGAAAACGTAGCAATCTTCGATCGGATGGCCTAGTACTCGATGATAAGGACAGTAGTTGGGCTCGTTGACGTCACTTGGTTGCAACGGACGTTTTGGATCCGGCAGATTTATGAGTCTGTTGCGCAACGCCAGCTCGAATAACCTCCTCGTTTTATCGCGGGGAAAGGAATAAAGACATCCCATCCTATCCTCAAGGGGCACGTACGGTCGCATATTATTTTGACGAGCAACCGGCTTCGAGTCGCTCGGTTGTTGTTGAGCATTAGCGACGATGATCGCTTTTCCCTTCCTTTTGTCATTTCGGGAATCTGGCCTTGGAAGAGGGGATTTATGGCCCATTTGATCCATTTGCGCTAGTTTGTTAATCAAGGCCTGAAAGGTAGTCGGCTTGAAAAACATCATAAACTGCGAGATGGTTGCTTGTGGATCGAGGGTTCCCATAAACATACCCACCGCGGGAGCTTCTTCAATGCGCTGCTCACACTTCGACCATAAGTTCCGCCATCGTATAGCGTACTGAACCCACGTCTCGCCGGGTTTTACCCTGGCGTTAATCAGTGCTGTCATCGGGGTACGTTCACTGGCGCTTGCAAAACGCTGAGTAAACAACAGCTCCATCTCCGCGAAGGTTTTAATAGAGTCGTTCGGGAGCTCAGAGTACCATTCGAACGCCGTCTCTGATAAGCTTCCAACGAACTGGCGAAGCAAAAGCTTGTCGTCGCCGCCGGTATTGCCGCAGAGTGCCATGAACTGGGCAACATGCTGATGAGGATTGCCCGTCCCCTTGTAGACATGGAACTTGGGAATCGTATAACCTGGCGGGTACTTGATTTGATCATACCAACTTGGATATGGCCGCCCCGTTTTTACGACTTGACCGGCCGCTTCGGTCGCATGATGAACCCGTATTTGCCGGGCGATGTATTCATCCAAATCAGCTTTGGAGATTGTATCCTCTTTAGCTGTGGACAGAGCTGGTAGAGGATTCGACGTCTCTCCCCTATCGTCTTCAAGAATGATCGGGGGATCTTCAGCAGGTGGATCTTGTTGAATCATCATACCCACCATATCCTGGAACAGGAGGGCCATTTTCTTTATGTTGGCTGCCTGCTCCGCAGCTTCTTTATCTTTCTTTTCTAGTACGCGACGATGGAATTCAGCGTCCGTTTCTTGTTCTTGACGCTCGTCCGAGGATGTTTCAGGGGTTTCTTTTGGCCCTGTAAGTGCGGCCATAGCGTTCATCATTTCTTGGAGCTTCTGTTGCTGCTCCTGAGCATTGGTCACTGACCTCGTGTGCGGTCTATGACCTGTTGATATGCGGCTATCTTCTTTTCCCGATGCCATGTAAACCGTATGAACTGTTACGCCCCCTGACTTAAGGCGTTTGGGTTCACCATTTTTAACTTTTGCCGCTGACGCGGGAGTTTTCTCTGGCCTCCTTCTTTTGTGGGCCGTTAAGGTTGAAGGAACCGTTGAAGTGGGCATCCTAGCAGCTACTGTCCCCCGCTGTGTAATGGGATGGTCCTTGTCTTTTTCCACCTTCGCCTTTTTCTGGTGACGAGAGTGACCCGGGTCAATCACGGGGTCTTGAACCCTCCGCCAAACTTTATAAATTCTTGAGGACAGCCGTTGAGGGGGCTGCTCTTGCTTCGTTTCTGGAACTCTCCCCGCAGGTGGAGGAGATCTCTTCAGTGTAGCGGTTGGAGAGTTTTTTCGTACCCTCCTCAGCAGTTCAAAGCTGTTCCCAGTTGGAACAGCAGCGTTGACTTCCACCACTGGAGCCGGTGGAGTTAGCCCTGAGGGAGAGTTGCCCCCTGCCTTCCTCACTCGTTGCCAATGGCGACGTCGAGCATGACGAGCCGTAGGGACTGGCTCGGAGATTGAGACATCTTCTTTTTGCCCCCTGTCTGAATGGGGCGCCGCCGGTGTTAACCTCTTAAAGACTGAGGTTGTCTTTTGAGGGGTGATATTCAACCTGTCGAAGACAGATCCTCGAGTAGGGGGAGGAGCAGGAATCGTCAGCCTTGAAAAGACTGACTCTTTGACAGGGGAAGCCACCTTGACGACTTCTGGAGCAACAGTTATTGCCTTCCTCGGGACAGCCAATTTAGAGTTCTGATTTAGCCTGGTGAAAATAGAGGTTGTCGGTTTGGTAGTGAGCGACCCGTTGACAGGGGCCGTCGTAGCAGTGAGCCGGTCGAAGACCGACTTTTTGTTCACTTCCGGTGCAGGTATTGGCGTAGGGAAGCTTGTAGGTGGGATCATGGTCCCAAAGAACAGGCCAGTGGTGGTGTGGGTCACCTGGTCTACCGGCAGAGTGAGAAAGGAAGCCGCTTGGGGCCCATATGCTACACCTCCCGGTGAGGTGGAGCGTCCGTTGCAGTGGCACTTCGAGCAGTTGGTGCAGTTAAAGGCCATTGATTCTTGAGTTCTGCGCCAGGCAAGAGACCAAATCTTAGTAACTTGAAATCCGAAGGCAACCATTTAACAAACCGCGATTGGTTCGCGAGGACGACACACGAAGTGTGGAGTGGAAAGAGGAAAAGGTCCCACCGGGCGTTCCAGAATCTGTTCCCCTCCAAATGGCGGCGCACAGGACCGCGGTGTCCTGACGCTGAGATTCGGGGCAGATGCTATTTGGTTTTATCCGTCCACCTCTCCGAAGATGCCAAGTTGATTTATGGCACCGTGTATCGGAGGTTTAGACGGATGCGGCCGATGTAGCAGACTTTGTCAGATTCCCCCTCGCTTGAGGGGTTTTTGATTGTGGGGACGCTTTTCCCTGCAGGTGCAAGCCCCTGCAGTTAATTACGCTACCGCATCGCGGTAACAACTTTCTCCTTCTCCAGAATTTCACTTCGTGTCGTGTGTGTTTGTTTTGTTTGTGGTTGCCCGTGGATTGTATACGGAGACTGAATAATGCCGTCGCCCGTAGGACGTGGATTAGTCCAAATCCGTATTTATTTAGATTTGGGTTTGGTGTTTTTAGTTTAAGGATACGTTAGCCGCGTTGCGGCTAAGATCAACTTAAACGTTTGTTAAGGATACGATAGTCCTGTTTAAGACTAAGATCAACTTAACGTGATAATCCATTTAATATATGGACGTCGGGACTCGTCACCTCTCTGACGTCGTTGAAGGATTACAACGGCAGATGTCAGAGGAGTTTAGAGATGTACCCTTGAACCAAAGTCGATTTGGAGTTTTATAGTCCATTTAAATGTTTAAGAATACGTTAGCCGTATTTGGGGCTAAGATCAACTTAAACAGGACCGTTTAGATCCGGCAAAAGAGCATTTGGAGGCTCTGTTGTTCCAGTTTAGGGACGTGGTGGTCCATTATTAGTTTAAGGACTATTCGGTCCATGCTCCAGTTTAGGGACGTGGTGGTCCATGTTTCAGTTTAGGGACTTGGTGGTCCGTATTCCACTTTAAGGACGTGGTGGTCCGACATTAGTTTAGGGACGTTCCGATCCGATATTAGTTTAGGGACGTTTCGGTCCACGAGTTTAAGGACCCCGCGGTCCATATTCATGTGTGGTCGTTGGGACTCGACGCTTCTCTAATGTCGTTGAAGGATTACAACGATAGATGTCAGAGGAGCTCGGAGATGTACCCTCGAACCGGAGATAAATTGATTTGAGAGAGCATTTATGCTCAGTTCAATTTAATTTAAAGACTTACGTCCAAAATTGGGCTAAGTCCAGTTGAAAATGTTCAACATTTTATTTATTTTTGGCCTGTTAGGCCTTTATTGGGGCTCTGCTCCTGTTTAATAATGCATAGCATTATTTATTTTATCAGGGCTGTGCCCATTTATATATGATGCAGAGCATCAGTCTTGCTTGGGCTCTGCCCTGTTTATTGCATTTTCAATTTTTGTTTGGGCTCTGCCCCTTTTCATTGTACTGCAATTTAATTCAGCCTACTAGGCCCCTCTGATTTGGGCCTGGCCCTTTAGTAAAATAAATGCATTGCATTATTCAGGCACTTTGCGCCAGTCAAAGAGCGCAAGCGTCAGTCAAAAAACGCAAGCGCTTATGGTGAGGACACGTGTCATGCTCTGGTAAGCGCAAGCGCAACAGCGCAGTGCGCTGCGCTGTTGCGTTGTTGACACGTGGCGCGCTCTGGTGAGTTGCGCCAATTCCAGAGAGCGAAGCTCTATTTTAAGAGCGCATAGCGCAAATTATTCTGTAGCTGACACGTGGCACTCTCTCAAGAGCGCAACAGCGCAGTTTGGAAGTGCAAAGCACTAAGAATCTTTTAGATTCAAGAACAGAAGTGCAAAACACTATTTTTATTTTTGTTGTCTCCTTATTTTTGAAGAACCAGTGGTTCATAAGAAGTGCAAAGCACTGTTTATTATGTGAAGAACATTGATCTAGTTTTTAGATCAATGATTTATTAAAGAGATTTCTTTTCTCTCGTGAAGGTTTTTACCTTTTTCTTTGAAATTTTCTCAGAATTCTCTCTGTTTAAAGCTCTTGACCTTTTTCAAGAAAATGTTCATGCTTTGAATTGAGGCCTAGGGTCCTTTTTATAGTGCCCATAAATTAGTTAAATTTGTTAAAGAGATCTTTCTCTGAGTGATTTGGGGAATTTTCCCACCGTTGGATCTTTGATCCAATGGCTTCTGCTTTGCAGAAGAAAATCTTCTTGTTTTAACAAGAACAGAAAAGATTTCTTAGAATTTTAATTCTGTTTGGCGCGGATGTCCCAGCGCGTGACACGTGTCGCGCAGCGCAACTACGCTAGCGCATCTGCGCTGACACGTGTCGCGCAGCGCAAAGCGCAGTGCAAGCGCATCTGCGCTGACACGTGTCGCGCAGCGCACAGCGCAGCGCAACTGCGCTAGCGCATCTGCGCTGACACGTGTCGCGCAGCGCAGCGCTTGCGCAACTGAAGCGTTGCTTCCTTTAATAGAGCTTTGCTCTGATTGGGCGCGCCTTTTTAGGCGCTGAGTTGACGTATCAGCGCCTGACATGTGGCGCGTTGCGCCCGAGATTTGAAGCGTTGCTTCAAAATTTTGAATTTTGAATTTCAACAGAGCTTTGCTCTGATTGGGCGAAACAGGTACACTGAACAGGACTCGCCGAGAACTCTTAGATAGTATTATACCTAACGTCAGATAGCATTTCTCTGGTGACACTGATACAGGTTAGTCTGTAGACCCGAGATTATCATAGAGTCTTGTGTGATTCCCAACGTGCTTTGATTTCCACCTTACAACGTTCAAGAGATCATGCAAAACGGCGGTTTTTGGGTACAGTCCCGAGTCACATGGAGGCAATAAGCGATAGGAGGGGATTCGTCTCTCCCGGTATTGGGGATTGATGTTGCGCTGTGCTCGATTGGCTATAACAGGAAGTCCCTGGTCAGGGCTGATACAGAGATTTACTGGTAAGTGTTATCAGTAGTTTCTCGACCCGTTATGAGCCTCATATGGGCATGACTTATCAAGTTACTGGGGTCTGACGTTTACCACCCCTAAACTAGATATGCGGCGTATCAGACGAAGAGACCGGACTGTACGGTAGTGTTACTTATTGGATTCACGGGAGTATGGACAAGCTTGATTGTTGATCTTCTGATCGCTCAATACCCGGGTAGCCGTTACGTCCAGCCAGTACCGCTAACGGCTTGTGGGTGACTGATATGTTCATCACCTACTGCCGGCGTATTGACAAGTCTTTAGAGTCCTACACAGAGGCTTCCTAGCTCATGCGAAACGAAGTAGGGCACGTATGTGATATGTGCGGGACTGAGATTGATACGTGTATATGATACTGTATTCCAATCTCGCGATATAGGTTATATGTGATATAACCGGATTGTTGAATCAAGTGTTGATTCAATGATATGTTGTGTGTGTGTGTGTGTGTGTGAGATATGCATATAAATGATATTAGTCGGTTATATGCGATACAGCCGGGTTATTAAATCAAGTGTTGATTTAATAATTTAATGTGTAATTATATATTTGATATATTAATATACATTAACTAATATTAGCTCACTTAAGAATTTTTTTTCTCATTATACATTTAATATATGTGTGATATATGTTAATGTATTTATTTTGTGTCATGCTAGATGATACATTGGACTTGGGTGTATGAGACTTATACCATACTTAAGATAATGTGGGGTTTTAATTATTAAGGGAAAATCAAAATTAAGTGGTAATTAGTCATGGCTTCAAGCTTGGAGAAGCTTGTGGAAACCATTGACTTAGTCCACTAATTTTATTTTACTCTAAATATTTATTAACCTAACCATTATCTTTAGCCATGGTTTAGTCTTTACATGAGTTATATATGATATTTTCTCACCCATGGTTCAAGAGTTGATCACTTGTTCATATTCTTCATCTCCTTCATTTTGCTTTCTTGCTTGGAGTGAGAAAAGAAAAGAAAGAGAAAAAAATTATTCTAAAGTGAGCAAAATTCGTACTTCTCCAATCTATACCAAACTAGCCATTTAGTATAGGTTGTTTCTTCACTAGTTCATCTATTAGTGTAGAGGTAACTTGAGTTAGAGATTCTTTGACGTAGATCATCTTCGGCCTCGAAGATCCTTGAGCAAGCTCGTTCCTTTCACCTAGAGGAGCCAATGGAGAGTCTGGGACACCACTACTTAGAACAAAAATGACTCCTACACGGAGCTTTAGAAGTGAAGGACCGGTCTACAAAGGTTGTATTCCAAATTCACTTAGTGTAAAGTAGTTTACATGTTAGTAAAACCCTAATCCTCTACTTAGATCCTTGGTTATTGGTTGCTTAGCACTCTAGGTTTTTTAAAATTGCATATTAGATGCCTTAGAAAACATGGTGAGGGTGCTAAGGAACCCTTTATGATGTTCGGGTGGATAATACTAGTGGGCTTTGGTTTAAACCGGATCCTAGTATTATATTGATGGATTATTTTCGTCTCTTTGTATTCGTATTTTTCGGAATATGGATACGGGCATGTATATACGGATGAGGAGCATTCTTGTAATTTACTCAAGATTGCTTCTAGAAGAAGACACCTCATTTTGTATTTAATCTTTTGATTAAAAGATAAATGAGGTGGAGGTATGAGATGGAGGTTTACATTAAATGAAGTATGGCTCCAGGTGACTCATGAAGCATGCTTGATATTTTGGTAAGATATTTATCTTATGCATTATTGCTATGCTTCATTATTCATCACAAACTATCCATCTTCATTCTAATGTTCTTGCTTCACTCTCTTTTCTTCAAGCTCCCCTTCTTCTTCCTCATACCCTTTATGTCTCCTGTGTTGAGAAACCTAGGGTATTTAGAGACAAACTAATCCATCTTCACTCTCTACATCATCTAGGATATCTAATTTAGCGAACTAGATGCCTTAGTTATCTCGGATTTAAGGTTGGAGCTCGGACTATAGACTCTCGGGTGGATCGTCTTTAACTTGAGAGGACCGATAAGAAGGCCCGATCCGAGGAGCCTATGAAGAGGAGAATGACAGTAAGAAGACCCGAAGGATATGGTTCTATGAGATACAACTTTCTATCCGAATAGTTAATCTCATACAATTTTGCTAGTTAGGGGTTGGTATCGATCCTGAAGTTCAAGTCGGTGTTGCGAAGCCCGTAAAAATCGTTTTTTGGCAATTCTGCCTCCCGCGAACCCGCGGGGTCTACAACATCGACTTACAGTGGTATCAGAGCCTACTAAACCTTAACTAACAGTTTAGACAACGTGTAAAACTACGAAACCGAAATAACTCCGAAATATCGAAATCAAAATTCAAGTTTTTGTCAAATTTTTCGGAGGCTCTAAAATTTTTTTAAACAATTGCAGAGTGCTCTTCTCCTTGCCAGTAAAACACCCTAGAAAAATGAGACAATGAAACCCTAACTTGGCTGGCCAAAGTGCCCATTTTCCTGGCCTGGCCGGTCCAAGTATGAGGTTTGGGTTTGGGTTTTCTCTGGTGTTCTTGTTACTTGGATTTAGGGTTTCAGGTGGTGTTTGATTTTGCCAAAATTGAACATACTGTTAATTCTCTGTTGTGACAATACGGAGTATTTCGAAGTCGCGGTTTTAACGTCGTTAAACATGTTTTAGTTGTTATATTTGTTCGTAAACTTCCGCTAATTGCTATACGTCGGTTAGTTGGGGGTTGTACATATATGTGATGTTGGTTTGTGTAAATTGAATATTAGATCGTCGCGGATGAATAGCCCGGGGATGTGAGAAGAGAGTTTTCTTTCTTTCATTCGATTTAAATTGTAAAGTGATGTAATATTATTTTGCGGGGCACATCCGGGTTGAGGTTGTAGCCGCCCTTGTATTATTTCTTTTACTGTTTTCTGTTCCTAAGATAGACCCAAGGCGGGGTACACAAACTACCGAGTTCTTTGAAGTGCCGAGTGGCATACTCATTTTACTGAGGGAGGTTGCTTCACATCGAGAATTTGGCGGGTAGTTTGCCGCACCCGTAGGGGTCTTGGGTGGGGTTTGGCTATTCATCACGACAGTGGAATCCGTCTTTCGTTACAGGCTTAAACGAAATGCGGAATTTCTAATATATCCAATATGTTCATCTGTGATTTGGAATGCCTATTCTTGCGTGAGACGAATGGATATATTATATATGCTATATAATAGACGTTGCTTATGTTTTGTACCCGCGCTAGTCCAGTCCCCGCTCTGGCGTTAGTTAAGTAACCTGACGGTGTAAGACGGGGCCCAGTGGCGAATGTGGATAGCATAAGCGTACGTGGTATTTTCGATTCTTTCTGTAATGGTAGGTGTAAATGATGGGACTGCATTATATGTTTAATGCAAAGCAAACAAACCAAAGCTGAATCGTTGGAAAAATTTCAAAACCACTCGGTTTTTTCAAAAAGCAAACTTTTAAATGCGGAGCTTAAACCACTCCTTTTAAAGCTATCATGGTTCCTTCAATTAAATCAAGTTCATTACATTTACGGTTTCGCCAAAACCAGCCGTAGCCCTCCGTCATTTCAGCTAGATATTCAGTAGTATTCAAACTATGTATTTTGACCTATGCCAAGGCATAGTGATTGGTAGCTGCTGAATATTCATCTGTTGTATAGATAGATGCGTTGGTTTGGGGAAGTTGTACTACTATTTTGGCCTTCGTCAAGGGTATGTACGGGTGGGTTCAAATTAACCTGGAAAATGACGTGTAGAACTTGACTTGCGACTTATGATATGTTGGCCTTCGTCAAGGTCATAAGAGCTTGGGGCAAAAATCCACATCGGGAGTTTCTAAAGAAACTGAAACTTGCTAGTGTTGCATACTATTTGGAGTGTGATAATTTTGGTAGGATTCCTTCAAGATTATCACACAATGATATTTGAATCCCGATCCTACTGTGAGTATCCGCTGCTCCTCGGGAGATTTTTTCACTAAACGATCAATGCTATAAACCAAGTAGGTTTCTAGAACGGTGTTAGTGGGGCTATGCCTCCAGGGAAAAGAGATTATGTAATTAAGGAACTTCGCGAAAGCGTTGGAAAACCTCCCTCGAAGTACCAACATCAGCCTGGCTGAAAGGTTAAGCAGGTATTGTAGGGTGAGATTAATCCTGACTAATTCTTCTTTTATGGTTTGAGGAAGGATTCGAGATACAGTGGGAGCCATCCTGTTTAGATAAACTAAAAACCAATCTAAACTTGCAAGAGCATCATGCTGAGTGTTTCTCCTCTATCTCCTAATTGCAGTAATCAGATAACCAGACATAGGTTACAGCTAGATAATAAATTGACCGAGCCAGACTATACTGATTGACAAAGGTTTTTCCAGATGTCCATTACCTATGACAAGCTGGGCCACCTCCTTACTACTAAAGACCCCGCCGTCCCAGATCCAGATTCCACTGTCGTGGATGTTGATATCCGTAAGACAAGGAAAAAAGACAGTGCGAATGCCAAGTACCTCATGTTGGCCTCAATGGATAGTGAACACAAGAGGCAGCATGAGAAGATGGACTTACCTTCTATCTTCCTCCATAACAAAGAATTATATGGAGAGAAATCTCGTATCGCAAGATATGAGACCTCAAAAGAATTGCTTCAAGCGAGGTTGGTTATCGGGTCATCAGTAGGGGACCACGTCCCTACAATGATCAGCTATATTAAAGAGCTCACGGACCTGGGGACCATGTTAGAGAACGAGTTATGTACTAACTTGATTTTATAGTCCCTCCCATCTACTTACACCATGAAGGAAACCAGGGAGACACCCGTTCTGCTTATTAGGGAATCTTCCTCATCTACATCTAAGGCGAAAGCCAAGGGAAAGAAGAAGAAGGCCTTCACCAAGTCGATAGGTGGTGTCAGTAAGGTAGAAGGAAAGGGCAGAGCAAAAGTTTCGGGGCTAATAGTAGGGAAGGAGGAATATTTCTATTGTCACGGGAAGGGGCATTGGCAGAAAGAATGCAGGGCTTGGAAAGCCAGAATCTTGGACCCGAAGCACGTTGTAGTTTCGGCTTCGGGTGTGTTTATGATTGAAAACTGTATGTCAATTAACTCTACTTCCTGGGTACAAGATACCGGATCAGGATCTCATATCTGTAATTCATTACAGGCTTTGAGAAACCGTAGAGTTATCAGGACAGGTGATATGATTCTCACAGTTGCTAACGGAATGAGTGTGGACGCTGTATCCGTAGGGGAATATCATCTAGGATTGACAAGTGGGCAGATATTGATTTTACGTAACTGTTTGTGTGTACCTAGTCTAGCTTGTAATATCATATCTGTATCTTTACTTTCTAAAGAAGGATATGATTTTACATTTGTAAGCGATGTGGTCCACATCCACCTTAATCATGGTTTGATTGGGTCAGGTACTCTAGAGGACGGTATATACGTGTTAAATCAAGCTCAGGTTTTCAACGTCCAGAACACACTTAAAAGAAAGTCTCCAGAATTAAATCAGGCTTTCTTATGGTATTGTAGACTGGGTCACATCAATGAAACACGGTTGACGAAGTTACATAAAGAGGGATATTTGGATTCGTTCGGATATCAGTCTTATGCAACTTGTCAATCATGTCTCATAGGAAAGATGACAAAGACTTCGTTCACTGGATACGGGGTAAGAGCGAGCGAGCTCTTGGGACTCATATACAGCGACATGTGTGGTCCAATGTCTACATGTGCACGAAGTGGTTATTCCTATTTCATTACTTTTACGGATGATTTATCTAGGTATGGACATGTCTTCTTAATAAAACATAAATCCGAGGCCTTTGAGAAATTCCGGGAATATAAGAATGAAGTTGAAAAATAAACAGGCAAAAGTATCAAGAAACTTAGATTTGATCGAGGTGGTGAATACCTAAGTGCCGAGTTCCTGAATTACTTAAAAGAGAATGGAATTCTCTCTCAGCTTACTCCTCCATACACACCTCAACATAATGGTGTATCGGAAAGACGGAACGGAACTCTATTGGATACGGTACGTTTTATGATGAGTAACGTTGAGTTACCACGATCCTTATAGGGTTATGCACTAGAATCAGTTGCATATCTTTTGAACAAGGTTCCTACCAAGACTGTGCTTACCACACCATATCAGATGTGGAGTGGGAAAAAACCCTATCTTCAATATCTGAAGATATGGGGATGTTCAGCTTTTGTAAAAAAGCAGCATGCGGAAAAGCTCGAGGCAAGATCAGTACTGTGTAAGATTGTGGGATACCCAAAGAACTCCGGGGGTATCTTTTCTATTATACAGATGAACAAAAGGTCTTTGTTTCTCGTCAAGCCCACTTTTTGGAAAAACAATTTTTAGAAAAAGAAACTAGTAGGAGCGCAATAGAACTAGAAGAAATTCCAAAACCACAAGCTATTACTGAAAGTATGGTAGAACCAGAGATTTCGAAAGAATAGGACATCTCCGCGCCACTCCGCAGGACTAGTAGGCAGTCTCATCCGCCCGAGAGATACCACGGTTTTCTCATAGATGGGGATAGAGAGGATTGCATCATTAACAATGATGAGCCAACTAGCTTCCAGCAATCCATTCAGAGCAGTGACTCGGTAAAATGGCTGGATTCAATGTGGACCGAGATGGAGTCCATGTACACCAATAAAATATGGACTTTGGACATTGCTCCAGAAGGGGCAAAACCCGTAGGCTGCAAATGGATCTTCAGAAAGATGATTGGTATAGATGGACAGGTTGAAACCTATAAGGCTAGACTTATTGCAAAAGGTTTTCATCAAAGACCTGGTTTGGACTATGATGAAACCATTTCTCCAGTGGCTATGCTCAAATCCATTTAGATCTTTCTTGACATTGCTGCCTTCCACGATTATGAGATTTGGCAGATGGACGTAAAGACCGCTTTTCTAAATGGAATTTGGAAGAGTGCATTTATATGGATCAGTCAGAGGGTTTCATTCAGAGTGGGAGCAGCGGGAAAGTGTGCAAGTTGCTTAAATCCATTTATGGATTAAAGCAGGCATCGCGGAGTTGGAACATCTGTTTTGATGAGACGGTCAAAGAATTCGACTTTATCAAAAATCCAGATGAACTATGTATCTATAGTAAGATTGTTGCGAGAACTGTGGTATTTCTCGTCTTATACGTGGATGACATTCTCTTGATAGGAAATAGCATTTCTATGCTACAATCAGTAAAAGGATTCTTGTCATAGAGGTTCTCCATGAAAGACCTGGGTGATGCCTCCTACATTCTTAGGATCCAGATCTATCGTGATAGATTTAAGAGGATGTTAGAACTTTCGCAGTCCAGGTACATTGACACCATACTAAAGATATTTAGTATGGAAGATTCTAAGCGTGGTAGTCTACCCTCTTGTCACGGAATCACCGTCTCCAAAGAGATGTCACCCAAGACTGATTTGGAAAGGGATCGCATGTCACCTATACCCTATACTTCTGCGGTAGGCTCTATAATATATGCGATGTTGTGTACCGGACCAGATGTTGGTTACGCACAAAGTGTGGTAAGCCGGTATCAGTCAAACCATAGGGAGAAGCACTAGATAGCAATAAAGAATATTCTCAAGTACCTGAGAAGGACTAAGAAGATGTTCTTGGTGTACGACGGAAAAGAACTCCAGATCGAGGCCTTTGCTGACTACAGCTTCCAAAGTGACAAGGATAACTCCAATTCCATATCGCGTTATGTCTTTACCCTCAATGGACTGGCGGTCTGTTGGAAGAGCTCTAAGCAGGATACCGTTGCTGACTCGACGATAGAAGCGGAGTATATCACTGCTTGTGACGCCGCGAAAGAAGAAGTTTGGATGAGGAAGTTCCTAACCGAATTTCAGGTGGTTCCGTCCATTGTAGATCCAATACCTCTGTATTGTGACAACAACGGCTCTATAGCTTTAGCGAAGGAACCCAGGTCCCATCAGAAGTCCGGACATATCTTGAGGCGGTACCACCTGATCAGGGAGATCGTTGATCGCCGGGAGATCGAGGTGAGGAGAATAGATACAGAGAACAATACTGCAGATCCATTCACAAAGGACATCCTTTAAACACAGTTTGAGAGGCTATTCGAGATGATAGGTCTACGATATACCAATACATGACCTTAGTGCAAGTGTGAGATTGTTAGTGATGTATGCCCTAGATGCCATTATTGTATTATACTGATTTGTATATTACATATTGGAAGCTTGGGATATACACGGATATAGTAACAATCTTGCTCGAAATGGTAGTATGCTACCTGATTTGTTTCAATCTCAATATTTGCATGTGTTTTTTTAGCATATCGCTTATACATATTGGTAGAGCCTTTAGAATCTTTGCTTGATTACCAGCGTTGTGATAGAAGTCACACTAGTGGGAGCTGGGTAGTCTATAAGCACATCCTTATATAGGTCACTTGTCGTACGATTATCGAGACGGGGTGTCGATACTCCAGAGTAGACTAGTGTATACGCTTTTCATCCCAGTAGGGGAGATGATCTGTCCCACAGCCATTAGTATGACGTACCTGAAATAGTATGTAGGTGCTCATTGGGTTATGAGTACACTGGACAGGACTCGTAGGGAGCTGCTGGTGGGTATAATACCTATCGTCGGGTAGTAGTTCCCAGGTGACATGAGTACAGCTTAGTCCATTGACTTGACACTGCTACTTCGCCTCGAGTGTGTTCCCACTATTCTTAGATTACTACCCTACCATGGCTCAAAGGAGTCGTGCAAACAGGTAGTAGTTGGGTGCGGTCCCGAAGCACTTAGAGGCAGTGGCGGTTAGATAGGATTCGACTCTCCCGGTATTTGGGCTTGATATCGCGCTGTGTTCAGAAAGCTATTACACAAAGTCCCTGGCCAGGGCAAGTGAGATTTACTGGTAGTGAAAGGATTCTCTAGCACCATCCTAGGGTTTGGGTTGCATCACAAATGTTATATTAAAATTTTAGGGGGTGCTAAACAATAACAACCATGAATCGAACTAGAAAATTAGGGTAACAACATCAAGTATCACATACAAATAAGTGTCTAACACTAAGAGGTAAGTAATACACCCTTTATAGACCTCCTCTTATGACTCCTTGGATCAAGTAGGGTTTGAACCGGTTCGCTTGAATTCTTCAAAATCCACGACGATCCACCACGAAGTCCCTTTGCTCAAGCTCCTAGGTTCACTTGATCTTTGAAGAAGTAGAGCAAATAACCTACACTAGTGGGCTAGACTAATATAGATTGGTGATGTGGGTTTGGATCACTTAAAAACCTTTTCTTTTTATGTTCTTCACTCACTTTTGAAACCGTAGAGAGCTTGAAGGAGGAAGAAGAAGGAGAGTGGCTTAACTTGACTCAAGTGATAATAATATGAACATAATCCAAAGAGAGTAAGTTAATTATGTCATCCTTAACCAAGTTACAAAATATCTAGATATTTTGAGGCTTGAGTTTAAGCAAAACTATGAGCTACAAAACCATGGGATACAAAACCATGGGCAATGAAACCATGGTATTGACTTTAGTCAACACAAGAGAAGAGAGTTAAATAGTCAACCATGATTTTATTCCCATTTTGCTTTTCTTAAATTATCAAAATATATAAATATTTTACCATGTGAGTCTTGCAATGCCCCCACCAATGTATCATCAACCATGACATATGTATGCTTGCATGTGTGCATCCATATCAACATATCCATACACTCATGCATGCATCATAAAGAAATATGTTTTAATAAATGATCTAAAGGACTTAATATTAAATCAACACTTGATTTAATAACACAGTCATATCACATACGACCCATCCAATAGTAAACGCCCGATTAAAATACGATATCAAATACACGCATTTAATCGAGCTCTCGCGCATATCCCATATGCACCCCACATCTTTTCGCCTGAGCTAGGAGACCCCTTTGTGGGTCTCTAAGCTCGTCAATACGCTAACAGTAGGCAGTGATCACATCACATACCCACAAACCGTCAGTGGCACAAACTGTACGTAACGGCTCCCAGGTATTGAGCGATCAAAAGAAACACAAGCGAACCTGTCAAAACTCCTGTCGAGCCAACTGGCAACACTTACCGTACAGTCCGGTCTCTTCGTCAAATGTGCTGCATATAGAGTCTAAGGATGGCATCGTTGACCCCAATAACTCAATAAGTTATGCCGGTATATGGCTCATAACAGATCGAGAAACTACTGATAACACTTATCAGTAAATCTCATCATCCCTGGCCAGAGACTTCCTGTTATAGCCAATCATACATAGCGCAATATCAACCCCCAATACCGGGAGAGACAAAACCCTTCCTATCGCTCATTGCCTCCATGTGCCTCGGGACTGTACCCAAAATCCACCTGTTTGCATGACTCAGTAGAGCCATGGTAGGGTGGAGATCAAAGTACAGTGGGAGGACACACAAGACTCTATGACGATCTCGGGTCTACAGACTAACCTGTATCAGTATCACCTGAGAACCGCTATCCGACGATAGATATAATACCACATAGGAGTTCTCGGCGAGTCCGTTCAGTGTACCCAGTCTCACTGAGCACCCGTATACGGTCTTTGGTGTCACCACACCAATGGATATGGGATCATCCATCGCCCATCATATGGGACAAGTAACGTATACGCTAGTCTACTCTGGAATATCGATGCCCCATCTCGATACACCCACAACTAGGAACATTTCAAGGATATGCTTATAAACTACTCATGTCCTACTAGTATGATCCGCATCATAATCTCAGCAGTCAAGCAAATATACTAAGGGCGTTATCAACATGTACCAAATGAGTAAGATGCATGATCAAATGAACATGTCAAAGATAAAGTACAACCATATCGCATACTATCTTGTCGAGCAAGAATGTCCTCTGAATACACACACACACTATCATATAATGGCCTCTAGGGCATACATATATCCAACAATCTCCCACTTGTACTAAGGCCAATTATTGGCGTATCTCATACCCAATATCTCAAAAAGTCGCTCATGTTGCGGCAGAGGGAGGACCTTGGTGAGTGGATCCGCGGTGTTATTCTTTGTATCTACTCTCCGAATCTCGATCTCGCGGCGATCAACTATCTCCCGGATCAGATGATATCGCCTGAGGATGTGTCTGGATCGCTGATGGGACCTGGACTCTTTGGCCAATGCCATAACCCTATTATTATCACAATACAATAGTATTGGATCAATAATGGTTGGAACTACTCCTACCTCCGAGATGAACTTCCTCATCCAGACGGCTTCCTTGGCAGCATCATTTGCAGCAATATACTCAGCTTCCATCGTGGAGTCTGTAACGGTATCCTATTTGGAACTCTTCCAACATACCGCCCCTCCATTGAGGGTAAATACAAACCCTGAGATAGATTTGCTGTCATCCTTATCACTCTGGAAGCTCGAATCGGTAAAGACCTCCATTTGGAGATCTCCGTTACCATACACCATGAACATTTCTTTAGTCCTTCGCAAGTACTTAAAAATATTCTTCACAGCTTTCCAGTGATTCTCTCCTGAGTTGGATTGATACCTGGTTACTACACCCAGTGCATAAGCTACATCAGGGCGTGTACATAATATCGCATACATTATAGATCCTAGAGCAGAAGCGTAGGGTATAATGCATATGCGAGCTCTCTCTTCATCAGTCTTTGGGCAAAAGTCCTTGGAGAGAGAGACTCCATGGCTAGCGGGTAAGGCACACCGCTTGGAGTCTTCCATACTAAATCTCTTTAGGATGGTGTTAATGTACCTGGTTTGGGACAATCCCAACAACCTTTTAGATCTATCCCTGTAGATCTTCATGCCCAATATGTACGGGGCATCACCCAGGTCCTTCATGGAGAACCTTTGTGATAAGAACAGTTTGACCAATTGTAGCATAGGAACATCGTTTCCTATCAGAAGAATGTCATCCACGTACAATATGAGGAATATGACAGTACTTCCTACAATCTTCTTATAAACACAAGGTTCATCTGGATTTTTGACGAAATCAAACTCTTTGATAACATCATCAAAATAGATGTTCCAACTTCGTGATGCCTGCTTTAATCCATAAATGGATTTAAACAACCTACATGCTTTCCTGCTGCACCCACTATCAATGAAGCCCTCTGGTTGATCCATATAAATGCATTATTCTAAATCACCATCTAGAAAAGCAGTTTTAACGTCCATCTGCCAGATTTCATAGTCGTAGTGAGCAGCAATATAAGTAGGATCTGAAAGGATTTAAGCATGGCTACAGGAGAAAAGGTTTCTTAATAGTCCAGTCCTGGTCTTTGACGAAATCCTTTCGCCATAAGCCTTGCCTTATAGGTCTCCACCTGCCCATATACATCGATCTTTCTCTTAAAAATCCATTTGCACCTTACGGGTTTTACCCCAGAGGGTACAACATCCAAAGTCCATACTTTGTTGGTGTATATAGACTCATTTCGGATCTCATGGCATCCAGCCACTTCACAGAATCACCACTTGTGATAGCTTGCTGAAAACTGGTAGGGTCATCAACATCCATGATGCAGTCTTCTCCATCACCATCAATGAGAAAACCGTAGTATCTCTCCGGTGGGCGAGAAGTCCTACCAGATCGACGGAGTGGCTGCGATTCATAAGTTTCTGTTGCAACATTAGGTTCAACCAAGTCATCATTTGTAACTTGTGTCTCTAGAACCTCTTCTAGATCTACCACATTGCCATCATTATTATTTGGAAAAATCTCATTTTCTAAAAATGTGGCATGTTGAGAAACAAACACCTTTTGTTCCTCCTTATGGTAGAAAAGATACCCAAACGAATGTTTCGGATATCCCACAAATATACACTTGACCAGTCATGTCTCGAGTTTGTCTGGATTCTACTTTTTAACAAAAGCCGGACATCCCCAAATGTGAACTCGTTTAAGAGATGGTCTTTTCCCATACCATATCTCATATGAAGTGGTAGACATGGTCTTGGTTGGAACTTTGTTCAACAGAAAAGCTAAGGTCTCCAATGCATGCCCCAAAAGGAGAGAGACAACTCAGTAGCACTTATCATGGATCGCACCATATCTAATAGGGTGCGATTCCGCCACTCTGACACACCGTTATGTTGTGGTGTGTAAAGGGGAGTGGGCTGAGAGAGAATCTCATTCTCTTTTAAGAAGTTCGAAAACTCTGTACTAAGATACTCTCCACCTCGATCTGATCGAAGTATTTTGATGCTCATTCCTGTTTATTTTTCTACTTAAAGTTTGTACTTCTTGAATTTCTCGAAAGCTTCAGACTTGTGCTTTAATAAAAATACATGACCGAATCTCGAGAAATCATCTGTAAAATTTATGAAGTAAGAAAAACCGCCTCTCGCATGTGTAGACATTGGCCCACATACATCACTATGTATGAGGCCCAAGAGCTCAGTAGCTCTTTCTCCGTGTCCAGTAAATGGAGTTTTGGTCATTTTCCCTTTGATACAAGACTGACAAGTCGCATAAGATTTATACTCAAAAGGATTTAAATATCCATCTTTATGAAGCTTGTTTAGTCTTGTTTCATTAATATGACCAAATCTACAATACCAAAGAAAAGCTTCATTTATATCTAAAAATTTTCTTTTATTTGTGTGTTATATGTTGAAAACTGTATGTTGATTTAGGACATATATCCCGTTATTAAGTATACCAGAACCAATCAACTCTTGATTTAGTTTAATATTCATAACATTTGCTACAATACAAAATGATATCCTTCATTGTCTAACAAAGAAACGGATATTATATTACAAAGCATGCTTGGTACAAAATAACATGGGTTCAAAACCAATATACAACCCGATGGCAACCCTAGGTGATACTCTCCCACTGAAACTACATGTACATTAGAACCATTTCCAACTCGGAGAGTATGATCACCGGTCTTCAAAACTCTCCTATTTCTCAACCCCTGCACAGAATTGCAGATATGAGAACCCGAATCGATATCCAATACTCAGGAAGCAGAGTTTATAGAAAAACGGTTTTCAGTTACGAACACACCTGAAGCAGAAGCATCACCATGCTTCCTTTTCTTGAGATCAAGGTATTCAGTACAGTTCCGCTTCCAGTGCCCCGTCTTCTTGCAATAGAAACATTCTCCTTTTCCCGACTTTTCAACCTTGGATTTGTCTCTTCCTTGTGCCTTCTTGATTCCACCTCTCGGTTTGGTGGATTTCTTCTTATTCCTTCTCTTGGCCTTGGATTTTGGGACCGAAGAGGAAGATTGTCCAACAATCAGAGAGGGAGACTTCGCTTTATGCGTGCTCTCCGTATTTCTCAACATATTGAGAAGTTCGGGTAGTGACTTCTCCATGTTATGCATGTTGAAGTTCACTATGAATGGAGCAAAAGCAGAGGGAAGAGACTGTAGAACAATATCAGTATATTGCTCATTCTCTATTGTCCATCTGAGGCCCTCAAGCTCTTCAATAAGAGCTATCATCTTCAAAACGTGATCTCCTACTGGTGAGCCAAGAGCCATCCGCATCTGAAACAGCTTTCGAGACGCTTCGTATCGTAAGATACGAGATTGCTCCCCATACAACTCTTTTGTATGGAGAAAGATGGATTGAACATCCATCTGCTCGTGCTTCTTTTGATGTGTATTGTCCATCGATGCAAGCGCGAGACATTTGGCAGTAGCACAATCAATATCCTACGTTTTGCGGATCTCTTTATCCGCAACAGAAGATTCAGGGCCTGGGCTGGGAGGGGAAGAGGCAGTGAGGACATATGATACTTTATCATATGTGAGAGCAATTTTAATGTTCCTCAGCCAATCTTTATAGTTCCCACTTAGCTTATTTTTCTCTAACAGTAGCTTAAGTCCAGGCATGGTTATCTGCCATTAGGAGAGAGAAAAGAATACACTCAGTGAAAGCACTTGTAAAGATCAGATTGGTTATTTATCTTATCTAATCGATATCTCCCACTGCTATTATCAAATTTTCCTTCAAACCTTAAAAAGAAAATTTAGCCAGAATTAATTACATTCTACAACTTCACTAACCGTTAAGCCAGGCCAGTGCCGGTACTTCTGAGGGAGGTTCCCCATGCTTTACATGGACCTAATTAAAATAAACCTCATTTTCCCAGAAGCGTGGCCCCGTTGACACCTTTC
Source organism: Agapanthus africanus (assembly GCA_030015575.1). Taxonomy (NCBI): domain Eukaryota; kingdom Viridiplantae; phylum Streptophyta; class Magnoliopsida; order Asparagales; family Amaryllidaceae; genus Agapanthus; species Agapanthus africanus. The sequence continues at coordinate 74,318,972 of JASDDO010000028.1, forward strand.
TAGACACCTAATGAGTTAGCTAATTGTAAAGTACAAAACACTCCCGGGAGCAACTTTTGCTCACAGTGGGATTGGGATCCTACTATCACATAGAAGGTAAGCAATCTCATTGCAAATTTCAACTCTTGAAACTCCCGATATGGTTTTTACCCCTAGCACTCATGACCTTGGCTATGGTCAACATATCATAAATGTTGGGTATAGTGCCCTCAGAGTCAATTATTGGATCACAGGTACGTGATTGCAATGATTGAGGGAAGACCTATGCCTGTAGGACAGTCTTACTCAAGATGATAGTATGCTATTTGGTTTATCTTTATCATCGTGTACTGCTTTAGGTGACCTTACAGGTCACTATTGCGCATTGATAGAGCCCTTAGGATTCTTGCTTGACGGCCAGCAGTATGATGGCGATCATATACGTGGGAGCTGGGGTCTATAAGCACATCTTTAAAAGGCCCCTAGTCGTGGGAGTTTTCGAGACAGGGCATCGATACTCCAGACTAGACTAGTGTATACAGTTGAACCCCGACGAGGGGCGGTGGCCGGTCTCACAAGCCACTGGTGTCAGTTGGTTCACCTAAGATGTATACAGGTGCTCATTGGGTTATGAGTACACCGGACAGGACTCGCCGGGAACATGCTAGTTGGTCTTATACCTGACGTCAGATAGAAGTTCCCTGGTGACATGTGTACAGGTTAGTTCATCGACCTGAGATCGTCATTTGTCTCGTGTGAGTTCCCACTGTACTTTGATTACTACCCTACCACGGCTCAAAGGAGTTGTGCAAATAGGTTTTAGTTGGGTACAGTCCCGAGCCACATGGAGGCAGTGAGCGGATCGGCAGGGGTTCGTCTCTCCCGGTATTAGGGGTGAGATCGCGCTGTGTCTGGGAGAGCCATTACACAAAGTCCTTAGCCAAGGCAGGAGATTTACTGGTAGGTATTCCAGTAGTATCTCAGGGTGTTCTGGGCTACACTCCGACACGACTTGTACCGCTTTTGGGGGTCTGACTTTTACCAACCCCCTAGGCCCGCCATGTGATGCTCATAGACGAACGGACCGGACTGTACGGATATTGTCACTGACAGGCTCAGTAGGGTGTCAGGATGAGTTCGCTCATCGACGTCCCTTTTGGTCAATACCTGATAGCCCGTTACGTACGGCTAATACCTCTGACGTGCTAGTGGTTAAATCCACAGCCAAAGTATTGACGAGTCTTTAGTGTCCCCTACAGACAGTTTTTCAAGTTTCGGGCGAAACGTTGTAGAGGCCGTATGGATTTATGGCAGGGTTCTAACGTACGCGTGCACTTGTGCACGTGTTATGGTTCGGACGGATAATACTAGCGGGCTTTGGTTTAAGCCGGATCCTAGTTTTGTACAGTGTAGATTTTGTCTCATTGCATTTTTATTCGGTCGGAATACAAATGCAGGTATGTATATACAGTCGTGGGGTTTTCCTGTAATTTATTACCGGATCACTTTTTGAAGTTGCCAGTTTGCATTCCGTTTCGGCCATTTTTCCTTTGTTTCTTCTTAGCTGAAATTCCTTTGATGGGAGGGGCTTATTTGCAAATGTGCAAATTAGCAAAGTGGAGGGTGTTTCTTGTAAGTGGTTGGTTCATGATGGTTCAAGCATCCTTTGACTTCTTTTTGTTCAGGATTTCTTGCCTTATGGAGAAGTGATTGAAAAGGACTTTGGAAATGACATTCTTCATGATTATCACCCATTCTCTTTCTTGCATTATTTTTCTCCCTCCTCTTTAAGGATGGCCGGCCACTTGATTGGTGAGCCCTCTTGGGTGTGGAAAAATTAGACTCTCATTTGCTTACATCAAAATTCCATAGCACATCTCCATAGTTGATTTCTCCACCTCCATCCAAAAATGGCAACTTCATAACCCCTCGAGACATAGCATTCTACACTCAGTCTACAGCAATCTTGGACACGTCGGCTAGCCAACTTCGTGTCTGAGTTGCCTTGGTTCAGATGTGGGAGCCCGTAAAAAGACACGGTGATGTGGTGCCCTTTCCGACGAGGAGATCGAGACCGGAGATTCCGCATGAAGATCGAGATGGTGGCTGAAGACTGAAGGATACGGATCGCTTGGTATAGCTCTCTACCCTTTCTCCAATTAGCTAGTAGCAGGTTAATGGTACGATCTGGGTTTATAGTCCGCGGTAGCGCCGGTTTCTGTTTAAAGAAAAGTTTTTGTTTCCGCATTTTGGCCTCGTTCAGACGGCCGGGGTGCCACCGTGCACTTACAATAAACACTAGTCAAGTTCTACCCATCATTTCATGATTAATTAGACCCACCCACATGACCCTTGGCTATAGTCAACATAATCATGTGACTGTCCTAATTAATCGCATCATATGCTGTGTAGGAAGACATCACTTAGCTACCTTACACTACGCCTTGGCTATAATTAATATACGTAGCACGAATACTAAGTACCCTACTTCCTAAAATGACGGAAGGCTGCGAATAGTTTTTAAAAAAACCTTTAACACTTTGAACTTGATATCTTTGTAGAATCTAATGGCTTTAAAAGGAGTGGCTTAAGCTCCGCAATTTGAAAACTTGCTTTTTCATAAAAAGCCGAGTAGCTTTCAAATCTGATTCTACAACATCTTTTTAGGTTCCTTTTTGTTTACATTAATCTCATTAATATAGTCCCATCATTTAAGTCCTTAAACTATTACAGAAAAGAAACGAAAATAGAACGTACGCTTATACCATCCGCATTCGCCACAATGTCCCGTTATATACCGTTAGCTTACTTAACTAAACGGCATAGCGAGGCGGGACTAGCGCGGATGCAAAACATAAGCAACGTTTATTATATATCATATATATAATAAATCATTCGTCTCAACATATAAAGTGATCACATCACAAAATATCAACAGTAGAAGCACATATATGAAAATACAGGATATACTAGGAGATCCGTATTTTGTATTTAGCCAACAATAGAAAATACGGATTCTACGGTCGTGATGAATAGCCAAGCCCACACCATTAGACCCTTACGAGAGCGGCAAGTGACCCTACCAATTCTAGAGTTTAGGAGACCCGGTCTCGACTCCTCGAGATGGCCTCCTACTGAACCCTAGAACCCGGTCACTTGTGCTCCCCTCCTCGGGTCTATCCTAATGCGGAAAAGTAAATAATATACAACAATGGTGACATCATCCTCAACCCGAAAGTGCCCCAATAAAAGAATATTATATACAATTAATTTTACATGAATGAAAAGAAAAACTCTCATCTCACATAAAACCCCCGGCCATTCATTCACGACGATCCTGTACATCATATCTCAGCAACACATAATATCACATCTCGTCAACGAAATTAAGTATGCGTACCCCAATTGTCGTTGATATATAGCAACGAAACCGGCGATATACCACATACTACGCTTACAGTCGCAGAAAAGAAAACGAAAAACTACAACAATTGGAATCAACACTGCCTTTAAACATCATAAACCCAGAATATCACATATTCTGGATTTCATGCCTAATGATGCAAATATTATATTTAGGTCTCAACTATGAAAACACCTTTTCAAAAGAAGTCGGGTAATTCAACAAAATTCCCGATTCTACCGAGACCAAAATATTAGATTTACACGCAACTAATTACTTTCACAAAACTAATTAGTATAGATTCCAATTATTGTATCACATTCACAAATATCTAGACAATATTAAACGTTTCGATCGAATTAACAAACACCCACAAATTACCTCGAGGCTCAACACTTGAGCAAAGCTAAAACACCCAAAACACGCCACAACGTCTATGGACCAACCGTAGAAGGGTCAACCCTTGCCTCACCTATGACGCCATGGGACAACGGAAAATCCTAAGGTTTGGCCGTGGTTCCATGGTCATAGAATCGAGTTAGGGTTACCTTCCTCTAGAGGGTCTATGGGGTTACTTGCATGAACTTTTAAATATCTTTAACTTGGAAAATTCCAACACTTGGAAAATTTCCAGCGAGAGCAATGAGGGGATGATTGATGATTGCTCGAACTGTTAAATGCCATCTAAGTTACCCAAAACAATGTTAAAGTTACGACTACGAAATACTCCGAATTAGCCCCTAAGCAAAATTAACATCACGTGAAATTTTGGGCTAAACAAATAACACCTGAAACCCCAAAATCTACAGACCAGAGCACCAGAGGAAAACGAGACTGATTGGAGGCAGAGAGGCCGGCCAGGCCGGAAAAATGAGCCATGTGCTCGGGTGAAATCCGATGGATGGGCCTCGTTTTTCTCCAGTGTTCTCAGTGCATCACATACAAACTTCTGCCGTTGCTAAAAATATTTTTCGAGCCCATTTTAAAATCGACAGAGAGCACTCTCTAAGGTTTCAAAATATCGTATTTTTCGGAGTTGTTTCGGTTTCGTAATATTTAAAATATCGTCTAAGTTTCTAGTTTGGCTCTGATACTACTGAAGGGATTCTCTAGCATCATCCTAGGGTTTGGGTTGCATCACACATGCTATATTAAAATTTTAGGGGATGCTAAACAATACCAACCATGAATTGAACTAAAAAATTATGGTAACAACATCAAGTATCACATACAAATAAGTGTCAAACACTAAGAGGTAAGTAATACAATCTTTGTAGACCTCCTCTTGTGACTCCTTGGATCAAGTAGGGTTTGAACCGGTTCACTTGAATCCTTCCAAATTCACGATGATCCACCAGGAAGTCTCTTTGCTCAAGCTCCGAGCTTCACTTGATCTTTGAAGAAGTAGAGCAAACAAGCTACACTAGTGGGCTAGACTAATATAGATTGGTGATGTGGGTTTGGATCTCTCTTAAAAACCTTTTCTTTCTATGTTCTTCACTCACTTTTGAAACCCTAGAGAGCTTGAAGGAGGAAGAAGAAGGAGAGAGGCTTAACTTGACTCAAGTGATAATAATATGAACATAATCCAAAGAGAGTAAGTGAATTATGTCATCCTTAACCATGGTTAAAAAATATCTAGATATTTTGAGGCTTGAGTTTAAGCAAAACCATGGGCTACAAAACCATGGGCAATGAAACCATGGCATTGACTTTGGTCAACACAAGAGAAGAGAGTTGAATAGTCAACTATGATTTTATTCCCATTTTGCTTTTCTCAAATTATCAAAATATATAAATATATTACCATGTGAGTCTTGCATTGCCACCACCAATGTATCATCAACCATGACACATGTATGCTTGCATGTGTGTATCCATATCAACATATCCATACACTCATGCATTCATCATAAAGAAATATGTTTTAATAAATGAGCTAATGGATTTAATATTAAATCAACACTTGATTTAATAACCTGGTCATATCACATACGACCGGTCCAGTAGTAAACGCCCGATTAAAATAAGATATCAAATACACGCATTTAATCGAGCTCCCGCACATATCCTATATGCACCCCACTGTTGGATATAGTGCCCTCAGAGTCAATTATTGGATCGCAGGCACGTGATTGCAATGATTGGGGAAGGACCTATACCGGTAGGACGGTCTTACTCGAGAGGTTTGTATACTATCTGGTTTGTCTTTATCATCGTGTACATGCTTTAGGTGACATTGTAGTTCACTATTACACGTTGATAGAGAATAGTATGCTACCATGGTTTGTCTTTATCATCGTGTACTGCTTTAGGTGATCTTATAGGTCGCTATTATACATTGATAGAGCCTTTAGGATTCTTGCTTGACTACCAGCAATATGATGGCGATCATATATGTGGGAGCTGGGGTCTATAAGCACATCCTTAAAAGGTCCCTAGTCGTGGGAGTTTCGAGACTGGGCATCGATACTCCATTAGTAGACTAGTGTATATAGTCAAGACCCCGACGAGGGGCGGTGGCCGGTCTCACAAGCCATTGGTGTCAGTTGGATCACCTAAGATGTATACAGGTGCTCATTGGGTTATGAGTACACCGGACAAGACTCGCCGTGAACATGCTAGTTGGTATTATACCTGACGTCAGATAGCAGTTCCTTGGTGACATGTGTACAGGTTAGTTCATCGACCTGAGATCGTCATTTGTCTCGTGTGAGTTCCCACTATGCTTTGATTACTATCCTACCACGGCTCAAAGGAGTCGTGCAAACAGGTTTTAGTTGGGTACAGTCCCGAGCCACATGGAAGCAGTGAGCGGATCGGCAGGGGTTTCGTCTCTCCTGGTATTGGGGGTGAGATCGCACTGTGTCTAGGAGAGCCATTACACGAAGTCCTTGGCCAAGGCAGGAGATTTACTGGTAGGTATTCCAGTAGTATCTCAGGGTGTTCTGGGCTATACTCCGACACGACTTGTACCGCTTTTGGGGGTCTGACTTTTACCAACCCCCTAGGCCCGCCATGCGATGCTCATAGACGAACGGACCGGACTGTACAGATATTGTCACTGACAGGCTCAGTAGGGTGTCAGGATGAGTTCGCTCATCGACCTTCCTTTTGGTCAATACTTGGTAGCCCGTTACGTACGGCTAATACCTCTGACGTGCTAGTGGTTAAATCTACAGCCAAAGTATTGACGAGTCTTTAGAGTCCCCCACAGACAGTTTCTCAAGTTTCGGGCGAAACGTTGTAGAGGCCGTATGTTATATGGCGGGGTTCGATCTTATACGTGCGGTATTGCACGGATCATGATCGGACGGATCATACTAGTGGGCTTTGGTTTAAGCCGGATCCTACTATTAGATTTGTTGGATTACTTTAGTATCATCGCATTCGCATTCAGTCGGAATGCGGGTGCAGGTATGTATATACAGGTGAGGGGTATTCTTGTATTCCGTCACGAGTTTACTTTAGATGTTGCCGGATTTTTTTTGTTGGACCAAACATTTGGATTAATGTTTGGATGGTGGACATAATGAGCTAGAATTTCATCATGAGATGCATTAAATGTGACATGGACATATATTATGACTCATGGTCTCTTTTTTATGATAAATGTCACATTAGTGGATTGATTTGTGTCTTGATTTGATGAGAGGAGAGAGAGGGGCAGCCAAGGGTGAGGTTGGCTCTCATATTATTCTACTCTCTCTCTCATTTATCAACATAAGAACAACAAAAGAAAAGAGCTCTCTTCTTCCTCTAGCTCATTATCTCCATCAATGGCTTCATCTCTAACCTCCATCCAAATCAATGGATGCAAGAGACAAAGTGATCACAAACATTCTCTACAACACCTTGGACACGTCGGCTAGCACTCTTCATGCTCGAGTTGCTTCGGATGAAGCGGGAGCCCATAAAAAGACTCGTAGATATGGTGCCCTTTGTTGGGGTAAAAATTTACACCCCGGTTGACCAAGTCAAAATCAAAGTCAACCCCAAGCCAAGTGGGCCCAAGCCCAGATCCAGTGGGCCCATACCCGGGTCGAGCCCGAACATGAAGCGGCCGGCCTCCCCCACGCCAAGATAAAATTTTTGTAATAAATAATTTTGTTGCATTTTCTTTTATTTTATTTTCGGATAAATGTAAGAAAAATAGGCATAAAGCCAAATTTTTGTAAAGCCCATGGCTTATGTGCAAAAAAAAATGGCACATGAGCCACGGGATAGGCAAAATGCCATTTTGTGAAGCCCAAGGGGCTATGTGTAAAATGTATGGCTTATAAAGGCAAAGATAATGAAATATCTCAACAACTTTTTCTCTCTCCAAAAAAAAAGTTTTAGATCTGAGATCTTTCTTCCTTCTCCAAGGTTCCAAAACCTTCTTCTTTCTTTTGAATTAAATCAAGAGTTTTACTCTTCCTTGTTCAAAACAAATTAGTTTTTCACCACAAAACCCACATAGGGGAACTTGGATCTATCAGTAGATCTCAAAAAGAAGAGATTTTTAGATCTCACATCTCTTGAGCCAGCCAACAGAGGAGGAAGGAGAAGAACCCATTTCCCCAACCAAAACATTTTCCCTTTGTTCAGGAGTTTAACTCCACTAATTTCTCTTTCGAGAGTTTTTGGGGCTAAAAGCCCTCCTTTTTCTCCAGCGCGCAGAGCTCGTGCGCAAAGCGCCCACGTGCCGACACGTGGCGCGCGCGCTTGCGCACCAGCGCGATGCGCAAAGCGCCCACGTGCCGACACGTGGCGCGCGCGCTTGCACACCAGCACGCTTGCGCTCCCGCGCGCAGCGCTCGTGCGCAAAGCGCCCACGTGCCGACACGTGGCGCTCGCGCTTGCGCGCAGCGCTCGTGCGCAAAGCGCCCACGTGCCGACACGTGGCGCGAGCGCTTGCGCTCCTGCGCGCAGCGCTCGTGCGCAAAGCGCCCACGTGCCGACACGTGGCGCGCTTGCGCCTGAGCGCACAGCACCTAAACGCACAGCGCCCAAGGTGCTGCCCCACGCATCCTTTGGATGCCTTTTCCCCTTTATTTATATATATATGTATATATATATATTTGTATACAAATGTACACATACACATACTCCGCAACATTCTCCCCCTCCAAAAAAATTTTCGGGTCGGGGCGCTGCCCCGAACCCCGCAAGTGGGCTGCTAGCCCCCTTGACCCCCAGCCCGCTATCCAGGTAGCGGGACCCCCGTAAAAACTCTGCGTGGCTCTCGATATATCCAAAACCCCCCTTTCAAAACAGAACACACGCACACCGCACATTGGGTTCGCATGACCAGTTTAACCCGTTAATCGGAGGTTCCCTCGCCCCAAAGGCGAGGGGTAATTAACGGCAGCTTAGTCCGCGGCTGCCGGAGATTCGGATCCCCACAATCATTAAACCCCGGCCTACCCTAGGCAGGAGGAATCTGTAGTACGCCTGACAAGCGTGCGCGTATTCCCATCTCACTGGGGTGACGAAAAACACCCTACAGATTCTGGCACGCCCGGTGGGACCCAATCTCTCCTCCCATATTTCGGGTTAAACGTTCATGCGAACTCAATCAATACACATATCGATTGCCTATACTGAAATGATGTTTTCTTTTCGTGCAGCAATCAAATTTCGACGACAATGTCTCCCAAGACGAACTCAGCTTCCAACGTGACCCTGATTCCGTACGTGGTCAAGATCAACGCTCGTGTGGTTCTCCCCGCGAGCCTCAGTCGACAGTGGGAGGAACCGCCCCGCCAGTTTGGCTCCGTCATCATCTACCCTGCCGGGAGCGCTCATCTGGCGGAGATCCCGGCGGAACAGGCAGCCAAGCCGGTCTCGAGGGGCAAGAGGCCGAATTTCGTAATCGCCAAGGCACCACAACCGAAACTCAAGACGGTGTGTGAACGATTCTCTGGTGCTCCAGCGGGGGGCAAGAACTCCGGTACAAAGGGCAACATCCAATGTTGCGGACGAGCTCACGCGATTACTCCAACAAATGCACAATCGAGCGTATCTCCAAGGCCTTCCATCGCCCGGTCTGCGACGTCTTCCCAAAGAGTTGAAGTCTGCCAGGTGCTTAGAACAGAAAAGTTAAGGCAGAAGCGGCTCAGGTATCGAGCCAACAAGAGGGCCAAGGCTTCGGCCAAATGGAACCATGTGAAGTTCCAAGTGCAGGGTTTCCCCGCGACGACGGCTGAGTCGGACGTAAGAATCAGCAATTCCTTCGAGCCTCTGAAGTGGGTTCAGAAAAACGCCATGACCGCCAGAATCAAGAAGACAGCGGTCCGAACAGTGCCACAAAGAGACGTGTCCCGGCCCCAACGGAAGAAGTATGACACTGTCTCATCAAGAGTCTATCAAGCGCTCTGTGCCGCACGAAAGCAGCGGGGAAAACCCAAAAAAGATGCGCCAGCACCATTTAAGAACCTGGTTAGGCCAGCCGCCTTCAATCGACTACCAGCTACCGAAACAAGGGGGTCAAGACAGCAATCCATGAAATCAGCTGCCAATGATAGAAAGACGGCCGGATATATCATCCATACAGTCTATATGGCGGGCGGGCGCCCCAGCGACAACCTTCGCAGCAAAAGCAAGGACGGGGCCACCACATCCCAAGCCCAATCTAGCCTGAATATGGTTGCCGCCGCCCAAGAACAGCCGCCCCCGCTAGATGAAGAAAACCCTCTCGATGAGGATGATAGGCAGAAAGACCCCTCGGTCCATGCAGAGTCAAGCTCGGACAGCGAGGAAGAGCCGACTTTCCGCCCCAGGACTGCGGAGCAAGAGCTGCTTCAAGAGCTTCGAAAACAGCTCAGGAGCAAAGATAAAGAGATGGCCAAGCTCTATTCGAAGATTGACGACTTAACGAACGTGGTGATGCAGCTTACGGCTCAAATTGCTCGAGCACCTCCCAATCAAGCACAAGCCGCTACTAATCAGCCGGGTGATGACAATCCGAGGCAGCCAATGCCTGTTCCTTTAGGACCAAGACTGGTCGAGCCGCATGAAAGCCGGCCGCACTCCGCTTCTGGGGACGCCTTGGCCCCTGATAGCACTATCCCGCTAACACAGGATCGGATAATGGATTTGGTCACCAGCAAGGTTAAAACATTGGTGGCCGAAGCTGAAGCTCAGAAAGAAATCGGCAGTAGTGGCCGGCCATATCCCGCGCAATACGATCTGATCGAGTTCCCAAGCGGCTATGTCATTCCTAAGTTCGGAAGATTTGATGGAACGGGGAATGCAAATCAGCACGTTGCCCACATCAAAGCATCGTGCGGAAATACAGGGGGCAATGACGCGCTCCTTCTTCGTCAATTTGTCAACAGCCTGACCGGTGTCGCTTTCGACTGGTACGCGAGCATACCAGACGGGTCCGTCATTACCTTTGCCCAAATGGAGTCTCTGTTCCGGCAAAGATTCATGAGCGTCAGTGATAAAATCTCCATTGCCGACCTTGTGAGGACCAAGCCGGGGAAGAATGAAAGCAACACTGACTTTATTGCCCGATGGCGTAATCTCACGGTCAAGCGCGAACCGCCGCTGGAGCAGGACCAGTCCGTCAGCCTTCTTATTGGGAACCTCAGCAATTGGATGGTCCCATTCTTGTGTACAGCGGGCCTCAAGACATTTCAGGAGCTAACCAAGAAAGTCCAGATGCTGGAACGCTCGAAGCAAGAGTCCCCGCCGGACTCTCAGAGAGACAAAACCTGGAAAAGCAAGCGGGACGACAACCGTAGAAGTGGGAGTTCCAGCAGTACCAATGTCTTCAATGCGTCCGAAAATGAAGAAAAGCGAAGTGCGGGCGAATCCAAAACTAACCGGTCTCGAAAGCCATTGCTGGGAGGAGATGGGCCCACCCTAGAGGAGAAAAAGAACAAGGTTTACTCTTTCAGAAGGGACAAGGTTCGCAAGATATTTAAAGATGCCTTGAACAACGGCCTACAATTGCCGGAGTCGAAAAGACCCCAAGAAGCAAAAATGACCGACAATCCTCTGTATTGCCCGTACCACCGAGTAGTGAGCCATGCGATCGAGGATTGCTATATCTTCAAAGACTGGGTCGAGAAGCAGTACAAGGCTGGAGAGATCGAGCTGTCTAAAAGCGTGTTGGTGAACAACCAAGTTGCAACCACCAACTTTATACAGACAGAAGTTGAAGCCTTCTGGGAGCAGATAGCCGAACCCGCTGCCCCGAGAAATGAGATGGACTCATCGCGGTCTCCATGGAGTACGCACATATCTAATAAGACGAAGAAGATGCTAAAGCTGCTTCAGAAAGAGCCCAGGATGGAATGGGAAGGACAGAAGAAGCCTACCAGTCCAGCTGCCAATGCGGCTCCATCAGGCTCAAAATCCAAGAAGCTCAAGAAGAAGAAAAGTGCAGCTCGGCGCAAAAAAGAGTCTGCAGGGAGATCGACCATTCAAAAATATATCGATTCCCTCGAAGAATATGAACAAAGGGAAAGAACATTGGTACAATTGAAGGAGTTCTTCCCTGTGCAAGCGGCTGAAATTCTGGAGGAGTTTGAAGAAGACTCCAATGAAGAAATCCCAGTAGTGACCTGCTACGCCATCCATCTTGGCAGTGACTCCGAGGATGAGCTCTGTTTTCCTGAAGAGGATGAGGAGCTCGCCACAACGGCCAATCAAATCCAGCTTAGAAGCGGCAGGGCTCTACCGCCAAATCAGGGCAACGCCCCAAAAGGGAAGGAAAAACAAGTCGCTAATGAAGAAGATGGCAGAGAACCGATTGACGAAAACATAAGTCCTTCCTCGGTGGACTACAATGTCTTGGCACATCTCCGGAAGCTTCCGTCTCTCCTGAGCATCTACGACGCCTTGGTCCTATCTAAGGAGCTTAGAGATGTTCTCATTCACGCTCTACAAAACCCCGAGCGGTACCAGGCTCACATTGCGGAAATTAATATGAAAGAAGCCCAACACGCTTTGTATGCCACCGCAGTCACATTTAAGGATGAAGACTTGCTACTGGGAACGGCTGAGCATAATCGGCCGCTTTACGTGACCGGGTACAGCGACGGAGATCGAATTAATCGCATATTGATTGATCCGGGGTCCTCAGTGAACATAATGAACTTGCGAACTCTGAAGAGTTTGTCAATGGACGTCCGACACCTGTCAAGGGAAAGGATTGTCATTCAAGGCTTCAACCAAAATTGCCAGTAAGTTCTGGGGTCTATAGCTTTGCCAATCAAATTCGGGGATCTGCAAACTGAAGCTAAGATATACGTGATCGACGCCGACACGTCTTATAAGATTCTCTTAGGGCGGCCGTGGCTCCACGATTACGGCATCATTCCGTCAACTCTCCATCAATGCATGAAGTATACTAAAAATGGCGAAGAAAGACGCATTGACGGAGACATCCAGCCGTTCGGTGTGCATGAAGTCAGGTATGAAGATTCTCGGTACTTTATGAACCACCAAAATGCTAAGCCACAACTGACTGAGGATAGACCGGCCCCAAGACTCAAAAGCAAATCTGCGCCGGCTGTCACTTTCAAAAGCAAAAATACCCAAGTGCGCCCGCATTTCGGCAGCGACACTGATGAGTCCGATGCTGGAAGCCCGTCCTCCCGTAAAACTCGCCCTCGTTTCGGCAGTGATACGGACGAATCTGTTACCGAAGGCCCATCTAGCAGCAAAGTCCGCCCTCATCTTGGCAGTGACACTGAAGAGTCAGAAGAAGAGGACCTGCCGTGCAACAGCTGTGCAGATTGGCCCCCCATGCAGCAAGCGAAACTACGAGAGACCTTCGAAGTCGCAGAAGGGTCCCTAGCCGTCACAAGGGTGCCGGACCAGATGTGCAAAGAGCTCGATGCATTGTCAGTCTCCACCGTGGACCAGCTGAAAACTTTCTACGTCCCCGGGAGGAAAAATGGATAGAAGGGCATCCTGTTTTACGGGTCAACCCCCGTTGTGCACCCGGACGATCTTTCTATCGCGTGCCTTCCCTATGAGAGAGGCATAAGAGCCGTCCTCAATCCCAGATACTATGCGCCCGAGATGCAGGAATACTTTAAGAAGTGCGGATGCCGGTTATATCAAACAGAGTCCGAAGCAAAGTTTTACGAAGGGCTATGGTATCCGCCCCAGGTCCGAGCACTCATCGATGGACGAATTCCAGATAGACGGGGCATAGGCTACATTCAAACTGATTCCAAAGCATGCTACATGATCCATGTTGGTGAGGCCAGCGAAAGATCAAATGGTGATGACGAGATAGCCGAGCCAGAAGAAGCTCCTCAAGAGCTCGAAGATGGTGGACAAGCAACCTTTGACGAGCTAACCGAGATTGACTTAGGAACGCCCGATAATCCAAGGCCGACCTACATCAGCTCGCTCTTGTCAGAGGAAATGAAAGCGCAAATAATTGCCCTGCTGCATGAGTTCGTCGACTGCTTCGCGTGGACATACAAAGAAATGCCTGGCCTTTCCCCTGAAGTGGCTGTGCATAAGCTGGCTATATCTCCTGATGCTAAGCCAGTCAAACAAGCCCCTCGAAGAATGAGAAGGGAACTAGAAGAAAAAGTCATCGAGGAAACCAAGAAGCTCATCGATGCCGGCTTCATCAGGGAAGAGAAATATGCCGACTGGATCGCATGCATAGTCCCAGTGAAGAAGAAAAATGGGCAGATCCGAGTTTGTGTCGACTTCAGGGACCTCAACAAGGCATGTCCTAAAGACGACTTCCCGCTACCGGTCATGGAAATGATGGTCGATGACACCTCAAATTACGAGTTGTTCACCTTCATGGATGGCTCGTCTGGATACAATCAGATCAAGATGTCGCCTGAGGATGAGAAGCACACAGCATTTCGAACCCCGATCGGAATATATTGCTACAAGGTGATGCCGTTCGGATTGAAGAACGCAGGTGCTACATATCAAAGGGCAATGACTAATATCTTTGATGACCTAATCCATAAAGTCGTCGAATGCTATGTTGATGATCTGGTCGTCAAAACTAAAGCCAAGGCCGACCACATCCAAGATCTTAGGACCGTTCTCACCAGACTGAGGGAATACGATCTGAAGATGAATCCTCTGAAATGTGCTTTTGGAGTGTCATCGGGAAAATTCCTGGGTTTTATAGTCCGGCATCGAGGGATCGAAGTTGACCCATCAAAGATAAAGGCCATCATGGAGATGCCCCCTCCGAAAAGTCTGACGCAGCTGAGATCATTTCAAGGCAAACTTGCTTATATAAGGAGGTTTATCGCAAATTTATCGGGGAAATGTAGGCCCTTCTCAAAGCTCATGAAGAAAGGAGCTCCTTTTATCTGGGATGCCGAATGTCAAGCAGCGTTCGAAAGCATCAAACAATACTTGTTGCACCCTCCAGTGCTGGCCGCTCCCATTCCAAATAAACCGCTGATTCTCTACACTGCCGCGCTAGATGAGTCACTCGGTGCGCTCCTTGCCCAGAATAATGAGGAGGGAAAAGAAAATGCCCTTTACTACCTCAGTCGAACTCTAGTCGGGGCGGAACACAACTATTCCCCAATCGAGAAGCAATGCCTGGCTCTGATATTTGCTGTGAAGAAGCTGAGGCACTATCTGCTTGCTCATCGGGTTATGCTGATCTCCAAGGTCGACCCGCTCAAACACTTGATTACCAGAGCGAGCCTAGCCGGCAGAATGGCAAGATGGGCTGTTATGCTACTTGAGTTTGACATAGTTTACACTCCTCAGAAAGCAGTAAAAGGTCAAGCTCTTGCAGACTTCCTCGCTGCTCATCCCATACCAGAAGGGTCGCCGCTAAATTGTGAGTTACCCGACGAACAAGTGCTGCACCTCGAGGAAGATGAGCCATGTTGGGAGCTCTACTTCGATGGAGCCTCATCAATAAGGACCTCCAGTAAATCAAGCGTCCCGGAGATAAAAGCAGGGATAGGATTGGTGTTTATCACACCATCAATGGGAACCCTACGGCGTTCTTTCGCTCTCACCGAGCCTCAAACGAACAACGAAGCTGAGTATGAAGCCCTGATAGCTGGTTTGGAACTCGCCATAGAAATGGAAATCCGTCGGCTACGGGTTTACGGTGACTCCCAGGTTGTCGTCAACCAAGTAAGCGGCGACTATAAGATATACAAACCCGAGTTAGCTCGGTACAGAGGCCGAGTGGTGGAACTCATGAAATGGTTCACTCATATCGAACTAACGAGAGTCCCTAGAGCGTTGAACGGAAAGGCTGATGTACTCGCTCACTTGGCCAAAGAGCTGGCTGATCCTGACATGGACGAAATTCTGATCACAGTCAGGAGCCGGCAAATTCTACCCCAGGTCTCTCTACGAGAAGAGGAAAGCGTGGAACAGAAGAGCAGTCCTGCGGAAGAAGCTTCGATCATCCAAGACGAGCCCGATTGGAGAGAACCCTTCGTAGAGTACCTCCGATACGACAAGCTGCCCGAAGAAAAACCTACGAGGATTCAGCTGAAGAAGAGAGCTCTCCGATACATGTTTGTAAATGACACGCTATACCGCAGGTCATATGACCAACTCTGGCTCAGGTGCCTGTCATCGGCCGAAGCCCAAAAAGTCATGAAAGAAGTTCACTCAGGCGTTTGCGGTGCTCACCAATCTGGCCCCAAGATGCGACTGCAAATTAAACGGCTTGGGTATTATTGGCCCACCATGATACGGGACTGCGGAGAGCATGCAAAGAAATGTTATATCTGCCAAATTCACGGTGATTTTATTCACAAGCATCCCAATCCATTGCATCCTACGGTGGCGTCGTGGCCCTTCGAAGTCTGGGGCACCGACATTGTTGGCCCAATTGATCCTCCGTCATCCAAAGGCCATCGGTTTATACTGGCCGCCACAGACTACTTCTCCAGATGGGCTGAAGCTGTCCCGCTAAAAGAAGTCAAGACAAAAGATATTCTGACATTCTTCCAGCATAACATTCTATACCGCTTCGGTACACCAAGAAGAATCATATCTGACAACGGGCCTTCTTTCAAGAGCTTCAATGTCTCAACGTTCGCTACTCAGCACAAGATAGACTGGAGATATTCCTCCATCTATAATCCAAGAGCCAATGGGCTAGCCGAAGCCTTCAATAAGACTCTATGCAAGCTCCTGAGGAAAAATGCTTCAGCCAACAAGAGAGACTGGAATCTCAAGCTTCACGAGGCATTGTGGGCATATCGTACCACGCACCGTACTCCAACTCAGTCCACTCCATACTCATTGCTCTTCGGAGTGGAGGCGATCCTCCCCCTCGAAGTCGAAGTTCCAAGCTTAAGAATGGCCGTTCAGCATGAGTTGACAGAAGAGGAAAACGTGCTCCTTCGACTTGAAGAACTCGATGCCCTCGAAGAAAAGAGGCTCGCGGTGCAGCAAAACCTGGAGCTATACCGAGCCCAAATGTCACGGGCCTATGACAAGATAACTCGTCTCCGCGCTTTCAAGAAAGGTGAATTGGTGTTGGTCCTCAAGAGACCGATCATCCCCAATCGACATGCCAAGGGAAAATTTGAGCCAAACTGGGAAGGACCATACGTCATTGAGAAAGTATTCGACGGAGGATCTTACCAACTAATAAGTGCCGAGGGAGAAAGGCCCATGCCACCCATCAATGGCCGATATCTCAAGAAATACTACACATGAATGCTCTAAGTCGCAGGCGAATTGAGCACATCAGCCCTACGGTCTGGATCAAACATCCTGCAAAACCGTATACAATCCACGGGCGTAAATGACCCCTATTTCTCCCAAATCCTGCCGGTGAGACTACTTTTAAAGTCCCACCAGCGGCAAAAAAAAGAAAAAAGAAAGAAAAAGAAAAAAAAAGAAGAAGAAGAAATAAACGGTATGTCCACAAGCAAAACGGGCACGGATGAAAACCCGAAAGGGCTCCGTGAGTAAAAACAGCAGGACTACCGGCAAGTCTGTGAAAACCCGAAAGGGCGCAAACTCGTGAAAAGAGATAAAATACACTCGCAAAGTCCTCTCGACCTTGTGAGGAGAAAACCCCTGCGTGAGATCCTTACGACTCACAATGGAGCAACACACTTAGGAATCCTCACGATTCCTAAGGAGAAAATACACCTGCGGGATCCTTACGACTCGTAGGGAGAAAATGCTTTATGGGACCCTCACGGCCCATAAAATTGAAAAGCCTTAGGTGATAGGGACCCAAACCTGTCTCCTAAGCCATCGTTCCCCAACGGGCAACGGCGAATGATGAGTCGCTCCTGGTACCACATTCCAGTCCAGCGATGCAGATGCCAACAAAGCCCTGAAATTATTCCGGCCCTACGGTCTGGATCATACATCCTGCAAAACCGTATACAATCCACGGGCGTAAAACAATCCCAACCTCTCCCAAGTTCTACCGGTGAGACCACATTCAAAGCTCAAAAAAAAAATAATAAATAAATAAATAAATAAATCCTCCCGGGGCAAATGATGAGTTGCTCCTGGCATTATACCAGTGCAGCAATGCAGATGCCAAACAAAAACCAAAATCCCAAAATCCTCTAAATGACAGATGATGATTCGCTCCTGGTACCATATTCCAGTATAGCGATGCTGATGTCAACCTAAATCAAAATCAACAAGTCAACTTTCACTCCGACACCGCAAAAAGTGGAGCAAGTCAGAATCCAATCTCGACGCCGCAAGAAGCGGAGCAAGTCAAGTCTACCCCTGGCATTGCAAGAAGCAGAGCAAGTCAAATCAAGCATCGACCGTCCACGTCGCTAAAATGGCAGAACCGACCGTCCACGTCGCTAAAAGGGCAGCATCGACCGTCCACGTCGCTAAAAGGGCAGCATCGACCGTCCACGTCGCTAAAAGGGCAGAACCGACCGTCCAAGTCGCTAAAAAGGCAGCACCGACCGTCCACGTCGCTAAAAGGGCAGCACCGACCGGCACCGACCGTCCAAGTCGCAAAAAGGGCGGAACCGACCGTCCACGTCGCTAAAAGGGCAGCATCGACTGTCCACGTCGCTAAAAGGGCAGCACCGACCGTCCAAGTCGCAAAAATGGCAGCACCGACCGTCCAAGTCGCAAAAAGGGCAGAACCGACCGTCCAAGTCGCAAAAAGGGTAGAACCGACCGTCCACGTCGCTAAAAGGGCAGCACCGACCGTCCACGTCGCTAAAAGGGCAGTATCGACCGTCCAAGTCGCTAAAAGGGCAGCACCGACCGTCCAAGTCGCAAAAAGGGCAGCGCAGGATTCCTACAAAGCGGGAACCAGATAACTCCGGGCCAGGGAAAACGTCTATCACGGACACTCCGTCTCGGAGACATGTCAAGCAACGACCGTCCATGTCGTAAAAAAAGGGCAGTGCCAGCTTCCCAAAAAGCCGGAACCAAATCAAGTCGCCTCCACGTGAAAGAAGATCCATCAATTTCATGCACACGATCCACATATGTGGTGTGCATTTATTGATGGGGGGCAATTTGTTGGGGTAAAAATTTACACTCCGGTTGACCAAGTCAAAATCAAAGTCAACCCCAAGCCAAGTGGGCCCAAGCCCAGATCCAGTGGGCCCAAGCCCAGATCCAGTGGGCCCATACCCGGGTCGAGCCCGAACATGAAGCGGCCGGCCTCCCCCACGCCAAGAAAAAAATTTTGTAATAAATAATTTTGTTGCATTTTCTTTTATTTTATTTTCGGATAAATGTAAGAAAAATAGGCATAAAGCCAAATTTTTGTAAAGCCCATGGCTTATGTGCAAAAAGAAATGGCACATGAGCCATGGGATAGGCAAAATGCCATTTTGTGAAGCCCAAGGGGCTATGTGTAAAATGTATGGCCTATAAAGGCAAAGATAATGAAATATCTCAACAACTTTTTCTCTCTCCAAAAAAAAAGTTTTAGATCTGAGATCTTTCTTCCTTCTCCAAGGTTCCAAAACCTTCTTCTTTCTTTTGAATTAAATCAAGAGTTTTACTCTTCCTTTTTCAAAACAAATTAGTTTTTCACCACAAAACCCACATAGGGGAACTTGGATCTATCATTAGATCTCAAAAAGAAGAGATTTTTAGATCTCACATCTCTTGAGCCAGCCAACAGAGGAGGAAGGAGAAGAACGCATTTCCTCAACCAAAACATTTTCCCTTTGTTCAGGAGTTTAACTCGACTAATTTCTCTTTCGAGAGTTTTTGGGGTTAAAAGCCCTCCTTTTTCTCCAGCGCGCAGAGCTCGTGCGCAAAGCGCCCACGTGCCGACACGTGGCGCGCGCGTTTGCGCTCGTGCGCAAAGTGACCACGTGCCGACACGTGGCGCGCGCGCTTGCGCACCAGCGCGATGCGCAAAGCGCCCACGTGCCGACACGTGGCGCGCGCGCTTGCGCACCAGCACGCTTGCGCTCCAGCGCGCAGCGCTCATGCGCAAAGCGCCCACGTGCCGACACGTGGCGCACGCGCTTGCGCTCCTGCGCGCAGCGCTCATGCGCAAAGCGCCCACGTGCCGACACGTGGCGCGCTTGCGCCTGAGCGCACAGCGCCCAAGGTGCTGCCCCACGCATCCTTTGGATGCATTTTCCCCTTTATTTATATATATATGTATATATATACATTTGTATACAAATGTACACATACACATACTCCCAACATTCTCCCCCTCCAAAAAAATTTTCGGGCCGGGGCGTTGCCCCGAACCCCGCAAGGGGGCTGCTAGCCCCCTTAACCCCCAGCCCGCTATCCGGGTAGCGGGACCCCCGTAAAAACTCTGCGTGGCTCCCGATATATCCAAAACCCCCTTTCAAAACAGAACACACGCACACCGCACATTGGGTTCGCATGACCAGTTTAACCCGTTAATCAGAGGTTCCCTCGCCCCAAAGGCGAGGGGTAATTAACGGCAGCTTAGTCCGCGGCTGCCGGAGATTCGGATCCCCACAATCATTAAACCCCGGTCTACCCTAGGCAGGGGGAATCTGTAGTACGCCTGACAAGCGTGCGCGTATTCCCATCTCACTGGGGTGACGAAAAACACCCTACACCCTTTCTGACGAGGAGATCGAGACCGGAGATGCCGTTAAGAGCTTGGGATGGTGGCCAAAGACCGAAGGACACGGATCGATCGGTATAGCCTCTCTACCCTTTCTCTAGTTAGCTAGTAGTAGGTTAATGGTTCGATCCGGATTTTAAGCATACGATAGCGCCGGTTTTCTAGTTTGAAAAAGTTTTCGTTTCCGCATTTTGGCCTCGGATAGACGGCCGGGGCGCTACCGTAGACTTACACCCACATCTTTTCCTCCTGAGCTAGGAGACCCCTTTGTGGGACTCTAAGACTCGTCAATACGCCAGCAGTAGGCAGTGATCACATCACATACCCACAAACCGTCAGTGGCATAAGCTGTACGTAACGGCTCCCAGGTATTGAGCGATCAAAAAAAACACAAGCGAACCTGTCAAAACTCCCATTGAGCCAACTGGCAACACTTACCGTACAGTCCGGTCTCTTCGTCAAATGTGCTGCATATAGAGTCTAGGGATGGAATCGTCGACCCCAATAACTCAATAAGTTATACCGGTATATGGCTCATAACAGATCGAGAAACTACTGATAACACTTATCGGTAAATCTCATCAGCCCTGGTCGGGGACTTCCTGTTATAGCCAATCGAGCACAGCGCAACATCAACTCCCAATACCGAGAGAGACGAAACCCCTCCTATCGCTCATTGCCTCCATGTGCCTCGGGACTGTACCCAAAAACCGCCGTTTTGCATGCTCTCTTGAACATTGTAAGGTGGAAATCAAAGCACGTTGGGAATCACACAAGACTCTATGACGATCTCGGGTCTACAGACTAACCTGTACCAGTGTCACCTGAGAACTGCTATCCGACGATAGATATAATACCACATAAGAGTTCTCGGCGAGTCTGTTCAGTGTACCCAGTCTCACTGAGCACCCGTATACGGTCTTTGGTGTCACCACACCAATGAATATGGGATCTTCCATCGCCCATCATATGGGACAAATAACGTATATGCTAGTCTACTCTGGAATATCGATGCCCCATCTTGATACACCCACGACTAGAAACATTTCAAGGATATGCTTATAAACTACTCATGTCCCACTAGTATGATCCGCATCATAATCTCAGTAGTCAAGCAAATATCCTAAGGGCTTTATCAACATGTACCAAATGAGTAAGATGCATGATCAAATGAACATGTCAAGATAAAGTACAACCATATCGCATACTATCATGTCGAGCAAGAATGTCCTCTGAATATATATATATATATATATATATATATATATATATATATATATATATATACTATCATATAATGACCTCTAGGGGCATACATATATCCAACAGGTAGATACTTCAGTAATTTCTCAGGGTGTTTTAGGCTACACTCCGGCATGACTTATTGCGCTATTAGGGGTCTGACGGCTACCGTCCTCCTAGGGCCGATCTGCGATACTTTTAGATGAACAGACAGGACTGTACGGAGATTGTCACAGATAGGCTCAGTAGGAGTTCGGATGAGTTTTCTCATCGGCCTTTTTATCGACAGATACCTGAGTAGCCGTTACGTGCAGCTAGTACTGCTGACGGCTTTTGGTTAAAACCACTGCCAGCGTAGTGTCGAATCTTTACAGTCCCACACAGAGAGTTTTCCTGCATCAGGCAAAAGATGTAGATGCCGTATAGTTTTACGATAGGGATTCGATCACATACATGTACTTATGCACGTATGATGTTCAGGCGGATAATACTAGTGGACATTGGTTTAAGCCGGGTCCTAGTATTATATTGATGGATTATTTTCGTCTCTTTATATTCGTATTTTTCGGAATACGAATACATGTTTGTATATACGGATGAGGGGCATTCTTGTAATTTACTCAAGATTACTTCTAGAAGAAGACACCTCATTTTGTATTTAATCTTTTGATTAAAAGATAAATGAGGTGGAGGTATGAGATGGAGGTTTACATTAAATGAACCATGGCTCCAGGTGACTCATGAAGCATGCTTGATATTTTGGTGGGATATTTATCTTATGCATTATTGGTATGCTTTATTATTCATCACAAACTAGCCATCTTCATTCTAATGTTCTTGCTTCACTCTCTTTTCCTCAAGCTTCCTTCTTCTTCCTCATACCTTTCATGTCTCATGTGTTGAGAAACCTAGGGTATTTAGAGACAAACTAATCCATCTTCACTCTCTACATCATCTAGGATATCTAGTTTAGCAAACTAGGTATCTTAGTTACATCGGATTTGAGATTGGAGCTCGGACTATAGACTTTCGGGTGGATCGTCTTTGACTTGAGAGGACCGACGAGGAGGCCCGATCCGTGTACGATCCGAGGAGCCTATGACGAGGAGGAGGACAGCAAGAAGACCTGAAGGACATGGTTCTGTGAGGTATAACTTTCTATCTGAGTAGTTAACTTCATACAATTTTGCTAGTTAAGGTTTAGTATCGATCCTGGTGTTCAAGTCGGTGTTGCGAAGCCCGTAAAAATCGTTTTTTGCGTATTCTGCCTCCCCGCAAACCGGCGGGGTGCACGACATCGACTTACATAACTAACTTGAAACATGGCATGCATGGTAATCTATATTCGTTAGTGTTTACCGATATTTTGTTATAACTCTATTGCCTGATGTATACCATGACTTGATTATGATGTAGACATATTACCTGACTGATTACACTATTCCTGACGTGCTTGTAACCTGCCGCACTGTTACTGTTTTGCTATCATGTTAATACCTATTTGCCTGTAATACTTACCGATGCCAACAATCTTGACTTATTGTCTTGATGGACGTGGCCTGTTG
Source organism: Agapanthus africanus (assembly GCA_030015575.1). NCBI lineage: Eukaryota > Viridiplantae > Streptophyta > Magnoliopsida > Asparagales > Amaryllidaceae > Agapanthus > Agapanthus africanus. The sequence continues at coordinate 74,342,154 of JASDDO010000028.1, forward strand.
TCTTGATAGACGTAAGCTGCACCTGCCTGTTTCTGTGTTGGCATTAGGCAGATATTATTCATACCTGACTTGGAAAACGAAACCCGGGAAAATGGGGAAATCAAAAGTGTAACTGAAGTATAACTTAAAAGGATGTTACATGTTTCTGTGGTTCCGGAGGGTAACGGAACAGAATCATTCTTGATTCATACATCTTGCATCCGTGATCCCGGAGGGTAACGGGATATATCTTGTGTCCGTGGTCCCGGGGGGTAACGGGATATATACTTTTGAGTTATATGGAGGAGTACATTAATTGGTTTCAAATACATATAGGATAGATAACTTAGAAATATGGACCCATAGAATACACGTGATATGTTTGACTACCTATATCTTGCTTGTTATATCAAATGTGACTGCTTTCGGTTATATTCATGATATCTCGCTCTCGCACATGGTATCTTATATAACATACTGTTCATATTATCAGTATGATATATTTGACGCACTGACGTTTGGGTTTTGCATGGCCTAGATACTTGACCTTAGCACAGGAGGACTGCGATTATTTCAACAGAATTGCCAATTCGTGTGAGGTATCCTACAGATCTAGTTCTTATTGATGGTTTAAGTATTCTTCATTTTCTTGAATCGTTATTGCTTCCGCTACTGTTTCCTGTCATCGTTTATGGTTATTGGATATGTGTAAAGATAGATAGTTATATTATTGTTCTTTATTACTGATTGACAGCCGTAATGTGACTATGAGAGGATAGTTCCTTATCGTTGGTAGTATGGTTGGCTTTGTTACGATCCTGAGTTATTTTTTGTATTTTGGGAAGCGGGATGTGACATGTATTGAATTCACCAACAGTGAATACCCAACCTTAAAAGGTTTTGTAATGGAAAGAACGCAGCTATTGAATGTGAACGTGGAAGCATTTTATTTAAGGATTTATATCCTATCCTATTCTTATGATGATGTCTTACTCTAGTTGTTAATTAAGGTTGAGAATTTAACTCTTAATGATGTCAAATGCAAAATTATTTGCGAGATACTCTGACAACATGTATCCTCTTGGGATATCACCTAAGTAAGATTGTCATGAGACCGTGGCTTCGGATGAATGGATGAAACCCCTATAACTCTCACAAGAATCAAGATATTGTTAGATATGTATGCCCTAGAGGCCATTATTGTATAGTGCTAGTTTGTATAATACATTTTGGAAGCTTGGGATATATATATACGGGTTTACGACAGTCTTGCTCAATATAGTAGTATGCTACTTGGTTTGTTTCTATCTTAATATGTGTATATGTTTCTTTTAACATATCGCTAATACATATTGATGGAGCCCTTAGGATCTTTGCTTGACTACCGGCGTTGTGATGGCGATCACATTAGTGGGGGCTGGGTAGTCTATAAGCACATCCTTATACAGGTCCCTGGTCATAGGATTATCGAGACAGGGCATCGATACTCCGGAGTAGACTGGTGCATACGCTTCTCGTCCCAGCAGGGGAGATGGTTTATCCTACAGCCATCAGTACGTCGTACTGGAGATAGTATGCAGGTGCTCGTTAGGTTACGAGTACACTGGACAGGACTCGTCGGGAACTGTTGGTTGGTATTATACCTATCGTCAGTTAACAGTTCCCAGGTGACATGAGTACAGCTTAGTCCGTTGACTTGACACTGTCACTTCGCCTCGAGTGTGTTCCCACTGTTCTTAGATTACTACCCTACCACGACTCTATTGAGTCGTGCAAACTGGCAGTAGTTGGGTGCAGTCCCAAAGCACTTGGAGGCAGTGACGGTTAGACAGGATTCGTCTCTCCCGGTATTGGGAGTTGATATCGTGCTGTGTCTAGGAGAGCCATTACACAAAATCCCTGGTCAGGGCAAGCGAGATTTACTGGTAGTGTTTCCAGTAGTTTCTCAGGGTGTTCTGGGCTACACTCTGACACGACTTGTACCGCTATTAGGGGTCTGACGTTACCGCCCCCCTAGGCCCGACATGCGATACTCTTAGACGAACAGACCGGACTGTACGGAGATTGTCACATTCAGGCTCAGTAGGAGTTCGGATGGGTTCACCTCGTCGGTCTTCTTATCAACATCTACCTGGGGACCGTTATATACAGCTAGTACCACTTGTGGCCTGTGGTTAAACCTGCTGCCAGCGTAGTGTCGAGTCTTTAGAGTCCCACACAGAAGGTTGTTCGCCTTTGGGCAAAACTGAGTAGAGGTCGTATGGTTTTACAACAGGGTTTGTTCACATATGCGTACTTGTGCGTAGTCGATGTTTGGGCAGACATTACTAGTGGGCTTTGGTTTAAGCCAGATCCTAGTTTTTGTTTTGGGATTGTTCTTGTCTCATTGTATTCGTGTTTCTTCAGAATACGAGTGCGGGTACGTATGTACAGTTGACAGAGGCGGAGAGGGAGACACCTCATTAGGGTTTTTGACCATTGACTTGATCCAAACCCTAATGAGAATGAGATATATGATTAATAATATTAATTAAGTATAATTGTATCATGGTTAGAATTGGTTTGACCATTTGACTTGTTGACTTACTTTGACCTAGATATTTTTCTTTTGCATAAGATGCTTCTTGAAGCATGCTTAGCATTAAATGTGAAATGATAATGGTCAATTCAACTCACCATCACAATTTGCTTAATTATTATTATTATTATCATATTTTTATCATATGAGAGCTTGGTTCTCTCATTCTCTTATCATCTTTCTCTCTCATGGTTTGCTCTCCCTCTTCCTCTCTAAAATATTTAATTTTTCATGTGTTGAAAATTAAAAGCTCTTGAGACTAAACCACAAAAATACTTCTCTACTCACTCTAGGGTTCTTAGTGTAGCAAATCAAGCACTCTAGTTACTTCATTGTTGAGGTAGGAGCTCAAGGTAGAGGCCTTCGGGTGGATCTTTCTTTGGCAAAGAGAAGACAGTGAGGAGGAGCCATCTACACCACTCCAAGGAGCTCACAAGAAGAGGAAGCAACACAAGAAGAGAAGGAGTTCAAGACCAAGGTATAATCATCTAACCTAGTAGTTAAAAACTTTTAGTTAGTTTGTTAGTTTTTGTTTAGCAAAGATCCTTCATGATTATTCTATGTTTCCTTGTTATAAAAATTTGTTTTTTACTCTTTCCGCCTCCCTGTAAGTTCCGGAGTGGGTAACATAGACCTTTCAGATACCATGCATGGCCGTAATGCGTAACCCGTTTTGAATACCCAAATTTTTGTTTCATATTGTATGTGTTTTTGATAAAGGATCGATCAACAAAATGTAGTTTTGTAAGGTCATTTAATGATACTATATTCTTGCGTTCTGGAGTTTTCTACACAAAGTGTAAGTTCAAGTTTTTATGACACTTACGTCGATATACAGTATTGTTAGATATTCATCTCGTAGTAGTCATAGTCATTATAATTTGCATCGAAATTTGAACTTTGTGGGTGAATTGTTGGAGAAAATGCACAAACTAAAGGAAAGTCCAAAGTTCCCATGGTGGGTTTTAGTCCCACATTGCCCATACATAGGAATGGGAAAGTGTTTATATAACACTTCTATCTTTTATTACACTGAGTCTAACAAAGTTCTCATGGTGGGCTGCCGCCGCCGCGGTAAGCTGAGTGGCGTGTGCCTTCACATGTGCACACGAATGCCTCTTTGAGTCCTGCTGGCAAAGTCTCCAGTATATTTTTTTACAGAAAATTACTTTAATATATTTTTGAAAAGATTTTTATTTTCACGAATGATTTTATGCGAACGGTATGACCAATGGTAGTTGCCTCTTTATAAACAGTTACGACGGTGGTTGTTGCCAATAGTTGTGATTATGGAAGTTGGCAGCAAATGGTTGCGATCGTTCGAGCGGTTGCAACAGTTGGAAAAGTTCCAACCATTTGGGAGGCAATTTAAGATCCTTCCTTGATGACAGAAAACCATACAATCAATAACAAAAAAAATTACTTTAATATATTTTTGAAAAGATTTTTATTTTCACGAATGATTTTATGCGAACGGTATGACCAATGGTAGTTGCCTCTTTATAAACAGTTACGACGGTGGTTGTTGCCAATAGTTGTGATTATGGAAGTTGGCAGCAAATGGTTGCGATCGTTCGAGCGGTTGCAACAGTTGGAAAAGTTCCAACCATTTGGGAGGCAATTTAAGATCCTTCCTTGATGACAGAAAACCATACAATCAATAACAAAAACACACACTCAAATTTCTTCTTCATTCTCATTGGATTCACAAGCATTAGAAGCATCTAACTGCGAAACAAAAAAGGGTACTAATACTACTTCGGCGGCTTGTGCAAGCCGGAGTATCAGAAGGTCTGGAGGAGTTGTATCTTGGATTGAATCGCCGCTATAAAGCTGCCAAGAGGGAGGCGATATTTTTCTTAGGTTAGTGCATTCAAGTGCATGCCTCTTCCCATAAACTTCATTTTCAAATTTGTGATCTATAAAGGTTAGAATTTTTATTTACTCAATTTTTTTCAGATATAAAACATATTAAACATCAAAAGATTCCAACAGCATGCTCGTAGGAATACCCAGGAGTGATTTAGGGGGAAAAACAAAAAAAATCTTATCATATATATTCAGCTGTCAACTAATTTTTCATACAACAGTTGTTGCAGCCAAATTGCAGGAATTACTGTATGGTTTCCTCTTTTTAATATAATATATAGGTTTATTTAAAGTTAATCCATTCAAATTTATTCTATTATCGACTGCTGGAATATAAAAATGTATGTGATGATGCTCAATATTGGCAGTCTCCAAGATCAGGACACGTGGAAGATGACGTGTCCCAGAACTCAGGAAGAAGGGCCACAGGGGCCGACCAGGCCACCCCTGTACTCGACCTGCAAGCACAAGCTGGCTCACCTCAGATCCCCCTCACCCCGAGCTGCCTCAGGACCAAGACTCCTCGGCCCTCTCGCTTGTTCCCTAGCCCCCCAGCCGAGACCATCTTCCTCGGTCCTCCGACCGACCAATTCCACCACTCACAGGCGTAACCGCCGCTCCGTAAATCTCGCCACGGGCAGATTCTCCGCTAGCAACATCCCACGTTCCACGCCATCACGATCCCCATTAATGGGCGATCCTCTCTTTACGCGGGCGTGACGTCGGGAGCGTAACTGCCGGCGAGATTCTCGCGCCTGCTTCTGCGTGCTGCCGCCACTATATAAACCCCCATCACAAAGGGGTCAAGTAAGCCATTTTTATTCCACTTAGCCGTTACTCTGCTCGGATCTGGTACTAACTTGATCGTCGGAGGGTCCTCGGTGGTACCAAACCACCCTGGGACTTCTTTGTAGGTACTAAGCGTTAAACTCCTCAAATCACCAATCTCCTCAAAACCCATTGAGACCCACACGCAACAGGAGATCACCTTTCAAATCCACCGGGAGATAGACGGAAGACAACATCTGAGGGAGACCCAAAAAGGACCTCCATCAGTTGGCGCCGTCTGTGGGAACAACTCTACAAAAAACAAAGTTGGCCTTCCGATCTCCATCCACATGGCGAGCGACCACCCTGAAGATCCAGGTACCAGCCATCGCCATCCCCTCACCGGAGGCACGGATGAACCTCCTCCGGCGACCATCATCAACGCCCTTGCCAGCCGAATAGATCGGCTACAGTCTCTCGTGAAGGCGCTCGTCCGCATCCAGACGGCCGGGCCAGGGGTCCAGATCGCCGCTCCTTCGCCTCCAGAAGGCTCTGCCCATGTTGGCACAGCTGACTATCAGCAGGCTATGACCCCTGGCTACAGATCCCACGGGCCGATACTCCATGAGGCCCGCTGGACGCCCCACGGCTCCACTCTAAGATCCGCCGCCAGAGCGCCTCGCCTCAAGCCTCCTCGCGGCCCTTACCCCCCTGAGGAGATATTAGTCACCTTACCTGTCGACAGGCATGATCGACACCCCCTCCCTCGACGGGGTCGCACAGAGGGGGCTCGCCACGACGGCTCGAGAGCCACCTCTCCCGGGGATCTGAGGGATCTCATCGAGAGGAACCGGGGCCGCACCCAGACGCAGGTCTCCCACAGCAGAGGCCAGGGATCACAAGGCGCCGAATCCTCAGGGTACCGCGGCCGACTCGACGCCCTCGAAAAGAAGATCGAGGGCATGCGCCGGGAAGGTAACCTCTCGGGCGACGGGGCTAAGTACGCCACCGATTCGCTCACCAAGCCGTTTACCGAAGGACTGCTCGCTGTCCATGTCTCCTCGCGCAACAAGCCCCCGAAAGACTCTCTGTTCGACGGGAAAACCGACCCCAAAGACCATTTGGATGCTTTCACCCCGGGGATGAGCTTCCAGGACCATTCCGACGCCGCCCAATGCAGGGCCTTCCCAGCAACCCTCATCTGCTCTGGTCGGGACTGGTTCCGAGGACTCGAGCCTCGCTTAATCTCGACCTTCGACGAGCTGGCTACTCAGTTCCTCGGCCACTTCGTTGGGAACCGTCGGCAGAAACGCACGGTCGACTACCTCTTCACAATTAAGAGCGGGGACAAGGAGACGTTCAAGGCTTACATCACCCGCTTTTACAACGCCTTCCTCGAGGTCCCCGAGGACTGGGACGAGACCGTCATCATGGCGCTCAGATCTGGTCTCAGGCACAGGGAGTGGTTGCGCTCCTTTGCATTGGCACAGCCTAAGACCAAGGTCGAGGTCAAGACGTGGACCGAGCGTGAGGTTCAGCTCGAGTCCGAGGTGAACGCGAACCTCCCCCAAGCAGAACGGTCCGACCAGAAGAAGAGGGCTCGGGAAGAAAGGCCGGAGCGTCAGCAGCCCTATCACTCGAAGTTCCACGAGTACACCCCGCTCAACGTCTCCCTCGCAGTGTTACTAGAGGAGGCCCAAGGCGAGGGTTTCTTCAAGTTCCCTCCAATCCCGCGTCAGGCCTCGAAGCGAACCCGGGGCCCTTATTGCGCCTTCCACCGGACGCTGGGCCACGCCACGGAGGATTGTAAGCAACTCTAGGACTACATCAAGGAGCTCATCCGATCGGGGAACCTCACCGCCTACTTAAGGGACAAACGACAGGCCGACCGTGAGCAGGAGCAGTGTCCCCCTCCTGCCGCGCTGACCATCGGCCAAATCATACTCGTCTCGACAGATGACCAGTCCAGCGCTCGGGAAGCCCTGTACCCGGTGCCGAGCACGGAGACCAACAAGCCTCCAGGGAGCTCGGGCCACGCTAATAAGGTCATCTATTAGCATGTACTTTTCATTTTGGGGCAATGCAAACTCTTCCTAGGGTCTATTGTTAATTTAATAAAGATCAACGGAATATTGCGAAAAAGAAGGAAATATCTCATTTATTCAAAAAAGGTATTATGGACTCCTCAGCCATACATACAAAAAGAAAAAGAAAATTACAACAGTAGGGGAAGTGCAGAGAGCACTGCTCATGATACTCGGTAAAGATCTCCGCCTGCCGAGGCCTTGCGAGATCCAACCTCTGCCCTCGGTTCCTCCCGCACAAGTTGACCCCGAGCCTCAACTCGTAGCACTCGCGGACAAGCACCTCCTAGCGACCAGCCGATTCGTGGAAATTATGCCAAAGTGCCTCAGAGACCGCAGCTTGCCCATGGCCTCGTCATAGAGCTGCTCAGACAGGGGGTTGTAAAGCCCCGGCGACGCCCTCCAGATGGAGTACATCAGCAGCTGCAGCAGGAAGGAGCGTCGGGGGAGCAGCCGGCCGAAGTGGTCCTCGATGCTCCCATATACCAACTGCACCGTGTCCTCGGTGCAGTTCTGGTGATAGAGGTATACGTCTTCGAAGTGGATGATCTCGGGGATGGTAAAGGGGAATGTTACACCTTAGAATGTGATTAATGGCTAATTATACTTTAATGTGTGGTTTTTAGTAAAAAGTTTACCAAAACGATTTTCAATTATTTTATCAAAATTAATGAATATTTTATTAGAATTTAATTAGGCTTGCACACACATGTGCACGTAAACTAGGGCTAAGTTTTGGGTTAAACCATATTTAGATAGCCATGGTGGACTAACCCATCTTATTAGGTTAATGTGAAGTTAATTAAGGGAATTAGATTTTTTTTAATTAACTTTATTTGTGTTTTGTGGGTTGGCTTGGGACTTTGGAGAGAGAGAGAGAGAGAGAGAGAGCATGATGGCTTGAGCGATGCTTGGTAATTAATGAGGAGAGAGAGGGGGGTTGACTCTCATATCTCCCATTTCTTTTTTCAACACTCAAACACTCTGTTGGGGTAAAAATTTACACCCCGGTTGACCGAGTCAAAGTCAAGGTCAACCCCAAGTCAGGTGGGCCCAAGCCCGGGTCAAGTGGGCCCATGCCCGGGTCGAGTCCGAAACGTGAAGCGGCCGACCCTCCCCATGCTAAAATATAAATCATGAAATAAATAATTTTTATGTAATTTTTTATGCATGAATGTAAACAAAATGGGCATAAAACCAATATTTTGTAAGCCCATGGCTTATGTGCAAAAATGAAATGGCACATGAGCCATGGGATGGCAAAATGCCATTTTGTGAAGCCCAAGGGGCTATGTGTAAAATGTATGGCCTATAAAGGCAAAGATAATGAAAATATCAAAAAAAAAACTTTCTCTCTCTCCGAACAAAAAAAGTCTCAGAGCTGAGCTCTTTCTTCCATCTTCAAGGTTCCAAAACCTTCTTCTTTCTCTTGAATTAAATCAAGAGTTTTACTCTTCCTTTTTCAAAACAAATTAGTTTTTCATCACAAAACCCACAAAGGAGAACTTGGATCTATCATTAGATCTGAAAAAGAAGAGATTTTGAGATTTCACATCTCTTGATCTTCAAGATCCAGCAAGCAACAGGAGGAAGAAGAATATCGTTCACTAAACCCAAAAAAAAAAAACACACTCAGGAGTCCAACTCCTATCTGATTTCTCTTCTGAGAAATTTGTTTTAGCAGCGCGCAGCGCAAGTGCGCAAAGCGCCCGCGTGCCGACACGTGGCGCGCGCGCTTGCGCACCTGCGCGCTTGCGCAAGTGCGCAAAGCGCCCGCGTGCCGACACGTGGCGCGCTTGCGCACCTGCGCGCAGCGCTCATGCGCAAAGCGCCCGCGTGCCGACACGTGGCGCGCTTGCGCCTGAGCGCACAGCACCTAAGCGCACAGCGCCCAAGGTGCTGCCCCACGCATCCTTTGGATGCCCTTTTCCCCTTTATTTATATATACATGTATATATATACATATGTATACAAATATACACATACACATACTCCGCCACACTCTCCCCCTCAAAAAAAATTTCGGGCCGGGGCGCTGTCCCGACCCCGCAAGGGGGCTGCTAGCCCCCTTGACCCCCAGCCCGCTATCCGGGTAGCGGGACCCCCGTAAAAACTCTGCGTGGCTCCCGATATATCCAAAACCCCCCTTTCAGAACAGAACACACGTACACTGCACATTGAGTTCGCATGACCAGTTTAACCCGTTAATCGGAGGTTCCCTCGCCCCAAAGGCGAGGGGTAATTAACGGCAGCTTAGTCCGCGGCTGCCGAAGATTCGGATCCCCACAATCATTAAACCCCGGCCTACCCTAGGCAGGGGGAATCTGTAGTATGCCTGACAAGCGTGCGCGTATTCCCATCTCAATGGGGTGACGAAAAACACCCTACAGATTCTGGCACGCCCGGTGGGACCAATCTCTCCTCCCATATTTCGGGTTAAGCGTTCATGCGAACTCAATCAATATACGTACCTATATTTATACTAAAAATAATGCTTTTTTTCATGCAGGATTTTCAAGCGATCACCTTTCAACAATGTCTCCGATGATGAACTCAGCTCCCGTCTCCTACACAATGAAGATAGACTCCAGGACGGTCCTCCCGGCCAGTCCCGGGCGACAATGGGAGGAGCCGCTGCTACCATTCGGCTCTATTCTGTTCATGCCAGTTGGCGCCATCCCAGCTTCTCAAGCCCCGGTGGCAGACAAACCGGTCTCGAAAGGCAGGAGACCAAATGTAGTGATCTCAAGGGCGCCCCAACCCAAACGCAAGTCGGTGTCTGAACGAATTTCCTTGGCCCCAGCTGGGGGCAAAGCCATCAACACCAATAAAGCTACAACGCATCCCGAGCAAGCTCCGGCGGTGCCCTTGACCACTGCTCGATCGGGTGTCTTCTCTAAGCTCCCCTCTGATCAACTCACAATGGCTTCCCGGGTAGCAGATGCCTGCCAAGCCTTCAAAATCGAGAAGCTGAGGGAGAAAAGGCTCAGATATAGAGCCAACAAAAGGGCTAGGGCTACTGCCAGGCTAAACCTCATGAGGTTCGAAGAACAGGGTTACCCCGCCAAAGATGAGGGGATGGCTGAATGTGTTATCCACACTGTCTACGTGGTGAGCACGCGCAGCAAGAGCAAGGACGGGGCCACCACATCTCAAATCCAATCTGGCTTGAATGTGGTTGCCACTTCCCAAGAACAGTCGCCTCCGCTGGATGATGAAAACCCTCTCGATGAGGCTGATAGGCAGAGAGAGCCCTCAATTCATGAGGAGTCAGGCTCGGAAAGCGAAGATGAGCCAACTTTCCGTCCTAAGACCGCAGAGCAGCAACTTCTCCAAGAACTCCGAAAACAGCTCAGAAGCAAAGATAAGGAGATGGCCAAGCTCTACTCAAAGATCGACGACTTGACAAATGTCGTCACGGCTTACGGCCCAACTTGCCTCTCAGCCGCCCAATCAAGCACAGGGCTCAGCTCATGAACCGGGAAATGGTGTCCCGAGACAACCGACGCCTATTCCCTCAAATCCAAAAGTGGGCGGACCTCATGAAAGTCAATCGCATCCTATCTCAGGAAATGTCTTGGCTACCGATGACAGTAGCCCGCTAACTCAAGATCAAATTATGGATTTGGTTGCCAGCAAAGTCAAAACATTGGTGGCCGAAGCCGAAGCGCAAAAAGATATCAGCAGTAGTGGGAGACCATATCCTGCTCAGTATGATCTGGTGGAATTCCCTAGCGGCTATGTCATCCCCAAATTCGGAAGATTCGATGGGACGGGAAACGCGAATCAGCACATCGCCCACTTCAAAGCCTCATGCGGGAATACTGGGGGCAACGATGCGCTTCTCCTCCGCCAGTTCGTTAATAGCTTGACCGATGTTGCTTTCGACTGGTACGCGAGCATACCGGATGGCTCCGTTACTACTTTCGTCCAAATGGAATCTTTTTTTCGACAAAGGTTCATGAGCGTCAGCGATAAGATGACCATTGCCGAGCTCGTAAGGACCAAGCCCAAGAACAATGAAAGCAGCACGGATTTTATAACCCGATGGCGCAATCTCTCCGTCAAATGTGCACCACCGATAGAGCAGGACCAATCTGTCAGTCTCCTCGTCGGAAATCTCAACAATTGGATGGCCCCGTTTCTATGCACCGCGGGTCTCAAAACATTCCAAGAGCTGACCAGGAAAGTTCAGATGCTGGAGCGCTCAAAGCAGGAGTCCTCCTCGGATTCCCAAAATAACAATAGGTCATGGAGAAACCGAAAGGACGATAATCGCAAAGGCGGAGATCCCGACGATTCTGAATCTTTCAATGCTTCGGCTAACCGAAATAAGCAAGGGTTGAGCGGGCCTAATGCCAACCAGCTTCGGAAGCCAATGTTCGGAGAGGGGGGAGAATCTCCACTGAAAGAGAAGCTGGATAAGGTCTATTCCTTCAGAAGGGACAAAATCCGTAAAATATTCAAAGACACCCTGAAGAACGGTCTACAACTGCAAGAGTCAAAAAGACCGCCGGAAGCGAATAGGACCGACGACCCCAAATACTGCCCCTATCACAGAGTGATATGCCATGCCATTGAGGACTGCTTCGTCTTCAAAGATTGGGTCGAAAAGCAATACAAGGCAGGAGAGATAGAACTGTCCAAAGGCGTGTTAACAAACAGTCAAGCTGCAACCGCCAATTTCATACAAACGGAGACCGAAGTTCTTTGTGAAACCGATTCTCTCAGGCATCTGCCTTTCTCTGAAAACAATCGACCACCACGTCATTAAACTGGGAACAATCGACCTCTAAGTCGTTAAACTGGGAATGTAAAAAAAAATGTAAATAAAAAAAATATGTGTAAATAAAAGAAAAATAAAGAAAAACCGAAATGATGGGGCAACTCGCAATAAAAATCAGCGAGTAAAAATGAAAATGAAAATAAAGCCGAAATGATGGGGCAACCGCGAATAAATAGCCGAAATGATAGGGCGATCGTGACCTTCGCGATAAGAGAAGCTGAAATGATAGAGCAATCGCGGTAAAATAAAAAAAAAACAACAAAAAAAAAACAAAAAAAACAAGGGCGGATGATGAGTTGCTCCTGGTATTATTCCAGTGCAGCAATGCAGACGCCAAACAAAATCCAATTTCCCAAAATTCTTTCAGCCCTACGGCCAGTCCCCAAATTGACTACCGTATACAATCCACGGGGTCAAATAATTCTCAGCATACCCATGCCCCACCGCAACCACCAGTTACGCGGCTGGTCTCTGCCTTTGGAATTATGCTTCATTGGAAAGACCCACTCATGTGTCCTCACGATGCATGAGGAGAACAAACCTTCGTGAGATCCTTACGACTCACCAAGGAAAAACACACTTAGGAGTCCTCACGACTCTTAAGGAGAAAATACACCTGCGGGATCCTTACGACTCGTAGGGAGAAAATGCTTTTATAGGACCCTCACGGCCCATAAAATTGAAAAGTCTTAGGTGATAGGGATCCAAACCTGTCTCCTAAGCCATCGCTCCCCAATCCCCAAGTGGCGAATGATGAGTCGCTCCTGGTACCATATTCCAGTGCAGCGATGCAGACGCCAACCAAATTCCAAGTCCCAATCCCCAACGGCGAATGATGAGTCGCTCCTGGTACCATATTCCAGTATAGCGATGCAGACGCCAACCAAATTCCAAATCTCATACCAATGGCGAATGATGAGTCGCTCCTGGTACCATATTCCAGTGCAGCGATGCAGACGCCAACAAAGTCCTGAAATGTTTCTGGCCCTACGGTCTGGATCATGCATCCTGCAAAACCGTATACAATCCACGGGCGTAAAACAATCCCAATCTCTCCCAAGTCCTCCCGGGGCAAATGATGAGTTGCTCCTGGCATCATTCCAGTGTAGCAATGCTGATGCCAAACAAAAAACCAATTCCCAAATCCTCTCAGGCAAATGATGAGTTGCTCCTGGCATTATTCCAGTGCAGCAATGCAGATGCCAAAACAAAAAAAATCCCCAAACCCTCTCATGACAAATGATGATTCGCTCTTGGTACCATATTCCAGTGTAGCGATACTGATGTCAACCCAAATCAAATCAACCAACAAGCTCTGCGTCGGAATCATGCTTCGTCTCAGAATGTGCACCCCTTGTCGAAATGATGGTTCGCCTCGGTGTATCTGCCTTCCCTGTCGGAATTATGCTTCGGCTCGGAATCAACCAACGACCTCCTCGTCGGAATTATGCTCCGCCTCGGAATCAAGTCAACCAGCAAGCTCTGCGTCGGAATCAAGCTTCGTCTCAGAATGTGCACCCCGTGTCGAAATGATGGTTCACCTCGGAGTATTTGCCTTCTCTGTCGGAATTATGCTTCGCCTGGGAATCAACCTCCGCATCGAAATTATGCTTCGGTTAGAATGTCTGTCACCCTTCGGAATGATGCTCCGAATCTTGGAATTATGCTCCGCAAATTGGAATGATGCTCCGATCCTTGGAATTATGCTCCGCCCTTCGGAAAGATGCTCCGAACCCTGGAATCATGCTCCGCTCTTCGGAATGATGCTCCGATCCCTGGAATCATGCTTGGAATGATGCTCCGAACCCTGGAATGATGCTCCGCTCTTCGGAATGATGCTCCGATCCCTGGAATGATGCTCCGCCCTTTGGAATGATGCTCCGCCCTTCGGAAAGATGCTCCGAACCCTGGAATCATGCTCCGCTCATCGGGATGATGCTCCGATCCCCGGAACCATGCTCCGCCCTGCGGAATGATGCTCCGATCCCTGGAATGATGCTCCGCTCTTCGGAATGATGCTCCGATCTCTGGAATTATGCTCCGCTCTTCGGAAAGATGCTCCGATCTCTGGAATTATGCTCCGCCCATCGGAATGATGCTCCGATCCCTGGAATTATGCTCCGCCCTTCGGAAAGATGCTCCGAACCCTGGAATCATGCTCCGCTCTTCGGAATGATGCTCCGATCCCTGGAATCATGCTTGGAATGATGCTCCGAACCCTGGAATGATGCTCCGCTCTTCGGAATGATGCTCCGATCCCTGGAATGATGCTCCGCCCTTTGGAATGATGCTCCGCCCTTCGGAAAGATGCTCCGATCTCTGGAATTATGCTCTGCCCTTCGGAAAGATGCTCCGAACCCTGGAATCATGCTCCGCTCATCGGGATGATGCTCCGATCCCCGGAACCATGCTCCGCCCTGCGGAATGATGCTCCGATCCCTGGAATGATGCTCCGCTCTTCGGAATGATGCTCCGATCTCTGGAATTATGCTCCGCTCTTCGGAAAGATGCTCCGATCTCTGGAATTATGCTCCGCCCATCGGAATGATGCTCCGATCCCTAGAATCATGCTCCGCCCTTCGGAATAATGCTCTGAATCCTGGAATTATGCTCCGCTCTTCGGAACGATGCTCCGAGCCCTGGAATAATGCTCCGCCCATCGGAACGATGCTCCGATCTCTGGAATTATGTTCCGCTCTTCGGAAAGATGCTCCGATCTCTGGAATTATGCTCTGCCTTTCGGAATGATGCTCCGAACCCTGAAATCATGCTCCGTTCGTCGAAATGATGCTCCGATCCCCGGGAATCATGCTCCCCGGGATGATGCTTCGCCTCTGGAATGATGTTCCACCTCGAAGTTCAGCTTCAAGATCCATCAATTTCATGCACACAACTCAAATGTGCGGTGTGCATTTATTGATGGGGGGCACTTTGTTGGGGTAAAAATTTACACCCCGGTTGACCGAGTCAAAGTCAAGGTCAACCCCAAGCCAGGTGGGCCCAAGCCCGGGTCAAGTGGGCCCATGCCCGGGTCGAGTCCGAAACGTGAAGCGGCCGACCCTCCCCATGCTAAAATATAAATCATGTCATAAATAATTTTTATGTAATTTTTTATGCATGAATGTAAACAAAATGGGCATAAAGCCAATATTTTGTAAGCCCATGGCTTATGTGCAAAAATAAAATGGCACATGAGCCATGGGATGGCAAAATGCCATTTTGTGAAGCCCAAGGGGCTATGTGTAAAATGTATGGCCTATAAAGGCAAAGATAATGAAAATATCAACAAAAAAAAAACTTTCTCTCTCTCCAAACAAAAAAAGTCTCAGAGCTGAGCTCTTTCTTCCATCTTCAAGGTTCCAAAACCTTCTTCTTTCTCTTGAATTAAATCAAGAGTTTTACTCTTCCTTTTTCAAAACAAATTAGTTTTTCACCACAAAACCCACAAAGAGGAACTTGGATCTATCATTAGATCTGAAAAAGAAAAGATTTTGAGATTTCACATCTCTTGATCTTCAAGATCCAGCAAGCAACAGGAGGAAGAAGAACATCGTTCACTAAACCCAAAAAAAAAAAACACACTCAGGAGTCCAACTCCTATCTGATTTCTCTTCTGAGAAATTTGTTTTAGCAGCGCGCAGCGCAAGTGCGCAAAGCGCCCGCGTGCCGACACGTGGCGCGCTTGCTTGCGCACCTGCGCGCAGCGCTCATGCGCAAAGCGCCCGCGTGCCGACACGTGGCGCGCTTGCGCCTGAGCGCACAGCACCTAAGCGTACAGCGCCCAAGGTGCTGCCCCACGCATCCTTTGGATGCCCTTTTCCCCTTTATTTATATATACATGTATATATATACATATGTATACAAATGTACACATACACATACTCCGCCACACTCTCCCCCTCAAAAAAAATTTCGGGCCGGGGCGCTGCCCCGAACCCCGCAAGGGGGCTGCTAGCCCCCTTGACCCCCAGCCCGCTATCCGGGTAGCGGGACCCCTGTAAAAACTCTGCGTGGCTCCCGATATATCCAAAACCCCCCTTTCAGAACAGAACACACGTACACTGCACATTGAGTTCGCATGACCAGTTTAACCCGTTAATCGGAGGTTCCCTCGCCCCAAAGGCGAGGGGTAATTAACGGCAGCTTAGTCCGCGGCTGCCGGATATTCGGATCCCCACAATCATTAAACCCCGACCTACCCTAGGCAGGGGGAATCTGTAGTACGCCTGACAAGCGTGCGCGTATTCCCATCTCAATGGGGTGACGAAAAACACCGTACACACTCATTTCCTCACATCATCACATCTCCCTCCCTCTCATTTACACACACACACACCCCAGCAGCAGCAGCACACACACATACAGCAGCAGCAAGCAGGCAGCAGCAGCAGTGAGCAGCAGCAGCAGCAGGCAGCAGCAACAGCAGGCAGCACAGCAGCAGCAGCACACTTCTTCTTCTTCTTCTTCTCTTCACTTTTTCTTCTTGCATCCAAGCTAAATTCTTCACCAAAGTCCATTTTCTTCACAAAATCCCTTGCAAACACTTCCATATGGCAAAGACTTCAGTTTGAGCCACCACTAACTCACTTGGAGGTATAAAACTCACCCCAACTTCCTTTTGATAAACTTATAGTTTATTTAGCTTAATATCTTGTTTAAGTAGTCTTATGGGGATAACTTTGTGTTTTGAGAGGAGTTTTGGGTAAAATGGGATCATTATGGTTTATTTGACTTGGTTAGGTGTTATATGTGCTGTGTAAACCTAGTTGTATCACTGGATTTGGCTAAAACACCTTAAAGTCCCAAATTTGAGTTTTAAATACAGTTTTTATCAAGTTTTAAGATACGGGTGACCTGTTTTATCTGTGATATTTTCTTGCTTAGCAAACATATACAGAATAGCGTACAGGGTAGCTAGGGTTTTGGGTTGAAGTTCGAGCCCGTTCCACCACCTAAATTCCGGCGACATCCCCAGTTATTCCGGCGTCGCCATCCCCCCTATGCTTTTGGGTGTTGATGTTTTTCAGGGTGGTGTCTGTGTTGGTTTTACAGTGTTTGGTTTTGTTTGCTTTCTGGGTTTTCTTCCAGATAAAAATATGGGACCAGTTACCCCTTTTAGTGTGTTTTGTGACTCGCGCGACACGTACGCTTCGAGTCTGAGTTTTGTGGGTTTTGTGCATCGCGGCACATTGGGGTAATTCTGGTCTTTGCACATACACGTGTTAGTGTATCGATCTCACGCGTTTAGCTTCCGACGCGCGTTTTTCTAATAATCTTGATATCGCTTTTGACAGGGTTTTAGCCTTATGTGTGTGTTGCTTGTGTGTTTCTAGGTTCGCAGGCGGGTACTTCGAGCGCCGCAAAGAAGGGGAAGCAGGTGGTCAGATACACGTAGATTGAGATCACGGTGAGTAGATTTAACATCTATGGGGAAATCGCCCGTATGGCGTTAAGCGTCAGGGCTTGATAGGATATTGTAGTCACATATATATATTTATATGTATATTGCTTGTGCATATGTACTTTTGTAGCGTACCCATCTTTTGTTGCATATAGAAATAGTAGTTATGTAACACCGCACTGTCACTAACGGTTCAAACTGCACGAGCACTATTTGTATATTACACTCACACCGTTAGTGATTGCCATGACACTCGCACTATAGGATTGCTACGAACCATACATTATTTTGATTACCGCATCATTGATGATTAGACATGATTCTGTCGCATATTGACACATATACATACTGTACACTCATGCTCGCGTATATACCACTTGTACATCCATATTGGCACATATACATACTGTACACTCATGCTTGCGTATATACCACTTGTACATCCATATTGGCACGTATACATAGTGTACACTCATGCTTGCGTATATACCACTTGTACATCCATATTGGCACATATACATACTGTATACTCATGCTTGCGTTTATACCACTTGTACATCCATATTGGCACACATACATACTGTACACTCATGCTTGCGTATATACCACTTGTACATCCATATTGGCACACATACATACTGTACACTCATGCTTGCGTATATACCACTTGTACATCCATATTGGCACACATACATATTGTACACTCTTGCTTGCGTATATACTACTTGTACATCCATATTGGCATATATACATACTGTACACTCATGCTTGCATATATACCACTTGTACATCTATATTGGCACATATACATATTGTACATCTATACTTATGTATGTATGTGTGTGTGTGTGTGTGTGTGTGTGTATATATATATATATATATCTTTGTGCATCCATGCCTACATACATACATACTCTTGCACATACATAGATGATGCTGACTTTGATTTGAAAAATTGGAGACCGCATGAAATATTTTCAACTGGATCCTTTTAAAAGAGCGGTTTCCCCTTTTACTCATAGTACGATTTTATACGACATATGACATATTGCAAGGATTTACGCAGTGAGTTTTGGATTCGTGTGATTTCTGGATTTGAGAACCGTGGTATTATTTTAAGAAGTATGCACTGTCTTAAAAAACCCGGTTTCTTTTGATATGATATTTCAGTGCGTCCACCATGCGTTTTCTCGGTTCTGAGACGTGTGACATGTGAAACCCGATTCGAGGAGGAGGACGATCCGTTTGTGGGTACATGGTGGACCCGGTATGGTACCCCGGAACGAGAGAGAGATTTCGTGTGGATGACGATGTGCCTGGCAGAGGGACTCCTACCTACCGGTGATTGGTTGGACCTGGCGGATATCCGGAGGATACCGACCAGAGTCGAGGGATGGATATGGGCCGACCCGTACTGCCGGGGGCCGAAGGCCGATTCCACAGACGGAGCCCGTGGGCCGATCCGGACTAACGGAGCCCGATATATGAAAATTCGCGTGTCGATACTGGACACGAGTATTTCATGATGTTTTCGGGTGCCGATGTTGGGCATCCCGCTTCTATGAGATTTGCAGGATTGAGGGCCAGATAGAGTGACGGTATCTGAGTTATTTGGATTTTGGGGTGTTTTTGGTAGACACCGGGTTTTTTCCACGTTGATGATATGTGTAGACGATATTTTATTCCATGCTCAGCATTCACTGTTATGCATTGCATCATGTAGTAGTACCTAGTAGAGTACGTTTGCATGATTATTGCATACCCAGCTCATCATATAGATGTTATTAGATTGCACTTGTTATGCATGATTATTGCATACCCGCTCATTGTTGGGATAAAAATTTACACCCCGGTTGACCAAGTCAAAATCAAAGTCAACCCCAAGCCAGGTGGGCCCAAGCCCAGGTCAAGCGGGCCCATGCCCAAGTCGAGCCTGCGGCCAGCCTCTCCGTGCCAACAACAAAATCATGTAATAAATAATTTTTATGTAATTGTTTATGCATGAATGAAAACAAAATAGGCATAAAGCCAATATTTTGTAAGCATATAGCTTATGTGCAAAAATGAAATAGCACATGAGCCATGCGATAGGCTAAAATGCCATTTTGTGAAGCCCAAGGGGCTATATGTAAATATGTAAGCCTATATAAGGCAACATGATGAATAAAAAAAAACACTTTTTTCATTCCCCAAAAAACTAGGGATCTTTGTGCCTCCTGCTCCTTCTCCAAGGTTCTAAACCTTCTCAATTCTTTTGAATTAAATCAAGAGTTTTACTCTTTCTTTTCCAAAACTAAGTAGTTTTCCACCACAAAACCCACAAAGGGGAACTCAGATCTCCCATCAGATCTCAAAAAGGAGTGATTTTTAAAATCTCCTACTTCTTGATCTTCAAGATCCGGCCAAACAACAGAAGGAAGAAGAAGAACTCCCTTCATCAGCTTCAAAACATCCCAGGAGTTTAACTCCATACATATATACATAACAAATATTTCCCTTCTGAAGCACAGCTTCTGTTTCTTAGGCTAAAAGCCACTTTTTCTCGCCGGCGCTCAAGCGCAGAGCGCCCGCGTGCTGACACGTGGCGCGCTTGCCCTCAAACGCAAGCGCCCGAGCGCAAGTCGCCCCGGTGCCGACACGTGGCGCGCTTGCGTTCAAGCGCAAGTCGTCCCGGTGCCGACACGTGGCGCGCTTGCGTTCAAGCGCAAGCGCTCGAGCGCAAGTCTCCCCCGTGCCGACACGTGGCGCGCTTGCGCTCAAGCGCAGGCGCTCAAGCGCAGAGCGCCTACGTGTCGACACGTGGCGCGCTTGCGCTCAAGCGCCCAGCGCTCAAGCGCAGAGCGCCCACGTGCCGACACGTGGCTCTCTAGCGCCTGAGCGCACAGCACCTAGGCGCACAGCGCCCAAGGTGCTGCTCCCACATATCCTTTGGATGCCTTTTCCCCCTCTTTCTTTTATATATATACATATATACATATATACATACATATGTATACATATTTGCACACACACGTGCTCCACGACTCTGTCCCTGTTAGAAAAAAAATTCTAACAGGGTGCTGCCCCGCACCCCGCAAGGGGGCTGCTAGCCCCCTTGACCCCCAGCCCGCTATCCGGGTAGCGGGACCCCCGTAAAAAACTCTGCGTGGCTCCCGATATATCCAAACCCCCATTTCAAAATACAACACACGTACACTGCACATTGAGTTCACATGACCAGTTTAACCCGTTAATCGAAGGTTCCCTCGCCCCAAAGGCGAGGGGTAATTAACGGCAGCTTAGTCCGCGGCTGCCGGAGATTCGGATCCCCACAATCAATAAACCCCGGCCTACTCTAGGCAGGGGGAATCTGTAGTACGCCTGACAAGCACGCGCGTATTCCCATCTCAATGGGGTGACGAAAAACACCCTACACTCATCATATAGATGTTATTAGATTGCACTTGTTATGTATAATTATTGCATACCCAGCTCATCATATAGATGTTATCTGATTGTACATGATAGAGTATCGCAGTACGTGCATACTCGCGATTACCTTTATATGTTATTTACTATTCATGAGTTGGCAACTCACCCCCGTTGTGCCACAGTGCTTGCAGGTCGACCCTCAGAGTAGTTGCGGCAGGGCTATCTCTTGTAACTTTTGCTACGGATACCACTGCAGTTGGCGTGTGAGCCGTTTTGCTGATAGATGGGTTTGCGGTATCCATTTATCTTCCATTTGTACACACTATTGTATCTAGTACTCTCCATCTACTATTTCATGTATTGACTTAGAGACCAGTTGTGAGGACGATATTGTATATTATTTGTACTCTGGCGTCGAGCTCGTGTGAGCCGACTTTATTTATGCAGTTTTATCTTTTATGTTGTTTTGCTTACATTGTCCATTTCTTCGCTACGGCGTCGTATACTTTTCTTGTCGTGGTTGTTTCCGCCGTTGGGCGTGATAGCTCCCGTTTGGGAATGTTTTATTCTTGCCATTAGTCATTTTACTTATATCATGTTTTGTACCCGGTTTCAGGGCTAGTTTTTACAAAGGAGGTGCTGCCGAAATTTTTAAGAAAATAACTTAAATTTTAAAGATTTTTACTCAATTACTCAAGTTTTTCTAAATGTTTTAAACTAATATTTTTTCTTCACTCACTATTTTAATGGTTTTGAATTCTGGGTCTCGGCTTACTGTATCGCGTTGCGCCTGTAGACGTTACGTGGTTAAGTGCCGGTCACGGGCCGAACTTTGGGTTGTGACAGGGAAGTCCTGCATTCTCGACGCTCTGTTTGTGAGGAAAGGAAGGACTAGTGCTCCTTCAGCCTTATATAGCCCGCTGCGCCCCAACGGAACTCAACGGTCGTCCGCTCTCTCCCAAGAAGTCGCTGCCACGCGGCGATCATCGAGCCTTCTCTGGCAGAATCGGAGCGACGCAACCCTGGCGCTTCGCCTCCCTCCACATTCAATGCGCATGCTACGCGCACACCCGCCGCGACCGTTCCTGTTCCCCATAACTGCAACTGGATGGTCGGGCGAAACCTCATAAAGATTCAGCCGAGCAGCTATCCTGTCCGGTTATCCTTAGCCGGCCTCCTAAGGCCCCTCCAATGCTAAGGATCAAAGTCCTCCGTAGAAGCAGCCGAGCGGCTCCCCTGCTCGGCTATCCCTGGCCGGTAGCTTCCCTACTGGCAACGCCAGGGATCAAAGCCCTCACAAAGAGGCAACCGCGCAGCTTCATTGCCCTGTTATCCTTAGCAGGCCTCATACGGCCCCTCCAATGCTAAGGATCAAAGTCCTCCATAGAGGCAGCCGAGTGTCTCCCCTGCTCGGCTATCCCAGGCCGGTAGCTTCCCTACTCGCAACGCAAGGGATCAAAGCCCTCGCCAAGAGGCAACCGCGCAGCTTCACTGCTCGGTTATCCTTAGCAGGCCTCATACGGCCCCTCCAACGCTAAGGATCAATGTCCTCCTTAAAGGCAGCTCAGCAGCTACCCTGCTCGGCTATCCCCGTCTGGTAGCTTCCAACCACGACCGACAGGGATCAAAAGCCTTCCCAGAGGCAGTCGAGCCCGAGGATCCCTCGCTCGGCTAACCTTCAGGACAAAAGCCCTCGCCAAGAGGCACCGGACGGAAACCCCGCCCGGCCAAGGGTCCTTGGTAGGCTTCTTATAGCTCCTCCCGCGCTAAGGACCAAAGTCCTCCCAGAGGCAGTCGAAATCCTTGCTCGGCTATCCCCGGCTGGTAGCTTCCTACCACAACCGACAGGGATCAAAGTCCTCGCCAAGAGGCACTGGGCAGTAACCCTGCTCGGTCCCCGTCCTGAAGGATCAAAGCCCTCGCAAGAGGCAACCAAGCGGCTGCCCTGCTCGGTCAACTCCGGCTGGTAGCTCCCTACCTATGATGCCAGGGATCGAAGCCCAGGCATCCGAGCGGTTACCCCGCTCGGTCGTCCCAGGCTGGTAGTTGCCTACCCACGACGCCAGAGATCAAAGCCCTCGCCAAGAGGCAACCGCGCAGCTTCACTGCCCGGTCATCCTTAGTGGGATTCTTACAGCCCCTCCAACGCTAAGGATCAAAGCCCTCACAAGAGGCAACCGAGCGGCTTCCCTACTCGGTCAACTCCGGCTGGTAACTCCCTACCTATGACGCCAGAGATCGAAGCCCTCGAAAGAGGCATCCGAGAGGCTACCCCGCTCGGTCGTCCCAGGCTGGTAGTTGCCTACCCACGACACCAGAGATCAAAGCCCTCGCCAAGAGACAACCACGCAGCTTCACTGCCCGGTCATCCTTAGTGGGCTTCTTACAACCCCTCCAACGCTAAGGACCCATAGTCCTCCCAGAGGCAGTCGAGCCCGACCCTCGCTCGACCATCCCCAGCTAGTGGTCGTTACTCGCAGCGCCAGAAACCAGAAGCCCTCGCCAAGGGGCAATCGAGCAGCTTCCCATCCATCCTCGGCACAAATACGGCGGACAGCCCTCTGTCCATCACATGCAGAGGACCCGAGCCACCAACAAGGGGCATCAGGTATATCCAAGTCCCGAGCGATCCCCCCTCGACTTCAGAGGCTATGGAGACGCCTCCTTCTCAACAGCGCTTGGCACGCTTGGCAAGTAATCGAAATCAACTCGACGAACGATCGCTAGACAAATGGCCGACCTGACATGGATGCCCAACAGTGCAAGAAGAGAAATTTTACGAGCATTTTTCACGAACGATCGCTAGACAAATGGCTGACCTGACATAGAAGCCCAACAGTGCAAGCGGAGAAATTTTACGAGCATTTTTCACGAACAGAAGATAAAGTGCAAACCAAAGAAAGAAAAAAAGTTTTATTACCGAAGGCAAAGTCTTTACAAAGGGTATTTTGGGCTCCCCAGCCTTACAAACTGCCCGGAGGCCTACAATAATTACAAAAGCAACAAAATAAAAGAAGGAGGAAGACGGGGGCTTTAGGCCTCGGGGCCGGGCGCGATCTCGGGGTCCTTGACATTCACCACGGGACGAGCAGGGTCATCGGCGACTTCCTCGTCAGGAATCTCTTTCCCCTGCTCCTCGGCGTCCGCGAGGGGGTACTCGGCCCGGAGCTCTTCGTCGGCGAACTCCGGCATCCAGGCCTTAACGGCGCCGAAGGCCTCGTGCCAGATGAGGGTTGTGGCCATGTCCAGGTCATCATACAAGTCCTTCGCCTTCTTATAGCCCTCCACCTCCTTCGCCGCCGAGAGGTCGGCCGACTTCGCCGCTCTCAGGTCGGCCGACTTCGCCGACTCGGCCGCTGCCCCCAGCTCCTTCCGGAGGGTCCTCACCATCTTCTTCAGGTTGCCGGCAAGCACCTGAGCGTCCTCAAGTTTAGCCTCGGCAGCTACGGCGGCCTCGCGGTACCGGGAAACCTCCCGTTTCCCGGCCTCCACCTCGCCCTCCAGGGTGGCAACCCTTGCCATCACCGTCTCCAGCTCCCGCTTGGAGATCTCTTCCAGCGAGGCGAGCTGGCCCGCAGCCTTCATCGCCGGGGCTATCACCTCGGCCTCCATACGTAGGGCGAGGGCAACGTGCTGGAGAAGTTGAAAGATAGGAAAGATATCACAAAATAAAGGAGGCACCGAATCTCACAAAAAAACCAAACACTTACCTGCACGAACTCCTAGGCGATGGATGCTATCTGGACCCTGAAGGTCCCCCCAGGGACCCTACCCCCCGTCGATTTCTCTATCTCATGAAGCAGGCTGTCCGCGACGGATAGCCCCGAGGGCACCGCGAACTGGAGTCCTCCTTCCTCCACCATGATCGGCGAGGGCGGGCCCCGGAAGACCTCCGGGAACCCCTCTTGAGAGGCTCCGATGGAGAGTCGGTCTCCTCTTCCAAGGCCGGATCTTCCAGAATCCGAGCCCGCTTACGGCCCGACGCTCCACTAGGCCCCAGGGCGGGATCCACCCCGGAACGCTCACGGGACGCGACCACCGGAGGAGAAGGAGCCGGGGCGGGCTTCGATCGGGAAGGGTCGGCGCCTCCGGCCTTCGTGACCCTCCTCGACAGGCGCATGGAGGCTTTGAGCTCATTCATATCCATGGGTCCTGCGCAAAACCAAATGTAAAGAAGTCAGCGACACAAGAAATATACAAGCCAAAAAGCAAGCCTAAACTTACCGACGAACTCAACGGGACTGAGCCCGGCCAACTCAGGACCCTCTAAGACAGCAGCACGTTGAATCGGGGGATGGGCTCCCACGACGTCACTCTCACCGCGACGGGGTCACTGGACCGGTTCCCCGGCAAGCATTTCTCCCTCGACCACTTTGTTGGCACGGGCCAGTCCTCGCCCTCGAGAGGGGAAACGAAGAAGAACTTCTTCTTCCAGTCGTGAATGGAAAAAGGCAGGGCTATAACCCCTGTCCCGGCGGCGCCCCCTGTCACTTTCTGAAAGAGAGGTAGACCCACCTCGGGTCACCCGCTCGACCACCAGGGTGATTTTTGAAGACGAGGGAAGAATCAAGGAGGGAGGGGCTGAAGGGAACCTCCTGTAACTTCAGGCGGATCAGGAACCCGAGGAGAATCCCCCACGAGTTCGGTACTAACTGGCCAGGGGCTAACCCGAAAAAGTTCAGCGCTTCGACAACTTCGGGAGAGAAGGGCAGGCGCATTCCATCCCAAAAAGCTTCCAAATACAGGGCAATCTCCCTGCTCCGTACTTGGTCTGCCCTCTCTCCCTCCTTGGCCAGACGAACCGTATAACGTGAGGGGATGTGGAAGCGAGCCCGAGTATTGGCGAGCTCGTCCTTATGCCTCACCCAACACGAGGCGCCGGGGGCAGCATCTACCGCCTCCTCCCTGGGGGCTTTCCCCGCCGTACGATCCCGGGGAGAGGATCCGACCCCTACTCCCCGGAAGGATTCAGGCTCAACTAAAGGGTCCCTAGAACCTACTCCTACGATATCTACTGACTCTACAAAGGAAGACATCTAACCTTGAAAAGCGGGATCTTCGGGAAACGAGAGCGGAAGAGAGAAGACGAGCGCCGAGCAACCAAGACTTAGAACGGGGAAATATGAAGTAGTAGAGGCTCTGGAACGGGCCCCACCCCTATTTATCACCGCAAGCGACCTCATCCAACGGCGTCCTTCATTTCCCGCCAAAAACGCCTCCTCGCGTCCAATGGCACTGATCGCTCCACTTGTCGTTCCCACACTGGACCGCACCCCATCAGGCGTCACAGGTCTGCTCACGTCGTGTCGGCCAACCGACGCTTGACACGTGGACCGTCGCTTCAGTGACAGGATGCGCGAACCGGCGCACCTTCCTTAAATGCAGAGATCTCGTCCTGATTCGCTGGCAGAAAAGACAGCTGACAGCCCGGGGACTCGTCCCGACGAAACCTTAGGAGGGAGCTCACCCCGGGCGGCCCGGCAGTCCACTCCTGATCCGACCTGCTCGCTGGTCGGGACAAGAGTAGGGGGCTAATGATGATGCTCAATATTGGTGGTCTCCAAGATCAGGACACGTGGCAGATAACGTGTCCCAGAACTCAGAAAAAAAGGCCACAGGGGCCGACCAGGCCATCCCTGTACCCGACCTGCAAGCACAAGCTGGCTCACCTCAGAGCACCCTGAAATTTGGCCTTCTCGGCCTCTCAGCTCACCCCGAGCTGCCACAGGACCAAGACTCCTCGGCCCTCTCGCTCGTTCCCGAGCCCCCCAGCCAAGGCCATCTTCCTCGGTCCTCCGGTCGACCAATTCCACCACTCACAGGCGAAACCGCCGCTCCGCAAATCTCGCCACACGCAGATTCTCGGCCAGTAACATCCCACGTTCCACGCCATCACGATCCCCATTAATGGGCGATCCGCTCTTTACGCGGGCGTGGCGTCGGGAGCGTAACTGCCGGCGAGATTCTCGCGCCTGCTGCTGCGTGCTGCCGCCACTATATAAACCCCCATCACAGAGGGGTCAAGTAAGCCATTTTTATTCCACTTAGCCGTTACTCTGCTCGGATCTGGTACTAACTTGATCGTCGAAGGGTTCTCGGTGGTACCAAACCATCCCGGGACTTCTTTGTAGGTGCTAGGCGTTGAACTCCTCAAATCACCAATTTTCTCAAAACTCATTGAGACCCGCAAGCAACAGGAGATCACCTTCCAAATCCAACGGGAGATCGATGGAAGACAACATCTGAGGGAGACCCGAAAAGGATCTCCATCAATATGCCTTGACTCTCCATAGGAGTTGTGATGCAATGACCGTGATTTTGAAATGGTATCATCACACTGCATGTTTGAAAGGTCATCAATTCAAATTCCATCATTGTCCCTTTAAATTATATTCTGTTTACCTTGGCTATCATGCTTTTACATTAATTGAGAATTTCACCGGAGGTCTTTCCATATGGCTCAACACTCCACTCGAGGGGAAACCATTAAATATTATTAGAGTTTGGCATTGTGAGGATAGAAAGTTACATATCAATCCTCATGATAATTCCGTAAATGTGGTGAGATGTGTCTGAGCAACCTCCCCGTTCAAATTCGACCAGAAAATTTCTGATTAGGCAATTTAAAATATCCCGTTACGAGAAAGCTCAAGTTTCAACCAAGCATCCAAAAGACGACCATCTTGTGAGAACGTGTTACAGATTAGTAAAATCATATTTCTTAGTTCTTATGACAATTTCATAGTCATGATACAGCGGAGTTTAAGATTCACTGAAATAATATTTTGGTGAGACTACACTATGTTCAATCAACACTTGCATAATCCTCATAAATTAGTTGTTCCATCTCTTTCTCTAACTTTAAACTTCTTTTTGGCATATGTAAACATGGCAAGAGCCAACAACTAAATGGAATCTTCGTTATAAGAAGAAAAATTAAAAATTAAATTAATTTATCAATTAAACAAGATGCAAGATCCAACTTATAAGAAAAGAGTACAGAAGTCAGTGTGAAGACCTATTTGAACCGAAAACATATATGAAATAAATAACAATTAATACTTCCTAACTAACTATAATCAAATTATTAATAAAACCATAACTTTCGATTAACAATCATGGAAAATATTAAAATTGAAGTTGACTCCGAATTATACCAGAATCATGCTTGCGGGGGATTACGTCAACTTAACTATGCACTTAATTAGACTCATGAGCATTCAATATATGTATGCCACAGAATACTTGACTAATTAATCAGTTTAGAATTAGGGTAAATTGTCCGAAAATCCCCGGACAAAGTTTTCCGCTGTCAAAAATCCCCTGGCCCAAAAAATCTCGCCAAAAATACCTTGGAAAAGTTTTCCGTTGTCAAAATCCCCTTGCCGCGCATACAATATATGTATAGTTTGCATGCAACATGTATATAGTTTTATGTAATATGTATGCAATTAACTTGTATATTTGTATAGTTCCCTGCAATATGTATACACAAACTAGATATTGTAAGCAACTATACAAATATTATAGGCAGAGGGATTTTGATTCCAAGAAAGGTTTTTGATGAGATTCTTTAGACAAGGGTTTTTTGACCACGGAAAACTTGGCTAGGTTTTTTTTCTGACAATTTTCCATTATAATTAGAACATTAGAAAAAAGTTTCTTGATTTGTTAGATGCAAGTAGACCCTTGTAATTTCAACTATGCAAGATGACAATGAATTATAAATGAAGCAATTTGATAGTGCTCGATGATTGGCGATTCCCGAGATCATGATACATGGCAGGTGACGTGTCCCAGAACTCAGAAGAAAGGGCCCACAGGGGCCTTTCAGGCCACCCTTGTATCCGACCTGCAAGCGCAAACTGGCTCTCCTCGGGGCCCCCTGCAAATTGGCCTTCTCGGCCCCTCGGCTTGTCCTGAGCTGCCACAGGACAAAGACTCCTCGGCCCTCTTGCTCGTCTCCGAGCTCCCCAGCCGAGGCCGTCTTCCTCGGTCCCTCCGACCGACCAACTCCCCCACTCACAGGCGTAACCGCCGCTCCGCAAATCTCGCCACGCGCAGATTCTCCGCCAACAACGTCCCACGTTCCACGCCATCACGATCCCCATTAATGGGCGATCAGCTCTTTACGCGGGCGTGACGTCGGGAGCGTAACTGCCGGCGAGATTCCCGCGTCTGCTACTGCGTGCTGCCGCCGCTATATAAACCCCCATCACAGAGGGGTCAAGTAAGCCATTTTTTACACTTTTAGGCCGTTATTCTGCTCGGATTTCCCCTCTAACTTGAGCGTCGGAGGGTCCTCGGTGGTACCAAACCACCCCGGGACTTCCTTACAGGTACTCGGCAACAGCTTCCTCACCACACCTCTTCCTCCAAAAACCCATTGAGACCTACACGCAACGAAGGATAATCAGTCAAGTCCCCCGAGAGATCAACGGAAGACAACATCTGACGGAGGCCCGAAAAGGAGCTCCATCAGTTGGCGCCGTCTGTGGGAAGATAACTCCACAAAATACAAGTTGGCCTTCCGATCTCCGCCCACATGACAACCGATTCCCCTAAAGATCTAAACGCCCGCTGTCGCCTCCCTCGCAACGGAGACGCGGGCGAACCCTCGCCTAAGATCGTCGGTCTCCCCGCTGGCTGTCGTCTCACGGGCTCCGGCGGCCGCCCGAGCAAAAGGGCTAGGGGCCGAGAGCCCATCACCTTTAGCGACGAGGATCTCCACGGCATATCTGTACCCCACAGCGACCCGCTGGTGATCGTAGCACAAATTCAACGATACGAGGTCCACCGAATACTCATCGATTCGGGCAGCTCGGCGGACATCCTCTTCCACGACTGCTTTTTGTGTATGGGGCTGGCCCCAGCAGACTTGAGACCGACCTCCCACGTCCTCTCGGGGTTCACCAACCACTCCGTCCCGGCACAAAGGGTGGTCACCCTGCCGTTCACGATCGGGGAGCCCGGCCGTACGCGCACATTGCCTGTGGACTTCATTGTGGCTAGGGTCCCATCGGCCTACAACGTCCTCCTCGGCAGGCCGACGCTGAACTCTCTCCAGGCCCAGATCTCGACATACCACCTGGCGATAAAATCCCCCCTCGATCAGGGTGGGGTAGGCCGGGCAAACGGGAGCCAGCGGGTCGCGGAGGTAGGCCTGACAGAAGCATCTTCCCCCGAGCAGCAGACCGAGAGCGCCAGTGCATGCGGCGACATTAAAGGGTCCCTGGACACCCGGGACGAGCGGAAGGAGGTCCGTGAATCACCGGTCGAGCCTCTGACCGAGGTGCCCTTAGCGGAAGGAGACCCAGGAAAGACCGTCCAGGTCGGGTCACTCCTGACGGGAGTTCAGCGGGATGCCCTGATCGAGTTCCTCCGAAGCAATTCCGATGTCTTCGCCTGGGCACCGGCGGACATGCCTGGGATCGGCCCCAAAATCATCTCTCACAAGCTCGGGGTTGATCCTACGGCCCGACCTGTCAGGCAGAAGAAAAGAAGCTTCACCCAGGTCAAACAGAAGGCTATCCAGGAGAAAGTTGACCGGCTCCTCGCCGCCAACTTCATCAGGAATGTGCCCTACTCAGAGTGGCTGGCAAACGTGGTCCCGGTCAAGAAGTCGAGTGGAAAGTGGCGTATGTGCGTCGACTTCACCGACCTCAACAAGGCCTGCCCCAAGGACAACTTCCCGCTCCCCCGCATAGACTAGCTCGTCGACAGCTCGGCCGAGCACGAGCTTCTGAGCTTCATGGACGCTTTCTTCGGCTATAACCAAATCCGCATGAATCCTGATGATGAAGATATGACCGCATTCACAACGGACCGGGGGGTGTGCTGCTACAGGGTGATGCCCTTCGGCCTCAAAAATGCCGGGGCCACATACCAGAGGCTGGTCAACCGCATGTTCAAGCCACAGATCAGCAGAAACATGGAAGTCTACGTCGACGACATGCTCGTCAAGTCCGTCTCGTCGGCCGACCATGTCGAAGACCTGGGCGAGGCGTTTGGGGTGCTCCGCAAATTCAACATGAAGCTGAACCCCGCCAAGTGTGCGTTCGGAGTCACCAGAGGGAAATTCCTCGGGTTCATGGTCACTCACCGCGGAATTGAAGCTAACCCAGAGAAGATCGACGCCATCCTGAGCATGACCGCACCGAATACCAACGTCGAGATCATGCGGCTCACAGGGCGGGTCGCCGCTCTGAGCCGTTTCATGTCCA
Organism: Agapanthus africanus; assembly: GCA_030015575.1. Taxonomy (NCBI): domain Eukaryota; kingdom Viridiplantae; phylum Streptophyta; class Magnoliopsida; order Asparagales; family Amaryllidaceae; genus Agapanthus; species Agapanthus africanus. The sequence continues at coordinate 74,373,253 of JASDDO010000028.1, forward strand.
GGTCGGGAGAAAAGTGCCTCCCGTTTTTCAAAGCGCTGAGGAAAATTCTGAGGTTCTAGTGGTCGGAAGATTGCCAAGCCGCCTTCGACCAACTGAAGAGGCACCTCGCAACACCGCCCCTGCTCACACGGCCCGTGGAAGGGGACGAGCTGTCGCTGTACCTCGCAGTATCCGACCAAGCAGCAGGCTCGGTGCTCGTCCGAGAAGCCGATGGGGCACAAAAGCCAGCGTACTATGTGAGCCATGTATTCAAGGACGCGGAGACGAGATACCCCGCCATAGAGAAGATTGTCCTGGCCCTCCTAGTAACCTCGCGGAAATTGCGGTACTACTTCCAAGCACACACAATCGCCGTTCTCACTGAACGCCCATTGGGGGCTATCCTGGCATTTCCGGAGTCCTCAGGCCGTCTAAAGAAATGGAGATGGGAGCTGTCTCAATTCGACATAAGGTATCGCCTGAGGCAAGCCATCAAGGCGCAGGCCCTGGCCGATTTCATCGTTGAATGCACCATCCCTAGCAGGAAGCCGGATTCCACGCCACCCCTCACAGCCCGGCATCCCGTCCGGGAAAGCCATAGCTCAGCCTCGGAGTGGGTCATCTACGTCGACGGGTCTTCTACCGAGGAAGGCAGCGGTGCCGGCCTCATTATCCAGGGCCCAAACGAAGCAGAAGTGGAGTATTCCTTGAAGCTCGGTTTCAAAGCATCGAACAACGCGGTGGAGTACGAAGCCCTCCTAGCCGGACGGCGTATGGCCGTCGGGCTGGGGCTGAAGATCATCCGAGTCCGCAGCGACTAGGCCCTAGTTGTCGGCCAAGTGACTGGCCGCTTCGAGGCCCGGGAGCCTTTAATGATGAAGTACCTAGACGAGGTGAGGAAGCTCCGAAAAAACTTCGACGAAGTCTAGGTGGAACAAATACCCAGGCAAATGAATGCTCAAGCAGACGCCCTGAGCAAGCTGGCTTCATCATACTCGGCCAACAATAGGCGGTCGATACTCTTCGAAACCTTGACCCGACCCAGCGTGGAAGACGAGGCGGCGACATTCCAAGTATACACGGCGCAGAAGGACGACCGGGATTGGAGGAAGCCCTTCGTGGAATTCCTGAAGGACAGCACGCTCCCGGAGGACAGGGCGACCGCCTGCCGCCTCCGAGCCAGAGCAACCCACTTCGTCTGGAGCAACGGAAACCTCTACAAGAAGGCCTTCACCCAACCACTGCTCCGGTGCGTTGACCCCCATGAAGCCGACTACGTCCTGCGGGAAATCCATGAAGGGGTGGGCAGCGCACACCAGGGGGCTCGAACCTTGATCCAAAAGGAACTACTCCAGGGGTGCTACTGGCCCACCATGCACGAGGACGCCCTGAAGATGGTCAGGAGGTGCAAGAGCTGCCAACTCCACGGCAGTATTCCCCGCCTCCCGGCTACCGAGCTAACTGCCCTGACATCCCCATGGCCATTCGCCCAGTGGGGTTTGGATATGATCGGCCAGTTCCCCACCAGAACTGGCGGGCATAAATACGTCCTCGTCACGGTGGACTACTTCACCAAGTGGATCGAGGCCGTTCCCATCAGGAAACCGGACGCCGCCACAACCATCAAGTTCCTCCAAAACAACCTAATACACCAGTTCGGGATCCCGAGGTGCATTATCACCGACTACGGGACGAACTTCGAGAACGAGAAAGTAAGGGACTTCTGCAAAGAATACCATATCCTCATGAAGTTCGCCGCGGTCGCGCATCCCCAATGTAACGGGCAGGCCGAGGTCGCTAACCGGGACGTTCTCCGGGGTCTCCGAACCCGCCTGGAAGGAAGACAGGGCAGTTGGGTCGAGGAGCTACCCCGGGTCTTATGGGCCCTGCGCACGTCAAAAAAGACTCCCACCGGGGAGACCCCTTTCAGCATCTGCTACGGGACCGAAGCGATGCTCCCAGCGGAGATCGGGCTACCCAGCAACCGGGTTGAGCACTTCGACTATGACGCAAACACCATGGCACTACGAACCAACCTCGACATACTGTTGGAGAAAAGGGACCGGGCCCAGATCAGAGCAGCCGCCTATCAACAGCAGACGGCCCGATACTACAACGCTCGGGTAAGACACCACTCCTTCAAGACCGGGGACCTAGTCCTGCGGCGGAACGAATTCATCGACCAAGGCAGGCTTCACAAGTTCTCCCCGAAGTGGGAAGGTCCTTTCCTCGTCTCCGAAGCGCACCCCGGCGGAGCCTACCGCCTGCAGGACGCGGACGGGCGGAAGCTCCCTTGGCCTTACAACGCCGAGAAGCTTAAGCTATACCAATGAGGTCAAAGCTAGCGAAGCGTCGCACCCCAGCTACCACTCGAGATTTCCCTTTAACAAGATGGTGTAAAGCGTTGTCTAGAATTCCTACCCGTACGAATAAAGAAACTTCTAATCTTTTTCCCCGGTAGAGTTCCCCCTGTACAACGAAAAGCCCTCCCAGAGGCAGTCGAGCCCGAGGTACCCTCGCTCGGCTATCCCCAGCGGGCAACTTCCCTGCCACAACGCCGGGGATCAAAAATCCCTCTCAGAGGCAGTCGAGCCCGAGGTTCCCTCGCTCGACTATCCCTGGAGGGCAGCTTCCCTGCCGCAACGCCGGGGAACAAAAAGCCCTCTCGGAGGCAGTCGAGCTCGAGGTTCCCTCGCTCGGCTATCTTTCAGGACAAAAGCCCTTGCCAAGAGGCACCGGGCAGTAACCCTACCCGGCCAAAGGTCCTTCGTAGGTTTCTTACAGCCTTATAGCTCTTCCCGCGCCAAGGACCAAAGTCCTCCCAGAGGCAGTCGGGTCCTTGCTTGGCTATCCCCGGCTGGTAGCTTCCTACCATAACCGACAGGGATCAAAGTCCTCGCCAAGAGGCGCTGGGCAGTAACCCTGCTCGGTCCCCGTCCTGAAGGATCAAAGTCCTCGCCAAGAGGCGCTGGGCAGTAACCCTGCTCGGTCCCCGTCCTGAAGGATCAAAGCCCTCGCAAGAGCCAACCGAGCAGCTACCCTGCTCGGTCTACTCCGGCTGATAGCCCCCTACCCTCGACGCCAGGGATCAAAGGCCCTCACAAGAGGCACCAAAGCGGCTACCCCGCTCATTCATCCCAGGCTGGTAGTTGCCTACCCACGACGCCAGAGATCAAAGTCCTCACCAAAAGGCAACCGCGCATCCTCGCTGCCCGGTCATTCTTAATGGCCCTCCACAACCCTTCACGCGCTAGGGCCAAAAGTCCTCCCAAAGGCGGTCGAGCCCTTGCTCGGTCAGGCCCGGCCGGTAGCCCTGTGGCCATACATGAGGATCCAAGACACCCGGAAGGACAACAGGTTCATCCGAGTCTGAACGATCTCCCATCGACCTCGAGGGCCATACATGAAGATACCTCCATGGCAACGCTTGACACACTCGCCGGCTGGAGATTGGAGTCAACTCGACAGGAGATCGCCAGACAAATGGCCAACCTGACACAGAAACACGATAATACAAGCAAGTATATCCTACGAACGTCCTTCACACACAAAAGACAAAATGCAAACCGACGAATCAAGGATTTTTTTCTTTTATTGCCAAAATCAAGGTCTTTACAAAGGGTATTCTGGAGGCCCCCAGCCCTACAAACTTCCCGGAAGATTACTTCGGCCACTTCACCGTCGGCGCCACGGCCCAAGGCCCTACCACCGGAGACTTTGCCACCAGAGGCACACCCTGCTTCCCTCGCCATCTCTCACCGGAGGCCTCGTCGCCGGAAGCGGAACCCGAGCACGGAGCTCACCATCGTCGAACTCGGGAAGCTATTCCTTCACGGCGTCCAGAGCCTTGTTCCACGCGACGGCAGAATACTCCCCGAGCTCGGCGTAAAACTGCTCTGATACCTTATACTCGGCCACAGCTTTCTCAGCCCGAGCCTCGGCAACTTGGGCCTTCAGCAACGCCGCCTCGGCATCTCCCCTGCTGGCGTCCCTCTCTTTTTCCAGGGCCGTAAAGCGTTCGGCCATGTCCGTCAGCTTCCTATCGGCAACCCGGAGAGACGTGTTCAGATGACGAAGGGTACCCCGAGTCGCCGAGTTGGCAAGCTCCGCAGCCTCCGCCCGGCCCGCCACAACGTCAGCCTTTTCCCTCTCCTGGCGCAGGTCGCGTCATAAAATCTTGACCTCCGAAGGAAACGCCTCCACTGGCCTCGGGGCGTGGAACGCCCCCTCGGCCTCCATGCGAGTGGCAAGGGCGCAGTGTTGAAGAACCTGACAGAAAGCCGATGAGAAACCAGAAAGGCACACCAAGACAAATACGCGTGGAGGGATTCGTACCTGGACCGCCCCTTGCGCCATGGCCTCCAATTGATCCCTTAAGGAGCCACTCGAAAGCTTTCCCTCGGCCGACTCCTCCATCCCGACGAGCAGGCCGGCGGCGACAGAAAGCCCAGAGGGAACCGTAAAGACGAAGCCCCCTTCCTGCACGGGAATCCCTTTAGGGGCCTTCGACGGCGGCGCGCGACAAACCGCCCTCTTCCTCTTGAGAAAGGGTCTGCTCTCGCCCTTCCCCTCGTCCCCAGTCTGGGACTCGGGCAACTGCTGACGACTCTGGCCGCCGCCAAAGAAACCACCAGATGCAGTCGACGAAATGGACGGCCCTTCCGCCAGCAGAGAATCCGGCGGAGGGCGCGAGCTGGCCGGGGGCTCGGCTATGCCACTAGCTTCCTCCCGGCGCGGGCCGCCCGAAGAATGGGAGCGAACCATGTATCCCAAAGAAAGAAGAACGCCGAGCGGCAGCGACTCAAGGAAGAAGAGAAATGAAAGGTTAGAGGCCCTGAGGTGGGCCCCGCCCCCGTTTTATCACCGCGTATCGCCGCAACCAACGGCGCCCATCTCCTACCGCCGAAACGACTCCTCGCGCTCAGCGGCCCTGATCGTTCCACGTGGCAGCCCAGCGCTGGACCGCGTCCCATCAGACGCCGCAGACCTGCGCACATCGCAGCGGCTAATCGACGCTCGACACGTGGACCGTCGCTTCTGCAGATTGCACGAACCAGCACACCTCCTCTAAATGCAAAGATCTCGCCTTGATTCGCTAGTGAAAAAGACAACCGACGGCCCGAGGGCTCGCCCCGACGAAACCATAAAAGGGATCTCACCTCGGGAGGCCCGGCAGTCCACTCCTGACCCGACCACTAGCCGGTCGGGACAAGAGTGGGGGGCTAATGATAGTGCTCGATGATTGGCGATTCCCAAGATCATGACACGTGGCAGGTGACGTGTCCCAGAACTCAGAAAAAAGACCCCACAGGGGCTTTTCAGGCCACCCTTGTACCCGACCTGCAAGCGCAAACTGGCCCTCCTCGGGGCCCCCTGCAAATTGGCCTTCTCGGCCCCTCAGCTTGCCCTGAGCTGCCACAGGACAAAGACTCCTCGGCCCTCTCGGCCTTCTTGCTCGTCTCCGAGCTCCCCAGCCGAGGCCGTCTTCCTCGGTCCCTCCGACCGACCGACCCCCCACTCACAGGCGTAACCGCCGCTCCGCAAATCTCGCCACGCGCAGATTCTCCGCCAGCAACGTCCCACGTTCCACGCCATCACGATCCCCATTAATGGGCGATCCGCTCTTTACGCGGGCGTGACGTCGGGAGCGTAACTGCCGGCGAGATTCCCGCGCCTGCTGCTGCGTACCGCCGCCGCTATATAAACCCCCATCACAGAGGGGTCAAGTAAGCCATTTTTTACACTTTTAGGCCGTTACTCTGCTCGGATTTCCCCTCTAACTTGAGCGTCAGAGGGTCCTCGGTGGTACCAAACCACCCCGGGACTTCCTTGCAGGAACTCGGCAACAGCTACCTCACCATACCTCTTCCTTCAAAAACCCATTGAGACCCACACGCAACAAAGGATAATCAGTCAAGTCCCCCGAGAGATCAACGGAAGACAACATCTGACGGAGGCCCGAAAAGGAGCTCCATCACAATTCTTGCTGATCACATGCAGTAATTCAGGCATTGAAAAGTTTAATATATATTTAGTAGCTCTTGTATTATCTAAATGATAGTAAATTAAACTAAAATTTGTGAATGATGAAAGAGTGAGGAAAACAGGCTGAAAGAATCTAGAAAGCTGAATCAAGCTTTATGCAAGGCTGGATAAAGTTAACACAGTTGAGATTAAGAGTTGGATTAATTATTCTAGAGCACCAACAAGTCCATGTTAAACTTAAAAGGGGTCGAAATGTAAAATCTCTAGGACCGCATGCCTTCCTTTTGCTACAAAATAAAATAACACTTATTTGGGTTTCTTACCTGTAGCCCCCGGAAAAAAAAACCAAATTCCTTTTTACCCCAAAAACTTTGTATTTACGTTTTACCCTCTAAAATTAATAAGATATATCATTTTAGCATCTTACGATTTCCGTCAACTTTTAACGGCATAACATCAGATTTTTCTTTAAAATATCTCACCCACTCTTTTTCTTTGGAAATACTCGATTTCTTCCTCAAATTGAAATTATGGTCTAGGCTGCTGCTGCATCTTTCTCAAAATCGACCATAAAATTAGAAGCATCTTCAACTTTTTTCTCTAGCTTTGAAGATGTCTTACACTTCTGCGGTCTTACTTGTTATATTCGGGTAAATGACAAATCTAAAATCTAAGGAGAAAAATTAAAATTAAAGTAAATGGGGTTTTTTCCTGACGGAAATCGTAAATGCGGTGAAATGGTGTAAATTATTAGTTTTGGAGGATAAAAAGTAAATATAAAGTTTTGGAGGGTCAGAAAGAAATTTGCTATGTTTTGAAGGGCTATACGAAAAAAAAAAACTACTTAATTATATCCATTTTCATTTTCCCCGATTATGCATCTGAGAAACAAGCCGATAAATGTGACATATGTCATAATTAAGTTTCAAGACTGAGAAATTTGGAAGTGTCCCTTTGTAACCCAGCATTTGCGCAGTGTTGTTGTATAAGGAATTGGATCGGGAGAGAAAATTTGTGATATTCGACTTAGCTTAAAATTCAAAGGTCCATGTCAGCTGATATGAGATGATATCCCACTCTCCTTCATTACATGTTTATCATATTTTAAATTTCAACGTATCTAAGAAACTACTTTTGATGATGTTCGATATCGGTGATCTTCCAGATTGTGACACGTAGCAGATGACGTGTCACAAAGCCCGCAAGGAAGGACCAAAAATAACACGTCGGATGAACACCCGGGTATGCGACCCTTGGATGTGGCCGACCCTCTGTGACCGACCACACAACTCCTGTGCCCGCCTTACAAACAACGGTTGGCTCACCTCCGAGCCCCACACAATTGGCCTCCTCGGCCCCCTTAGCTCGTCTCCGGGCTACCGCAGAACTTAAATACTTAGGTCTCCTTCTTGTCCCCGAGCTTCCCGCCGAGCTCATGTTCCTCGGTCACATCGATCGACCGACGGCACCTATCGCAGGCGCAACCGCCTCACCTCCACAAATCTCGCCATGCGCGAGATATCCGCTGGCCAAGTCCCGCGTTCCACGCCATCACGATCCCCCATTAACGAGTCTGTCTCGCCATTAATGGGAGATCCCGCCTATCACGCGGGCGTGACGCCGGGAGCGTAACGGCCGGCGTGACGCCGGGAGCGTAACGGCCGGCGTGATTCCCGCGCCTGCCTGCCTGTTGCCACCACTATATAAACCCCTCTCCAGACGGATCAAATAAGTGATTTTTCTCCCCACTAGGTCGTTACTCTGCTCAAATATCCGGGCTAACTTGATCGTCGGAGGGTTCTCGGTGGTACAACCACCCCGGAACTTTCTTGCAGGTAGCTCGGCCGCAACAACCCAAAACCCATTGAGATCCATACGCTTCATGAGTCAACCTCCAAATCAATCTCAACCGTCCATCGTCGCTCGCAGCAGATCTACGGAAGGTAATATCTTGACGTGATACGACGCACGTCAGCTGGCGCCGTCTGTGGGAAACTCTTGATTCCACTGAACAAAGTTCATCTTTCGATCTCCATTCAATGGCGAGAGATCACCGCGATGATCCAAGCACCAACCGCCCCCCCAACGGAGGCGCAGACGAATCTCCTCCCCCAAACACCATCAACACCCTAGCCGTCCGGATAGATCGACTCGCGACCGTCGTGGATGCGCTGGTCCGTGTCCAAACGGCGGGCCAGGCTCTCCAGGTTGCCGCTCTCCCACCTCAGGATCGGGACCCCAACAGAGAGAGAGAAGTCTCTGCACGCGTCGGCACAGCCGACCACCGCCTCGATGCCTCCCACGGCTGCCGATCTCCAGGGCCAACATATTCTATGACCCGCTAGGCGCCCTACAGTTCAACACCGAGGTCTGTCGCCCGAGCGCCTCGCCTCGAGCGCCTACGCGCTCCTGTCCCTCCCGAGGAGATGTCGGTCAGCTCGTCTGCTCCCAGGCATGACCGACGCCCCCTCCCTCGATGGGGTCGCATGGACGGGACTCGTCACGGCAGCTCGAAAACTACCTCTCCTGGGGTCCTAAGGAATCTCATCGAGGGGAACCGGGGCCGCGGCCAGACACAGGTCTCCAACAGCAGAGGTCAAAGATCAGAATGTGTCGAATCGTCAAGATACAGCGGCCGACTCGACGCCCTCGAAAAGAAGATCGAAAGTATGCATTGGGAAGGTCGTCATTCGAACGACGGGGCTTAGTACGCCTCTGACTCGCTCACAAAACCCTTCACCGAGGAGCTACTCGTCGTCCATGTCTCCTCCCGAAATAAGCCCCCAAAGGTCTCGCTCTTCGACGGTAAGTCCGACCCGAAGGACCATTTGGACGCAATCACCACAGGAATGAGCTTCCAAGATAACTCTGACGCCGCCCAATGCCGAGCATTCCCGGCCACTCTCATCCGCTCCGGACGGGACCGGTTCCGAGGACTCGTGCCATGCTCGATCTCAACCTTCGACGAGCTGGCCACCCAATTCCTCGGCCCCTTTGTCGGGAACAGACGGCAGAAACGGACCGTCGACCACCTCTTCACAATCAAGAGCGGAGACAAGAAGACATTCAAACGGTACGTCACCCGCTTCTACAACGTCCTTCTTGAAGTCCCAAAACATCGGGACGAGACGGTCATTACAGCACTTAGGACTGGTCTTAGGCACAAGGAGTGGTTACGCTCTTTTGCATTAGCGCAACCTAAGACCATGGTCGGGGTAAAGGCCTGGACCGAGCGTGAGATCCAGCTCGAGTCCGAGGTGAACGCAAATCTCCCCGAGCCAGAGCAAACTGACCAAAAGAAGAGAGCGAGGGAAGAGAGAAGGAGACTTGAGTGGGAAACTCCCCGAAGTTTCAGGAGTATACCCCGCTCAATGTCTCCCAGACGGTACTGCTTGAGAAGGCTAAGGGCGAGGGGTTCTTCAAGCTCCCCCCGATCTCGCGCATGGCTGCAAAGCGCACCCGGTGCCCCTACTGCGGTTTCCACAGGTTGCAAGGCCACTCCACAGAGAGCTGTAAACAGCTCCGAGACTATATCGAGGAGTTCATCCGTTCGGGACACCTGGCAGCATACTTACGGGACAAGCGGCAAGCTGACCGCAAGCAAGAGTAGCGTCCTCCTCCCGGCGAGTTAACAATCAGCCAGATCATGGTCATGTCGGCGGGGGGCACGCCGGATACCTACGAGGTTCAGCACCCCACGCCGTACACGGAGGCCAACAGACGTCCGAGGAGCTCAAACCGTACTAATAAAAATAGCATCTACTAACGTGTACTTCTTTTACTAAGGCAATGTAAACTTTTCTCAAGATCTTTTTGTTTATATAATAAGAAGGGATCAGTAAAACATTGCAAAAAGAAGAGTTTTGTTTAGGTACTATAGGCTCCTCAGCCGTACATTGAAAAAGAAAAAAAAATTACAATAGCAGGGGAAGGAGGTGCAGAAAACACTGCTCGTGGTACTCCGAGCATATTTCAGCCAGCCGAGCCCTCGCCGCTTCAGCCTAGTCGTGCTAATCCCCTTTGTTGACTATTACCCTAACATCTATATTCTTCACTAGGGCATTGAAAGCAGTGGGTAGAATCTCTTTTCCAAACTAACCTAGTCCTAACCCTAGCAAGACTTTTAATCAATTTAATCTCATTCTTAGGTCGTAAAACAAAACCCGACTTGATCGGATTAACTCGTTAGAACATAAAGAAAAGGAATCCATCTCCCTATGGACCGATCCGTACTCAACCGGCTAGCTACCAAGCGACACCGTTATTGATTGCGGTATATTCTTAATTTTGATTTTAAAACACACGCATACGCAAAAACTCTCTCAATCAAATGGCGCCGTTGCCGGGGATAACGGTAGTTATTTTCTTTTTGTAATATCGGGTTAATTAAAAATTAAAAAAATCATAAAAACTGAAAAATATAAAAACATAAAAAATATCATCTTGTTGTTTTTTGGAGGGTTTTTGTGTGAATTGCGCAGGAAAGGAAGAAGGACAGATTCAGATCTGGAGCAAGCACAGTGAACAAATCAAGAAACAGAAGATCTGAGCAAACAGAGGAGAACCACAACAACGCACAGCAAAATTTTGGAGAGCCAAACCCACCAATCCGCCGCGGAACCGCGGCTGATTGAAGCTTTTGACCGTGGAACCGCGGTCAAACCGTGACGTCAGCGCTTCAAAAAGTCTCTGTAAGTATTTTCATCTTCTCTGTAACCCCCTGGTCTCCATCGAAAAATTTTCCTGCAGGGTTCTTTGCACAAAACTTCTTCTCCCTCTCCAATAAATCGATTTTGTGCAGGATTCTTTGCGCCGCAAATAAAAAAAAATTGGCAAGTGTTTTAGATTTTTTTGTGTTTACTGCTTTGCATTTTTAAAACGGACTTTTAAGGGGTTATAACACCAATCCAGATTGGGTGGGGATTTTATTACCCTTCCTAAGACCCCAAAAATCACAAAAAGTATATGCATCAACTCTCGAGTTAATTAAAAAATATTTAGACTCAGCCAATTAAGGACTGTCGCGCTCATTAAAACAGAGGAAGGTTGTGGACAATTGGTCGTTTATCTAAACCTGACTTTGTAGTGCCTAGGCTAAACGAGTAGGAAAGGTAATTTTAAAAGGCCCGTCTCACGGTGATTCGTGAGCGGATCCCTCCTTTCTTTACTTGTGCTTATCTGGCCACAATTGGCGGTGAAGAGGCGATTTGAGGGATATCTCACAATTTGCCCTTTGGACCAGTTAGGAGCAGTCTAGTTGACTTAGGAGACCGTAGCTCTAGGATTGATTGTGCATATTGTGATTGCTTGAAAGTGTGTCTAGTTCCTTATAAAAAATCTTTTGCAAAACTTCTTATAAAAAAAACCACAAAACAAAATTTTTACAAAACCTTGCCATTTTGTCGCTAGAAATCCATTGCACCCAACTTGCACCCACATTCTCTCATTGACGTTTTCTTACCCCTACCTTCTACTTTCTTGACTACACTACACCTCGTTAATGTATGTCCGGTTGGACTAGGGACACTAGCGCCCATTTAGTCCGTGTCTCGTTAGTGCCTACTGACGACGCGTTCGACTCCGAAGTCGAAATTCCCTCCACTTCTTTACCTTCATCTTCAAATTCATCATCTTCTAAGGAGATGTCGGGATTCAATCACAACAACCCCTTACCTACTATGGGACTGATTCCACCTCAATTGGGTGCGAATAACCCACAACACTCTCCTGTTGAAGCGCCCCAACGAATTGCGCTCCAGGATCTTTTCTATCCAAGCCGCACCGCACTTCCTACTTGTCTTTCACTTCCGTCGGCTAATGGGGATAACTTTGAAATTAAGCCCCACTTCATCAATATGTTGCCCAAATTTCACGGGCTGGAATCCAAAAATGTCTATATCTTCATAAATAAATTCCAGAATGTTTGCGCAATGATGAAGACCAACCAACTTTCCGATGATGCTATAAGGCTACGTGTTATTCTTTTCACTTTATGTGACCTGGCTGAAAAGTGGCTATATAGTACAGCATCGCATTCCATAAAAAATTGGGAAGAGTTTGTTAAGGCTTTTCTTAAAAGGTTTTACCCACACCACAAGACCGCGAGAATTTGCAATGAAATTAATCAATTTTCCCAGCTTCCTTTTGAACCTTTTTGGAAGTGTTTCGAAAGATTTAAGGATCTTCTTGTTCAGTGCCCTCACCACGGTATCGAGAGATGGCAACTTTGCCAAACTTTATACGAAGGACTGAACCCAGCAACTAAGCAGTTGTTGGAAACCATTTGTCAAGGTCACTTTCTTACAAAATCGAGCGAGGAAGCTTGGCAATTTCTCGACGATCTTGCTGAACAAACACTTCAGTAGGAAAGCACTAGACAGACCACTTCATCTACTTCATCAGGCCAGTCTAGGGCAGGCATACATTAACTTGATATGTCGATTGCAATTAAGACCGAAATGGCTGCACTCACAAAAAAACTAGAGGCAATTGAGAGCAAATTCTCATCGCCTTCTCCTGCCCTTGCTTTACCCACTCGCACTATATGCACTTGTTGTTCGGATCCATCACATCTTACTGAAGAGTGTTCTTACAATCCACCTGCTCAAGGACAAGATCAAGTCAATACTGCCTTTCAGCAAAGAAAAAGAAATGATCCATACTCTTGAACTAATAATTCTGGTTGGAGGAGCCACCCAAATTTCGCCTGGAATCAAAATAAAAAACAATACCAAGGTAATAACAATTTTCAGAGGCCTCCTCCACAACAACAAACCTCTCAACAAACTCAATATCAGCAACCTTTCCAACCCCAACCTTACCAAAATCAAATGAACAATTTTGCAACAAACAACTCTTTTCCTCAAAATAATTTTGTTTAACCAAATAACGATAAGGTTTCCTCGATAGAACGAAGTCTGGATGCGTTTTTAAAACAATCTACGCAATCCTCAGCCAACATCCAATCTTCCATTCAGTCTTTGGTACAACACACTGCATCACATGAGCAAAACATCAAAACCATTGAAGCCCAAATTGCACAACTGAATGCTGCGTTAAGCGAGCGAGAAAAGGGAAAGCTTCCATTTCAACCATTGCCAAATCCCGGTCACACACACAACGCACATATTGCTCTTAAACAACAAAACCATAATATGAGTGCCGTGACTACATTGAGATCTGGAAAGGTATTGCACAACAACGTTGGCAATAATAATGACACCCCGGCTTCTTCTTCTTCTTCATCTTCTTCATTTTCTTCAGAGCCTGTTCTTCATTCTTCATAAGGCTCTACTTCTTTTACTAATTCGAACGGACCCACATCTCACTTCACGAAACACCAACACTGGGATCTGTTCCAACTATGCAATCTACTCCATAAATACTGGACTCAACAAATTTTCAAAATATTCCATTTCCAAACAGGTTGAGATCCAATAAACAAACTCCACAAATAGAGAAGATTGTGGAGTTATTCAAACAGGTTAGCATTAACATATCTCTTTTGGATGCAATCCAACAAGTCCCTTCTTACGCTAAAATATTGAAGGACTTATGCACCAAGAAAAGGAAATCACGGGTACCTAAGAAAGTTTTCTTGGCTAGTGCAGTAAGTGATGCTCTTACCCAACATTTACCTCAAAAACGCAAGGACCCTGGCTGTCCTACAATTTCAATAACTATTGGGGATAAGAATATCAACCGCCCACTTTTATATCTTGGTGCCAGTGTTAATTTGCTTCCCTATTCAGTATATGAACAATTAGGCGTTGGAGAGCTGAAACCCACACATTGTACTCTCCAAATGGCCGACCGATCCATCAACCATCCTAGGGGTGAGTTAGAGGATGTGTTGATTAAAGTAGGGGACTTCATCTTCCCTATTTATTTCATTGTCATGGACACACAGCCTGTAGCTAACCCCCGGAGTCAAATTCCGGTGATACTCGGTCGACCATTCCTTGCAACTTCTAATGCGGTGATCAATTATTGAAATGATTCAATGAACCTATCTTTTGGAAATATGACAATTGAACTCAACGTTTTTAAGTTCGGAAATCAGCCCTCCGAACCTAATGCTAATATACTTGATGCTTGCTCGATCCAAGAGATCACTCAGGAGGACTGTGAGCTCGAAAAATTTCTGTTCGATCATAGAAATTTTGACGCCACTAGTGCATTCCTACTAGAATCTGACACAGCTTTCACACCCGATAACGATTACGAGTGTTTCACTTTTTCGAACGATTTTGAAGAATCACCACCCGAGTTTGAATCCTTTGAATTTTCGGATGAGTTAGCTGAACCATCTGACTCGGTTGCTTACACTCGCTTCGAACCTCTATTGGAATCCTTCGAGTTTGAGACAGTTTCACCAATTTTACCTTCAATTGTTTCGCCTCCAAAACTCGAACTCAAGCTATTGCCGTCTCACCTTAAATACGCCTACTTAGGTGAGAATGAGACCCTTCCTGTTATTATCTCGGCCTCTCTAGCCCCCGAGCAAGAGAAAGCCCTTTTAACGGTCTTACAAAACAATCGGCAAGCTTTTGGCTGGACTATGGCGGACGTCAAGGGGATTAGTCCCCTAATAGTTGAACATCATATTCATATGATGGATGATGCCAAGCCAGTAAGGGATCCACAGAGAGGACTAAACCCTATAATGAAGGAGGCTGTTAAAAAGGAGATTGTAAAATGTCTTGATAGTGGTATCATTTACCCTATCTCTGATAGCCAGTGGGTTAGCCCCATTCACGTTGTCCCAAAGAAATCGGGCATAACGGTCATAACTAATGAGGCAAATGAGTTAATACCTACTCGCACCCAAACTGGGTGGCGAGTTTGCATCGATTATAGAAAACTCAACGCCGCGACACGGAAAGACCACTTTCCATTATCTTTCATTGACCAAATGCTAGAACGATTGGCTGGGCAAGAATTTTATTGCTTTTTGGATGGCTATTCCGGCTATAATCAAGTTCCCATCGCCGAAAAGGACCAAGACAAGACCACATTCACTTGTCCTTTCGGTACATTTGCTTACCGTCGTATGCCCTTTGGGTTATGCAATGCACCCGCTACTTTCCAGCGGTGTATGATGGGCATTTTTTCAGACATGGTGGAAAAATTCTTGGAGATTTTTATGGATGATTTCTCCATTTTCGGCGACTCCTTTGACGAGTGTTTGCTACATTTAGACGCAGTTCTTACCCGGTGTAGGGATAAGAATCTCACTTTAAATTGAGAGAAATACCACTTTATGGTACGAGAAGGTATTGTCTTAGGACATATCATCTCGGAAAATGGCATTGAGGTAGATAAAGCTAAGATTGAAGTCATTTCAAATCTTCCTCCTCCCAAGTGCGTCAAAGACATTCGAGCCTTCCTTGGCCATGCCAGTTTCTATAGACGGTTCATCAAGAATTTTAGCATGATAGCTAGACCCTTGACTCTTTTGTTGGCCAAGGACACCACTTTTGATTTTGACACAACCTGCATGAAGGCATTCGAGTCATTGAAAAACTCACTCATTTTCGCTCCCATCCTTTCATCTCCTGACTGGACGCATCCATTTGAGATTATGTGCGATACATCTGATTTTGCCATTGGTGTTGTCCTTGGACAGCACATAAATAAGATGCCGCATGTAATTTATTATGCTAGCCGAACCTTGAACGAGGTCCAATTAAATTACACAATAACTGAAAAAGAATTCTTAGCTGTTGTGTTTGCACTAGAAAAGTTCAGGCCCTATTTAATCGGCTCTCCAGTCATCGTTTACACGGACCACTCAGCTCTTCGCCATCTTTTCGCGAAGAAGGATGCTAAATCTCGGCTGATACGTTGGATCCTCTTACTGCAAGAGTTTGACCTTGTCATCAGAGACAAGAGAGGATGTGAAAACGTAGTCGCCGACCATCTTTCACGCCTTCCTTCTTTGCCTACATTTCAAATTCCTATTAAAGACGTTTTTCCAGATGAGCAGCTCTTAACTGTGTCATGCGAACCTTGGTTATCAGATATCGTAAATTATTTGGCCACCGGATTGATACCAAACGAATGGTCGAATCAGGACAGACTCAGATTTCTATCTCAAGTAAAACATTTTTACTGGGATGAATCGTATCTATTCAAATACTGTCCCGACCAAATTATTCGTCGGTGTGTTCCCGACAACGAGTTTAAGAGCGTGCTGTCATTTTTCCACGATCAAGCATGTGGCGGGCATTTTGGCCCCAAAAAGACAGCAGAAAAGATCTTGCTGTGTGGCTTCTACTGGCCACAACTTTTTAAAGACGCATATGAGTACTGCAAGACATGCTCCCGGTGCCATCACTTGGGCCGGATATCTCGGAGAAATGAAACGCCGCTCCAACGAATATTGGTTGTTGAAATTTTTGATGTTTGGGGGATAGACTTTATGGGACCATTTCCCAATTCCTTTGGGAACATGTGCATTCTACTCGCTGTTGGCTATGTTTCAAAACGGGTCGAGACTGTGCCCAGCCGAACTAATGACAACAAGGTGGTCGTTAGATTTCTCAAAGAAAATATTTTTTCTCGGTTTGGGCATCCTCGCGCGATTATCAGTGATAATGGATCTCACTTTTGTAATAGGACTTTCGAGTCCTTAATACGGAAATACTCCATTACTCACAAGCTGTCAACGCCCTACCATCCCCAAACTTGTGGGCAAGCCGAGATTTCGAATCGGCAGATTAAATAGATATTAGAGAAAATGGTTTCCAAAAAACGCAAAGATTGATCATCAAAACTTATTGATGCCCTTTGGGCATTCCGAACTGCCTATAAGACCGATCTTGGCATGTCTCCATATAGGCTTGTTTATGGAAAGGCTTGCCACCTTCCAGTTGAAATAGAGCATAAGGCATTTTGAGCAATAAAAGAGTTGAATCCATCTTTAAGAGATGCGAGCAGCAATAGAAAGCTGCAGTTGAACGAATTGAACGAGCTTCGAGATGAAGCCTACGAGAATGCAGTAGTTATTAAAATCCGAACGAAGGTGTTCCACGATAAACACCTTATGCGCAAGACTTTCAAACCTGATCAACAGCTTTTACTTTACGACACTCGGTTACATTTACATCCCGGCAAGCTCAGATCTCGATGGAAAGGGCCATTTTTGATACGCACCGTATATCCGCACGGTGCGGTCGATCTAGAAAATTCAGAGAACGGTTCATTGTTTAAAGTGAATGGACATCGACTTAAACCGTTTCTCACTGCGGACCCTTCGGAGGAGCTCCTGTTTTTACAGGAGCGATCTATATTGACTGATCTTCCTCCATTTACCCCTAAATTTCGATTATCTAGCCAAAACACTGTTTCAAACAAGTTTGGGGGTATGTATCATTTGTAATTATATAAAAATAAAATAAAAAATGAAAATTTGAAAATAAAAAAAACTTTTTGGGTATTTTTGTAAATTTCCAGTTTTAATGAAAAAATAATAAAAATTTTATTTACAAATAATTTCCTCTTTTCAGGAGGAGTTTTTTGCAAATAACCAACACATTCCCCCTATAAATAAAACCCGACTCCTATTTGTTTTTACCAAACCCTAATTTCATCTCTCTGAAAACCCTAGCCGCCGCTCAAGTTTTTGCAGAGAGATCTCCCCATCCCGCCGCCCAACCGCCGCCGAAGCCCCATTTCCGCCGCTGATCCGCCGCGCTTCTGTTTCTTCTCCCTCTGAAAATTTCAGAGGTGGTTCGATCTCTAAACTCTTCTCTGTTAAATCACAAATTCTGCATTTTAATTCTTTGTGATGGTACCAACCATACAATTAGAACGAGATTTTTCACAAATCTTTTCACACACAATTTACGGAAGTTATTTTGGTGAGGAGATAACACGGCGATGGTGGAACTTTTTAATTTACAATCATCCTAATGCCTACGCCCTTCCAGATCTAATCACTCGTTTTTACGAGTGCATGGAGGAAGGTTGCCTAGCACAATACGGTGTTATTAAATTACTTTAGGGCGATAGGGAAATAATCATTGACAGGGACTTCATCCATGAAGTTATTTTAATTCCTAGATTACCTATTCACGACCAACCCCTTCAATTTGAAGACTACATGCCCTTAATGGGTACTGTTCGAGAGAACCTAGGAAGGGAATACAGGCTAGAACCCTCTTAGCCAATGTATTAACCGTGTGCCGTTGGGCACAAAACAACATTTATGGCAGTTCACATAATACCACATTTTTCACCCCATCTCTTCATATCGTGCACACCTTAATGACTAGGAACCCTAGATTTGACATGTGCACGGTTTTGCTTTATTCAATTGGTACTGGCAAAAGGGCCGCAAATTACCCATACCCTATGTTAGTGACACACCTGTGTCGCTATTTCCTCCCTGTGGAAGAATTTGAATTTTACATGCATGGAGGTATACCCATTAGGCCTCTTATTGAGGGCATATCCACGTCCTACACCCGCTTGACTGATGTATGATCGCAAACAGAACCGGCCGAACATGTACCCGCCAGGACACCCAGCTCCAGCTCGACCGCGAGCGATGAAGAGCTAACCCCTGCTGCGCAAGCGCGCTTACTTCGAAGAAATAATAGGGGGATAGAAAGATTGATTGGAATGATGACGCAGCATGATCAGCGTCTAACACAAGTAGAGCAGGGGATAAGAACCCTGCTAGCGCGAGAGGAACGTTTCCGTTCACGTTCAAGGGGACGCCGAGGGTCTGAGCAGTGAGGGCACTGCTTTTGGTAAGTTTGGGGGAGGAGATGGTTTCTAAATAGTTATCATTGCATTGCATATTTTAATTTTTGTATATATATATATATTTTTCTTTTGCATGTTTATTTCTGCATTGCATCTTTATAAAAAAATTATAAAAATTAAAAAAATGAAAATAAAAAAAATTATAAAAATAAAATCAAATAAAAAAATTGAAAAATTATAAAAATTATAAAAATTGAAAAATTCAATTTTGGCCATATTTGACTTAAGTTTGACAAGACGGTTAAGTAGCTAGGAAAAACTAGATTCTAAAGTTAGTAAATTAAAAACCCTAAAAATAACCTTTCTTAAAGTTTAACGGTAGAAAATATATGTCTTTTTAGTTTATTTAGAAATAGGCAAATTTTGAGTTCAGTTCTTGGGCTAAGTCAAAATAAGGGAAAAGTATTGAAATTTTTATTTGAAATGTAAGTCTGAAAAAATAAATTCTGAAACTTTAGTCTAAATCCTGAAAATATATACCCTACTACATGCACTAACACACATCTTGAAACTTGGAATAACAGAGGATACCTTGAAATGCTCTTGTTTAAAATTCTTAGTATGAATGGAAATAAAATAAAGTATAAAAGGTGAATAAAGAGACATAAAAAAATGAACACTGGTTTTGTAATTATTTAAGGCTGCATAAATAAAAAAATATATAGTGAGGGCGCTTTATCACCTAGTGCCTTAGACCAACTGGTTTGGGAGTCATTGCTAAGCCTTAGGTATTGCAAGACGAGAATTTACGCCTAAATGCGCGAACACATTTTGTAATCGTTGTCGGTACCTCAAGAAGTATTAACGGTCGCATGAAAGATGTGTGGGAAATTTCATCTAAAATTCACCAACTAAAAGTATTTTGGACGATGGACAAGAGTATGATAGTTTGAATTGAAATTCCAAGTGTGGGGATGATACACACACACACGTAGGGGTATATAATTGGGTTTGGATGAGAGAAAGGAATGAAAGATAGGGCTTATATCTTCAGTAGAAATGATAAAAATTCCTAAGTTGAGATGGAACTTTAGAAGGAAAATTCAAAAGATGCTAAAAACTAAATAAATTTACAGAACATATACGATCTTAAGTTAAATGATAAGTGAGTGTGAAAAATACGGGTTGATGATTTCTAAAGTTGAAGATAATAGAATTTCTTACTAGAATACTGAATTGAAGAATGAAAGTCAACAGGCCAAATTGATCCAATTTTGTGGGTAGTATCCGCTAAAAACTCTCAGAAGACAACACTCCTCCTATTAGGGACACCTAGAGGTTTAACGGCTTGTTGCACGAGCTCAGTGCAATCGCGATTCCCTGCGAAAGTGAGGTTAGGTTTTTTCGAGAATAAATAGTTTTGCTCGGGACGAGCAAAAGATAAGTTTGGAGGTATTTGTTCATATCAGAATTTTGCATTATTATATTCCCCATTCTTAATCATATTGCAAATAAATAGGTGCTTTTGATCCATGTCTGCTAATCATATTGTAAGATACCGCTTACCAGTTTGAGGAACAAACGAAGATCAATGAACAGTTCGATTGCACAAAGTACGAGGGTAGCACAAAAATTCAAGACTTCAACGCGAAGCTTTCGGTAAAAATCCACAAATTCTGCACTGTTGGAAATCTGGAAGAAAGTAGAAAAGATTCTGAAGAACCAAGAAAAGAAAATAGAAGGAAATAGCAACCTAAAGCAACCCTGAAAAGAAGAGTCAAAGATCCCTCAAGATGGCCGCGGATCCACGGCCAAACATGGCATTCCGCCGCGGATCCACGGCCGTGCTGTGCATGTGTCGGTGCAAAGTGTCGGTAGTGTCGGTGCTTTGACCCGGTTTTCTTAGGGTAATATTGTAATTTCAGATGTGGATCAAATGTAAACCCTAGGGTTTCTCCTATCTATAAATAGGAAAGCCTACAGCCTCTTTTGGGGCATGCCGCTTTTTAATTCTAGATTAAATTTCAATTCCTTTGTAATCGTCAAGAGTGCATCAATGAAGTAAGTTATTTTTTTTATCTTGTGATCTTCTTAATTGCAATTTTATTTCTCTGCATTTTTTTACCTGTCTTTATTTATCTGCAAGTTAATTAGGTTAATAAAAAAATATAAAAATGAATTTTGTCGCAATTTCCCTAATGAGTGAGTAGTTCCTCACTTGTTGGGGTTAGGATTGGGTAGGTTAGAGAGAAGTAAATTTCCCTCTCTCCTTTCTTTACCCATATAATTTTTATAATAGGGCTCTATTTAAATTAACCACACACCGCTCACTACGGCACCCTATCCTATAAGATAGCGGTGATTCCCTAGTTAGATCGGTTGTGCTTGATTTAAATAGAGATTAGGGCTAAGAGTTAAGAAAGGACGGATAAGGACCAAAAGGAAGAAACTAAGTTTCTTCCTAGTCGTGCTAATCCCCTTTGTTGACTATTACCCTAACATCTATATTCTTCACTAGGGCATTGAAAGCAGTGGGTAGAATCTCTTTTCCAAACTAACCTAATCATAACCCTAGCAAGACTTTTAATCAATTTAATCTCATTCTTAGGTCGTAAAACAAAACCCGACTTGATCGGATTAACTCGTTAGAACATAAAGAAAAGGAATCCATCTCCCTGTGGACCGACCCGTACTCAACCGGCTAGCTACCAAGTGACACCGTTATTGATTGCGGTATATTCTTAATTTTGATTTTGAAACGCACGCATACGCAAAAACTCTCTCAATCACCACGCTAAGGATCAAAGCCCTCACCAAGAGGCGACCGAGCAGCTACCCTGTTCGGTTATCCCTGGCTGGTAACTCCTTACCCTGCAACGTCAGGGATCAAAGCCCTCGCCACGAGGCGACTGAGCAGCTTCACTGCTCGGTCCGTCCATAGCAGGCCCCTTACGGCCCCTCCAGCGCTAAGGATTAAAACCCTCATCAAGAGGCAACCGAGTTCGCCCTTGCTCGGTTATCCCTGGCTGGTAATTCCCTACCCCACAATGCCAGGGATCGAAGCCATCATCAAGAGGCAACCGAGCTCGCCTTTGCTCGATTATCCCTGGATAATAACTCCTTACCCCACAACGCCAGGGATTAAAGCCCTCTCCACGAGGCGATTGAGCATCTTCACTGCTCGGTCCGTCCATAGCAGGCCCTTTACGGCCCCTCCAGCACTAAGGATCAAAGCCCCCATCAAGAGGCAACCGAGCCCGCCCTTGCATGGTTATCCCTGGCTGGTAGTTCGCTACCCCACAACGCCAGGGATCGAAGCCCTCATCAAGAGGCAACCGAGCTCGCCCTTGCTCGGTTATCCCGGGCCGGTAGCTCCCTACCCCACAACGCCAGATATCGAAACCCTCGCCAAGAGGCACCGGGCAGCACCCTGCTCGGCCCCATCCTTAAGGATCAAAGCCCTCGCCAAAAGGCACCAGGCAGTAACCTTGCTCGGCCCGTCCTTAGCAGGCCACTTACGGCCTCTCCCACGCTAAGGATCAAAGCCCTCGCCAAGAGGCAGCCGAGCGGCTACCCTGCTCGGTTATCCCTGGATGGGAGTTCCCTACCCCACAACACCAGGAATCAAAGTCCTCTCCAAGAGGCACCAGGCAGTAACCCTGCTCGGTCCTTCCTTAAGGATCAATGCCCTTACCAAGGGGCACCGGGCAGTAACCCTGCTCGGCTCGTCCTTAGCAGGCCCCTAACGGCCCCTCCCACGCTAAGGATCGAAGCCCTCACCTAGAGGCAATAGGGCTCGCCCTTGCTCGGTTATCCTTGGCTGGTAGTCCCCTACCCCACAACACCAGGGATCAAAGCCCTCATCAAGAGGCAACCAAGCTCGCCCTTGCTCGGCTATCCCTGGCTGGTAGTTCCCTACCCCACATCGCCAGGGATCGAAGCCCTCGCTAAGAGGCAGCCGAGCGGCTACCCTACTCGGCTATCCCTGGCTGGGAGTTCCCTGCCCCACAACGCCAGGGATCAAAGCCCTCGCCAAGAGGCACCGGGCAGTAATCCTGCTCGGCCCGTCCTTAGCAAGCCCCTAACGGCCCCTTCCACGCTAAGGATCGAAGCCCTCACCAAGAGGCATCAGAGCAGCTACCCTGCTCGGCTATCCTTGGCTGGGAGTTCCCTACCCCACAACGCCAGGGATCAAAGCCCTCGCTAAGAGGCACCGGGCAGTAACCCTGCTCGGCCCTTCCTTAGCAGGCCCCTAACGGCCCCTCCCACGCTAAGGATCGAAGCCCTCACCAAGAGACATCAGAGCAGCTACACGGCTCGGCTATCCCCGGCCGAAAATTCAATACCCCACAACGCCAGGGATCTAAGCCCTCGCCAAGAGGCCACAAGCAGCAAAAACGCTCGGCCAATTCTTTGGAAAGCACCAACCTTCTTACGGCAAAGGTTCCTCCAAAGTGTTCGAGTAAACGATCCCCACCTCGACTTCAGGGCCATGGAGATACCGACCCTTCACCGGTCTTTGCGCACTTGGCAAATGGTCGAATTCAACTCGACGTGTGATCGCCAGACGAAGAACCGACTTGACATGAAAGCTGAACCGCGCATGTACGAATGTTCTCCACAAATGAAAGGACAATGTGCACGCAAAGAAACGGAAAAAAAGATCTTTATTCACATAAATAGAAAGTCTCTACAAAGATATTATGGGCTTCCCAGCCTAACAAAAGTGCCCGGAGGCTTACAAATTTGAGAGCAAAAGAGAGAAATAAGAAGACGTGGGGCTTCACACCTCAGGCGCGGGGACGATCTCGGCGTGTGGCGCCTCCCCTACAACCACCGGGGCGGCATCTTCAGGGTCGGCTCCGCCGGCGGGAACTTCGGCGCCGGCATCCGGGGCAACCGGCTCACCTCTCGCACTCCCATCGGGGGTTGCTTTCCCCGCGTCATGTCCGGGGGCGGTCCCATGGGCGTCGTCAGCGAGAGAGTACAAGGTCCGGAGCTAGGCGTCAGGGAACTCCGGCATCTCGGCTTTGACAGAGTCAAGGGCGTCATGCCAAATGACGCCCCCGGCACTGGCAAGGTCGGTGTAGAACTGATCTGATTTTTTGTAGCTCTCCACTGTCCTCCGTACCCGGTCCTTCGCCGCCTCGTTCTCCTTCCGAAGGCCGCTCACCGTCTTCTTCATGGTAGCAACGAGCACCCGGGAGTCCTCCAACTGGGACTCAGTGGCTCGGGCGGCCTCTCAGTACCGAGCGACCTCCCTGTTCCCGGCCTCCACCCGGGCCTCAAGGGCGGCAGCCCTCTCCATCGCTGCCCCCAGCTCCTGCCTTATGCTCTCCTCCCGCAAGGAGGACTCGCCCGCGACCCGCATCGCCGGAACGATCTCCACGTCCTCCATATGGATGACAAGGACGACGTGCCGGAGGACCAGAAGAAAGAAAGAGGGTCAAAAAGGGGAGGGAAGCACCCCACCACACGGACAAAATGTTGGATGAAGAACTAGGCGAAGTGCGAACACTGACCTGCAAGACCTCTTGAGCTATCGCCGCCATTTGAGCCCAGAGAGTTCCTTAAGGAACCCTGCCTTCGGCCGACCTCTCCATATCCGAGAGCAGGCTGTCGGCGACAGAAAGCCCTGAGGGCACCTCGAAGCGAAGCTCCCCATCGTCTACAAGGATCGGGGAAGCCGGGGAGCAAGGCGCCATCCTGTGAGACCTCTTGAGGGAGGGCGCGGGGGAACCCTTCTCATCTCCCATCTCGGGGGCCCGAGGATCTTACGCCCAAGTACGCTTTCGAACTGGCGTGTGACTAGACTCGGGGGCCTGGGGCTCATTTGGGCACCTGGGGGAAAGGGCCACCGGCGGGGCCGGAACGGACGGCGGGCGAGAGGGGCCAGTGCCTTTGGACTTCTGTCCTCTCTTCACGTTAATCACTGCCGTGCGGAACTTGCTCATATCCATGGATTCTGCCTAAGACAAGGTACAATGGAGTCGACAATGCAAGAAAAAATAGAAAAAATGCACAAGTCTAAATAGATCGCCTGAGAGCTCCTAATTTACCCGCGAACTGGGCAGGGCTGAGCCCAGCCCAACTAATGGCCTGCTCAGAAAGTAGAACGTCGGCCCGAGGAATGGGCTCCCACTCCGCCACTCTCGCCGCGACGGGATCGTTTGACCGACTCTCCCGCCGGCACCTATCCCTAGACTACTGGGTGGGCACGGGCCAGTCCTTACCCTTGGACGGCCCAACAAGAAAATTTCTTCTTCCAATCGTGGATTGAAGAAGGTACGACGACGACCCCCGACCTGGCAGCACTTCCCCGTTGTTTCCTAAAGGAAAAGTATACCCACCTCGGCTCGCCCGCGCGAGTGCCGGGGTGACTTTTATAACATAGAGAAGAGCCTAGGGTGCTCATCCTGAAAGGGATCATGTGCATCTTCAGACGGACCAGGAACCCAAGGAGAATCCTCCAGGAGTTCGGCACTAGCTGGCCTGGGGCTAACCCAAAATAATTCAGTACTCTAACAATCTCGGGAGAGAAGGGCAGGCGCATTCCGGCCCAAAAAGCTTCCAGGTACAAGGCAATCTCCTTACCCCGTACCTGATCTGCCCTCTCTCCTTCCTCGGCCAAACGCAGCGTATAGCCGGGAGGAATATGGAAACGAGCCCGAGCAGTGGCAAGCTCGTCCTCATATCTCACCGAGGATGACACACCAGGGGCGTCTGTGACCACAGCTCTGGGAACCGCCCTCGTCGCGCGACCCCGGAAGGAGGATCTGACCCTAACCTCCCGGGAAGACTCCGACTCGGTGGAAGAAGAAGAAGAAGAAGCTCCCGAAGAATCCCTAGAATTTACCCCGACGACATCTACATACTCCTCAGAAGAAGACATCTAACATGATGGAGAGAAGTCCTCGGGAGAGAAAACGCAGAGATCCGACCTAAAAAGGAGAGCGCTGAGCTAACAAGACTCAGGACGAGAAAGGTTTGAAGAGGTATGGGCCTTGATGGGGACCCCACCTCTATTTATAGCTGCCGGCGTACACATCCAACGGCGACGGTTATCTCCCGCTAAATAGACTCATCGCATTCGACGGACACCGTCGCTCCACCTGTCGCACGCGCATTGGTCATACCTTATCGGACGCCGAAAATCTGCGGCTCGTCGCGTCAGCCAACCAGCGCCAGATACATTGGCTGTCGCTTCGGTGGACGTACGCACGATTCGACGCATCCTCTTTAATGCGAGATCTGGCCCCTGGTCCGCTGACGCCGTCAAGAAAATGCAGTTGATAGCCTGGGAACGCACGCTTACGATATCTACGAAAAGGAGCTCACCTTGGGTGACCCGGCAGACCACTCTTGACCCGACCCGTAAATGGGTCGGAACGAGAGTGAGGGGCTAATGATGATGCTCGATACCGGTGATCTCCCAGATTGTGACATGTGGCAGATGACGTGTCATAAAGCCCGTAAGGAAGGACCAAAAACAACAAATCGGAAGAACACCCGGGTCTGCAACTCTTGGACGTGGCCGACCCTCTGTGACCGACCACACAACTCCTGTGCCCGCCTTACAAACAACTGTTGGCTCACCTCCGAACCCCGCACAATTGGCCTCTTCGGCCCCCTCAGCTCGTCTTCGGGCTCCCGCAAAACCTAGATATCTCGGCCTCCCGCTCGTCCCCGAGCTTCCCGCCGAGCTCATGTTCCTCGGTCACATCGACCGACCAATGGCACCTATCGCAGGCGCAACCGCCTCACCTCCGCGAATCTCGCCATGCGCGAGATATCCGCCGGCCACGTCCTGCGTTCCACGCCATCACGATCCCCCATTAACGAGCCTGTCTCGCTATTAATGAGAGATCTCGTCTATCACGCGGGCGTGACGCCGGAAGCATAACGGCCGGTGTGATTCCCGTGCCTGCCTGCCTGTTGCCACCACTATATAAACCCCTCTCCAGACGGATCAAGTAAGTGATTTTTCTCCCCACTAGGCCGTTACTCTACTCAAATATCCGGTCTAACTTGATCGTCGGAGGGTTCTCGGTGGTACAACCACCCCGGGACTTTCTTGCAGATAGCTCGGCCGCAACAACCCAAAACCTATTGAGATCCACACGCTTCATGAGTCAACCTCCAAATCAATCTCAGCCGTCCATCGTCGTTCGCAGCAGATCTATGGAAGGTAACATCTTGACGTGATACGACGCACGTCACTACTAAAAGATCATATATAAAGGATGGAAACCCGCATGCCAACTTTATAAACATATGCAGCCTTTTTATGAGTATTATGCGGAGTCTAATCAAAATTTCTTTTTTTATTATACCTATCAATGAATAGAAGATCATATTTTGCAATACAGCTAAAATCGATATACTTAATACATTATGATCAAAACTAATGATATATATCAAGTTATGCTTTTCGTATACACACCCTCTGAGAAAATAGATTTTGTGATAAACGCTTTTACTGGGAAAAAAAATCAAATATCCATCCTTTTTTGGTCTTATATATATAAAATGCAAGCTACTTTGAGTCCACATGCATCTTAATTTTAACAAATCAATAATTAATCATATATTCAAATCACTAGCCCATACTATCATGTGCAAACTATACGTTTCTCAAGTTAAAATGGAAAAATCATTAATAATGGAGATAGCCTATGATAATAGCCAACAGAGGATGGCCATTAAATTTAGATGTTAGGGTAGGTTGATCGAATCTGTGTTAGATTAATTAGGTTTTAATTAAAACAATGATAATTTATTACTTTCTCGAGCTTCAAAATCAACACGTATAAGTATATAATAACATTTTAAATATCAGGATTATAAACAAATGGAAAATATACTCCAAGTACAATATTGTAGACTTGTGGTTATTATTCCTTAATGGCATCGTAGATCATTTTACTCTATCTACTTGCAAATCTATCTTTATATATATACACAAAGACTCACCATGCCAGCTCAACAGTTACTGCTTTGCAGTCTATATATATAATTGACAAATACATGCATCATGCATTCAGAGCCCAAGATCAAGAGCCCAAAAACACAAGAAAGTACAAGAAAGTATACGTGCAGTGCATATAATGGGTTTCATAGTTGGAGCATCATTTTGATTAAGCTAAATCCTTCAATTTGAATCTCATCTCTACCAACCCTGCTCCCATATGTACTGGTTTCCTGATTAATTAGAATAAATTAATCAAACCCTATACAAGAAATCTACATGCCAAAAATACGGGGGCTGCTACTTAATTAATTCACAGAGGCCAATTAGAAGTCGGCAGGAAATCCATGCTGTAGAGTGTTTTCGCCACTCTATTGAGATAGGAATGCGCTGCCTTGTCAGGTGTGTATAAATCTCCTGATTCAGATTGGCATGGGTTTATTGATTGTGGGAATTATAATCTTCGGCAGCCGCAGACAAAACTGCCGTTAATTACCTCTCGCTTTGAAACGAGAGAATCTCCGATTATCGGGTTATATGGGTCATGCGAACTCAGCGTGCAATATGTGTGTGTCATGTTTTGAAAACAGTTTTGAAGGTGCATGGCGCTGGGCGTCCGTGGATTGCATGGATTGCGCTTGCGCAAAGGATTGGCACTTGGCGCTTATGCCCGTATATTGCACGAGTTGTGCTTGTGCAAAAGATTGTCGGTTGGCGCTTCACGCTTGCTTCCGTGTATTGCATGGGTTTCGCTTACACAAAACATTGGCGCTAGCACCTTATGTGTCGCACATGCCTTGGTGCAAGCGCTTGGGCCTGTGGATTGCACGGGTTGCGCTTGCGCAAAAATTTGGCAATAACACCATGTGTGTCACATGTGCCTTTACGCAAGGGCTTGCGCATGTGGATTGTCCGGGTTGCGCTAGTGCAAACGCTTGGCGCTTGCATCCGTGAATTGCACGAGTTGCACTTGCGTAAAAGATTGGCTCTAGCGCCATACGTGTCGCACGTATCTTTGCGCAAGTGCTTGCGCCTGTGTATTGCGTGGGTTGCGCTGGCACAAACGCTTGGCGTTTTTGTGGAGCTGACGCTCCTGGTGTGGACGTCCAAATTTGGACGCCGCACCCTGTCACGTCCCGCTTCCCAAAAGAAAGTAAAGGGTGATGCGGTATGGTCCGCAACCTAACTGTATTGAAAGTGGTCTATTCAATACCGTTACATTAAGCTTATGAATATCTATAACATGCAGGATATGTACCAAAACAAAATAATAAAAGCGAAAAGTATTTATTTCCATTAACCAAACTTTATTACATACCAAAAGAAAGAGTAAAATAAATTAAATAGTTTAATTATATCGAAACATAAGCAAAAAGCCATAAACACGTGGGCAACAAAATAAAAATAAACTAGCTAATTTTCCAGCGTCAGGTCCGCATAATTTTCATTAGTTGGCTCCATTCCTTGATTCTCGTCATAATATTCATTCTCATCTAACGGACATTCCAGAGATAAGGAAGGGAAAAGAAAAGTCCGTCAGTGAGTTACACTCGGATAGAATTGCCTCATAAGAAAGTAAAGATACTGAAATGAGCAAATGTATATAGGTATGATGTGTGTGTCCAGATATGGTGTATATAGGTATGATGTGTATGAGGTGTATGCAAATAAGGTATGTTGCATGAGGTATTCGTGAATAAGAGTATGTTTGTATGAGGTACATGTTAGGTAAAAGTTCGCATTAGTTTGTTAAATAAGGGTCCGGATACTCGCGATTATTCCGTTATGGCCATGGAACAACAACTGGGGAAGTAAAATGTACCGTTTCACTTTCCGGGATCATGATCAAGTAGTAGGAGAATCTGAGTTCCGCATCTCCTTACCTAATCAAACTACATATCCCCGTTATTCAGTGTACAGGTTTTGACGAATTAGAGTTCGTGCGTATATCATCTAGATATAGAATTTCCACATTGTATGTCATCCACATTTTGGATTATTCGCCCTCAAAGTAGGCTTAGTATTCGTCCGAATATCGGGTCAGTATTCGTCCACATATTGGACCATTCACTCTCAAAATAGGGTTAGTATTCGCCCGACTATCGGGTTAGTAGTCGTCCATACATTTGACTATTCACCCTGCCTGTAGGGATCTTCATTTATAAGTATTCCATACCTAGAATTGTGCATTCTAACTCTAACCGTATCATGTGTCATATATGTTGTAACTTGTATTCAAATAGTTGATCTCATTTAATATGGCTTTCCTCAACCACCCATTTTATCTTATTATCTTTTAAAGTATGTAAGGTGTATCATAATAATTTATAGCACGCTTAGTTAATAAAGATCATGGCATTTAATGGTAGTTATTGTTTATAAAAAACCATGATATTTTTATAGCAATTATAATTTTGGGAAAACCCATGGTATTTTAAAGAAAATGGCTTTTTAATGAAAGATTATGGTATTTATTTGAAATTATCTTTCAATAAAGTTTTAGGTATTCTTTTTGGAAAATATCATTTAAAAAGGTTATGGTTTTTATTTGAAAATAGCCTTTTAGTAAAGATCGAGATATTTAAATGATGTCGTTCTCTCATCTCATCTTCTCTTTCCCATGTGGACTCGTCCGGAGAGTCCTTCCTCTACATGCCCCTAACCAACTTGATCGTCTTGTCCCTTAAGGTCTTCTCCTTCTGGTCCAGAATCTCAACCGGTTGTTGTTCATAGGTTAGGTCAGCCCCTGCGGTGATTTCGGAATGATCCAAAACGTGACCAGGGTTGCCGACATATCTCCTCAACTGCGAGATGTGGAAAACGTTTTGTACGCCTTTTAGAAAAGATGGTAAGGCTAGGCTATACGCAATCTCCCCAACTCGTTCGAGAATATCGAAAGGACCTATGAACCGTGGGCTGAGTTTTCCGCATTTCCCAAAACGTATCACTCCCCGGTTAGGACAAATCTTTAAAAACACGTGTTCTCCTGGTTGAAATTCTAGCGGTCTTCTCTTCGCATCAGCCCAATGATTCTGCCGATCTTGTGCTATACGTAATTGTTTCCTGATTGTTCTTATCATCTCCACTGTCTCGACAATCATCATGGGGCCCAAAAGTTCTCGATCCCCAATATCGTCCCAACTTAACGGTGATCTACACTTCCACCCATACAAAGTGGCGAAAAGCGCCATGCCGATACTAGAATGATAGCTATTGTTGTAAGCAAACTCTACCAAGTGTAGGTGATCTTCCTAAGATCCATTAAAATCCAACATACAGGCCCAGAGCATGTCTTGAGAATCTGAATAACCCTTTCTGATTGACCATCAGTCTGAGGATGGTAGGCAGTACTGAAACTCAGATTCGTGCCCAGACTCTCTTATAGACATTGCCAAAACTAAGATCTGAAACGCGTATCTCGGTCAGACATAATGCAAATTGGCACTCCATGCAATCTGATAATCTCCTCCATATACCTCTTGGCGAGGCTTTTAGTTGATTGGCCGACTCGAAAAGGAATGAAATGTGCCAACTTGGTGAGTCGATCCACTATCACCCATACTGCGTCGTTTCCCTTGAAGCTGTGAGGGAGCGCGGCCACAAAATCCATTGTGATGTTTTGCCATTTCCATTCGGGTATCGGTAAGGGCTGTAATAGACCTGCCATCCTATGATGTTCAGCCTTTACTTGTTGGCAAACTAAACATTTGGACACACTCTTGGCTATCTTTCACTTCATCCCATGCCACCAATAGTTTTGTCTGAGGTCCTTAAACATCTTTGTTCCTCCCGGATGAACAGAGTATGGAGAACTATGTGCTTCTCTTAATAATTCTTCTTGTTATTTATATGTATGCCATAGAGGCCATTTTTGTACATGTGATTTATATTATAGTGGATGCTTGGATATATATAGAGAGGACTTTCTTGCTCGACATGATAGTATGCTATCCGGTTGCTCTTTGTCTTAACATGTTGACTTGTATAAGTGATGTTGTCTTGCTCTCATATGTTAATAAAGCCCTTAGGACGTGTACTTAACTACAAGGACTATGATGCAGATCATACTAGTAGGGCCAAGGACAGTCCACAAGTACATCCTATAATTGTTCCTAGTTGAGAGAGTATCGAGACAGGGCATCGATATTCCAAAGTAGACTAGCGTATATGCATCTTGACCCATATGATGGGTGATGGATGATCCCACATCCATTGGTGTTTGACATCAAAGATGGTATACAGGTGCTCGGTGGAGACTGGGTACACAAAACGGACTCGCCGAGAACTCCTAGCTGGTATTATACCTATCGTCAGATAGCAGTTCTCTGGTGATACTGATACAGGTTAGTCTGTAGACCCGAGATCGTCATAGAGTCTTGTGTGATTCCCACTGTGCTTTGATTTCCACCTTACCACGTTCAAGAGAATGTGCAAACGGTGGCTTTTGGGTACAGTCCTGAATCACATGGAGGCAATGAGCGATAGGAGGGGATTCGTCTCTCCCGGTATTGGAGGTTGATGTTGCGCTATGCTCGATTGGCCATAACGACAAGTCCCTGACCAGAGCTGCTATGAAGATTAACTGATAAGCGTTATCAGTAGTTTCTCGACCCATTATGAGCCTTACATTGGCACGACTTATCGGTTTCTGGGGTCTGACGTTGACCACCCCTATACTAGATATGCGGCATATCAGACAAAGAGACCGGACTGTACGATAGTGTTACTGACAGACTTTTCAGGAGTAAGGACAGGCTTTTCAGGAGTAAGAGCAGGCTTGCTTATTGATCTTCTGATCGCTCAATACTCGGGTAGCCGTTACGTCCAGCTAGTACCGCTGACGGCTTGTGGATGCTTGATGTGATCATCACCTACTGCCGGCGTATTGACGAGTCTTTAGAGTCCTACACAGAGGTTTCACTGGCCCAGGCAAAACGAAATAGGAGCACATATGTGATATGTGCGGGACCGAGATTAATACGAGTATGTGATACCGTATTCTATTCTCACGATTATGTTATCAGTCGGTTATATGTGATATAGCCGGGTTATCGAATCAAATGTTGATTCGATAAGTCGATAATGCATCGGTGGGTTATATGAGATATAGCCAGGTTATTGAATCAAGTGTTGATTCG
Source organism: Agapanthus africanus (assembly GCA_030015575.1). NCBI lineage: Eukaryota > Viridiplantae > Streptophyta > Magnoliopsida > Asparagales > Amaryllidaceae > Agapanthus > Agapanthus africanus. The sequence goes on from JASDDO010000028.1 coordinate 74,406,037, forward strand.
ATAATTTGATACAAATAATATTAGTTGGTCATATGATATATAGCCGGATTATTAAATCAAGTGTTGATTTAATGTTTTAATATATAATTATATATATGATATATTAATTTATATTAACTAATATTAGCTCACTCAAGCATTTATTTTTCTTACATGTGCACACTTAATATATATGTGATATATGTTAATTGTGTTTTCTTTATATATCATGGTTGATGATACATGCAACATGGGTGTATGAGACTTGCACCATGATAATGATAATGAAGGGTTTATTTATTTAGAATAAATCAATTATTAGTTGGAACTTGGTCACATGGCATGAAACTTGTAGAAACTTAGAGACCTATTGACTTAGTCCACTAGTTTTGTTTTACACTAGATATTTATTAACCTAACCATTATCTAAACCCATGGTTAAGTCTCTACATGAGTGATAATAGATATTTTCTCACCCATGGTTGCCATTCACTCTCTCATCCATTATTTGCTTCATCTGCCTCAAGCTAAAGAGAGAGCTCTCTAGGTTTTTGAGAGGAGCTTAAAATTAGTGAGAAAATTAATTCTAAAGTGAGCAAAAAATTAGTGAGAAAATTAATTCTAAAGTGAGCAAAAATCCTACTTCATTATTTTCTACTAGATTAGAAATTTAGTTTAGGGTGTTAGCTTCACTAATCCCACATTAGTGAAAAGATAGTTTGGGTTTGTGTCTCCTCGACGTAAATCATCTTTGACTTTGAAGTCTTCTAGCAAGTATGCATCATTCACCTTGTGGAGCCTCTCAAGAGTTCGGGAGTTCATTGATCGCAGCGAAGGGACCACTACAAGGAGCTAAAGAAGTGAAGGACCGGACTACAAAGGTTGTAATCCCTACTCGCTTAGATGTAAAGTAATTTACACATTGTATTGTCTAAATCTTTAGTTAAGATTCTAGGGTTAGGATTGTTTTGTACGGTAAATTTTTGAAAATGGCATGGACGATATCTCCCGAAACCTTGCTGTCATGCCAAGCAATCCTATAGTGGTATCAGAGACAAGCTAGAGATTTAAACAATTTATGTAGAATTATGAAACCGAAACAACTCCGAAACACTCAAAACTAAAAACCCAGTTTCTGTCATGTTTTAAAGTCGTCGAATTTTTTTTTAAGCCGTCGAAATTTTTTTTAAGCAACTGCAAACTGTTATATGAGATGTAACATGAACACTGAACAAATACGAACTCATTTGGGCAGATTTGACCCAAGCACATCCTCTTTAAAACCGATCTGGCCGGCCCTATGGAGGCTTCTGGAGTTCGTATTTTTTGGGTGTTCCGGTCTCTTGGTTTTAGTGTTTCAGGCGTTACTTGTCTTTGCTAAATTTGTATGTGATATTATCTTTTTGCAAAGGCAATTCGGAGTGTTTCATCGTCGTAATTCTAACTATATTTCGGGTTATTTAGACGGTGTTAAAAAGTTCGAACGGATATCAAATACCCACTATAACTCTTGCCAGAAAATTTTCCAAGAGTTGGATTTTTTCCAAGTTAAAGAACATTCAAATATCATGCAAGTATTGCGGTGGACCCTCTAGAAGAACAAAACCCTAACTCGATTCTATGACCGTAAGAACTGCCGCCAAACCCTACGGTTTGCGGTAGTTCCGTGGCGCCATAGATGAGGCAAGGGTTGACCCTTCTACGGTTGGTCCATTGGCACTGTGGCATGCTCTGAATATTTTTTAAACTGCGCTCAAGTGTTGAGCTTTTTGGGGAATTTTAGGTGTTTGTTGATTCGATCGGAATGTTTAATATTGTCTAGCTATTTGTGGAATACGATACAATATGTGGAATTCATATAGTTAGGCATGAAATCCGAAGTATGTGATATTTCGGGTTTATGATGTCTAACGTGATTGTGGATTCCAAATGTTGTAGTTTGACATTTTCTTTTCTGCGACCGTAAGTGTAATATGTGGTGTGTCACCGTTTTCGTTGCTATATATCAATGACAATTGTGATACGCATATTTACTTACGTTGATAACATGCAATGTTATGTGTGTTGTGATATGTTATATTGGATCGTCGTGTTTTGAATAGCCGGGGAGTTTTATGTGAGATGAGAGTTTTTATTTTCATTCGTGTAAAATTCATTGTATATAATATTCTTTTATTGGGGCACTTTCGGGTTAAGGATGATGTCACCATTGTTGTATATTATTTATTTTTCCATATTAGGATAGACCCAAGGAGGGGAGCATAAGTAACCGGGTTCTAGAGTCCAGTGGGAGACCATCTCGAGGAGTCGAGTCCGGGTCTCCTAACTCTAGAATTGGTAGGGCTGCTTGCCGCTCTCATAGGGGTCTAGGGATATGGGTTTGGCTATTCATCGCGACCGTGGAATCCGTGTTTTATACCGGCTTAATTTAAAACACGAAATTCCTAGTATATCCAATATTTCATATGTTATCTTCTGTTGCTGATATTCTGTGATGTGATCATTTTATATATCCGAGACGAATGCTTTATTATTGTATATATGATATATAATAAACGTTGCTTATATTTTGCACATGCGCTAATCCCACCCCGTTATGTCGTTAGTTAAGTAACCTAACGGTGCATAACGGGACACTGAGGCGAATGCAAATGTCATAAGCGTACGTTGTATTTTCGTTTCTTCTGTGATGCTTAGGAAGCATAAATGATGGGAATTCATTAATGAGATTAATGAAAAAGAAAGAAACCTAAAAGAAGTTGTAGAATCATATTTTCAAAAAGGGTAGCTCTAGTTTTTGCTTTGCATAAAGGTATTCCTTATAGAATATCCAGCACCTTATTCGATAAGGAAAGAGCCGAGATCCCTTCACCGGGAGTGACCTCTTTAGCAAAAGCTAGCAGATACTACAACAAACTCAGTTTTGTCTTTTGATTGCTTCTTTTAGTTTTTGCTTTGTATAGCGGTATTTATGAAATATCCTGCACCTTATTCGATAAGGAAAGAACCGAGATCCCTTCACCGGGAGTGAGCTTTTTAGCAAAACTAGTAAAAAGCCTAAAAACACTCCTTTTTCAAAAATCACTTGTTTCTACAATGATATCAAGTTAATTATGCAAAAGGTTTTCTTAAAAACCTGACGTAGCCCTCCGTCATTTCAGATAAATACTATTTAGTATTCGTGTTGCATTTGTTGGCCTCTGTCAAGGCGTAGTGTGCGGTAGCTGATTAGTGCTCATCTGCAAAGCATGAGATGCGATTGGATTAGGGTAGTCGTACGACCTTGTTGGCCTCTGTCAAGGGTCATGCATGTGGGTTTAATTCAATCATGAAATAACTGGTTGAACTTGACTAGCGCACTATTGTTTGTTGGGCTCTGTTAAGGTCATAGGACGCTTGAGGCAAAATATTATCGGGAATTTCAAGTGTTGAAATTTGCAATGAGATTGCATACCTTCTATGAGATAGTTGGATCCCGATACCCACTGCGAGTAAGAGTTACTCATGGGAGAGTTTTACACATCATAATTAGCTAATCAAGTAGGTGTCTAGAAAGATGTTAATGGGGTTACGTCCCTGGGAAAACGAGGTTTATTTTAATTAGATCCGTGGGAAAGCACGGAGAACCCCCCTCAAAGTACTAACATTGGCCTGGCCGAAAGATTGGCGAACTTGTAAGATGTAATTAATCCTGATCAGTCTTACCTTTTTGGGTTTGAAGGAAAATTTGATAAAAACAATGGGAGCCATCCTGATTAGATAAGATAATAAACCAATCTAATCTTCTAAGAGCACACGCTAAGTGTTTTCTTCTCTTTCTCTCTCTCCAGGCAGCGACCATGTCAGGCCTTAATCAAGATAATAATATAGATGTATTGACCGAACCCGCTAGTTATGCTGAGCAGGAGAACGTTGGTTCCGCTCCAACTTAAGAGACTGGCCTGGAAATGGCTCGCATAGAGATGGAAGAGCACTCATACTCATTAGGTAAGGATCTCTCAATTCTTCATCAGCTATTCGCAATCTGTGATAAGGATCTTTGAATGATCAGCCTTAGTAGAAGTGGGTAGCGGCACTGGGTGATTGTTATAAGTCCGAGCAGGAAATAGGAAAATATTTGGATTTCCACGCCACCTAAATGAAGAATGAGCATGTTGATGCATTTTCTTCGGGTGTGTTAGTTACCGAGAACTGTTTCTCAGTACACTCTACGTCCTAGGTATTAGATACCGGATCAGAATCCCACATATGTAATATGTTACTTGGGCTTAGAAAAGGTAGAGAACAGGGAATATGTGATCATTCTCTAAAGGTAGGGAATGGTGCAAGTGTTGCAGCCAAAGCAGTTGGTGAATATCACCTAGTATTACCAAATGGCAATACTTTGATCTTGAATGAATGTTATTACGTGCTCTTTATGATATGCAATTTAATATCAATTTCTTTATTAGATAAAGAACAATATAATTTTGTAGTAGAGAATAATGTTGTGAACATTTACCTAAATCAAGTGTTGATTGGGTTTGGTGCGTTATGTAACGGGTTATACGTTCTGGATCAAAATACAATTCTTAACGTACAGAATACACACAAGAGGAAGAGTTCAGAAATGAACGAATTCTTCTTGTAGCATTATAGACTAGGTCATATCAATACGACACGACTAGCCAAGTTACATAAGGATGGATATTTGAATCCGTTCGAATTACTATCTTATGAAACTTGCCATTCATATCTCAAAGGAAAAATGACCAAAACTCCGTTTACTGAACACGGAGAAAGAGTTACAGAACTCTTATGACTGATACATAGTGATGTATGCGATCCCATGTCTACACACGCCAGGAATGGTGCCTCATACTTCATTACATTCACTGACGATCTCTCAAGATACGGACATGTGTTCCTGATGAAACACAAGTCTGAAGCTTTTGAGAAATTCAAAGAATATAAGCATGAAGTCGAGAACCAGACCGGTAAAAGTATAAAAATCCTTCGATCTTATCGGGGAGGAGAATACTTGAGCACGGAATTCCATGACTATTTAAAAGAGAATGGGATTCTCTCTCAGCTTACTCCTCCGTATCAACCACAACACAACGGTGTATCAGAACGGAAGAATCGCACCCTATTAGATATGGTGCGCTCTATGACAAGCACTGCTGAGTTACCTATTTCCTTATGGGGTTATGCACTGGAAACATCAGCATACCTATTGAATCAAGTTCCATCTAAATCCGTACCTACCACACCATATGAGATATGGAGTGGGAAGAGACCATGTCTTAAACGAGTTACGATATGGGGTTGTCTGGCCTATGTCAAAAAGCAAAATCCGGACAAACTCGAGGCACGATCAGTTCTTTGTAAGTTTGTTGGATATCCTAAACATTCAAATTGATATCTATTCTACTACAGCGATGAACAAAAAGTGTTTGTTTCTCGTTATGCCACCTTTTTAGAAAAGGAACTTCTTGCAAAGAAATTAATGGTGAAGAGGTAGAGCTGGAAGAAGTTCCAGAGGCACAAACTACAACTGATGATTTATTGGAACCAGAGAATTCGATAGTTCCCAATGAATCTCGGCCTCTTCGCTGATCTAGTAGGGTTCCTCATCCACCTGAGAGATACTACGGTTTTCTCGTAGACGGTGGGAGCGAGGATTGCATCATGGAAGATGATGACCCAACTAGTTTCGAGCAGACCATCACGAGTGGAGACTCTGTGAAATGGCTGGATGCAATGCGATCTGAGATGGAATCCATTTCCACCAACAAAGTATGGACTTTGGAAATTGCTCTCGAAGGGGTAAAATCCATTGGGAGCAAATGGATCTTTAAGAAGAAACTTGGTGTAGATGGAAAAGTTGAGACTTTCAAAACTAGATTTGTTGCAAAAGGTTTTTGTCAACGACCAGGTGTGGACTATGATGAAACCTTTTCTCCAGTGGCTATGCTTAAGTCCATCTGGATCCTACTTGCCATTGCTGCATACCATGACTACGAAATCTGGCAAATGGATGTTAAGACTGCTTTTCTAAATGGTGATTTAGAAGAGTGCATGTACATGACTCAGCCAGAGGGTTTCGTGGACAGTGAGAGCAACAGAAAGGTGTGCAAGCTGATTAACTCCATCTACGGGTTAAAGCAGGCATCGCGGAATTGGAACATCTGTTTTGATGTGGTAGTCAAAGAGTTTGACTTCATCAAAAACGTAGATGAACCTTGTATATACAAGAAGGTGGCAGAGATTTAGGTTGTCTTCCTCGTATTGTACGTGGATGACATGCTCTTGATAGGAAATGATGTTCCTATGCTGCACTCGGTCAAGCTCTTCTTAACACAAAGATAGTCAATGAAAGATCTAGGTGATGTCTCCTACATCTTGGGGATTAAAATCTATAGAGATAGATCTAAACGGATACTGGGATTGTCCCAATCCAGATATATTAACACCATACTAAAGATATTTAGTATGGAAGAATCCAAGCGTAGGAATTTACCCACTATCACAGGACTCACTCTCTCCAAAGAGATATCTCCCAAGACTGATTTGGAGAAAGCTCGCATGCAAGGGATACCCTATGCTTCGGCAGTAGGCTGTATCATGTACACGATATTATGTACCAGACCCGATGTAGCATACTCACTAAGTGTAGTGAGTAGGTATCAAGCAGATCCAGGAGAGAGTCACTGGATAACTGTGAAGGACATTCTCAAGTACTTGAGAAGGACTAAAGAGATGTTCTTGGTGTATGGTAACGGAGAACTCCAAGTGGAGTCCTTTACCGATTCGAGCTTCCAGAGTGATAAGGATGACTCTAAGTCGGTCTCGGGATTTTTCTTTACCCTCAATGGAGGGGCAGTTTGTTGGAAGAGTTCCAAACAGGAAACCATGGCAGACTCGACGATGGAGGCTGAATACATCGCTGCCAACGATGATGCCAAAGAGACTGTCTAGATGAAGAAGTTCATAACTGAACTTGGTGTGGTTCCATCCATTGAGCGTCCAATACTTTTGTATTGCGATAACAATGGAGCAGTGGCTTTGGCCAAGGAACCCAGGTCCCATCAGCTATCCAGGCATATTCTAAGGCGGTATCACCTGATCCGGAAGATAGTTGATCGCCACGAGATTGAGGTCAGGAGAGTTGACATGAAGGACAATACAGCGGATCCACTCACAAAGGCCATACCCCAGATACAATTTGAGAGACTATTCGGGATGTTGGGTATGAGATACTACAACAACTGGCCTTAGTGCAAGTGGAAGATTGTTAGTTATATGTATGCCCTAGAGGCCATTATTGTACATGTGATGTATATTATAGTGGATGCTTGGATATATATAAAGAGGACATTCTAACTCGACATGATAGTATGCTATCTGGTTGCTCTTTGTCTTAGCATGTTGACTTGTATAAGTGATGATGTCTTGCTCTCACATGTTGATAAAGCCCTTAGGATGTGTACTTGACTACTAGGACTATGATGGAGATCATACTAGTGGGGCCAAGGGTAGTCCACAAGTATACCCTATAATTGTTCCTAGTCGAGAGAGTATCGAGACAAGGCTTCGATATTCCTGAGTAGACTAGCGTATACACATCATGACCCATATGATAGGCGATAGATGATCCCACATCCATTGGTGTTTGACATCAAAGATGGTATACGGGTGCTCAGTGGAGACTGGGTACACTGAACGGACTCGTCGAGAACTCCTAGCTGGTATTATACCTATCATCAGATAGCAGTTCTCTGGTGATACTGGTACAGGTTAGTCTGTAGACCCGAGATCGTCATAGAGTCTTGTGTGATTCCTATTGTGCTTTGATTTCCACCTTACCACGTTTAAGAGAACGTGCAAAACGGCGGCTTTTGCGTACAGTCCCGAATCACATGGAGGCAATGAGCGATAGGAGGGGATTCGTCTCTTCCGGTATTGGGGGTTGATGTTGCGCTGTGCTCGATTGGCCATAACGATAAGTCCCTGGCCAGGGCTGCTATGGAGATTTACTGATAAGTGTTATCAGTAGTTTCTCGACCCGTTATGAGTTTTACATTGGCACAACTTATCGGTTACTGGGGTCTGACGTTGACCACCTCTAGACTGGATATGCGACATATCAGACGAAGAGACTGGACTGTACGGTAGTATTACTGACAGGCTTTTTAGGAGTAAGAGCAGGCATGCTTGTTGATCTTCTGATCGCTCAATACCCGGGTAGTCGTTACGTCCAGCTAGTACCGCCGACGGCTTATGGGTGCTTGATGTGATCATCACCTACTGCCGGCGTATTTACGAGTCTTTAGAGTCCTACACAGAGGTTTCACTGGCCCAGGCAAAACGAAATAGGAGCACATATGTGATATGTGCGGGGCCGAGATTAATACGAGTATGTGATACCGTATTTTATTCTCGCGATTTATGTTATCGGTCGGTTATATGAGATATAACCGGGTTATCGAATCAAATGTTGATTCGATAAATCGATAATGTATCGGTGGGTTATATGAGATATAGCCAGGTTATCGAATCAAGTGTTGATTCGATAAGTTGATACAAATAATATTAATCGGTCATATGATATATAGCTGGATTATTAAATCAAGTGTTGATTTAATGTATAATTATATATTTGATATATTAATTTACATTAACTAATATTAGCTCACTGAAGCATTTATTTTTCTCACATGTGCACACTTAATATATATGTGATATATTTTAATTGTGTTTTCTTTATGTGTCATGGTTGATGATACATGCAATATGGGTGTATGAGACTTACACCATGATAATGATAATGAAGGGTTTATTTATTTAGAATAAATCAATTATTAGTTGGAAATTGGTCACATGGCATGAAGTTTGTAGAAGCTTGGAGACCCATTGAGTTAGTCGACTAGTTTTATCTTACACTAGATATTTATTAACCCAACCATTATCTAAACCCATGGTTAAGTCTCTACATGAGTGATATTAGATATTTTCTCACCCATGCTTTCCATTCACTCTCTCATCCATTAATTGCTTCATTTTCCTCGAGCTCAAGAGAGAGCTCTCTAGGCTTTTTAGAGGAGCTTAAAATAAGTGAGAAAATTAATTCTAAAGTGAGCAAAAATCCTACTTTATCATTTTCTCCTAGATTAGCAATTTAGTTTAGGGTGTTAGCTTCACTAATCCCACATTAGTAAAGAGGTAGCTTGGGTTAGTGTCTCCACGACGTAGATTATCTTCGACTTTGAAGACTTCAAGCAAGTATGCATCATTCACCTTATGGAGCCTCTCAAGAGTCCGGGAGTTCATTGATCGCAGCGAAGGGACCACTACAAGGAGTTAAAAAAGTGAAGGACCGGACTACAAAGGTTGTAATCCCTACTCACTTAGATGTAAAGTAGTTTACACATTGTATTGTCTAAATCTTTAGTTAAGATTCTAGGGTTAGGATTGTTTTGTATGGCAAATTTTTGAAAATGGCATGGACGATACCTCCCGAAACCTTGCTGTCGTGCCAAGCAATCCTACACTTCTCTTATCTCATCTATAAGCACACAGATTCTGCTCCCATACTGATAATGCTCAATACTGGCGACCCTCAAGATCATGACACATGGTGAACGGCACGTCCCAGAACTCAGAAGAAAGGGCCCACAAAGGCAGGCCATGTCACCCTTGTACCCGTCAGGCCAGTGCAAGCTAGCCTCCTCGGGGCTCCCCGCTTATTGGCCTCCTCGGCCCCTCAGCTCGCCCCGAGCTATCGCCAGACTAAGTCTCCTTGGCCTTCTTGCTCGTCCCCGAGCCCGTTTGTCGAGGCGGTCTTCCTCGGCCCTCCGACCAGTTCCGCCACTCAGAGGCGTAACAGCAGCTCTACGAATCTCGCCATGCACGGATTCTCCGCCAGCAACATCCCACGTTCCACGCCTCCACGATCCCCATTTATGGGCGATCCGCTCTCTACGTGGGCGTAGCATCGGGAGCGTAACTGCTGGCGAGATTTTTGCGCCCGCTGCTGCATGCCTCCACCACTATATAAACCCCCACCACAGAGGGGTCAAGTAAGCGATTTTGGACTCCACTTAGCCGTTACGCTGCTCGGATCTATTACTAACTTGATCGTCGGAGGGTCCTCGGTGGTATCCAACCATCCTGGGACTTCTTTGCTGGTACTCGGCGCTAAATTCCTCCAATCACTAAACTTCCTCTACACCCATTGACACCCACACGCCACAGGGGATCCCCTCCAGAATCCACCGGGAGATCGACGGAAGACAGCATCTGAAGGAGATCTGAAAAGGACCTCCATCAGTTGGCGCCGTCTGTGGGAACGAAAACTCCATGAAAACAAAGTTGGCCTTCCGATCTCCATCCACATGGCAAATAATCGCTCCGAAAATCCAGGTCCCAGCCACCGCTTCCCCCTCAACGAAGACGTGGGTGGCCACCCGAGCAAAAGGGCTAGAGGCCGAGGGCCCATCACCTTTGGCGACGAGGATCTCCACGGCATATCCGTGCCCCATAATGACCCGCTGGTGATCACGGCCCAAATCCACCGGTATGAGGTCCACTGGATACTCGTCGATTCGGGCAGTTCGGCGGACAACCTCTTCCACGACTGCTTCCTGCGTATGGGGCTCGCCCCAGCAGACCTGAAACTGACCTCTCACATCCTCTCGTGTTCACTAACCACTCCATCCCGACGCAAGGGGTAGTCACCCTGCAGTTCACGATCGGGGAGCCCGGCAGCACGCGCACGCTGCCCGTGGACTTCATCGTAGCGAAAGTCCCGTTGGCCTACAACGTCCTCCTCGGCCGACCGACGCTGAACTCCCTCCAGGCCCAGATATCGACCTACCACCTGGCGATAATGTTCCCTCTCGATCGGGGCGGGATAGGTCGGGCGTACGGGAGCCAGCGGGTCGCGAAGATAGGCCTTACCGAAACGTCTTCGCCCGAGCAGCCTGCCGAGGACACTGAGGCAGGTGACGACATCAAAGGTTCCCTGGACACCCGAGACGAGCGGAAGGAGGTCCGTGGGGCACCGGTCGAACCTCTAACCGAGGTGCTCCTAACAGAAGGAGACCAGGGAAAAACCGTCCAGGTCGGGTCGCTCCTGACGGGGACTCAGCGGGATGACCTGATCAGATTCCTCAGAAGCAACTCCGGCGTCTTCGCCTGGGCGCCTACTGACATGCCTGGGATCGATCCCAAAATCATCTCCCACAAGCTCGTGGTTGACCCTGCGGTCCGACCAGTCAGACAGAAGAAAAGAAGCTTCGCCCCGGTCAAGCAGAAAGCTATCGAAGAGGAGGTTGATCGGCTCTTCGCCGCCAACTTCATCAGAAATGTACCCTACTCGAAGTGGCTAGAAAACGTAGTTCTGGTCAAGAAGTCAAGCAGGAAGTGGCGTATGTGCGTCGACTTCACCGACCTCAATAAGGCCTGCCCCAAGGACAACTTTCCGCTCCCCCGCATAGACCAGCTCGTCGACAGTTCGGCCGGCCACGAGCTGTTGAGCTACATGGACGCTTTCTTCGGCTACAACCAAATCCGTATGAATCCTGAAGATGAAGATCTGACCACATTCACAACGGACCGGGGAGTGTACTGCTACAAGTTGATGCCCTTCGGCCTCAAGAACGCCGGGGCCACGTACCAAAGGTTGGTCAACCATATGTTCAAGCCACAGATCGGCAGGAAAATGGAAGTCTACATTGACGACATGCTCGTCAAATCCATCTCGTCGGCCGAACATGTCAAGGACCTGGGCGAGGCTTTCGAAGTGCTCCACAAGTTCAACATGAAGCTAAACCACGCCAAGTGTGCATTCGGAGTCACCGGGGGAAAGTTCCTCGGGTTCATGGTCACTCACTGCGGAGTTAAGGCTAACTCAGAGAAGATCGACGCTATCCTGAACATGGTCGCGCCCAAGACCAACGTCGAGATCATGTGACTCACGGGGCGGGTCGCCGCTCTGAGCTATTTCATGTCCAGGTCGGGGGAGAAGTGTCTTCCGTTCTCTAAGGCGCTGAGGAAAATCCTGAGGTTCGAGTGGTCAGAGGAATGCCAAGCCGCCTTCGACCAATTGAAGAAGCACCTTGCAACGCCGTCGCCGCTCACCCGGCCAGTGGAAAGATATGAGCTGTCGCTGTATCTGGCGGTATCCGACCAAGCAGCAGGCTCGGTGCTCGTCCGGGAGGCCGAGGGAGCGCAGAAGCCGGTGTACTATGTGAGCCACGTGTTTAAGGACGCGGAAATGAGGTACCCCGCCATAGAGAAGATTGTCTTAGCCCTCGTTGTAACCTTGCGGAAGCTGCGACACTACTTCCAAGCACACACCATTATCGTCCTTACCGAGCGCCCGTTGGGAGCTATCCTAGCATCACCAGAATCCTCGGGCCGCCTAGAAAAATGGAGGTGGGAGCTATCTCAGTTTGACATAAGATATCGCCCGAGGCAAGCCATCAAGGCGCAGGCCCTGGCCGATTTCATTGTTGAATGTACCATCCCTAGCAAGAAGCCGGAGTCTACGCCGCCCCTCGCAGCCCAGTGTCCCATCACGGAAGGCCCTGGCTCGGTTCCGGAGTGGGTCATCTACGTCGACGGGTCTTCTACCGAGGAAGGCTGTGGTGCTGGCCTCATTATCCGGGGCCCGAACAAAGCAGAGATGGAGTATTCTCTGAGGCTCGGTTTCAAAGCATCGAACAACGCGGCAGAGTATAAGGCCTTTCTGGCTGGACTGCGCATGGCCGTCGGGCTGGGGCTGAAGATAATTCGAATCTGCAGCAACTCTGCCCTTGTTGTCGGTCAAGTGACCGGCCGCTTCGAAGCTCGGAAGCCTCTGATGATGAATTACCTAGACGAAGTGAGGAAACTCCGAAGAAATTTCGACGAAGTTCAAGTAGAACAAATACCCAGGCAGCTGAATGCCCAAGCAGACGCTCTGAGCAAGCTGGCTTCGTCATACTCGGCCAACAATAAGCGGTCTATCCTCTTCGAAACCTTGCCTCAACCCAGCGTGGGAGACAGAGCGACGACACTCTACGTGTACGCGGCGCGGGAGAGCGACCAGGATTAGAGGAAGCCCCTCGTGGAGTTCCTAAAAGACAGCGCGCTCCCGGAGGACCGGGCAGCCGTCCGCCGTCTCCGGGCCAAAGCCCGCCACTTCGTCTGGAGTAATGGGAACCTCTACAAGAAGGCCTTCACTCAGCCCCTGCTCCGGTGCGTTGACCCCCACGAAGCCGAATACGTCCTTCTGGAAATCCATGAAGGGGTAGGCGGCGCACACCAGGGGGCTCGAACCTTGATTCAAAAGGTGTTGCTCCAAGGGTACTACTGGCCCACTATGCACGAGGACGCCCTGAAGCTGGTCAGGATGTATGAGAGCTGCCAGCTCCACGGCAACATTTCCTGCCTCCTGGCTACCGAGCCGACTGCCCTAACATCCCCATGGCCGTTCGCCTAGTGGGGATTGGATATGATCGACCAGTTCCCTACCGGAACAGGCGGGCACAAATACGTCCTCGTCATGGTGGACTACTTCACTAAGTGGATCGAGGCTGTCCCAATCAGGAAAACGGACGCCGCCACAACTATCAAGTTCCTGCAAAACAACCTAATACTCCGGTTTGACATCCCGAGGTGTATCATCACCGACCACGGGACGAACTTCGAGAACGAGAAAGTGAAGGACTTCTGCAAAGAGTACCATATCCTCATGAAGTTCGCCGCGGTCGCGCATCCCCAATGCAACGGGCAGGCTGAGGTCGCTAACTGAGACGTCCTCCGAGGTCTCCGGACCCGCCTAGAAGGGCGACAAGGAAGTTGGGTCAAAGAACTACCCCGGGTTTTATGGGCCCTGCGCACGTCAAAAAAGACTCCCACCGGGGAGACCCCCTTCAGCCTCTGCTATGGGACCGAAGCGATGGTCCCAACGGAGATCGGGCTACCTAATCACCGGGTCAAGCACTTCGACGATGACACAAACATCTCGGCGCTATGGACCAACCTCGACATCTTGTTGGAGAAGAGGGATCGGGCTCAGATCAGAGCTGTCGCCTATCAACATCAAACGGCCCGATACTACAACGCTCGGGTCAAACACCGCTCCTTCAAGACCGGGGATCTGGTCCTACGGCGGAACGAGTTCAACGACCAAGGCAGGCTTCACAAGTTCTCCCCAAAGTGGGAGGGTCCCTTCCTCGTCTCTGAGGCGCTCCCTGGCGGAGCTTACTGCCTACAAGACGCGGACAGACGAAAGCTTCCGCGGCCTTACAACGTCGAGAAGCTCAAGCTATACCAGTGAGGTCAAAGCCAGCGAGTGTATACCACCCCTCTCTTTTCCCCTTTCACAAAGATGATGTAAAGCGTTCTCTGAAAATCCTGTCAATACGAATAAAGAAACGTCGAATCATCCCGAGTAGAGTTCCGTCTTTACAATTCAAAGCCCTCGCCAAGAGGCGGCCGCACAACCCACTGCCCGGCTATCCTTAGTAGGCTTCCTACAGCCCCCTGACGCTAAGGACCAAAAAGTCCTCTTTAGAGTCAGTCCAGCAGCAACCCTGCTCGCTTATCCCTGGCGGGTAGCTTCCCTACCGCAACATCAGGGATCGGAAAGCCCTCCTAGAGGCAGTCGAGCCCGAGGATCCCTCGCTCGGCTATCCTTCAAGACAAAAGCCCTCGCCAAGAGGCACCGGGCGGTAACCCTGCCCGGCCAAGGGTCTTTGGTAGGCTTCTACAGCCCCTCCCGTACCAAGGACCAAAGTCCTCCCAGAGGCAGTCGAGTCCTTGCTCGGCTATCGCCGGCTGGTAGCATCCTACCACGGCTGACAGGGATCAAAGCCCTCGCCAAGAGGCACTGAGCAGGAACCCTGCTCGGTTCCCGTCCTGAAGGATCAAAGCCCTCGTAAGAGGCAACTGCACGTTCCTGCCTAGTCGGTCCCAGCGGGTAGCTTCTCTACCATAACGCCCAGGATCAAAAAGCCCTCCCAGAGGCGGTCGAGCCCGAGGATCCCTCGCTCGGCTATCCTTCAGGACAAAAGCCCTCGCCAAGAGGCACCGGGCAGTAACCCTGCCCGGCCAAAGGTCCTTGGTAGGCTTCTACAGCCGGCTAGTAGCTTCCTACCACGAACGACAGGGATCAAAGTCCTCGCCAAGAGGCACTGGGCAGTAACCCTGCTCGGTCCATGTCCTGAAGGATCAAAAGCCCTCGCAAGAGGCAACCGGGCAACTACCCTGCTCGGTCCAAATAAGGCGGACAGCCCTCCGCCCACCACGCGCGGACGGCCTGAGCTGCCAACCGGGGGAATCAGGTCTATCCAAGTCTCGAGCGATCTCCCCTCGAATTCGGGGCCATGGGGACGCCTTCAGCACATGAATCAACTCGACGGGCGATCGCTAGGCAGATAGCCGACCTGACATGAAGGCCCAACAGTGCAAGAAGAAAAATTTTACAAGTGTTCATCACGAACAAAAGACAAAAGCACAAATCAAGGAAACCAAAGAATGAAAAAAGTTTTATTACTAAAAGACGGTCTTTACAGAGGGTATTCTTGGCTCCCCATCCTAACCAACTGCCTGGAGGCTTACAAAGGGGGGCAAGAAAATATCAAAAAGGCCCAAGTCGCGAACCCCCTCCCCCCTGCACCTCGCCTCCCTCGTCGCTGGGGGCTTCACCACCGGAGGTTTCGCCACCAGGGGCGCGCCTCATTCCCTCCATCGTTGTCGGCCGGAAGCCTTGCAACCGGGAGCGGGACCCGAGCACGGAGCTCGCCATCGGCGAAATCGAGAAGCTGCTCCTTCACGGCATCCAGAATATTATTCCACGCGACGGCAGAATACTCGCCGAGCTCGACGTAAAACTGCTCTGACGTCTTGTAATCGGCCACGGCTTTCCTGGCCTGGGCCTCAGCAGCCTGAGCCGACAGAAGCACCGCCTCGGCATCCCTCCGGCTGGCATCTCTCTCCTTCTCCATGGCCGCGAAGCGGTCAGCCAGATCCACCAGCTTCCTCTCGGCAACTCGGAGAGACGCACTCAGGTGACGGCGGATGCCCTGATTTGCTGAATTGGCAAGCTCCGCAGACTCCGCACGGGCTGCCAGGACATCGGCCCTGGCCCTCTCCAGGCGCAGGTCATGCCGCAGGGCCTCAACCTCCGAAAGGAATGCCTCTACCAGGCTCGGTACGTGGAATGCCCCCTCGACTTCCATACGAGCGGCGATGGCGCAGTGTTGAAGGGCCTGACAGGAAGCGGGTAAGAAACCAGAAGTCACTCGGGCCAAAGAAGGAAGGCCGAAGACAACGCATGAAAGGGTTCATACTTGGAACGCCCCCTGGGCTATGACCTCCATTTGGACCCTCAGGGTACCGCACGGGAGTCTCCCTCCTGCCGACTCTTCCATCCCGGCGAGCAAGCCGGCAGTGACAGATAGCCCAGACGGAACCATGAAGACGGCCTCTCCCTCCTGTACGGGGATCCCTTCAGGGACCATTGACGGCGATGCACGAAAGATTGTCCTTTTTCTTTTAAGGGGGACCCCGTCCTCACCCCCTCTTCCTCCATCTCCCATCTTGGGCTCGGGTGACCGTAGGCGCCTCTGACCGCCGCCGGAAAAACCCCCGGGAGCCGCCAACGGGGCGGAAGACCCTGCCGCCGGCAGGACAATCGTAGTAGAGCCTCGACCAGCCGGGGGCACGCCTGCGTCACAGGCCTCCCCCTGGGATGAGCGACCCAAAGAGAGAGAACAAACCATGTATCCCTAAAAAGGAGGAGCGCCGAGCAGTCAAAGCTTAGAAGGAAGGCAGGATGAAGGTTTAGGGGCCATGGAGCAAGCCCCACCCCTATCTATCGCCGCGAGCAACCTCATCCAACGACGCCCTTCGTCTCCCGCCGAAACGCCTCCTCGAGTCCAAACGGCTCAGATTGCTCCACCTGTCATTCCCACATTGGACCGCGTCCTTTTAGGCATCACAGGTCTGCGTACGTCACGTCGACCAACCGATGCTTGACACGTGGACCGCCACTTCAAAGACAAGATACACAAACCGGTGCACCCTCCTTAAATCCAAAGATCTCGCCTTGATTCGACAGCGAAAAAGACAGCTCTCGACCCGGGGACGCGTCCCGACGAAACCTTAGGAGGGAGCTTACCCCAGGTGGCCCGGCGATCCATTCCTGTCCTGACCCGACAGCTGGTCAGGACAAGAGTGGGGGGGCTAATGATAATGCTCAATACTGGTGACCCTCAGGGTCATGACACGTAGTGAACGGCACGTCCCAGAACTCAGAAGAAAGGGCCCACAAAAGCAGGCCATGCCACCCCTGTACCCATCCGGCCAGCGTAAGCTAGCCCTCCTCGGGGCTCCCCGCTTATTGGACTCCTCGGCCCCTCAGCTCCCCCGAGCTATCGCCAGACTAAGTCTCCTCGACCTTCTCATTCGTCCCCGAGCCCGTTTGCCGAGGCGGTCTTCCTCGGCCCTCCGACCAGTTCCGCCACTCACAGGCGTAACTGCAGCTCCGCGAATCTCGCCATGCACGGATTCTCCTCCAGCAACATCCCACGTTCCACGCCTCTACGATCCCCATTTATGGGTGATCCGCTCTCTATGCGGGAGTGACGTTGGGAGCATAACTGCTGGCGAGATTTTTGCGCCCGCTGCTGCATGCCTCCACCACTGTATAACCCCCCACCACAGAGGGGTCAAGTAAACGATTTTGGACTCCACTTAGCCGTTACGCTGCTCGGATCTAGTACTAACTTGATCGTCGGAGGGTCCTCGGTGGTATCCAACCACCCCGGGACTTCTTTGCAGGTACTCGGCGCTAAATTCCTCCAATCACCAAACTTCCTCTACACCCATTGAGACCCACACGCAACAGGGGATCCCCTCCAGAATCCACCGGGAGATTGACGGAAGACAGCATCTGAAGGAGATCTAAAAAGGACCTCTATCACATACCGTAAAGAACCATCTTCGTGGATGGTGAAGTCCGCCTGCAGATTCGTTTCCACTTGTTCTCTGATCTTTTGCAATCTAGTGTCCTCAATTTGAGCTGTCTTGATTCGTTCGACTAACGTGGAGTGAATTTGTAGATTCATGAAGGATGTGAGGATTCCTGACATAATCATCTCAATCTCCAGTTCATTGAGGTCTTGACGATTCCACCAATGAGCAATCATACTCGAAACCATGATGCTAACCTCCATGTCGCCGTCTACTAGAAAACCAAAGTATCTCTCGGGTGTCTGAGGTCACCTACTAAAATCTGCGGAGTGGTTAATGGTTTGTTAAATCCAATTGAATTCTTAGGTTCTACTAAATTTTTGGTAAGCATTTGTGGTTCTAAAATCACTTCCAATTCTACCATACTCCCACTAGTTTCTTTTGCAAAAATATTCCTTTTATAAAAGGGTAGCGAGTCAAGAACAATGTAACTATTGATCTTGAAAATGGTAGAAAACAAAATCCTAGTGAATGCTTGGGATAATCTACAAATCGCCATTACCGAAGCGTGCCTTGAGTTTGTCCGGATTCTGCTTTTAAACAGAAACCATATAATTTCATATCTTAACAATCTTAAGATATGTAACCATTCTATGTCCATATAGAATCAATACACTAATTTAGATGGAACCAGACTCAAAAATCATGCAGCTGTTTCCAGTGTATATCACCTAATGGAAAAAGGGCAATACAGCATTACTCATCAAGGAGCACATCCACAGATGAGTAACTTGTGAGAGAATCAAGTTCTCAATACTATGATGGAACACCTAGTATAAGTATCTATATTTTCGATCACCTCGAAGAATCCTGATACTTTCAACGTATCGTTCTCTGCTTTATTCTTATACCTATAAACTTCTCAAAATCTTTGGACCTTGTATTACAACGAATGCATGTCTAAAACTAGAGAACTAGCCTGAATGAAGTAAGAGTACCAACCCCTTGTCCCGAAGGACACCGGACAACATACATTTCCATGTATAAGTCTCAAGAGTATACCAACTCAAATTCTGTGTTTTATAACTTGAAAACTGTATCTTGGTTAAGAATGTTTTACACCGTTATTCAATACACCTTACCTTATTCTCAACTGATAAAGGTAAATATTTATAACATAATTTTCAAAATGTATATCTCACTTTATAAAATAAAGGTACAGATATTTCATTTTAAAATTTGGTGCATAACAACGATTATTCGAAACCAAATATTTGCCATTAAGCAAAGCCAGCCGATTTAATCCAATATCACCAATTGCAACGAATTCCGATATTGAGGATCAAATCGACCATTTCCCAATATTCTACTCCCACTCATCATCTGCAACATCGTATAGATGTGAGATCCAAGCTTGGTAAATACATACCGTGAAGTCAGAATTAATAGGGAAAACAGTTCTCTTTTATAAATACACAGAAAATATGAAACATGAAAATGTTTCATAAGAGGTGGTCAGGTATTCCTAATAATGCCTTTTCCATTATCCAGATTCATGACAGTAGTAACAATTTCCTTTGCCCTCACTTCAATCCTTTTATATGTTTCTATATTTTATCTTTTGTACACCGCACTTAGACTAATTGATTTTTTTCCTTCCTTACCTTTCGGGACCAGACTAAGATTTGGAAAAAGATTATCCAATAAACGTAATAGGTGTACTCTCCTAATAAAAGGAGCTCTCGTTATCTGAGAGAAGGTAAAGGGAAGAGACAACCGAATAATTCTATTCAATTTCTTCAGAACCTGTGGCCATCCTCGACTGAAGTAACTTCTTCGAGTTCATATGTAACTATACGATGGCCATTCCAAGCAATATGGATCATCGTAGTGATACAAAGTGTTCTAAAGAAATGCAAAGGGTAAAGTAGGAGTGGCAGGGATATATGCAATTTTGTCGTGGATTAAGACAAACTAAACCTAAAGGGTGTAAGAAGGTTCGGTTAACTTGGTTCATGAGTTTTTAAGGTAAGTCATAGGCCGTTGTACCAGAGAGAGAGAGAAAAGAAACACTCAACGTGCACTCTATCAAGATTAGATTGATTTTCACTTTATCTAATCAGGATGGCTTCCACTGTTTTCTCGAATTCTCCTTCAAATCCTAAAAGGGGAACTAGTCTGGATCATATACAATTTACAAGTTTGCTAACCGTTCAGCCAGAACAGTGTTGGTACTCTGAGGAAGGTCCCCCATGCTTTTGCACAGACCCAATTAATAATCTCGTTTTCACAGAGGCGTAATCTCGTTAACACTTTCTAGACACCTAATAGGTTGGCTAATTGTGAAATGAAAAATCTCCCGAGGAGTAATATATACTCATCAGTGGGAATCGAGACCCAACTATCATCATGTAACAACCTGATGGAATCCATGCAAGTCACCACACTCCAGAAGGTATGCACATGGCTGGCAAGTTTCCCGTATGTTTGAAACTCCCGATATGGTTTTTGCCCCTAAAACCCACGGACCTTGACGCTTGCCAACAAATCAAGGGTCCTAGTCAAATTTAACCCGTAATTATCTTGATTGCATCGAACTCACCCGCTCTAGCCCTTCACGCTTGCCAACAAAGCAGTGTGATTGTCCAGATCAATCGCATATCCATGCAACAGATAAGTAGCACTTAGCTACCGTACACTGTCTTGACACTTGCCAACAAACATAGCACGAATACTAGGTGCTACCTATCTGAAATGACGAAGGACTAAGACTGGTTTTTAGCGAAAAACTTTTAACATGATCAACTTTATATCGTTGAAGGAACTCGAGTGGCTTTGAAATAGAGCAGTTTAAGCTCCGCTTTTTAAAACTAGTAACATAAACTTTTCCTTAAGGGCGAACTCCCAATAAAGGGATCAAGGCACTTCCCCCACAGAATGAGTTGCGGGATATTCCTAACCGAATACCTCTATGCAAAGCAAAAGAATACGACTATGAGTTTTGAACAAAACCGAGTAGTTTTAAAATTGGTTCTGACAACATCATTTAGGTTTATTTTTCCTTATATTATTCAGATAATGTGTTCCCGTCATTTTATGTTTCTAAGCTACAAAAGAAACAACCAAAATAACATGCTATTTATATACCATCCGCATTCGCCACGGGGCCCCGTCATGCACTATTAGGTTACTTAACTAACGACAGAGCGGGGGCAGGACTAGCGCGGATACAAAACATATAGAAGTATCTACTAAATATAATATATATATATATATATATATATTAATATTGCATGCAGATAATAGTCATCACATGCAGATAATAGTCATCACAAGCATGCAAGGAATAGCGGAGAATCTAGGAGCCCCGCGTTTCATTTGAGCCATAAATGAGATGCGACATTCCCCGGTCGTGTAGATAACCAGTGTAATGAAGAACCTAGACCCCTACGAGTGCGGCAAGTTGCCCGCCAATCTCGAAAGTAAGGCAACCCCAATCACCAAAGTGAATGGGTCACCCAGCACTTCACGGAATCCGGTAAATTGAGCACCCCTCCATTGTTCAACATATACCCCTACGATTGCGGCGAATAGCCCGCCAATTCTAAAGTAAGGTCTCCAGGTCTCAACGCCATGAGATGCGGGCCCATTGCCCTCTAGAATCCGGCTATTCGAGCACTCCTCCGCGGGGTAATTCTAGTACAGAAAAGAAAATATATATACAACGGTGACATCGACCTCAACCCGGTCGTGCCCCAATAAAAGAATATACAAACTGGCAGAAACGGCAGTTCACATGTCGGACGCTCTCCCCGCAATAATGAATATGCAAATGAATCTGAACTGTACATCTAACATTGCACACAAGGCTACCCATCACGACAATCCATCCATGACATCAGTGCAACACAGTACATCAACGTGAATATCATGTTCGTAAACCCGTCTGATTATACATATAGCAACCAGTCGGATTATACCGCGTTATGATATTCACGGTCGCAGAAACTAACAAACGCACTGAAAACCACGAATTCAAAATTTCGATCGATTAAAACTTTCCGCATTTTCCCCAAACACAAACCAGTACTCAAACAAATCTGGGCCAAAACCAAATATCCCAAAAATCACATTTCCATAACTTAGAGCACCAGAAGAAATTTAGGGCACAACGGTCCAAAGTTGACCGCGGAACCGCTGCCAAATGCCATGTTAGGCGGCGGTTCCGCGGCCAAAATTTGGATTCATGTGCTCCAATTTGTTTATATCCTCTAGTATTGCCTGCACATAATTTTAAGGCAATCTGAACAATTTTTTGAACAACTTTAAAATTCGAATAGCAAGCAGTGAATTTGGAAATGCAATTCAGAAAAAACCGTCGATCGAAATTCTAAATAAGTGCAAACTAGCTAATTAAGGTTTATAGAGTGGCTCTGATACCATATTGGGTTTCGGTGCCCGCGCCGCGGAAGCGTCGGCCGAGACAAAAGCGAAAACAAAAAAATTATGCGAGCACCAAACACCCGTAACCCAGGAAAACGATCCAAAAACCTAAATTAGCTAACTAGATATACAAAAGTTGAGAAACTGCAACCTTTGTCGCGTGTCCATCCAATTGTGAAAGACCCCTCCAAGCTCGTAACAGCCGGGATCGCGTTTGAAAATCGACCACTATCGCCGAAAACGATCCATCCGAGGGAGACCAGAGGAGACTCTAACCGAAGATCTAAACTTGCTAGGTGTGGATGGTCGGTGATGTAGGAATATTTCACTAAACTTTTCTATCATATTCTCAAGCTCAAGTAAGCAAGAGAAAGAAGAAGGAGAAGAGGTGAGAATGATGGTTGCTGACCCTTGCAACCATGAAGCATGAAGCTCATGAAGCAAAAAGAAAATGAAGCATCATGTCTAAAGAAAAATGAATGGCTTTGCTTTTAACAACCATGCATCAATAGTGCACCCAAATGAATTTATCATTTTTTAAAAACAAAGTCATACCTCTCTACATCTTTAACACCATGCTTCATTACTCCTCACTTTACACCTCATTTCCTTTTATTTTTCTAAATAGAAAAATAAATATGAGGTGTCTTTCTAGAAGCATTCCCGTATAAATACGGAATACTTCACCCGGTATATGCGGTATATGTATCGCTACATATACACGTATCCATATAAAAATACGAATGGCACCAAAGAGAGAAAATAAATAGTGAACAATAATACTAAAATATACGTATCAAAATACATACATAAATTATTAAATCAAAACCTGATTTAATAATCCGGCTCAATCCTAAGCCGGCTAGTATTATCAACCGTCCGATTAAAATCCGTGTATTTCGTATACGTATTTAATCGAACCCCTGCACGTACCAACGTACGGCTCCTACATCCATCGCCTGAACCGGGAAAACCTTCTGTGTGACTCTAAAGACTCGACGATACGCTGGCAGTGGGTTTAACCACAAACACGTCAGCGGTACTAGCTGTACGTAACGGCTATCCAGGTACTTGTCGAAAGGGGGGTTGACAATCAAGTGCGTCCTTACCCTACTGAGCCTGAATGTGACAATCTCCATACAATACGGTCTCTTCGTTAAAGAGTATCGTATATCGGGTGTAGGGATGGATAACGTCAGACCCCTACTAACCCAATAAGTCATGTCAGTGTCAAGCTCATCACCAACAGAGATACTACTGGTCAATTATCAGTAAATCTCATCCACTGTGGGGATAGATTTTTGGTGATAGCCAACTGAACACGGCGCGACATCGACTCCTAATACCAGGAGAGACGAATTTTTGACAGTCGACCACTGCCTCTATGTGGCTCGGGACTGTACCCAACTAAAACCTGTTTGCACGACTCTTTTGAGCCGTGGTAGGGTAGTAATCAAAGTACAGTGAGAACTCATACGAGACAAATGACGACTTCAGGTCAAAGGACTGACCTGTACTCATGTTACCTGAGAATTTCCATCTGACGATAGAGATAATACTATCTAGAAGTTCTCGGCGAGTCCGTCCGGTGTACTCACCTCCAGTGAGCACTTATATACTATTTTAGGTGACACAACACCAATGGCTTGTGAGACCGGCCACCGTCCCTCATCGGGGTCTAGAAGCGTATACACTAGTCTGCTCCGGAATATCGATGCCCAGTTTCGATACTCTCATGACTAGGGATATTTAAGGATGTGCTTATGGACAACCCAACTCTCACATATATGATCGCCATCATAATGCTGATTGTCAAGCAACAATTCTACGGGCTTAATCAATGATGAAAACAAACCAGATAGCATACTATCATCTCGAGTACGACTGTTATACCTATATAGGTCCTCCCTCAATTATCATAATAGCCTACTTGCGATCACAATAATTGCTTTGAGAGCACTATATCCAACATCTATCCTATCCTCTACAAGCGCGGCAAACGACCCGCCAATTCTAGAATGGGGCAGGCCGATCTCAACGCCTTGAGATGGCTATCCGCTGTGTTCTAGAACCCGGTCGTCCAAGCGCTTCACCGCGGGGTATTTCTGAACCTATATTAATACAACGGCAATATCGATCGCAACCATATCGAGTTCCGACAAATAATAATACAACACGGAGACGAAAACCACAAGTCGGTCTCTCGCCCTGAATAAAAGAATATACAAATTTGCTATTTAACATGAATGAATTCCATATATCACATGTATAAGCAAACACACACGTGGCTATTCTTTTGCGACAATCCGATACCAAACCACGCAAACCATCATCTCAGACTCACTTATACATATCAACAAGTACGTCATCGCATTAACATGATTAAACACTTTAACCACGTCAATACGGAACCCCACGATATTACAATTTTGATCAATAACTTTTCGGACTTCCTAAAAACAAAATGAGATCAAATCTCAAATTTGGTACTAGAAAAAGAAACTATACTAAAAATCCTATTTCTCCAGGTGTATGCCCCTACTGAAAATTGGGGGCATAATCTTCTATCCTGGTCACCAGAAGATCGAAATTGGCGGCCTGGGCAGGGCCAAATGACCTCAGGTTTCAACCACCTCTATAACAAACCCAATGCATTGTTCTGCAACCATTTTTAAAAAAATTAGAGGACTTTAAAAAAATGAACAGCGGGATAGGAAATAGTAGCGGAAGCAATAAAGATCTAAGGAATAACTAACCTTCAATAATAGTTATATCAGTAAGATGGTCTTCACTGATCGGCGATCCTGTCGAAATACTCATGATTCTCATGTGCTAAAACCAAGTATCTGGGCCCTACAAAAATTAGACGTCAGTGCATCATAAATATCATGATGATAATAATAAAAAATCGAACAGTGTGCTATACACGACGTCACATGCAAAATAAAACTTTGAAATCGGAAACGGAAAACTTATTTATTCGAAACTAAAATATCGCCAAATGCTACTCCTAGTGTTTGGTTGGCTTTGATACCATTGTAGGGATGGTTGTGTTCACTACTAGGCAATGCGGAAGCGAAAAACATGGATAACAAAAAATTTCCTAGAAGCACGAACACCCACAATTTCAAGTGATCATCCAAACACTAAAAACTAGCAACAAAAGAGAGCATACAAAGATACTAAATAGGTTTTGGGGTTGCTACAACCTTCGTAGCATAACCGATCGTCTAACAGAAGAGCCATACTATTCTTTGCGATCTTCCGGAGGTTTCCACAAGCCGGCCGTCTCGCCATAGATGAGCTGCGGTGAAAGGAGACCGCCCGAAACTTCATCTCCATCATTGGATGGAGAAACTCACTCTAGGGATTTGCTAGGGGTAGAAAGAGGTAAGATGGATAATGGGCACTCTCTACTTTCTTATTTTCATCACTCAAACTTGACTTTCTATTGATGAAGGAAGCAAGCTTCAAGAATAAGAGGAAAAAGAAGAAGAATGAATGGCCAACTCTAAAATGAATTTCTTATTCATTTTCCCAAGTCACAGTTAGATATATGAGACTTAAGTCTGCCCCATCATCACATCACATGTTACTTATATTATATTATATATAATATACACATATAAGCATATATATGTATAAGAGAATAATGGAGAAAAGAGGCCATAAGAGGGAATTTCCTTCTTTGGCGTCGAAAAAATACACTCTCCCTCATTTTTTCCGACGATCGGCATCCACCATTTTCATCGTTATCATTTAAGATGTGGGTATACCAAATTTCATATGATTCTACAACTTTTTCACCGTTGATTAAGTGGGTTCAAAATTAACGGTTTACCGACAATAGAACTTTTTACATTGCTAAATCAACGGTGAAATGGTTGTAGAATCACATAAAATTTGGAGTACCCACATCTTAGATGATAACGATGAAGATGGTAGGTGCCGATTGGCAGAAAAAATGAGAGAGGATGTATTTTTTTGACGCCATAGGAGGAAATTCCCTTCTATGGTATCTTTCTTCCATTATTCTCTTATACATATATATACTAATATGTGTATATATAATATAATATAATGTGATGTGATGTAATGTGGGGCACCTCCCTCTCTCTCACACAACACATAGGAGAGAGAGAGAGAGGATGAGACTTAAGTCTCATATGTCTAAATGTGACTTAAGAAAATGTTTGATATGTATCTAAATGCTTCCTTCATCAATAGAAAGTCAAGTTTGAGTGATGAAAATAAGAAAGTAGAGAGTACCCATTATCCATCTTACCTCTTTCTACCCTTAGCAAATCCCCCCCCCCATCCCACACACACTATCTCAAAATTACTAAATATTTTTCTCTACCATAACACCAAAACTCGATCCATAGCGTCAAAATTTTCAAATCTTTACATCATTAATCGACAACCTTATTCGGCTATTGAAACATTGTTTGCATAAAGGCTGTGATGAGGGTCGTAGTCCTCCTTCAGATGTTGCCCTCCGTTGATCTGCTGATGGCTGCGATGGGTGGCTGAGATTGGATCTGGAGGCTGTCGCTCCTGAAGCGTGTGGATCTCAATAAGTTTGAGCTTGTGGTTGCCGAGCTACCTGCAAGGAAGTCCCGAGGTGGTTGTACCACCGAGGACCCTTCAACGGTCAAGTTAGACTAGAGATCTGAGCAGAGTAACAGCTTAGTGGAGTAAAAATGACTTACTTGGACCGTCTGAAGAAGGGGTTTATATAGCAGTGGCAGCAGGCAGGGCAGGCGCGAGAATCACGCCGGCCGTTACGCTCCCGACGTCATGCCCGCGTGATGAGCGAGACCTCCTATTAATGGTGAGACAGGCTCGTTAATCGGGGATCGTGGCGGCGTAGAACGTGGGATATGGCCGGCGGAGATCTCGCGTATGGCAAGATTCGCACGATGGCGGTTACGCCTGCGAGCGGTGCCGTTGGTCGGTCGATGAGACCGAGGAAGATGACCTCGGCAGGAGAGCTTGCGGTCAAGTGGGAGAGCCGAGGTATCCGGGTTCTGCTCGAGCCCGGAGGCGAGTTGAGAGAGCCGAGGAGGCTCGGGGCTGTGATAACTCGGAGACGAGCTGCGAGGCCGAGGAGGCCAATTGTGCTGGGGGCTCAGAGGTGAGCCGGCGTTTTCTTGTAGGATGGGCACAGGAGTGGTCTGGTCGGCCACTGTAGGTCCTTTCTTGTGAGCCCTGGGACACGTCATCTGCCACATGTCCTGATCTGGAAGATCACTGATATCGAGCATCATCATTAGCCCCCCACTCTCGTCCCGACCAGCTGACGGTTCGGGTCGAGAGTGGTTCGCCTGGTCACCCGAGGTGAGCTCCTTTTCGAAGATATCGTCGGGCTTGTCCCTGGGCGATCGGTTGTTTTTTCTAGGTGATGTCAGCGAATCATGGCGAGATCTCCGCATTAAAGAGGGTGCGCCGGATCGTGTGCCCTTTTGCTAAAGCGACAGGCCACGTGTTGGGTGCCGGTTGGCTGATGTGACGTGCCGCGGGCTTCTGGCGTCCGATGGGATGCTGCCAATGCACTTGCGACAGGTGGAGTGATCGTGGCCGTCGGGGGCAGTGAACCGTTTTGGCGGGAGTCGACCGTCGCGGTTGGATGAGGATACCGGTTGCATAAATCGAGGGGAGGACTGATCCAGGATCTCTCTCTCTCTCTCTTCACATTTTCCTCATTCTGAGTCTTGTTAGCTCGACGCTCTCCTTTTTTAGGTTGGATTTTGCGTTTTCTCTTCTCGAGGATTTCTTCCCATAAGGTTAGATGTCTTTTGTTGAGGAGTTTGTAGATATCGTAGGGGTAGATACTAGGGATTCTTTCCCTGGGTTGGAGCCCTTTTGGGAAATTAGGGTCAGATCCTCTTTCTGGGGTTGCGTGTCTGGGGCGGTTCCCGGAGCGGCGGCGGCGGACGTCCCTGGTGCGTCGTCCTCAGTGAGATATGAAGACGAGCTTGTCACCGCTCGGGCTCGTTTCCATATTCCTTCCGGCTACACGCTACGATTGGCCGAGGAAGGAGAGAAGGAAAATCAGGTGCGGGGCAGAGAGATCGCCTTGTACCTTGAAGCCCTTTGGGCCGGAATGCGCCTGCCTTTCTCTTCCGAGATTGTAGCTGCGCTAAATTACTTTGGGCTAGCCTCGGGCCAGCTAGTGCCGAACTCCTGGAGGATTCTCCTAGGGTTTCTGGTCCGGTTGAAGCTGCAGATGATTCCTTTTAGTCTGTCCATCCTTGCCTCCTCTCTTGTTTACAAAAGTCACCCCGGAACTCGCGCGGGCGACCCGAGATGGGTTTACCTCTCCTTTAAGAAGCAATGGAGGAGTGTAGCCGGGTCAGGAGTTGTCGTCTTGCCTTCTTCCATCCATGATTGGAAAAAGAAGTTTTTCTTCGTCGGGCCGCCAGAGGGTGAGTGATCAGTCGAAAATATTACATTTTTAACACGTCAATTTCCCTACCATTTGCACTCATCTAGAGGTGTTCGGAATAAATATAGCACATATTAGCAAAACATCTGTAAAATACCAAATAACACGTGTTATACTTTAAAACCGACATTTTGAGGAAAATTGAGCGTTTATCATTGCACGCATAATCTTTGTGTAGCGCAACACTTGTCTCGAGAATCTGTGCAGGAAAAGAGCCAAAACTGATAAAAGTGCTGAGAAAAATACGCCAAGTCCAAGATTTGTGATCTGGCAGTAAAAAAGAAATATTTAGAAGATTCCACACATCAGAAAAGTGCCACAAAGTCAGCACAAACCCTACCCGAGAAAATCATGCACTGAAGCCTCCAAAGGGCCGCGGATCCGCGGTCGAATGCCCCTTCCCGCGGCGGATCCGCGGCCACGTAAGCATATCGTCAGCAATTCATCGCATCAGGTTTCTTAATTCAAGGTCCACACTCATTTAATCCAATGCAAATTCCAGAGATCTCTAGAAACTTCTGTCCGAACAGCAAAGCTCTTTGTTCAAGCTAAACACTCTCAAGCTTCTCAAGCAAGCTTCTCAAATAACTACCTAAGCCTAGAAGCTTCTCCCTAACCACCAAGCTTATGAAGGAAGCTAGCCCTAACTAACTATCTCTAGAACTTTCTACCTAACTACCAAACTTGCAAGTGAAGCTAATCCTAATCTAGCTTCTAAAGGAAGCTAATCTTAATCAAGCTTCTAGGGGAAGCTAAGAAGAAGGCTATAAAAGGGACCTAAAGGCTTCTATTCTAAGGTTGTTCTCCAATTCCAAACACAAGTTGAATGACACGACTTGTGCACCCTAACCCTAATCCAAATCCAAAAGCCAATTCAAGATCTCCGAGTACAAATCAAGCAAGAAGCCTTCAACCTTTTAGAAGCGACGCCGATCATCAACCGAGCAAGTGATCCAAGACGATTCGCGACTCACGGAGACGATGCGAAGCTAATTCGACAATCGAGTTCTTTCCTCAATTCTTTTAGTTCTTGAGCGAATTGTAACGGAATTGATGAATAATAAAAGGTGAAATTTCTTTATCTTGCTTTCTTTACATTCTTGCATTGTGATGAGATCTCAATTCTTGATTGTTTTCTTTGATATGATGCTTGAGTAAAAACTCCGCTCGTGGAGGAATCGAGAAAATTGATAGTTGATGATGATTAGATTCTTCTACGACCCTTAAGTCCTAAGAGTTTTGTAAACTCTAGTAAATTGAATCATCGACGACCTAGTTTCGAGCGAGATACTTTCTTGAATGTTTTCGCTCTTAATTAGTGATCAACGATCGATATTTGAATTTCCTAGAGGATAGAATATGAATGAAATCAACGAAAGGACAAGGGATAGATGATGAAACCCTAGTTTCCGCAAGAGATCCCTAATTCTCGTTGATCGTCATCGATCTACCAACAAATCACCAAAGGATAAGAATACGTAATCACAAGTCTTCATCCTCACTATCGATTCGATCGATTCCTACGAGCCTCATTACAAATATTGATAACTAACTCAATTGGATGATTCTTGATTCTTGATTCTTGATTTTTAGTTTTTCTTGATATTAGATCTAGTTCTTTAAAATTCTTGAAACTAAAATTCAAAATTCTTGAATCATTTTCTTTTCTTCTTTAATTTTCGACTCAACTAAAACAAATACGAGCAAATCTCACTTTCCCTGTGGACGATCCGCACTCGCTAACGAACCTACAATTGACACCGTTATTGATCGCGGTTTACAAATTTCTTTGGTTGTGATTTCTATACATTTTCTACCTACACACCGAAAATTCATTCAATCAAATAGCGCCGTTGTCGGGGATAGTGTGCTAATTTGTTCGTTTTTGAAGTTTGAGTTGAAAATTTTATTCCATCAGAATTTTTAGATCAAAATTCGCGCAAACACTAAACGATTCGTTGTGATTTGTTGCGAGGAAATCTGGGATCTGTGGAGCGAGAGAAAAAATTTTCAGAGCATTCCAGAGAGTTGAGAAAGTGAACAGGAGCATCTGCAGCTAATTTTGTGCAGAGATCTGAACAATCGACCGCGTTTCCGCGGCAATAGGAGCTTCCCGCGGCGGAACCGCGGTGGGACTAGCTGTTCGCTGTTCGAAACTTTTCTGGTATAATTCTAACATTCTTATCTCTTCCTTGATCTGCTCCAATAACCAATTTCTGCAGAATTCTTTGCAAAAATTCGCAGCGTCGCAAAAAGCAAAAATTGTGCGTGTTTGATCTTGGTTGTTTACATTTTTAATACGGAAATTAAGGGGTAAAGACCAAATTCAGATTAGGTGGGGAGTTCGTTACCCTTCCTAAGCCCCGAAAATCACAAAACTGCATCCGCATTACCCTCATTAACTAATAGAATCTAGACTTGACTCTAAGGACCGTCGCGCTCACTTAGGACAGGAGAAGGTCGTGGGTAATCTATTGCTTATCCGTGTTTTTTTTGTGGTGTCTAAGACAAGTGTATCTAAGGCAAGTGGTTACTTAATTAGGCCCACTACTTACATTGTGGAGAACCTCACACTTACCTGGCACTTACCTGGCTACAGGAGAGACAAAGAGGTGGTAGAGGATTGATCCCGTGATTTGTCTTCTGGCAGTTAGGAGCGGTCTAGAGACTTGACCTAGGTGACCATTAGACTTAAGGTTGTGTGTGCATTTGTTGTGATTTACATCATTTTTTTCAAAAATCCGTATCTTTTGCAAAATAAACACCACTTCATCTTTTCTCTAATTATCTTAACGCTGCCACTTATGCTAAACCCTTTAGTGCATGCTCGGCTGGACACGGGATTCAAGTGCCCGTCTTGTCCGTGTTCCTCCTATCGACTCCGAAGTCGGTATTTCTACGTCTACTTCTTCTTTACCTACCACCACACCCACATCGATGGACGGTTCTCCATCGAACTTCTTTACCACTACTCTGCCGCCATCCGTAGGTGCGCAGAATCTACCCCGCATCTCTCTCCAAGAGAGATGTTATCCTATGCGAGGTCCTCTTTCAACCTGTCTCACCATTCCACCAGCCAACGGGGACAATTTTGAAATAAAACCCCAATACATCAATCTTCTACCCAAATATCACGGTCTCGAGTCTGAAGACGCATATGTCTTTATTACCAAATTTGAAAATGTATGCGCCATGATGGGTACCTCACAGTTTTCTGTGGATGCTATGCGTTTTCGTCTTCTCCCATTTACCTTGTGCGATATACCCGAGAAGTGGCTTTATAACACAACCGCACATTCAATTTCAAACTGGGAAGAGTTCGTAAAAGCATTCCTAAAGAAATTCTACCCCAATCATAAAAAAACTCGAATCTGTAGCGAAATAAATCAATTCACCCAGCTTCCAAATGAACCATTCTCGAAATGTCTTGAACGCTTCAAGGATCTGTTAGTTCAATATCCACATCACGGAATCCCTAGATGGGATCTGTGCAGAATCATATATGAGGGCATTAATCCTACCACAAAACAGACCCTTGAATCCATGTGTCAAGACACCTTCATGACTAAAGATGATGGTGAAGCTTGGAAATTCTTAGAAGATTTCGCTGAAAGATCTTTACAGTGGGAGGGTGTGAGTCAATCGTCTAGAGGAGGAAATAACCAATCTGATGTTTCCATAGGAGTTAGAGCTGAAATGTCAGCAATGCAAAAGAAATTCAAAACTATGGAAAATAAATTTTTAGCCGCCGCCCTAAATCAAATGTCACTCTCCAAAACTGTCTATGGATACTGTTCTGATCCATCATATCTCACGGAAGAATGTCCAGTGAACTCTCTGTTTCAAGGTCATGAGCATATCAATTCTTCTTTCTAACAAAGACCTAGAAACGATCCATTTTCTTCCACTTATAATCAGGGTTGGAGGAATCACCCTAACTTTGCTTGGAACCAATCACAAAATCAAAACACGGTTCCAAATCAGAACAATTTTCAAAGGGCTCCTCCACCACAACAGCAACCACTTCAATTGAGTCAGCACCCCTACCAAGCACAAAACTTCCAAAATCCGGTCAACACACCTGCACCAAATAATCCTTTGCAGTTGACCGGGACTGATGAATCCTCTTCATTTGCACAATACATGAATTTGCTCCTGACAAATATCATGCAAGTTTCGGCTGAGATGAAGTCTTCTGTCGATGACATGAAAAGAAATACTGTCTCTCAAAATGAGACTATAAAATCGATGGAAGAA
The DNA here is from genome assembly GCA_030015575.1 of Agapanthus africanus. Classification (NCBI taxonomy): domain Eukaryota; kingdom Viridiplantae; phylum Streptophyta; class Magnoliopsida; order Asparagales; family Amaryllidaceae; genus Agapanthus; species Agapanthus africanus. Next base: position 74,439,110 of record JASDDO010000028.1, read on the forward strand.
CAAATTGCACAATTAAAAGCCGAAATGAGTGCAAGAGAGAAAGGAAAACTTCCAGCTCAACCTTTGCCCAATCCTGGCTATTCACATCATGTGAAAGCAATCACCACGTTGAGATCTGGAAGAGTACTTGACAATCATGTTGGTGAGGAGATTGATAAAAATGAAGAATCAATCGATGATACCCAGGCTGAGACATTTCCTTCGACTTCTACTTCTGTTTCTGACCCCAGTTCGTCTACCCCACCATTTTCTTCCGAGCCTATTCTCCGTTTTTCCCAAGGCTCGACAACTCAGCCCATCTCTTCTAGTCCACCAAAAACGATCCCTACTCCTATTCTTAGATCGTTCCCATCCACACTATCATCTCCAATGTTGGACCCCGACCTTATTGCTCAAGCTCCTTATCCGAATCGGTTAAGGGGAAACAGACCAAGTCCACAAATAGAGAAGATCACTGAAATCTTGAAACGGGTTAACATCAACATCCCTCTTCTAGATGCAATCCAACAAGTCCCCGCTTATGCGAAAACTCTTAAAGACTTGTGCACTAGAAAGAGGAAGACTCAAGTGCCCAAGAAAATATTCATGGCAAAGACTGTAGATACAGCTTTTCCCCAGCAATTACCGAGGAAATGTCAGGATCCTGGCTATCCTACTATTTCCATTTCGATTGGGGATAAACACATTAACCGTGCTCTACTTGACCTTGGCGCAAGTGTTAACCTGCTTTTTTTCTCGGTTTACGAGCAGTTAGGGATCGGAGAGTTAAAACCAGCTCCTTGCACTCTCCAGATGGCTGACCGATCAATCACCAAACCTAGGGGTGAACTAGAGGATGCGTTAATAAAAATCGGAGAATTTGTATTCCCTGTGGACTTTATTGTACTTGATACACAGCCTGTAGCAAACCCACGGAATCAAATTCCGGTGATTCTAGGTCGTCCCTTTTTGGCCACTTTCAATGCTATAATCAACTGTCGTAACGGCTCTATGACCCTATCCTTCGGGAATTGGTCAATTGAGCTAAACATTTACAAGTTGGGAAGTGTACCTTCCGAACCTACTGCTCAGGTATGTTCTGTCGAATTAATGGATGTCGACAGCAGCGAATTTGACGATCCTCATGATACCGATCTAGACTCTTTTCATATGTTGTTGTTTGACCCAATTATGTATCATACACATACAGACTCTTCCACCGAGTTGTCCGGGTCAACAACTAACACTGATTATGAACTGTTTTTGGAGTCTGAAGATCACCCCGCGCCTTGTGATGACATTATTCTTCGGGGTATTGATGAAACTTTTGAGGAAATCTTTGCTGAAGAACTCGCATTTTTGAATGACACGGGTGTTGAGATGAATCCACCTCAATACAAAGAAATTGAACCTCCACCCCTTCTTCTGAACTGTAAAAAGAATGCGAGTAATCCATCACATACACTGAGTCGTCTCTCCAAAACGAGACGCAAACACATTCTATTCCACCACTTACCTTTTCCCCACTTCTTTCTGGCTCCATTCAACTTGTTCTTCCACCAACCTGAGCGCTACATTGATAAAATTTTCGAATGGTTGGTGTTGACCTTCGGTCTTTGCAAAGCTTGGCATTGACCACTAATTTTGACCTCCTCATGTGATTTTCAAAGATTAACATGGCTTAACTCAAGTTGGGGGGGGGGGATAATCTAGCTCTTAAAAATAAAATTTTTACTGAAAATTGTGAGCCAAAGAATAAGTTTGGGGGAGGATTTTCACGTCTATATATTTTGCCCCCGTTAATAAATGTCCTCCCAAACTTACAGGTTTTTTGAGGTTTAGCAGATAGCAACAGCGAGGACACTATTGAAAACAAGTTTGGGGGAGGTTTGTGCTTATTTTTCGCATCACTTCGCATATTTCGCATAAGCACAAAACATATCATTTAAAAAATTTAAAACCTATAAAAATTTTAAAAAAATTATACATAAATAAGATAATAAAAGATTAGATAGTGAAAAATTACATCCAAAAGATTGGAAAAATGTAAGAAAACCAAGAAAATTAGAAGTTTTCTTAAACGAACTAGTAATAAGTAGTTATGAGCCGTTGTCCCAAGGGTTAGTAAGATGAAAGGAGTCACTATTCTGAGGATAAAAATAAGTCTGAAAAATAGTTCCTATTCTGGAAGCCAAACATTTGGATATTGATACCCTACTATTCGCACTTACACACGTCTTGAAACTCGGGATAGTAGAGGATACCTTGAAATGCTCTTATCTAAAAGCCAAAGTATGAAGGAAATAAAAAAAAATGAAGAAAATATAAAATGGTGAAGAAAAATAAACACTGGCTTTGTTATCGCCAAGGCAGCAATAAAAAAAATATAGCGAGGGTGCTTCATCACCTAGTGCCTTAGACCAACTGGTCTGGGAGTCACTACTAAGCTTTCGGTGGTGCAAGACGAGGAAAATACACCGTATAAGCAAGCACATGAGTAATCGGTCGGTTAGTACCTCAAGAAGTATTAACGGTCGCATGAAAATGTGTGAGCAAATCTAAATATTCATCAAATTAAAAAGTACCGAGGCGGATGGACAAGAGTATGATAGTTTGAATTGAATTCTCCGGGTGTAGGGATGTTCTTTACACACACGTAGGATTATATGATCGATATTTGGAAGAAAGATAGGAATGAAGAATAAAGACGATGTTATATTGAGGGATAATGTGATTTCTAACATTTTTTCATGACTATTAAGATAGGGCTCATGACAACCGAAAAGCCAATGTAGTTGGAAACTCTGATTTTCAAAGTCTTTCTTTTACAATTCTTATCTTTATATGTAATTTTCACGGTCTTCCTTTTATTATTGGATTTTGTGGGTGCAATCCGCTGAAAACCCTCAGGAGACAACACTCCTCCTACTAGGGACACCTAAAGGTTTAAAGGCTTGTTGCACGTGCTCAGTGCAATTGTGTTGCCTACGAAAGTGTGCTAGTTAGTTTTTCTTTTTCTTATATTTTCTCCTTCTTTTTTTAATAAAACAGTTTGCTCTAGACGACCAAAAATAAGTTTGGGGGAATTTGATCAGTCAAAAATATTGCATTTTTAACACGTCAATTTCCCTACCATCTGCACTCATCTAGAGGTGTTCGGAATAAATATAGCACATATTAGCAAAACATCTATAAAATACCAAATAACACGTGTTATACTTTAAAACCGACATTTTGAGGAAAATTGAGTGTTTATCATTGCACGCATAATCTTTGTGTAGCGCAACACTTGTCTCGAGAATCTGTGCAGGAAAAGAGCCAAAACTGATAAAAGTGCTGAGAAAAATACGCCAATTCCAAGATTTGTGATCTGGCAGTAAAAAAGAAATATTTAGAAGATTCCACATATCAGAAAAGTGCCACAAAGTCAGCACAAACCCAACCTGAGAAAATCATGCACTGAAGCCTCCAAAGGGCCGCGGATCCGCGGCCGAATGCCCCTTCCCGCGGCGGATCCGCGGCCACGTAAGCATGTCGTCAGCAATTCATCGCATCAGGTTTCTCAATTCAAGGTCCACACTCATTTAAGCCAATGCAAATTCCAGAGATCTCCAGAAACTTCTGTTCGAACAGCAAAGCTCTTTGTTCAAGCTAAATACTCTCAAGCTTCTCAAGCAAGCTTCTCAAATAACTACCTAAGCCTAGAAACTTCTTCCTAACCTCCAAGCTTATGAAGGAAGCTAGCCCTAACTAACTATCTCTAGAACTTTCTACCTAACTACTAAGCTTGCAAGTGAAGCTAATCCTAATCTAGCTTCTAAAGGAAGCTAATCCTAATCAAGCTTCTAGGGGAAGCTAAGAAGAAGGCTATAAAAGGGACCTAAAGGCTTCTATTCTAAGGTTGTTCTTCAATTCCAAACACAAGTTGAGTGACACAACTTGTGCACCCTAACCCTAATCCAAATCTAAAAGCCAATTCAAGATCTCCGAGTACAAATCAAGTAAGAAGCCTTCAACCTTTTAGAAGCGACGCCGATCTTCAACCGAGCAAGTGATCCAAGACGATCCGCGACTCACGGAGACGATGCGGAGCTAATTCGACAATCGAGTTCTTTCCTCAATTCTTGTAGTTCTTGAGCGAATTGTAACGGAAATGATGAATAATAAAAGGTGAAATTTCTTTATCTTGCTTTCTTTACATTCTTGCATTGTGATGAGATCTCAATTCTTGATTGTTTTCTTTGATATGATGCTTGAGTAAAAACTCCGCTCGTGGAGGAATCGAGAAAATTGATAGTTGATGATGATTAGATTCTTGTACGACTCTTAAGTCCTAAGAGTTTTGTAAACTCTACTAAATTGAATCATCGATGACCTAGTTTCGAGCGAGATACTTTCTTGAATGTTTTCGCTCTTAATTAGTGATCAACGATCGATGTTTGAATTTCCTAGAGGATAGAATGTGAATGAAATCAACGAAAGGACAAGAGATAGATGATGAAACCCTAGTTTCCGCAAGAGATCCCTAATTCTCGTTGATCGTCATCGATCTACCAACAAATCACCAAAGGATAAGAATACGTAATCACAAGTCTTCATCCTCACTATTAATTCGATCGATTCCTACGAGCCTCATTACAAATCTTGATAACTAACTCAATTGGATGATTCTTGATTCTTGATTCTTGATTTTTAGTATTTCTTGATATTAGATCTAGTTCTTTACAATTCTTGAAACTAAAATTCAAAATTCTTGAATCATTTTCTTTTCTTCTTTAATTTTCGACTCAACTAAAACAAATACGAGCAAATCTCACTTTCCCTGTGGACGATCCGCACTCGCTAACGAACCTACAATTGACATCGTTATTGATTGCGGTTTACAAATTTCTTTGGTTGTGATTTCTATACATATTCTACCTACACACCGAGAATTCATTCAATCAATGAGGACTGGCCCGTACCCATCCAGTGGTCTAGGGATAGGTGCTGGCAAGAAAATCCGTCCAATGATCCTGACGCGGTGAGGGTGGCGGGGTGGGAGCCTATTCCCCGGGCCAACGTGCTGCTTTCTGAGTGGGCGCTTAGTTGGGCCGGGCTCAGCCCCGCCCTGTTCGTCGGTAAGTTAGGCTTGTGTTTGTTTCTGTTTCCGTTTGTGTCGATGATTCTATTATATCTTGTCTTGTGCAGAAACCATGGACGTGGACCTCCTCCGAGCAGCCATGCGCAAGCCGAAGAAAGGGTCGAAGGCTGGAGGGGCCATCTCTTCTCGTCAGACGCCGGTCCTGGCTCCCCCCGCAGCCGTCCTGCCCCAGCGCTCGAGTGCGGGTCATGCCCCGGAGCCCGGCCAGTCACCGAGCAGAAAAAGGGTTCGGGGAAGGGATGCCTAGGCTTCAGAGGTGGAGACGAGCTCCCCTCCATCGTCTCTCAAGAGGTTCCCCCGAACAGTTCCGTGGACCCCGGCCTCTCCGATCTTGGTGGACTAGGGGGAGCTCCGCTTTGAGGTGCCCTCGGGGCTTTCTGTTGCTGACAGCTTGCTGCACGACATGGAGAGGTCAGCCAGCGGTCGGGTCCATGGGGGGACGCTGAAGGCGCAAATGGCGTCCATCGCCCAAGAGGTCGTGCAGGTTAGTGCTCATACATCGTCTCATCGCTCGCGAGATTTGGTGCCCCTTTTTCTTCCTGATCCCCCTCCGATTTCCTTAGGTCCTCCAGCACGTCGCTATCGTCGCCCGTATGGTGGAGGAGGAGATAGCCCTGGCGATGCGAGCCGTGGGTGAGCTCTCCTCGCTGGGGGAGAGCTCGAAATGGGGGCTGGAGGCGGTGATGGCGAGGGTCACTACCCTTGAGGACGAGGTGGCGGCTGGGAAGCAGGAGGCGGTGGCCGTGAGGCAGGAGGCGGCGGCCGCGAAGCAGGAGGTGGCGGCCTCGAACCAGGAGGTTGCCAGGTTCCGTGAGGCTGCCCAGGCTGCAGAGGCCGAGCTTCGGGACTCCAGGGTGCTCGTCGGCACCATGAAGAAGTCTGTGAGCACCCTCCGGAAGGAGTTGGAGGCTACGGGAGAGGCGGCGAAGCGAGCCGACCTCAAAGCGGCGAAGGCGGTGGAGAACTTCCAGAAATCAGAACAGTTCTACACCGTCTTAGCCTCGGCCACCACCGCCATCAGGCACGAGGCCCTCGACGCCGTCAAGGCTCAGATGCCAGAGTTCGCTGACGAACAGCTCTGAGCCGAATATCCCCGTGGGGATGACGAGCTGGAGGATGGCCCCGGGGAGATACCCGACGAGGGCGACGCCGAGGCTCCTATGGTGGGCGTTGGGCTTCCCGAGGTTGCCCCCGGCCCTGAGGCCTGAATCCTCTTATCTTCATGCTTTTTTCTTCTTTTTGTTGCCTCGGGTATTTTGTAGGCCTTCGGGCATTTTTGTAAGGCTGGGGAGCCCACAATACCCTTGTAAAAGCTGTGACTTTGTGAATAAAGATTTTGTTTTTGCGGTAGTGTTTGTGCTTGTATTTTCCTTTGTCGGTAAACACTCGTATTTGCGTAGTACTGCCTTCGTTTTATGTCGGTTCTCTATCTAGTGATCACACATCGAGTTGAATCTGTTCGCTTGTCGAATGTGCAAAGATCGGTGCAAAGACGGTATCTCCATGGCCCCGAAGTCGAGGTGGAGATTGCTTAGATATAGAACCGGATGCCTTTTAGTGAGGTCATGTTCCTTAGCGTGGGAAGCTTGGAAAGGCATGATGGTGATCGACCGAGCAGGGTAGCTGCTCGGTGCCTCTTGGCGAGGGCTTTGATCTCTGGTTTGTTGTGGTAGGGAGCCACCAGCCAGGAATAACTGAGCAAGGGTGGGCCCGGTTGCCTTTCTCGAAGGCTTTTGATCCTTAGCGCGGGAGGGGCCGTAAGTGGCCTACTAAGGACGGGACCGAGCAGGGTAGCTGGTCGGTGCCTCTTGGCGAGGGCTTTGATCCTTAGCGCGGGAGGGGCCGTGAGTGGCCTACTAAGGATGGGGCCGAGCAGGGTAGCTGCTCGGTGCCTCTTGGCGAGGGCTTTGATCCTTAGCACGGGAGGGGCCGTGAGTGGCCTACTAAGGATGGGGCCAAGCAGGGTAGCTGCTCGGTGCCTCTTGGCGAGGGCTTTGATCCTTAGCGCGGGAGGGGCCATGAGTGGCCTACTATGGACTTGGGCCGAGCAGGGTAGCTGTTCGGTGCCTCTTGGCGAAGGCTTTAATTCTTAGCGCGGGAGGGGCCGTGAGTGGCCTACTAAGGATGGGGCCGAGCAGGGTAGCTGCTCGGTACCTCTTGGCGAGGGCTTTGATCCTTAAGGACGGGCCGAGTAGGGTTACTGCCCGGTGCCTCTTGGCGAGGGCTTTGATCCCTGGTTTGGTAGGGAGCTACCAGCCAGGGATAAGCGAGCAAGGGCGGGCCCGGTTGCCTGTCACGCCCCGCTTCCCAGTGTACGGCGAAGTGGACGCGACGAGGCCCGCTACGTATATACTCAGAAGTACATACGCTAAGCGTATCTAAGCAATATAAAAGTAAATCACAAGAGACAAGAGATATAGAAATAACAGCAACTTTATTAATAACATTCTTTTGTACAATGCATGAAAACTAAATACAACTGAAATGGAAAGCGATGCCTAAACAGTGGCATAACAGGAAATGAAAATACTGAAAAGAACAAGGTACAATATCTAGAGCTCGGGGTCTTCGTGAAACTGCTCCAAGTCTTCACCGGTGGGCTCGATCTCTGCTGGGTCCAAAGCACCTGACGACATTCAAAGAAGAAAGAAATAGAATGTCGTCAGCGAACAGGTCGCTCGGTAAGACCTAAAGATAAGGGAGAAATAGACAGAAAGTAAGAGAGAGTGAGAAAGAGAGAGCTTTTAATGTTGTATTATAATATTGTAATATTGTATTAACGTTGTTGTTTGTAGCCTGGTACAGAAGATGCCAGTGTATACGAGGGGAGTCCCACTTACACCGGGGACCTTGGTAATCTGTAGTACAAGGCTCCGTCGATAATACCACGGAACAACGGCATGGATGTAATTACGTCTTAAGTGACCACCTCGTGCCACCTTTAACATATTCCGTACCAGTCTACCCCTTAAACCCGTAGTGTTATGATTGTATTGTAGTATTGTATTGTATAAGTTGGATGACTGATCAAAACCATGATATCAGTAAACATGTTGTAACTGCATAATCAGGTAAATGGACTAATGGAATAATGGATGTATATCCATGGTTTGATTCAGTCAAGTTATATAGATTGTTAACTGGATTCTGGGATTCATGTATTCATATTGAGTTGGAATATTAAAGAATATAGATTAACTTGAATCATATTCAAGTCAGAAATAATCAGACTCAAACCCGAGTCAGACTAAAAGAAATGTAAGTTGAAGTTCTATATTTGTTAGGGTCATTATTGTAATTTATAAAACTTGAGGGGGTTTTATGTAAAAATACTTTTGTATAGTTTTCAAGATACACCTCAAGTATTTATTATTCGTCTTTATTGTTATAATAAGTGTGATTTTATTTTATGATATTTCTATTGAAAATATCCTAATTTCATAAATAAAGGTATTAATTTGTAATATTGATTTATTTGAAATTCATGGTATTTTAATGTAACTTTTAATCTTGTAATTTTTAGGAAAAGGTGGAAACTTTATCTTATAATAAAATAGGTGTTTAAATGATAAATATACATATGTTTATACAAGAATAATTTTTAATAAATGTTTTATTTTCCAAAAATCTCATTTTTCTTAAATGTCGTATTTTAAACCTTTCGAGACCGAATGCTCCTTGCGGAGGTCTGAATCTCGCACTACTAGCCCGAGGGTGCGCGATAAACCGCACGATCCCGAACGGGTTCCCCAAAGATGGGTTGTAGCGGCGCTTTGCAAAGATTGTAAAACACTAATCTTTTATAAAACGGTTTTATAAAATAAAAGGTAATTATTCGCAAAGTGTAGCTTTCCGTATTTTAGATTCTAGGGTTTTCTAAGCCAATTAGCCTATTTCTAAATGGTCTAAACGACAAGTCGTTAGAAGCCTCAAATCGCCTCTTCACCGCCAATTGTGGCCAGGTAAGTACAAGTGAGGAGGGAGGGATCCGCTCACGAATCGTGAGGCGGGCCTTTTAAAGTTACCCAAGCTCACTTGCCTAGCCTAGACACCACAAAGTCAGTTTAGATAAACGATCGATGTCCATGACATATCGTATTTTCCTATTAAAAGATTTTGTTTTAAAATTGTAAACAACTTAGAACTTTTAGAAAAGGTTTATAAAGAAAAATGGTATTTTAATGTAAGGTCTTATATTTTCGTATTCTAAGTTTGATGATATCAATTAGGGTTGTATTTGCGTGTGTGTGGAGGTAGGTCATTACCTCGTGATCTACGTTAAGGTATAGTAATTGTTAAGGGTTAAATGCGATAACTAAACATGGTGGTATTTAAGTGCGAAAATACGGTGTTTTGCAAAAGTTATCATTTCATGTGTGAAAACTTATTCAAATTGATTTTTACAAGTTTAATGGTCAAGATAAAGATGTTTAGGAACGGTTGAATTGATTAGAAGAAGAAAAAAATAAACATTATGGTATTAATATGAAAAGGAATACGATATTGCAAAAGTTATCATTTCATGTGAGAAACTTTATCCAAATTAGTTGTTATGTGATTAATAGTCAACATGAATAAGTTTAAGTATTATGGAATTGGTGACAAGTGAGATTTTGTAGAAAAACCGAATCGGAAATCGGTTTATTCCGATTTCCGTCGGGTTTGTAAAGTCGTATTTTTCTTGAGAGAAAAGAAAGATAGAAAGAGGGGGACTTACGGGTTTTGGACACGTTAGAGAGTGAGAGGGAGGTAGAGGGTTTGCCGGGCGTCGAATCGTCGTGAAGAGTCCCAGCACGATCGCCGGAATTCGCCGTCGATTTCAGCAGCGCTTCGCCTTTCGCTCGTTTTCTAATGTACCGAGTTCTCTTGAAATTTCTAGAGAGTGGACTTAGGAATGTAGGGTGAAAGGGTAGAGGGTAGGGGGGTTTATATAGGGTTAGGCTAAGGTTAGGGTTTTAATTTAAAAAAATATAAAAAAATATAAAAATTCATTAAAAATCATTAAATTTGGGAGTAAAAGAGGTTTATTGTGCATTTGATAACCGATCAAAGAATTTAGTGTATACAGGGGGGAAGACCAGGTCAACACGGAGAAATTCCGTGTTGACGACTCGGCCGTCCGGCCGAGTCCGGCCGGCGGCGCCGGCCCGAGTCGGCCGGTCCGCCAGCCGACTCGGTCGAGTCGAAGTGTCAGGGGCCGGGGAATCTCGAGGGAGGATTTTTGGTATATTTAACTTTTTATGTGCAGTATAAATTTTGAGAGTTATGACGGTTTGACCGTTGAAACAAAATAATTATAAAAATAATGTGGGGCAGGGGATTTGAACTCTGGTGGCTTGGTTCAGCAATGCAAGGTATTACCAATGAGCTACAAACTTCTTGTTGTAATTATTGTGGTATTTAATTACTTAAACTGATAGCAGTAAGAATAAATACTCCTAGTATACATTAAATTTAAAGTAATTTCTTATACACTAAAAATGGAGTTATTATATTCTTGTAGCTTGTAATTAAAAACAAAATAATTACCTATATCTTGTGCTCATGCTAAAATACCCCTTTGTGGATTTTAGAAAAAAAAATATTTGAAAAATTTTAGTATAGAAAATTAGGGTTGTTACATTGCCTCTTGGCGAGGGCTTTGATCCCTGGTTTGTTGGGGTAGGGAGCTAACAGCCAGGGATAACCGAGCAAGTGCGGGCCCGATTGCCTCTTTCGAGTATTTTTCATCCTTAGCGCTGGAGGGGCCGTAAGTGGCCTACTAAGGATGGCCGAGCAGGATTGCTGCCCGGTGCCTCTTGGAGAGGGCTTTTTGTCCTTAAGGATGGCCAAGCAAGGTTGCTTCCCGGTGCCTCTTGGCAAAGGCTTTGATCCCTGGCATTGTAGGGTAGGGAAGCTACCAGCCAGGGATAGCCAAGCAGGGTAGCTGCAGGGCTGCCTCTTGGTGAGGGCTTGGATCCCTGGCACTGTAAGGTAGAGAAGCTACCGGCAGGGATAGCCGAGCAGGGTAGCTGCAGGGCTGTCTCTTGGTGTGGGCTTGGATCCCTGGCGCTGTGGGGTAGGGAAGCTACCAGCCAGGGATAGCCTAGCAGGGTAGCTGCAGGGCTATCTCTTGGTGAGGGCTTGGATCCATGGCGCTGTGGGGTAGTGAAGCTACCAGCCAGGGATAGCCGAGCAGGGTAGCTGTAGGGCTGCCTCTTAGTGAGGACTTCGATCCTTGGTGTTGTGGGGTAGAGAAGCTACCAGCCAGGGATAGCCGAGCAGGGTAGCTACAGGGCTGCCTCTTGATGAGGGCTTGGATCCCTGGCGCTGTAGGGTAGGGAAGCTACCAGCCAGGGATAGCCGAGCAGGGTAGCTGCAGGGCTGCCTCTTGGCGAGGGCTTGGATCCCCGGCGCTGTAGGGTAGGGAAGCTACCAGTCAGGGATAGCCGAGAAGGGTAGCCGCAGAGCTGCCTCTTGGTAAGGGCTTCGATCCCTGGCGTTGTGGGGTAGAGAAGTTACCAGCCAGGGATAGCCGAGTAAGGTAGCTGCAGGGTTGTCTCTTGATGAGGGCTTGGATCCCTGGCGCTGTAGGGTAGGGAAGCTACCAGCCAGGGATAGCCGAGCAGGGTAGTTGCAGGGTTGCCTCTTGGCGATGGCTTGGATCCCTGGCGCTGTGGGGTAGGGTAGCTACCAGCCAGGGATAGCCGAGCAGGGTAGCTGCAGGGCTGCCTCTTGGTGAGTGCTTTGGGAAGATGGACAGTCGTGAGTGACACGTGCCATGAACGCGTGGAGGAGGCAAAGCGCCAGAGCCGCGTCGTTTCGATTTCGTATCGAGCGGCGCGATGTCTGCCGCGTAGCGGCACAGTTGCGGGCGACCGTTGAACTCCGGTGGCATTGTGGGCTATAAAATAGAAAGATTGTTGATGACTCCTTTCCTCACACCCAAAACGCAAGAATGGAGGACTTCCCATTCAGCATCTCCGATATCATAAGCTTCGGGGACGTGTATCTCTACGATCAGTACTGCACTGATGACACGGTGCAGTTGGTGATAGGTTGGATCGAGGATCATTTTGGTCGATTACTCCCCCGGCGTGTAAGTGCACGGCGGCGCCCCGGCCGTCGATCCGACGCCGGAAACGCGGAAACGAAAAACTTTGCGAAACTTGCAAACCGGCACCACCGCGCACTTTTAACCCGGATCGGGCCATTAACCTAACTACTAGCAAACTAAAAGACGGGTAGAGAGTTATACCAAGCGATCCATGTCCTTCGGTCTTCGTCTCCACTCCGATCTCCCGCGGAATCTCCGTCCGTCACCTCCTCGTCGGAAAGGGCACCACGTAGCCGATTTCTTTTATGGGCTCCCACCTCTGGACCGAGGCAACTCGGGCGCGAAATTGTCTAGCCGACGCGTCCAAGGGTACTGTAGATGTAGTGTAGAATTACTTTGTCTCTTGCGGGTTATAGAAGTTGCTATGATGGAGGAATGAGAGAAGAACTTTGGAGAAATAATGGTGCTCTCATTTTTAGCAAGCAATGAGATGAGGAAAATACCACACATCAAAATGAACCTCTCTCTCTCTCTCAAATTTTGGCCGGCCCCCTCATATCTCAAAATGGTGGAGGGAATAATCAAACACAAGAAGGGAGGTGAGTGTAGTAAAAGCCAAGGGGTGACCACAACCAAATATGATGATAACAATATCAAATCAATTTCTAATCTCATTTAATGCAAAAGAATGGATGGAAAAAGAATCTCATCATGAAGCCACACAATGCAAGAAACCCCTCCACAATAAGTTATTTGCAAACTTGCAAATAACCCCCTCCACCACAAAAGTCCGGCCGTGAAGGAACAAAGGAAAATCGGCCGGAACGGAATGCAAACTGGCAACTTCAGAAAACTGATCCCGTAATAAATTACAGGAAAACCCCGCGACTGCATATACATGCCCGCAGTTGTATTCCCATTGAATACAAATGCAAAGAGACAAAACTACACTGTCTAATACTAGGATCCGGCTTAAGCCAAAGCCGTCTAGTAAAATCTGTCCGATCACGATCCGTGCAATACCGCACGTATCTGATCGAATCCTGTCATATCTCCATACGGCCTCTACAGCGTTTCGCCCGAAACTTGAGAAACTGGTCTGTGGGGGACTCTAAAGACTCGTCAGTACTTTGGCTGTGGATTTAACCACTAGCACGTCAGAGGTATTAGCCAATACGTGACGGGCTACCAGGTATTGACAAAAAGGGACGTCGATGAGCGAACTCATCCTGATACCCTACTGAGCCTGTCAGTGACAATATCCGTACAGTCCGGTCCGTTCGTCTATGAGTATCGCATGGCGGGCCTAGGGGGTTGGTAAAAGTCAGACCCCCAATAGCGGTACAAGTCATGTCGGAGTGTAGCCCATAACACCCTGAGATACTACTGGAATACCTACCAGTAAATCTCCTGCCTCGGCCGAGGGCTTTGTGTAATGGCTCTCCTAGACACAGCGCGACCTTACCCCCAATACCGGAAGAGACGAACCCCTGTAGATCCGCTCACTGCCTCCATGTGGCTCGGGACTGTACCCAACTAAAACCTGTTTGCACGTCTCCTTTGAGCGTGGTAAGGTAGTAATTAAAGCACAGTGAGAACTCACACGAGACAAATGACGATCTCAGGTCGATGAACTAACCTGTACACATGTCACCTGGGAACTGCTATCTGACGCCTGGTATAATCCCAACTAGCAGGTTCCCGGCGAGTCCTGTCCGGTGTACTCATAACCCAATGAGCACCTGTATACATCTTAGGTGAACCAACTGACACCAGTGGCTTGTGAGACTGGCCACCGCCCCTTGTCGGGGTTTCGACTGTATACACTAGTCTATTCTGGAGAATCAATGCCCTGTCTTGAAACTCCCATGACTAGGGACCTTTTAAGGATGTGCTTATAGACCCCAGCTCCCACGTATATGATCGCCCTCATACTGCTGGTAGTCAAGCAAGAATCCTAGGGGCTCTATCAACGTGCAATAGTAACCTGTAAGATCACCTAAAGCAGTACACGATGATAAAGATAAACCAGATAGCATACTATCATCTCGAGTAAGATTGTCCTACCGGTATAGGTCCTCCCTCAATCATTGCAATCACGTGCCTGTGATCCAATAATTGACTCTGAGGGCACTATATCCAACACGGTGCTCCTCCCTACTTCAGGTGTTGATGTACTCCATCTGGAGGGCGTCACCGGGGCTCTTCAACCCCCTATCCAAGCAGCTGAAAGACGAGACCATTGACAAGTTGAGGTCTCTGAGGCGCTTCGGCTTGATCTCTGCGAGCCGGCAAAATCGCTCGGAGGCGCTCGTCCTTGAGTGCTACCACTTGAGGCTCGATGCCAACGCCAGCGGGGGTCGTCGAAGGGAGAGGTTAGACGCCGCGAGGGCTCGGCTGGCGAAAATATCCTCAGAGTACCACGAACAGTGCTATCTATACCCCATTACCCCGCTGTTGTAATATATATTATTTTTTATGGATGGCTGAGGAGCCTATAGTACCTCTTGAATGAATAAGATTCTTTTTCTTTTCTGCAATGCTTTATTGATCCCTTTATTATATAAACAAAAGATCTCAAGAAAGATGTATATTGCTCTGAAAAGAAAATACATGCTAGTAGATGTTCTTATTCGTGCAGCTTGAGCCCCCCGGATGTCTGTTGGCATCTATGCCCGGCACAGGGTACCGAGCTTCGTGGGTACTAGGCGTATCCTCCGCCGACACTACCATGATCTGGCCGATGGTCAGCTCAGCGAGAAGGGGACGCTGCTCCTGCTCACGGTCAGCTTGCCGCTTGTCCCTTAGGTACGCTGTGAGGTGCCCCGAACGGATGAGCTCTTCAATATAGTCCCGGAGTTGTTTGCAGCTCTCCGTGGAGTGGCCCAGCGATCTGTGAAAACTGCAGTAGGGCCCCTGGATTCACTTTGAGGCCATTCGCGAGACCGGGGGAAGTTTGAAGAACCCCTCGCCCTTGTCCTCCTCTAGTAGCACCGCCTGGGAGACGTTGAGTGGGGTGTACTCCTGGAATTTTGGGAGATAGGGTTTTTGCCGCTCAGGTCCCCTTCTCTCTTCTCTTGCCCTCTTCTTTTGGTCGGTTTTCTTTGCCCGGAGGAGATTTGCGTTCACCTCGAATTCGAGTAGGACCTCGCGTTCGGTCCAGGCCTTTACCTCGGCCATAGTCTTAGGTTGCGCTAATGCAAAGGAGTGTAACCACTCCTTGTGCCTAAGACCAGACCTCAGAGCTGTGATGACCGTCTCGTCCCGGTGTTCTGCGACCTCGAGAAGGGAGTTGTAGAAGCGGGTGACGTATGCTTTGAACGTCTCCTTGTCCCCACTCTTGATCGTGAAGAGTTGGTCGACTGTGCGTTTCTGTCTCCTGTTCCCGACTAAGTGACCGAGGAATTGTGTGGCAAGCTTGTCGAAGGTTGAAATCGAGCGCGGTTCGAGTCCTCGGAACCAGTCTCGCCCAGAGCGGATGAGAGTGGTCGGGAAAGCTCGGCACTGGGCGGCGTCGGAGTTGTCTTGGAAGCTCATTCCCGCGGTGAATGCATCCAAGTGGTCCTTCAGGTCAGATTTGCCGTCGAAGAGGGAGACCTTTGGGGGCTTGTTGTGGGAAGAGACGTGGACGGCGAGCAGCTCCTAGGTGAATGGTTTGGTGAGCGAGTCGGCAGCATACTTAGCCCCGTCGCTCGAACGGTGACCTTCCCGATGCATACCCTCGATCTTCTTCTCGAGGGCGTCGAGTCGGCCGCGGTACCCCGACGACTCGGCACATTCTGATCCTAGGCCTCTGCTGTTGGAGGCCTGCGTCTGGCCGCGGCTCCGGTTCTTCTCAATGAGGTTCCTTAGATACCCCGGCGAGGCGGGCTTCGAGCCGCCGCGGCGAGTCCCGTCTGCGCGACCCCGTCGAGGGAGGGGGTGTCGGTCATGCCTGGTAATAGGCGAGCTGACAGACATCTCCTCAGGAGGGACAGGTGCGCGGAGGACCTCGAGGCGAGGTGCTCTGGCGACGGACCTCGGTGTCGAACTGTGGGGTGCCCAGTGGGTCTCAGAACGGAGCCTTCTCTCCCCCTGTAGGGGTCCTGGTCCCGAGGCGGGGGAGCGGAGACTTGGTGATCTTGCCCCGCCATTTGGACGCGGATCAGCGCCTCCACAACAGACGCAAGTCGTTCTATGCGGCCGGCGAGAGCGTTGATGGCATTCGGCGGAAGAGGTTCGTCTGCGCCTCCGTTGAGGGGAAGGCGGCGACTGGTGCTTAGATCGTCGTGGCGACCGCTCGCCATTAGGTTGGGATCGGAAGGCGAATTTTTGTTTTTGTGGAATCAAGAGTGTTGTTTCCCACAGACGACGCCAGCTGATGGGGGTCGTAGGCCTCCTTCAGATGTTGCCCTCCGTTGCTCTGCTGATGGCTGCGATGGGTCGCTGAGATTGGATCTGGAGGCTGTCGCTCTTGAAGCGTGTGGATCTCAATGGGTTTGAAGTTGTGGTGGCTAAGCTATCTGCAAGGAAGTCCCGTGGTGGTAGTACCACCGAGGACCTTCCGACGGTCAAGTTAGACCAGAGATCCGAGCAGAGTAACGGCTTAGTGGAGTAAAAATGGCTTACTTGGACCGTCTGAAGAAGGGGTTTATATAGCGGTGGCAGCAGGCAGGGCAGGCACGAGAATCACGCCGGCCGTTACGCTCCCGACGTCACGCCCGCGTGATGAGCGAGACCTCCCATTAATGGCGAGACAGGCTCGTTAATGGGGGATCGTGGTGGCGTGGAATGTGGGATGTGGCCGGCGGAGATCTCGCGTATGGCGAGATTCGCGGGATGGCGGTTACGCCTGCGAGCGGTGTTGTCGGTCGGTCGATGAGACCGAGGAAGATGACCTCGACGGGAGAGCTCGCGGTCGAGCGGGAGAGCCGAGGTATCCTGGTTTTGCTCGAGCCCGGAGGCGAGCTGAGAGAGCCGAGGAGGCTCGGGCCTGTGATAGCTCGGAGACGAGCTGCGAGGCCGAGGAGGCCAATTGTGCTGGGGCTCGGAGGTGAGCCGGCATTTGCTTGTAGGACGGACACAGGAGTGTTCTGGTCGGCCACTGTAGGTCCTTTTTTGTGAGCCCTGGGACACGTCTTCTGCCACGTGTCCTGATCTGAGAGATCACCGATATTGAGCATCATCAGGCTGCAAGAAAGTCAATCCCAATGTTCGATATACTCAACCTTTGATTTGTATTGCTGAGCAATATTTTGCAATTAATTAATCCATTCCATCAAATAACCTAGGTTTCCATCCATATATGCAAATATCTTACTTTCATTTTAAGTTGAACATGTTAAATTAATTAAGGTTGCTGAAATTGTATCATCAAACTAGATTTTAGTGAAGAATGATGTAGTTGCGTATTTTATAACATAACATGTTTTTAGTACTTTAAGCATTTTTTTAACTTCATGTTCAAAGTTGTGATTGGTTTGCAACAAATGTATACACTTATTTAAATATACACCATATGTTGAATTTGGTTTAACCTCGGCATTATTTAGAATTTAAATCTAATCTTTAAATTCAATATTTAGTTTAAGTTCATATTAATTTATCTTTGATTTAAATTTGGATTTATCTCCAGATACTTATTTACCCTTTCTCTCGGGTTTTGTGTATCCATAATTCTCTAATAACCTAGGTTTTAATTAGAGTGGGAGAGACGGCCAAACGCGACCACAGATAGAAAGAGATTTGTAAGAGGAGATATTTCTTTGTAAAGGATGCTAAGAGGTCAATGTAATCTCTTGTAATTCATTCTTATAATGGAAGTTTTCGTCGTGGTTTGCAGGATTAAGTGCTAGCTGCGTCGAACCTGGGAAAATCCTGTATGTTGTTGTTGATGTGTTTTTTTCGTGTGATTTGGTATCAAACGAATAATTCTTTTTCAATCTAGGTCATCTTGTAATTCTTTCTTATAGTGGTAGTTTTCGTCGCTGTTTGCAGGATTATGTGTTAGTTGCGTCAAACTTGGGTAAATCTTATGTGTTGTTGTTGGTGTGTTCTTTTCGTATGATTTGGTATCTATCGGATAGTTTTTTTTTAATCCACTCTAAAATAAAGGTCTTGAATTTCCGCTGCGCAGTGGATACATAATTCTTAGAGCATCAACGTATATATGAAATGTTCGAATATCGTGTTACGGTATATCAGTATATCTCAGGGCATCAAATTCCAAGTTTTGAAGATGAATATTAAATGCTAGTATAATTTTGTATTAAACAAACATGTCCTCTTTCATCCTCTCTAGGCTAGGCTAGCCATGATGCCCCCTCTTTCACAAAATGCCACAAACATCAAACACAAGAATGGCCCCAAAAGATGACAACAACCAAAATAAAGCTTGTTTTGTTGCATGATCTCCCGACCAAGCTCTCAACATTTGGTGATGAGGCCGACCCAACACAAAAATCCGGCCCTTAATATTCTTCTAATCAAACAGCCTTTAATTATTAATCTTCATAATTAATGTGAAAGTTTATCAAAAAGGATTCATTGGTTTAATTATAGATTGTGATGGTTCCACCAGGGATTCATCATCGTAATTACTTTCAAAAGAAAATCCACAGGCTGTCCGTTGTTTTATTTAAGGGCATGTTTGTTTGGTTGCAAGATTATGAAATTTGGATTCGGTTGAAAATTTCTGTATTTGGTAATTTGTTATTTGGTTGGTTTTGGATTTTTAGTATTGGATTTATAGATTCTTGTAATGTTTGTTTGGTTGGTGAAAATAAAATGGGATTTGGATTTGAGTATTTTAGAGAGAGATAGATAGAGAGAGGATTATTAAATAAACAAAGCAGACGGGTCCCATCTAAAAGTACAATGAATAGTGCCAAATCCTTAAAAAATTTAGGATTCAGAAATCCATGTTTTGTGGTGGGCCCCCATTAAAAACAAAGGAATCCTAGAAATCCAAATCCCCCAACCAAACACAAAATTATGAAATCCTAGGATTCCACAATCCAAATCCCAAAAAGTCCTGCAACCAAACAGTCCCTAATCATATCATCCAACATATTCAACTTCCTTTGTGATTTTCTTTTTATTCAAGCTTTACTATTTCGTTTTCGGCTCAAGTAGTTACTCGACTAATCTTGCGTCCGTAAAAAGATTATCAAACTTTTCTTGTCTTCTCACGTATATCGAAATCGATCGTATACACAAGATAATCGTATATATACCGACTATATAAATTGAATAATGCACGAGAATCGGAGAATTTGAATTTCAAAAAACGGGCATGAATTAATTTTTCCCTGGACATGCCAATGTGTAGGCCTTCAAAACTTATGTCACGGGGCTCATGCAATGTTCAAAGTTCAAACTCTAGGACTTATAAGTATAAAATTTGGAAATAACTATTTAGACGAACCCCATGCCCTTCCTACGAAACAACTTACTATCTCAGAGAGAGAGAGAAAGGACATAGGGTCAACGTGCGATTCAGGTGCATGCACCGTGCATATACAGCAGCTCATTATTCATTCAAATTCACATTGTCCGATTGAAAACTATAAATAATTTAGCTGGAGAGGCCGGTTCTTGAAGTTCACTGGCGTAGTTCATCAGAACTATCAAACAAGCATTAATAACGTACAGTTGCAGTCTGTAGACTGGTATGTATTTCATATAAAGAGATTTAATCGGAATACTGCACGAAAAAGGTTTCGGATGTTCATTGTTCGTATGTATTTTATTCAACTAGACACAACATCTTTTTTCTGTTTTGGATCTAGAAAACAATTTAAAAATCTTTTTATTAATAACTTTTATTTGCAAAGATGATACCCGCTCCGTCCTTTTTTACTTGTCATTTTGGAGAGAGGGAAATGCCTCATTTTATTTGACGTTTTGGAATAACAAGGAAATAATTAATGATAAAGATATCAGTAAATAATATAATACAAAAAATAACCTAGAAAATTAATTGCTGATATTAAAAATTGATAATGATTTCCTTAATGGTTGAGAACAGAAATGGTATGATTTTTTAGTGGTGATACGGCAGGCAGTAGATTAATTGCTGAAATTAATGTAAGAGATAATGTTTTTCCTTAATCGGTGTGTATTATTTTAAAATGATAAGTAAAAAGGGACCGAGTTAATCGAGTATATGTTTGATATATTATTTATTACATCAAAAATACAAAGAAATGATTGATAGTTTGATTGCTTGTTGAAGAGAAGGAGGGGGTAATTCCAAGGTTCACCCACGTGAGGGGATGATGGAGCAAGTGAGGCATGAAGTGATGTATGTGATGTGACAACAGTTGTTTTTTTGGGCACTTTCCAATTTCTTACTCTTCCTAATTTACAATAAAATTCTTTAGAGATTTTTTTTTTATGGAATTAATAAAGATAACGACATTTTTCTTGATATTAAATACCCTATTATCTTCACATATATTTATGTATACATATTAAATTCTTCATATTTGTAAATTCTTTTCATAAAATTCTTTGCAAGCTTGATATCAAGAGTACTTACAATGATAGAATTTTTAATAAATAAGAAAAGGTGTGTTTGGTCCCTTTCTTCACAATATTATTTATTTAATCATCTTCTACCTTATTCCAGATTATATGTTATGATTTCTTTTGATAGAGTATGTCTTTTTTAATTGTATGTCTATTTAACTCATACATTATTTCACTTAATAAAAAACTAGATTAAAGGATGAATTGATTAAGTAACATTAGACACAAATAACGTGTTTAGTAACGAACGATTAACAATATAATTCGAAGAAAAAGGCCTTAATAAAGAGCAATGTGTATTTGCCAAAACTTAAAATTTCTTTAAAATACAAGTAGAAGTATTATTAAGAAACACAGTAACTATATATAAGAGAGAAATTAATGGATCTGTGATAGCGGGGTGTACCATAGGCCCATCTCTACGTGGATGCCAGGTACTTCTGTTTTAACCTTATCGCAAGTAAATACCTAGGGTTTCACCGTTTTGGCAGATAAATACCTAAGGTTTTTTCAGTAGCAGATAAATATCCAATTTTTTTTACTCCGTTTGCACTTAACTGCCTACGTGCGATATATGAAGATGGCATAACGGTTATTTTGCCATT
The DNA here is from genome assembly GCA_030015575.1 of Agapanthus africanus. NCBI lineage: Eukaryota > Viridiplantae > Streptophyta > Magnoliopsida > Asparagales > Amaryllidaceae > Agapanthus > Agapanthus africanus. Next base: position 74,460,384 of record JASDDO010000028.1, read on the forward strand.
GCCGTTGCTTTCGTCTTTTTTGAAAGACGTCTGATTCAAAGATATATATTTATATGCAACTTATAAAGACTTGGACATTTATCTGGAAAATCGGTGAAGGGTTTGAGTATCTACATGGTTTGATAAATATCGAACGTGATGTTATGAAAAGGATAGCTAATAAAATTCTTGCAATAAATCGGAACAGAACATTCGGCCTATCCGTAAATCACGCGATTCCCTCTGTCCTGTTTCTCTCTCGGTCCAAAAATCGTTTCTTTTTCTCTTTGTCTTTCTCTCTCTTCACACTTACAATAGCATCTCTCTCTTCACACTCAATTAATTTTGATGGTTTAGCTTTTGGCGTGTGATGCTTATCAAGGGCATGTTTGGTTGCAAGGTTATGAAATTTGGATTCCAAAATAGTACGGTTGAAATTTCTGGATTTGGTAATTTGTTGTTTGGTTGGTTTTGGATTCTTAGTATTGGATTTATAGATTCTTGTAATCTTTGTTTGGGGTAATAATAAAATGGGATTTGGATTTGAGGATTTTAGAGAGAGATAGATAGAAGTACACGGGTCCCATCTAAAAATACAATAAATAGTGTCAAATCCTTAAAAAAATTTAGGATTCAAGAATCCTTGTTTTGTGGTGGACCCCCATAAAAACAAAGAAATTCTAGAAATCCAAATCTATCAACCAAACACAAAATTATGGAATCCTAGGATTCCACGATCCAAATCCTTACCAATCCTGCAAGCCTGTTTGGCTGTCGGATTATGAAAGATTTGGATTGTGGAATCCAAAAATTTAAGAGGATTCCATAATTTTGTGTTTGGTCGTGTGATTTGGATTTGTAGGATTCTTTTGTTTTTTATGGGTGGCCACCACAAAATAAGGATCCTTGAATCCTAAAAAAATTAGAGAATTTGCAAGGATTTGGCGCTATTAATTGTACTTTTAGATGGGACCCGAGTACTTTATTTATTTAACAATCCTCTCTCTCTCTATCTCTTTCTAAAATCCTCAAATCCAAAATCCCACTTCCTTTTCAGCAACCAAACAAAGATTACAAGGATCTACAAATCCAATACCGGAATTCAATACCAACCGAGCAACAAATTACCCAATCCACAAATTTTCAACCGTACAATTTTGGAATCCAAATTTCACCAAACAGCCCCTAAGTGAAAGGACCGCCTGTCTCCCAACTCCCCCAAATGCTATTTAGGTCAAGTCAATCATAGATGGATGGAGTTTGAAGCATTTTGTCTGCTTGCATGAGATGACCATTTTCTCTTAATTGCGGTGAAAATTCCATTTCCAATAATAAATGAGGTTTTATTCCCATGCCAATTGACTGGCAGATATTTTAAGGAATGTTTGTATTGAGAAAAATGAGGCTGTGAATTTGTATTATAGGATTGGACATTAAAAGGACAGATTAATAAAAGATGACTTTTTAGTTGACACTTCTATAAATCTTCTCTATATAAATTTCTGTGTATGCTCGATTTAATTAGGAGCCTAATAATATATAAATTTCTTTGTATGCTTGAAGGAATGGTTTAGCTTTTGTTGTGTGATGCTTAATAAATGTTCAAATTCAATTTTTTCAATTTTTTTTTACCTTATTAGGTATCTATAGATATATCTATCTTGTTCTAAAATTTTAATTTCATTTTAATAAAAAAAATAGGTATATCCCTCATGTTTCACTAAATAAAGCTTTTAATGAAACTAATACAAGCAACGGTACCCCAAGCATACCGCAATCTACATGGTTCAGTATCGAAGACAGACTTAAGTGAATCACTAGATTGCCAATGAGGGTATAAGAGAAACCTCCACACACATCCCCATAGAAAACAGTGTCGCAAAACTACTACTCTTTCTTGACGAGCCCGGAATCCTCCTCAGCGACCAATGTACGTAACATGGTCTCCCGGAATAGTCATATCTGCAGCAGCCTCCTCCAACAATCGTCTAGTTTGTCCTGTTCTAAACAAAAAAAAATTTAAAACTTATTTATGTGAATATAAAATTTGCAGTTATACCTTTGGGCCTGACTAGATTGGGCTTAGGCGCCTATTGGGTTAGTCCATAATATCATTGTTTTGTTTTTTTCTTTTCCTTGCTGGCCCAATATTAAGCTCCCTTTTGCTATTAAAAAAAAATACTTCCTTTTGATGATATTATTAATAAGCTAAAATATAATTAATTTATGACTTCTCCCTGTAATTTATTAATTTCGTAAAATAAAGGGAAAAGACATCGAAGTGCCATGAACCTCCTTTGAAGGGTCGTTAAAAAATCTCATATTCGATTCCTTCTCAGTACATGCATAAAGTCGTATTGGTATTAATTTAATCGATCCGTGCCTTAAAATCGAGTTTATCAAACCGACAATTTCATACAACATTGTCCATTCAATAGGTGTTCATGACATTTTAAAGATCGATAATGCCATTCAAAAACCCTTAAAATGTTTGATACCACTGCTTATACCATCTTGGAAATCCACTACATATTGAATATACTGTATATGTTGCATTAAAAAGTAGATGGGTTCTACGAATACATTTCTCTATATTTCCATCTCTATCACTTAGACAAGACCATTTTCATGTCTTTGGCAAAAAAAAAATGAAGGGGGCCATTTTCATGGTGCTGAGAGACATTTTCATGGCTTTGGCTAAAAAAAGTGGCCAAGTTTATTCCAATCGCATTGAAGTTTCTTACCTTAATATACAATCTGCAGCTATTGTGTCAGAGACTTGAGAATTTTAGAGACAAAGAAGAGGGGAAAAAACAAGACAAGCCGTCTCCACCTCATCTAAGCATTTTCCTATCCAAATTAGGATCGGCTATAAAACAAAGCTTTAATAAAGGTCAAAAAAAGATTTTAGATATGGCTTTCGACTCAACATCAACCCTGGTTGATTTAATTAGTTGGTTCATTTTGAATAGTGCGATGAAACAAGAATTCCTTTCTTTCTATTACTTTCTTTAATCATCATTCCAAGTTCTATTAGTTAGGTTCTAAGTTCTAGTGGGGTCTTCCATCCAATGGCTATGCAAAGGCGTGAACCATCTAAGCCCTTGCATAGTAGTTTTTTTCCCGCGCCCCCACCCGTGACATGTCAAGTAAAAGAGAACAAAGCCAAACCTTGAGCTTAGAAAGATTCTAGGCTTTTATACTAGGCTTTTATACATGTTCCTCTTTTCTAAAATTATCTTCACTAGATCTACATAGAGGATGTCATTATATCATGGTACACATTTAGGAGTCAATTTAAATCATCAAAGTGGATCCCATTGGTAGATAGATGATGGAATTGTTGATCACTTTCATGGTCATCTGAGATTGAATATTATCTTTTTGTTTGTGGTGGCGTGGGGTGGGGTTGGGGTTTGGGCGGGGGCGCGGGGGGGGGGGGGGGGGTTTGGGGAGAAAAAGAATAAAATGTTATGATTGATTAATTGTTACTCTCTTTTCATTGGCCTCATATGCTATGAGAAATGTCAAATAAAGTGAAAAACTAGCATAAGCTATTGTGTTAGGTATTCAATTGGGATCTTGAAGAGTTAAAAGAGTAAATATAGCCTATTGACTATAAGACCTAATCTTAATTCAAAAGACGTTCGAAACCTAATTAACTTACCGTTAGGATTTTGCATGTGTGATGCACGTGTAAACTATAAGATAAATTTTGTAAGACATGTGATCGTATAATTTAAATTTTCAAAATGGGGATGAAACTCATCCAAGTTTTTTTTTCCTTGTATTTTTTTGGGTGTTATCTTGTAAAAATGAGAAGAGGACATGTGGATTCATGAGTCCTTGTTATCATAGAAAATATATAGCTTTTCTTTAATTTTCTCTCAATTTTTTGTGTGGCTATTCAAACATATATGAATACTTACTTCTCTTCGATCCAATGAAAGTATGAGTCATATCGAAAAAATTAATATCTTAATTGTAGAGAGATTCATCTAGCCTCTAGGCAAGAGTAAATATGCATGGAAGGAAGGGAAGATAGCTATGCACCCTTACATCTTTGCCAAATAATTCAGAACCAATGGATGATGTACATGTTTATATCCCAATTTATTTAGGGTTTTGTCATTATTCAACCCCTAAAACTTTTGTATTTTTAAATAAGACCTCCAAAACTTCATATTTTTAAATAAGAGCCTCAAATCCTTTAAACTGTCTAAATTGGTCCTCATGGTTAGTTTTCCATCCAAATTCCATTTAAAATGACCATTTTATCCTTATCTTCTTCCATATTCCATCAACACCATTCTTCTACTATTTTTTTTCCAAATTCTAACACCCAACCACCCGTTAGAATTGCACCCACATATAATTATGATTCTAGCGGTTTTTCTCTTAAACCATTATTCGGAACCCGACTTCATGAATTATAAATGTTTATTTTTTCTACAGAGGACCAAATATACTAAGCAAGGATGTGTTGAGGGTTGATTAGGCTGCTAAGGATAGATTAGGCATTTAGCAACTTAATTAGGTTAATTAATAACTATTGACTGATAGGGTCCTTTTTAGACAACTTAAAGGATTTGAGGGGCTTATTTAGAAATATGAAGTTTTTGGGGTATTTTTAGATATATGAAAGTCTTGAGGGTTGAATATAGAAAAAAACCCATTTTTGAAAAATGAAAATGCAAAAAGATTAAAATTATGTTCCATTAATAGCATAATTATAAAACATGACAATATCAAAATAAAATTGGATTAAGAGTTATGATTATTGGATAGATGAGCTATTGGCGCCCCCATGCGATTAAAAATGATGGGGAAATACCTCTTTCCTAATTTACTTCCTTAATTTATTCCCTAAATATTTTTAACATCAAAATATGATCCTTCATATAATGAAATTTCTATTAAGACGATCTATATCATTATAATATCAATCCTTTTTTAATTAATACCAAATTTATGATTGAAAAGTAGTAAACCAGCTAGAATGGGTTAATAATAACCCAAATGATCAATCGATTTTTTTTATTTCAAAAATAAATTCTTTATATATATATATATATATGAGAATAATGGAGGAAAGATGCCATAGGAGGGAATTTCCTCCTATGGCGTCGAAAAAATACAACATCCATCGCGTTTTCCGACGATCGGAACCCATCATCTTCATCGTTATCATCTAAGATGTGGGTACATCAAATTTCATTTGATTCTACAACTTTTTCACCGTTGAATTAGTGGGTTCAAAATTAACGGTTTACCGACAATAGAACTTTTTACATTGCTAAATCAACGGTGAAAAAGTTGTAGAATCACATGAAATTTGGTGTACCCACATCTTAGATGATAACGATGAAGATGATGGGTTCCGATCGTCGGAAAAAACAATGGAGGTGTATTTTTTCGACGCCATAGGAGGAAATTCCCTGCTATGGCCTCTTTCCTCCATTATTCTCTCTCTCTCTATATATAAGGTTAACGGAGGAATGGTGCCATAGGAGGGAACTTACTCCTATGGCTTCGGAAAACTGTACCCTTCATGATTTTTCTCAACGATCGGCATACATCACGTCCATCTTTATCATCTAAGATGTGGATACACCAAATTTTATGTGATTATACCATTTTTTCACCGTTGATTTAACTGGTGCAAAATTAACGGTTTACTGACAATAGAACTTTTTACATTGCTAATTTAATGGTGAAAAAGTGGCGGAATCACATAAAATTTGGTGTATGCACATTTTAGATGATAACGATGATGATGATGATGGATGCCGATCGTCGGAAAAAATTGTAGAGGTTGTAGTTTTTCGACGTCATAGGAGGAATTTCATTCCTATGGCCTCCTTCCTCCATTTTATTTATATATATATATATATATATATATATATATATATATATATCAGGTGGAGGAGGAGCTGAAAGGAAAAATTGAAAATTTTGCTATTGAAATCTGGTTCTAGCCTACGATACTTATAATGTCCAGGATAGCCATAAGTCTAATTTCACATCTTCAGCTTATATCCTTATTAATTATTGTTATTATTACTGTGGGTTAGAATTTTAACCGTTGTTAATTATTTTAAGACAATCATTAGCTAACTTTCTCATCGCCCAATAATTAACCACATGACAAACAGGCGTGTGTTGGTTTTTCATTAGCTAACTTATCTTTCCTTACGGAATCTTAAATGACGCAGGGAAGCCAAGAATTTTTCCTCAAAGCGTTAAATTGTGGCCGTTTTTTTATTGTGCTATACACTTTTCTAAAAAAAGTAATACTCATACCAACTGAGCTACTGTTCATTGGTGTAAATATTATTATTGTTATATTAAATAGTTTGACTTGATAGGTCATTATTATTTTATAGGTTTTTAAAAATTATTTTGGACATCAAAATTTTTAATATTTTAACAAAAAAAAGCACATGAAATTCTTGTTATTTCTAAAGACAATACCAACTACTTTTAACCTATCTAAAAAGCACACTTTCGTTGACTTTCCATCCAACATTAACCTTTTGGAGCTTGCAAAAACGAAAATGCTCCTCAAAGCCTCGACAATCTTCTTCCATTTGCTCAGGGAGATCGAGGACGGCGAATTGGTGGATCTGATAGGAGAGGGGGTTGATGCAAAGGAAGGGGGTCACCGGAGTTGAGTTTGAAGGGGGCGAAAAGGAGGTGAGGAGGAGGGAGAGGGAGATCTGGCGGAGAGTTAGGGTTTGGAAACGAGGGAGGAGGAGGAGGAGAGTTAGGGTTTGAAGCTTGTTGGGTCTTAAGGTTTCGGGGTTGGGATCGAGAAGGAAGGAGAGGGGTGAGATAGAAGGGGTATTTTCGTCTTTCGATACCCTAATAATGGAAAATTAACCTGATTTAGACGGAAAGTTGACGAAGATGTCTTTTTTAGATAATTTCAAATAATTTAGAGTTGTTTTTAAAAATGCAAAGAATTTGTTGTGTATTTTGAAAATATGGAAGAAATCGGTGGGGCAAAATAAATATAAAAAAACCCTATTTTATAACATTGTCAATTCATGCCTTCAAAATATGTCGGCAATGGATATATATTCTTTGGTTATGTAAAATTTTACTAATAGAAAAAGAATCCTATTTTAAAAACTTTTGTTCACGATTAATCTTATTTTATTTTAATTTTTATATTTTTGTATGTTTGGCCATTTTCCAATGAGGTTGACCCTCTGCCCAATCGCATTAATTTTCATGTCCTCATATAATTATTGAACCCGTTCGAGTCTTAAGTACCAAACAAAATGGGCCGCATGGGTCCAGTTGATATCATTCACCATGACACCTCTCATGCATCTATCTCACTGGTCATCACCTAATGCTTATGAACTACTCTAAGCTTTGATAAAGACTTCATTGGGCCACATTAAGCTCATCTCTTTTCTTTTCTTTTTCTAAAAAAAAAATAAAATTCTATATCTCTAAACTCGTTCATATGTTTCATACGCTTCTAAATTCTTCACAATTATTTATACACAACTCGTAAAAGCTTATTAAGCTTCTTTTTATATCCGGTTTTTTCTTCATTTTATTAGATGCAATATCCTATCTTTTCAGAAGATGCTATGAACTTTAATTGACGGATTAGTTAATAAATGGAGAGAGAAAGAGAAATTTGAATGAAAAGATGAAGCTATGATTCATAAAACGTATATAAATACAAAAGATTTCATGGACCATATGCGATAGCACAAAATAAAATAATTTAGTTGTCGGCACCTCATTAAAATGTGATGTGCTTTTGCTTTGAAAACGATATTTCTAACAATTTCTTCTGATGGTCCCCATAAAATTCTTCATAGGCTTTCCAATTGCGGGAATTTGGATTGCCAAAATGATTGATTAACAGGCGTGGAACATGTGGCACCCAAGGATTAATTTAGAGGAATTAGTGGACGAATTGTAAATGACAAGATATATTTCATTGTGAATATTTTTAATGATGGGTGATCATACTCATAAGCGGGAATTCCCCAGATCATGACACGTGGTAGATGGCGTGTCCCGGAGCTTACGGGACAGGAGCAAGCATAATACATTGAAGGCATTCTCCGGGCCTTCGTCCCGAGGATTGACCCGACCTTCGATGGCCTCCTACATGCTGGGCTTGTTCAGCCCTTCCAGCTCACCTTCGAGCTATCACAGAACTGGGCTTTCTCAGCCCTCCCAGCTCGCCTCCGAGCTATCACAGAACCGGGCTTCCTCGGTCTCCCGCTCGCCTCTGAGCCTCCCGCCAAGCTAAGCCTCCCAGGTTCTGCCGAGCAACCAAGGGCACAGAGCCCAAGCGCCTCCGCCACGGCTCCATGTATCTCGCCAGAGGCTGTTGGATATAGTGCCCTCAGAGTCAATTATTGGATCACAGGCACGTGATTGCAATGATTGAGGGAGGACCTATACCGGTAGGACAGTCTTACTCAAGATGATAGTATACTATCTGGTTTATCTTTATCATCGTGTGCTGGTTTAGGTGACCTTACAGGTCGCTATTACACGTTGATAGAGCCCTTAGGATTCTTGCTTGACTGCCAGCAGTATGATGGCGATCATATACGTGGGAGCTGGGATCTATAAGCACATCCTTAAAGTTGTCCCTAGTCGTGGGAGTTTTCGAGACTGGGCATCGATACTCCATTAGTAGACTAGTGTATACAGTCGAGACCCCGACGAGGGGCGGTGGCCGGTCTCACAAGCCATTGGTGTCAGTTGGTTCACCTAAGATGTATACAGGTGCTCATTGGGTTATGAGTACACCGGACATGACTCGCCGGGAACATGCTAGTTGGTATTATACTTGACGTCAGATAGCAATTCCCTGGTGATATGTGTACAGGTTAGTTCATCGACCTGAGATCGTCATTTGTCTCGTGTGAGTTTCCACTGTGCTTTGATTACTACCCTACCACGGCTCAAAGGAGTCGTGCAAACAGGTTTTAGTTGGGTACAGTCCCGAACACATGGAGGCAGTGAGCGGATCGGCAGGGGTTTCGTCTCTTCCGGTATTGGGGGTGAGATCGCGCTGTGTCTAGGTGATCCATTATACGAAGTCCTTGGCCAAGGCAGGAGATTTACTGGTAGGTATTCCAGTAGTATCTCAGGGTGTTCTGGGCTACACTCCGACACGACTTGTACCGCTTTTGGGGGTCTGACTTTTACCAACCTCCTAGGCCCGCCATGCGATGCTCATAGACGAACGGACCGGACTGTACGGATATTGTCACTGACAGGCTCAGTAGGGTGTCAGGATGAGTTCGCTCATCGACCCCCCTTTTGGTCAATACCTGGTAGCCCGTTACGTACGGCTAGTACCATTGACGTGCTAGTGGTTAAATCCACAGCCAAAATATTGACGAGTCTTTAAAGTCCCCCACAGACAGTTTCTCAAGTTTCGGGTGAAACGTTGTAGAGGCCGTATGGTATTATGGCAGGGTTCGATCATATACGTGTAGTAGTGCATGGATCATGATCGGACGGATCATACTAGTAGGCTTTTGTTTAAGCCGGATCCTAGTATTAGATTTGTTGGATTAATTTAGTCTCATCGCATTTGCATTCGGTCGGAATGCGGATGCAGGTATGTATATACATGTGAGGGGTATCCTTGTGATCCGTCATGAGTTTACTTTAGATGTTGCCGTATCTTTCTATTGTTGTAAAAATTTAGGTTAATGTTTACAAATGGTGGAAATTGTGAGTGGATTTCATGATGAGGTGCATTTAATGTGACATAGACATGCTTAGTGACTCATGGTCTCTTTTCTTGTGCTAATGTCACATTAGGATTGATTTATGTGTTGAAATGATAAGAGGAAAGAGAGAGGACAGCCATATGGCTTGAGTTTGCTCTTGTGTTTATGGATTCTCACTCTTATTTTATCATAGCAACACATAAGAAAAAGAAAAGCACTTCTTCTTCTTCTTCCTCTTGCTTCTTGAGCTCACCATTTCCACCAATGGCATCACCTTCAACCTCCATCCATACACTCTCATATGATGAGAATCAATGGATGCTTGAGACAAAGTTATCACACACATTCTCTACATCGCCTTGGACACGTCGGTTAGCAAATTTCATGTCCGAGTTGCTTCGGATGAAGCGGGTGCCCGTAAAAAGACTCAATGATGTGGTGCCCTTTCCGACGAGGAGATCGAGATCGCAGATGCCGTGAGGAGCTTGGGATGGTGGCCAAAGACCGAAGGACACGGATCTATCGGTATAGCCTTTCCAACCCTTCTCTAGTTTGCTAGTTATAGGTTAATGGTTCGATCCGGGATTAAAGTATACGACAGCGCCGGTTTCAAGTTTTGAAAAAGTTTTCGTTTCCACATTTTGGCCTCGTACAGACGGCCGGGGCGCTACCGTAGACTTACATGGTATCAGAGCCACGCCATTAACCTTTACTAGCTTGCTCTAACGTGTTTAGAACTTCGATCGAATGAAATTTCCGAAACTGCATTTCCAATTCTGAAGTTTCTGTCGAATTTTTTTTTATCGTCAAAAAATTATTTTGAGTATTGCAGAAAATCAGGCAGGCTTTTTTAAGAACACTGTTGAAATTTGGTACACTGATCTAACTGTAGCGCCGCGGAACCACGGCATTACCCTTGTTTTGGCCGCGGTTCCGCCGCACCACTGTAGCATCAGTCCACCATTTTTCCTACAGTGGTCTCTGACTTGGAAATGGGGTTTCTGGTATTTTTTGTTTGGGCCCAGATTTGTTTGAGTACTGGGAATTGTGCTTGGGGCCCACTTCGGGAAAATTTTGTCGATCGAAAATTTTAAATATGTTAGTTCACAGTGCTTACTTTATATCTGCGACCGTGAATGTCATTCGAGCGGTAAATCTTGTCTAATTGCTATAGTTCTTTTAGACGGATTTGCAAACGTGACATTCACGTTGATGTTCTGTGTTGTGCTGTGATGTTGCGGATTTGTCGTGGTGGATAGCCTGGATGCAATGGTAGTACAGTTTGGTTGTATTTGTACATTTGATATTGCGGGGCGAGCGTCCGACATGTGGACTGCCGTCACTGCCTGTTTGTATATTATTCTTTTGGGGCACGACCGGGCTGAGGTCGATGTACCAGTTGTATATTTTACTTTCTGTACTAGGATCACCCCAAGGTGGGGTGCACGGATAGCCGGGTTCTAGAGGGCAACGGGCCCGCATCTCATGGCTTTGAGACGGAGGGGGCTTCACTCTAGAATTGGCGGGCTATTCGCCGCACTCGTAGGGGGTACAGGTTGACCCAAGGAGGGGTGCTCAAGTTACCGGATTCCGTGAAGTTCTGGGTGGTCCATTCACTTTGTTGAAGGGGGCTGCCTCGCTTCAGGTTTTGGCGGGTAACTTGCCGCGCCCGTCGGGGTCTAGGATTTCATTACACAGGTTATCCACACGACCAGGGGAACGTCGGGTTTCAGTAGCGGCTCTATGAAACCCGGGGATCCCAGATTATCTGTATTGTTCTGTGATGCTTATTACTTTCTGTGATGTTGCATTTTATCACGCCATGAGCGAATATTATATATTGATATATATACTAGTAGATGTTGTATATGTTTTACACCCGCGCTAGTCCATTCCCCGCTCTGTCGTTAGTTAAGTAACCTAACGGGTGATGACGGGACCCAGTGGCGAATGCGGATGGCATATACGTACATCATATTTTCGTTCTTTTGTGGTGTGATTAATTGATGGGACTGCATTGATTCGGATCAATGCAAGCTAAACAAACCTGATTGATGTTGTTGGAACATTTTTCAAAAAGCTGTTATTGCAAGGACGTTCTCTTTTGCTTTGCACAGTGGTATTCGGTTATGAATATCCAGCACCTCAGTCGACGAGGCAAGGGCCGAGATCCCTTCACCGGGAGTGACCCTTTGGGCAGAAGTTTGCGTCAGGGTAATAACTTCACTATAGTCGATTGCTTTTTGCTTTATATCGCGGTATTCAGTTGGAATATCCTGCACCTCATTCTACGGGGAAAGAGCCGAGATCCCTTCACCGGGAGTGACCTCTTTAGCAAAGGTTTTCGCCACTATATTTTTATAAAAAGCTATCCGGTTCCTTCAACGATATCAAGTTCATTACGTTAAAGGTTTTTTTCACCAAAAACCAGCCGTAGCCTTCCGTCATTTCTTACGGGTATTATTTAGTATTCGTGCTGCATTTGTTGACCAAGTCAAGACGTAGTGTTCGGTAGCTAAGTGGTGCTTGTTTGTTGCATGAATGGGATTGGTTAGGACAGTCGTGCGGCCTTGTTGACCTAGTCAAGGGCATGTACGGGTGGGTTTAATGCAATTCAGAATAATGACGGGTTGAACTTGACTAGCGGCTTATGGTTTGTTGACCTAGTCAAGGTCATAAGCCGCTTGGGGTAAAAATCACATCGGGAGTTTCTAAAGAAACCGAAACTTGCCAGATATGCGCATACTTTCTGGAGTGTGATAACGTGAGTGGATTCCATCACGTTATCATGCGATGATAGTTGGATCCCGATTCCTACTGATGAGTTGGTTTACTCCTCGGGTGATCCCGACTAATTCTTCTTTCAGGTTTAGAGGAGAATTTGAGGTTACAGTGGGAGGTTTCCTGATTAGATAAATTGATAACCATTCTGATCTAGTTTTGAGTGCACGCAGAGTGTTTCTTTTCTCTCTCTCTTTGGCAGCGACCATGACCCGACCCTTGACTATGACTCAGTGACCAAGTTAACCGAACCTTCTTAAAACACTGGCTTTTGGATTGTCTGAGTTGCATACCTCATTGCCACTCCTACTTTTACCCTTTTCTCCAGAACACCCTGTATTACTACGAACATCCACTTCCATTGGATAAAACCATCGTATGGTTATATACGAACTCGAAGAAACTTGTTCCAGATTCGAGGATGGTTTTTGGTTCTGGAGAAAATGAATAGGACTATTCAGTTGTCTTTTCCTTTTACCTTCTCTCAGGTTGCGAGTGCTCCTTGGATTAGGACAGTACACCTATTACGCTTATTAGATAGTCTTCTTCCAAACCATAGGCAGGTGCCGAACGGTGGGGAATGAAGAAAACCAATTAGCCTAACGATGGTGTATAGAAGGTAATAAGTTAAGACAAATAAAGGGATTAGAAAGAGGGCAAAGTAAACTGCGACTGCTATTCACGACGAAACCAAGTATTTCATTGCCACTCCTACTTCACCTTTGTATTTCTCCAGGACACTCCGTGTCACTACAAAAATCCATAGTTATTTGGATACTCCATCGTATGGTTATATACGAACTCGAAGGAACTTGTTCCAGTTCGGGGATGGATTCTGGTTCAGGAGAAATAGGAATAAGGTTTTATTCAGTTGTCTTTTATCTTTACCTTCTCTCGGGTTGCGAGTGCTCCTAGGATTAGGACAGTACACCAATTACGCTTAATGGATTGTCTTCTTCCAAACCATAGGCTGGTGCCGAACGGTAGGAAAGGAAGAAAACCATTTAGCCTAATGGTGGTGTACAGAAGGTAATGACTAAAGACATATAAAGGGATTTGGAGAGATGACAAAGGAAGTATACGGTTGCAGTCATGAATCTGGATAATGGAAGAGGCATTACTAGGAATACCCGGATACCCCTACGAAACATTTACATGTTTCAGTTTTACTGTGCATTGTTAATAGAAAACTGATTTCCCAATTAGACACTTACTCCAGGGTATCTATTTACCAGGTATGATTCTCATATCTGTATAGTTTTACAGATGATGAGTGGGAGTAAGTTATTGGGAATTGGGTGATCATCCTCATTATATCGGGATTCGTTGTAATTGGTGATATTTGAGGAAATCACCTGGGTTATTTGCCGGACGGCAAATATTTGGTTTTGAATATCCGTTGTAATGCACCAATTTCAAATTGATATATCTGTACGTTTATTTTTATAAAGTGAGATATAACTTTTTGAAATTATGTCTATGACATTTACCTATATCAGTAAATGGTTAGATAAGGAGTATTAAACAACGGTGTAATTCTTCTTAACCATAAGTACAGTTTTCGACCTACGACGCACAGGGTTTGAGTTATTCAACTCAGCGGACTTATACAAAGTGTTGTATGTAGTCCAGTGTCCATTAGGACAGAGGGGTTGGTACTCGTACTATATTCTGTATACTTATGACTTCTCTAGTTCTTAGACATGTGTTTCACAGAAATACAAGATCCAAGTTTTGAGAAGTTATAGGTATAAGAATAAAGTAGAGAACCAGGTGTTGCAAGTATCGGGATTCTTCAAGATAATCGAAGATGTAGATACTTGTGTATGGTATTCAGTTGATAGTAATGGCTTTGAGAAACTTGTTTCTCTTTCAGGTTACTCATAATTGGATGCACTCCTAAGTTGAGTAATGCTGATCGACCTCTCTCCATTTAGTCAACATGCACTGGAGACAGCTGCATGATTTGAATCTGGTTCCAATTAAATCAGTGCCTCTGTTTCTATATTGGATATAGAATAGTTCATATCTTAACAATGTTAAGGTATGAGAAGTTGTCCGGCTTATGCTTAAAACCAGACTCTGGATAACTCAAGACACGTATCTGTAATGGCTGTTTGTGGGATGACCCGGGCTATGACGAGGGTTGACTTTCTACCATCTAGAAGATCAATAGTGATATTGTTCTTGACTCGCCACAGTTTTAGTAAAATGGATTTTTTCAGAAAACAGTAGTGGGAGTATGATAGAACTGGAAGTGATTCCTGAACCGCAAACGATTACTGAAAATTTGATAAGAACCTAAAGATTCAATCTAGTTTGACATTCCATTGGCCACTCCGCAGATATGGTGGGTAACCTCAAGCACTCGAGAGGTACTTCGGTAGCCTCAAGAACGGTGACAGGGAGGTTCTTGTTTACCCAGACTTAACACTACTATTGTTCCAGGCTATGAGACCCGGCAGGAGGATGAATATAGCGTCGTTCTAAATTAGCTTTAGAAGTGTACGTGTGTATGACTCTGCCAGAGGGTTGTCGTAGTCAGTGTGAGCAGCGGAACCATAGTGGATAAGTAGCTTATGTCTATTTATAGACTAAAGCAGATATAGCGGAGATAGATCATCTATTTCTGATGTGACAGTCATAGCTTTGACTTCATCAGAATAAGGGGATGGATCTGTTAAGAAGGTAGTAGGGTGTGATGTCCTGGTATTTGGATGACATATACAGAGTAGGAAGTGAAATTCCTATACTACGATCGGTTATACTTTGGTTGTCACATAGTGGTTTCTCCACATAAAGCTTGGATATTATATCGGACATTCTGGTTACTAGATCTATGGTTTTAGATATAGATTTGGGTAGTTTCCCAATCTGGGTACTTAGACAGCATTCTAAAGGTGTTTTAGAATGGACGACTCCTGGCATGGTGGTGTACCTGCTGGTGATGGAGTCACTCTCTCTAAAGGTGTCTTACAGACTAAAGGGGAGAGGGATATGCATGATTGACAGATCACTTGCTTAGGCAATTGAGTCAATCATGAGATACCAAGTACCACACCAGATGTTGGTTTTGCACTAGATGCAATAAGTTGATATTAATCCTATCTTGGAGAAACGTTCGGAAGCAGTTTTAGAACATAAGTGGATGTTCTAGGGATGTGATAACGACAGCCTCTTTCGGGGGACGGTTATCATTCCAGGCTTCCAAGGTGACCTGGATGACAGAGTGACTGTCAGAGTTATAGTTTTCCCTCTGACGAGGGACAGTAGTTTGGACAGGTGGTCCAAGCGGATACTGAGGGAGGCATGGCGTAGGATACTGATTAAATTCAGTTGACGATACAGTCTAAGAAGTTTGGATTTGGAGTTCAATTATAAGCTAGGTCCCATCAGATATCCAGACATATTCTAAGACAGGTATTGCTCATTTCGGGAGATGGCTTTCTCCGCGAACTTGAGATAAAGAGAGACATAGAAAGAAACAACTCACTGAGGCTATTCCTCGAACGCAATAGTTTCGCAAACGGGCTTTGTGAAACTGATTAGTAGAGGAGTTGGGTGTTCGGTATCACACGGGCTGTGAGTATGCGACATCGCAATAATTTGCCTTAAGTGCAAGTGGGAGATTGTTGGATATAGTGCCCTCAGAATCAATTATTGGATCACAGGCACGTGATTGCAATGATTGAGGAAGGACCTATACCAGTAGGACAATCTTACTCAAGATGATAGTATGCTATCTGGTTTATCTTTATCATCGTGTACTGGTTTAGGTGACCTTACAGGTCGCTATTACACGTTGATAGAGCCCTTAGGATTCTTGCTTGACTGCCAGTAGTATGATGGCGATCATATACGTGGGAGCTGGGGTCTATAAGCACATCCTTAAAGTTGTCCCTAGTCGTGGGAGTTTTCGAGACTGGGCATCGATACTCCATTAGTAGACTAGTGTATACAGTCGAGACCCTGACGAGGGACGGTGGCCGGTCTCACAAGCTATTGGTGTCAGTTGGTTCACCTAAGATGTATACAGGTGCTCATTGGGTTATGAGTATACCGGACAGGACTCACCGGGAACATACTAGTTGGTATTATACCTGACGTCAGATAGCAGTTCCCTGGTGACATGTGTACAAGTTAGTTCATCGACCTGAGATCGTCATTTGTCTCGTGTGAGTTCCCACTGTGCATTGATTAATACCCTACCACGGCTCAAAGGAGTCGTGCAAACAGGTTTTAGTTGGATACAGTCCCGAGCCACATGGAGGCAGTGAGCGGATCGGCAGGGGTTTCGTCTCTTCCGGTATTGGGGGTGAGATCACGCTGTGTCTAGGAGAGCCATTACACGAAGTCCTTGGCCAAGGCAGGAGATTTACTGGTAGGTATTCCAGTAGTATCTCAGGGTGTTCTGGGCTACACTCCGACACGACTTGTACCGCTTTTGGGGGTCTGACTTTTACCAACCCCCTAGGCCCGCCATGCGATACTCATAGACGAACGGACCGGACTGTACGGATATTGTCACTGACAGGCTCAGTAGGGTGTCAACATGAGTTCGCTCATCGACCTCCCTTTTGGTCAATATCTGGTAACCCGTTACGTACGGCTAGTACCACTGACGTGCTAGTGGTTAAATCCACAGCCAAAGTATTGACAAGTCTTTAGAGTCCTCCACAGACAGTTTCTCAAGTTTCGGGCGAAACGTTGTAGAGGCCGTATGGTATTATGGCAGGGTTCGATCATATACGTGCAGTAGTGCATGGATCATGATCGGACGGATCATACTAGTGGGCTTTGGTTTAAGCCGGATCCTAGTATTAGATTTGTTGGATTACTTTAGTCTCATCGCATTTGCATTCGGTCGGAATGCGGATGCAGGTATGTATATACAGGTGAGGGGTATCCTTGTGATCCGTCACGAGTTTACTTTAGATGTTGCCGTATCTTTTTATTGTTGTAAACATTTAGGTTAATGTTTACAAATGGTGGAAATTGTGAGTGGATTTCATGACGAGGTGCATTTAATGTGACATAGACATGCTTAGTGACTCATGGTCTCTTTTCTTGTGCTAATGTCACATTAGGATTGATTTATGTGTTGAAATGATAAGAGGAAAGAGAGAGGACAACCATATGGCTTGAGTTTGCTCTTGTGTTTATGGATTCTCATTCTCATTTTATCATAGCAACACATAAGAAAAAGAAAGGCACTTCTTCTTCTTCTTCCTCTTGCTTCTTGAGCTCACCATTTCCACCAATGGCATCACCTTTAACCTCCATCCATACACTCTCATGTGATGAGAATCAGTGGATGCTTGAGACAAAGTTATCACACACATTCTCTACATCGCCTTGGACACGTCGGCTAGCAAACTTCGTGTCCGAGTTGCTTCGGATGAAGCGGGAGCCCGTAAAAAGACTCGATGATATGGTGCCCTTTCCGACGAGGAGACCGAGATCGCAGATGCCGCGAGGAGCTTGGGATGGTGGCCAAAGACGGAAGGACACGATCGATCGGTATAGTCTTTCCAACCTGTTTACCGCCGGAAGCCGGGAAGACTGGACGTCTTGCCTGAATCTGGGGGCAAATGCTAATTGGTGCTATCCGTCCACCTCTCCGAAGATGCCAAGTTGATTTATGGCACCGTGTATCGAAGGTTTAAACGGATGCGGCCGATGTAGCAGACTTCGTCAGATTCCCCCTTGCTTGAGGGGTTTTTGATTGTGGGGACGCTCGTCCCTGCAGGCGCAAGCCCCTGCAGTTAATTACGCTACCGCATCGCGGTGACAACTTTCTCCTTCTCCATATGGTCACTTCGTGTCGTGGGTGTTGTTTTGTGTTCGGCGGCCCGTGGATTGTATACGGAGACAAATTTGTGTTGTTTCCCGTAAGACGTGGATTAGTCCAAATCCGTATCTTTCTTAGATTTGGATTTGGGGGGTTGTGTTTAAGGATACGTTAGCCTTATTTGAGGCTAAGATCAACTTAAACGTTTGTTTAGGACACGCTAGTCTAATTTTAGACTAAGATCAACCTAACAAGATCGTTTAGATCCGACAAGAGAGCAATTGGGCCCTATTGTTTAGTTTAATGATATTGCGGTCGATAATTAGTTTAAGAACATTACGGTCCATTGTTAGTTTTAAGACATTGCGGTCGAGGTTAAGGACATCATAGTCCATGAGTTTAAGGCCCTCACAGTCCGGTGTTAGTTTTAAGACATCACGGTCGAGGTTAAGGACATCATAGTCCGTGGATTTAAGGACTCCACAGTCCGATGTTAGTTTTAAGACATCACGGTCAAGGTTAAGGACATCATAGTCCATGAGTTTAAGGACCCCACAGTCCGTAGTAATGTGTGGTTATCGGGACCCGTCACCTCTCTGACGACGTTGAAGGATTACAACGACAGATATCAGAGGAGTAAAGAGATGTACCCTCGAACCGGGTGTAAATTGATTAGAAGAGCAGATGAGCTCAGTTCAATTTAAATTGAGGACTTATGGCCAGAATTGGTCTAAGTCCAGTTGAAGAACATTTTATTTTTGTTCTGCCTGTTAGGCCTTTGTTTGGGCTCTGCCCTTTTAATAATGCTAAGCATTGGGCTCTGACATTTTTTTTGTCTTATATTGAATGCATAGCATTTATCAGAACAAAATATGTTCTGACAGCGCGCCACGTGACGCACTAGGCGCTTTGCGCCAGTCAAAGAGCGCATTGCGCTTCTGTCGGTTAGCACACACGAGGAGGACACGTGTCGCGCTTAGCGCCAAGCGCTAGTTCGTTAGCGCACTGCGCTTTTAATTTATGAGCGCACTGCGCCAGTTTATAGGTGCGCCAGTGAGTGACACGTGGCGCGCTTGGCGTTGAGCGCCGACCCAAGAGCGCAGTGCGCTGTTTTCAGGAGCGCAAAGCGCAGATCGTGTCCATGGTTGACACGTGGCATGTTATGGCGCTGAGCGCCAGTCCGAGAAGCGCAAGGACGCAGTTCATGAGTGCAAAGCACTGTCCAATAGCGCAAAGCGCATTTTGATCAATTCAAGATTAAAGAACAAGTTTATGTTCTTCTTAAAAGAGCCTTTGCCTCAAGATTCAAGAACTAAGTTCTCATTCTTATAAAAGGCTCTGCCTTTATAGATCAGAAGATCTGTTGAAGTAAAAATACTTCTTTTTATGATTAGATCTTAATCCTTTCTTTTTATTCAAAGACCCTGGTCTTTTTCATAGATCTAAGATCTTTTTAGAAGACATTTTTTCTTTTTACGAGATGTTTTCATCTCTGTTTTTCAAGAAACAATAATTTACCTTTCTTTTTCTTTTTGAGTTTTTCTCAAAGTTTGCCGAGAGTTTTTTCTCTTGCTGTTCTGTTTCTGTCCTTTTTAAACTTGAAGTCTAGGGTCCTTTATATAGGGCCAATCGATTAGTTAAATCGGTTGAAGAGATCTTTCTCTGATTGATTTGGGAATATTTCCCACCATTGGATCTTTGATCCTAAGGCTTCTGTTTGACAGAAGGTAATCTTCTTGTTTTAATAAGATTGGAAAAATCTTTCTATGCAGAATTTGTTCTGTTTTGGTAATTCATTATTTACCATTGGATCATTGATCCAGCGGTGCTTAAAGCACAATCTTGTTGTTTGGAAAGATTTTGAGAAATCTTTTCTTAACAGAATTTAATTAATGATTTATCACCACTATTAGATCCTTTGATCTAACGGTGGGAATTTTAATTCCAGCGCTGGCGCATCCAATTTGGACACGTGGCGCGCAGTGCAGAGCACAGCGCAATTGCGCTAGCGCACTCGTGCTTGCCACGTGGCGCGCAAAGCGCTGGATCTGAACCGTTGCTTCAGCAGAGCGCTGGATCTGAAGCGTTGTTTCAACAAAGGTGTCTTTTCACTTTCCTTTTTAAGTCAAACTTATATTCCCGAGAATCTTTCATTTCCCAATCTTGGGAATAGTTCCATTGTGCACAAAATTTTCTGTGCTTCGTCTTTATAACTCGAAGCAAAGCTTCTTCTTTTTCTCATCTCCAAAGAACTTTTCTCAACTATGGCTTGTAACCGTCCCCATTCTCGTAGACAGCCGTGGGAAGTGCCCATTCAGGACCTTGTTCCTCGCTTTGCTGCGCGCTTGGTGGATCCTTCCCTCACGGATGAGCAGTGCGACGCTGCATTGCACGATCTTTTGACTCGTGTGGGGTCTCCTCTTCCCCCACACTCTATTTGGCTTTGGATGATCCTTGCGTCGGTGCTTGATGACATCCCCCCTCACCCAGCGGAGATGACCTTGGCGATGCTCGATGCGGCTGAAGACAAGCTCGAGTGTTTCTATCAGGCGTGCCTGATTACTCAGGCTCTGAAAGATTGCTCGGTTCACTTGTTGAGCTAAATAAGAGCCCGACGGGCTATCATGTCTGCTTTTGCGGATGAGCACGGCGCCAATCGGTGGGGAGCCAATCCTCGTGAAAATCGCCGTTTTGATGTGCTGGAGAAGGCGGCGAGGGAGTTAGAAAATTTTGTTTATTGCTTTGTTCACCCTTGTGCTACTGATCCCTTGTTTGGTGATCTTTTTTAAATGTGATAATAATAATAATAATAATAATAATAATAATAATAATAATAAAAAGATGTTTTAATTCAGTATTTTATTATCTGTTAAGTGTTCTCTTATTTTTAATTCTTTGTTATTCTTCTGTAAGATGTTTATGTGCTGCATAATTTAGTTTGCTATAATCATGAAGCGTTGCTTCGCTTTCCAATCTTGGAAACAGAGCTTTGCTCTGATTTGGGGTGCGCAGCGCAATTGCGCTAGCGCTAGCGCTAGCGCATTCGTGTTTTGACACGTGGCGCGCAGCGCGCCTTGCGCTAGCACACTCGCGCTCGACACGCGGTGCGCAGCGCAGAGCGCAGCGCAACTGCGCTAGCGCACCAGTGTCAGACACGTGGCGAGCAGCGCAACGCGCAGGATCTGAAGCGTTGCTTCAATTTTGACTCTTAAATTTCTAATCAGAGCTTTGCTCTGATTGTGGGGAGCAGAAGCGTCGCTTCATTTCTAGTCTTGGAATTTGAACAGAGCTTTGCTCTGATTTGGGGACGCAGAAGCGTCGCTTCATTTCCAGTCTTGGAATTTGAACAGAGCTTTGCTCTGATTGGGGGAAACAAATACCCCCCACTGTTGCGCTTACGTGGCCCCAAACGTGAGTGCGGCGGTGGTAGCATCTCAGTCGTTGGATCAACTTTTGGGGAGTTGAAACGGCTCTCAATGCCTATAAATAGGACCTTTGGTCCCTTTGATGATTTTCATCCTCTTTCTTAAGAATTTTGTCTTATTCAGAGCACTGCTCTTTAGTTTTAAGAACTTTTCAAGAGTAAAACTCTTTCAAAACTTAGGTATAGTTTAAAACTTTTAATAAACCAGGGTTTTACCCATCAACAGAGTTTTGCTCTTTATAGATCTTTGATCTAAAGAAAACCCATTTAGGGTTTTATTTGTAAGTCGATGTACAACACCCCACGACTTGCGGGGAGGCGGAAATATGAAAAACGATCTTGTTCTTTGCTTAAATATCGACTAACCGCATGAATCGAATCTAAACGATAACTAACATCAAACATAGAAGTTCTAAACTACTATGTGAAAGGATTATACCTAAAGAACCGTGTCCTTCGTCTTTACGAACTCCACCTCCTCCTCGACCTTCTCCAAGTAGTAGACGATCCACCACGAGAGCTAAACTCCAAGCTTTGCCTCTAAACTTGAGGCAACTAGGTTTATTTAAGTGCTAATCAAAGTACCTAGATGATATAGAGTGGGGGTTATGGATTAAGTAGTCTAACTAATCCTTGTACTCAACACATGAGAGGGGAGGATTAGGGTTTGAAGAGAGGAAGCTTGAGGAGAGAGAAGGTGAGAAGAATAATGAAATGAGAAAATGAGTTATCATAATATATATCAAGCATTATTGTTTTTCAAGAAAAGAAAAGAAAATGATTTACAACCATGCTTGATAAATATCTTATGGTGATTCATCTCCATGAGTCATTAAGCAATTATGAAGCATTAATGACATGGATGAATCATCCATATGACTCACTAATCTCATTCAATGTATATGCCACCTAAACCTCCTTAGTCACCATCTTCTAGAAGCTTCTCGTGCAATTACGAGAACGCCACTCCTATCCGTAAAAACACGGAAAAACTTTAGACTGTATAAATCCAATAACCGGATACTAGTAACTGGCTTAAACCAAAGCCGACTAGTAAAAACTGTCCGGATGTCGTACGTGCGTAAACACACGTATGCGTCCGAACCCTTGTCGTAAAACCATACGACCTCTATATCGTTTCGCCTGGAGTAGGGAAACTCTCTGTGTGGGACTCTAGAGACTCGACTACTACGCTGGCAGTGGGTTTAACCACAGACCGCAAGCGGCACTAGCTGTACGTAACGGTCCCCAGGTAGATGTCGATAAGAAGGCCGATGAGGAAACCCATCCGAACTCTTACTGAGTTTGATGTGACAATCTCCATACAGTCCGGTCCGTTCGTCTAAGACTATCGGATATCGGGCCTAGGGGGGCGGCAAGCGTCAGTCCCCTAATAGCGGTATAAGTCGTGTCGGAGCGAAGCCCATTACACCCTGAGAAACTACTGGAACCTACCAGCAAATCTCGCTTGCCCTGGCCAGGGACTTTGCGTAATGGCTCTCTGACACAGCGCGATATCAACCTCCAATACCGGAAGAGACGAATCCTGTCTAACCGCCACTGCCTCCAAGTGCTCGGGACTGCACCCAACTGCTACCTGTTTGCACGACTCCTTTGAGCCGTAGTAGGGTAGCAATCTAAGAATAGTGGGACACACTCGAGGCGAAGTAGCAGTGTCAAGTCTGCGGACTATGCTGTACTCATGTCACCTGGGAACTGTTCACTGACGACTGGTATAAAACCAACGAACAGTTCCCTGTGAGTCCTGTCCGGTGTACCCGTAACCTAACGAGCACCTGCATACTATCTCCAGTACGACGTACTGACGGCTGTGGGACAGACCATCTTCCCAACTGGGATGAGAAGCGTACACACTAGTCTACTCCGGAGTATCGATGCCCTGTCTCGATAATCCAACGACTAGGGATCTGAATAAGGATGTGCTTGTAGACTACCCAGCCCCCACTAGTGTGACTGCCATCACAACGCTGGTAGTCAAGCAAGATCCTAAGAGCTCTATCAATACGTATACTCACATATTAAGATAGAAAAACCAAGTAGCATACTACCATGTTTAGCAAGACTGTTATATACATGTGAATATCCCAAGCTTCCATTAAGTAATATACAAACTAGTATGATACAATAATGGCCCCTAGGGCATATACACTAACAATCTCCCACTTGCACTAGGGCCATGTACTGGCATATCGAAGACCGATGATCTCGAGTAGCCTCTCGAACTGAATCTGAGGTAGGGCCTTCGTGAATGGATCAGCAATGTTCTCTTCAGAAGCAACTCTTCGAACCTCGATCTCCCGACGATCAATGATCTCCCTGATCAGGTGATACCGCCTTAAGATGTGTCTGGACTTCTGATGGGACCTTGGTTCCTTCGCTAAAGCTATAGCTCCGTTGTTGTCGCAATACAGAGGTATTGGATCAACTATGGTAGGAACCACCTGAAGTTCTGTTAGGAACTTCTTCATCCAGACTGCTTCTTTTGCGGCATCGCAAGCAGCTATATACTCCGCTTCCATCGTCGAGTCAGCAATGGTGTCCTGCTTGGAGCTCTTCCAGCACACCGCCCCTCCATTGAGGGTAAAGACATAACCTGACATAGACTTGGAATCGTCCTTATCACTCTGGAAGCCGGAATCAACATAGGCCTCCAACCTGAGGTCTTTTGCGCCGTAAACCAAGAACATCTCCTTAGTCCTTCTCAGGTACTTGAGAATGTTCTTTACTGCTATCCAGTGCTTCTTCCCTGGGTCTGACTGATACCGGCTTACCACGCTCAGTGCGTAAGCTACATCTGGTCTGGTGCACAATATCGCATACATTATAGAGCATACCGCAGAAGCGTAGGGTATAATAGACATGCGTTCCCTTTCCAAATCAGTCTTGGGAGACATCTCTTTGGATAGGGTGATTCCGTGACAAGCCGGTAGATTACCGCGCTTAGAATCTTCCATACTGAATCTTTTCAGTACAGTGTCGAACTACCTGAACTGTGAAAGTCCCAACATCCTCCGGATCTATTAAATAACTGTTTTTTTGTACCAAGCTTAACGTGTAATATCATATCAGTTTCCTTGTTATCAAATAAAGGTTATGATTTCACGTTTGTAAGAGATGTTGTTAACATCCACCTTAATCATGGTTTGATTGGGTCCGGTACACTAAATAACGATATATATGTTTTAAACCAACTCCAAATTTACAATGTCCAGAACACACTAAAAAGAAAGTCTCCAGATTTAAATAAAGCTTTCTTATGGCATTGTAGACTGGGCCACATCAATGAGAGAAGGTTGACTAAGTTGCATAAAGAAGGATATTTGGACTCGTTCGAATATCAAACTTATGACACTTGTCAATCTTGTCTCAAAGGAAAGATGACAAAGACTCCATTACCTGGACATGGAGTAAGAGCGAGCGAGCTCTTAGGACTCATACACAGCGATGTATGTGGTCCAATGTCTACGCATGCAAGAGGTGGTTTTTCCTATTTCATTACTTTCACGGATGATTACTCAAGATACGGATTCATTTATCTGATGAGGGAGAAGAAAACTCTTTAGCATGATACTCTTGCAAGTTTAGAGTGGTTTTTAGTTTATCTAAACTGGATGACTCCCACTGTTTCTCGAATCCTTCCTCAAACCATAAAAGAAGAATTAGCCAGGACTATTCTCACTGTACAATTCTTGCTTAACCGTTCAGCCAGGCTAGTGTCGATACTTCGAGGGAGGTTTTCCAACGCTTTCGCGAAGTTCCTTAATTAAAGAAACTCTTTTCTCTGGGGGCGTAACCCCGCTGACACCTTTCTTGACACCTACTTGGTTTATAGCATTGATCGTTAAGTGACGAATATCCTGATAAGTAGCATATACTCACAGTAGGATCGGGATCCAAATATCATCGTATGATAATGTTGAAGGAATGCTACCAACATTCATCAAACTCCAAATGGTATGCATCTCTTTGCAAATTTCAGTTTCTTTAGAAATTCCCGATATAAGTTTTTGCCCCATGCTCTTATGACCTTGGCTTTGGTCAAAATGTCATAAGTCACATGTCAAGTTCTACCCGTCATTATCTTGTCAATTTGAACCCATCCGTATATACCCCTGACTTTGGTCAAATGATAATACGACTGTCCCAAACCAACTCATCTATCTTATGCAACAAATGAAAACCCAGCAGCTACCAAACACTATGCCTTGACTTTGGCCAAAATGCATAGCTTGAATACTACTGAATACCCAAATGAAATGACGGAGGGCTACGAATGGTTTTGGCAAAACCGTGAACGTAGTGAACTTGATATAACCGAAGGAACCTGATAGCTTTTAAAAGGAGTGGTTAAAGCTCCGCATTTAAAAATATCTGTTTTTAAAATTAACCGAGTGGTTTCTTTTAAATTGTTCCAACGATTAAACTTTTGGTTTATTTTCTTTGCATTATAAATAATGTGTCCCATCATTAACCTATCATTGCAGAAAACAATGAAAATACAACGTTCTCTTATGCCATCCGCATTCGCCACGGGGTCCCGTCATCACCCGTTAGGTTACTTAACTAACGACAGAGCGGGGGCTGGGCTAGCGCGGGTGTAAAACATAAGTGACGTCTAAATAACTATCATATATAGATATTGTACATTCGTCAGACGCAATAATAGGCATTCCAGATCTCATATGAACTTTATTGGATTTGCAAGCAATCCGCGTTTGTTTAGAGCCTGCAACAAAAGACGGATTACACAGTTGTGATGAATAGCCATTATCCCACCCCAGACCCCTATGGGTACGGCAAACTACCCGCCAAATACTTGAAGTGAAGCGGTCTCCCTCAATAAAGTGAGTAGGCCACTAAACACTTCAAAGTATCCGGTAGTTTGTGCACCCCACCTTGGGTCTATCCTAAGAGCAGAAACAGTAAAAATGAAATAATACAATGGTGGCTACAACCGCAACCTGGATGCGCCCCGCAAAATAATATTACAACATATTACAATTACATCCAATGAATTAAAATAATAACCCATCACAAACCCCGGCTAATCATCACAACAGTCCAATACAGTTCACATCCACAAATTGTAAAAACCATTACAGAAATGTGCACCCCCTGCCAACCGACATACTAGCAGTTAGGGGAGGTTTACGAATACATTATACAAACACAGATATAATCCAACAAGCAAATACCGTATAATTTAGATCGATTAAACACATTTAATTTTCCTCCAATACTTCTCTGTAAATCTAAAACCTGAGCAAAAATTAAAAAATTCCAGAAAATACCAAATATCACAGAGAACCCACACAGGAAAATTGGGCTGATGAATCGGCAACTCGGCGGCGGAATCGCGGCGGATCGGTGGGATCCGCCGCGGTTCCGCGGCGCTTTAGCCGATTCATGAGCCCTATTTTCTTGGGTGTTCTAATACTATCATTTAGGGCTTTCTGAAGGTCCCTGAAAAATTTTTGGACCTCATTTAAAAATCGACAGAAACTCATGATATCGGGGTTTTCCGGTTTGTTTTTTTTTCCGTTCGAAATTCATACAATTTTGCAAGTGAGTTATTTATTATTTAGCGAGGCTCTGATACTACTGTAAGTCGATGTACAACACCCCACGACTTGCGGGGAGGCGGAAATATGAAAAACGATCTTGTTCTTTGCTTAAACATCGACTAATCGCATGAATCGAAGCTACACGATAACTAACATCAAACATAGAAGTTCTAAACTACTATGTGAAGGGATTATACCTAAAGAACCGTGTCCTTCGTCTTTATGAACTCCACCTCCTCCTCGGCCTTCTCCAAGTAGTAGACGATCCACCATGAGAGCTAAACTCCAAGCTTTGCCTCTAAACTTGAGGCAACTAAGTTTCTTTAAGTGCTAATCAAAGTACCTAGATGATATAGAGTGAGGGTTATGGATTAAGTAGTCTAACTAATCCTTGTACTCAACACATGGGAGGGGAGGATTAGGGTTTGAAGAGAGGAAGCTTGAGGAGAGAGAAGGTGAGAAGAATAATGAAATGAGAAAATGAGTTATCATAATATATATCAAGCATTATTGTTTTTCAAGAAAAGAAAAGAAAATGATTTACAACCATGCTTGATAAATATCTTATGGTGATTCATCTCCATGAGTCATTAAGCAATTATGAAGCATTAATGACATGGATGAATCATCCATATGACTCACTAATCTCATTCAATGTATATGCCACCTAAACCTCCTTAGTCACCATCTTCTAGAACCTTCTCGCGCAATTACGAGAACGCCTCTCCTATCCGTGAAAACACGGAAAAACTTTAGACTGTATAAATCCAATAACCGGATATTAGTAACTGGCTTAAACCAAAGCCGGCTAGTAAAAACTGTCCGGATGTCGTACGTGCGTAAACACACGTATGCATCCGAACCCTTGTCGTAAAACCATACGACCTCTATATCGTTTCGCCTGGAGTAGGAAAACTCTCTGTGTGGGACTCTAGAGACTCGACTACTACGCTGGCAGTGGGTTTAACCACAGACCGCAAGCGGCACTAGCTGTACGTAACGGTCCCCAGGTAGATGTCGATAAGAAGGCTGATGAGGAAACCCATCCGAACTCCTACTGAGTCTGATGTGATAATCTCCATACAGTCCGGTCCGTTCGTCTAAGACTATCGCATATCGGGCCTAGGGGGGCGGCAAGCGTCAGTCCCCTAATAGCGGTATAAGTTGTGTCGGAGCGAAACCCATTACACCCTGAGAAACTACTGGAACCTAAATCTCGCTTGCCCTGGCCAGGGACTTTGCGTAATGGCTCTCTGACACAGCGCGATATCAATCCCCAATACCGGGAGAGACGAATCCTGTCTAACTGTCACTGCCTCCAAGTGCTCGGGACTGCACCCAACTGCTACCTGTTTGCACGACTCCTTTGAGCCGTGGTAGGGTAGCAATCTAAGAATAGTGGGACACACTCGAGGCGAAGTAGCAGTGTCAAGTCTGTGGACTATGCTGTATTCATGTCACCTGGGAACTGTTCACTGACGACTGGTATAAAACCAACCAACAGTTTCCTGTGAGTCCTGTCCGGTGTATCCGTAACCTAACGAGCACCTGCATACTATCTCCAGTACGACGTACTGACGGCTGTGGGACAGACCATCTCCCCAACTGGGATGAGAAGCGTACACACTAGTCTACTCCGGAGTATCGATGCCCTGTCTCGATAATCCAACGACTAGGGACCTGAATAAGGATGTGCTTGTAGACTACCCAGCCCCCACTAGTGTGACTGCCATCACAATGCTGGTAGTCAAGCAAGATCCTAAGAGCTCTATCAATATGTATACTCACATATTAAGATAGAAAAATCAAGTAGCATACTACCATGTTTAGCAAGACTGTTATATACATGTGAATATCCCAAACTTCCATTAAGTAATATACAAACTAGTATGATACAATAATGGCCCCTAGGGCATATACACTAACATTATTTAGCAGAGCTTTGCTCCATAGGTCTAAAGAGATCTAAAGGGAACTAAAAAGAACCCTACTAGGGTTCTATTAATAGAGCTCTGCTCTCTAAAAGGATTTTTCTTGTGATCTCTTAATTCATTAATGGAGCTTTGCTCCTTTCAAATCATATAGATGAACTCTTGAGAGTTTTTCATGGATCTTGAAGATTTAAGATGGATTTTTTTTTGATGAATTATATCATCTTCTTAGAGCAAAGCTCTCAATGTTCTCGGGGGCCTTCTTTAACTTCCCTTCATAACTGATTTTGACAGGTGTCACTCCTGTCTGCAGAGCATTGCTCTCGAAGAGTTTAACTCCATGTGCCTATTTTGAATAAGAAATTGCTTATTCAGTCTGTCTGCTGATCTTTGCTGATTTTATTTTACAGGAGTAATGGACGCTCACATGTATGATCTCGAAGAGATTATCTCTTATGGAGACATCCGCCAACTCGGCCGTTCTCAGAATCGAGAATTCACAAATGCCGAGTGTGCCGAAATTATGAGTCACTTTGACGCATATAATGGTCAACTGCTTCCTCGGCGTTTCCCTCTTATGAAGCTTATTGTGGGAGCGATCTGGGAAGCGCTCCCTCTATTCTGTACCGGCGTGCCACTTAGAGCATTGGATGCCGCTGAAGACAAGGTGCACTCGGTGTATCTGATGAACCTAATCTCGAAGAGACGGCGAGACAATCTTGTCGATCTCCTGCACCAGGCTTTTCAACAGTCCGCCATACTTGCTGCCTATCGGAGGGTGGAGGACATCCGTGGGGATCTCGACGCTTGTGATCGCGAAAGAAAGCACACTAGGATGGTTCGCCAGGCTTGGAAAATTCTGGACAAGGTCACTTTTGAGTTCCTCAATCTATGTCCTGGATTTGAGGTTTTGCCATTGTAATTACTTTAGTAATATCTTTGTTTATTGCTTTCATAATTGTAAGAATCTTTTTGTAATACGAATGGCAAATTTCTCGTTTTAGCGTGTTTTATTTCACGTTCTGAATCTTTTTGCAAATGCATGGATGGGGTGTGCCTCGAACGCATAATTAAGTGCAGATCAGATATTCTCCTTGTTGCCTTCTCCTCTTTACTGTGTTGTTGCCACGTAAATTTAGCAAGTATATAACTGTCAGTCTTGGATTCTTTGTAGAGTGGTGATGGCTTAGAAAACAGGGTTAAGATCTGTCACCTAAGACTTTTCAACTTTATAAGCCGTGAGGGTCTCATAAAGAATTTTCTCCCTACGGGTCGAGAGGATCCCGTAGGTGTAATTTCTTCTTAAGAATCGTGAGGATTCCCAAGGGCGTTTTCTCTTGAGAGTCGTAAGGATCTCACAAGAGAATTTTCTTCCTTACGAGTCGTGAGGACCCGCAAGTGATGGGTGAAGTTGTCCTTATCCGCATTTCACGGAGTCTGGGGTTGCTCTGGATGCTTCCCACGGGTTTACTGCCGTGTTTGGTAGGACCAGGCTCCGCTCTGGACGTTTTCTAGGATACTGTAGTTTAAAGACATCGCGGTCGAGGTTAAGGACATTATAGTCCGTGGATTCAAGGACTCCACAGTCCAATGTTAGTTTTAAGACATCCCGGTCGAGGTTAAGGACAGCATAGTCAGTGGATTTAAGGACTCCACAGTCCGAAGTTATTTTTAAGACATCACGGTCAAGGTTAAGGACATCATAGTCCGTGGATTTAAGGACCCCACAGTCCAATGTTAGTTTTAAGACATCACGGTCGAGGTTAAGGACATCATAGTCGATGAGTTTAAGGACCTCATAGTCCGATGTTAGTTTTAAGACATTACGGTCGAGGTTAAGGACATCATAGTCCGTGAGTTTAAGGACCTCACAGTCCGATGTTATGTGTGGTCGTCGGGACCCGTCACCTCTTTGAAGACGTTGAGGAATTACAACGACAAATATCAAAGGAATGAAGAAATGTACCCTTGAACCAAGGTAAAATTATTTTAAGGACATTACGGTCCATTGTTAGTTTTAAGACATCACGGTCGAGGTTAAGGACTTCATAGTCCGTGGTTTTAAGGACTCCACAGTCCGTTGTTAGTTTTAAGACATCACGATCGAGGTTAAGGACATCATAGTCCGTGGTTTTAAGGACTCCACAGTCCGTTGTTAGTTTTAAGACATCACGGTCGAGGTTAAGGACATTATAGTCCGTGGATTCAAGGACTCCACAGTCCGATGTTTGCTCTGGATGCTTCACACGGGTTCACTGCAGTGCTTGGCGAGGACCAAGCTCCGCTCTGGATGCTTTACACGGGTTCACTGCCGTGCTCTGCGAGGAGCAGGATCCGCTCTGGAAGTTTTCCACGGGGTCAGAAGTGACATAATCTGCGTTCCACGTAGCCAGGAATTTTGCTCTAGATGCTTCCCACGGGTTCACTGCCATGTTCGGCGAGGACTAGGCTCCGCTCTGGATGCTTCACATGGGTTCACTGCCGTGCTCTGCGAGGACCAGGATCCGCTCTGGACATTTTTCACGGGGTCAGAAGTGACATAATCCGCGTTCCACGTAGCCAGGAATTTTGCTCTAGATGCTTCCCACGGGTTCACTGCCGTGTTCGGCGAGGACTAGGCTCTGCTCTGGATGCTTCACACGGGTTCATTGCCGTGCTCTGCGAGGACCAGGATCCGCTCTGGATGTTTTCCACGGGGTCAGAAGTGACGTTATCCGCGTTCCACGTGACCAGGAATTTTGCTCTAGATGCTTCTTACGGGTTCACTGCCGTGTTCGGCGAGGACCAGGCTCCGCTCTGGATGCTTCACACGGGTTCACTGCCGTGCTCTGCGAGGACCAGGATCCGCTCTGGACGTTTTCCACGGGATCAGAAGTGACGTTATCCGCGTTCTAATTGACCAGGAATTTTGCTCTTTATTCGCATTTCACGGAGTCGGAATTTAGCTCTCGGTCATCTGTACACTGCCGAGTCATGGAACTGGGAGTTGTCGCTGTTCCGCTTTGCTTGATATTGTGTCTGCTGCAATGAGACGAATGTTGAGCTGATCTCTAGGCTATCTGTGACCCGTTGAGATTTGGCTTCTTCTTCTGATGAAACCTGGGGAGGAGAGGTGTGATTCCTTCTTTGTTTGCGCCCTTGGATTGTATACAGGGATTGACATGATATCACGTGTAGGGCATAAATTTCATTCATATTATATATATTTTTATTTTATTCCGCGATGCTCTATCATTTCAGCTTTTAAATCGCGAAGGTCGCGATTGCCCAATCATTTCGGCTATTTTTCACGGTGCCCAATCATTTCGACTATATTTTTTTATTTTTACCTGCTGCTTTTTATTGCGAGTTGCCCAACCATTTCGGCTATCTTGCATGCATACAATTTTTACTTGCTGCTTTTTATTGCAAGTTGCCCCATCATTTCGGCTATTTCGTATGCATGTGTGGCTTGCTAGCTTTTCGCTGCAGGCTTGGAATCAGACACCGATTTCGGTGTCAGCACCGCTACAACTGGGATATTGCCAGGAGCAAATCATCATTTGCCTCTGTCGATGTCGAACAAAGGTGTCTTAGTAAACAGAGTTAGGATTCTGTCGACTAAGGCTTTTGACTTCATGAGCCGTAAGGGTCTCACAAAGGTATTTCTCCCTACAAGTCGTGAGGATCTCGTAGGTGTGTTTTCTCCTTAGGAATCGTGAGGACTCCTAAGTGTATGGCTTCTCGTAAGTCGTAAGGATCTTACAAGAGAGTTTTCCCCTTATAAGTCGAGAGGACTCAGAAGGGTTGTTCACCGTGCGAACATATCCCTAGTCACGGGTGGGACTTGGTTAGGGAAATGTTTATTCGCGCCCGTGGATTGTATACAAGGGTCAATAATGAACCACTTGTAGGGCAGTATCGGTGGTTGTGAGGGTTGCTTAAGAACAGGTTTAGGTCTCTGTAGCTTAAGAGTTTCAAATCTTGTGAGCCGTGAGGGTCTCATAAGAGGATTCTCCTTACGAGTTGTGAGGATCTCGCAAGTATAATTTCTCTTCAGGAGGATTCCTAAGTGTGTTGCCCCCTTGCGAGTCGTAAGGATCTCACGCGGGTGATTTCTCCTCACAAGGTCGAGAGGACCTTGCAAGTGTCTTTTAACGAGTTTGCGCCCTTTCGGGTTTTCACAAAACTCGCCGGCAGCCCTGCTGTTTTTACCCACAGAGCCCTTTCGGGTTTTCATCTGTGCCCCTTTTGCTTATAGACATACCGTTTTTTTTGTTTTTCTTTTTTTTTTATTCGAACGAGGTTGCGCCCTTTCAGGTTTTCACAAGACTCGCCAGTAGCCCTGCTGTTTTTACTCACGGAGCCCTTTCGGGTTTTCATCCGTGCCCATTTTGCTTATGGACATACCGTTTCCCTTTTTTTTATTCTTTTTTTTTGTATCAGCTTTGGGATGCTGCAATCCACCGTAGTTTATCGACATCTCGGTCAACAGCTAGTTTTAGGACATAGTGGTCCGTCGTTAGTTTAAGGACATTTCGGTCCGTCGTTAGTTTAAGGACATTTCGGTCCGTCGTTAGTTTAAGGACGTTTCGGTCCGTTGTAAAGGAGGCCGGCTATTACCTACGGAGTTTAGGCTTAGGAAGATAGCGAGCGGACATAGTCGTCATCATCTATCATTGAGCTAGGCCGTGACTCGTTAGGCGTAGTATTTCTTCAGGAAGCGACCATTTATTGGGCTGAAGGGCCTTTCGCCATGCATGACTATGAGTAGATAGGCTCCACTCTGGTAGACTTTGTATACAATATACGGGCCTTTATAATTCGGCTTGAATTTCCCTCGTTTAGCACGATTGGGGATCATAGGTCTTTTGACCACTAGCACGAGTTCGCATTGGCGGAATGTCCTCGGCCTAGCCAATCTTTCGTATGAGCGCGTCATCTTTGCTTTGTAAGCTTCTAAATTTTGTTGCGCTACGAGCCGGGTTTCATCGAGGGCATCGAGCTCCTCAAGCCGAAGATGAGCATTCTCTTCGTCCGTTAGCTCGTAATGAACTGCTACTCGTAGAGAGGGTAGCTCTATCTCGAGGGGAAGTACCGCTTCTGTACCGAATACCAATACGTACGGCGTTGTGTTCGTGGCCGTCTTGAACGTGGTCCGATAGCCCAGAGAGCTTCATGCAGTCTCTCATGCCAGTCCTTTTTATTTCGAGACACCGTCTTTTTCACGATCTTCATTAAGGTCTTGTTAAAAGCCTCGGCTAGACCGTTAGCTCGAGGATTATAAACCGAGGAGTATCTCCAGTCTATGTTATGCTGTTGTGCGAAGCGGCTGATCTTGTGGCTTCTGTAGGCTGGCCCGTTATCGGAGATGATCCGTCACGGAGTGCCGAACCGATAAATGACGTGTGTCTTAAAAAAATGGAGGATATTCTCCGTCTTCACCTCCCTCAGCGGTACTGCTTCTGCCCATTTGGAGAAGTAATCAGTTGTCGCCAAAATGAATCGATGTCCTCTGGACGACGCTGGTTCGATGTGGCCGATTATGTCAGTCCCCCACATTTCGAACGGCCAGCTAGCCACTGTCGGATATAATGGATTCAGATGCTAGTGGATAAAGTCCCCATGGATCTGGCATGAGTGGCATTGCTTCGCATACTCAAGGCAGTCCTGAATCATCGTGGGCCAATAATAACCCATCCGTTTGATTTTCAGCTTCATCTTCGGTCCGGCTTGGTGAGAACCACAGAGTCCATCGTGGGTTTCTTGGACGACTCTCTTTGCTTCTTCAGGTCTCAGGCATCTTAACCACAGAGAATCGAATGACCTATTGTACAAAGTATCATTGACAAAGGCAAAAGACAGAGCTCGTTTCATAAGCTGATGTCTTGAGGACGCATCTTCGGGCGTTCGACGGGATTTGAAGTAGTCTATAAAGACTTCTCTCCAATCCTCAGCCTTTTCCTGATCTTTCACTTATAGGGCCGTTTGCTCGGTCGCTCCCTTTTCCTCGGACGACTCCGGAGATATTTCTGCCGGCGCAAGAACCCGACGGCTTTGCACAATGATCTTCACGTCATCGAGGTTTTCGTCGGCCAGTTCTTTAGCAAGCTTGGCTAATGCATCCGCTTTGCTATTTTCCGCACGCGGTATGCTTTCCAAGGTGTAGGAAGGTATTTGGGTCAGCAGTTGCTGTACCCTCTCGCCGTACTTCACCAGTTCTGGTTTGCACGTTTGGTAGTCGCCATTTACTTGACTGACGACCAGTTAGGAATTGTTAGGTCCACGTTACCTCTCCCGGTACTTTCGGGGTTGCGGAAACGGTAAAACAAATTTTTTTCTAAACTTGGTAACATGGACCGTAAAAGCCGGATCTTTGCTAAACGATACACTAGCATCCTAACTAGAGATCTATCAACTCGGTTAGGGGTTATACCTCAACTTGAACTCCTTCTCTTCTTGTTGTTCTTCTCTTTGCTTGCTCCGAGGCTTGATCCGGACTTTGGTCACCTCCGCGGCCTCCTTGAGTCGTAGACGATCCACCCGAGAGATGTGCACCGTGCTCCACCTCGAGCCGAGGTAACTAGGGCAAAGAGATTGCTAATCTAAAAGCCCTAGGTTGTGTAGAAGTGATGAAGGGATGGTTTTGTCTTTGTGGGATCTTTATCTCTCAACACATGAGATCAAAAGATAAAATCAAGAGGAGGAAGAAGAAGGAGGAGCAACAACCATGGTTCATTTCTTTTCTTCTCACTTGAAAAAAAACAAGAGAGAGAATGAGAAAGAAATTATGATACAAAGAAAATTAACCATGGTTGCAATAATGTAAAAACAACATCATTACTAATCCCATCAAGATAAAGTTTGATGGCTACATTGAAATGACCATTATCATAATCCAAATGGAAAAAGAAAAAGAAAAGAAAAGAAGAGTGTAGATCCCTCTTGAAAGTCAATGGTCAACTCGGTCAACCGGTCAACATAGTCAAGAGAGGTCAACGGGGTTAAATGGTCAATGCAATTAGCCATCATAAAATTATCACTAATAGGATTAGTAAATGATGTCCGCGGCTCATAATGGTTTTGACCAAACGAACTGTCAAAACCCTAATGAGACCGCCTCAAAATGGTTTTGACCGAATCAACTGTCAAAACCCTAATGAACCTGCCACATAACGGTTTTGGCCGAACTAACTGCCAAAAACCCTAATGAGGCACCTCCTCCTTCATCGCTCCGGAAAACTGTGCATACACAGCTGCATCCGTATTCCGTAGAATGCGGATGCACAGAAGACAAAACAAAACCATCCGTGCAATACTAGGATCCGGCTTAAACCAAAGCCCACTAGTATCGCCTGCCCGAACACCACACGCATACAAGTATACGTAAGTGATCGCAGCCCTGCCGTAAAACCATACGGCCTCTACACGTTTTGCTCAGTGCAGGGAAACTCTCTGTGTGGGACTCTAAAGACTCGACACTACGCTGGCAGTGGGTTTAACCACAGACCGTAAGCGGCACTAGCTGTACGTAACGGTCCCCAGGTAGATGTCGATAAGAAGGCCGATGAGGTAAACCCATCCGAACTCCTACTGAGCCTGTATGTGACAATCTCCGTACAGTCCGGTCTGTTCGTCTGATACATCGCATGGCGGGCCTAGGGGGGCGGTAAACGTCAGTCCCCTAATAGCGGTACAAGTCGTGTCGGAGTGAAGCCCAGAACACCCTGAGATAACACTGGAAACCTACCAGTATATCTCGCTTGCCCTGGCCAGGGACTACTTGTGTAATGGCTCTCCTAGACACAGCGCGATGTCAACCCCCAATACCGGGAGAGACGAATCCTGTCTAACCGTCACTGCCTCCAAGTGCTTCGGGACTGCTCCCAACTACTACCTGTTTGCACGACTCAGTAGAGCCGTGGTAGGGTAGTAATCAAAGAACAGTGGGAACACACTCGAGGCGAAGTGACAGTGTCAAGTCAGCGGACTAAGCTGTACTCATGTCACCTGGGAACTGATAACTGACGATAGGTATAATACCAACCATCAGTTCCCGACGAGTCCTGTCCAGTGTACTCGTAACCTAACGAGCACCCGCATACTATCTCAAGTACGGAGTACTGACGGCTGTGGGACAGACCGTCTCCCGTGCTGGGATGAGAAGCGCATACGCTAGTCTACTCCGGAGTATCGATGCCCTATCTCGATACTCCCACGACCAGGGACGTGTATAAGGATGTGCTTGTAGATTACCCAGCCCCCACGAGTGTGATCGCCATCACAACGCCGGTAATCAAGCAAAGATCCTAAGGGCTCTACTAATGCGTATAGGTGATGTAATGAATAAACACACATGTACACATTAAAGCAGAGACAAACCAAGTAGCATACTACTATATCGAGCAAGATTGTCTATACAACTGTGAATATCCCAAGCATCCATCAAGTAATATACATACTAGTATGATACAGTAATGGCCTCTAGGGCATATACACCAACAATCTCCCACTAGCACTAAGGCCATGTACTGGCGTATCGAAGACCTATCATCTCGATCAGCCTCTCGAACTGAGTTTGGGGTAAGGCCTTCGTGAATGGGTCCTCTGTGTTGTCCTTTGTGTCCACTCTCCGCACCTCGAACTCCTGGCGATCAATGATCTCCCTGATCAGGTGATACCGCCTTAAGATGTGCCTGGATTTCTGATGGGACCTTGGTTCCTTCGCTAAAGCTATAGCCCCATTGTTATCGCAATACAAAGGTATTGGGTCAACAATGGACGGAACCACCTGAAGTTCACTAATGAACTTCTTCATCCAGACCGCCTCTTTTGCGGCATCGCTTGCAGCAATGTATTCAGCCTCCATCGTCGAGTCTGCGACGGTATCCTGTTTGGAACTCCTCCAACATACCGCCCCTCCGTTGAGGGTAAACACAAAACCCGAGACAGACTTGCTGTCATCTTTGTCACTCTGGAAGCTTGAATCGGTAAAGGACTCGACCCTGAGGTCTCCATTACCGTAAACCAGGAACATCTCCTTAGTCCTTCTCAGGTACTTGAGAATGTTCTTCACTGCTGTCCAGTGGTCCTCACCTGGGTCTGACTGATACCGGCTTACCGCGCTCAGCGCGTAAGCTACATCTGGTCTTGTACATAGCATCGCATACATTATAGATCCTACCGTCGAAGCGTAGGGTATAGTGCTCATGCGAACCCTCTCCTCGTCAGTCTTGGGAGACATCTTCTTGGAGAGGGTAATTCCATGCAATGCGGGTATGTTACCGCGCTTGGAATCCTCCATACTAAATCTCTTTAGTACGGTCTCTATGTACCTGGACTGCGAAAGTCCCAGTAGTCTCTTGGATCTATCTCTATAGATCTTGATCCCCAGAATGTACGAGGCATCACCCAGGTCCTTCATGGAGAACCGTTGTGACAAAAATAGCTTGACCGATTGTAGCATAGGAATGTCATTTCCTATCAAGAGAATGTCGTCCACGTACAAGACTAGGAATACGACAGTTCGTCCTACAATCTTCTTATAGACACAAGGTTCATCTTCGTTCTTGATGAAATCAAATTCCTTGATTGCCTCATCAAAACAGATGTTCCAGCTCCACGATACCTGCTTTAATCCATAAATGGATTTAAGCAACTTGCACACCTTCCCGCTGCTCCTACTGTCTACGAAACCTTCTGGTTGATCCATGTAAACCCACTCTTCCAAACAACCGTTTAGGAAAGCCGTTTTAACATCCATCTACCAGATTTCATAGTCATGGAAGGCAGCAATGGCAAGTAAGATCCGAATGGATTTGAGCATAGCCACCGGAGAAAAAGTTTCGTCATAGTCCAAACCAGGTCTTTGACGAAAACCTTTTGCAACGAGTCTAGCTTTATAGGTTTCCACCTGCCCATCTACACCAAGTTTCCTTTTGTAGATCCATTTGCATCCAACGGGTTTTACCCCAGGTGGAGCAATATCCAAGGTCCACACTTTATTGGCGTACATGGACTCCATTTCGGATTGCATTGCTTCCTGCCACTTATCAGAGTCCTTACTGATAATGGCCTGCCTGAAACTGGTAGGGTCATCTTCTTCCAAGATGCAATCCTCTCGATCCCCGTCTATGAGAAAACCGTAGTATCTCTCGGGCGGATGAGAAATCCTACCAGATCTGCGGAGTGGCTGAGGTTCGTTTGGGGTTATTGAATCTAGCGGTTCCTCCAAATTTTCAGTTACATTTTGTGGTCGCTGAATTTCTTCCAGTTCTACCGAACTCCCACTTGTTTCTTTTGCAAGAAATTGCCACTCTAAAAAGGTGGCGTGGCGAGATACAAACACCTTCTGTTCCTCGGTGTGGTAGAACAGATATCCTGTGGAGTTCTTAGGATATCCCATAAATTTACATAGAACCGAACGTGCCTGAAGTTTGTCCGGATTTTGTACTTTTACATAGGCCGGACAACCCCATACCTTAATACGTTTAAGATACGGCCTTTTACCATTCCATATCTCGAACGGTGTCTTAGGCACAGATTTAGACGGAACATCGTTCAACAGATATGCCGCCGTCAACAGCGCATGTCCCCAAAATGAAAGAGGTAACTCGGCATTACTCATCATGGAGCGAACCATATCCAGCAGGGTACGATTCCTCCGCTCCGATACACCGTTGTGCTGTGGTGTATAAGGAGGAGTAAGCTGAGAGAGAATACCATTCTCTTTTAAGTAATCTAGGAATTCCGTGCTTAAGTACTCCCCTCCCCTGTCAGACCGGAGGATCTTGATACTTTTGCCTGTCTGGTTCTCTACTTCGTTTTTGAATTCCTTGAATTTCTCAAAAGCTTCAGATTTGTGTTTCATCAGATACACATATCCGAACCTAGAGAGATTGTCAGTGAATGTGATGAAGTACGAGAACCCACCCCTTGCATGTATAGACATCGGACCACATACATCACTATGTACGAGTCCCAAGAGCTCCGCTGCTCTTTCTCCATGTCCGGTGAACGGAGATTTGGTCATCTTCCCTTTGAGACAAGACCGACAAGTTTCATAAGATGAAAACTCGAACACATCCAAGAGTCCATCTTTATGCAACTTACTCAGTCTTTTCTCTCCGATATGACCAAGTCTACAATGCCACAAGTAGGATTCATTCGTATCTGAATTCTTCCTTTTGCGTGTGTTTTGTATATTGAGAACTGTATTCTGATTTAGAACGTAGATACCATTACACAGTGTACCCTCTGCAACCAGTACCTTATGAAGGTAAATGTTCATGATATTCTTGTCAAGAACAAAGTTATATCCATCTTTATCGAGTAAAGAAACTGATATGATGTTGCAAACCATGGAGGGTACATAGTAGCAATCGTTCAAAATCATAGTCTTGCCATTTGGCAATACTAGGTGATATTCACCGACGGCTGCCGCATTTACTTGTGCTCCGTTCGCTACTCTGAGCGACATATCACCCGGTGCAACTTTCCTACTTTTTCTCAGTCCCTGCAATAAATTACAGATATGAGATCCTGATCCGGTATCAAGTATCCAGGAGGTAGGGCTGACCGTAAAACAGTTCTCAATAACAAGAACACCTGAAGTAGATGCAAAACCATGCATCTTCTTCAACTGGGTATCCTGGAAATCCATACAATCCCCTTTCCCTTTCTCATACTTATGACTGTTGTCACAAGTTAGAGCTGAACCAACGTTCCCCAGCCCCGAATAAGAATTCGGATCGGTCAAGCGATACATTTTATTATCTTGATTAGGGCGTGAAATGGCTGCTACCTGGAGAGAGAAAAGAAACACTCAGCGTGCGCTCTTGCAAGATTAGATTGGTTTATTAATTTATCTAACCAGGATGTCTCCCACTGTTTCCTCAAATTCTTCTTAAAACCTTTTTAAAAGAAGAACTAGCCGGGATTTAATTCACGTCACAATACTTGCTTAACCTTTCAGCCAGGCTAGTGTCGGTACTTCGAGGGAGGTTTTCCAACGCTTTCGCGAAGTTCCTTAATTTAAGAACCTCTTTTCCCTGGGGGCGTAACCCTGCTAACACCTTTCTAGTCACATACTAGGTTTATGGCATTGATTGTTAAGTGAAATAATCTACCGAGAGTAATCCAACTCATCAGCGGGATCGGGATCCAACCATCACTGTGTGATGACCTAGATGGAATCCACTCTAGTCACCACACTCCAGAAGGTATGCTAAATCTGCAAGTCTCAGTACTTTTGAAACTCCCGATGTGGATTTTGCCCCTAGGACCCAAGTGACCTTGACTGAGCCAACATATCAAAGGATCCTAGTCAAGTTCAACCCGTCATTATCTTGACCGCATTAGACCCACCCGTACGAGTCCTTGACTGAGCCAAAATAACCGTACGACTGTCCTAACCAATCACTTTGTATCCTACGGAAAGATATTACATAGCTACCGTACACTACGCCTCGGCTGAGCACGAAATACGTAGCACGAATACTAAGTAATATCAATCTGAAACGACGGAGGGCTACGACTGGGTTTTGGCGAAAACCCGTTAACGTAATGAACTTGATATCGTTGAAGGAACGTGATACACTTTTTGAAAATATAGTGGCGAAAACTTTTGCTAAAGAGGTCACTCCCTGTGAAGGGATCTCGGCTCTTTCCTCGTCGAATGAGGTGCAGGATATTCCAAACTGAATACCTCGATGCAAAGCAAGAATAATCGACTATAGCGAAGTTATTACCCTGACGCAAACTTTTGTCCAAGGGGTCACTCCCGATGAAGGGATCTCGGCCCTTGCCTCGTCGACTGAGGTGCAGGGCATTCATAAACGAATACCTCGATGCAAAACAAAAATGAACGTCCTTGCAATAACAGCTTTTTGAAAAACTTGTTCCAACAACGTCTTTTAGGTTTATTTTCTTGCATTAGTTCTTTTAATGCGTCCCATCATTTAAATCCTACCATTGCAGAAAACAACCAAAATATGACGTACGCTTATGCCATTCGTATTCGCCACTGGGCCCCGTCATCACCCGTTAGGTTACTTAACTAACGACAGAGCGAGGGCTGGGCTAGCGCGGCTGTAAAACATAAGCAACGCCTAAATAGTTATTATATATAGATATACAGCAATGATAGCCAATCCAGATCACAGATGAACACTTTGGATATACTAGGAACCCGCGATTTGTTCGAGCCTGCAACGAAAAGTGGATTACACGGTCGCGATGAATAGCCAATACCTCACCTAAGACCCCTACGGGTGCGGCAAACTACCCGCCAAGTACCCGAAACGAAGCAACCTCCCTCAACGCCGTGAGTAGGCCACTCGGCACTTCGAGATACCCGGTAGTTTGTGCATCCCCTCCATGGGTCTATCCAAGGAGCAAAAACAGTAAAAAGAATGATACAATGACGGCTACAACCCCGACCCGGTTGTGCGGCCATACAAATAATATTACATCAATTTACAAATTTATTACATGAATGAAAGAAAAAGAAACACTCATCTCACATCCACCCCGGCTATTCATCCGCGACAATCCAACGAGTTCATATACACATACCATCAACAATACAGATCACAGATGTGTATAACCCCCACTAATCGGCGTATAGCGATTGGTAGACGTTCAATACATATATAACATTACAGATATAACCATTAGCCAAAGTCTACAGAACATCGACCAAAAATACGGACTTTTAAGCCCCAAAAACAAATTTTGCTTTCTGGAAAATCTGGGCAGAAAAGTCATATACCAAAAATCATAAAATACCCAAATAAGAAAACTGCAAGAAAAATATTCCCCAACAGAGCCAACGCCGCCGCGTTTCCGCGGCATAAGCAAGCTTATGCCGCGGAAACGCGGCGATTTGGACGAGTTGGGGGATGAAAATTTTCCAGTGTTCTAGTAAAAGCCTGAGCCGATTATTAGTGTATAAAGTTTTAATTTTGGAATAGTTCTAAAATCGGCAGAAACTGAATTTTCCGGGGTAATTTTACGGGTTTTCATCCGGTCGATATTCTTAATACTTTGCTAACATGCTAGGGTGTGTTTAGTTAGTCTCTGATACCACTGTTAGGTCCACGTTACCTCTCCCGGTACTTTCGGGGTTGCGGAAACGGTAAAACAAATTTTTTTCTAAACTTGGTAACATGGACCGTAAAAGCCGGATCTTTGCTAAACGATACACTAGCATCCTAACTAGAGATCTATCAACTCGGTTAGGGGTTATACCTCAACTTGAACTCCTTCTCTTCTTGTTGTTCTTCTCCTTGCTTGCTCCGAGGCTTGATCCGGACTTTGGTCACCTCCGCGGCCTTCTTGAGTCGTAGACGATCCACCCGAGAGATGTGCACCGTGCTCCACCTCGAGCCGAGGTAACTAGGGCAAAGAGATTGCTAATCTAAAAGCCCTAGGTTGTGTAGAAGTGATGAAGGGATGGTTTTGTCTTTGTGGGATCTTTATCTCTCAACACATGAGATCAAAAGATAAAATCAAGAGGAGGAAGAAGAAGGAGGAGCAACAACCATGGTTCATTTCTTTTCTTCTCACTTGAAAAAA
Source organism: Agapanthus africanus (assembly GCA_030015575.1). Lineage (NCBI taxonomy): Eukaryota > Viridiplantae > Streptophyta > Magnoliopsida > Asparagales > Amaryllidaceae > Agapanthus > Agapanthus africanus. The sequence continues at coordinate 74,504,159 of JASDDO010000028.1, forward strand.
AACAAGAGAGAGAATGAGAAAGATATTATGATACAAAGAAAAGTAACCATGGTTGCAATAATGTAAAAACAACATCATTACTAATCCCATCAAGATAAAGTTTGATGGCTACATTGAAATGACCATTATCATAATCCAAATGGAAAAAGAAAAAGAAAAGAAAAGAAGAGTGTAGATCCCTCTTGAAAGTCAATGGTCAACTCGGTCAACCGGTCAACATAGTCAAGAGAGGTCAACGGGGTCAAATGGTCAATGCAATTAGCCATCATAAAATTATCACTAATAGGATTAGTAAATGATGTCCGCGGCTCATAATGGTTTTGACCAAACGAACTGTCAAAACCCTAATGAGACCGCCTCAAAATGGTTTTGACCAAATCAACTGTCAAAACCCTAATGAACCTGCCACATAACGGTTTTGGCCGAACCAACTGCCAAAAACCCTAATGAGGCACCTCCTCCTTCATCGCTCCGGAAAACTGTGCATACACAGCTGCATCCGTATTCCGTAGAATGCGGATGCACAGAAGACAAAACAAAACCATCCGTGCAATACTAGGATCCGGCTTAAACCAAAGCCCACTAGTATCGCCTGCCCGAACACCACACGCATACAAGTATACGTAAGTGATCGCAGCCCTGCCGTAAAACCATACGGCCTCTACACGTTTCGCTCAGTGCAGGGAAACTCTCTGTGTGGGACTCTAAAGACTCGACACTACGCTGGCAGTGGGTTTAACCACAGACCGCAAGCGGCACTAACTGTACGTAACGGTCCCCAGGTAGATGTCGATAAGAAGGCCGATGAGGTAAACCCATCCGAGCTCCTACTGAGCCTGTATGTGACAATCTCCGTACAGTCCGGTCTGTTCGTCTGATACATCGCATGGCGGGCCTAGGGGGGCGGTAAACGTCAGTCCCCTAATAGCGGTACAAGTCGTGTCGGAGTGAAGCCCAGAACACCCTGAGATAACACTGGAAACCTACCAGTATATCTCGCTTGCCCTGGCCAGGGACTACTTGTGTAATGGCTCTCCTAGACACAGCGCGATGTCAACCCCCAATACCGGGAGAGACGAATCCTGTCTAACCGTCACTGCCTCCAAGTGCTTCGGGACTGCTCCCAACTACTACCTGTTTGCACGACTCAGTAGAGCCGTGGTAGGGTAGTAATCAAAGAACAGTGGGAACACCTCGAGGCGAAGTGACGGTGTCAAGTCAGCGGACTAAGCTGTACTCATGTCACCTGGGAACTGATAACTGACGATAGGTATAATACCAACCATCAGTTCCTGACGAGTCCTGTCCAGTGTACTCGTAACCTAACGAGCACCCGCATACGATCTCAAGTACGGCGTACTGACGGCTGTGGGACAGACCGTCTCCCGTGCTGGGATGAGAAGCGCATACGCTAGTCTACTCCGGAGTATCGATGCCCTATCCCGATACTCCCACGACCAGGGACGTGTATAAGGATGTGCTTGTAGATTACCCAGCCCCCACGAGTGTGATCGCCATCACAACGCCGGTAATCAAGCAAAGATCATAAGGGCTCTACTAATGCGTATAGGTGATGTTATGAATAAACACACATGTACACATTAAAGCAGAGACAAACCAAGTAGCATACTACTATATCGAGCAAGATTGTCTATACAACTGTGAATATCCCAAGCATCCATCAAGTAATATACATACTAGTATGATACAGTAATAGCCTCTAGGGCATATACACCAACAGGAATCTCCGTATATGAGGAGGTTTTCAATTCCCATGTCGATAGCGATCTCGAGGCCTGCTATCAAAGCTTCGTATTCGGCTTCATTGTTCGTCCTCGGCTCTGTCAAGGAGAAGGCGAAGCGCATTATCCCTCCTTATGGGGTCACGAAGATAAGGCCTACCCCTGATTTGATTATAGGCGCGTTCTGTTTGCGCTTCTTCATGGAAGACGCTCCATCAAAATAAAGTTCCCACTGGATACCACCGCCGTCGGTCGCATCAAACGCATGTTCGCCTGGCAGTTCGCAATTCAAAGGGGAATCGGCCGGTATCGGATGTTCAGCGAGGAAGTCGGCGATGGCCTGGCCTTTCACTGCCTTAAGAGGCTGGTAAGTTATTGAGAACTCCATCAACAGCAAGGCCCATTTAGCGAACCGCCCTGTCAATATGGCCTTTGACATCAAATATTTGAGAGGGTCCACCTTCGATATGAGACGGACTTCATGCGCCAACGCATAGTGCCTGAGCTTCATTATTTCGAAGTTCAATGCCAGGCAGTGTTTTTCAATGGGAGAATAATTGCTTTCTGCCCCCAGTAGAAACCGACTTAAATAGTAGAGGGCTCTCTCCTTCCCTTGGTCGTTCTCCTATGCCCATAATGCGCTTAAGGAACCTTCAAGGGCGGTTGTATACAGAATGAGAGGTTTTCCCTTGACCGGAGCGGCCAGTACTGGCGGATTCTGCAGGTATTGCTTGATTTCGTCGAGTGCAACTTGGCATTTGTGGTCCCAGAAGAACGGGGTTCCCTTCTTCATCAGGTGGCTGTAAGGACGATACTTGCCAGAAAGATTGGCTATAAATCGCCGGATGTACGCGAGCATCCCTTGGAGAGACCATAATTGTTTGAGAGTCCTTGGCGGGGGCATCTCCATAATTGCATTGATCTTCGATGGATCTATCTCGATGCCTCGGTGTGGGACGATGAATCCTAGGAATTTGCCCGAGGAAACATCGAACGTACATTTGAGAGGGTTCATCTTTAAGTTGTATTGCCGGAGGCGTTGAAATACGATCTTCAAATGTTCGAGATGTTCCTCGTATGATTTTCTTTTAACCACGAGGTCGTCGATATAGCATTCGACAATTTCATGTATGAGGTCATCGAAGATCTTCGTCATGGCCCTCTGATAGGTGGCACCGGCGTTCTTTAGACCGAAAGGCATCACCTTGTAGCAAAATATACCCAAAGGGGTCCGGAAAGCGGTGTGCTTCTGGTCCTAGGGATGCATCTTTATCTGATTATATCCCGATGAGCCGTCCATGAAGGAGAAAACTTCGTGAGTGGACGTATTGTCTATCATCAGCTCGGTGACCGGTACTGGGAAGTCGTCATTCAGGCAAGCTTTATTGAGATCCCGAAACTCCACACATATGCGCACTGTCCCATTTTTCTTCATCACCGGGACGATGTTGGCGATCCAGTCAGGATATTGAACTTCTTGGATGAAGCCAGAGTCGATCAGCTTCTTGACCTCGGCGTTGATGCTCATCTCGAGCTCGAGCCGCATTCTTCTTGGCGCTTGTTTGATTGGCTTGACATCTGGGGATATTGCCAATTTGTGGACAGCAATCTCTGGATCTAGTCTTGGCATCTCGAAATAGTTCCATGCAAAGCAATCTTTATGCTGCATAAGCACGTCTTTTAGTGCGGCCACCCTTTCTTCAGATAGCAGCTCACTAACGAATGTCGGTCGCGGGACATTTGCCGTCCCCAAATCAATTTTCTTGAGGTTATCTGCAGTAGTGTGTATTCCATCTTCCAGCTCTTTTGGTGCCGGTGGAAATTCTGAGATTACCTCGTCATCATCGTTTTCGAAGCACCAGGGGGGTTCTTCCACATTCTCGGGCTCCCCTTCTGACAGCGTTATCATGTGACAGGTACGAGATCGCTTCTAAGACCGATGTTGATCTGGTTCTACTCTCGTGGCTTTGGGTTCATGCTTCTGCGGCGTGGTTACCCTCCAGCTGCTGGATAGAGCAAACCTGCCGAGCTGATATTGGTCTTCGACCCAATTCTTGAAGGTAAAGTAGTCTTCGAGAGGATGTCCTATCGCTCTGTGATACGAGCAATAGTCTGGGTGAGAGACCTCGTTGGCTTGCTCGGGGTGCTTAGACTCCGGGAGTGTAAGCATTTGATGTCTTACAGCAAGATCAAGTATCTTCTTTGTCTTGTCTTGGGGAAAAGAGTATGCTCGACTCATCTTCTTCATAAGGGACAAATCCGGACCGACCGATTCCCGATCGTGTGACTTCTTGGTCCCGCTTTGTTGCCGTCGAACGCCTTTTCTGCCCTTTGCCTTGTTTCTGCCTCTGCATCGGGCCTTTTGCACAATAGGTTGGCAGGGAGGGGCATTTTCATCTTTCGTAGCCTGTTGAAGAAGGCGTTGCGTCCTGGCTTTCTCGTAGATGGCCATTTCGCGATTATGGTCCTCTCGAACTTTTTGACCAGCTTCCCTTATAAGCTTGTCCATTTGTTCTTCGAACGACGGACTGGGCATTTTCACGTCGGGGGCTCTTTCTGGTTCAGGGTTAGCATTCTCCCATTGAGCATCTCCTTCTTCATCAAAGTCATGTACGACATAGCAGTCGCGGAGTAGCTCCCGTTTCTTGGCCCGAACATATCCAAGCCCGATCGCTTCCATTCTTCCGTTGGGCAATTTGCGCTGAGTTCCGGGAACGTTCCAGATCCTGTCATAGAACTTAGCTTTTCGAGCGGTTTGTTTGAAGGGTATCCCTTAGCGCTTCAACAGCCTTTTCAAGCCTTCTGTGTAATATCTAGGCAGACGGATGGGCTGGAGCCTGTCAAGTATAGAATCCGCGCCGTGCCAGATTTCTTTCTCCACTTTGGTTTCCCCGGAGCGATAGAATAGGATCGCCTTTTCGCCTTCTCGTCTGGGAAGGACATAGAATGTCTGCAGCTTTTCCACACTGTAGGTATCAAGCGCGTCTAGTTTTTTATGATGTTTGGGCGGAACCATGGCAATTTGCAAACTTTGCTCTTCATCAGCGAATGTTTGTATTGAAGCCGAGTGGAGAATATAGCACGGATCTCATCTTCCGAGTCACTGCCAAAGATCAACATAGGAGCGGACGGTCCTGGCTCGTTGTACTGGGGCGGGCCTGGATAAACTATCTCTTCCTCTTTCTCTGTATCACTCCCGAAGACAGGAATGGTGGTGATAGCTTTGTTCTCCGGTTTGCGACATCTCTCCGTGTCCTCAAAATCTGGCAAAAAGTATTTTGCATCTTCGTACTTGTGGACTTCGTTCACAGAGAATGGGTTCAGCTCTCCCGTTACGGTATACTCGAGGCCATCCTTAAAGTATTTCATACACTGATGTTGTGTAGAAGGGATGATGTTGTACTCGTGTAACCAGAGTCGGCCGAGCAAAGCGTTATAGCATGTCTTGGTGTCAATGACATGAAATTTAATATCCGTGACAAGTAGCTCGAATCGCAATGTCAATATCACAGACCCGAGAGTCCGCGATGACTGGGAGTCAAAACCAGGTGAGCTTATCACGAGCGAGATGCTGGACGCTCATGCAGATTTCCTTCAATACTCGCACGTTGAGGAGATTGACGGAAGACCCGTTGTCGACCAGGATTTTGCCTATCTTTATATCGTGGCAGTAGACTGAGACATAGAGGGGACGGTTGTGCTCGCACGTCCCAAGGAGGAGGTCTTCGTCGCCGAAGGTAATATCGGCTGTGTGTACTTCCTCCAGCTCGTCCTTCATCTTTTCTTCGGCGAGACAGGCTTGGAATTGCTCTGGCTCTTGTAGCGCTTTGATCAATGAATCTTTCGCTTCTTTGGATAGTAAAAGGGCGTCGAGAATGCTGAGTTGCGAGGGTAATTTTCTCAAGTGTGCCAGAACGTTGTAGTCCACCTTGTTCTTCTTTGGCGGGTCCTTGGCAGTCAGCTCTTTCATGACTTGGTCATCCAGGGCGATATCCTCAAAAACCTTTTCTTTTCCCTTATCTTTTCTATTCGACCCACTGTTCGAAGGCCCAAGATTCTTTTCGGGCAGCCTACGATTGCGTAGCTGAATGTTTTCACAGGTCTTTGTTTCCTCCATTTTTCCTAAGGTGGACTCTTTGAAGAGAGGGCCAAGAGTCATTTCTTCGTCAGAGTCACTTCCGAAGGTGAGAACCTGTGATCCCCCGGTGTTGATCATGCGACAGTTACCGGTAGTTCTTCTATGCTCCTCGGTCATACTTCTTTGCTCCCGACGAGTTTTGCGTTTCATCCGCTTAAAATGTTGCCGATGAGCAACATATCCCTGCCACCATCTTTTAAAAGCGTCGCACTCTTCGGTAGGGTGCAGAATCTTTCGATGATATGAGCAGTAGCTAGGATGCATCTCTACTTCACCGACAGTGTTTCCCTCGGAAGATGGTAGCTTCATTCCCATTGATATGGCTTTAGCAAACCTTTTCCTCATCTTGAACTTGTTTTTATCCGCGACGGATGTTCCTTGATTCAGTGGGAGTGTCTCGACTCTTTCATCTAGTCGCCGGCGTTTGGCTCTTTCAAGTATGGCCATCTCACGCTCCCGATCGGCTTTACTTTTCAGATGAATCTCGTTCAGGAAGGCGTCGATCATTTCATCTGACGGCCATAGAAGTTCCGGCTCAGGACCTGCCTCCAGTCTCTGTGTGCAGGGAGCTTCTTCATTGTCTAGCGATGAATGAGATATCACATGGCAGCTTGCTACGTAATCCTGAGATCCATCCGACAATTCTTCTCCATCATCTTCGTCCTCAAGGACGTGGCCGAGGAACTCTTGGAGCGTGATTGGAGTCCGCGCCTTCTGGTTATACTCTTCCAGCGTGTCAATCTGTTTCTGTAGGTCCGTGGCTTGTCGCCAGGCTTCACGGGCTTCTTGGATTTCTTCTTCTTTTTCGAAGATTTCGGCGGTTGGGTGTGAGCACTTTGGCTATCACCACCAGTCTTTGGAGTTGGGCGCGGCTTCAGCATCCCTTCGACGATTTGGGGTTCCAGCGGATTCTTCCACCTGATTGCCGGGCATGTCTGGAGATCGTTCAGCATCCTTTTGGTTTTGGCCGAAAGAACGACCTCCCATGGAGCTTTCTCAACAAATGAGCACGTTGCCCCCGGTGTGTCCGTCTTCTTAGGAGTGTGCGGTTGTGGTTGGTTTACTTTCCACTTCTCAGACAGCGCAAACTTGCCTTGTAGGTATTGATCCTCGATCCATCCCTTAAAGACGAAGCAATCTTCAATCGGGTGGCTTACCGTTTGGTGGTAAGGGCAGTAATTGGGATTATTCACTTCGCTAGGTTGCGGTGGTCGCCTTGGATTCGGCAAATTGATAAGCCTGTTGCGCATTGCTAGTTCGAACAGCCTCTTCGTTTTATCCTGCAGGAATGAGTAAGGGCGCTTCATTTTCTTATTGTAATAGCGCCGTCTTTCCTCCAACTGATCCGCTAGTCTTGGAGCACTGGGCTGTTGTTGGGTGTTCGCATCGCAACGAAGGTCGCCTTCCCTTTACCCTTTTCGTTCCGCGGTTCCGGTTTCGGAGGAGACGGTCTATGACCCATCTGGTCTATTTGGGCCAGCTTATCGATTAGAGCCTAGAATGTGGTCGGTTTGAAGAACATCATGAACTGTGAAATAGTTGCATGAGGGTCTAGGGTGCCTACGAACATGCCCACTGCTGGTGCTTCCTCGATGCGCTGTTCGCACTTCGTCCATAGATTTTGCCATCGGATTGAGTATTGAACCCAAGTTTCGCCTGGCTTCACCCTTGCATTGATCAACGCCGTTATTGGGGTGCGTTCGCTGGGTGAACAGCAACTCCATCTCTGCGAAAGTTTTGACGGAGTCGTTTGGAAGCTCAGAGTACCACTCAAACGCCGTTTCCGACAAGCTGCCGACGAATTGACGGAGAAAAAGCTTGTCATCACCACCGGTGTTGCCACAAAGAGCCCTGAACTGGGCGACATGTTGATGGGGATTGCCTGTCCCTTTGTAGACATGGAATTTCGGGATTGTGTAGCCCGGCGAGTACTTTATCTGATCATACTAGCCTGGATACGGTCGCCCTGTTTTGACAACTTGGCCGGTTGCCTCATTTGCCTGGTGAACTCTTATTTGCTGAGCAATATAGTCATCCAGGGCAGCTTTGGAGATAGTTTCCTCTTTGGCTGTTGAAAGAGCTGGAGGTGGATTTGATGTTTCTCCTCTGTCGTCTTCGAGGATAATCGGAGGATCTTCAGCTGGAGGGTCCTGCTGGATCATCATACCCACCATGTCCTGGAACAGAAGAGACATTTGCTTTATATTGGCCGCTTTTTCCGCAGCCTCCTTGTCCTTCTTTTCGAGCATTCTCCGAAGAAATTCAGCATCGGTCTCGTGTTCGCGACGTTATTCCAAAGATGCCTCCGGGTTTTCTTTTGGCCCGGTGAGTGCGGCCATGGCAGTCAGCATCTCCTGAAGCTTCTGGTGTTGCTGTTCCTGAGCACTTGTGATGGATCGGGTGAGTGGTCGGTGGCCCGTAGAAGCACGGCTATCTTCCTTCCCGGATGCCATGTAGACGGTATGCACCACCATACCCCCAGACTTAGGGCGTTTGGGCTCAGTGCCTTTGACATTTGTCGCAGGCACGGGGATCTTCTCCGTCCTTCTTTTCTTATGAGCGGTCGAAGTTGAGGGGGCCATCGCGGTGGGCACCCAGATAGCTTTTCTTGTCTTGGCAGGATGGCTTCCTTCTTGTTGAACCTTTACCCTTTTCTGTTGGCGGGAGAAATTTGGATCAATCACCGAGTCTTGGACTTGACGCCATACTTTGTAGATCTTGGAGGACAGTCGCTGAGGGGACTGTTCTGGCTTTGCTTCCGCAACATTTTCCAACGGAGGAGGAGATCTTTTCAGTGCGGTGGTAGGAGAATTCCTACGCACCTTATTCAGCAGCTCGAAGCTATTCCCGGTTGGAACAGCAGCATTAATTTCCGCCGTCGGGGCTGGTGGAATTAGCCCAGAAGGGGAGTTGCCTCCGGCCTTCCTCACTCGGCGCCAGTGGCGACGTCGAGCGTGTCGAGCTGATGGAGTTGGCTCGGTGACGGGGATGACCTTGTCTCGCCCCCTGTTCAGGTGAGGGGCCGTTGAGTAGCAGGAGCGAGAGTTGGGACAGTCAGTCTTGTAAAGACCGACCCCTTGGCAGGAGAAGCCGCCTTGACGACTTCAGGAGCAGGGTTGGTTACTCTCTTCGGAATAACCTTCTCTGGGATTGCAGGCTTCATTGTGGGCCCACAGGAATTTTGGCCCAATCTGGAGAAGACCGAGGCGCTGGTGCTGGACGACCCGTTGAGAGGGGCCGCAGTAGCCGTAAGTCGATTGAAGACCGACTTCTTGGGAGCTTTTGGTACGGGCACGGGAGCGGTGAAGCTCGTTGGCGGGAGCATGGTCCCGAAAAACAGCCCTGTGGTGGCTTGAGTGACCTGTTCCACGGGCATCGTGAACAGGAAAGCCGCTCGGGGCCCGTAGGCTATGCCCCCAGTTGAGGCAGGACGTGGGTTGCAGTTGCATGTGGAACACTTTGAGCAGGTGAACTCCATTGATCCTTTGCTTTCTGTACCAAGCAAAACGCCAAATCTTAGTACCTTGAAACCCACGGGCAACTATTAGCAAACCGCGATTGGTTCGCAAACACGACACACGAAGTGTGGAGTGGAAAGAGAAAAAGGTCCCACCGGGCGTGCCAGAATCTGTTTACCGCCGGAAGCCGGGAAGACTGTACATCTTGCCTGAATCTGGGGGCAGATGCTAATTGGTTCTATCCGTCCACCTCTCCGAAGATGCCAAGTTGATTTATAGCACCGTGTATCGAAGGTTTAAACGGATGCGGCCGATGTAGTAGACTTCGTCAGATTCCCTCTCGCTTAAGGGATTTTTGATTGTGGGGACGCTCTTCCCTGTAGGCGCAAGCCCCTGCAGTTAATTACGCTACCGCATCGCGGCGACAACTTTCTCCTTCTCTATATGCTCACTTCGTGTCGTGGGTGTTTGTTTTGTGTTCGGCTGCCCGTGGATTGTATACGGAGACTAATTTGTGTTGTCACCTATAGGACGTGGATTAGTCCAAATACGTATCTTTCTTAGATTTGGATTTGGGGGGTTGTGTTTAAGGATACGTTAGCCTTATTTGAGGTTAAGATCAACTTAAACGTTTGTTCAGGACACGCTAGTCTAATTTTAGACTAAGATCAACCTAACAAGATCGTTTAGATCCGACAAGAGAGCAATTGGGCCCTATTGTTTAGTTTAATGACATTGCGGTCGATAATTAGTTTAAGGACATTACGGTCCATTGTTAGTTTTAAGACATTGTGGTCGAGATTAAGGACATCATAGTCCATGAGTTTAAGGACCTCACAGTCCGGTGTTAGTTTTAAGACATCACGGTCGAGGTTAAGGACATCATAGTCCATGGATTTAAGGACTCTACAGTCCGACGTTAGTTTTAAGACATCACGGTCAAGGTTAAGGACATCATAGTCTATGAGTTTAAGGACCCCACAGTCCGTAGTAATGTGTGGTTGTCGGGACTCGTCACTTCTCTGACGACGTTGAAGGATTACAATGACAGATATCAGAGGAGTAAAGAGATGTACCCTCGAACTGGGTGTAAATTGATTAGAAGAGCAGATGAGCTCAGTTCAATTTAAATTGAGGACTTATGGACAGAATTGGGCTAAGTCCAGTTGAAGAACATTTTATTTTTGTTCTGCCTGTTAGGCCTTTGTTTGGGCTCTGCCCTTTTAATAATGCTAAGCATTGGGCTCTGGCATTTTTTTTGTCTTATATTGAATGCATAGCATTTATCAGAACAAAGTATGTTCTGACAGCGCGCCACGTGGCGCACTAGGCGCTTTGCGCCAGTCAAAGTGCGCATTGCGGTTCTGTCGGTTAGTGCACACGGGGAGGACACGTGTCGCGCTTAGCGCCAAGCGCTAGTTCGTTAGCTCACTGCGCGTTTAATTTATGAGGGCGCTGCGCCAGTTTATGGGTGCGCCAGTGAGTGACACGTGGCGTGCTTGGCGTTGAGCGCCGACCCAAGAGCACAGTGCGCTGTTTTTAGGAGCGCAAAGCGCAGATCGTGTCCATGGTTGACACGTGGCATGTTATGGCGCTGAGCGCCAGCCCGAGAAGCGCAAGGGCGCAGTTCATGAGTGCAAAGCACTGTCCAATAGCGCAAAGCGCATTTTGATCAATTCAAGATTAAAGAACAAGTTTATGTTCTTCTTAAAAGAGGCTTTGCCTCAAGATTCAAGAAATAAGTTCTCATTCTTATAAAAGGCTCTGCCTTTATAGATCAGAAGATCTGTTGAAGTAAAAATACTTCTTTTTATGATTAGATCTTAATCCTTTCTTTTTATTCAAAGACCCTGGTCTTTTTCATAGATCTAAGATCTTTTTAGAAGACATTTCTTCTTTTTACGAGATGCTTTCATCTCTGTTTTTCAAGAAACAATTCTTTACCTTTCTTTTTCTTTTTGAGTTTTTCTCAAAGTTTGCCGAGAGTTTTTTCTCTTGCTGTTCTGTTTCTGTCCTTTTTAAACTTGAAGTCTAGGGTCCTTTATATAGGGCCAATCGATTTGTTAAATCGGTTGAAGAGATCTTTCTCTGATTGATTTGGGAATATTTCCCACCATTGGATCTTTGATCCTAAGGCTTCTGTTTGACAGAAGGTAATCTTCTTGTTTTAATAAGATTGGAAAAATCTTTCTATGCAGAATTTGTTCTGTTTTGGTAATTCATTATTTACCATTGGATCATTGATCCAGCGATGCTTAAAGCACAATCTTGTTGTTTGGAAAGATTTTGAGAAATCTTTCCTTAACAGAATTTAATTAATGATTTATCACCATTATTAGATCCTTTGATCTAACGGTGGGAATTTTAATTCCAGCGCTGGCGCACCTAATTTGGACACGTGGCGCGCAGTGCAGAGCACAGCGCAACTGCGTTAGCGCACTCGTGCTTGCCACGTGGCGCGCAGAGCGCTGGATCTGAAGCGTTGCTTCAGCAGAGCGCTGGATCTGAAGCGTTGCTTCAACAGAGGTGTCTTTTCACCTTCCTTTTTAAGTCAAACTTATATTCCCGAGAATCTTTCATTTCCCAATCTTGGGAATAGTTCCATTGTGCACAAAATTTTCTGTGCTTCGTCTTTATAACTCGAAGCAAAGCTTCTTCTTTTTCTCATCTCCAAAGAACTTTTCTCAACTATGGCTTGTAACCGCCCCCATGCTCGTAGACAGCCGTGGGAAGTGCCCATTCAGGACCTTGTTCCTCGCTTTGCCGCGCGCTTGGTGGATCCTTCCCTCACGGATGAGCAGTGCGACGCTGTATTGCACGATCTTTTGACTCGTGTGGGGTCTCCTCTTCCCCCACACTCTATTTGGCTTTAGATGATCCTTGCGTCGGTGCTTGATGACATCCCCCCTCACCCAGCGGAGATGACCTTGGCGATGTTCGATGCGGCTGAAGACAAGCTCGAGTGTTTCTATGAGGCGTGCCTAATTACTCAGGCTCTGAAAGATTGCTCGGTTCACCTGTTGAGCCAAATAAGAGCCCGGCGGGCTATCATGTCTGCTTTTGCGGATGAGTACGGCGCCAATCGGTGGGGAGCCACTCCTCGTGAAAATCACCATTTTGATGTGCTGGAGAAGGCGGCGAGGGAGTTAGAAAATTTTGTTTATTGCTTTGTTCACCCTTGTGCTACTGATCCCTTGTTTGGTGATCTTTTTTAAATGTGATAATAATAATAATAATAATAAAAAGATGTTTTAATTCAGTATTTTATTATCTGTTAAGTGTTCTCTTATTTTTAATTCTTTGTTATTCCTCTGTAAGATGTTTATGCGCTGCATAATTTAGTTTGCTATAATCATGAAGCGTTGCTTCACTTTCCAATCTTGGAAACAGAGCTTTGCTCTGATTTGGGGTGCGCAGCGCAATTGCGCTAGCGCTAGCGCATTCGTGTTTTGACACGTGGCGTGCAGCGCGCCTTGCGCTAGCGCATTCGTGCTCGACACGCGGCGCGCAGCGCAGAGCAACTGCGCTAGCGCACCAGTGTCAGACACGTGGCGAGCAGCGCAACGCGCAGGATCTGAAGCGTTGCTTCAATTTTGACTCTTAAATTTCTAATCAGAGCTTTTCTCTGATTGTGGGGAGCAGAAGCGTCGCTTCATTTCCAGTCTTGGAATTTGAACAGAGCTTTGCTCTGATTGGGGGAAACACAACCCTTCTCTAGTTTGCTAGTTATAGATTAATGGTTCGATCCAGGATTAAAGTATACGATAGCGCCGGTTTCAAGTTTTGAAAAAGTTTTCGTTTCCGCATTTTGGCCTCGGACAGACGGCCGGGGCGCTACCGTAGACTTACAGAGGCGAGATATCCACCACCCAACATCTTGCGTTCCACGCTGCCGTATCCCCCCATTAACGAGCGTATCTCGTCATTAATGGGGGGATCCCTTCATTTACGCAGGCGTAACGCCAGGGACGTAACTGACGGCGAAGATCTCGCGCCATCTCGCTCCAAGCGACCACTATAAAAACCCCTCTCTCAGACGACTCAGGTAAAACAATTTCAATCCAACAAGCCGCTACCCTGCTCAAATTTCTCGGCTAACTTGATCGTCGGAGGGTCCACGGTGGTACAACCACCCCAGGACTTCTTTGCAGGTAGCTAGACTCCACCCCTAAAATCAACTCATTGAGATCCACACGCTTAAGAAGACAAGCATCAACGTCAATCTCAACCCTTCATCAGCGCTCGCAATAGATCGACGGATGACAACATCCGAAGGAGATACAGGCCTCCATCAGTTGGCGCTGTCTGTGGGAACAGAAATTTTTCCACCCGTTGAAAGTTGATCTTCTGCTCTCGACTACATGGCGAGGGAAGACCGTGACGATCCCAGCAAAAGTCGCCGCCCTCCCCACAACGGAGGCATGAACGAATCTACTCCCCCTCCGAATGCCATCCACGGCCTCTCGGCAAGGATCGATAGGCTCGCATCCGTAGTCGACGCTCTTGTCCGTGTCCAAACGGCGGTCCCAGCCCCCCAGATCGCCGTTCCCCCTCCCAGAGATCACGACCTCCGCAGAGGGGCGGATGACATCGCCCACGCTGGAACCACCGAACAATGCCGCGCTCACTCTGGCGGCCGCGGCTCCCCCGCGGCGACCGATTCTATGACCCGCTAGGCGCTACATGGCCCCACGTCTTGGTCTTGCAAAAGAGCCCATCGCCCTGAGTCCCGTCGTGTTCCCGTCTCTCCCGAGGAGGTATCGGTCAGCTCGCCTGCACCCAGGCATGACCGACACCCCTACCTCGACGGGATCGCACGAACGACACTCGCCGTGAGGACTCAAGAAGGACCTCGCATGGGGACCTACGGAATTTGATAGAACGAAATCAGAGTCGCAGCCTGGCGCAGGTCACCAGCGGGAAGAACCGCCACTCTGAATGCGCCGAATCCTCGAGGTATCACGACCGCCTCGACGCCCCCAAAAAGAAAATCGAGGGTATACACCGGGAGGATCATCTATTTGGTGAAGGGGCAGGTGTTGGATATATGTATGCCCTAGAGGCCATTATATGTATAGTGGATGCTTGGACATGTATATATGTATATAGATGACTTTCTTGCTCGACATGATAGTATGCTATCTGGTTTACTTTATCTTGACATGTTCATTTGATCATGCATCTTACTCATTTGGTACATATTGATAAAGCCCATAGGATATTTGCTTGACTGCTGCGACTATGTTGCAGATCATACTAGTGTGACATGTGTAGTTTATAAGCATATCCTTGAACTGTTCCTAGTCGTGGGTGTATCGAGACAGGGTATCAATGTTCCAGAGTAGACTAGCGTATACCATTCTTGCCCCATATGATGGGCGATGGATGATCCTATATCCATCTGGTGTGGTGACACCAAAGATTGTATCCGGGTGCTCAGTAGAGACTGGGTACATTGAACGGACTCGCCGAGAACTCCTATTTGGTATTATATCTATCGTCGGATAGCAGTTCTCAGATGACACTGGTACAGGTTAGTCTGTAGACCCGAGATCGTCATAGAGTCTTGTGTGTCCTCCCACTGTACTTTGATCTCCACCCTACCACGGCTCTACCGAGTCGTGCAAACAGGTGGATTTTGGGTACAGTCCCAAGGCACATGGAGGCAATGAGCGATAGGAGGGGTTTCGTCTCTCCCGGTATTGGGGGTTGATGTTGTGCAATGCTCGATTGGCTATAACAGGAAGTCCCTGGCCAGGGCTGCTGAGATTTACTGATAAGTATTATCAGTAGTTTCTCGATCTGTTATGAGCCATGCACCGGCATGACTTATTGAGTTATTGTGGTCGACGATGCCATCCCTAGACTTGATATGCAGCATATCTGACGAAGATACCTGACTGTACGGTAAGTGTTACCAGTTGGCTCGACGGGAGTTTTGACAGCTTCGCTTGTTTTCTTCTGATCGCTCAATACCTGGGTGGCCGTTACGTTTAGCTGAACGCTTGCGGCTTGTGGGTGTTTGATATGATCATCACCTACTGCCGGCGTATTGACAAGTCTTAGAGTCCCACACAGGAGTTTCCTATCTCAGGCGAAATGATGTGGTGTGCATATGAGATATGCACGGGGACCCGATAAAATGCGAGTATGTGATACCGTATATTAATCGGGCGTTTTACTATTGGTCGGGTCGTATGTGATATGACCGGGTTGTTAAATCAAGTGTTGATTTAACATTGACTTTATAACTCACTTTGTTAAACCTTTTTCTTTGTTGTATGCTTGCATGTATGCATATGTTTAAGTTGATGCACATGATGATGTGCATGCACACATACATGCAAACATTCTTGTGTATCATGGTTGTTGATACACAAATGGTGGCAATGCAAGACCCACATGGTAGTAATTATCTATATATTTATTTATGAGTTAAAACAAATAGAATTAATTCATGGTTGAGAATTACTCTTGATTCTACATTTCACCTCACTTAAACCATGAGTTAATTTTATATGGATGATATTACTCTAAAATAAATATCTAGATATTTATTAACCCATGATTAATTGTGAGAATGATTTAATATATATTATTATTCATTCTGATTTTCTTTTATGCTTATCACAACTTTGAGCTCTTGAGTTTGCCATCATCTTCTTCCTCATTTCTCTTGCTCTCTTGAAATCTCTAGTGAGTGAGATAGTGATAAAGATAGGGTTTTGAAGTGAGAATACAAACCACATCATCATTCTACACTAGTCTAGCTAATTAGTTTAGAGTGTTAGCTTCATCTTCATCCTTGATCAAGTGGAGCTAGGAGCTTGGGCAAAGGGACTTCGGGTGGATTATCGTGGACTAGGAAGGTCTCTAGTGATCCGTTTCAAACTCTCAAAGGTCTAAGGAGTCACCAAGGGAAGTCTACAAAGGTTGTAATTTCTTCACTTAATGATAAATAGTTTATAGTATGTGATACTATTATTGTTACCCTAAATATTCTAGTTAAGATTCATGGTGAGTTTGCTTAGCACCTCCCTAAAATTTTAAAGTGGCATGTGTGATGCTTCCAAACCCTAGATTAGGTGCTAAGGAAACCCAACAGTGGTATCAGAACCAAGCTAAAGCTTTGGAGTAACCTAGACGATGTTAAAAATCTCGAACGAACGAAACTCGACACCCGAATGATGCTCACTGGTAATTTTTCAAAAAGTTGGATTTTTTCACATTAAAAATACTCAGAAAATCGTGCAGGGTATTGTATGGGTCCACAAGAAGAACTAAGCCCTAACTCGACACAACGACCCTGGAACCGCGGCCGAAAGGGTCTTTTTGCGGCGGTTCCGCGGCGTCGTTGGTGAGGCTTGGACTGTGCCTTCTTGTGCTGGCCCATATGTGCCAATAACAGTCTCTGGTATATTTTAAATCTGGTCAAGTGTTGAGCTTTCTGAGAATTCTTTGGGTGATCGATCGTTCGATCGAACGTTTTAACTGTGCCTAGTATATGAGAATGTGATACAATAATTGGAATCTACAAATTTGTTTGTTGCGTGTAAATCTAACATTTCGGTCTCGGGTGTAATCGGAAATCTTGTTGAATTATTCGACTTATTTTGAAAAAAATGTTTTCATGGGTGAGACCTAAATGCGAGCTTTACATTGTTAGGCATGAAATCTTGGATATGTGATATCCCGGGTTTGTGAAATCTAAGAGCAGTTACGATTCCAATTGTTGTAGTTTTTCATTTTTCTTTTCTACGACCGTAAGTGTAGTATGTGATGTATCGCCGGTTTTGTTGCTATACATCAACGACAATCGGGGTACGCATACTTACTTACGTTGATGATATGTGATATTATGTGTTGCTGAGATATGATGTGCAGGATTGTCGTGATTGAATAGCCGGGGTTTTTATGTGAGATGAGTGTCTTTATTTTCATTCATGTAAAAATCAATTGTCTGTAATATTCTTTTATTTGGGGCACTTCCGGGTTGAGTATGATATCACCATTATTGTATATTATTTACTTTTCCGCATTAGGATAAACCAAAGGAGGGGAGCACAAGTGACCGGGTTCTAGGGTTCAGTGGGAGGCCATCTCGAGGAGTCGAGACTGGGTCTTCTTAACTCTAGAATTGGTAGGGTCACTTTCCTCTCTCGTAGGGGTCTAGGGGTGTAGGCTTGGCTATTCATCACGACCGTGGAATCCGTATTTTCTATTGCTGGCTAAATACAAAATACGAACCTCCTAAATATCCTTTATTTTCATATGTGCTTTTGCTGTTGATATTCTGTGATGCGATTACTTGATATCTGAGACGAATGGATTATTATATATATATATATATGATATATAATAAACGTTTCTTATGTTTTACACCCGCGCTAGTCCCGCCCCGCTATGCCGTTAGTTAAGTAACCTAACAGTGCATAACGGGACACTGTGGCGAATGCGGATGACATAAGTGTACGTTCTATTTTCGTTTCTTTTCTGTGATGGCTTAGGAACTTAAATGATAGGACTACATTAATAAGATTAATGTAAAGAAAAAGAAACCTAAAGATGTTGTAGAATCGGATTTGAAACACACTCGGCCTTTTTATGAAAAATGCAAGTTTCAAAAGATGCGGAGTTTAAGCCACTCCTTTTCTAAACTATTTTGATTCTACAACAAGATCAAGTTCAAAGCGTTAAAGGTTTTCATAAAAACCATCTGCAACCCTTCGTCATTTTAGGAAGCAGAGTACTTAGTATTCGTGCTACGTATGTTGTTGTAGTCAAGGCGCAGTGTACGGTAGCTAAGTGATGTCTTCCTACAAAGCATATGATGCGATCAGTTAGGACATTCATGTGATTATGTTAATCATAGTCAAGGGTCATATGGGCGGGTCTGGTTAATCACGAAATGACGGGTAGAACTTGACTAGTGCTTATGATATGTTGACCATAGCCAAGGTCATAAGCAGGCAGGGGTAAAAACCATATTGGGAGTTTCAAGAGTTGAAATTTGCAATGAGATTGCATACCATCTATATGATAGTTGGATCCCGATCCCACTGTGAGTAAGAGTTACTCTCAGGGGAGTTTTTCACTTTACAACTAACTAATCCAGTAGGTGTCTAGAAAGGTGTCAATGGGTGAGACCTCTGGGAAAACGAGGTTTATTTTAATTAGATCTGTGCGAAAGCACGGGGAACCTCCCTCAAAGTACCGACACTGGCCTGGCTGACCGGTTAGCGAAACTGCAGAATGTAATTAATCCTGGCTAGTTTTCTTTTTGAGGTTTTGAAAGAAAATTTGATAAAAGCAGCGGGAGACATCGATTAGATAAGATAATGACCAATCTAATTCTTTGCAAGAGAATTTCGCTGAGTGTATTCTTTCTCTCTCCTAATGGCAGATACCTGATGACGGGACTTAAGCTTCTTTTAGAGAAAAACAAACCGACATGACCGAATTATAAAGAATGGTTGAGGAACCTGAACATTGCACTCACATATGATAAAGTATCATATGTCCTCATTGTGAAAGCCCCACCCGTCCCAGGTCCTGAATCATCTGTTTCGGATAGAGAGATCCGAAAAACATGAGATATTGATTGTGACACGGCCAAGTGCTTCGCGCTTGCTTCTATGGACAGTATACATCAGAAGCAGCATGAGAAGATGGATGCTCAATCCATCTTTCTTCATACACAGGAGTTGTATGCAGAGCAATCTCGGACTTTACGATACGAGGCATCTCGAAAGCCGTTTCAGATGCGAATGGCCTTTGGCACATCGGTAAGAAAACATGTCTTGAAGATGATTGGTCTTATAGAAGAACTTGAGGACATGGGATGGACCATGGATAATGAGCAATATACTGATATTGTTCTACAGTCTCTCCCCTGCCTTTCTTCCGTTCATTATAAATTTCAATATGAACGATTTGGAGAAATCTCTGCCTGAATTTCTCAATATGTTAAGAAGTGCAGAGAGCACGCTTAAGACAGTGAAAACTCCCGCTCTGCTTGCTGGGACATCTTCCTCTTCCGTCCCAAAAGCCAAGGCAAAGGGAAAGAAGAAGAAGAAACCCACCAAACCGAAAGGTGGAGTTGTAAAGGCAAAGGGGAAAGACAAATCCAGGGCAGCGGGAAGTGGAAAAGGAGAATGTTTTTACTGCCACAAGTCGGAACACTGGAAACGCAATTGTGCACTGTATCTTGCTGATCTCAACAAGAAGAAGCATACTGATGCTTCCGCTTCAGGTGTGTTTGTAACTGAAAACTGTTTTTCTATAAACTCTGCATCTTGGGTATTAGATACCGGTTCTGGTTCTCATATCTGCAATTGTATACAGGGATTGAGAAACAATAGAGTTTTGAAGACTGATGACCATACTCTTCGGGTTGGAAATGGTTCCAACGTACATGCTGTATCCGTAGGAGAGTATCATCTGGGGTTGCCTTCGGGTTGTATTTTGGTTTTGAATTTTTATTATTATGTACCTAGTATGCTATGTAATATAATATCCATTTCTTTGTTAGACAATGAAGGATATTATTTTGTGTCGCAAAATAATGTTGTGAACATTAACTTGAATCAACAGTTGATTGGGTATGGTAAACTAAATAACGGTATTTACGTCCTGAACCAACATACAGTTTTCAATATACAACATACTAATAAAAGAAAATTTTCAGATATAAATGAAGCTTTTCTTTGGCATTGTAGACTTGGTCATATTAATGAAACAAGACTAAACAAGCTACATAAAGATCGATATTTAAATCCTTTTGAATATAAATCTTATGCGACTTGTCAGTCCTGTATCAAAGGTAAAATGACCAAAACCCCGTTTACTGGATACGGAGAAAGAGCTGAGGAACTCTTAAGCCTCATACATAGTGATGTATGCGGACCAATGTCTACACATGCTATAGGTGGTTTTTCATACTTCATTACTTTTACTGATGATTTCTCAAGATTCAGACAAGTGTTTTTGTTAAAGCATAAATCCGAAGCTTTCGAGAAATTCAAGGAGTATAAACTTGAAGTAGAAAAACAAACAGACTTGAGCATCAAGAAACTTCGATCGGATCGAGGTGGAGAGTATTTGAGTACAGAGTTTCAGACTTCTTAAAAGAAAATGGGATTCTCTCTCAGCTCACCCCCCTTACACACCACAGCACAATGGCGTGTAAGAACGGAGGAATCATACCCTATTAGATATGGTACGGTTCATGATGAGTGATGCTGAGTTACCGCTTTCCTTTTGGGGACATACATTGGAGACATCAATGTATATGTTAAACAGGGTTCCAACCAAGATCGTGTCTACCACTCCATATGAGATATGGTTTGGAAAGAGACCATCTCTTAAAAGAGTTAGGATATGAGGTTGTCCGGGTTTTGTCAAAAAGCAGAATCCAGACAAACTCGAGACACGATCGGTCATGTGTAAATTTGTGAGATATCCAAAACATTCATATGGATATCTATTCTATCATAAGGAGGAACAAAAGGTGTTTGTTTCTCAACATGCCACATTTTTGGAAAATGAAATTTTTACAAATAGTACTGATGATAATGCGGTAGAACTAGAAGAGGTTCTAGAGACACAAATTACTCATGACGAATTGGTTGAAACTGATGTTGCAGTAGAACTTCAGAGACCTCAGCCGCTCCGGAGATCTAGTAGAACTTCTCGCCCACATGAGAGATACTATGGGTTTCACATTGATGGTGATAGAGAAGATTGCATCAAGGATGATGATGACCATACTAGTTTTCAGCAAGCTATCACGAGTGGTGACTCGGTGAAGTGGCTGGATGCCATGAGATCCGAAATGGAGTCCATGTACACCAACAAAGTATGGACTTTGGACTTTGCAACTCCTGGGATAAAACCCGTATGGTGCAAATGAATCTTTAAGAGTAAGATTGGTGTAGATGGACAGGTAGAGACCTATAAAGCAAGGCTTGTAGCGAAAGGTTTTCGTCAAAAACCAGGATTGGACTACGATGAAACTTTCTCTCCATTAGCAATGCTTAAATCCATTCGGATCCTACTTGCTATTGCTTCTCACCACGACTATGAAATCTGGCAGATGGAAGTTAAAACTGCATTTCTAAATGGTAATTTAGAAGAATGCATTTATATGGATCAGCCAGAGGGCTTCATTGATAGTGGGAGCATCGGGAAGGCATATAGGTTGCTTAAATCCATTTATGGATTAAAGCAGGCCTCACGGAGCTGGAACATCTGTTTTGATGGTACAATCAAAGAGTTTGATTTTGTCAAAAATATAGATGAACCATTCATTTATAAGAAGATTGTCGGGAGTACTGTCACATTCTTCGTATTGTACGTGGATGACATTCTCTTGATAGGAAATGATATTCCTATGCTACAATCGGTCAAACTATTCTTATCGCAAAGGTTCTCCATGAAGAACCTGGTTGATGCCTCGTGCATTTTGGGAATAAGGATCTATAGAGATAGATCCAAAAAGTTTTGGGATTGTCCCAATCAAAGTACATTGACACCATCCTAAAAGGTTTAGTATGGAAGATTCCAAGCGTGGTGCCTTGCCCGCTTGTCATGGAATCACTCTCTCCAAGGACTTCTGTCTGAAGACTGATGAAGAGAGAGCTCGCATGAGAATTATACCCTACGCTTCAGCCGTAAGATCTATAATGTATGCCATGTTATGTACTTGCCCTGATGTAGCTTATGCACTAGCTGTAGTATGCAGGTATCAATCCAACCCAGGGAAGAAACATTGGATAGCAGTGAAGAACATTCTTAAGTACTTGCAAAGGACTAAAGAATTGTTCTTGTTGTATGGTAATGGGGATCTCTAAATGGAGGCCTTTACCGATCCCAGCTTCCAAAGTGATAAGGATGACGACAAATCTATCTCAGGGTTTGTATTTACCCTCAATGGAGGGGCAGTTAGTTGGAAAAGTTCCAAACAGGATACCATTGCAGACTCTACGATGGAAGCTGAGTATATTGCTGCAAATGATGCTGCCAAGGAAGTCGTCTGGATGAGGAAGTTCGTCGTGGAACTATGAGTAGTTCCAACCATTGTTGATCCAATACCATTGTAGGGTGTTTTTCGTCACCCCATTGAGATGTGAATACGTGCGCGCTGGTCTGGCGCATTACAGATTCGCCCTGCCTAGGGTAGGCTGGGGTTTATTGATTGCGGGGATCCAAATCTCCGGCAGCCGCGGACTAAGCTGCCGTTAATTACCCCTCGCCTTTGGAGCGAGAGAACCTTCGATTAACGGGTCAAACAGGTCATGCGAACTCAATGTGCAGTGTACGTGTGTTGTGTTTTGAAAGGGGTTTTGGATATGTCGGGGGGCCCCGCAGAGTTTTTACGGGGTCCCGCTACCCGGATAGCAGGCAGGGGGTCAAGGGGGCTAGCAGCCCCCTTGCGGAGTGCGGGACAGTGCCCTGTTAGAAATTTTTTCTAACGGGAACAGTGTGGTGAGGGGTGTGTGTGTGTGTGTGTGTGTGTGTATATATATATATATATATATAAAGGGAAAGGGCATCCAAAAGATGCGTGGGAAAAGGCGCCAGCGTTTTGAGCGCAAGGGCGCTAGCGCCTCACGTGCCAGGCACGTGGGCGCTCGGGCGCTAGCGCTTTGTGTGCTAGCGCTTTGAGTGCTAGGACGTTAGCGACTCACATGCCAGGCACGTGGATGCTTGGGCGCTAGCGCTTTGTGCGCTAGCACTTTGAGAGCAAGGGCGCTAGCGCTTTGGACGCTAGAGCCTCACGTGCCAGGAACGTGGGCGCTCGGGCGCTAGCGCTTTGAGCGCAAGGGCTCTAGCGCTTTGGGTGCTAGCGCTTTGAGTGCAAGGGCGCTAGCGCTTTGGGCCCAAGGGCGCTTGGGCGCAAAAAGGGAGTTGATCCTTTCACTGGGAGTTGTACCCCCAGAAAGAATATACTTGTTATTTTGTGTGTGTACGTGTGTGTGTGTGTGTGTGTGTGTATTTTGAGGAGTTAAACTCCTAAGGTATTTTTGGAGCTGATGAAGGGGCTTCTCCCTTGAGCCCTGGATCTTCCCGAAAGTGGGGTCTTTGGAGATGAGTCTCTTGCTTCCTCCTCTGTTGGCCGGATCTTGAAGAACAAGAGGGGTGAGATTTTAAAAATCTCTCCTTTTTAAGATCTGATGGAAGATCCAAGCTCCCCTTTGTGGGTTTCGTGGTGAAAAACTATTTAGTTTTGGGAAAGGAAGAGTAAAATTCTTGATTTAATTCAAAAGAAAAAAGAAGGTTTTGGAACCTTGAGGAAGGAGAAGATCACAGATCTTGATTTTTTCTAGAGAGAGAAAAAGTTGATGAGATATTTTCATTATCTTGGCCTTTATAGACTATACACTTTACATATAGCCCCTTGGGCTTTACAAAAATGACATTTTGTCCATCTCATAGCTCATGTGCCATTTCTTCTTGCACATAAGCCACCAGCTTTACAAAAATTTGGCTCTATGACCATTCATGCATAAAATTATTACATCAAAATTATTTATTACATGATTTTTTATTTCAGCATGGGGGAGGCCGGCCGCTTCATGTTCGGGCTCGACTCGGGCATGGGCCCACTTGACCTGGGCTTGGGCCCACTTGGCTTGGGGTTGACTTTGACTTGGTCAACCGGGGTGCAATTTTCGACCACAACAAAGTGCCCCCCATCAATAAATGCACACCACATATGTGGGTCGTGTGCATGAAATTGATGGATCTTCTTTCGCGTGGAGGCGACTTGCTTTGGTTCCCACTTTTTGGGATGCACTGCCCTTTTTATGACGTGGACGGTCGACGCTTAACGCGTCTCCTAGACAGAGTGTCTGTGATAGACGTTTCTCTAGCCCGGAGTGATTTGGTAGACGTGCCCCCGGCATGGAGTGTCGCTGGTCGACGTTTCCCCGAGGCGGAGTGTCTGTTGGTTGACGTGTCCCCGGCATGGAGTGTCTGCTTGACGTTTCCCCGATATGGAGTGTCGCTGTTGGACGTTTCCCCGGTATGGAGTGTCGCTGGTCGACGTTTCCCTGAGGCAGAGTGTCTGTAGTCGACGTGCCCCCGGCACGGAGTGTCTGCTCGACGTTTCCCCGAGGCGGAGTGTCGGCTGGTTGACGTGTCCCCGAGACGGAGTGTCTGTAGTCGACATGCCCCCGGCATGGAGTGTCTGCTTGACGTTTCCCCGAGGCGGAGTGTCGGCTGGTTGACGTGTCCCCGGCACGGAGTGTCTGCTTGACGTGTCCCCGGCACGGAGTGTCTGCTGGCTGACGTGTCCCCGGCACGGAGTGTCTGCTTGACGTTTCCCCAATAAGGAGTGTCGCTGTTGGACGTTTCCCCGGTACGGAGTGTCGCTGTTCGACGTTTCCCCGAGGCGGAGCGTCTGTAATCGATGTGCCCCCGGCACGGAGTGTCTGCTTGACGTTTCCTCGAGGCGGAGTGTCGGCTGGTTGACGTATCCCCGAGACGGAGTGTCTTCTTGACGTTTCCCCATTACGGAGTGTCGTTGTTGGACGTTTCTCCGATGCGGAGTGTTTGTGTTGGACGTTTCCCCGATGCGGAGTGTCGCTGGTTGACGTGTCCCCGAGACGGAGTGTCTGTTGTCGACGTGCCCCCGGCATGGAGTGTCTGTTGTTTGTCGCAGAGGTCGATGTTCGAATTGGTTGGTTTGATTTGTTTGATTTGAGTTGACATCAGCATCGCTACACTGGAATATGGTACCAGGAGCGAATCATCATCTGTCTTTGAAAGGATTTGGGGATTGTTTTTTTTTGTTTGGCGTCTGCATTGCTGCACTGGAATAATGCCAGGAGCAACTCATCATTTACCCCGGGAGGATTTGGGAATTGGTGGCTTAGGAGACAGGTTTAAATCCTTATCACCTAAGGCTTTTCAATTTTATGGGCCGTAAGGGTCCCATAAAAGCATTTTCTCCCTACGAGTCGTAAGGATCTCGTAGGTGTATTTTCTCCTTAGGAGTCGTGGGGACTCCTAAGTGTGTTTCTCCTTTGTGAGTCGTAAGGATCTCACGCGGGAATTTTCTCCTCATAAAGTCGAGAGGACTTTGTGAGTGCATTTTATCTCTTTTTCACGAGTTTGCGCCCTTTCGGGTTTTCACAAACTCGCCGGTAGTCCTGCTATTTTTACTCACGGAGCCCTTTCGAGTTTTCATCCATGCCTGTTTTGCTTGTGAACATACCGTTTTTTTTCGCTGGTAGGACTTTAAAAGTAGTCTAACCGGCAGGACTTGGAGAGATTGGGATCATTTTACGCCCGTGGATTGTATACGGTTTTGCAGGATGTATGATCCACACCGTAGGGCCGGAAAAATTTCGGGACTTTGTTGGCGTCTGCATCGCTGCACTGGAACATGGTACTAGGAGCGACTCATCATTCGCCGTTGGGGTATAGGATTTGGAATTTGGTTGGCGTCTGCATCGCTGCACTGGAATATGGTACCAGGAGTGACTCATTATTCGCCACTTAGGGATTTGGATTTTGGCCAGCGTCTGCATCGCTGCACTGGAATATGGTACCAGGAGCGACTCATCATTCGCCATTGCCTATTGGAAAGCGATGGCTTAGGAGACAGGTTTAGATCCCTATCACCTAAGGCTTTTCAATTTTATGGGCCGTAAGGGTCCCATAAAAGCATTTTCTCCCTATGAGTCGTAAGGATCCCACAGGTGTATTTTCTCCTTAGGAGTCATGAAGACCTCCAAGTGTGTTTTTTCTTTGTGAGTCGTAAGGATCTCACGCAGGGATTTTCTATTCACGTATCGTGAGAACACATGGGTGGGTCTTCCCAAATGGAATATAATTCCAAGGGCGGAGACCAGCCGCGTAACTGGTGGTTGCGGTGGGGTATGGGTATGCTGAGAATTATTTGAGCCCGTGGATTGTATACGGTAGTCAATTTGGGGGACCACCCGTAGGGCTGGAAGAATTTTGGGAAATTGGATTTTGGTTGGCGCCTGCATCGCTGCACTGGAATATGGTACCAGGAGCGACTTATCATTCGCCGTTTTTTTTAAATTTTTTATATTTACACATTTTTTTTGTTTATTTACATATTCTTACATTCCCAGTTTAACGACTTAGAGGTCGATTGTTCCCATTTTAACGACGTGGTGGTCGTTTATTCCCAGTTTAAAGACTTGGTGGTATGCCATTTCGAGTTTAACGACGTGGTGGTCAGTGGTTTGCTTATCCCAGCTCTTCGAACTTTGATCTTGGCGGGGCTGTGTTGATGACCGTAGCTCTGTGGCTTGCCGATACATCCGAGGATTGTGAGGTTTTTCCAAGCTTGTATTGGTCCTCTGCCCAATCTTTGAAAACAAAGCAATCTTCAATGGTATGACTCACCACCCTATGGTATGGGCAGTATACGGCATTGCCGGTCATATTCATCTCATGTAGCCTCTTAGGAATAGGCAATTGCAGACCGTTGTTCAAGGCTTCCTCGAATATATTGCGGACCTCATCTCTCCTGAAGGAGTACACCTTCTTCTTTCTCTCCATTAGAGTAGGTTCCCTTACTGATGCTGGTCCTTGAGGCCGATCAGTCTTTGGTTCTCCCTTTTCAGATAATGGCACATGTTTGAGAGGATTAGGTTCCCGAAAGGGTTCGGTCTCCATTTGTATGAAATCGGCGGTCGTAGCTTGACTGTTTGCTAACACGCCTTTAGACAGTTCTATCTCTCCCGTCTTGTATTGCCTTTCGACCCAATCTTTGAAGACGAAGCAGTCCTCAATGGCATGACCTATCACTTTGTGATAGGGGCAATATTTTGGGTCGTCGGTCATATTCGCTTCTTGCGGTCTCTTTGATTCTGGCAGTTGTAGACCATTTCTTAGGGCGTCCTTGAATATCTTGTGGACTTTGTCCCTTTTGAAGGAATAGAACTTATCCAGTTTCTCTTTCAAAGGCGATTCCCCTTCGGTGCATGTATCGGAGGGACTGGAGGCTGATCGCGGCCGTTTTTCGCGAAGGCGCTCCACTCTTAGGTTGAAGGGGGTATCAGTTGGCTGCCTCCGGGTATCAATCCCTGGCTCATGAACCAAAATTTGATTCTGCTGTAATTGCAATCGGGCGACTTGGGTCGCGAGATCTGCCGCGACGTTTTCTAATTCGTCGACCTTAGACTGTACCTTGACTAACTTCTCATCCCTGTCCTGAAGCTGCCTCTGAAGCCATCGGAATAATGCTTGTTCTGTAGTTCCGGTTATGACAACCGGGTCATCCTTATTGCCTGAGCTCAATTCCGCAGGAACCCCAGGCTCTTTTGGCTTATAGGCCTGAGCGAGCTCTTCATCATTTAGACCGAGTTGACGTTGGGTAGCGTCCACCATATCATCCTCCTGGCTGTGAAGCATAGGAGGGTTCGTTTCTTCATGTCCGACCATGTAGACAGTGTGGACCACATATCTAGCCGTCTCTTTATCTTTGGCGGGGTAACCCTGTTCCTTGAACCTCATGAAGTTCAGCCTAGCAGGAGCCCTAGCCCTTTTTTTGGCTCTATACCTAAGCCTTTTCTGCCTCAGCTTCTCAATTTTGAAGGCTTGGCGGGCATCCGTTATCCGGGAAGCTATTGTGAGTCGATTAGCGGGGAGCTTAGAGAGGGCACCCGATCGAGCAGTTGTTAGGGGCACCGCCGGAGCTTGCTCGAGACGCGTTGTAGCTTTGTTTGTGTTGATGGCCTTGCCCCCAGCTGGGGCCAACGAAAGTCGTTCAAACACTGACTTGCGCTTGGGTAGTGGTGCCCTCGAGATCACCACATTTGGCCTTTTGCCTTTCGAGGCCGGTTTGTCGGTTACCGGAGATTGAAGAGCAGGGACGACGTTAGCTGACACTAACAGAATAGAGCCAAATGGTAGTAGTGGCTCCTCCCATTGTCGCCTGAGATTGGCCGGGAGGACCGTCCTGGCGTCCATCTTCATCGTATAGGAGATGGGAGCCGTGCTGAGAGCTGAGCTCATCTTTGGTGACATCATTGAGAAGTGATTGCTTGAAAATCTGCATGAAAGGGCATTATTTTAGTATAAATATCGATATGTATATTGATTGAGTTCGCATGAATGATTAACCCGAAATATGGGAGGAGAGATAGGTCCCACCGGGCGTGCCAGAATCTGTAGGGTGTTTTTCGTCACCCCATTGAGATGGGAATACGCGCGTGCTGTTCAGGCGCATTACAGATTCCCCCTGCCTAGGGTAGGCTGGGGTTTATTGATTGCGGGGATCTAAATCTCCGGCAGCTGTGGACTAAGCTGCCGTTAATTACCCCTCGCCTTTGGAGCAAGAGAACCTCCGATTAATGGGTCAAACAGGTCATGCGAACTCAATATGCAGTATACGTGTGTTTTGTTTTGAAAGGGGTTTTGTATATGTCGGGGGGCCCCGCAAAGTTTTTACGGGGGTCCCGCTACCCGGATAGCAGGCTGGGGGTCAAGGGGGCCCCGTTAAATTTTTTTTCTAATGGGAACAATGTAGTGAGGTATGTATACGTATACGTATATGTATATATATACATATATACATATATATACATATATATATATATATATATATATATATATATATATATATATATATAAAGGGAAAGGGCATTCAAAGGATGCGTGGGAAAAGGCGCCAGCGCTTTGAGCGCAAGGGCGCCAGCGCCTCACGTGCTAGGTATGTTGGCGCTCGCGCTTTGAGCGCCAGCGCTTTACGTGCCAGGCAGGTGGGCGCTCGTGCGCTAGCGCTTTGAGCGCAAGGGCGCTAGCACTTTGGGCGCTAGCGCCTCACGTGCCAGGCACGTGGGCGCTCGGGCGCTAGCGCTTTGAGCGCAAGGGCGCTATTGCAAGGGCGCTAGCACCTAACGTGCCAGGCACGTGGGCGCTCAGGCGCTTGCGCTTTGGGCGCTAGCGTTTTGAGCGCAAGGGCGCTAGCTTTTTGGGCGCTTGGGCGCAAAAAGGGAGTTGATCCCTTCATTGGGAGTTGTACTCCCAGAAAGAATATACTTGTTATTTTGTGTGTGTATATATATATATATATTTTTAGGAGTTAAACTCCTAAGGTATTTTTGGAGCTGATGAAGGGGCTTCTCTCTTGAGCCCTGGATCTTCCCCAAAGTGGGGTCTTTGGAGATGGGTCTCCTGCTTCCTCCTCTGTTGGCTGGATCTTGAAGAACAAGAGGGGTGAGATTTTAAAAATCTCTCCTTTTTAAGATCTGATGGAAGATCCAAGCTCCCCTTTGTGGGTTTCGTGATGAAAAACTATTTAGTTTTGGAAAAGGAAGAGTAAAACTCTTGATTTAATTCAAAAGAAAAAAAGAAGGTTTTGGAACCTTGAGGAAGGAGAAGATCACAGATCTTGATTTTTTCTAGAGAGAGAAAAAGTTGTTGAGATATTTTCATTATCTTGGCCTTTATAGGCTATACACTTTACATATAGCCTTTGGGCTTTACAAAAATGTCATTTTAGCCATCCCATGGCTCATGTGCCATTTCTTCTTGCACATAAGCCATCGACTTTACAAAAATTTGGCTCTATGCCCATTCATGCATAAAATTATTACATCATAATTATTTATTACATGATTTTTTATTTCAGCATGTGGGAGGCCGGCCGCTTCATGTTCGGGCTCGACTCGGGCATGGGCCCACTTGACCTGGGCTTGGGCCCACTTGGCTTGGGGTTGACTTTGAATTGACTTGGTCAACCGGGGTGCAATTTACGACCCCAACAACTATTGTATTGTGATAATAATGGGGCTATGGCGTTGGCCAAAGAACCCAGGTCCTATCAGAAGTCCAGAAACATCCTGAGGCGATATCATTTGATCCGGGAGATAGTAGATCGCCACGAGATCGAGATTCGGAGAGTAGATACAATGAATAACACCGCGGATCCACTCACTAAGGCCCTTCCACAGCCGCAACATGAGCGTTGATTCGAGTGTTTTATTGTAGTTTAACCGCAATCAATAGCGGTGTCGCGCGTAGCTAGACCGAGATGAGTACGGGTCGTCCTCAGGGAAACGTGGAACCTTTTATTCTTACTTTAGACGTGTTGATTAGGAAGGGAGAATAAAGAATGGTGAAGATAGTTTCTAGATTTACGTTAAACAAGGATGCAAAATATAGATCTAGATTAACTACGGAGGTAAGTTTAATATTAAAAGGGGGCTTGTAGGGTTCATCGGGATTTAGTATTTATGGATGATTAATTAAAGATTACTCTTTTTATCCTTTAATAGATTTAAAACTAGAACGACAGTGATGCATGTAGATTAGGGTTTCTGGAGGGAAAAGGGTTCCCACTCTTAACCCCTATCTCGACATGGAACTCCGTTCATATCTAGCCTTCATCAAAACAATAGTTAATCTAATTTCTAATCGTGGTCGCGATTATCAATGAATTGATAGCGTGCCCAATTAGGATATTAACTATTCTTTTGATAGAGTTTATAAACTTTATAGGACTTAAAAAGAGTTTAAGGATCTTCATCATCTATTAACCTACCCTAATCCTATGAACCCTAACAAGCGAAGAATTACTCGCGCATGTTGGGAGAAGAAGAGATGGAGGAAGAAATCATATTAAAACTACAAAGAGATAGAATAAGAAAACAACTATCTTCATTAATCAACAAAAATCATTTACACTTTATTCCCTTAGAAAATGATTACAAAATGCTAGTTTGCTTCTCGATCTCTTCTAAAGAGGTAGATGAACAGTTGATGATCAGCCTGGATGCGTGAGCCTGTTGTGGACTTCGTAATCTCTTCAGCTTGATGATTTTTCCAAGAGGTTCTCGGTCCTTGTTTATAGTCCCAGAGCCAGAACTCTAGCTTTCTAATTTGGAAACCAGTGGTTAAGATCCTAATAGCAAAATCCCAACTCCCAACTCATCTGATACGCGGCGGAACCGCGGCCAATAGGTGAGTTTGGCCGCGGATCCGCGGCCTTGTAGTGGGATCTTTGGTTTGTTTTTCT
The DNA here is from genome assembly GCA_030015575.1 of Agapanthus africanus. NCBI lineage: Eukaryota > Viridiplantae > Streptophyta > Magnoliopsida > Asparagales > Amaryllidaceae > Agapanthus > Agapanthus africanus. The sequence continues at coordinate 74,535,500 of JASDDO010000028.1, forward strand.
GGGGCTTTATCTTGATGACAAGTGGTGATCTTTTCACATCTCTGGAAACTAAAAATCTTTTCTTCGTCACTGCCAGACTTGATTTCTTTAGTTTACTTTCTTAATTAGGCAGGTTTGTTTCGCCAACTTTGATTTCCTGGATTTCAGCCCTGCAAATTCTGCACAATATCTCAACAAATAATATTAGTTTGTTTTATGGAGATATTAACTTAACCATTAAGAATTGGTCAAAGGTATTTAATAAGGTAAGCATATTTAAATGAGCCAAATATTACATGGATATTATATGCTTACTTTTTCCTACCAAATGTTAATTATAATATATAAACACAAGAAAATAGTATTTTTACAGATAAACCATCATATGTATCATATATTATAATAAACACCTTTTATTATATAGAAATAGTAGGAAAAATATCATATTAAATGTGCTGTTTTATCAACTGAACAAATACCCCCAAACTTATCTTTGATCGTCCCGAGCAAACTAGTTTATTCAAGAGAAGCAGAAAAAGAAGAAGAACTAGGTAAGCATACTTTCGTAGGCAACATGATTGCACTGAGCACGTGCAACAAGCCGTTAAACCTCTAGGTGTCCTTAGTAGGAGGAGTGTTGTCTTCTGAGGGTTTTCAGTGGATTACACCCACAAAATCCTTATAATAAAAGAAAGATGGTGAAAGTTACATACAAAGATAAGAATTATAAAAGAAAGAACTTGAAAATAAGAGTTTTCAACTACACCCGTTTTTCAGTTGCTATGAGCCCTATCTTAATGGTCGTGAAAAAATGTTAGAAATCACATCATCCCTCAATAAAACATTGCCTTTAGTTTTCATTCCTACCTTTCTTCCAAACATTGATCATATACCCCTACGTGTGTGAACTGGACATCCCTACACTCGGAGAATTCAATTCAAGCAATCAAACTCTTGTCCATCTACCTTAGTACTTTTTAATAGATATTTAGATGGAACATGCTCACACATTTTTTCATGCGACCGTTAATACTTCTTGAGGTACCAATCGACCGATTACTCATGTGCTTGCAAATTAGGTGCTTTTCCTCGTCTTGCAACACCTAAGGCTTAGCAGCGGCTCCCAAACCATTTGGTTTAAGGCACTAGGTGATAAAGCACCCTCGCTATATTTTTTTATTGCTGCCTTGGCGATAACAAATCCAGTGTTCATTTTTCTACACCATTTTATCTTTTATTCTCCACTTTTATTTTCTTCATACTTTGGCTTTAGACAAGAGCATTTCAAGGTATCCTCTACTATCTCGAGTTTCAAGACGTGTGTAAGTGCATATAGTAGGGTATCAACATTTAAATGTTTGGCTTCCAGAATAGAAATTATTTTTCAGACTTATTTTTATTCTCAGATTAGTGATTTCTTTCATCTTACTAACCCTTGGGACAACAGCTCATAACTACTTATTACTAATTTCATTTAAGAAAACTTCTAACTTTCTTGTTTTTCTTAAACTATTCCTATCTTTCATATATAATTTTTCACTTTCTACTCTTTTATTATAAAAAAAAATTTGTGCTTATATATAGTATAATGCAAAGTAAGGCGTAAATAAGCACAAACCTCCCCCAAACCTGTTTGCAGCAGTGTTCTCACTGTTGTTTCTTTTAAATCTCAAAAACCTGTAGACTTGGGAGGAAAGGTTGTTAACGGGGGCAACAAAAATTGAAAGTGAAAATTCTCCCCCAAACTTGTTTTTGGCTCACAATTTTGAGGACAAATTTTATTTTCAAGAGCCAAATTATACCCCCCAAACTTGAGTTAAGCATTGAAAATCACAAGAGGGGGTCAATGTTATTGGTCAATGCCAAGCTTTGCAAAGACCAAAAGTCAACACCAACCATTCGAAGATTTTATCAGTGTAGTGTATCAGTTGGTGGAAGAACATGTTGTAGAGAGGCAGGAAGAAGTGGGGAAAAGATAAGTGGTGGGATAGAATGTGTTTGCATCTCGTTTTGGAGAGACGACACAGTGATTGTGATGGATTACTTGCATTCTCTTTATAGTCCAGAACAAGGGGTGGAGGTTCAATTTCTTTGTTTTGTAGATGATTCATCTCAACACCCGTGTTTGCTAAAAATGCGAGTTCATCAGCGAAGATTTCCTCAAAGCTTTCATCGATACCCCGAAGAATAATATCATCAGAAAAAATGGGGTGTTCGTCAGACTCTATAAAAAGTTCCTCATCAGCGTTAGGTGTTGACCCGGACAACTCGGTGGAAGAGTCCGTGTATGTATAATACATAGTTGGGTCAAACAACAACATATGAAAAGAGTCAGTATCATGAGGCTGATCAAATTCGCTGCTGTCGACATCCATTAATTCGACAGAACATGCTTGAGCAGTAGGTTCGGAGGGTATACTTCCCAACTTGTAAATGTTAAGCTCTATTGACATCTTCCCGAAGGATAGGGTCATAGAGCCGTTACGGCAGTTGATTACAGCGTTGGAAGTCGCAAGAAAAGGTCGACCTAAAATCACCGGAATTTGGTTTCGTGGGTTCGCTACAGGTTGTGTATCTATAACGATAAAGTCCATAGGAAATATAAATTCCTCGACTTTGATTAACACATCCTCTAGCTCACCCCTAGGTTGGGTGATAGATCGATTGGCCATCTGAAGAGTGCAATGCGCCGGTTTTAACTCTCCGATCCCTAATTGCTCATAAACAGAATATGGAAACAAGTTAACACTAGCACCTAAATCGAGTAGAGCACGATTGATATTTTTACCCCCAATAGAAATAGAAATTGTAGGACTTCCGGGGTCCTTTCGTTTCTTGGGTAGTTGTTGTGTAAAAGCAGTGCTCACATTATTCGCAAGGAAAACTTTTTTAGGTACTTGAATTTTTCTCTTCCTAGTGCACAAGTCCTTTAGGATTTTCGCATAAGACGGAACTTGTTGAAAAACATCTAGGAGAGGAATGTTTATGTTAACTTGCTTAAAAATTTCCACAATCTTCTCCATTTGTGGACTTGGTCTGTTGCCCCTTAACCTGTTTAGTGCTTTATCAATAAGGGTTGGGTCCAACATTGGAGAGGATTGTGGGGATGGAATGGATCCCAGAATTGGAGTGGGGGATCGTTTTAGATAGATTTGTAGAAGTGGGCAGAGGGTTCGAGCCTTAGGAAAAACGGAGAATAGGCTCGGATGAAGGTGGGAGACTGGACGAATTAGGAGAAGAAGTAGAAGCCGGGGTATCATTGGTATCACTAACATCATCAAATTGCTCACCCACTCGGTTATTCAGCATTTTTCCCGATCTCAACGTAGTAACGGCACCCACGTTATGATTTTGTGAGTGGCCAGGAGTCGGTAGGGGTTGAGATGGGAGTTTCCTTTTCTCTCTCGCACTCATTGCGGCGTTCAACTGTGCAATTTGGTTTTTTATTGATTTAATACTCTCACCGTGGGAGGCGGTGTCTTTCTTTATGGTATCAATAGAAGACCTCATATCAGCCGACATTTGAATGGAATGTTTCATAAATAAATCCAAAGTTTGTGCGAGTGAAGAGTTATCAGTACCGGCCAACTGCGGTGCAGAAGTGTTGGCCGGATTTTGAAAATTTTGTGACTGAAAGGGGTGCTGACTTTATGGTTGTGGTTGCTGTTGCTGTGGAGGAGGACTTTGATAGTTGCTTTGGAACTGGTTTTGATTTTGGGGTTGGTTTTGGTTCCAAGCAAAATTAGGATGATTCCTCCATCCTTAATTATACGTGGAAGAATAAGGATCGTTTCTAGGTCGCTGCTGAAAAGCAGCATTAGTTTTCTCGTGACCTTGAAACAGTGCATTCATAGGACATTCTTCCGTCAAGTGTGAAGGATCTGAACAGCAACCAACACAGTCTTGGGTAGCATGACCTGATTTAGGGAGACTGATGAGAATTTGTTCTCAATAGCGTCGAGTTTCTTCTGCATCGCTGCCATTTCGATTTTTACTGCGATGGAAACGTCAAGCTGATGAATACCTCCCCTAGATGAAAGTGGTCTTACGCTTTCCCACCGCAAAGTGTTTTCAGCGAGATCTTCTAGATATTTCCAAGCTTCACCATCATCTTTAGACATGAAATTGCATCGACAATTTGTTTCAAGCATCTGCTTTGTCGCTGGATTAATTCCCTCATATATAATTCGGCACAAATCCCATCTATTTATTCCATGATGAGGACATTGGACAAGCAGATTCTTGAAACGTTCAAAGCCCTTCCAAAATGGTTCATTGGGAAGCTGGGTAAACTGATTGATCTCGCTCCTAACACGGGCGGTCTTATGGTTTGGGTAAAACTTCTTAAGAAATGCTATTACGAATTCATCCCAATTAGTGATAGAGTGTGCGGCAATATTATAAAGCCATTTTTCTGCCAAGTCGCACAAAGTGAATGGGAGAAGACGCAAGCGCATAGCATCCATAGTCAGTTGTGAAGTACCCATCATTGCGCATACGTTTTCGAATTTAGTGATGAAAACGTACGCGTCTTCAGACTCAAGCCCATGAAATTTGGGCAACAGATTGATGTAGTGGGGTTTAATTTCAAAATTATCCCCGTTGGCTGGTGGAATAGATAAACAAGTAGGAAGTGGACCACGGATAGGATAGCATCTCTCTTGGAGAGAGATGTGCGGTAGATTCTGCTCACCTACGGGCGGTGGCAGCGTGGTGTTATAATTTGATGGAGTACCATCCATCTCGGTCGATGTGGTGGATGAAGAAATACCGACCTCGGAGTCGATAGCAGGAACGCGGACAAGACGGGCACTGGAATCCCGTGTCCAGCCGAGCATGCACTAAGCGGGTTTAGCGCAAGTGGAAGCATGTGTACTTTTAAAAATGGTCTGTTTTGAAAAGTGTGTCGGAATTAGACAAATCACACAAAAATGCACAAACAACCCTAGAACTAAAGTTACCTATGTCAAGTCTCTAGACCGCTCCTAGACTTCCAAAGGACAAGCCGTAGGATCAATCCTCTACCACCTCTTTACTACTCTTGTGGCCAGGTAAGTGCCAGGTAAGTGGGAGGTATCCACTATACGAATCACCGAAAATAGCGGGCCTAATTAAATAACCACTTCCCTTAGACACACTTGCTTAGGCACCACAAAAGTAATGCGGATAAGCGATAAATTACCCACGACCTTCCTCTGTCCTTATTGAGCGCGACAGTCCTTAGAGTCTTGTCTAGATATTTTTTAAATTAATATAGGGTTGATGCAGATGCTCGGTTTGTGATTTGTGGGGCTTAGGAAGGGTGATAAAATCCCCACCTAATCTGAATTTTGGTCTTGCCCCATAAAAATCCGTATTAAAAGATGAATTAACAAACCAATTACAAAACTTTGCAAAACGATTTTTAAGCGGCGATATTTTGCAAAGAATCCTGTAGAAAAGATATTTTATTGGATTTCAGAAGAGAGAGAAAGATGTAAAGAAGATACCAGAGAAATTGGAAACCCTAAATCCCTCAATCCTGCCGCGCTTCCGCCGCGAATGTGGCTTATTTGCCGCGGTTCCGCCGCAAGGAAGAGAGATCGGTTTGAGAATTTTGCTACGTGGCCTCCTGTACTCCTCTGGATCTTGACGAATGTCTCTAGCTCTCTATTTCCTCAATTCTGTGACACCAGATTCCCTCGCAAAAATCGCACACTAATCGTTAAATATGCAAGATGCAGTTTGTTTTGTTTTATGATATAGATCGAATAAGAATTCAACACAAATAGCAAGAAAAATAAATTACGCACGTATCCCCGACAACGGCGCCATTTGATTCGAGTGTTTTATTGTAGTTTAACCGCAATCAATAACGGTGTCGCGCGTAGCTAGACCGAGATGAGTACGGGTCGTCCTTAGGGAAACGTGGAACCTTTTATTCTTACTTTAGACGTGTTGATTAGGAAGAGAGAATAAAGAATGGTGAAGATAGTTTCTAGATCTACGTTAAACAAGGATGCAAAATATTGATCTAGATTAACTACGGAGGTAAGTTTAATATTAAAAGGGAGCTTGTAGGGTTCATCGGGATTTAGTAGTTATTGATGATTAATTAAAGATTACTCTTTTTATCTTTTAATAGATTTAAAACTAGAACGACAGTGATGCATGCAGATTAGGGTTTGTGGAGGGAAAAGGGTTCCCACTCTCGACATGGAACTCCGTTCATATCTAGCCTTTATCAAAACAATAGTTAATCTAATCTCTAATCGTGGTCACGATTATCAATGAATTGATAGCGCGCCCAATTAGGATGTTAACTATTCTTTTGATAGAGTTTATAAACTTTATAGGACTTAAAAAGAGTTTAAGGATCTTCTTCATTCATTAACCTACCCTAAACCCATGAACCCTAACAAGCGAAGAATTACTCGCGCATGTTGGGAGAAGAAGAGATGGAGGAAGAAATCATATTAAAACTACAAAGAGATAGAATAAGAAAACAACTATCTTTATTAATCAACAAAAATCATTTACACTTTGTTCCCTTAGAAAATGATTATAAAATGCTAGTTTGCTTCTCGATCTCTTCTAACGAGGTAGATGAACAGTTGATGATCAGCCTGGATGCGTGAGACTGTCGTGGACTTCGTGATTTCTTCAGCTTGATGATTTTTCCAAGAGGCTCTCGGTCCTTATTTATAGTCCTAGAGCCAGAACCCTAGCTTCCTAATTTGGAAACCAGTGGTTAAGATCCTAACAGAAAAATCCCAACTCCTAACTCGTCTGATACGCGGCGGAACCGCGGCCAATAGGTGGGTTTGGCCGCGGATCCGTGGCCTTGTAGTGGGATCTTTGGTTTGTTTTTCTGGGGCTTTATCTTGATGACACGTGGTCATCTTTTCACATCTCTGGAAACTGAAAATCTTTTCTTCGTCACTGCCAGACTTGATTTCTTTAGTTTACTTTCTTAATTAGGCAGGTTTGTTTCGCCAACTTTGATTTCCTTGATTTCAGCCCTGCAAATTCTGCACAATATCTGAACAAATAATATTAGTTTGTTTTATGGAGATATTAACTTAACCATTAAGAATTGGTCAAAGGTATTTAATAAGCTAAGCATATTTAAATGGGCCAAATATTACATATGCTTACTTTTTCCTACCAAATGTTAATTATAATATATAAACACATGAAAATAGTATTTTTACAGATAAACCATCATATGTATCATATATTATAATAAACACCTTTAATTATATAGAAATAGTAAGAAATATGTCATATTAAATGTGCAGTTTTATCAACTGAACAAATACCCCCAAACTTATTTTTGATCGTCCCGAGCAAACTAGTTTATTCAAGAGAAGGAGAAAAAGAAGAAGAACTAGGTAAGCACACTTTCGTAGGCAACATGATTGCACTGAGCACGACAAGCCGTTAAACCTCTAGGTGTCCCTAGTAGGAGGAGTGTTGTCTCCTGAGGGTTTTCAGTGGATTACACCCATAAAATCCTTATAATAAAAGAAAGATGGTGAAAGTTACATACAAAGATAAGAATTATAAAAGAAAGAACTTGAAAATAAGAGTTTTCAACTACACCAGTTTTTCAGTTGCTATGAGCCCTATTTTAATGTTCATGAAAAAATGTTAGAAATCACATCATCCCTCAATAAAACATCGCCTTTAGTTTTCATTCCTACCTTTCTTCCAAACATTGATCATATACCCCTACGTGTGTGAACTGGACATCCCTACACTCGGAGAATTCAATTCAAGCAATCAAACTCTTGTCCATCTACCTTAGTACTTTTTAATAGATGTTTAGATGGAACACGCTCACACATTTTTTCATGCGACCGTTAATACTTCTTGAGGTACTAACCGACCGATTACTCATATGCTTGGAAATTAGGTGCTTTTCCTCATAGAGTCTTGTGTGTCCTCCTACTGTACTTTGATCTCCACCCTACCACGGCTCTACTGAGTCGTGCAAACAGGTGGATTTTGGGTACAGTCTCGAGGCACATGGAGGCAATTAGCGATAGGAGGGGTTTCGTCTCTCCCGGTATTGGGGGTTGATGTTGTGCAATGCTCGATTGGCTATAACAGGAAGTCCCTGGCCAGGGCTGCTGAAATTTACTGATAAGTGTTATCAGTAGTTTCTCGATCTGTCATGAGCTATACACCGGCATGACTTATTGAGTTATTGGGGTCGACGATGCCATCCCTAGACTCGATATGCAGCATATCTGACGAAGAGACCGGACTGTACGGTAAGTGTTGCCAGTTGGCTCGACGGGAGTTTTGACAGCTTCGCTTGTTTTCTTCTGATCGCTCAATACCCGGGTGGCCGTTACGTTTAGCTGACCGCTTGCGGCTTGTGGGTGTTTGATATGATCATCACCTACTTCTGGCTTATTGACAAGTCTTAGAGTCCCACACAGGAGTTTCCTAGCTCAGGCGAAACGATATGGTGTGCATATGAGATATGCACGGGGACCCAATAAAATGCGAGTATGTGATACCGTATATCGGGCGTTTTACTATTGGTCGGGTCGTATGTGATATGACCGGTTTGTTAAATCAAGTGTTGATTTAACATTGAATTTATAGCTCACTTTGTTAAACCCTTTTCTTTGTTGTATGCATGCATGTATGCATATATTTATGTTGATGCACATGATGATGTGCATGCACACATACATGCATACATTCTTGTGTATCATGTTTGTTGATACACAAATGGTGGCAATGCAAGACTCACATGATAGTAATTATCTATATATTTATTTATGAGTTAAAACAAATAGAATTAATTCATGGTTGAGAATTATTCTTGATTCTACACTTCACCTCACTTAAACCATGAGTTAATTTTATATGGATGATATTACTCCAAAATAAATATCTAGATAATTTTTAACCCATGGTTAATTATGAGAATGATTTAATATATATATTATTATTCATTCTCATTTTCTTTTATGCTTATCACAACTTTGAGCTCTTGAGTTTGCCATCATCTTCTTCCTCATTTCTCTTACTCTCTTGAAATCTCTAGTGAGTGAGGTAGTGATAAAGATAGGGTTTTGAAGTGATAATACAAACCACATCATCATTCTACACTAGTCTAGCCAATTATTTTAGAGTGTTAGCTTCATCTTTATCCTTGATCAAGTGGAGCTAGGAGTATGGGCAAAAGGACTTCGGGTGGATTATCGTGGACTAGGAAGGCCTCTAGCGATCCGTTTCAAACTCTCAAAGGTCCAAGGAGTCACCAAGGGAAGTCTACAAAGTTTGTAATTTCTTCACTTTATGATAAATAGTTTGTAGTATGTGACACTATTATTGTTACCCTAAATATTCTAGTTAAAATTTATGGTGAGTTTGCTTAGCACCTCCCTAAAATTTTAAAGTGGCATGTGTGATGCTTCCAAACCCTATATTAGATGCTAAGGAAACCCAACACCAGGTACGCCGCCGACTCACTTACGAAGCCCTTCACCGAGGAGTTGCTCGCCGTACACGTCTCGTCTAGGAACAAGCCTCCCAAGGTGGCCCTCTTCGACGGGAAATCTGACCCAAAGGTTTATCTGGATGCATTTACGGCGGGTATGAACTTCCAGGATAACTCCGACACTGCCCAATGCCGAGCATTTCACGCCACCCTCATCCGGGCTGGACGGGACTGGTTCCGAGGATTCACGCCACGCTCTATCTCTATTTTTGATGAGCTGGCCGCACAGTTCCTCGGCCACTTCGTCGGAAACAGACGACAGAAGCAAACTGTCGATTACCTCTTCACCATAAAGAGCGGGGACAAGGAATCCTTTAAAGGATACGTCACTCACTTCTACAATGCCCTTCTCGAAGTTCCCAAGCACCGGGACGAAACTGTCATCACTGCCCTAAGGTCGGGTCTTAGGCACAAAAAGTGGCTCTTCTCTTTTGCATTAGCGCAACCTAAGACCATGACTGAGGTAAAAGCTTGGACCTAGCGAGAGATCCAACTCGAGTCTGAGGTGAATGCCAACATGCCCCGGGGTGACCAAGCCGACTAAAAGAAGAGGGGCAGAGAAGAGAAGAAGAAGGCCGGCCGGCCAAAACCGTACTCCACAAAGTTCCAGAAGTATACTCCTTTCAATATCTCCCAGACTGAGCTGTTAGAGGAGGCGGAGGGCGAGAAATTCTTCAAGCTCCCGCCGGTCACCCATAGAGCGGTTAAATGTATCCGTGGCCTGTACTGTGCCTTCCATAGGTCGCAGGGCCACTCGACCCGGAACTGTAAACAACTCCGCGATTACATCAAGGAGTTGATCCGCTCTGGCCACCTGGCGAAGTACCTGCGGGATAAGCGACAGGTGGACAGGGTGCATGAGAACCAGATCCCTCCCGGCGAATTAACGATCGGCTAAATCATGGTCATTTCCTTGGGGCCTGCCCGTGGAGACGGCGAGACTCATCTCCTCCTACCCGTCGAGGAAACAAGCGACCCGCCTAAGAATAAGTGCTGAGCCCATCATCTTCACTGATGAGGACCTCTACGGTATATTCGTGCCTCACAACGACCTTATCGTGATTACGGCACGTGTCCACCGTTACATGGTCCAGAGGATACCGGTAGATTCTGGGAGCTCGACAGATATTCTCTTCTATGACTGCTTCCAGCGTATGGGGCTCGGGCCGTCCGACCTATGGCCAACCTCCCATGTCCTATCGGGGTTTACCAACTACTCCATCATGGCCGAGGGGGTGGTCACCCTCCTCCTCAACATTGGGGAAGCTGGCCATACAAGGACCGTACCGGTGGAATTCATCGTCGCTAGGATTCTATCATCCTACAACATCCTCCTGGGACGCCCGACGTTAAACTCCCTCCGGGCTCAGATCTTGACCTCCCACATCGCGATCAAATTTCCATCAGATCAAGGGGGATAGACCGGGCCTACGGGAACCAGCGAATCGCCAAGATTTGCTTCACCACGACATCAACCACCGGGGAACATAGCGATGACCTTGAAGAGGCAAATGTTTTCCATGGGTCCTTAGACACCCACGATGAACAGAAAGAAATCCGAGGAGCCATGGTGGAAGCGCTAACAGAAATTCCCCTCGTCGAGGGGAATGAGGGACGATCCGTCCAGATTGGATCCCTTTTGACAGGAACCCAGCGTGAAGACATGATCCAATTTCTCCGAGGGAACTCGGACGTGTTCGCCTGGGCGCCTGCTGACATGCCCGGGATTGACCCCAAAGTAATCTCGCACAAGCTCGGGGTCGACCCTAAGGCCCGACCCGTCAGACAAAAGAAGTGTAGTTTCACGCCGATCAAGCAAAAGGCGATCGAGGACGAGGTCGATATTTTGCTCGCAGCCAACTTCATTCGAAACGTCGACTACTCGGACTGGCTGGCGAATGTAGTCATGGTTAAAAAGGCGAGCGGGAAGTGGCACATGTGTGTCGACTTCACAGACCTGAACAAGGCCTGCCCGAAAGACAATAAAATGTTCAAACTGCAGATCGGAAAGAACATAGAGGTTTACGTCAACGACATGCTCATGAAATCAACCTCATCGGACGAGCACACCAAAGATCTCGGCAAGACGTTCGACATCTTCCGCAAATACAAAATGAAGCTGAATCCAGCCAAGTACGCGTTCGGAGTTACTAGCGGGAAATTCCTCAGGTTCATGGTTACCCATCGAGGAATCGAAGCTAACTCGGAAAAGATCAGCGCCATTCTCAACATGGCCACACTCAAGAGCAATGTTGAGATTATGCGACTCATGGGGTGAGTGGCCGCTCTGAGTCGCTTCATGTCGAGGTCTGGAGAAAAGTGCCTCCCATTCTTCAAAGCCCTGAAAAAGATCCCAAAGTTCGAATGGTCGGAAGAATATCAAAATGCTTTCGAGCAGCTCAAAGCACACCTGGAAACTTCCCCGCTGCTCATTCGACCAATCGAAGGAGACGAGCTGTCATTGTACCTTGCAGTTTCCGGTCATGCTGCTGGCTCGGTGCTCGTCCGAGAAGTCGAAAGAGTACAGAAGCCGGTCTATTACGTGAGCTATGTCTTCAAAGACGCGGAAACAATGTACCCGGCCATAGAAAAGATAGTCTTATCTATTTTCGTCATCTCAAGAAAAATCCGTGACTACTTCCAGGCGCACACCATCTTTGTCCTCACCGAGCATCCTATAGGGACAATTCTCGCCTCCTCTGAGTCATCAGGTCGTCTAGAAAAATGGAGGTGGGAATTATCCCAATTTGACATCAAATACCACCCCGGCAAGCCATCAAAGCTCAGGTCCTAGCTGACTTTGTGGTCGAATGTACTATTCCTACTAAAGAAGAAATAGAAATACGGGACGGCGGACCCCGATCCTCGATCGAGGAAGTACCCAACTCTATCCCTGATTGGGTTCTCTATGTCAATGGGTCCTCTACCGAGGAAGGGAGCGGGGCTGGCCTTATTATTCGAGGCCCGAACGAGGCAGAGATGGAGTACTATTTGAATCTCGGATTCAGAGCGTCGAACAACGCCATGGAATACGAGGACTTGCTGGCTAGGTTATGAATCGCTTCCGGGGTAAGGCTGAAGACGATCCGGATTCGCAGCGACCCCGCCCTAGTCGTCGGCCAAGTGACTGGGTGCTTCGAGGCCTGAGAACCACTCATGGTGAAGTACTTGGCCAAGGTGAAAAGACTACAAAAAGGTTTTGACGAATTCCAAGTGGAACAGATACCCCGGCACATGAACGCCCAAGCCAACGCCCTGAGCAAACTTGCCTCTTCCTATACTGCCAATAACAAGAGGAATATCCTCTTCGATGTCTTACCACGGCCTAGCGTGGAAGACAGAGAGGTGACTCTCTATGTATACACTGCTCAAGAAGATGGCCAGGATTGGAGGAAGCCTCTCATGGAGTTCCTGAAGGATGGCATACTTCCGGAAGACCAAAGGGAAGCGCGCCGCCTTCGAGCCAAAGCCCGCCACTTCATCCAGAGTAATGGGAACCTTTACAAAAAGTCATACACACAGCCTCTGCTCCAGTACATCGACCCTCACGAAGCCGACTACGTCCTGCATGAGATACATGAAGGGGTTGGAGGAGCGCATCAAGGGGCCCGTACCTTCATCCAGAAGACGCTGCTCCAAGGATATTATTGGCCAACGATACACCTAGAAGCTTAGAAGCTCGTCAGAAGATACAAAGGCTGCCAACTCCATGGCAGCATACCCCGTCTTCCGGCGACCGGGCTAATGGCCCTCACCTTCCCCTAGCCGTTTGCCCAGTGGGGAATGGACATGGTGGGCCAACTCCCCATTGGTATGGGCGAGCACAAGTACATCCTCATCGCGGTAGACTATTTCATGAAGTGGATTGAGGCCGTCCCCATCAGAAAACCGGATGCTTCCACTATCATAAAGTTCCTGCAGAATAACGTAATCTCTCGATTCAGGATCCCAAGATGAATCATTACCGACTACGGGATGAATTTCGGAAACGACAAAGTCAATAGTTCAGCAAAGAATACTGATTAGTCGAAAATATTGTATTTTTAACACGGCAATTTCCCTATCATTTGCATTCATTTAGAAGTGTTCGGCATTCATATTTCACATATTAGCAAAACAGTCGTCAAATATCAGATTGCATGTGTTAGACTCTAAAACCGGCACTATAAAGGAAATTGACTGTATTTCATGGCATCACATCATCCCTATATTGCGCAACACTTATTTTGAGATCTGTGCAGGAAAATCCAGAAGAAAGGCCAAAATTTATACGGTACCGATCAAACATTACGCCAACTCAATGATTTCAGTTCTGGTATCAATCCAAAGGGACAAATAAAATTCAACATATCAGATAAAGCCCCAAATAGCATCCCAAGACCACACCAGAAGAACCAAGCCACAAGGAGCCTACTTGGCCGCGGAACCGCGGCCTAAGCCGCTTTGTGCCGCGGTTCCGCGGGCCGTCTTGCCACATCAGCCCTAAATTTTTGGTGCACAATGCTTCTCTCAGGGCCCACACTTCAGCAAGACATGTCAAATTCCAGAAGACTCCAGAGACTTCTGCCAGATCAGCAAGTTTTGGAATCAACACTAAACTAGCCTATTATTCTAGAAACTTCTCCCTAAACCCTAGCTTAAACCCTAAGCTAAAGCCTAACAAACTCCTTCTAGAAGCCTCAACAAACTTTTGGAGGGAATTGTAATTTCAAACCTAGACCTAGGGTTTCAGAGATCTATAAATAAGACCCTAGGCTCACTTGTGGATCATCTCTTATCATGGAAAAATCCCTCCATTAGTACCCAATAGATCCATTCACTCTCTTTCTTCATCTTCTTCTTCCACAAGTCTAGTGAGAAGGCTTGTGTGAAACCCTAACCCTAATTCCAATCAAAAGCCAAGATCCCGAGTACCCATCAAGCAAGAAGCCTTGCAACCTTTTATGAGCCGAGTCGATCTTCAACAGAGCAAGTGGTCCTAGCCGATCCGCGACTCACGGAGCCGAGCGACGCCAATTTGACAATTTAGTTCTTCCTCTTGTAGTTCTTAAGCGACTGTAATCAAATTGTTGATATAAATAAAAGGTGATATTCTTTTATCTTGTTTTCTTTAAATTCTTGCATCATGATATCTTTTCAATTCTTGAATGCTTTCTGTGTGATGATGTTTGAGTAATACTCCGCTCGTCGAGGAGTCGAGACGATCAATAGAATGATGATGTAATATATCTTAAATCGATTCTTGAGTCCTACGAGTTTTGTAAACCCTAGCAAGTTCAAGAATCGACGACCCAATACGTTGCGATGCTTTCTTGATTGATATCGCTTGAGATTGGGGAGTTACGATCGTTTCTTGAAATTGCTAGAGGCTAGAATGTGAATGATATCTACGAAAGAACAAGGGTTAAATGATGAAACCCTAGTTTCATCGAGAAAACCCTAACTCTCGTCGATCATCATCGATCTAGTATCAATCCTTCGAAGGACAAGAACACGAAATCTTGAGATTACATCACGTCTATAGATCCGATCGATTCCTACGAGCCTCATTTAGATTCTTGACATTTGGTTGGAAATATCATCGAAACCCGATTCTTGATTTGTTTATCAGTTTCTTGATTCTTGATTAAACTCGTGACACCTGAATCAATCGATAAATTCTTGAATCATGTTTTCTTTTCTTTTCGATTAACTTTTCAATTCAAACAAATTAAACATAGAAACGAATCGCACAATCCCTGTGGACGATCCGCACTCGCTTACGATCTACAACCGACACCGTAATTGATTGCGGTCAAATATAATTCTTTGATTGTGAATTTTATTCAATTTACCGACACATAGAAACTTATTCGCTTTATTCGATTTACACAAACAAGAAAAGATTACAATCAAATGAAACCATTATCAGGGATCATTTGATTCGATACTTTTACAAACACAATCGAGAAAATCATTAAATCAAATGGCGCCGTTGCCGGGGATTACGCGCTAATTCGTTTCATATTATAGTTTGAATTGAAAGATTTATTCCATTGTGATTTTTGAGATCAAAATTCGTGCAAACCCTAAACGATTTGTTGTGGTTCATTGCAAGGAAATCTGGAGCTGTTTGGCAATTGAAGAAATTTTTTGGAAAATACCAGAGAGTTGAGGGAGTCTACAGAAGCTCCCTGGAAAATTTTGGTGGAGTGATCTCATCAAGAGACCGCGGAAGCGCGGCAGTAGCCAGCATTTGCGGCGGAACCGCGGCAGACTTGAGGGATCTCTGTGAAAATTTTCTCTCAGGTGATTTCGTACCTTCTCCTCTCTCCTCTTTTTAGCTCCAACTAACAATTTTCTGCAGGTTTCTTTGCAAATAATCGCAGCTCGCAAATAGCAAAAGTAAATTTGTGCGTGATTTTGTTTCTTGGTTGTTTGCATTCTAAATACGGATATTAAGGGGCACGGCCAAATCCAAATTAGGTGGGGATTTCATTACCCTTCCTAGGCCCCGAAAACCATAAAACTTGCATCCGCATTGACCCACATTAACTAAAAAATATCTAGAGATGACTCTAAGGACCGTCGTGCTCAATTAGGACAAGAGAAGGCCGTGGGTAATTCATTACTTATCCGCGTTTTCTTGTGGTGTCTAAGGCGAGTGTGTCTAAGGCTAGTGGTTTTTAATTAGGCCCACTACTTACGTATTGGAGTACCTTCCCACTTACCTGGCACTTATCCGGCCACAGGAGGACAAAGAGGCAGTGGAGGATTCTATCCTGCGACTTGTCTTTTGGCAGTTAGGAGCGGTCTAGAGCCGGACCTAGGTGACCACTAGATTCTAGGGTTGTGTGCTGCATTTGTTGTGTCGCATCATTTTTTCAAAAATCCGTCCCTTTTTCAAAGTAAACACCGCATTCATTCATACCCCTAATTATAAGTCAACGCTGCCACTTGTACTAACCCTTTTTAGTACAAGATAGGCTGGACACGGGATTCTAGTGCCCGTTTAGTCCGCGTACCCTTTATCGACTCCGAAGTCGATATTTCTCCATTTACCTTTCCTTTACCCACTACCATACCCACACCCACACCGATGGATCCGAATCCATCAAACTTCTTTAACCCTAATCTGCCGCCGTCCGTTGGTGCGCAGAATCCACCCCGCATCTCTCTCCAGGAGAGGTGCTACCCCATTCGAGGTCCTCTTTCGACATGCTTATACACACCACCAGCCAGTAGGGATAACTTTGAGATTAAGCCCCAGTACATCAACCTTTTACCCAAATTCCACGGACTCGAGACTGAAGACGCTTACGTTTTCATTACCAAATTTGAAAACGTATGCGCAATGATGGGTACGTCACAACTTTTAGTGGATGCGATGCGTCTACGACTTCTTCCATTTACATTGTGCGATATAGCCGAGAAGTGACTATATAACACTACCGCACACTCTATTACGAATTGGGAAGAATTCGTCGCGGCATTCCTTAAGAAATTTTACCCAATACAAAAGACAGCTCGAATCCGTAGCGAACTGAATCAATTTGCCCAGCTCCCTACTGAACCATTTTCTAAATGCTTTGAACGTTTCAAGGATCTATTGGTTCAGTGTCCTCATCACGGCATCCCAAGATGGGAGCTTTGCCGAATCATTTATGAGGGCATTAACCCAAACACTAAACAGAGCCTTGAAAACATGTGTCAAGGTACTTTTATGACCAAAGATGATGGGAAAGCTTGGAAGTATTTAGAAGAGTTCGCTGAAAAATCACTACAGTGGGAGAGTGGAACCCAACCATTGAATAGGGGTGGCGTACACCAAATAGATGTGTCTATAGGTGTTCGAGCTGAAATGGCAGCAATGCAAAAGAAGCTCGACGCTATGGAACACAAATTTGCAGCAGCCTCTATAAACCCAGTGTCGCTCCCCAAAACTGTTTGTGGGTGCTGTTCTGATCCGTCTCATTTAACGGAAGAATGTCCATTAAAATCTGCGTTTCAAGGTCACGAGCATTCTAATGCCGCATTTCAAAGACCTCGAAACGATCCATATTCTTCCACGTACAATCAGGGTTGGAGGAATCACCCGAATTTTGCTTGGAACCAAAACCAATCTCAAAACACGGTTCCAAACACGAATCAATTTCAAAGGGCTCTTCCTCCACCACAACAGCAACCCCTTCAACTCACTCAGCATCCCTATCAGTCACAAAACTTCCAAAATCAGGTCAACACTCCTGCACAGTCTAATCCTATGACCTGTTCTGACGAGTTCTCCCAATTCACTCAAACCATGAAATCACTTTTGTCAAATTTCATAGAGGTTTCGACTGAGATTAGATCTTCCGTCGGTGAGATAAAGAAAAACTCAGCGTCCCAAGCTAAGAGTATCAGAACGATGGAAGCTGAAATCGCACGACTTAAAGCCGAAATGAGTGCGAGAGAAAAAAGGAAACTTCCCTCTCAACCCCTACAGAATCCTGGGCATTACAATGTATATGCCGTCACAACATTGAGATCGGGAAGAGTGCTGAACAATCATGTCGGGGAAGGAATTTATGATACTGAAAATCAAATCAACACCCCGGCTGAGACCTTTCTACACACACATACTTCTCCTTCTGATCCTTCTTCTTCTACCACACCACCTTCTCGCGAGCCTATTCTCCATTTCCTACTAGGCTCGACACCTCAGTATAGCCCTTCTAGTTCTCCACAGATGGTCCCCACACCTCTTTTGGGACCGCATCTACCCCCCTCTTCCTTCTCCTATGATGGACCCTGCGCTTATTGCGAAAGCTCCTTACCCGAATCGGTTAAGGGGTAATAGAACGAGTCCTCATATGGAGAAAATTATAGAAATGTTCAAACAGGTTAACATCAATATCCCTCTCCTAGATGCAATTCAGCAAGTCCCCGCTTATGCGAAAATTCTTAAGGACTTGTGCACTAGGAAGAGGAAGACTCAAGTGCCGTAGAAGGTCTTTATGTCTAATAATATTAGCACTGCTTTTATCCCCCAGCTACCAAAGAAACGTAAGGACCCAGGATGTCCTACGATATCGATTTCTATTGGGGGTAAAAACATAAATCGTGCTCTTTTAGACCTTGGCGCAAGTGTTAACCTCCTTCCATATTCGGTATATGAGCAATTAGGGATTGGAGAGCTGAAACCTGCTCACTGCACTCTCCAGATGGCAGAACGATCTATCACCAAACCAAGGGGTGAATTAGAGGATGTGTTGATAAAGGTCGGGGAATTTGTTTTCCCTGTAGACTTCATTGTACTCGACACACAGCCTGTAGCAAACCCCCGGGGCTAAATTCCGGTGATTCTGGGTCGTCCTTTCCTTGCCACTTCCAACGCTGTTATAAACTGTAGAAATGGTTCAATGAACTTATCATTTGGAAATATGACCATTGAACTAAATATCTACAAAGTTGGAAGTCAGCCATCAGAACCCTCTGCTCATATTTTAGATGTGTGCTCTGTCCATGAGATCGCTCTCGATAGTTGTGGAGCTGAGGAACTTTGCTTTACTGATCTCGATGACATTACCGCATCTCTGTTTGATTTCACACAAGATCTTAGTGAGGACACTTTACCTACACTTGAGTCCTGCACTCCTGACTTTTCTCCACCCGAGTCTGTATCTTTCACAGGCTCTGAGCTTCTGTGTAAATCCAAAAATCACTCAATGATCCCTTCTTCTATC
Source organism: Agapanthus africanus (assembly GCA_030015575.1). Classification (NCBI taxonomy): domain Eukaryota; kingdom Viridiplantae; phylum Streptophyta; class Magnoliopsida; order Asparagales; family Amaryllidaceae; genus Agapanthus; species Agapanthus africanus. The sequence goes on from JASDDO010000028.1 coordinate 74,554,685, forward strand.
ATTTCTCCGCCTGAATTAGATCTCAAAATTTTACCTTCTCACCTTAAATATGCATATCTAGGTGAGAATGAGTCTTTACCGGTTATCATATCCGCTTCTCTTGCATCAGAGCAAGAGAATGCCCTTTTATCGGTATTGAGATCTAACAAAGAGGCGTTTGGTTGGAGTATGGCGGACATCAAAGGGATTAGTCCTTTGATAGTTGAACATCATATACATGTGATGGATGATGCCAGACCGACCCGAGAACCACAGAGACGGTTGAATCCCGTCATGAAGGAAGCGGTCATGAAAGAGATCGTCAAATGCCTAGATAATGGTATTATATACCCCATCTCCGATTGCCAATTGGTGAGTCCTATACATGTCGTTCCTAAGAAATCCGGCATCACTGTTATAACCAATGAGGCAAATGAGTTGATTCAGACACGTGCCCAAACTGGGTGACGTGTATGTATCGATTATAGAAAACTCAATGCTGCCACGAGGAAAGACCACTTTCCTCTACCATTCATTGATCAAATGCTGGAACGCTTAGCAGGACGAGAGTATTATTGCTTTATGGACGGATACTCAGGCTATAATCAGGTCCCCATCGCCAAAAAGGATCAAGATAAAACCACTTTTACTTGTCCTTTTGGTACCTTTGCTTACAGTCGCATGCCCTTTGGGTTATGCAATGCTCCCGCTACCTTTCAGCGGTGTATAATGGGGATATTCTCTGATATGGTAGAGAATTTTCTGGAGATCTTTATGGACGATTTCTCGATTTTTGGAGACTCTTTCTCTGATTGCCTATCGAATCTTGACGCGGTTCTTACTCGTTGCAAAGAGAAGAACTTGACTTCGAACTGGGAAAAATGCCATTTTATGGTCCAAGAAGGAATTGTTGGACATGTCATTTCACAGAAAGGCATTGAGGTTGACAGAGCTAAGATAGATGTCATTCAAAACCTCCCTCATCCCAAAAGCGTCAAAGATATTCGATCTTTCCTTGGCCATGCGGGCTTTTATTGGAGATTCATTAAGGACTTTAGCAAAATTGCTAGACTTTTAACTCTTCTCCTGGCCAAGGATACGACCTTCCATTTTGGCTCGGACTGCGAGACAGCTTTCGACTCACTTAAACACTCACTCACTTCAGCCCCCGTGTTATCATCACCAAACTGGGACTATCCCTTTGAGCTGATGTGTGACGCATCTGATTTTGCAGTAGGTGCAGTCTTAGGACAGCATATCGAAAAGATGCCACACGTGATATACTATGCAAGTAAGACCCTGAATGATGCGCAAATCAATTATACAACCACAGAAAAAGAACTCTTAGTGGTTGTATTTGCATTAGAAAAATTCAGGCCTTACTTAATTGGCTCACCTATAGTTGTGTATACTGACCATTCCGCTTTAAAACATCTTCTGGCGAAGAAAGATGCAAAAGGTCGACTAATACGTTAGATCCTTCTGTTACAAGAATTTGATCTTGTTATCAAAGATAAGAAAGGATGTGAAAACGTAGTAGCTGACCATCTTTCACGCATCTCTTCTTCCCCTGTGACCCTGCCGATCAATGTTTCATTCCCTGACGAACAACTCTTGAGCATATCCGCTGAACCATGGTTCAGGGATATTGTGAACTATCATGCTACGGGACTGATACCCAGCGATTGGTCAAAACAGGACAAATATCGTTTTCTTTCCCAAGTAAAACATTTTTACCGGGACGAGCCCTATTTGTTTAAATATTGTCCTGATCAGATCATTCGCCGGTGTGTCCCGAATGAAGAGTTCAAGAGTGTTCTTTCTTTTTGTCATGATCAGGCCTGTGGGGGTCACTTTGGTCCTAGAAAAACAGTGGAAAAGGTTTTGCAATGTGGATTTTATTGGCCGACCTTATTCAAGGACGCATTTGAGCATTGCAAAACCTGTACACAATGTCAGTACACCGGTAGAATATCCCAGAGGAATGAAATGCCTCAGCAACCCATTCTGGTTGTTGAAATATTCGATGTTTGGGGCATTGACTTTATGGGTCCCTTTCCCAACTCCTTTGGGAATCTGTACATACTGCTGGCGGTTGATTACGTCTCAAAGTGGGTAGAAGCCATTCCATGTCGCACTAATGACAAGAAAGTTGTCATTAAGTTCTTAAAAGAGAATATCTTTTCGCGATTTGGACACCCACGCGCTATTATTAGCGATAATGGGACACATTTCTGCAACAGATCTTTCGAGACTCTGATGCGAAAATACTCAATCAACCACCGACTTTCTACACCCTATCATCCCCAAACAAGCGGGCAGGCTGAAATCTCAAACAGACAAATCAAACTTATCCTGGAGAAAACTGTTGCTAAAAATAGAAAAGACTGGTCGACCAAACTGACGGATGCTCTTTGGGAATTTCGAACTGCATATAAAACCGACCTAGGAATGTCTCCATATAGGATAGTGTTTGGAAAAGCATGTCATTTACCCGTCGAGATAGAGCATAAAGCATTGTGGGCTATAAAAGAAATAAATTTTGATCTAAAACTTGCTTGCAACTTTCGGAAACTGCAAATAAATGAGCTAAGCGAACCCCGCGATGAAGCTTATAATAACGCTGTAATCACAAAGAATAGGACTAAGGTTTTTCACGATAAAAACATTTTGAAGAAAACATTTTCACCTGGTCAACAAGTCCTTCTTTATGATTCACGATTACACCTTCACGCGGGTAAGCTCCGATCTCGATAGAAGGGACCTTTTGTTGTGCGGTCTGTATACCCGCACGGGGCAGTAGAAGTAGAAAATGTTAAAAACGGCACCTTTTTCAAAGTGAATGGACATAAACTTAAGCCGTATTTTTCCACTGACCCCACGGAGGAGCTCTTGTTCTTACAAGAGCCAGTTTATTTTGATTAAAATTCCTCTGTCTCACCTTCATATCCTGTATATCATTGCATCATCTTTTGGATGAAGGTGAGTGAAAAGAATAAGTTTGGGAGAAGTTCTTCACTTATATATTTAGCCCCCACTAATAATTCCCCCCAGGCTTACAGTTTTGTAGGTATAGCATTTGGCAACAGTGAGAACACTGTTGAAAACAAGTTTGGGGGAGGTTTGTGCTTATTTTTGCATCATTTGCATATCATTTGCATAAGCACAAAACATTTCTTTAAAAATCTATAAAAATTGAAAAAATTTCAAAATCTATAAAAATTTAAAAAATTTTCAAGTATAAAAATAATTTTAATATTTACACTTTTTTGTACATAAATAAGATAATAAAAGTTTAGATAATGAACAATTACATTCATGATATTAGAATAATTTTAGAAAACTAAGAAAATTAGAAGTTTTCTTATACGAACTAGTAATAAGTAGTTATGAGCCGTTGTCCCAAGGGTTAGTAAGATGAAGGACGTCACTAATCTGAGGATAAAAATAAGTCTGAAAATAGTTTCTATTCTGGAAGCCAAACATTTTGAACGTGGCTACCCTGCTATTCGCACTTACACACGTCTTAAAGCCTGGGATAGTAGAGGATACCTTGAAATGCTCTTGTCTTAAAGCCGATGTATGAAGGAAATAAAAAGAAAAAAAAAGTGAATAAAAAATATAAAGTGGTGAGAAAAATGAACACTGGTTTTGTTATCACCAAGGGCAATAAAAAATGTATAGCGAGGGTGCCTCTTCACCTAGTGCCCTAAGGCCAACTGGTCTGGGAGTCACTGCTATGCCTGAGGTGGTGCAAGACGAGAAAAATACACCAAGTAAGCAAGCACAGGAGTAATCGGTCGGTTAGTACCTCAAGAAGTATTAACGGTCGCATGAAAGTGTGTGAGCAGTCTCATCTAAATATTCATTAATTAAAAAGTACTGAGGCTGACGGGCAAGTGTATGATAGCTTGAATTGAATTCTCCGGGTGTAGGGATGTCTTTACAAACACGCAGGGTTATATGATCGATGTTTGGAAGAAAGATAGGAATGAAGAATAAGACGATGTTTTATTGAGGGAGGACGTGATTTCTAACATCTTTTCATGACCATTAAGATGGGCTCATGCCAACCGAAAAGCTAGCTTAGTTGGAAACCCTAATTTTCGAAGCCTTTCTTTTACAATTCTTTTCTTTAAATGTAATATTCATGATCTTCCTTTTATTATTGGATTTTGTGGGTGCAATCCGCTGAAAACCCTCAGGAGACAACACTCCTCCTACTAGGGACACCTAGAGGTTTAAAGGCTTGTTGCACGTGCTCAGTGCAATCGTATTGCCTACGAAAGTGTGCTAGTTAGTTTTTCTCTTTCTTTATTTTCTCCTTCTCTTTTTAATAAAACAGTTCGCTCGAGACGATCGAAATTAAGTTTGGGGGAATTTGATTAGTCAAAAATATTGTATTTTTAACACGGCAATTTCCCTATCATTTGCATTCATTTAGAAGTGTTCTGCATTCATATTTCACATATTAGCAAAACAGTCGTCAAATATCAGATTGCATATGTTAGACTCTAAAACCGGCACTATAAAGGAAATTGACTGCATTTCATGGCATCGCATCATCCCTATATTGCGCAACACTTATTTTGAGATCTGTGCAGGAAAATCCAGAAGAAAGGCCAAAATTTATACGGTATCGATCAAACATTATGCCAACTCAATGATTTCAGTTTTGGTATCAATTCAAAGGGACAAATAAAATTCAACATATCAGATAAAGCCCCAAATAGCATCCCAAGACCACACCAGAAGAACCAAGCCACAAGGAGCCTACTTGGCCGCGGAACCGCGGCCTAAGCCGCCTTGTGCCGCGGTTCCACGGCCGTCTTGCCACATCAGCCCTAAATTTTTGGTGCACAATGCTTCTCTCAGGGCCCACACTTCAGCAAGACATGTCAAATTCCAGAAGACTCCAGAGACATCTGCCAGATCAGCAAGCGTTGGAATCAACACTAAACTAGCCTATCATTCTAGAAACTTCTCCCTAAACCCTAGCTTAAACCCTAAGCTAAAGCCTAACAAACTCCTTCTAAAAGCCTCAACAAACTTTTGGAGGAAATTGTAATTTCAAACCTAGACCTAGGGTTTGGGAGATCTATAAATAAGACCCTAGGCTCACTTGTGGATCATCTCTTATCATGGAAAAATCCCTCCATTAGTACCCAATAGATCCATTCACTCTCTTTCTTCATCTTCTTCTTCCATAAGTCTAGTGAGAAGGCTTGTGTGAAACCCTAACCCTAATTCCAATCAAAAGCCAAGATCCCGAGTACCCATCAAGCAAGAAGCCTTGCAACCTTTTATGAGCCGAGCCGATCTTCAACAGAGCAAGTGGTCCTAGCCGATCCACGACTCACGGAGCCGAGCAATTCCAATTCGACAATTTAGTTCTTCCTCTTGTAGTTCTTGAGCGACTGTAATCAAATTGTTGATATAAGTAAAATGTGATATTCTTTTATCTTGTTTTCTTTAAATTCTTGCATCATGATATGTTTTCAATTCTTGAATGCTTTCTGTGTGATGATGTTTGAGTAATACTCCGCTCGTCGAGGAGTCGAGACGATCAATAGAATGATGATGTAATATATCTTAAATCGATTCTTGAGTCCTACGAGTTTTGTAAACCCTAGCAAGTTCAAGAATCGACGACCCAATTCGTTGCGATGCTTTCTTGATTGATATCGCTCGAGATTGGGGAGTTACGATCGTTTCTTGAAATTGCTAGAGGCTAGAATGTGAATGATATCTACGAAAGAACAAGGGTTAAATGATGAAACCCTAGTTTCATCGAGAAAACCCTAACTCTCGTCGATCATCATCGATCTAGTATCAATCCTTCGAAGGACAAGAACACGAAATCTTAAGATTACATCACGCCTATAGATCCGATCGATTCCTACGAGCCTCATTTAGATTCTTGACATTTGGTTGGAAATATCATCGAAACCCGATTCTTGATTTGTTTATCAGTTTCTTGATTCTTGATTAAACTCGTGACACCTGAATCAATCGATAAATTCTTGAATCATGTTTTCTTTTCTTTTCGATTAACTTTTCAATTCAAACAAATTAAACATAGAAACGAATCGCACAATCCCTGTGGACGATCCGCACTCGCTTACGATCTACAACCGACACCGTAATTGATTGCGGTCAAATATAATTCTTTGATTGTGAATTTAATTCAATATTACCGACACATAGAAACTTATTCGCTTTATTCGATTTACACAAACAAGAAAAGATTACAATCAAATGAAACCATTATCAGGGATCATTTAATTCGATACTTTTACAAACACAATCGAGAAAATCATTAAATCAAATACCACATAGTAATGAAGTTTGCCGCTGTCGCGCATCCTCAATGCAACAGACAGGCCGAGGTTGCTAACTGAGACGTCATCCGAGGTCTTTGAGCTCGTTTGGAAAGAAGGCAGGGTAGCTGGGTCAAGGAGCTACCGCGGGTACTGTGGGCCTTACGCACTTCAAAGAAAACGCCCACGGGAGAGAGCCCCTTCACCCTCTGTTACGGTACCGAGGCAATGGTCCCAGCGGAGATCGGACTGCCCAGTTACAGAGTCGAACGCTTTGATGATGAAGCCAACACCTCGGCGCTCTGAACTAATTTGGACATCTTGCTAGAGAAGTAGGACCGAGCATAGATCAAAGCGGCCTCTTCCCGACAACAAACCGCTCGCTACTACAACGCACGAGTTAAGCACCGCGCTTTCAAGACGAGAGATTTGGTCTTAAGGCGGAACGAATTCGTAGACTAGGGAAAACTGCACAAGTTCTCCCCAAAATGGGACGGCCCTTTTTCTCGTCTCCGAAGTATTGCCCGGTGGAGCCTATTACCTACAAGACGTGGGAGGACGCAAGTTTCTTTGGCCCTACAACGCTGAAAAACTCAAACTATACAAATGAATGTATTTTCTTCTTTTCGGAGCGATGTAATCTCTTATTATTATTAAGTCTCCCAAGTTATAAGGGACTTCTTCCATAAATTTTCTTCTTCCTCGGGTTCCACATCCCTAGATTCGTTTTGAGAAAATGTGTAAAAAGTGCTAAGGAATCGAAGAAAATAAAACATATCAAAAAAAGAACTTTATTCATTAAGGGGTATTATGGGCTCCTCAGCCTTACATAAAAACTATGATAAAAATTACAACAAAAGGGGCCGGGGATAGAGGAAGCATTGTTGATGATACTCCGACGAAATCTCCGTCAGCCAAGCTCTAGCTTCATCGGCCTCCTCTAAAGCGCCACCCATCGGACAAAAATCAACAATCAGCCACTTCTTGAAACACTCGAGAATAAGGCCCGCTGATTGATCCCACCTGCTCTTCGAGATCAGGCCAATGTGGTAAAACGAGTGCAACTTCTCGATCACCTCATCCCTCAACTTCGGTGACAAGGCGTTGTGCAGAACCGGGGACCTCCTCCAGATCACATAAATAAGCACTCGAAGGAGTGGAGATCACCGGGAAAGAAAACGTCCAAATTGGGTCTCCACACGGTTTATCACCATCTCGTACGTCTCTTCGGACCGGTCGAGGTTGTAGAGATACACATCGTCCCGGGAAATCATCTTGCTGATGAGCACACACGGTCGTCCGGCCATTTTCAGAAACGCAATGATAAGAGAAACCAACATGCCTTTGCTATTTATAGCCCCAACAGAATCCCTAAAAGCCGAAGTTTGCGTGCGCAGCAGCGTGAATCATGAGATCTTTTCGAAATTCCCAATACAGGGCTGGCACGTGGCGACCATTCCTTCAAGCGGTCAATGGAAGTTGGAACGACGCGTGCTATGGAATTTCATGCCTTGCCCGTGCGTTTCTGCCACGTTTTTTCTGCGACAGCCTCTCTCCCAGATTTTGCGGGTCAAGGAAGACAGACCGACGCCCCGTAAAGGCAAAAAGAGGCCATCGAGCAGCTTCCCTGCTTGGTTAATCCCTGGCGGGTAGATTCCTACCCATCTTCGCTAAGGATCTAAAGCCCTTCTCACGAGGCGCATTTTTTCTTCTCACTTTGGGCAGTTAGCAATAATCTTTCTATGGACGTCACCGAGCAGCTTCCCTGCTCGGTCAATCCCTGGCGGGTAGATTCCTACCCATCTTCGCCGAGAATCTAAAGCCCTCCTCATGTGGCCACCGAGCAGCTTCCCTGCTAGGTCCATCCTTAGCGGGTAACTTCTTACCCATCTACGCTAAGGATCGAAGCCCTCACTAAGAGGCCACCGAGAAGCTTCCCTGGCAGGTTGATTCCTACACATCTTCGCCGAGGACCTAAAGCCTTCCTCACGAGGCCATCGAGTAGCTTCTCTGCTCGGTCAATCCTTAGCGGGTAACTTCTTACCCACCTACGCTAAGGATCGAAGCCCTCACCAAGAGGCCACCGAGCTGCTTCCCTGCTCCGTCCATCTTTAGCGGGTAACCTCTTACCCACCTACACTAAGGATCAAAGCCCTCACCAAGAGGCCACTGAGAAGCTTCCCTGCTCGGTCCATCCTTAGCGGGTAAGCTCTTACCCACCTACGCTAAGGATCGAAACCCTCTCCAAGAGGCCACTGGGCAGCTTCCCTGCTCAGTCCATCCTTAGCGGGTAACCTCTTACCTACCTATGCTAAGGATCGAAGCCCTCACCAAGAAGCCACTGAGCAGCTTCCCTGCTTAGTCCATATTTAGCGGGTAACCTCTTACCCACCTACGTTAAGGATCGAAGCCCTCACCAAGAGACCACTGAGCAGCTTCCCTGCTCGGTCCATCCTTAGCGGATAACCTCTTACCCCCCTTACGCTAAGGATCGAAGCCCTCAACAAGAGACCATTGAGCAGCTTTCCTGCTCGGTCCATCCTTAGCGGGTAACTTCCTACCTGCCTACGCTAAGGATCGAAGCCCTCACTAAGAGGTTACTGAGCAGCTTCCCTGCTCGGTCCATTCTTAGCGGGTAACTTCCTACCCGCTTACGCTAAGGATCGAAGCCCTCATTAAGAGGCCATCGAGCAGCTCCCCTGCCCGATCAATCCTTAGCGAGTAACTCCTTACCCACCTACGCCAAGGCTCTAAAGCCTTCATCAAGAGGCCAAAGCTTCCCTGCTCGGTCAATCCGAGTGATAAATTCCTACAATCTCAAGACGAATGTCTAGGAACTACATCACGGGGGAACCGGTTTACGCCGACCAATTCTGACATGGCTATTGTCCAACTCGCGATAAGAGACGCTGTCGTCGGTCCGACGCTAACGAATGGGCATATACCAACCTTCTTACGCTGAGGGACCTCCCGACGTATTCTAAGTGAACAATCACCGCCTCGACTCTGGGGGAAGGAGGGCACCGACCTTCTTGCACTTGGCGATTTATTGGCTTACACTTGACGTGCGATCGTCGTCTAAAAGGCTGGTCATCGACCTACGGCCTAACATTTGCATCGAGGAAAAGACCGACAAGCTCAAGTACTCATGCAAGAAACACATTGCCATGCAGAGAAAAATAAACCCAATTTTATTTATGATTTTGAAATAATTTACAAGGTATTCTGGGCTCCTCAGCCTTACAAAAGGTGCCCGGAGGCTTACAAAATTATGAAAAAGCAAAGGGAAAAAGGCAGGAAAGCTCAGGCCTCGGGACCGGGGAGGATCTCGCTCTGGTAAACACCAACATCAGGGACCGAAATAGCGACCTCTGGGTCGGCGCTTCCACCGGCAGCCTCTCCCCCGGCGGCGCTCCCGGCAGCCTCTCCCCCAGTGGCACTCCCGGCAGTCTCCCCCTGCGGCGCGTCCTCGGGGAGAGGGTACTGGAGCCGAAGCTCGCCGTCAGCAAACCCCGACATCAATGCCTTGATAACATCGAGGGCCTGGTGCCAAATAATGGCCGAGGCGTCGGCGAGATCGGTGTAAAACTGGTCCGATACCTTATACCTCTCCACGGACTTCTTTGCCCGGAGATCGTCAAGTTTCACTGCTTCAAGTGCCGCATGGGTGTCCTTCTTGCAGGCATCCCGCAACTTCTTCATCGTGACATTAAGCACCTTAGCCTCCTCCAACTTAGCCTGGATGGCCTTGTTGGATTCACTCAGAAGTCGGACAGACTCCTTACACTTGGAGTTCGTCAACTCCTCAGCTGTCACCTGGTTTCGAGGATGGCTATCCTCTCCCTTGCCTGCTGCATCTCCATGTGCAGGTCCTCCTCCCGTGAGGACGATTGGCCCGCCTTCCTCATGGCCGGGGCAATCTCCTCGGGCTTCATGTTGACAATGAGGCGCAGTGTTGGAGGACCTGAGGAAAGTAGCAAAAGGGGGTTAAAAATGTTCGATCCAAGGAAAAATACTTGACAAAATCCTTAAAGGAAAACAGATACCGACCTGGACAACCTCCTGAGCGATGGTGGACACTTGGGCCTTTAGGGTTCCCCGAGGAATTTTGCACCCAGCCGATCGTTCCATGTCTGAAAGCAGGCTATCGGCAATGGAAAGCCTCGAGGGTACCTCAAAACAGACGTCCCCCTCTTGCATGGGGATCCCGGAGGATGGAGAGCGAGAAACCATCCATTTGTGCCTCTTGAGGGGGACCTCGGTGAGGCCGGCTTCATCCTCCACCCCCTCGCTTGGGGCCCGGTTCCCGAGCGTGCTTCTGGCTCTCCCCGCGGTTGACTTTCGGTGCTCGGGGCACAACAGAAGGCTTCGCCGGTGTAGTTGGCTTCGGGGCCGAGCTCGAACCAGGTCGGGACAAGATAACACCACCGGTCTTCCTTCCTGCCTTCGCGGCTATGGAGGCTAAGAATTTTGATCGGTCCATTTGCTCTGCAGAAAGGAGAATACAAAAAGAGAATTAGTGACGTTGAAAACGGCAAAGAAAATTCATCAAAGTTTAAATAGATCGTCTAAGACGGCCCTAACTTACCCAGACAGCGCGCAGGGCTGAGCCCAGCCCAGCTCAGGGCCTGCTCAGAAAGCAGAACGTCGGCCCGCCGGATCGGTTCCCACATGGACACCGCCCTCGCCTCGGGTGAGGACGACTGCCTCACCCTCGGGCAGTCAGCCCTGTGCCACTGTGTAGGCACAAGCCTATCCTCACCTGTCACGACCCAAAATTGGCCCGTGACGGCCCTAATACTACGCAACGCCTAAAGACGCAACGTAGTAAAAGAAGGCCAAACCCAGAAATCTAAACCATGAAAATACGGAAAAGATAATATAAGTTTTTGAAACATTTTAAATCGCAACCCAAATTCTTTAAAAGTCTTACTTTACTTCTTTAAAATTTTAGCAACACCCCTTTTTGTAAAAACCAGCCAAGATGAATACAATACAAAAATAATGACAGTAGAGAAAAAGCTGTATATAAAAGACATCAAATCCACAATAATACACATAACGTCCTCACCAAGTCTCTATGTCAATAATAAAATAGTAAATGGAGAGTACAAATACAACGAAGGTACAATAGGAAATACAGATAATCATCTAACCCACCTAAGCAAAAGGTACTGTGAGCTGATGCGGTATCTGTAGCAAGGGATGGTAGCTGGATAGCTGAATAGAAGAATAGCCTGCCTCGACTACTCTGGGGAAAAACCTGAAACACCTGTGGCACAACGGGGGTGATTTGCCAACTCGTGAATAGTATAAAACATATGCAGGTAATCGCAGGAATGCACGTACAGCATGAATCTAAAATATGCGATTACAGTAATAATATGTCATGCAAATGCTGAAATAAGGAGAGTACACTAGCAGGTACAATCAATATGTGAAGCAATAGTAACATGACAATAGTATGCAATAACCATGCAAAAAGGATATGAGAATGTAGATATGCAACTATCATAAGGGTACACTAACCGGTACTACCACTATATGAATCTGTGCATAAAAATAAGTAAGGGTGAGGTATAGGGTGGGAATATGTCATTTCCACGGAAACCTGACATCGTGGCAGGATCACAATCCATCAAGACACTCAAATCCCAAATCCTAAAATCAGCCCCCCCACATTGGGCTCTCACAATATACAGGTCTCACATCACCTCAATGTACAATATCGAATAGCTCCCCTATATTTCGAATGTACAATTCAGCAATCTCATTTATATCCAATATCCAATGTCAATGAATCACCTATATCCCAAGTCGAATCCCAAGTAAGAATCTAACATCCTAAAGGTATATATATATGTACAGAAATAAATATGATGGGGGCAATACACATATATTAGCGTCCCATTGCACTAATATTGGTGTAAGGGTATATATAACAACGGCTAAATCCCCTGTTATATATACAAAAAGGGGTTAAAGAAATATCAAGAAAACAGTGTGCCAAGCATCGACACAGAAATCCTCGTATATCGGGCTCCGTCAGTCTGGATCGGCCCACGGGGTCCGTCTGCGGTATCGGCCCTCGGCCCCGACAGTACAGATCATCCCGCATCCATCTCTCGACTCTGGCCAGTATCCTCCGGACAACTGCCAGGTCCAACCAATCACCGGTAGGTACTCGCCCGCCTCCAGGCTCAATCGGCAAACCCATCGATCTTCTTGCCGAGGGGAACCATACCGGGCCCCACCATGTACTCTCATACGGCAACCACACCTCGTATGGAGTATATAATCAGCACCGATAAAACTCATGGGGGACGCTCAAATATCATATCAAGGAAACCGGGTTGTTCCATGTATGCATAATTTCATGAACTCCCGCGGTTCCCAAATCCCGAAAACATCATATAAAATCCAGATAAACAATGCGCAAATCCAGGAATAAATGTATGCGATATATCTGAATGCGAGCAGGTAAACAAAAGTATATAGCTGAACCAGATGTATGCGAAATCAAGATAAGGTACAGCTAAGTAACCTCAGTAAATGTAAATATGCGACAGCAACTGAATATGTGTCTAACATACAGGTGTAGCAATGTATAGGTATCTACCTATAAGAACTGGTGTCATATACCCCCTGGGTATAAGAAGAATATGAGTAAGATATCCCCCGGTATAAGTAAAATATCTAAAAGGTATACCTGTAGCTGTATCGCAAGGTGTAAATGTACCTATCACTAAAGGTATGATACACTATAGGTATACCGGTAGCTAGATGTCATGTATGGTAAGCAATAGTAGCTATAAGGGGTAGTGTGTGACATGGCAATTATTGACGGTGTGTGTGTAGCATACAATCCGTGCTCATGCAACCTGAACCGTCAATAATGTGTGCAGTGTCCTACGGCTGCTAGTCACAGTATATAACTATATCTAAGGAAATACAGTAAAGGCGCAATTCTACAATGACGTAGAGTGTGCGACAGGTAATTGAATCCTAGCCCAGACGCATAACGCCATGCAGGCGATTCCCCTGTAGATGTTAAATCTACTCACCTACACTCCACGCTAGGTGAATCCTATCATCTGCTCCCCCTGTAGCCGTGTCCGTAGTCCCTGTCTGCAAACCTACAAATAAGACATGGAAATCACATATAAGCCAAAATATTCCGTGAAACGCGATATCGAAACGAAACGAGAAACTCGCGTCGCGAACTAAACGCGCATGTGCACGATACGCTGAATCGTGTGTGTACGCGTCTAAAACCATCGCGACACGCCGCGATACGCTGGATCACAGAACCCACTCACGTATCGCGCGTATCGCGCAAACACAACGGACACCAAAAACGATATATAGTTCCAGATTTTCCTACAGGTAAGATATCACAAAACTAGACATGCCAAAGACCTTAGACAACACAGCAGGGACCCCTAGCCAAGAGCCCAACACCCCTGTCTCCCTCTTGGCCGCAAATTGCGGCCAATGTGAATTAATTGGCGGCCAGAGTTGGGAAGGGTGGGTTCGTGCTCTGGTGGTGTGATCTAAACCTAGGTATCATGTCCCAGTCTTCTCAATTTCACTCTGTAAGGTCCGGGTTCAAAGCAGATTGCAAAAGTCACAAATATCGCTTAAAAACGACAATTTTGCACAAAAAGGAAAACCTATGGTATTTTAGTGAAATCTGGGGATCTCTCAGTTAAAGTGGCCCTAATAACACTTAAATACATTAGGGGTAGCTAACACAATCAACAATTTCCCAAAATTCCACATAAACACCATAATCTAGCACTAAGATAGCTAATTTAACACTAACCGACACCAATAAGCATACAAGCTAGGAAAAAGAGATATGGGTTCAGGAAATATACCCTAGGGGATCCTAGAAAGCTTGTGAAGTGGTGTGTGGAGCTACTGCAAGTGCTGGGGCTGCTGCTGCTACAGTTGCTGCCTGTTGCTGCTAGCTTCTGCTACTTGCTGCTGCTGCTGAAGCCTGCTGCTGCTGCTGCTGAAGTTGATGATGTTGTTGTTGTTGTAGTTGATGTTGCTGCTGATGGTGATGGTGATGCAAGCTGCTGCTGCTGAAGCTCTCTCAGGTGAGTGTGTGTGTGTATGAGAGTGTGAGGGAAATGAGAGAAAGAAAATGAGATGGAGAAATGAGAACACAACAAAGACCCCTTCTCACTCTCTCTCTCATAATGAGGCATGGCATGAGCCATGATGCCCATGCTTTCCCTCTCCCTCTCTCTCCCAAAGTCAACACATTAACAAATAATAAAACCCTTTTAAAATCATTTTCCTTTTAAAAACTATCATGACTAATTACAACCATAACACTTAACAACCCAGAACACCTAAACCAAACTTAACCCTAGACTAGAGAAATGGTTAGTTCACCATGTTACCAATCATGGTTAAATACCAAAAACAAGCCTAGTTATCATGCACAAGTGTGTGCAAGCCTAGGAAAAATATAATAAAATACTCAATAATTAGGATAAAATATTTAAAAACCAATTTGGTAAACTTTTTATTGAAAACCACACATTAAAATATAATTAGCTACAAAACACATTCTAAGGTGTTACAATCTCCCCCCTTAAAAGAAATTCGTCACCGAATTTTAAAAATATTCCGATACGCATACCTTCAAAGAGAAGATTAAAATCCTCAAACCTCGCTCGCAGCCTCCCAAGTGACTACCTCACTATACGGCTACGTCCAAGAAAACCCTTCACAGATGGCAAGACCTTTGACCGACGTTTCCCCACCTGTCGAGCCATTAACACATATGGCTGCTGGTGAACGAAAGATCGCGTCCAGCTAAATGGTCTGGTGCCAATTCACGTGAGAAAGGTCAAGAAGGTAATTGTAGAGTATCATCACGCGGAATACGGGGTGAAAATCCAATAATCTGGGCGGAAGTGCCAATTTAAAGGCAACGAAACTAACTCGCTGATAGGATCTCAGAAGGACCAAAATCCCGGGACAAACTTCCCAAAATCCAACACGTCATTCATCGGAAAGTCCATAGGAATACATGATCCGTCCCTGCGAACTCGAGTCTATGACTACACAGTCGTCATAAGACCTCGTTCGAAATGGACAATTCCCATCCTGACCTAACACAACTGGACTACCTCCGAAGTCTCTAGACTAGCTGGGGTCCAAGGTCCTACTTACGCAGAGTCAGAAGAACAACAGACTGGTGATTGACACGTCCTAACCCCTAAGCCTAAGAGTGGCCAATTGGAGTGTCTCCTGATAATAGCTATCGAAGGAGAACCCTAACGATGGCGAGTGACGATCCCCAACTGTTGACGACGAACAAACAAACACACAACCTTAACAAAACAACAGAGCAAACTGAGTATAACCGGATGACAAGAATCCGAATGGAGTCACCCCCTAACCAACTTAGGTAGAAACCATAACGAGATTTATGGAGATCTGCTCCCATTCCTACTTCAGAACGGTAATAGGTTGCAACTCTCCAGCCGGCCTCAGATGCTCGACTCAAGCACACAACAAGACTGACACCTTGAAACGAACCTGAAACTTCTCTTTACATCCTTGTCCACCCGTGGCTATCTCACAAGTCACGCTAAAAATTGGTGGAACTTGAATGCATGTAGAGAGTTGACAGATGTGCATGCTCTAGAATTATACGTCTCTACCCGAAGAAACCAGGTACACAAACGCGTCCCTAACTTAGCGCACCATTGTCGCAAATCAAGGTCTCTGAATCATTACCCAGCCGAGTATGCTCAAGTATCGCTGACGAACGAGCTTCGGCGGGCAGTGTCTCGCGAAAACGATTTAAGGAAAGTGGTCGGGCGCGGACATGAGCAAGCTGTCCCCTCCGTAGAGACGAACTAAGCTATACTCAACGATCACACAAAAACTGTAAATCTGCAGAAGACTAACACAACAATCCAAATCTGCTGCAGGAAGATGTACATTAAGCTCTAGTGGTCCGTGGAAAATCTGACACGACTCTCAAACAAGAAGTGTCTCCAAATTTCCAACGCAAAACCACTACGGCCATCTCCAGATCATGAGTGGAATATCCTTCTCGTACTTCCTCCAAATGTAGGGAAAGCAAAAGAGATATCTCTATAGTGTCACCTCAGTACACACTCGAGCCCACTCAAGAACATTACAGTTAAACAACAAGGTCGCCCGAACCAAAAGCAAAGAAAGGACTAATGCAGTTGTTAACCGAATCTTCAACTGCCGAAAATTCCGCACACACGCCTCAGTCCAAAGAAAAGAAACTTCCTTTCTGGTCAATTCAGTCGACGGTACAGCACTACTCTAGCAATCCTGCATGAAACGGCGGTAAAAACTCCGCTAAGCCCAACAATCTGCGGATCTCCGTCCTGCACACAAGTCTGGGCCTAAGCGGTACGGCCACGATCTCCCTCGGAACCATACGGAACCGTCTCCCGTGACTACAAGACCTAGGAGTCAACACAAACAAGCCTGAAGAAACACTCCGAGAATTTAGCAACTGCTGGTGCTCTCCCAGCATCTGCATAACAAGTCCTCAAGTGCTACTCCTGTCCCTCAAGGCACATTAAGTAGACCAGAGTGTCGTAAATAACACAACAAAAACTGGTCGAGGAACGGCCCGCAGAAATCTGGTTCATCATATCTACGAATACTGCTAGGGCATCAGGGAATCCAACGACTCAGTGATACACACAAAGCCCGTAGCACGCATAAGGCAGTCTTCGGAATGCCATCATCCCGAATCCGCAATAATGATGACCTGATCCCAAGCAAACTTAGAAAATGTCTCGCACTCTGGAGCTGATCGAAGAAATCGTCACGGTGAGATGAAGGATACCTATCCGCACCGTAAGCCGGTTCAATTGACGATCCGTCGATACCTAACCCTAAACTGCCGTCTTCCTCCTTGACGAACAGAAATAGGAGCTTCCAAAAGCGAAACGCTCAGACGCACAAAACTCCCCAAACCAAAACTCTGCAGCTGATCCTTTAGCTCCCAAGCTTCGCCGGCTCATCCGGAACAACGTCGGAAAAACTCTTGCACGAAAGGAACCCGGTCCGACAATCCCACTGTGGCTCCGGTATCACGAATGAACGCCAAGAATCCACGACATCTCCTCAGAAGCCGACTAGCGAAAAAGGCTGAATTCAAGATGTGAGAGGCGGCACAACTACCCACCTGCACAACTAGAACTGACTTGCCGGGGAAAACAAAACCTAACTTGCTTTCACACGGTAGTCCACAGACGCCTAGCACGCAATTAACCAATCCGTGCCCAGGAGAACGTCAAATCCAACATCTATAGAAGGATCAAAACGACGGACGAATCTCTATCTCCCATCCGATTGGAACAAAACGAAAATAAGTGTCGCCCAACCAAAGAATCGCTGACAGAAGTTAACACCACTACGACTAATCTACCCAACCACGGTACAAGCAAGAGAACAAACGAATACATGAAAAGAACGTATAAATCAAGGGTACCTGAAAACTCCACATTGGACGTCTGCGCGTCCCGATGAGTAGAAGCAAACTCCTGCGTCTGCCCTCTACTCGCAGCTGGATGAACTCCTCTGGTAGACTGAGACCTTTGAGCAAATCTTCCACGTCCACGGCCTCTCTGACAACGATCCTGACGAGGTGCCAAGGAACAATCCCTGACGAAGTGCTGAAGGCTTCCACATCGAAAGCATCCACGCGCTGACTGCTGACCATCCTGGGGATGAGAGTTGAACGACTGCCCTCGTCCTAAGCCTCTGCTACTCCCGCGACGGTCACGAAATCTGTCTCGACGACCAAACCTCTGTCCCTGGGCTGGTACTGTAGGGTTCCTAGGCACCCCAAGGAGGTCTCACAAGGTATCGAACATGCCATATTAAAATTTTACGGTGCCTACAAACCCTAAACTACGGATCGTCGGCTAGATGTCTAGGCGAAAAACAATCTAGTTAACACTTAACTACAAGATACGGAAATACAACCTTTGTAGATCCGGTCCTCCACCTCCACGGCTCCGCAACGAGGTCGTCTCCGCTGTCCAAATCAAAATCCGGGCTCTAGAGTCGGCTTCGTCGGAGAATGGGCAAGCTAGGTCGTCGATGTCCATGCCGAAGATGATCTACGTCGAGGCATCGCTAGATCAAGCTCACAACTTCACCAAGTCATGAAACTTGTGAAGTAAACACACTCTACTACTTGGCAAGAGCTAGAGGATGAAGAAATAGGAGTTGGGTTAACTTTAGAATTGGATTTCTCACTTGTTTGCTCAATTCACCATTGATGGAGGTGAAGCTTTTCTTCTTGAAGTCAAGGAAGAAGAAGAAGAAAGCTTATCCAAAGTTATGATAAGTTCATTGTAAAAAGAAAAGAATAATCAAAACTTATCATAACTAAACCATGGTCAAGTGTAGAGATTGAACTAGGGTTAAAACAAATGGTTAGGTTAAGCATGAGATAAGAATGGTGGACAAAGTCAAAGGTTCATGAATCTTCATGAAAAAAAACAAAGAAAGCCTCCATTCTTCTCATTTCATTTTCCAAAAAGAAAATAAATAAATAAATAAATAAATAAATATGAAAAACAAAACCCTAACCATTTGAATAACCATTGTTTAATCTTTACACAAACTCAAGTTAGCATGCATCATCAAACATGATACATACAAGTGCACAAAAACATATCGCATATGCAATGCGCACGAACCAAGTGAGAAAATCCGTCTAAAGTGAACCGATACTAGTTAATGAAAAGTAATATATCAAAATATAATTATACATTAAATCAACACTTGATTCAATGATCCGGTCATGCGCACATAACCGACTGGTATCATTAGTAACATCTTATCGAATCAACACTTGATCCGATAACCCGGCTATATCGCATATAACCGATCAATGTCACATCGCGAGAATCGAATACAGTATCACATACTCGTATTATTCTCGGTCCCGCACATATCTCATATGCGCTCCTATTTCGTTTCGCTTGAGCCAGGAAACCTCTGTGTAGGACTCTAAAGACTCGTCAATACGCCGGCAGCAGGCGATGATCATATCAAACACCCACAAGCCGCAAGCGGTCTGCTAAACGTAACGGCCACCCGGGTATTGAGCGATCTGAAGATCGACGAGCAAGCCCGCTCACACTCCAGTGAATCCGACCAGTAACACTACCGTACAGTCCGGTCTCTTCGTCTGATATGTCGCATATCAAGTCTAGGGGTGGTAAACGTCAGATCCCAATAACTCAATAAGTCGTGTCGATATGAGGTCTATAACTGTTCGAGAAACTACTGGTAACACTTACCAGTAAATCTCAGCAACCCTGGCCAGGGATTTCCTGTTATAGCCAATCGAACACAGCGCAACATCAACCCCCTATACCGGGAGAGACGAATCCCCTCCTATCGCTCATTGCCTCCATGTGACTCGGGACTGTACCCAAAAACCACCGTTTTGCACGCCCTCTTGGACGTGGTAAGATGGAAATCAAAGCACAGTGGGAACCATACAAGACTCTATGACGATCTCGGGTCAACAGACTACTCTGTACCAGCGTCACCAGAGAACTGCCATCTGACGTGAGGTATAATACCATCTGGGAGTTCTCGGCGAGTCCGTCCAGTGTTCCCAGTCTCTACTGAGCACCCGTATATCTCCTCTGATGTCAAACACCAATGGATATGGGATCATCCATCGCCCATCTGTATGGGTCGAGAAGGTACACGCTAGTCTACTCTGGTATATCGATGCCCCGTCTCGATACACCCTCGACTAGGGACTTTGAAGGATGTACTTATGGACTACCATGTCCCCACTAGTATGATCCGCATCATAGTCCAGGTAGTCAAGTACAGATCCTAAGGGCTTTACCAACATGTAACAGAGAGACAATCAGCATACACGTTAAGGTAAAGTTCAACCAGATAGCATACTATCATGTCGAGCAAGAAAGTCCTCCCTATATATGTCCCAGCATCCACTACAATATACATCCTATGTACAGTAATGGCCTCTAGGGCATACATATAACTAACAATCTCCCACTTGCACTAGGGCCATCTGTAGCAGTGGTTTGAAGTATCTCATACTCAACCATCCCATAAAAGTCTCTCTCTGGGAACAGGCCTTTGTGAGTGGATCCGCTGTGTTGTCCTCTGAGTCTACTCTCCAAACCTCGATCACCCTGGAGATCAACCATCTCCATGATCAAGTGATACTGCCTTAGAATATGTCTGGATCACTGATGGGACCGGCGTTCCTTGGCATAAGCCACAACTCCATTGTCACACAATGGGAGGAACATAGTTCATCTCATGAACCAATATACACCCAAACAGCCTCTTTGGTAGCATCTTAAGTAGCGATGTATCCAGCCTTTATCGTCTAGTATGTCACGGTATCTAGCTTGGAACTCTTCCAACATACCGTCCCTTTACTGAGGGTAAAGACAATGCCTGTGACTGACATTCAGTCGTCTTTATCACCCTGGAACACTTCCAGTGATTCTCCAGGATCGGTTGATACCATCTCACTACAACTAGTGAGTATCCTAACATCCAATTAAATCTATCTCATAGATCCAAAATCCAGGATTTAGGAGGTATCACTTTTATCCTTTATGGAGAATCATTGTGATAAGCGGAGATTGACCGAGCGTAGCATAGGAAACTCCTTCCCTATCATGAGTATGTCATCCACGTACTCTACGAGGATCGTCACCATACTCCCTACTACCTTTTTGTTAATACAAGGTTCATCTACCATTTTGATGATGTCAAACTCTTTGACTACTTCATCAAAACAGATGTTCCAACTCCGCGATGCCTGCTTTATCCTATAAAGCATCTTGCACACGTTTCCGCTGCTCCCACTGTCTACGAAGCCCTCTGGCTGTGTACTTATAGACGCTCTCTTCTAAATCATCATTTAGAAAAGCAGTCAAGACACCCAACCGCCAGATATCGTAGTTATGGTATGTAGCCGTGGCAAGTAGGATCTGGATGGACTTAAGCATAGCTACTTGAAAAGGTTTCATCATTATTCACACCTGGTCAATGATGAAAACCCTTAACAAGTCTAGCTTTGAAAGTCTCAACTTTTCCATGTACACCAAGTAATCTTCTCAAGATATACTTGCTCCTGATGGGGATTTAACCCTTCAGATATAGCAACCAAAGTCCATACTTTGTTGGTGTATAAGGATTCCATCTCAGATCGCTAAGCATCCAGCCATTCTTACAGAGTCTCACTCCTGATGGCCAGCTCGAAGCTAGTTGGGTCATCATCTCATGATGCAATCCTCGCTCCCACTGTCATAGAGAAACCGAAGTATCTCTCAGGTGGGTGAGGAACCCTACTAGATCGGCGGAGAGGCTGAGGTTCGTTGGCATCTACTGAATACTTTGGTTCTATCAAATCATCAGCTGTAGTTTGTATAGCTGGAACCTTTCCAGTTCTACATTACAGACCTTGCCTCGAGCTTGTCCGGATTTTGCTTTCCAGACATAGGCCGGACAACCCCAAATCTTAACCAACTTAAGATATGGGCTCTTCCCTTTCCATATCATATATGAAGCGGTAGGCAACTGATTTGATTGGAACCCTATTCAATAGGTATGCAGCTTCTCGAGTGCATAACCCCAAAAAGGAAATAGGTAACTCAGTAGTACTCATCATAGAGCACACCTTATCAAATAGGGTGTATCTGCTCCGCCCTGATATACCATCGTTATTTGATGTATTCAGAGGAGTAATACTGAGAGAGAATCTCATTCTCCTTTAGAATAGTCCAGGATTTCCGTGCTCAAGTATTCTCCTCCTTGATCACATCAAAGGACATAATACTTATATCCACATTTTGGTTCTCTACTTCTAACTTATATTCTGTGAATATCTCAAAAGGTTCGGACTTGTGTTTCAACAGAAACATATGTCTGAATCTTGAGAGATTATCAGAGAATATAATGAAGTACAAAGAACCGGTCTTGGCATATGTAGACAGGGGACCTTTATACATCAACATGTATCATCCCAAGAGTTCACTAACTCTTTCTCTGTTTCCAATAAACGGAGCTATGGTCATTATATCTTTGTGACATGACTGGCGAGTTTCACAAGATGTAAATTCAAACTGATTTAAATATGCATCTAAATGTAACTCCAGCCAGTCGGGTCACATTGATATGACCTAGTCTACAATGCCTGAAGAAGGATCCGTTCATTTCTGAACTCTTCCTCTTATGTGTGTTCCATATACTAAGAACTGTAGTTTGATTTAGAACATCAATGCTTTTAGATAACGCGCCTGAACCGATCAACTTTTGATATAGGAAATGTTCAAAACATTATCCAACAATACAAAATTATATCCTTTCTTTACTAATAAAGAGACTGATATGATTTTGTATATCAGGTTCGGTATCTAATAACATTCGTTCAGAATCAATGTATTGTAATACAGGGTGACAGTGACCGACAGACTTGGCTGCAACTCTTGCCCCGTTTTCTGCCTCATGAAACTTATCACCCGTTCTCAGTTCTCTACCTATCTGTAGCCCTATGTAACAGATTACATATCTGGGATCCTGATCTGGTATCACATACCCAGGACGTAGAGGATACAGAGAAACAGTTCTTTGTAATGAACACACCCGAAGATGATGCATCAGCATGCACTCTCTTCGTTTGGGCGGCACGGGAATTCTGGTAATCCCCAATTTCCTGCTCTGTCTTATAACAATTATAAGTTGGAGGGGGACCAACGTTCCCCAGCTCAGTATAACAAGCGGGTTCGGTCAATATTCCGTATTATTATCTTGATTAAGGCGTGATATGGTCGCTACCAGGAGAGAGAGAGAAGAAAACACTCAGCGTGCGCTCTTGCAAGAATAGATTGGTTATTATTTTATCTAATCAGGATGGCTCCCACTGCTTTTTATCAAATCTTCCTTCAAACCCTAAAAGGAAAGACTAGCCGGGATTAATTACACACTACAAGTTCACCAATCTTTCAGCCAGGCCAGTGTCGGTACTTTGAGGGAGGTCCCCCGTGCTTTCGCACGAACCTAATTAATGTAAACCTCATTTTCCCAGAGGCGTAACCCCGTTGACACCTTTCTAGACACCTACTTGATCGGCTAGTTGTAATGTATAAAACTCTCCCAGGAGTAACTCTTACTCGCAGCGGGTATCGGGATCCAACTATCTCATAGAAGGTATGCAATCTCATTGCAAATCTCAACACTTGAAATTCCAGATAATATTTTGCCCCTAGCACCCTATGACCTTGACGGAGGTCAACAAACCATAGGCTACTAGTCAAGTTCAACCCGTCATTTCTTGATCGAATTAAACCCACCTGCACGACCCTTGACGGAGGTCAACAAGGCCGCACGACTACCCTAATCCAATCTGCATCATATGCATAAGCAGATAAATACTAGTTAGCTACCGCACACTACGCCTTGACGGAGGTCAACAAACGTAGCACGAATACTAAATAGGACTTATCTGAAATGACGGAGGGCTACGACAGGTTTTTTCTGAAAACCTATTGCGTAATGAACTTGATATCGTTGTAGAATCAAATGATTTTGAAATGGAGTGTTTTTGAGGCTTTTCTAGTTTTGCTAAAGGAGTCACTCCCGGTGAAGGGATCATCGGTCCTTTCCTCGTCGAATGAGGTGCGGGATATATCATATATATCACTGTGCAAAGCAGAAACACTTAAAAGCAATCAAAAGACAAACCGAGTGTGTAGCATCTGCCAGTTATTGCTAAAGGAGTCACTCCCGGTGAAGGGATTTCGGTCCTTTCCTCATCGAATAAGGTGCAGGATATATCACATATACCGCTGTGCAAAGCAAGAACTGTAGCTACCTGTTTTATTTTGAAATTCGATTCTACAACATCTTAGGTTTCTT
Source organism: Agapanthus africanus (assembly GCA_030015575.1). Classification (NCBI taxonomy): domain Eukaryota; kingdom Viridiplantae; phylum Streptophyta; class Magnoliopsida; order Asparagales; family Amaryllidaceae; genus Agapanthus; species Agapanthus africanus. The sequence continues at coordinate 74,578,936 of JASDDO010000028.1, forward strand.
TTAATTTCATTAATCACATTAATGAAGTCCCATCATTTAATTACCTAAACATCACAGATAGATATGACGTACACTTATGCCATCCGCATTCGCCTCGAAGTCCCCTCGTGCACCGTTAGGTTAGGTAACTAACGGCAGAGCGGGGCAGGGCTAGCGCGGGTGTAAAACATAAGTAACGTCTATACAATATATCATATATACTATATACTGTATCTATCAGAGAACATCACATGATCACATCACAGATATCGCAGCAGAAGAAACATATGAAATATTGGATATACTAGGAAGTCCGTGTTTTCAATACGAGCCAGTATAAAACACGGATTCCACGGTTGTGATGAATAGCCAAACCCACACCCCTAGACCCCTACGAGAGCGGCAAGCAACCCTACCAATTCTGGAGTTAGGAGACCCGACCTCGACTCCTCGAGTTGGTCTCCCACTGGACTCTAGAACCCGGTTACTTGTGCCCTCCTCCTTGGGTCTATCCTAGTGCAGAAAAGTAAATAATATACAAGAGGTGACAACTTCCGCAACCTGGAAGCGCCCCAATAAAAGAATATTACATACAAGTTTTTACATGAATGAAAATGAAAAACACTCATCTCACATAAAAACCCCCGGCTATTCAAACACGACGATCCAATATAACATATCCAGCAACACATAACATCACATGTCATCAACGTAAGTAAACATGCGCATCCCAATTGTCGTTGACATATAGCAACGAAACCGGCGATATCACATATTACACTTACGGTCACAGAAAAGAAAGTGTAAAACTACAACAGTTGGAATCCGCAACCACCTCAGACATCGCATGCCTGACCAAATGAATACCTTAGACATCGCATGCCTAACAATTATAAACCCCGCATTTTAGTCTCATTATCGAAAACTCTTTTCAATATCAAGTCGGGCAATTCAACAAGATTCCCGACATCCTGATCGAATGCTCGTCGCAAACTTCAGTAGACGGCCGCACCCCCGTTACCGTCGACGAAGTGCACCAAGGCGGAACACCGCTACCGCGAGCACCCGGACGGATGCTTTCGGCGATGGGGTTCTCCTACAGTCACTTGGTCGGGGCTATGGAGTGAGGCTGTCTATTAAGTTTACCCGGCGAGTATCCGCGTACGCTACGTGATTGCGACGGACTTTTGATAACATCAAAATTCCGTGGCAACCGATCAAGTGAGACTAAACTGCTACGTTTATAATATTCATTTAGTTATCACATAACTATTTGTGAATTCCAATTATTGTATCCCATTCCAGATAAATAGAAAATGTTAAACTTTCCGATCGAACAATCGAACACCCAAGTTTTCCCGATACAGATCAACACATGAAATAAGTCTAACAACATTCAGTTCGTACCTCAGTACCAACGGTCCAGCCGTAGAAGGGTCAAGCCAACGCCTCACATGTGGCACGTCGTACTGCCCCAAACCCGAAGGTTCAAAGGGCAGTTCAAGACGGTTACATAATCGAGTTAAGGTTTGTGTCTTCTAGAGGGACCATCGCGTTACTTGCACTACTTAGAACGTCGTTAAACTACGGAAAAATCCAACACTTGGAAATTTCCCGACAGGGGAAAAATTGGGTATTTATATCCGGTCGAACTTTTTAACATATTCTAAAATTATCCGGAACGACACATAGACAAAGTTTGACAATCCGATCGAATAAATGAACTCCCAATACAACCCAAAATACTCAACTCTTTATTTCAGATTAAAAATTCCCAGGAAAACCAGCACTGAAAAATAGGAGTTACTGTGCAAAATTGAGTGCCTAATAAGACAAAACGGCGGCGGAAGGGCCGCATTAGCACGCTAATGCCGCGGTTCCACCGCACGTTAGAAAGATCATTAGGTAATTTTTGCATTGTAATTCTTAGACTTACCTGCTGATTTTTCTGCATATTTTTAATTTGCAAAAATCCACATTTTACAAAAAAGTACAGAGAGCAATTTGGAAATCGGATTTCGGTTCGATCGGACTTCAAACTCCGTCTACGCTTCGCCTAAGGCTCTAGCTAGGCTCTGATACCACTGTAAGGTTCCTAGGCACCCCAAGGAGGTCTCACAAGGCATCGAACATGCCATATTAAAATTTTACGGTGCCTACAAACCCTAAACTACGGATCGTCGGCTAGATGTCTAGGCGAAAAACAATCTAGTTAACACTTAACTACAAGATACGGAAATACAACCTTTGTAGATCCGGTCCTCCACCTCCACGGCTCCGCAACGAGGTCGTCTCCGCTGTCCAAATCAAAATCCGGGCTCTAGAGTCGTCTTCGTCGGAGAATGGGCAAGCTAGGTCGTCGATGTCCATGCCGAAGATGATCTACGTCGAGGCATCGCTAGATCAAGCTCACAACTTCACCAAGTCATGAAACTTGTGAAGTAAACACACTCTACTACTTGGCAAGAGCTAGAGGATGAAGAAATAGGAGTTGGGTTAACTTTAGAATTGGATTTCTCACTTGTTTGCTCAATTCACCATTGATGGAGGTGAAGCTTTTCTTCTTGAAGTCAAGGAAGAAGAAGAAGAAAGCTTATCCAAAGTTATGATAAGTTCATTGTAAAAAGAAAAGAATAATCAAAACTTATCATAACTAAACCATGGTCAAGTGTAGAGATTGAACTAGGGTTAAAACAAATGGTTAGGTTAAGCATGGGATAAGAATGGTGGACAAAGTCAAAGGTTCATGAATCTTCATGAAAAAAAACAAAGAAAGCCTCCATTCTTCTCATTTCATTTTCCAAAAAGAAAATAAATAAATAAATAAATAAATAGATATGAAAAACAAAACCCTAACCATTTGAATAACCATGGTTTAATCTTTACACAAACTCAAGTTAGCATGCATCATCAAACATGATACATACAAGTGCACAAAAACATATCGCATATGCAATGCGCACGAACCAAGTGAGAAAATCCGTCTAAAGTGAACCGATACTAGTTAATGCAAAGTAATATATCAAATATATAATTATACATTAAATCATTAAATCAACACTTGATTCAATGATCCGGTCATGCGCACATAACCGACTGGTATCATTAGTAACATCTTATCGAATCAACACTTGATCCGATAACCCGGCTATATCGCATATAACCGATCAATGTCACATCGCGAGAATCGAATACAGTATCACATACTCGTATTATTCTCGGTCCCGCACATATCTCATATGCGCTCCTATTTCGTTTCGCTTGAGCCAGGAAACCTCTGTGTAGGACTCTAAAGACTCGTCAATACGCCGGCAGCAGGCGATGATCATATCAAACACCCACAAGCCGCAAGCGGTCTGCTAAACGTAACGGCCACCCGGGTATTGAGCGATCTGAAGATCGACGAGCAAGCCCGCTCACACTCCAGTGAATCCGACCAGTAACACTACCGTACAGTCCGGTCTCTTCGTCTGATATGTCGCATATCAAGTCTAGGGGTGGTAAACGTCAGACCCCAATAACTCAATAAGTCATGTCGATATGAGGTCTATAACTGTTCGAGAAACTACTGGTAACACTTACCAGTAAATCTCAGCAACCCTGGCCAGGGATTTCCTGTTATAGCCAATCGAACACAGCGCAACATCAACCCCCTATACCGGGAGAGACGAATCCCCTCCTATCGCTCATTGCCTCCATGTGACTCGGGACTGTACCCAAAAACCACCGTTTTGCATGCCCTCTTGGACGTGGTAAGATGGAAATCAAAGCACAGTGGGAACCACACAAGACTCTATGACGATCTCGGGTCAACAGACTACTCTGTACCAGCGTCACCAGAGAACTGCCATCTGACGTGAGGTATAATACCATCTGGGAGTTCTCGGCGAGTCCGTCCAGTGTACCCAGTCTCTACTGAGCACCCGTATATCTCCTCTGATGTCAAACACCAATGGATATGGGATCATCCATCGCCCATCTGTATGGGTCGAGAAGGTACACGCTAGTCTACTCTGGTATATCGATGCCCCGTCTCGATACACCCTCGACTAGGGACTTTGAAGGATGTACTTATGGACTACCATGTCCCCACTAGTATGATCCGCATCATAGTCCAGGTAGTCAAGTACAGATCCTAAGGGCTTTACCAACATGTAACAGAGAGACAATCAGCATACACGTTAAGGTAAAGTTCAACCAGATAGCATACTATCATGTCGAGCAAGAAAGTCCTCCCTATATATGTCCCAGCATCCACTACAATATACATCCTATGTACAGTAATGGCCTCTAGGGCATACATATAACTAACAATCTCCCACTTGCACTAGGGCCATCTGTAGCAGTGGTTTGAAGTATCTCATACTCAACCATCCCATAAAAGTCTCTCTCTGGGAACAGGCCTTTGTGAGTGGATCCGCTGTGTTGTCCTCTGAGTCTACTCTCCAAATCTCGATCACCCTGGAGATCAACCATCTCCATGATCAAGTGATACTGCCTTAGAATATGTCTGGATCACTGATGGGACCGGCGTTCCTTGGCATAAGCCACAACTCCATTGTCACACAATGGGAGGAACATAGTTCATCTCATGAACCAATATACACCCAAACAGCCTCTTTGGTAGCATCTTAAGTAGCGATGTATCCAGCCTTTATCGTCTAGTATGTCACGGTATCTAGCTTGGAACTCTTCCAACATACCGTCCCTTTACTGAGGGTAAAGACAATGCCTGTGACTCTGGTACGAGTCCTCCACTGTCTTGGAATATGTGTCTCGTCAACTGGAGCTGCAACCACTGGTGCTGTGTAGGTGACGGACTGCTGCATACTGATCGTGAGGGACATCTGAGTAACAGGGGTGACAACCTCCTGTCGTAGCTCCCGAACGACGTCAACTAAAGAACTCATCGTCTGGCGGAACTCCTGCATCTTTACCAAAAGTCTATCCATGGTATAGGTCGTAGGCTGATCCGTCTGCACCTGTGCAACTAGAGTGCCATCCTGGTCAGTACCCGTCTCACCCGAGCTAACTCTGACCTCGGCCCTCGCTGCATCGCCCTGAGTCCCCATAGTCATCGGCGGCAAGGCTATAAATAGATATAAGATGAGATTCGATAAGAATTAGGAATTCGAATCTCAAAGATATGAATCATCAAGGAAGGAATGTCAAGCAAATTGTACTTAGGTCACTTAATGCAAAGTACCGCGCTGTGGGTATGCTGCAGACATACACACACTACGTTACTCTGCTTAAGCTACCTACTCCATCATACTAAGGTCATCCTACACTCCGAAAGGTAAAACCTAACGCTCTGATACCAACTTTGTCACGACCCAAAATTGGCCCGTGACGGCCCTAATACTACGCAACGCCTAAAGACGCAACGTAGTAAAAGAAGGCCAAACCCAGAAATCTAAACCATGAAAATACGGAAAAGATAATATAAGTTTTTGAAACATTTTAAATCGCAACCCAAATTCTTTAAAAGCCTTACTTTACTTCTTTAAAATTTTAGCAACACCCCTTTTTTTAAAAACCAGCCAAGATGAATACAATACAAAAATAATGACAGTAGAGAAAAGGCTGTATATAAAAGACATCAAATCCACAATAATACACATAACGTCCTCACCAAGTCTCTATGTCAATAATACAATAGTAGATGGAGAGTACAAATACAACGAAGGTTGATTGATACGAAAAAGTGTGTTTGTAGTTTAACCGCAATCAATAACGGTGTCGCTCGTAGCTAGACCGAGATGAGTACGGGTCGTCCTCTGGGAAACGTGGAACCTTTTACTCTTAGTTTAGATGTGTTGAAAAAGAGAGGGGGAAGAATAAAGAATTTTGAAGAATGGTTTCTAGATCTACGTTAAACAAGAATGTAAAATATAGATCTAGATATTTTAGAGATGTAGATAATATAATAAGAGGGCTTGTAGGGTTCATTAGGATTTAGTAGTTATGGACGATTAATTAAAAGTTACCCTTTTTATCCATTAATAGATTTAGAACTAGAACGACGGTGACGCGTGTAGATTAGGGTTTCTGGAGGGAAAAGGAATCCCACTCTTAACCCTTATCTCGACACGGAACTCCGTTCATATCTAGCCTTTACCAAAACAATCATTAATCTAATCGCTAATCGCGGTCGGAACTAGCAAAGAATTGTTAGCGCGCCCGATTAGGATGTTAATGATTCTTTTGATAAAGTTCCTAAACTTTATAGGACTTAAAAATGGTTTAATTATTTTCATCGTCCATTAGCCTACCCTAATCCTACGAACCCTAACAAGCGGAGAATTACTCGCGCATGTTGGGAGAAAAAGAGATGGAGAGAAATTGCATAATTAAACTACGAAGAAATAGAATAAGAAAAAGAACTACCTTTATTAATCAACAAGATCAAGTACACTTTGATTCCTTAGAAAATGATTACAAAAACCTAGTTTGCTTCTCGATCTCTTCCAAGGAGGTAGATGAACCGTTGATGATCAGCCTGGATGCGTGAGCCGTCTTGGACTTCGTGATCTCGTCGGCTTGATACCTTTTCCAAGAGGCTCTCGGTGCCTTTTTATAGTGAAAACCCAGAATCTTATTGTTGAAAACTTGGTAAAATTCAGCAAAGAATAATGCCCCAAAATCTTGCACTCTAACCTCCTCAAATTGCGGCGGATCCGCGGCCCCAGGGTGGGTTTGGCCGTGGATCCGCGCTCAAGGGTAGGGATCATTTGATTCTTTTTCTTGGGATTTCATCTGGTGACATGTGGCAATCCTAGGCATCTTCAGAATCTGAAAATCTTTTCTCTGTTGCTTCCAGACTTGGTCTCCAAGTTTGCTTCTTAATTTGGCAAGATTTCTTCAACAAATTGATTTGTTTGTTAAATCCGTCATAACAACTTGGAAATATTCTGCACAACAACTCAAATAAGATTTTAGTAGACTTTGTTCTACTAGGATTAGATCAATAATATTATTTGCATACATTTTCCTACCAAATGATAATTAAAATATATTAACACATGGAAAATAATGTTTTTACACATAAACCCTCATATGTATAATATATTATAATATAGTCCTTTTTTTAATATGAAAATGGTAGGAAAAATGTAATACAAGTGTGCAGTTTTATCAACTGAACAAATACCCCCAAACTTATCTTTGATCGTCCCGTGCAAACTAGTTTATTCAAGAGGAGAAAAAGAAATAAGAAAACTAAGCACACTTTCGTAGGCAGACACGATTGCACTGAGCACGTGCAACAAGCCGTTAAACCTCTAGGTGTCCCTAGTAGGAGGAGTGTTGTCTCCTGAGGGTTTTCAGCGGATTACACCCACAAAATCCAATAACAAAAGAAAGATGGTGAAATTTACATATAAAGACAAGAACCATAAAAGAAATACTTTGAAAAGAAGAGTTTCCAACTATACTAGCTTTTCAGTTGTCATGAGCCCTATCTTAATAGTCATGAAAAAATGTTAGAAATCACATCATCTCTCAATAAAACATCGTCATTATTCTTCATTCCTACCTTTCATCCAAACATTGATCATATAACCCCACATGTGTGTAAATAACATCCCTACACTCGGAGAATTCAATTCAAGCTATCATACTCTTGTCCATCTACCTCAGTACTTTATGAATACTTAGGTTTGCTCACACCTTTTCATGCGACCGCTAATACTTCTTGAGGTACTAACCGACCGATTACTCATGTGCTTGCAGATTCGGTGATAATATTTTCCTCGTCTTGCACCACCTAAGGCTTAGCAGTGACTCCCAGACCAGTTGGCCATAGGGCACTAGGTGAAAAGGCACCCTCGCTATATTTTTTTATTGCTGCCTTGGCGATACAAAACCAGTGTTCATTTTTTTTTCTTTTCACCATTTTTATACTTCCTTCATACTTTGGCTTTTAGACAAGAGCATTTCAAGGTATCCTCTGCTATCCCGAGTTTCAAGACGTGTGTATGTGCATATAGTAGGATATCAACATTCAAATGTTCGGCTTCCAGAATAGAAACTATTTTTCATTATCCTCAGATTAGTGACTTCCTTCATCTTACTAACCCTTGGGACAACAGCTCATAACTACTTATTACTAGTTCGTATAAGAAAACTTCTAATTTTCTTGGTTTTCTTAAACTATTCCTATCTTTTGGATGTAATGTTTCACTTTCTACTCTTTTGTTATAAAAGAAATTTTTTTTTGAAAATTTTTTTTTTTGAAAATATTGTGCTTATGCAAAATATGATGCAAATTGATGTGTAAATAAGCACAAACCTCCCCCAAACCTGTTTACAGCAGTGTCTTCACTAATGTCATCGGTTAAGCTCAAAAACCTGTAGACTTGGGAGGAAATTATTAATGGGGGCAAGAATATATGAAAGTGAAAATCCTCCCCCAAACTTATTTTTGGCTCACAAATTTGAGGACAAAAGTTATGTTCAAGAGCCAAAAATATACCCCCCCTCAAACATGAGTTAGACAATATGAAGCATTTTAAGAGGGGGTGAGTCATTTGGTCAAAATAAGGCTTTACAAAGACCAAAAGTTAACACCAACCATTCAAAGATTTTATCAGTATATCGTATAGGTTGGTGGAAGAATGTGTTGTATCGACTCAAGAAAAAGTGGGGAAGGCATAAGAGGTGGTCTGGAAAGGGTTTGAAATTAGAGAAAAGAAAGAATGAGGATGAATGTGAATGATTAGAAAGAAGGAATGGTGACGGTTCAACCTCTAGAGGTGGAGATTGATCAATCACAAAATCCGTATTGTTTAAAAATTTAAGTTCGTCAGCAAAAGGTTCTTCAAAACTTTTATCAATGGTGTGATTGAACATTTTGCTGTCAAAGAGTTTTTTGCCAGAATTTATTCTACTTGATTCATAAAAAATCACTGAGGTAGAGGGCTCGAAAAACTCATCTACCTCTTTTTCAAAAATATCCAAATCAAGTTGAATTTCCGGTATTACTGAACTTGAATTAACGGATTGTGATTTATCAAAACTCACTGAAACTATAGGAACAGAAGAAGAACCGGAGAGAATAGAAGGTGAAATGGGTAAACAAATTGGTGTGTCGAGTGTTGCTGAACCAGATGTGGAAGATGGAGGCTGTATTTCGGTCTGATCTTCGGGTATACCATTATTATCAACTTCAAGACATATTTGGGATTCGGGAAGAATTAAAGGCTCAAGATGATGACCATAAGGAAGTGAAAGGATTTGATGAATTGGTGGGCCAAAATCATCCAAAATTTCGGGTTCATCAATCAAAATGTCCCCAACGTCAATCACCTCATTCAAGTGAAGGTTAAAATTCTCAAACTCCTCATCAAAAGTATGGTTTTCAATCAGTTTTGGTTCAAGAGTGGAGGTGTAGAGATCACAAGGGTTGGGTATGGTTTCACTTGAAAGGGACCCTTCACAGTTGGGTAAATCAAACACTACAAAGTCACACAACTTATCAGTCATTCTATTTGGTGTACTTGATGAATCTATGAAACTGGAGTTGTGGATTTCAGTTTGGAGGTACAGTTCTGTCTTACTACCCAAATCCTTCATAATTTGGTTCGACATTTCCATAAATTTTTCTAATGTCTGCTCCAGACTAGTCTTGGGCTGATAAGGGGTTTCAGTATAAGATTGAAATTCCTGTGGATAATTAAAACTCCCAAATGACTGATTAGAAGAACTGTCTAGAGTAGGTGGAAAAGTCGGATTGGATTGATAGGAATAGAATGGTTGCGGAACTTGGGTAGGAGTAGGATCAATATTATGATAAGAAGAATATTGATATGGGTTGGTTGGTTGGCTATTTTCAACAGACATCTTATATGCCACAAACCGCATATCAAACTCTTCTCCGGACAGTGGTGGTGATGGTTGATATTGGTCCGGGTTGAAACTTTGGCCTCTAGACCTAGCTATGTGCTCAGCAATGGACATTCGTCTAGGGGCTTCCTCATTCTGGGTATGAACTGAAACAGGTGTAGGATTAGGATATGGTTGATAAGACCTAGACTGAGGTGGCCAACTGTTTCTTCCTGCTTGTTCTATATGATCTCTTAAGGACATGGAAGAGCCGGACGGTATACCGAAGGGATTACGAAAACAAGAGATATCTGGTTGTGGACAGCGAAGCTCGGCAAGTGTTCTTCTGTTTAGGTCACCCATTATAAGAAGAGCAGAAGAGGGAAGGGGTAAAAAAGGAGAGAAAGTAATTGGTTTGTTTTGAAAAATGACGGATTAAGACAAATCACACAAAAATGTACAACCCTAGAACTATGGTTACCTAGGTCCAGTCTCTAGACCGCTCCTAGACTTCCAAAGGACAAGCCGCAGGATAAATCCTCTACCGCCTCCGTACTACCCTTGTAGCCAGGTAAGTGCCAGGTAAGTGGGAAGGAACCACGTCGTGGGCCTAATTAAAAACCACTAGCCTTTGTCACACTTGCCTAGTCACTACAAAAGTAATGCGGATAAACGATAGATTACCCACGACCTTCCTCTGTCCTTATTGAGCGCGACAGTCCTTAGAGTCTGGTCTAGATATTTTTTAAATTAATGAAGGGTTGATCTGTATGCTCGGTTTGTGATTTGTGGGGCTTAGGAAGGGTGATGAAATCCCCACCTAATCTTGATTTGGTCTTTGCCCCTTAAAATCCGTATTAAATATGCAAAACAAAACCAATCACAAAACTTTTGCAAAAAGATTTTTGAGCGGCGCAATTTTGCAAAGAATCCTGCAGAAAATAGATTTTATTGGATTTGAGGGGAGAGAGAAAGAGTTGAGAATCTTACCAGAGAGTTCTATAGCCCTAATCCCTCCAAGCAGCCGCGTTTCCGCCGCAGGAAACACCTTAATGCCGCGGTTCCGCCGCGAGGTGGAGAGATCAGTTGATGAAAAAATTTCTGTGATCTCCTTTGCTCCTCTGGATCTCTAAAAATCTCTCTGTTTCCTATTTTCCTCAATTCTGTGACTCCAGATCTCCTTGCAAAAATCCACGCACAAATCGTTAAATATGCAGTTTGCAGTTTTGTTTTAATAATGATATGGCTCGTCTAAGAATTCAACACAAATAGTAAAAATAAAAAATTACGCACGTATCCCCGGCAACGGCGCCATTTGATTGATACGAAAAAGTGTGTTTGTAGTTTAACCGCAATCAATAACGGTGTCGCTCGTAGCTAGACCGAGATGAGTACGGGTCGTCCTCTGGGAAACGTGGAGCCTTTTACTCTTACTTTAGATGTGTTGAAAAAGAGAGGAGGAAGAATAAAGAATTTTGAAGAATGGTTTCTAGATCTACGTTAAACAAGAATGTAAAATATAGATCTAGATATTTTAGAGATGTAGATAATATAATAAGAGGGCTTGTAGGGTTCATTAGGATTTAGTAGTTATGGACGATTAATTAAAAGTTACCATTTTTATCCATTAATAGATTTAGAACTAGAACGACGGTGACGCGTGTAGATTAGGGTTTCTGGAGGGAAAAGGAATCCCACTCTTAACCCTTATCTCGACACGGAACTCCGTTCATATCTAGCCTTTACCAAAACAATCATTAATCTAATCGCTAATCGCGGTCGGAACTAGCAAAGAATTGTTAGCGCGCCCGATTAGGATGTTAATGATTCTTTTGATAAAGTTTCTAAACTTTATAGGACTTAAAAATGGTTTAATTATTTTCATCGTCCATTAGCCTACCCTAATCCTACGAACCCTAACAAGCGGAGAATTACTCGCGCATGTTGGGAGAAAAAGAGATGGAGAGAAATTGCATAATTAAACTACGAAGAAATAGAATAAGAAAAAGAACTACCTTTATTAATCAACAAGATCAAGTACACTTTGATTCCTTAGAAAATGATTACAAAAACCTAGTTTGCTTCTCGATCTCTTCCAAGGAGGTAGATGAACCGTTGATGATCAGCATGGATGCGTGAGCCGTCTTGGACTTCGTGATCTCGTCGGCTTGATACCTTTTCCAAGAGGCTCTCGGTGCCTTTTTATAGTGAAAACCCAGAATCTTATTGTTGAAAACTTGGTAAAATTCAGCAAAGAATAATGCCCCAAAATCTTGCACTCTAACCTCCTCAAATTGCGGCGGATCCGCGGCCCCAGGGTGGGTTTGGCCGTGGATCCGCGCTCAAGGGTAGGGATCATTTGATTCTTTTTCTTGGGATTTCATCTGGTGACATGTGGCAATCCTAGGCATCTTCAGAATCTGAAAATCTTTTCTCTGTTGCTTCCAGACTTGGTCTCCAAGTTTGCTTCTTAATTTGACAAGATTTCTTCAACAAATTGATTTGTTTGTTAAATCCGTCATAACAACTTGGAAATATTCTGCACAACAACTCAAATAAGATTTTAGTAGGCTTTGTTCTACTAGGATTAGATCAATAATATTATTTGCATACATTTTCCTACCAAATGATAATTAAAATATATTAACACATGGAAAATAATGTTTTTACACATAAACCCTCATATGTATAATATATTATAATTTAGTCCTTTTTTTAATATGAAAATGGTAGGAAAAATGTAATACAAGTGTGCAGTTTTATCAACTGAACAAAGGTACAATAGGAAATACAGATAATCATCTAACCCACCTAAGCAAAAGGTACTGTATGCTGATGCGGTATCTGTAGCAAGGGATGGTAGCGGATAGCTGAATAGAAGAATAGCCTGCCTCGACTACTCTGGGGAAAAACCTGAAACACCTGTGGCACAACAGGGGTGAGTTGCCAACTCGTGAATAGTATAAAACATATGCAGGTAATCGCAGGAATGCACGTACAGCATGAATCTAAAATATGCGATTACAGTAATAATATGTCATGCAAATGCTGAAATAAGGAGAGTACACTAGCATGTATAATCAATATGTGAAGCAATAGTAACATGACAATAGTATGCAATAACCATGCAAAAAGGATATGAGAATGTAGATATGCAACTATCATAAGGGTACACTAACCGGTACTACCACTATATGAATCTGTGCATAAAAATAAGTAAGGGTGAGGTATAGGGTGGAATATGTCATTTCCACGGAAACCTGACATCGTGGCAGGATCATAATCTATCAAGACACTCAAATCCCAAATCCTCAAATCAGCCCCCCCACATTGGGCTCTCACAATATACAGGTCTCACATCACCTCAATGTACAATATCGAATAGCTCCCCTATATTTCGAATGTATAATTCAACAATCTCATTCATATCCAATATCCAATGTCAATGAATCACCTATATCCCAAGTCGAATCCCAAGTAAGAATCTAACATCCTAAAGGTATATATATATGTACAGAAATAAATATGATGGGGGCAATACACATATATTAGCGTCCCATTCCACTAATATTGGTGTAAGGGTATATATAACAACGGCTAAATCCCCTGTTATATATACAAAAAGGGGTTAAAGAAATATCAAGAAAACAGTGTGCTAAGCATCGACACAGAAATCCTCGTATATCGGGCTCCGTCAGTCTGGATCGGCCCACGGGGTCCGTCTGCGGTATCGGCCCTCGGCCCCGACAGTACAGATCATCCCGCATCCATCTCTCGACTCTGGCCAGTATCCTCCGGACAACTGCCAGGTCCAACCAATCACCGGTAGGTACTCGCCCGCCTCCAGGCTCAATCGGCAAACCCATCGATCTTCTTGCCGAGGGGAACCATACTGGGCCCCACCATGTACTCTCATACGGCAACCACATCTCGTATGGAGTATATAATCAGCACCGATAAAACTCATGGGGGACGCTCAAATATCATATCAAGGAAACCGGGTTGTTCCATGTATGCATAATTTCATGAACTCCCGCGGTTCCCAAATCCCGAAAACATCATATAAAATCCAGATAAACAATGCGCAAATCCAGAAATAAATGTATGCGATATATCTGAATGCGAGCAGGTAAACAAAAGTATATAGCTGAACCAGATGTATGCGAAATCAAGATAAGGTGTAGCTAAGTAACCTCAGTAAATGTAAATATGCGACAGCAACTGAATATGTGTCTAACATACAGGTGTAGCAATGTATAGGTATCTACCTATAAGAACTGGTGTCATATACCCCCTGGGTATAAGAAGAATATGAGTAAGATATCCCCCGGTATAAGTAAAATATCTAAAAGGTATACCTGTAGCTGTATCGCAAGGTGTAAATGTACCTATCACTAAAGGTATGATACACTATAGGTATACCGGTAGCTAGATGTCATGTATGGTAAGCAATAGTAGCTATAAGGGGTAGTGTGTGACATGGCAATTATTGACGGTGTGTGTGTAGCATACAATCCGTGCTCGTGCAACCTGAACCGTCAATAATGTGTGCAGTGTCCTACGGCTGCTAGTCACAGTATATAACTATATCTAAGGAAATACAGTAAAGGCGCAATTCTATAATGACGTAGTGTGCGACAGGTAATTGAATCCTAGCCCAGACGCATAACGCCATGCGGGCGATTCCCCTGTAGATGTTAAATCTACTCACCTACACTCCACGCTAGGTGAATCCTATCATCTGCTCCCCCTGTAGCCGTGTCCGTAGTCCCTGTCTGCAAACCTACAAATAAGACATGGAAATCACATATAAGCCAAAATATTCCGCGAAACGCGATATCGAAACGAAATGAGAAACTCGCGTCGCGAACTAAACGCGCGTGTGCACGATACGCTGAATCGTGTGTGTACGCGTCTAAAACCATCGCGACACGCCGCGATACGCTGGATTACAGAACCCACTCACGTATCGCGCGTATCGCGCAAACACAACGGACACCAAAAACGATATATAGTTCCAGATTTTCCTACAGGTAAGATATCACAAAACTAGACATGCCAAAGACCTAGACAACACAGCAGGGACCCCTAGCCAAGAGCCCAACTCCCCTGTCCCCCTCTTGGCCGCAAATTGCGGCCAATGTGAATTAATTGGCGGCCAGAGTTGGGAAGGGTGGGTTCGTGCTCTGGTGGTGTGATCTAAACCTAGGTATCATGTCCCAGTCTTCTCAATTTCACTCTGTAAGGTCTGGGTTCAAAGCAGATTGCAAAAGTCACAAATATCGCTTAAAAACGACAATTTTGCACAAAAAGGAAAACCTATGATATTTTAGTGAAATCTGGGGATCTCTCAGTTAAAGTGGCCCTAATAACACTTAAATACATTAGGGTAGCTAACACAATCAACAATTTCCCAAAATTCCACATAAACACCATAATCTAGCACTAAGATAGCTAATTTAACACTAACCGACACCAATAAGCATACAAGCTAGGAAAAAGAGATATGGGTTCAGGAAATATACCCTAGGGGATCCTAGAAAGCTTGTGAAGTGGTGTGTGGAGCTACTGCAAGTGCTGGGGCTGCTGCTGCTACAGTTGCTGCTTGTTGCTGCTGCTTCTGCTACTTGCTGCTGCTGCTGAAGCCTGTTGCTGCTGCTGCTGAAGTTGATGTTGTTCTTGTTGTTGTAGTTGATGTTGCTGCTGATGGTGATGGTGATGCAAGCTGCTGCTGCTGAAGCTCTCTCAGGTGAGTGTGTGTGTGTGTGAGAGTGTGAGGGAAATGAGAGAAAGAAAATGAGATGGAGAAATGAGAACACAACAAAGACCCCTTCTCACTCTCTCTCTCATAATGAGGCATGGTATGAGCCATGGTGCCCATGCTTTCCCTCTCCCTCTCTCTCCCAAAGTCAACACATTAACAAATAATAAAACCCTTTTAAAATCATTTTCCTTTTAAAAACTATCATGACTAATTACAACCATAACACTTAACAACCCATAACACCTAAACCAAACTTAACCCTAGACTAGAGAAATGGTTAGTTCACCATGTTACCAATCATGGTTAAACACCAAAAACAAGCCTAGTTATCATGCACAAGTGTGTGCAAGCCTAGGAAAAATATAATAAAATACTCAATAATTAGGATAAAATATTTAAAAACCAATTTGGTAAACTTTTTATTGAAAACCACACATTAAAATATAATTAGCTACAAAGCACATTCTAAGGTGTTACATCACCCTTGGGGGGCCCGACGAATATATACTTCTCCTTCCATTCGTGAATGGAGGTAGGGACGACTACTACCCTCGACCCGGCCACCCTACCCTTGCGTTTTTTTGAAGGAAAAATACACTCAGCTCGGCTCATCCTTACTACTTCCGGGATGATTCTTATAACAAAGGAAGGAGACTAGGAGGGTCAAACTGAAAGGAATATTTTCATGTTTTAACCGGACCAGGGACCCGAGGAGGAGTCTCCATGAGTTCAGTGCTAGCTGGACCGGGGCAAGTTGGAAACAACGAAGCACCCTGCATACTTCGGTTGAGAAGGGCGGATGCATTCCTGCCCAGAAAGCTTCCAAGTATAGAGCAATATTCTTTACCTGCACCTGATCCGCCCGTTCTCTTTCCCTAGCTAAACGGAGCGAATAGTTGGAGAGGATATGGAAACGAGCCCGATCTCGGTAAGCTCACCCATATCCCTCAAGACGGAGGGCACATCGCGGGCGTTCCTGATGCGCACCTTAGGGGCCCTTGCCGTCGCCTGGCGACCAGCGACGCAGCTGTCCCTGACTCTCGGATGCGACCCAGACATAGAGGACGAGGAAGAAGACGAACCCTGTTGGCTATCTGAAGCCGAAGAAGAGGAAGATCCTCCGGACTCGGCTCCAACAACTGGAACCTAATCACTCGACTCTACCCTAACCACCTCTACAGACTCTTCGGATGAAGACATCTAACCTGATTCAAAAGAAGGGGCTGGCCGAGGAAAAGGCACGGGCGATCCGATCTAAAAAGTTGGAGCGCCAAACAATCTTCGACAACAAAAGGAAATAATGAAGGAAGTGCTGGCCCTATGGGGGGGTCCCCTCCTATTTATACCCTCCAGGAAAGGCATCCAACGGTTCAGATTAATTCCCGCCAAAACGAAGACTCGCGCCCGCCCGCCGTCAAGTCTTTACATGTCGAACGACCATTGGGGACGACCCTTCGATCGCAGGCGACAGTGATAGCCTGTCGCGTCCGCCAACCCGCTGCCGACACGTGTCCTGCACCTTAACGGACGAACAAGCGAATCGGCGCCCCCTCTTTAATGCACGATCCTTCCCTCTGATCCGCTGACGTCACCAGAGATGTACGCAGAGATCCAAGCACCTGAGAAACGCCATGCGGGCTCGTAAATCCAAACGATGGAACTGACCTTCACCGAGTCGCCCCGAAACCGATCAGATCACTCTTGACCCGACCCATAAATAGATCGGGACGAGAATGGGGGGCTAATGATGATACTCATAAGTGGGAATTCTCCAGATTATGACACGTGGTAGATGACGTGTCCCGGGGCTCTTAGGACATGAGCAAGCACGATACATTGAAGGCATTCCCCGGGCCTTCGTCCCGAGGACTGACCCGACCTTCGATGGCCTCCTACATACTAGGCTTCCTCAGCCCTCCTAGCTCACCTCCGAGCTATCACAGAACTGGGATTCCTCAGCCCTTCCAGCTCGCCTCTGAGCTATTACAGAACCAAGCTTCCTCGGCCTCTCGTTTGCCTCCGAGCCTCCTGCCGAGCTAAGCCTCCCAGGTTTTGCCGAGCAACCAAGGACGCAGAGCCCAAGCGCCTCTGCCACGGCTCCGCGTATCTCGCCAGAGGCGAGATATCTGCCACCAAACATCCCGCGTTCCATTCTACCGTATCCCCCCATTAACAAACGTATCTCGTCATTAATGGGGGGATCCCGTCATTCACGCTGGCGTAACGCCAGAGGCGTAACGACGGTGAAGATCTCACGCCATCTCACTCCAAGCGACCACTAAAAAAACCCCTTTCTCAGACGACTCAGGTAAGCCAATTTCAATCCAACAAGCTGCTACCCTGCTCAAATTCCTTGACTAACTTGATACTCGGAGGGTCCACGGTGGTATAACCATCCCGAGACTTCTTTGCAGGTAGCTCAGCTCCACCCTTAAAATTAACCCATTAAGATCCACACGCTGAAGAAGATAAGAATCAACGTCAATCTCAACCCTTCATCAGCGCTCGCAACAGATCGACGGAGGATAACATCTGAAGGAGATCCAGGCTTCCATCAATGGGTGAGGCGAAAATAGTAAATGATGAGAAAAGACAACTATATAAATCTTATTTTTATTTGGAAAAGAAATTAATGGTAAATTTTGTATGCATATATGTCTCAGAAATCCCCTCTCGCCCCCCGTCTTTTTCTTTTATTTTTTATACTTTTAATGAATTACAGTAAAGTTGAAAAACTTCCACCTTTTTCTTCAAAAATGCCTATGTTTATTTATTCTGTTTAGTAAATTGCATGTGCCCTAATATTAATGAGTCATCTTGATAGAGCTTTAGATCTCCTTCAGATGCTGTCCTCCGTCGATCCTGCGATGGTGAGCTTGGACGGCTGTGATTTGGTTCTGAAGTTGTTGGGTGTGGATCTCAATGGGTTGGTGTTGGAAGCAGAGCTACTTGCAAAGAAGTCCCTGGATGGGTGACCACCGTAGGACCCTCCGACGATCAAGTTAGAGCCGAGAAATAGGAGCATAGTAGCGGCGTATTGAGACAATTCAAGTTACCTGATTCATCTGAGAGAGGGGTTTTTATAGTGGTCGCATGGATCGAGCAGGTGCGAGATCTTCTCCGTCAGTTACGCCTCTGACGTTACGCCTGCGTGAATGATGGGATCCCTCTATTAATGATGGGATACGCTCATTAATGGAGGATATGCCAGCGAGGGACGCGAGACATGGGGCGGCAGATATCTCGCGCTGGTAATATACGCGGAGTTGTTGCGGAGGTGCTTGGGCTCCGCGTTCTAGCTTGATCGGGAGAGCTGGGGAGGCTTAGCTCGGTATATGGCTCGGAGATGAGCCGGGAGGCCGAGGAAGCTCAGCTCCGCAATAGCTCGGAGGCGAGAAAAATAGGACTGGCGCGATTTCGGCTGCCAGATTGCTCGTGGGCAAGAAGTGGAGTGCCCGCATTGATTTTACCTCGGTAGCCTCCAGGAGTATAGTGGGCCGTCGTGGGTGACACATCATTTGCCACATGTCGTAATATAAAGAATTCCTACTTATGAGCATCATCATTATCCCCCCACTCTCATTCATACCTATTTATGGGTCAGGTCGAGAATGACCTGCTTGGTTTTTCTCGGCTTAGTCAGTTGCCGAGAATCATTAGTGCAGATTTTCCGGGGAGACGTGGCATGGGGCAGTTGCATCGTTTCGATCTTTGAGGCCACGTGGGACCTTCCCCCAGAGTTTGGATATTTGCGCGTATCTCCAACGATATCAGCAGATCAGTGAAATGATTGCGCATTAAGGAGGGTGTGCCGTTTTGCTCGTTCGTCTGTTGGGCTGCGGGCCACGTGTCTAACATGAGTTGGCAGACACGACAGGCTGTCGCTGTCACCTACAACCGAAGGGGCGTCCCCAATAGCCAATCGCCACGTGGAGCTATACGGCTGGCAGGCGTGACGTTTCGTTTTGGCGGAAATCGATTTGGGCCGTTGGATGTTCTCCTTTGGGGTGTATAAATACGAGCGGACCATCCTAGTGCCGACACTTTTCTTAAATCTTCTTCCACTGCTGAATATTGCTTGGCGCTCCTCCTTTAGATCGGATCCCCTGTTGATCATTCCTCGGCGAGTCCACCCCTTGAGCCAGGTTAGATGTCTTCATCTGAGAAGTTTGTAGAGGTGGTTAGGATAGAGTTAGACTATGAGGATCCAGTTGTTGGAGTCGAGTCCAGCGGGTCTTCCTCCCCTTTATCTTCAGATAGCTGAGAAGGTTCTTATGCTGTGTCATCTGTGTTGGGTTCGCCCTAGAGCTAGGGCTACCTTTGTCGTTAGCCGTCGAGCGGCGACAAGGGCCCCTAAGGTGCGCATCGGGAACGCCAGTGATGCGCCCTCCGTCTTGAGGAGTGTGGACAAGCTTACCGAGATTCGGGCTCGATTCCATATTCCCTCTAACTATTCGCTTCGTTTAGCTAGATAGGGTGAGCGGGTGGACCAGGTGCAGGGTAAGGAAATTGCCCTATATTTGGAAGCATTCCGGGCCGGAATGCGTCTGCTATTCTCAACCGAGATATGTGGGGTGCTTCATTGCTTCCATCTTGCCTCGGGCCAGCTAGCGCCGAACTCATGTAGAATCCTCCTCGGATTTCTGGTCCAGTTGATACTCGAAAATATCCCCTTCAGTTTGACCCTCCTCGTTTCCTTCCTCTATTATAAGAATCACCCTGGCACCAGCAAGGATGAGCCGAGCTGGGTGTATTTTTCCTTCAAAAAACGTAAGGGCGGGATGGCCGGTCGGGTGTGGTAGCTTTCCCTTCTTCCATTTATGAATGGAAGGAGAAGTTCATATTCGTCGGGCCACTCGAGGGCGAGGATTGGCCTATGCCTACACAGTGGCACATGGCTGATTGCCCTACGGCAAAACTGTCATCCTTACCCGAGGCAAGTGCAGTGTCATTGTGGGAGCCGATCCAGCGGGATGACGTCTTACTTTTCGAGCAGGCTCTGAGCTGGGCTAGACTCAGCCCCGCACGCTTTATGGGTATGTTAGAGCCGTGGAAGATCTATTTAGACTTTGATGAATTTTCCTTGCCCTTTTCAGCGTCACTAACTCTTTTTTTTTTGTATTCTCCTTTTTGCAGAGCAAATGGACTAATCGAAGTTCTTAGCTTCCATGGCTGCGAAGGCCCAGAAGAATACCGGGGGTGGAAGTTCGTCCTGACCCGGCTCGAGTTCGACCCCGAGGCCAGCTCTGCCGAGCAAGCCCTCTGATGCTCCCCGAGCCCTGAAAGAAAGCCGCGGTGGGGGGGGGGGAGGGGAGGGGGGCAGAAGCACGCACGGGACGCGGCGCCCCAGGCAAGGGTGGCAGAGGAGGAGGAGGAGGAACCCACCGATGTTCTTCTCAAAAGGCAAAAAAGAACGGTCTCTCGGGCGCCCTCCACCGGAATTCCCGTGCAAGAGGGGGACTTCTGCTTCGGGGTGCCCTCGGGGCTCTCTGTCACCGACAGCCTACTCTCCGACATGGAGCAAGCAGCTGGGGGTAATATTCCCCGCAGGACCCTGAAGGCCCAGGTGGCAGCCATTGCTCATGAGACGGTTCAGGTCAGTATCCGTTTTCCTTTAAGAATTTTCTTAAGTATATTTTTTTGTTTGAATATTTCTAACCCCTTTTGCTGCTTTCCTGAGGTCCTCCACCACCGCGCCCTCATTGTCAATATGGAATCCGAGGAGATAGTGCCGACCATGAAGAAGGCGGGCGAATCATCCCCGCGAGAGGATATGCGTCTTCACTTGCGGCAGGCGGAGGAAAAGATAGCCGCCCTCGATGCTCGAGTGGTCGCCGAGGAGCTGACGAATTCCAAGTACAAGGAGTCTCACCAACTTCTGAGTGAATCCAACCGGGCCATCCAGGCTAAGTTGGAGGAGGTTGGCAACCTCTATAACACAATGAAGAAGTCAAGGGATGCCAGTAGGAAGGATGCTCGGATGGAGCTCGATATGGTGAAGCTTGCCGAGGTGCGAGCGGTGAAGTCCATGAAGAGATATAAGCCGTCAGACCAGTTCTACGCCCACCTCGCCGAAGCTTCGGCCATCGTTTGGCATGAGGCCCTTGACACCTTCAAGGCGTCAATGTCGGAGTTTGCCGACAGTGAGCTCCGTGCTAAATACCCAATCTCCGAGGACATGCTGCATGGGGCGGGCGCCGAGGTGGCCGCAGGGGTGAAGCCGTCCTCGAGACCGAAGCTCTGGCCCCCGAGGGAGGTGTTGAGCTGGGCGAGATCCCGGCGAAGCCCATGGCCTGAGCTTTCTTTCCTTAGGAGCTTTTGTTTTTCATTTCAAAATCTTATAAGCCTCCGGGCATTTTTTGTAAGGCGGAGGAGCCCAGAATAACCTTGTAAGCCTTCATAATGTAAATAAAGTTGAGCTCATTTTCCTCTGCATGAATGTCTGCTTTCTGCGTGAGTATTTTAGCTCGTCAGTCTTCTTCTTGTTTGAATTTTCATTCCGCCTCCCGCTCTCCGGAGTCGAGGTGACGGTCGTTCATTTAGCGTAAGTCAAGAGATACCCGAGTAGGCAGGTCAGTATCAGCTCATACCTCGGAATCGAGGTGACGACCACGTTTCTTAGCACGAGTAGAAAATCAGCCAAGCTAGAATAGGTCAACATTGATTGATTCCTCCTTGATGTGGGTCCTAGATCCGCGTCTTCATAGGGTAGGAATCTACCCCTCGGAGATTAGCCGAGCAGGAATTTGCACGGTGGCCTCTGTAGGAGGGCTTTAGATCCTTAGCGTTGATGCGTAGGAAGCTACCAGTTAGGGATGGACCGGACAGGGAAGCTGCTCGGTGGCCTCGAGAGGAGGGCTTTAGATCCTTAGCATAGATGGGTAGGAAGCTGCCCGCTAGGGATGGACTGGGCAGGAAAGCTGCTCGGTGGCCTCGAGATGAGGGCTTTAGATCCTTAGTGTAAATGGGTAGGAAGCTGCCTGCAAGGGATGGACTGGGCAGAGCGTCGTGATGAGGGCTTCGATCTACAGAGTTGTTGGGCAGGAAGCTACCCACTGCGGATGAACCGAGCAAGAAGCTGCTCGGTCACCTCATGAGGAGGGATTTTGATCCTTAGCGTAGATGGGTAGGAAGCTACCCGCCAGAGATGGGCTATCAGAAAATTGCTCCGGGGCCTCGTGATGAGGGCTTCGATCCACAACGTTGATAGACAGGAAGCTACCCACTGCGGATGGACCGAGCAGGAAGCTACTCGGTGGCCTCGAGAGGAGGGCTTTTGATCCACAACGTTGTTGGGAAGGAAGCTACCCACTGCGGATGGACCGAGCAGGAAGCTGCTCGGTGGCCTCATGAGGAGGGCTTTTGTTCCACAGTGTTGTTGGGCCGGAAGCTACCCACTGTGGATGCACCGAGTAGGAAGCTGCTCGGTGACCTCATGAGGAGGGCTTTCGATCCATAGCGTTGTTGGGTAGGTAGCTACCCATTGCGGATGGGCCAGCAGGAAATTGCTCGGCGGCCTCGTAATGAGGGCTTTTGATCCTTAGAGTTGTTGGGCAGGAGGATACCCGCTAGGGATAGTCCGAGCAGGAAGCTACTCGGCCGCCTCGCTGATTGTTATGAGTTCTGCGTGTTCAAGTTTTAGTTTAAATACCGCAATCAAGACGGTTTCGCTTGTAGCTAGCCGGTTGAGTACGGGTCGTCCGCAGGGAGATGGGAATCTTTTTCTATGTTCTTTAACGAGTTAAGTCCGGTTTTTCAGATTTTTGTTGTGGTTATCTAAGTGTTGAGTTGATATTTAAAGAGAGCTTGTTAGGGTTAGGATTAGGTTAGTTTGAGTTAGGAGTCTCCACATCTTTCGTTGCCCCTCTTAATATCGGTGTTACGGTAATCGGCAACAACGGGGATTAGCACGACTAGGAAGGAACTTGCGAGTATAAGCTAGGCTTTCCAACGCATAAGTCCTTCCTTTTGGTGCTTGTCCGTCCGTTCTTGGCTCTTAGCCATAACCTCCGGTTAATTCAACCACAACCGGTCTCACTACGGAATCACCGCTATCATGTAGGATAGGGTGCCGTAAGGAGCAGATTGTGGTTCAATTAACGGGAGTCGAATTAAGCTGTTGGGCAAGGAAAGAGTGAGAGAGATTTCCTTCTCTCAAACTTCCCTTATCCTACCCTAACAAGTATGAACTACTCACACATCATGATACGGAAAAATAAAACAAAACAAAAGAGGAAGATAGAAAGAAGGAGATTAGAAAAATACGACTAGCTATTTGCGACCTCACCTTGGCGAGGATCGAGCGTAAGCATCATTGTCATATTAAGGATAACGAAAAAGAGAGAAGAAAGAAACAACAAGAAAATAACAACAACTACTTAACGAATTAAAGTTACAACAATTATAGCAAAAGTAAGACAAGCATGATAATAAAATGATCTTCTTTATTCACCATTCTTCACTCACAAAGCTCACTCAAGTTTAATGGAGAAGAGATGAGAAGAAGAAGAACATGTAATCTAAAACCTAGCAAAAAGAAAATACAAGAATGGACCCCTTTCCTTCTCAAAGTTCTGGGCTATTTATAGGCTGGAGAATGGAAATCTAGGGCAACCACCAGAACACATCTGAAAAGACCAAAATACCCCTGGAAAAGTTTTGCCTGCCGCCACTATACGGCCGCGGATCCGCGGCCTAGACCCCATATTGGCCGCGGATCCGCGGCCCTTTAGAGGAGTTGGGCCCTCTTCTTGTTTGTGCTTCCCTGGTTCTCTGTGCCCATTATTCTTATATCTGTATTTTCTCATAATTTCTTCACGAATTTTCCAGAATTTCTGTTGAGGGAAAGGTGGACTTTTTGTCAAGATTTGGCATGATTGCCTCGAGCTCCGCGTAGATTTCTTGGAACTTGTTGTTGCCATTGAGCCTTGTGCATGAGGGTGACAATCGATTTGCTATTTTGTCTTCCTAAACTGGTATCTGGCAACATACGGATGAAGAGCGGAGACCGTGTTTTATCTGTGGTTGGCAGGAACCCGGATTTTGTCGTGTTTTCCATGAATTCCACCGTTTTAGAACCGAGAACCTGTATCCTGCAATTGACTAGCAAACACGGCTCAAGAGTATCTACCGATATGCAATGTGATAAAAATTGGGCGGTATGAAAATGCAAAAATCTGATATGAACAAATACCCCCAAACTTATCATTTGCTCGTCCCGAGCAAACCCCATTTATTCACAAAAAATTTCCTAACCTCACTTTCGCAGGGAACGCGATTGCACTGAGCATGTGCAATAAGCCGTTAAACCTCTAGGTGTCCCTAGTAGGAGGAGTGTTGTCTCCTTAGGGTTTTCAGCGGATACTACCCACAAAATCCGGTCAAGTAGGTTTTGTAAAATAACTAAGATTCAAACCCTACAGTTTTGTTTTAGAAAATAACAACTCTATAATCCTAAGTCTAGACCATCGAACCTTTATTTTTCACACCTCGCTTCTTATTTAACTACAGATTTTATATGTCTTTACGTGCAGTGCAAATAGTGTCGTTAAGTTCCCGAAAGGTCGAATAAAGTCATCATGTCGTACAATAAAGCCCAGATAACAATTTTAAAAGGATCACATAAGTTTTATAAAGAGTTAAGCATTTTTCAAGTTTCGTTTTCCAGTAAGGTTTCAACTTCAGAATTTCTATCTTCCTTAACAGGAAACTAAGTCGTATTTTTCACTCCACCTTTTTCTTGTTTTCATTTCATACACACCTTTGTGAACGTGCAATAGTCTTTATCATAGAATAAAACCTTCATATCTCCGCTTAAAATTTTTATAAAAGCCTGTCTTTTATCAAGATTATTCTCACACAAAGAACCGTTAGGAATTTTAACTCGGAGAGAACACTTGCTTGACTTTGTTTTAAAACTGGACTTTCTAGGCTTCTTAGCGAGCTTTGGGCCAATGCACCCAAACCAGTTGGTTTTAGGGCATTAGGTGTAGAAACACCCCAGCGGACTTAATTACTCAAGTTACCTAGGTCCAAAAACAAAAGACAGTTTGGCGTGAAAATCAGTTGATTTAATACGAACGGAGATATAACCGGCTGTTCAATTATTTTTTTGGATAAAAGACGTGTTTAGTGGGTTTGGTGTGTAATCATTCCAATCAAGTTTCAGATGGGTTATTTTTCAGACTTAGCTCCAATTACGGCATCAATAACATTCCTTCATATTCGCTTTACTTCATAAACTATTCTTGTCATTACTTATTTCAGAACAAACCTATTTGATCCTCAGTAAATCATTTATCTGTTTAAAAGTTTAAACATGAAAGACTTGTCATCTAATTCCCAAAATTCACGACACGTGTAGTGTGATGTAAAGACTTATATCAGCTATAGTTAACTTCAAAGGAGAGTTATCTTTCAGGTTTTCAAAATCTAAACATAAGATTTAGTCATTCCTATTTTTTTCAAACAAAAACCGTCGAAATGTTGAATCAGAGTTCTTCCACAAGCTAACTTGACAAAAAAAAGTTTTTATAATTTTTAGAAAATTTTCAGTTTTTTATGGATTTTATGGATTTAAATATGCAGATGCAAAATATACATATGAATGCGAAGGTAAGAAATGCGTACCGAGCGTACCCCTAAACTTAAACTGGACAGTGTCCTCACTGTCGTTGCATGAAGAGATCATTTGAAGGGTCAAAATTGTCGGTTACCGATACACAAATTTTTATGTGTTTTTTTTTTGTTTTTAAAGAAAAGAAAAAGAATATACACAAATATATACAAAATGGTTTGTACATACCCCCAAATTTATTTGGAACAGTGTCTACTGTTCTTGGCTGGATAACTGAAGTTTAGAGGTAGGCAGAGGAAGATCATTGAGGGTAAACCGGCTCCTGTAAGAACAGGAGCTCCTCTGTTGGTTCGGCGCTAAGGTACGGTTTGCATCGGTGTCCGTTTACTTTGAAAAGTGAACCGTCCTTTGGATTTTCCAAATCCACAGCGCCCTGCGGATACACATTCCGCACAAAATACGGCCCTTTCCAGCGAGATCTGAGCTTTCCAGGATGGAAGTGAAGTCGGGTGTCGTAAAGCAATACCTGCTGACCAGGTACGAAGGTTTTGCGCAAAAGGTGTTTATCGTGAAACACCTTCGTTCGATTCTTAACGACAACCGCGTTATCGTAAGCTTCATCCCTAAGCTCGCTTAGTTCGTTCAACTGCAGCTTCCGATGGCTGCCCGCATCCTCAAGAGACAGATTCAGCTCCTTTATCGTCCAAAATGCGCGATGCTCTATTTCGACAGGTAGGTGGCAGGCTTTTCCGTACACAAGTCGATAGGGAGACATGCCAAGGTCGGTCTTATAAGCGGTTCGAAAGGCCCAAAGGGCATCAGTGAGTTTCAGCGACCAATCCTTACGGTTCTTGGAAACCGTCTTCTCCAGTATCTGCTTGATTTGCCGATTTGAAACTTCGGCCTGCCCGCAGGTTTGGGGGTGGTAGGGCGTAGAAAGCTTATGATTAATGGAGTATTTCCGCATCAAAGCTTCGAAAGTTTTATTGCAGAAATGACTTCCATTGTCGCTAATGATCGCTCGAGGGTGGCCAAACCGGGAGAAAATGTTTTCTTTAAGGAACCTAACGACAACCTTGTTGTCGTTAGTCCGGCCCGGCACAGCCTCGACCCATTTAGAGACGTAATCAACAGCTAGAAGGATGTACAAGTTCCCGAAAGAGCTGGGAAACGGCCCCATGAAATCTATCCCCCAAACATCGAAAATCTCCACAACCAAGATCGGTTGGAGCGGCATCTCGTTCCTCCGGGATATCCGGCCCATGTGTTGGCACCGGGAGCAAGTCTTGCAATAGTCATGAGCGTCTTTGAAGAGTTGTGGCCAGTAGAAACCACATTGCAAGATCTTCTCAGCTGTCTTTCTGGGGCCAAAATACCCGCCACATGCTTGATCATGGCAAAATGACAGCACACTCTTGAATTCCTCGTCAGGGACACACCGACGAATAATCTGGTCGGGACAGTACTTGAACAAGTAGGGTTCGTCCCAGTAAAAGTGTTTTACTTGGGATAAGAAGCGAAGTCTGTCCTGACTTGACCATTCGGTCGGTAGTAATCCCGTGGCCAAATAGTTCACAATACTGCGAACCAGGGTTCGCAAGATACTGTCAAGAGCTGTTCATCCGGGAAAACGTCGTTGATCGGAATTGGAAGCGAAGGTGAAGAAGGAAGTCGTGAGAGATGGTCGGCAACTACGTTTTCACATCCTCGTTTGTCCTTAATGACAAGGTCAAACTCTTGAAGCAAGAGGATCCAACGGATTAACCGAGATTTTGCATCTTTCTTCGCAAAAAGATGGCGCAGAGCAGAATGGTCAGTGTAGACAATGACTGGAGAGCCGATGAGGTAGGGCCTGAACTTTTCTAAAGCAAATACAACAGCTAAGAATTCCTTCTCAGTTGTTATATAATTGAGTTGTGCGTCGTTCAGGGTTCGGCTCGCATAATAGATTACGTGCGGCATCTTGTTGATGTGTTTTCCAAGGACAACACTAATGGCAAAGTCGGATGCATCGCACATAATCTCAAATGGGTGCGTCCAGTCAGGTGAGGAAAGAACGGGAGCAGAAGTGAGTGAACGTTTCAGTGACTCGAATGCAGTCACACAGCTCAAGTTGAAGTCGAAAGGCGTATCCTTGGCCAGCAAAAGAGTCAAGGTCCTAGCAATCTTGCTAAAGTCCTTGATAAACCGTCTATAAAAACCGGCATGGTCAAGGAAGGCTCGGATATCTCTGACGCATCGGGGAGGAGGCAGATTGGAAATGACGTCAATCTTTGCTTTGTCAACCTCTATGCCATTTTGCGAGATGATATGTCCTAAGACAATACCCTCGCGCACCATGAAGTGGCATTTCTCCCAGTTCAAAGTGAGATTCTTGTCCTTACATCGGGTAAGGACAGCGTCAAGATGCAGCAAACACTCGTTGAAGGAATCGCCGAAGATGGAGAAGTCATCCATGAAAATCTCCAGAAATTTTTCCACCATATCTGAGAAAATTCCCATCATACACCGCTGGAAGGTAGCGGGCGCATTGCATAACCCAAAGGGCATGCGTCGATATGCAAACGTGCCGAAAGGACAAGTGAAAGTGGTCTTGTCCTGGTCTTTTTCGGCGATGGGAATTTGATTATAGCCGGAGTAGCCATCAAGAAAGCAGTAGTACTCGTGTCCAGCCAATCGTTCAAGCATCTGGTCAATGAAAGGTAGCGGAAAGTGGTCTTTCCGCGTTGCGGCGTTGAGTTTTCTGTAATCAATGCAAACTCGCCACCCAGTTTGGGTGCGAGTAGGGATTAACTCGTTCGCCTCGTTAGTGATGACCGTGATGCCCGACTTCTTGGGGACAACATGAATGGGGCTAACCCACTGGCTATCAGAGATAGGGTAAATGATACCACTATCTAGACATTTGACGATCTCCTTCTTCATAGCCTCTTTCATGACTGGATTGAGACGTCTTTGTGGATCCCGGGCTGGTTTGGCATCATCCATCAGATGAATGTGATGCTCAACGATCAGGGGACTAATCCCCTTGATGTCCGCCATGGACCAGCCAAAAGCTTGCCTGTTGCTGTGCAAGACCGCGAGAAGGGCTTTCTCTTGCTCTGGAGCTAGAGAAGCTGAGATGATGACAGGGAGGATCTCGTTCTCACCTAAGTATGCGTACTTAAGGTGAGACGGCAAAGGCTTGAGTTCGAGCGTTGGAGGTGAAACGATGGAAGGCAAGACTGGTGCAAAGGTCTCGAACTCAAAGGACTCCAGCAAAGGTTCAAAGCGAGTGTAGGCAACCGAGTTGGATGGTTCAGGTAACTCATCCGGAAAGTCGAAAGATTCAAACTCGGGTTGTACGCAGCTAAGATCGTTTGAAAACGTGAAACACTCGTAGTCGTTGACGGGCGCAGAAACAGCAGCAGGTTCGAAGAGAAACGCACTAGTGGCGTTAAGATTATCGTGATCAAACAGAAACTCCTCGAATTCACACTCTTCTGGGGTGATCTCCTGGATCGAGCAGACGTCCAGTATATGAGCATTAGGTTCGGCGGGCTGATTCCCCAACCTAAAAATGTTGAGTTCAATCGTCATATTTCCAAAAGAGAGGTTCATCGAACCATTGCGACAATTGATCACAGCATTTGAGGTTGCGAGAAATGGGCGACCGAGTATCACCGGAATTTGATTCCGGGGGTTAGCTACAGGCTGTGTATCTAATACAATGAAGTCAACAGGGAATATGAAGTCCCCGACTTTTATTAACACATCCTCTAGCTCACCCTTAGGGTGGGTGATCGATCGGTCGGCCATTTGGAGAGTGCAGTGTGTGGGTTTCAGCTCTCCGACGCCTAATTGCTCGTATACTGAATACGGAAGCAGGTTAACACTGGCACCAAGATCTAATAGTGCGCGGTTGATGTTCTTATCCCCAATTGTAATTGAAATCGTAGGACAGCCAGGGTCCTTCCGTTTTTGTGGTAAAGATTGGGTAAGGGCATCACTCACAGCACTAGCCAAGAAAACTTTCTTGGGTACCTGAGACTTCCTCTTTTTCGTGCACAAGTCCTTTAAGATTTTCGCGTAGGACGGGACTTGTTGGATAGCATCTAAAAGAGGAATGTTAATGTTAACCTGCTTAAATAACTCCAGAATCTTCTCCATTTGAGGATTTTGTTTATTAGACCTCAACCGGTTTGGAAATGGAACATTTTGAAAATTGGTTGAGTCTAATGCTGGAGGAGGAGATTGTGGAGTTGGAACGGATCCCAGAATAGGTGTCTTCGTGGAGTGAGAAGTGGGTCCGTTCAGAGCAGAAGAAGAGGAAGGGGAGCCTTGTGAAGAACGGAGAATAGGCTCAGAAGACGAAGAAGAAGAAGAAGAAGAAGAAGAAGAAGAAGAAGAAGAAGCGGCCGGGGTGTCATCGTTGATCCGTTTGCCAATGTTGTTTTGCAGCATCCTCCCCGATCTCAGTGTGGTCACGGCACTCACATTATGGTTTTGTTGTTCAAGAGCAACGTGTGCATTATGTGGGTGACCGGGATTTGGAAGTGGCTGGGACGGGAGCTTCCCCTTTTCTCGCTCGCTTAAGGCCGCGTTCAGCTGTGCAATCTGGGCCTCGATGGTCTTGATGCTTTGCCCGTGTGCGGCAGTGTGTTGCACTAAAGATTGAATGGAAGACTGGATGTTGGCGGTGGATTGAGTCGACTGTTTAACGAACGCCTCCAGACTTCGTTCGAGCGAGGAAACCTTATCGTTGTTTGACGGAACAAAGTTGTTTGGTGGAAAAGAATTGTTGGGTGCAAAGTTGTTCGTCTGATTTTGGAAAGGTTGGGGTTGGAAGGGCTGCTGATACTGAGTTTGTTGTTGCGCTTGTTGTTGCGGTGGAGGGGCCCTTTGGAAATTGTTGCCTTGGAATTGATTCTGATTCTGATTCCAGGCGAAATTGGGTGGTTCCTCCAACCGGGATTGTAGGTGGAAGAGTATGGATCATTCCTCGGTCTTTGCTGAAATGCAGCATTGACCTGATCCTGTCCTTGCGAGGGTGGATTGTAAGGACACTCTTCGGTCAAGTGAGAAGGATCGGAACAACAAGCGCAGATGGTACGAAGGGGGAGAACAGGGGCAGGAGCAGGAGCAGAAAATTTGCTCTCTATCGCTTCAAGCTTTCTTGTTATTGCAGCCATTTCAGCTTTCATCGCAATAGAGACATCAAGTTGGTGGATTCCTACCCTAGACTGACCGGTAGAAGTGGAGGTAGAAGAAGAAGACGTCGGTCTGGTGCTCTCCCATTGTAGCGTTTGCTCCGCAAGGTCGTCAAAGAACTGCCACGCTTCCTCATCAGATTTCGATAGGAAGTGGCCCTGACAGATGGTTTCCAACAACTGCTTCGTTGCTGGGTTCAGTCCCTCGTATAAGGTTTGGCAGAGTTGCCATTTCTCTATACCGTGGTGAGGACACTGAACAAGAAGGTCATTGTACCGGTCAAAGCACTTCCAGAACGGTTCAGAAGGAAGCTGGGAGAATTGGTTGATTTCATTTCGAATCCTTGCGGTTTTATGATTCGGATAGAATTTTTTCAGAAACGCTTTAACAAACTCGTCCCAGCTGGTGATTGAGTGGGAAGCGGTGCTATACAGCCATTTTTCAGCGAGATCGCATAAAGTGAACGGAATGACCCGTAGACGTATAGCATCGTCCGACAGCTGGGTGGTTTTCATCATGGCACAGACGTTTTGAAATTTATTGATGAAGATATAGGCATCTTCAGATTCAAGCCTATGAAAACGTGGAAGCATGTTGATGAAGTGGGGCTTAATTTCAAAGTTGTCCCCATTGGCCGGAGGAAGAGAAAGGCAGGTGGGAAGTGCAGAACGGGTGGGATAGAAACGATCCTGGAGCGCGATTCGCTGCGGCGCTACAACAGGCGGTGGTGGTGGGATATTAGTCTCCGTAGGAGGTGGAGCCAACCCAGGGGTGGTCAAAGAGATGTTCGGATTAAATCCTGACATCGCGGAAGAAGAGGTTGGTGAAGGTGAAGGTGAAGATGTATGAACAGAATTCCGGTCAACGTCGGAGTCGGCCGGCAAAGGAAGGGGTGAAAGAGGAGTGGACGGAGTATCGACGTCTGAGTCGATCGCGTAGTTGGTAGAGACTAACGTAACGCGGACTAGACGGGCGCTAGCGTCCCGAGTCCAAGCGCACATACACTAAACGAGTTTAGTATAGTCAAAGCGGAGAAGGTGAGGGTAAGAAAACATCAATGGAGAAAGGCGATGGGTGGTGGGTGAAAAATGGAATTGGCGACAAAAGGGCAAGTTTTTATAAAAGTTTTTGATTTTTTTCTTTTTTTTTCTTTTTAGAAAGATTTTTACAGAAATATGTATGGAAATACGGCTTAAGCAATCACAAACAAGATATGCACAATCACACCTAGATCTAGGGTAACCTAGGTCTACTAGACCTGCTCCTGAACTTGATTGTCGAAGTTAAACAATGTCGAGAAACGGGCTTAAAAATACACTGATCACGAGGCCAGGTAAGTGCAGAGATAAGGGGAGGTTGTCCAACGCTTTCGCGAAGTTCCTTAATTAAATAACCCTTTCTCTTTCGGCGGTTGCGCCTTTAACACTTTCCTAGACACCCCGTAAACAATATACCGTTAAGCGAGGTTCTAAACACGGTTTATCTTCTCCTAATGAGCGCGAAGTCCTTAGGGCTGAAGTCTAGTATTTTTTTAATTTACAATGGACAATGCATATGCTTTAGTGATTTTTGGGGTCCTGGGAAGGGTGATGAAATCCTCACCCAATCTGGATTGGTTTCAAGCCCCTTAAGTCCGTATTAAAGAAATGCAAAGCAGTAACAAATCAACTGCAAACAATTTTTTTTTATTTGCGGCGCAAAGAATCCTGCACAAGAACAGTTTATTGGAAGGGGGAGAAGAATTTGCGCAAAGAAATCTGCAGAAAACACAGTTCAGTGGAGTCCAGAGGAGAGGAAGTTACCCAGAGAAAATGGTACCCTGAAACCACTAAATGGCCGCGTATCCGCGGCCAAACACCACCTTAGGCCGCGGTTCCGCGGCTGTATGGATGAATTGGAGCTCAAAAATTTTGGGGTGTTCTGGTCTGTGTCTCCTCTGCTTGTCTGTAGTTGTTGAATCTGTGTTTGATCACTGTATATGCTCCAGATTTTCACAGTAGACCGTTTGTTCCGTTTTGGTCCGTCGCGGAGTAGCCGCGAAATGTGGGTCTATCTTCCCACGTCTTTGGCACTGTACTTGAACTCCGTATTATCCGACGTCTTTGCCACTGAACTCGAACTTTGTATTTTCCTGCACACTTGCACAAAAACTAATCAAAAACAACAAGATGGTTTTTTTTACAATGTATATATATATATTTTTTTTTTTGGTTATATTCACAAGTTAACCCGAAATTACACAAGGAAATAAACTACCGTTTCCCCGGCAACGGCGCCATTTGATTGTTATGAGTTCCGCGTGTTCAAGTTTTAGTTTAAATACCGCAATCAAGACGGTTTCGCTTGTAGCTAGCCGGTTGAGTACGGGTCGTCCACAGGGAGATGGGAATCTTTTTCTATGTACTTTAACGAGTTATGTCCGGTTTTTCAGATTTTTGTTGTGGTTATCTAAGTGTTGAGTTGATATTTAAAGAGAGCTTGTTAGGGTTAGGATTAGGTTAGTTTGAGTTAGGAGTCTCCACATCTTTCGTTGCCCCTCTTAATATCGGTGTTACGGTAATCGGCAACAACGGGGATTAGCACGACTAGGAAGGAACTTGCGAGTATAAGCTAGGCTTTCCAACGCATAAGTCCTTCCTTTTGGTGCTTGTCCGTCCGTTCTTGGCTCTTAGCCATAACCTCCGGTTAATTCAACCACAACCGGTCTCACTACGGAATCACCGCTATCATGTAGGATAGGGTGCCGTAAGGAGCAGATTGTGGTTCAATTAACGGGAGTCGAATTAAGCTGTTGGGCAAGGAAAGAGTGAGAGAGATTTCCTTCTCTCAAACTTCCCTTATCCTACCCTAACAAGTATGAACTACTCACACATCATGATACGGAAAAATAAAACAAAACAAAAGAGGAAGATAGAAAGAAGGAGATTAGAAAAATACGACTAGCTATTTGCGACCTCACCTTGGCGAGGATCGAGCGTAAGCATCATTGTCATATTAAGGATAACGAAAAAGAGAGAAGAAAGAAACAACAAGAAAATAACAACAACTACTTAACGAATTAAAGTTACAACAATTATAGCAAAAGTAAGACAAGCATGATAATAAAATGATCTTCTTTATTCACCATTCTTCACTCACAAAGCTCACTCAAGTTTAATGGAGAAGAGATGAGAAGAAGAAGAACATGTAATCTAAAACCTAGCAAAAAGAAAATACAAGAATGGACCCCTTTCCTTCTCAAAGTTCTGGGCTATTTATAGGCTGGAGAATGGAAATCTAGGGCAACCACCAGAACACATCTGAAAAGACCAAAGTACCCCTGGAAAAGTTTTGCCTGCCGCCACTATACGGCCGCGGATCCGCGGCCTAGACCCCATATTGGCCGCGGATCCGCGGCCCTTTAGAGGAGTTGGGCCCTCTTCTTGTTTGTGCTTCCCTGGTTCTCTGTGCCCATTATTCTTATATCTGTATTTTCTCATAATTTCTTCACGAATTTTCCAGAATTTCTGTTGAGGGAAAGGTGGACTTTTTGTCAAGATTTGGCATGATTGCCTCGAGCTCCGCGTAGATTTCTTGGAACTTGTTGTTGCCATTGAGCCTTGTGCATGAGGGTGACAATCGATTTGCCATTTTGTCTTCCTAAACTGGTATCTGGCAACATACGGATGAAGAGCGGAGACCGTGTTTTATCTGTGGTTGGCAGGAACCCGGATTTTGTCGTGTTTTCCATGAATTCCACCGTTTTAGAACCGAGAACCTGTATCCTGCAATTGACTAGCAAACACGGCTCAAGAGTATCTACCGATATGCAATGTGATAAAAATTGGGCGGTATGAAAATGCAAAAATCTGATATGAACACTCGCGAGGAGGGCTTTCGATCCACAATGTAAGTTGGGCAGGAAGCTACCCACTGCGGATGAACCGAGCAGGAAGACATTCGTTGGCCCTGTAGGGAGTTTTAGCATGGAAACAAAGAGAAGTAGCTCAGATTGCAGGGAAACAAGAATCTTTATTATCAAATAAAATACAGATTAAGTGATTCAGTTTAAATTCTCCTGCATTGAATGGCCGGTTTCGGTAGGTTTCCTTATTGCTCGGATTTGGGTCAGTCGGCGACGACCATGATCTGTCCGATTGTCAGCTCTCCGTCTTTAATTTGATTGGCTTGCCCCCTATCTGCTTGACGTTTATCTCGCATGTACTTTGCCAAGTGACCGGAGCGAATCAACTCCTCGATATAATCGCGCAGCTGTTTACAATCCTCGGTCGGATGTCCTTGCTTTCGATGATAGGCGCAATACGGGCCTCGAAGCCGTTTGCCCATCCATCGGGTAGCTGGAGGGAGCCTGAAGAATTCTTCGCCCTTAGTTTTCTTCAGCAGCTCGGTCTGGGAAATGTTTAGAGGAGTATATTCCTGGAATCTCGGGGAGTAAGGTTTCTGTAACATTTTGAAATATTTTAGTTAATTAATTAAATTATTTATTTAAATAGAAAATGTTATTTTAATTTTATTGTAGTAAAGAGGTGTCATGAGGGTTTTTTGTGAAAATGTTAGCTTCTTTATGCTAATTATGATTTTGTGAGGGTTAAAAGAGGGTTAGGAAATGGTTAAGATTAAAGTGAAACTAACACACACCACACCTTAGGTTGCACCTTAAGTCTACACTTCATGCTTGCATGAAAACACCCCATCTTGCATATGACACCACCTACTTACCTTATCATCCTTTATTCTTATATTGTTCCAAATGGTTCAGTTGATATATATCAAGTCGAAACTAATTAACTAGCTTAGAAAAAGAAAAAATCTTAGAACACACCAAAGAAAGAGAGAGAAGAGAAGAAAAGCTAAGTGCTTAGGATCATTCCCACCACCATCAAGCTAAGAAATTGTGCTTGAATATCTTTGAAGGAAACTTTCAGTTGATCTTCTAGATAGGTATTATTTCCAACTCTGTAGTTATTTTAGTTCAATACTGCTCT
Source organism: Agapanthus africanus (assembly GCA_030015575.1). Taxonomy (NCBI): domain Eukaryota; kingdom Viridiplantae; phylum Streptophyta; class Magnoliopsida; order Asparagales; family Amaryllidaceae; genus Agapanthus; species Agapanthus africanus. The sequence continues at coordinate 74,615,255 of JASDDO010000028.1, forward strand.
AACATAGAAGTGTAATATCGGTAAAATATCGTGTTGTGTTGGATTATTACTTTGTTTTGATCCACTATAGTATAGTTAATTTATAACGAAATCAAACAGTACCTTATCCATAATGATTAGACTTAGAATACACACCAGAAATACGAACCCATTACTTGCACAATCGTCCGGCGACATCTGCCCAAAATCCGAGATCGCCGGTTTTTCAATGGAGTTAGGAGTTAGTTTTTTTAGGTTAGCTCTCTGTTTATATATTAAGGTGTTTGGTATAGTTAGTTTGTGTTATATTTTCAGTATATTTCACATATCTGTTTTTAGTGTGCAGTATAAGAAAATAGTGTATTTTGTGGTATTTAGCCTACTGTAATTTAATCTAGAACCAATAGATGAAAACACTAGTAAATCTAGCAAGACCAAAAGAATAATAAGATCACTAGGAGACTTCACCTAAAGCCCAAGGCCCTATCTTCAATTTTGGACCGGCGAGATTCCTATTTCATCCGAGGTCGCTGGGTCCTCTAGGGATTTTGGTGTTGAATTTTGTTCTGTAGGCTTATCTTGGTAATTTATAAGTTTCTGTATTGTTTGTTTTATCTAAATAATTACACAGAGAAATCTGGGAGTAAATAGTTAAATTTTTATCAAATTTCTGATATTACGATACGGGTTTTCGTATTTTGAACTGCAACTGAACCGTTAACATTTGTACGTTAACAACAGGATTGTATTGTCGTTTTTGGGTTAAGTATGCTGTTGGTTCTAATCTATGGGTGCCTATCTTATTGTTTTGAGTTTTGGTTTGATATTTACGTCGGTATGCTATAACTACGATTATAGGTACGATCGCGAAGGTTTTCGAGACGGAGTGGCGGACATCGCAGCGTGGATTTCAGCAAGCTCATCATGTTGGTGAGTAGATTTACATCTACGGGGGAAATCGGATGGATGGCGTATAGCACCCCCGCAACCTTATAAATAGAATTATGGTGTCTAGATAGTTTAGTATTTATTCAAGATATTGATATTGGAGATAGTTGCATCTAGCATGATATTCAATTGCATGTAATTTAATTATGGTTTGGTAAGTTAGTGCGAAGGATTATGACGTTCTAGAGGTGATTTGGATATAGCGATACGGTGAGGTATTATACGAGAAACTATACATATTGGTAATGATGAGGTTCGTATGCCGAATAACGACCAGGTTTTCCTTTAGACTCGTAGAGTTAGATCATACTCCGTTTTAGAACGTAATACTTGTATGAGCTATACTTTTTTAAAAACTACGATTCGTTGCTCTTTTTAAATGATAAAAGACAAGGATGCAATGCCAATTTCCAAAACGAATATCTATTTTAACCTAAGGCAGCTTCCTTATTTCAAATCCAACGTATCGTTCCATTTTCAAAAATAATGGTATAGCTCATAGCAAGTAGTTACAGTTATCAGTTTCGCTTAGATTTACTTTACATGTTCGCGTTATATTTATCGATGTTATACGTTTCTGTGATACAAACACTCTGATAGAACACTGCATAATTACCAATGAGTATTATGTTGCACGAGCACATACGTATATGTTACACCACATCTCATTGGTACTGCCATGTCACTGTAAAACCGTTAGGTTATGTAATACGTATATAAATATTGATATGGGTAGGCTATTACACTTTTAGAACACTTGCATAAATACTAATGATTGCCATGCTGCACGAGCACAGACGCGTATGCTACACTACACATCATTAGTATTACCATGACACAGTAGAATTGATACATTTATTTTCTTGTATGAGTTATTTACGCACTTTACTTTATTATCTATTAAGCATTGTGAATACCAGTACTATGGATATTTATATTTGATTTTATGAGTTTTCTGGATGTTTTACTTTTGATGATATATATCAGTGGTATGGGACGCTGTTATATATGTATATATATAATATATTATCATCAGAATGATCTATGCAAGTATTCACATTCTTTACTTGATATTTTTTGATATGATGAGTTGGCGTCCACCATGAGCTTGATGTTTTCTGATGGTTTTATTCCGAACCGAGTGGGGGAGCTATACGGTTTCGGACTTATTCTTATCCGGACTGAGTGGGGGAGATATACAGTCGGATACATGGTGGACCCGGATCGAGACCGAGGGGCAGGATAGCCGTAGTTGAGGCGGGGAGCTTAGCGAGGATACTCGATACCGGAGATAGAAATGAGCACGGCAGATATCCAGAGAATACCGACCGAGCTAGGGATATCGGGTGGCGATCATCTATTGAGATGGTGTCGACGATATCTGCATTTGCGTGTCGGTGATGGACACGAGATATTTCTGATTTCGGGTGTCGATGCTAGACATCCATATATATATATATATTGATATGTTGTTATCATGAGATATACAGTAGATTATGGTTATTGTAACCGACCAAGACTGATCCGGGGGACAGTACCTGTATATATTCGTATGGGCATTCATGTACATAAAAAGGAATTCAAACACGAGCTATAGATTCATTATTTTGAAATGTCTGATATGACATTGAGATCTTTAAATTGTAAACCTCTTAACATTTTCCATCAAAATAGCCGGACGTATATCCTAAGTAAAGATACTTATTATATTTCATACTATCATACCTGCTTTTATGCCGTGACATATCTATTCCGCGGCTATTTTAAAGAAGAGGTTTATATACATATATTTTCGGCTACTTTGGGCTTATACCTAGACACAGGTCTTTTCATTTGATATGTGCTACTTGGGATCACATGATAGATAGTGTTGCATTATGGTACATATGCACATCATATATTATATTAGTACAGATTATGATAGTACTATACTTATGACCTAGGTATCATCGTGCATTTCGATTTCTACCTTGTGATGTACTTTTATTCACTGAGTTGGCAACTCATCCCCGTTGAGCCACAGTTTCTTGCAAGTTTTACCGCTTGGATTATCAGCGGCTTTGGCACATTCCTTTCGGTGATTGCGTTGGGTAAGTGAGTTGCTATTGTATCGTACTCATACTTGGTTATTCATATATTCTTGTATCTAGGAAAACTCTATCAACTTAGAAATGGTATATTGTGGACTTAGAAGCGAGACTTAGAATTTGTGTATTGTGATGTCGCACTCATTGGAGTTGACTTTTTATATCGTTTGCTTGGTTGCTCTTACGTTTGGGCGTGGAGGCTAGCTCCCTTTGGGATGCTATTTTATTGTTGTAGTTGTATCGGGGTTTACAAGGAGGTGCTGTCGAATTTCAAATTGTCATAGATGCTCTTTAAATATATTTAGTTAAATTTTAAATGGTTATTTTAAAATGATTCCATCTGATGATTATTAAAACTTCACCTCCAATGTTTTCAAAAGAAAAAGGTTTAGATTCCGGGTTTCGGCTTACTTAAACCGCGTCGGCGTCTTTAGATGTCATGTGATTTAATCGCCGGTCACGTGCCACATTTGGGTCTTGACAGTTTCGGACGATCGTCTTTCCTTTTCTCTTCCCTGTCCCTCTTCTTCCGATCTTCTTGGTCGCTTCCGGACATGTTGGAGTTCACCTCGGACTCGAGTTGGATTTCTCGCTCAGTCCACACTTTCACTTCGGCCATGGTCTTAGGTTGCGCCAATGCAAAAGAGCGGAGCCACTCTTTGTGCGTAAGACCCGACCTCAGCGCGGTGAAGACCGTTTCGTCTTGGTGCTGGGGTACCTCCAGGAGGGCATTGTAGAAGCGGGTGACATACCCTTTGAAGGATTCCTTGTCGCCGCTCTTGACAGTGAATACGCAGTCGACTATCTTCTTTTGTCGTCGGTTACCGATGAAATAGCTTGAGGAATTTGGTAGCCAGCTCATCAAAGGTAGAGACAGAGCGCGGCGCAAGCCCCCCGAACCAGTCCCGGCGAGCCCGTATTAGCGTAGTGGGGAAAGCTCGGTATTGGGCCACATCCGAGTTATCTTGGAAGCTCAAGCTCGCCGTAAATGGATCCAAGTGATCCTTTGGGTCGGATTTCCCGTCGAAGAGGGCCAATTTGGGCGGCTTGTTCTTGGACGAGACGTGCTCGGCCAGCAACTCTTCTGTAAAGGGCTTTGTGAGTGAATCGGCGGAATATCGGGCCCCTTCGCCGGACTTTTGGCCATCTCGTTGTATGCTTTCGATTTTCTTTTCGAGGGCTGCGAGCTGGTGGTGGTACTCGAGGATTCAACACAGTTGGAGTGTGGCTACCCCCGCTCCGGGTCGGCGCGACGGAGCGGCTTCGATTCTGCTCTATCAGATTCCTTAAATCCTCGGGCATGGCTCTCCTTGAGTAGTCCCGACGTTCTCCATGTGCGCGGCCTCGGCGGGAGTAGGGGTGTCGGTTGTGCCTGGAAGCAGGCAAACTGACCGACATCTGCTCAGGCGGTGCAAGCACGCGGCGAGTGTTGGAGCGATGCCCTAGTCTCTCCTGAGATCGTGGTGTGGAGCTGTCAAGCGCCCAGCGGGTCATGGAATCATTCTCTACGCAAGGGCCGTGGTTGCCAGAGTTGGCATGTCGGCGCTCGGTGACGCTGAGGTGTGCGTGATTGAGGGCCTGAGCTTGGCCATCCGTCCTTCTTCGGGCGTCGTCATCCCGGGGAGGGGGAACTGCGGTCTGGTAAGTAGGGCGCGCTGCTTGAATGCGGAAGAGGGTATCCACTAGTGATGTGAGCTTGTCTATTCGAGCGGATAAGACGTCGATGACGTTAGGAGGGGGAGAAGGGCCGCTCCTGCCTCCGTTGTGGCGGCTCGTATTCGGATCGTTGCGTTCGTCGCTCTCCATTGGATCGAGGGCGGAAGATCAGCTTTTTTTGGCGGAACAAAATAAGTCTTTCGTTCCTACAGACGGCGCCAATCGATGAAGCTTCGGATCTCCTTCAGATGCTGTCCTCCATCGATCCTGCGATGGTGAGCTTGGACGGCTGTGATTTGGTTCTGGAGTTGTTGGGTGTGGATCTCAATGGGTTGGTGTTGGATGCTGAGCTACCTGCAAAGAAGTCCCGGGATAGGTGATCAGACCCTCCGACGATCAAGTTAGAGTCGAGAAATAGAAGTAGAGTAGCGGCGTATTGAGACAATTCAAGTTACCTGAATCGTCTGAGAGAGAGGTTTTTATAGTGGTCGCATGGAGCGAGCAGGTGCGATATCTTCACCATCAGTTACGCCCCTGACGTTACGCCTGCGTGAAAGATGTGATTCCTCCATTAATGACGGGATACGGTCATTAATGAGTGGATGCGCCAGCATGGGACACGGGACGTGGGGCGGTGGATATCTCTCCCTGGCAATATACGCGGAGTCGTTGCGGAGGCGCTTTGGCTCCGAGTTCTCGGTTGATCGGAAGAGCTGGGGATGCTTTGCTCGAAGAAACTTTTGTTCATGGTTAATCTTATTTTATATTAATTTTTATATTTTTATATTTTTGTATGTTTGGCCATTTTCCAATGAGGTTGACCCTCTGCCCAATCACATTAAGTTTCATGTCCTCATATAATTATTGAACCCATACAAGTCTTAAGTACCAAACAAAATAGGCTGAATGGGTCCAGTTGATATCATTCACCATGACACCTCTCATGCATCTATCTCACCGGTCATCACCTAATCCTTATGAACTCCTCTAAGCTTTGATAAAGACTTCATTGGGCCACATACATCTCTTTTCTTTTCTTTTTCTAAAATTAAAATAAAATTCTAAAAATAAAATAAAATTCTATATCTCTAAACTTGTTCATATGTTTCATACGCTTCTAAATTCTTCACAACTATTTATACACAACTCGTAAAAGCTTATTAAGCTTCTTTTTATATCCGGTTTTTTCTTCATTTTATTGGATGCAATATCTTATCTTTTCAGAAGATGCTATGAACTTTAATTTACGGATTAGTGAATAAATGGAGATAGAAAGAGAAATTTGAATGAAAAGATGAAGCTAGGATTCATAAAACGTATATAAATACAAAAGATTTCATGGACCATATGCGATAGCACAAAATAAAATAATTTAGTTGTCGGCACCTCATTAAAATGTGATGTGCTTTTGCTTTGAAAACGATTTTTCTAACAATTTCTTCTGATGGTCCCCATAAAATTCTTCACAGGCTTTCCAATTGCGGGAATTTGGATTGCGATAATGATTGATTAACAGGCGTGGATCATGTGGCACCCAAGGATTAATTTAGAGGAATTAGTGGACGAATTGTAAATGACAACATATATTTCATTTTGAATATTTTTAAAGATGGGTGAGGCGAAAATAGTAAATGATGAGAAAAGACAACTATATAAATCTCATTTTTATTTGGAAAAGAAATTAATGGTAAATTTTGTATGCATATATGTCTCAGGAAAACCCCCCTCGCCCCCCTCTTTTTCTTTTATTTTTTATACTTTTAATGAATTACAGTAAAGTTGAAAAACTTCCACCTTTTTCTTCGAAAATGCCTATGTTTATTTATTCTGTTTAGTCAATTGCATGTGTCATAATAATAACTAGTCACCTTGATGGAGCTTCGGATCTCCTTCAGATGCTGTCCTCCATCGATCCTGCGATGGTGAGCTTGGACGGCTGTGATTTGGTTCTGAAATTGTTGGGTGTAAATCTCAATGGGTTGGTGTTGGACGCCGAGCTACCTGTAAAGAAGTCCCGGGATGGATGACCACCGTAGGACCCTCCGACGATCAACTTAGAGCCGAGGAATAGGAGCAGAGTAGCGGCGTATTGAGACAATTCAAGTTACCTGAGTCGTCTGAGAGAGGGGTTTTTATAGTGGTCACATGGAGCGAGCAGATGCGAGATCTTCGCCGTCAATTACGCCCCTGACGTTACGCCTGCGTGAATGATGGGATCCCTCCATTAATGACGGGATACGCTTATTAATGGTTGATGTGCCAGCGTGGGACGCGGGATGTGGGGCGGCGGATATCTCGTCCTGGCGATATACGTGGAGTCGTTGCGGAGGTGCTTGGGCTCGGCGTTCTCGTTTGATCGGGAGAGCTGGGGAGCCTTAGCTCGGCGGATGGCTCGGAGACGAGCCGGGAGGCCGAGGAAGCTCAGCTCCGCAATAGCTCGGAGGCGAGCAAAAGAGAACGGGTGCAAGTTCGGCTGCCAGATTGCTCGTGGGCAAGAAGTGGAGTGCCCACACTAATTTTACATCGGTAGCCCCCAGAAGTCTAGTGGGCTGTCGCGGGTGACACATCATTTACCACGTGTCGTAATCTAAGGAATTCTCACTTATGAGCATCATCATTAGCCCCCCACTCTCGTTCCGACCTATTTATGGGTCGGGTCGAGAATGGTCTGCTTGGTTTTTCTCGGCCCAGTCTGTTGCCGAGAATCATTAGTGCGGATTTTCCGGGGAGACGTGGCATGGGGAAGTTGCGTCGTTTCGATCTTTGAGGCCACACGACACTTTCCTCTGGAGTTTGGATATTTGCGCGTATCTCCGATGATATCTGCGGATCAGTGAAATGATTGCGCATTAAGGAGGGTGCGCCGTTTCGCTCATTCGTCTGTTGGGCCGCGGGCTACGTGTCCGACGTAGGTTGGAGGACGTGACAAGCTGTCGCTGTCACCTGCAACCGAAGGAGCGTCCCCAATGGTCGATCGCCACGTGGAGCTTTACGGCTGGCAGGCGCAACGTTTCGTTTTATCGGGAATCGATCTGGGCCGTTGGATGTTCTCCTTTGAGGTGTATAAATAGGAGCGGACCATCCTAGTGCCGACACTTTGCTTAAATCTTCTTCCACTGCTGAATATTGCTTGGCGCTTCTCCTTTAGATTGGATCCCATGTTGATCATTCCTCGGCGAGTCCACTCCTTGAGCTAGGTTAGATGTCTTCATCTGAGGAGTTTGTAGAGGTAGTTAAGGTAAAGTCGGACGATGAAGCTCCAGTTGTTGGAGCCGAGTCCAGCGGGTCTTCCTCCCCTTTATCTTCAGATAGCCGAGAAGGTTCTTCTGCTGCGTCATCTGTGTCGGGCTCTCCCCTAGAGCCCGGGCTACCTGTGTCGTTCACCATCGGGCTGCGACAAGGGCCCCTAAGGTGCGCATCGGGAACGCCCGTGATGCGCCCTCCGTCTTGAGGAGTGTGGACGAGCTTACCGAGATTCGGGTTCGATTCATATTCACTCCAACTATTCACTTCATTTGGCTAGAGATGGTGAGCGGGCAGACCAGGTGCTGGGTAAGGAGATTGCCCTATATTTGGAAGCATTCCGGACTGGAATGCGTCTTCCTTTCTCAACCAAGGTATGTGGGGTGCTTCGTTGCTTCCATCTTGCTTCGGGCCGGCTAGCGCCGAACTCATGGAGAATCCTCTTCGGGTTTCTGGTCCGGTTGAAACTCGAAAACATCTCTTTCAGTTTGACCCTCCTCGTTTCCTTCCTCTGTTATAAGAATCACCATGGCACCAGCAAGGATGAGCCGAGCTGGGTGTATTTTTTCTTCAAAAAACATAAGGGCGGGGTGGCCGGGTCTGGTGTGGTAGCCGTCCCTTCTTCCATCTATGGATAGAAGGAGATGTTCATATTCGTCGGGCCACCCAAGGGCGAGAATTGGCCTGTGCCTACACAGTAGCACAGGGCTGACTGCCCTAGGGCGAAACCGTCATCCTCACCCGAGGCAAGTGCGGTGTCATTGTGGGAGCCGATCCAGTGGGCCGGCGTCTTGCTTTCTGAGCAGGCTCTGAGCTGGGCTGGGCTCAGCCCCGCGCGCTTTATGGGTAAGTTAGAGCCGTGGAAGATCTATTTAGACTTTGATGAATTTTCCTTGCCCTTTTCAGCGTCACTAACTCTTTTTTGTGTATTCTCCTTTTTGCAGAGCAAATGGACCGATCCAAGTTCTTAGCGGCCATGGTCGCGAAGGCCCAGAAGAAGACCAGGGGTGGAAGTTCGTCCCGACCCGGCTCGAGTTCGGCCCCGAGGCCAGCTCGGCCGAAGAAGCCCTCTGCTGCGCCCCAAGCCCTGGAAGAAAGCCGCGGGGGAGGGGGGAAGAAGCATGCGCGGGACCCGGCGCCCCGGGCGAGGGAGGCGGAGGAGGAGGAGGAACCCATTAATGTTCCCCTCAAAAGGAAAAAAAAGAACGGTCTTTCGGGTGCCCTACACCGGAATTCCCGTGTAGGAGGGGGACTTCTGCTTCGGGGTTCCCTCGGGGTTCTTTGTCGCCGACAGCCTGCTCTCCGTCACCGATGGCCTTCTCTCCGATACAGAGCAAGTAGCTGGGGGCAAGATTCCCCGCGGGACCTTGAAGGTTCAGGTGGTAGCCATTGCTCAGCAGGCGGTTCAGGTCGGTATCCGTTTTCCTTTAAGAATTTTCTTAAGTATATTTTTTGTTTGAATATTTCTAACCCCTTTTGCTGCTTTCCTCAGGTCGTCCACCACTGCGCCCTCATTGTCAATATAGAATATGAGGAGATAGCGCCGGCCATGAAGAAGGCGGGCGGATCGTCCTCGCGGGAGGAGGATATGCGCCTTCACTTGCAGCAGGAGGAGGAAAAGATATCCGCCCTCGAAGCTCGAGTGGTCGCTGAGGAGCTGACGAATTCCAAGTACAAGGAGTCTCACCGACTTCTGAGTGAATCCAACCGGGCCATCCAGGCTAAGTTGGAGGAGGTTGGAAACCTCTATAACACAATGAAGAAGTCGAGGGATGCCAGTTAGAAGGATGCTCGGATGGCGCTCGATGCGGTGAAGCTTGGTAAGGTCCGAGCAGTGAAGTCCATGGAGAGATATAAGGCGTCGGACCAGTTCTACGCCGACCTCACCGAAGCCTCAGCCATCGTTTGGCATGAGGCCCTCGATGCCGTCAAGGCGTCAATTCCGGAGTTTGCCGAAGGTGAGCTCCGCACTAAATACCCGTTCTTCGAGGACGTGCCACAGGGGGCGGGCTCCGAGGTGGACGCAGGGGGCGAATTCGTCCCCGATACCGAAGCTCCGGCCCCCAAGGGAGGTGTCGAGCAGGGCGAGATCCCGGTGGAGCCCACGGCCTGAGCTTTCTTCCCTTGGGTGCTTTTGTTTTTCATTTCAAAATCTTGTAAGCCTCCGGGCAATTTTTGTAAGGCCGAGGAGCCCAGAATACCTTGTAAAATTTCGGAATGTAAATAAAGTTGAGCTCATTTTCCTCTGCATGACTGTCTACTTTCTGCATGAGTACTTTAGCTCGTTAGTCTTCTTCTTGTTTGAATTTTCATTTTGCCTCCCGCTCTCCGGTGTCGAGATGGCGGTCGTTCATTTAGCGTGAGTCGAGAGATACCCGAGTAGGAAGGCCGGTATCAGCTCATACCTCGGAGTCGAGGTGACGACCACGTGTCTTAGCATGAGTTGAAAATCAGCCAAGCTAGAATATGTCAACATTGATTGATTCCTCCTTGATGCAGGTCCTAGATCTGCGTATTCGTAGGGTATGAATCTACCCCTCGGAGATTAGCCGAGCAGGAATTTGCACGGTGGCCTCTGTAGGAGGGCTTTAGATCCTTAGCGTTGATGGGTAGGAAGTTACCAGTTAGGGATGGACCTGGCAGGGAAGCTGCTCGGTGGCCTCGAGAGGAGGGCTTTAGATCTTTAGCGTAGATGGGTTGGAAACTTCCCGCTAAGGATGGACCGGGCAGGAAAGCTCCTCGGTGGCCTTGAGATGAGGGCTTTAAATCTTTAGCGTAGATGGGTAGGAAGCTGCCCGCTAGGGATGGACTGGGAAGGGAAGCTGCTCGATGGCTTTGTGACGAGGGCTTCGATCCACAGCGTTGTTGGGCAGGAAGCTACCCACTGCGGATGAACCGAGCAAGAAGCTGCTCGATCGCCTCGTGAAGAGGGATTTTGATCCTTAGCGTAGACGAGTAGGAAGCTACTCGCTAAGGATGGGCCAGCAGGAAATTGCTCGGCGGCCTCGTGATGAGGGCTTCGATCCACAACGTTGATGTACAGGAAGCTACCTACTGTGGATGGATCAAGCAGGAAGCTGTTTGGTGGCCTCGAGAGGAGGGCTTTTAATCCACAATGTTGTTGGGTAGGAAGCTACCCACTGCGGATGGACCGAGAAGGAAGCTGCTCGGTGGCCTCGTGAAGATGGCTTTTGATCCACAGCGTTGTTGGGCAGGAAACTACCACTGCAGATGGACCGAGCAGGAAGCTACTCGGTGTCCTTGTGAGGAGGGCTTTCGATCCACAACGTTGTTGGGTAAGAAGCTACCTACTGCGGATGGGCCAGCAGTAAATTGCTCGGCGGCCTCGTGATGAGGGCTTTTGATCCTTAGCGTTGATGGGCAGGAGGATACCCGCTAGGGATGGTCCGAGCAGGAAGCTACTCGGCCGCCTCGCGAGGAGGGCTTTCGATCCACATCGTAAGTTGGGCAGGAGGCTACCCGCCGCGGATGAATCGAGCAGGAAGACATTCGTCGGCCATGCAGGGAGTTTTAGCATGGAAACAAAGAGAAGTAGCTCAGATTGCAGGGAAACAAGAATCTTTATTATCAAATAAAATACAGATTAAGTGATTCAGTTTAAATTCTCCTGCATTGAATGACCGGTTTCGGTAGGTGTCCTTATTGCTCGGATTTGTGTCAGTCGGCGATGACCATGATCTGTCCGATTGTCAGCTCTCCGTCTTTAATTTGATCGGCTTGCCCCCTATCTGCTTGGCGTTTATCTCGCAGGTATTTTGCCAAGTGACCGAAGCGAATCAACTCCCCGATGTAATCGCGCAGCTGTTTACAATCCTCGGTCGAATGTCCTTGCTTTCGATGATAGGCGCAATACGGGCCTCGAAGCCGTTTGCCCGTCCATCAGGTAGCTGGCGGGAGCCTGAAGAATTCTTCGCCCTTAGCTTTCTCCAGCAGCTCGGTCTGGGAAATGTTTAGAGGAGTATATTCCTGGAACCTCAGGGAGTAAGGTTTCAGACGATCGTATTTCCTTTTCTCTTCCCTGTCCCTCTTCTTCCGATCTGCTTGGTCGCCTCCGGGCATGTTGGAGTTCACCTCGGACTCGAGTTGGATTTCTCGCTTGGTCCACGCTTTCACTTCGGCCATGGTCTTAGGTTGCGCAAATGCAAAAGAGCGGATCCACTCTTTGTGCCTAAGACTCGACCTCAGCGCGGTGATGACCATTTCATCGCGGTGCTGGGGTACCTTCAGAAGCGCATTATAGAAGCGGGTGATATACCCTTTGAAGGATTCCTTATCGCCGCTCTTGATAGTGAATAAGTAGTCAACTGTCTTCTTTTGTCATCGGTTACCGACGAAATGGCTGAGGAATTCGGTAGCCAGCTCCTCAAAGATAGTGATAGAGCACGGCGCAAGCCCCCGGAACCAATCCCGGCCAGCCCGAATTAGCGTAGTGGGGATAGCTCGGTATTGGGCCGCATCTGAGTTATCTTGGAAGCTCATGCCCACCGTAAATGCATCCAAGTGGTCCTTTGGGTCGGATTTCCCGTCGAAGAGGGCCACTTTGGGCGGCTTGTTCTTGAACGAGACGTGCTCGGCCAGCAACTCTTCTGTAAAGGGCTTTGTGAGTGAATCGGTGGAATATCGGGCCCCTTCACTGAACTTTTGGCCATCTCGTCGTATGCCTTCTATTTTCTTTTCGAGGCTGCGAGCCGGTGGTGGTACCCTGAGGATTCAGCACAGTCGGAGTGGTGGTTACCCCCGCTCCGGGTTGGCGCGATGGAGCTGCTTCGATTCAGCTCTATCAGTTTTTTTAAATCCTCGGGCATGGCTCTTCTTGAGTAGTCCCGATGTTCTCCGTGTGCGTGGCCTCGGTGGGAGTGCGGGTGTCGGTTGTGCCTGGAAGCAGGCAGACCGACCGACATCTCCTCAGGCGGTGCGAACTCGTGGCGAGTGTTGGAGAAACGACCTAGTCTCTCCTGAGATCGGGGTGTGGAGCTGTCCAGTGCCCAGCGGGTCATGGAATCATTCATTACGCGAGGGCAGTGGTTGCCGGAGTTGGCACGCCGGCACTCGGTGATGCTAAGGTGAGCGTGATTGAGGGCCTGAGCATGGCCATCCGTCCTTCTTCGGGCGTCGTCATCTCGGGGATGGGGAACTACGGTCTGGTGGGTAGGGTGTGCTGCTTGAACGCGGACGAGGGCATCAACCAGTGATGTGAGCCTGTCTATCCATGCGGATAAGGCGTCGATGATGTTAGGGGGAGGAGAAGGGCTGCTCCCGCCTCCGTTGTGGCGGCTCATATTCGGATCGTTGCGGTCGTCGCTCGGCTTTGGATCGAGGGCGGAAGATTAACTTTTTTTTGGCGGAACAAAAAAAGTCTTTCGTTCCCACAGACGGCGCCAACTGATGGAGCTTCGGATCTCCTTCAGATGCTGTCCTCCGTCGATCCTGCGATGGTGAGCTTGGACGGCTGTGATTTGGTTCTGGTGTTGTTGGGTCTGGATCTCAATGGGTTGATGTTGGACGTCGAGCTACCTGTAAAGAAGTCCCGAGGTTGGTGACCACCGTAGGACCCTCCGACGATCAAGTTAGAGCCGAGAAATAGGAGCAGAGTAGTGGCGTATTGAGACAATTCAAGTTACCTGAGTCATATGAAAGAAGGGTTTTTATAGTGGTTGCATGGAGAGAGCAGGTGCGAGAACTTCGCTGCCAGTTACGCCCCTGACGTTACGCCTGCGTGAAAGAAGGGATCCCTCCATTCATGACGGGATACGCTCATTAATGGTGGGATGCGCCAGCGTGGGACACGGGACGTGGTGCGGCGGATATCTTGCCCTGGCGATATACGCGGAGTCATTGCGGAGGCGCTTGGGCTCCGCGTTCTCAGTTGATCGGGAGAGCTGGAGAGGCTTAGCTCGGCAGATAGCTCGGAGGCGAGCAAAAGAGGACGGGTGCAAGTTCGACTGCCAGATTGCTCATCGGCAAGAAGTGGAGTGCCTACACTGATTTTACCTCTGTGTCCCTTAAGAGTCTAGTGGGCTGTCATGCGTGACATGTCATTTTCCACGTGTCGTGATCTGAGAAATTCCCACTTATGAGCATCATCACACACTACTACAATAAGGGGTTGCCCTTATGGTTAAAGGAATCCGTAAGGGAAACTTTTTATTGTCCCTACGGATTAATCTGTAGGGCCCGTTGGTTGGCCCTATGGTGCCCTACGGATTAATTTAAAAATATTAAAATGTAATCTTTTATTTGTCTCTACGGAGCCACAAAAGAAGGCTCTACGGATTAATCTGTAGGGGCATCTATGGGTTATTTATAAAAAAATAAAGCCCAGAAATATCCTCATCGTTCCAAAATTTCCTAACTCCCTCTCGTCACCGATCTCCCGCACGCGCCTCCTCGCCATCACACCCGCACGTGCCTCCTCGCCGCTGGTGCACCATCGTCGACTTCCTCGTCGCCGGTACACTATTGCTCGTGTCGTCGACCGTGTCTCATCCATAGTGGAATCTCCGGCCTCCTCCATCTCGTCGACAATAGAATCGACGGCCTAAGGTGAGTTAATTTCAATTTTTAACTTTTAATTATGCTTTTATTTGTGTTATTGTTGATTTTAGGGTTACTACTAGGGATTAGAGTTAGGGTTTGGTCAAGGGTTTGGGCTAGGGTTAATTAGGAAGGGTTAGGGTTAGGGTTTGGTTTAGGGTTAGAGTGAGGGTTAATTAGGTAGGGTTATGGTTATGGTTAGTTAGGGTTAATTAGTTAAAATTGGGTTGGTGATGATTAGGGTTAGTGTTAGGGTTAATTAGATTGATTAGGGTTAGTGTTAGGGTTAATTAGATTAATTAGGGTTAATTTTGGTTTGGGCTAAAGTTAATTTGGGTTGGGGGTTTGGGTGATGATTAGGGTTAGGTTGATTTGAGTTAGGGTTAATTTGGGTTAATTAGGTAAAATAGAGTGTATTTGTGTTAGGGTGTCGATTAGGGCTTATTTGGGTTAATTTTGGGTTGATTAGGGTTGATTTGGGTTAGGGTGATGATTAGGGTTAATTTGGGTTAATTACGGATAATTTGAGTTAGGGTAATGATTAGGGTTTAATTTTCGATTAATTGGGGATAATTTGGGTTAATTAGGGTTAGGGTTTAGGGTGCACTAGTTTCTTCAGTAAGATACTCGATGATAACGTAAACGCACAATTTTACCGTAAACTTACCCTTCATATAAGAACTTAGTTCTTCCTCTGGTTGAGATTTGCAGAAGCAAATCTCCCCACAAGTTGAGAATTTAATTCTCATCAGGGAGATTTTGTTCCGCAGATTCAAAACTTAGGGGAAAATAACCAACTTAAAAATAAATAACATGAATATATGGGAATTTAATTCCTCCAAAAATTAGGGTCAGGGTTTAGACTGCACTAGTTCCTTCAGTAGAATACTCGATGATAACGTAAACGCACAACTTTACCGTAAACTTAACCCTTCATATAAGAACTTAGTTCTTCCTCTGGTTGAGATTTGCAGAAGCAAATCTTCCCACAAGTTAAGAATTTAATTCTCATCGGGAAGATTTTGTTCTGCAGATTCAAAACTTAGAGGAAAAGAACTAAATTAAAAAGAAATAACATGGACATATGAGAATTTAATTCCTCCAAAAATTAAGGTTAGGGTTTAGGGTGCACTAGTTCCTTCAGTAGTATACTTGATGATAACGTAAACGCACAACTTTACCGTAAACTTAACCCTTCATATAAGAACTTAGTTCTTCCTCTAGTTGAGATTTGCAGAAGCAAATCTTCCCACAAGTTGAGAATTTAATTCTCATCGGGGAGATTATGTTCAACAGATTCAAAACTTAGGGGAAAATAACTAAGTTAAAAAGAAATAATAGGGACATATGGGAATTTAATTCCTCCAAAAATTAGGGTTAGGGTTTAGGGTGCACTAGTTCCTTCAGTAGGATACTCGATGATAACGTAAACGCACAACTTTACCGTAAACTTAACCCTTCATATAAAAACTTAGTTCTTCCTCTGGTTGAGATTTGCAGAAGTAAATCTCCCCACAAGTTGAGAATTTAATTCTCATCAGGGAGATTTTGTTCTGCAGATTCAAAACTTAGGGGAAAAGAACTAACTTAAAAAGAAATAACAGGGATGTATAGGAATTGAATTCCTTGGGTTAATTAGGATTAGGGTTTATGGTGCACTAGTTCATTCAGTAGGATACTCGATGATAACGTAAACGCACAACTTTACCGTAAACTTGATTTTTCATATAAGAACTTAGTTCTTCCTCTGGTTGAGATTTGCAGAAGCAAATCTCTCCACAAGTTGAGAATTTAATTCTTATATATCGGGGAGATTATGTTTTGTAGATTAAAAATTTAGGGGAAAAGAACTAAGTTAATAAGAAATAACAGGGACATATGAGAATTTAATTGCTCCAAAAATTAGGGTTAGGGTTTAGGGTGCACTAGTTCCTTCAGTAGGATACTCGATGATAACGTAAACACACAATTTTACCGTAAACTTTACCCTTCATATAAGAACTTAGTTCTTCCTCTGGTTGAGTTTTGCAGAAGAAAATTTTCACGACCCGAAGGTACGGAACGCGACCGTCACTTAAATTACGAAGCGTCTAAAGGCGTAACGTAATCTAATCAAGCCAAATCCCAAAAATCTAAACTATTAAAAGAAAATAGAGTGAAGGAAAACATATTTAAAAGCATCAAGTTTTTCCCAAAAATTATGGCAGAGTTTCTTTTGTAAAAACTGGCCCCAAATGGGTACAAATAAGAATATATATAAGCAATAATGAAATGGCATCCCCAAACGGGAGCTAGCTCTTCGCCAATTGGCGGAGACAACCACGCAAGCAATATAATATACAACGCCGAAGAGCGAGGATCAAAATTCAGGAAGAAAACCAACATCCTCAAAAAACCCAGAGAAGAACCATAATAATACAAGCACGCGACTCTAAGGTCGAAAGAATATACAACTGGTCTTCTAAGTCTATAAATTAATACAAGTCTGGGTGATGGAGTTTTCTAGATACAACTGTAATAAATAAATGTACAACGGTGTTCACGATGCAAGTGAACCCACCTACCAAAGCAATCACCTGGAAGGAAGTGGTATGCCGGCAAAGCCGCCACGAAACCTGTACGGCAAAATCTGTAAGAAACTGTGGCACAACGGTGGTGAGTTGCCAACTCGTGAGTAGAAGACATCGCCGAGTAGAAATCGCATGTATGACGCTATTAGGTCATACCATAAAATACTCACAATAACACTAGATATCTAGTAGTGGCAGGGTAACAATCTAGTATAGTGTAATACTCAGTACTCATACTAGTGTCACTAAGCAGTAACAAGTCATATATCTGATGTATGAATGCATCATGAATGGGACAATCCATCCCGAAATATGAATATAAGAAAATCTGTGTTTTTATCTTAGTAAAACTTGTATAATAAAACTGGAACATTATCAGTGAAATCAATAGGAAATCCGTGTCAAGCATCGACACAATATATATATATATATATATATAAATCTCAATATCTCAATATCTCAATATCTCAATATCTCACTATCTCAAAGTCTAGGGCTCCATCAGATCGGATCGACCCATATCATCAATCTCACGACCACGTCGGTATCCTCCGGATATCCGTCGTGTCAGATATCACCGGTAGGTAGTCCGTGCCTCTGCCAGGCTCATCGTCATCCCCACGAAATCTCTATCTCACCCCGGGGTACCATACCTGGCCCACCATGTACCCGAAATGGTTCCTCCACTCCTTGAATCAGGTCTCGAAATCCAACAGCAATCAGAAAAACTCATGGTAGACGACACATACATCACGAGAAAACCGCAACTTGCATTTTTAAAAGATAATGACTTTATAAAAGTCTTACGGTTTTCTCCCAAATCCAGAAATCTCATAGAAAATACGAAATCCCAGAAATCAAGAGACAAGAAGCAGTGAATACTGGCATAAAGCCCTATAATATTGCATACCAGAATGAATGTATGAATGCGTGAAGTATCTAAGTAAGGAATGCAATGTCTAAACTAGCATACGAGGGGAAGCATACTAACAATATGTTGAAACTACAAGCTAGCAAGTTATACCCATAAAGGTTTTCTGAAGTGTACGTGACATAGCAATTACCTATGATGAAGTGTGTGAACCGGCAAGCAAGTGTATGTGAAACATGCGCATCATCGGTTGTCACGCCACGCTTCCCGGTATATGGCAAATGGGGACGTGACGAGGTCCGCTACGTATTTACTGTGAAGTAAATACGCTAAGCGTATCTAAGCAATATAAAAGTAAGTCACAAGAGACAAGAGATATAGAAATAACAGCAACTTTATTAATAACATTCTTTTGTACAATGCATGAAAAGTAAATACAACTGGAATGAAAAGCGATGCCTAAACAATGGCATAACAGGAAATGAAAATACTAAATAGAACAAGGTACAATGTCTAGAGCTCGGGGTCTTCGTGAAACTGATCCAAGTCTTCCCCGGTGGGCTCGATCTCTGTTGGGTCCAAAATACCTGACGACATTCAAAGAAGAAACAAATAGAATGTCGTCAGCGAACAGGTCGCTCGGTAAGTCCCAAAGATAAAGAAGAATTAGAAAAGACAGAATAAGAGGTATCTTCTAAAGTTGTATAATATTGTAGAATATTGTGTTCACGCTGTTATTTGTAGTTTGGTACGGAAGGATGCCAGTGTATACGAGAGGGGTCTCAGTATGCTAGAGACCAGGGCAAACGGAATGTACAAGGAACCGTTAAGCCACGGTACAACAACAATGGAATATAGGTTATGTGTCTTAATCTTACCGTCTCGTGCCTCTTCTAACACCTTCCGCACCAATCTACCCCTTAAACCCCGTAGTGTTTTGATTGTATTATTGTATTGTATTGTGTAAGTTGGATTGACCGACCAAAACCATGATATCAGTAAACAGATTGTAACTGCATAATCAGGTAAATGGAATAACGGGATAATGGATGTATATCCATGGTTTGATTCAGTCAAGTTGTATAAATTGTTAACTGGATTCTGGGATTCATGTGTTCATATTGAGTTGGAATATTAAAGAATGTAGATTGACTTGAATCATATTCAAGTCAGAAATAATCAGACTCAAACCCGAGTCAGACCAAAAGAAATGTAAGTCGAAGTTCTATAATTGTTAGGGTCCTTATTGTAATTTATAAAACTTGAGGGGGTTTTATGTAAAAATACTTTTGAATAGTTTTCAAGATACACCCCAAGTATTTATTATTCGTCTTTATAGTTATAATGAGTGTAAATTTTATTTGTGATATTTCTTAGTGAAAATATTCTAATTCCATAAATAAAGGTATATATCTGTAATATTGATTTATTTGAAATTCATGGTATCTTAATGTAAAAATCTAGTCTTGTGATTTTTTAGAAAAAGTGGAATATTTATATTATAACAAAATAGATCTTTTAATGATGATATACATATATTTATACAAAAATAATTTCAATAAATATTTTATATAAAAATAACATTTTCTTAAGATATCGTATTTTAAACATTTCGAGACTGAATGCTCCTTGTGGAGGTCTGAATCTCGCACTACTAAGCCGAGGGTGCACGATAAACCGTACAATCCCTAACGGGTTCCCCAAAGGTGGGTTGTAGTGGCGTTTTGCAAAGATTTAATAAATACTAATCATTTAGAAAACGGTTTTATAAAGATAAGGTATTTATTTGTAAAAGGTGTAAATTTCCGTATTTTAGATTCTAGGGTTTCCTAAGCCAACTAGCCTATTTCTGAATGGTCTAAACGACAAGTCATTAGAAGCCTCAAATCGCCTCTTCACCGCCAATTGTGGCCAGGTAAGTACAAATGAGAAAAAGTGGGATCCGCTCACGAATCGTGAGACGGGCCTTTTAAAGTTATCTTTTCTCACTTGCCTAGCCTAGACACCACAAAGTCAGGTTTAGATAAACGATCGATGTCCACGACATATCTTATTTTCCTATTAAAAGATATTTGTTTGAATGTGTATCAAACCTAAAACTTTTAGAAAAGGTTTTATTAAGAAAATGGTATTTAAATGTAAAATCTTGTTTTGTCGTATTCTAAGTTTTCAAGGTAGCGTGTTATGTTTGCATATGAGTGTGTGTGGAGGTAGGTCATTACCTCGTGATCTATTTTAAGGTATAGCAATGTTAAGGGGTTAAATGTGAAAACTAAACATTGTGGTATTTAAATGAAAGAAATACGATAAATGGAAACGTTATCATTTCATGTGAGAAAACTTATTCAAATTAGTTGTTAAGTGATTAGTAGTCAACATGAAGATGTTTAAGCATTATGGAATTGGTGATAAGTGAGATTCGATAGAAAACCGAATCGGAAATCGGTTTGTTCCGATTTCCGTCGGGTTTGAAAAGTTGTATTTTAATGGAAGAAAAGAAAGGTAGAAAAGGGAGACTTACGGGTTTGGACAACGCTACAGAGTGAGAGGGAAGTAGAGGGTTTGCCGGCGCGTCGAATCGTCGTTGAGAGCTCCTAGCACGATCACCGGAATTTCGCCGTCGATTTCGTCAGCGCTTCGCCTTCCGCTCGTTTTCTAACGTACCAAAGTTTTCTTGGAATTTTGAGAGAGTGGACTTAGAAATTTAGGATGAGAGGGTAGAGGGTATGGGGTTTTTATATAGGGTTAGGCTAGGGTTAGGGTTTTTAATAAAAAAAATATATATAAAAATATATAAAATCATTAAAATCATTAAAACTTTGGAGTAAAAGGGATTTAATGGGCATTAGGTAACCGATCCAAATATTTAAAGTGTGCAGGTGAGAAGACTAGGTCAAGACGGAACTTTTCCGTGTTGACGACTCGGCCGTCCGGTCGGCGGCGCTGGACCGAGTCGGCCGGTTCGCCGGCTGACTCAGCCGAGTCGGGCCGAGTCAGGCAGTCGGGGGCCGGGGAAACTCAAGGGGGAATTTATGGTATTTTTACTTTTTTAATGTTCAGTACAAATTTTGTGAGTTATGTCGTTTTGACTGTTGACTTCCAAAAGAATTTAAAATAAAATAAATACAAAAATAATGTGGGGTATGGGATTTGAATTCTGATGGCTTGGTTTAGCAGTGCAAGGTGTAACCAATGAGCTACAAGCTCCTTCTTGTAATTATGGAGTGAAATAAATACTAAAGAGATATCAGCCACAATAAATACTCCAAGTATACATTGAATTTAAGTCAATTCTTTGTACATTAAAAATGAAGTTGTTACAGTCTACCCTCCTTACAAAAATTTCGTCCTCGAAATTTACAACTTTTATTTAAGGACTAGTTTACAAAGATGTGTGGATATCTAGTACGCATTTCATCCTCCCTTTCCTTAGTGGACTCTCCTGGAGTGTCTTTCCTCCACATCACTCGAACCAAGTTAACTTCCTTGTTCCGAAGTGTCTTCACTTTCCTGTCCAAGATCTCCACGGGCTGTTGCACACAAGACAAATCGGGCTGTATAGTGAGCTCGGAATGATCAAGTACATAGCTGGGGTCACTCACATACTTTCTGAGTTGGGATATATGGAACACATTATGCACTCCTTCCAATGAAGGTGGAAGCGCTAAGCGGTATGCCACTTCACCGACTCGTTCGAGTATGTCGAACGGTCCAATATATCTCGGTCTCAACTTACCCCGTCTTCCAAATCGGATCACTCCGCGGTTCGGAGATATCTTCAGGAATACGTGATCTCCTGGCTGGAACTCCAAGTGTCGCCTCTTTGCATCAGCCCAGTGCTTCTGTCGATCTTGGGCTATGCGCATCCTTTCTCTGATAGTACGAACAACATCAACAGTCGCTACTATCATCTCTGGTCCAAGAAGTTCCCTATCTCCGATGTCGTCCCAACTTAATGGCGATCGACACTTCCTTCCATACAATGCTGCAAAAGGTGCCATTCCTATGCTTGCTTGGTAGCTGTTGTTGTACGAAAACTCCACAAGATGTAGATGATCTTCCCACGATCCTTTGAAGTCTAGCATACACGCTCTAAGCATATACTCCAAGATCTGAATAGTTCGTTCTGACTGACCATCTGTTTGTGGATGATAAGCCGTGCTGAATTTCAGACTTGTTCCCAAGCTTGCTTGCAGACTCTGCCAAAATTGCGATCGGAACCTGGTGTCACGATCGGAGACAATGCAGACCGGTACTCCATGAAGTCTCACAATTTCCTATATGAGTTCATGGGTATCAGAGATAATACATTATGAAGAGTTTAAATCTTAATTAGATTATTACCTCCATGTACTTCTTCGCTAGTGTCTCAGTTGATTGGCCAACTCGAAATGGGATGAAGTGAGCCGACTTTGTGAGTCGATCCACAATGATCCATACAACATCGTTACCCTTTGTGCTGCGAGGAAGAGCAGTCACAAAATCCATCGTGATGTGTTGCCACTTCCATTCTGGGATTGGTAACGGTTGAAGTAATCCAGCAGTCCTGTGATGTTCAGCCTTTACTTGCTGACACACCAAGCATTTTGCGACGTTTCTGGCTACTTCACGCTTCATTCCATACCACCAATAATTCTGACGTAGATCTTTTTACATTTTGGTACCTCCAGGGTGTACTGAGTAGGGAGAGCTGTGAGCTTCTTTCATTAACTCTTCCCGAATAGGACCTTTTGGTACACACAATCTGCTGCTGTATCTCAAAGATCCGTCTTCATGGATGATGAAGTCTGTTCTGAGTCCATTCTCCACTTGTTCTCTGATCTTTTGCAACTTAGCATCGCTTGCTTGAGCTGCATTGATCTGATTGACAATGGTTGATTGAACTTGTAAATTCATCAAACTTGAAGCATTACCTGGCATGACTACTTCAATCTCCATCTGATGCAAGTCTTGTTGAAGCTTCCACTGCGCGGCGAGATTCATTGCTAATGGTTGGCGACTAAGAGCATCAGGTACTACATTCACCTTCCCTGGGTGATATTGCAAGTTGATGTCAAAGTCCGCCATGAGTTCTAACCATCTTCTCTGCTGCATATTCAACTCCTTCTGAGTAAACACGTACTTCAGGCTCTTATGATCTGTATAGATGTTCACTCGTTCACCAAGTAGATAATGACACCAAATCTTGAGAGCAAAAATGACGGCTGCCAACTCCAGATCATGCGTCGGATAATTGCACTCATGAATCTTCAGCTGTCTTGAAGCATAAGCCACAACCTTACCGTGCTGATGTAGAACACATCCTAATCCCTTACCGGATGCATCATAATGCACTTCGAATCCTCCAGATTGATCCGGTATGACGAGAATAGGTGCTGATGTCAACCTTGACTTGAGTTCTACGAAAACTTGTTCGCATGCTTCTGTCCACACAAATTCTTCATCTTTACGTGTGAGCTTGGTCAGGGGCGTTGCTATCTTTGAAAAGCCTTCAATAAACCTTCTGTAATATCCAGCGAAACCCAAGAAACTTCGAATATCCTTCACTGACTTTGGTGTAGGCCATTTGCTAACTGCTGAAACTTTCGCTGGATCCACAGAGATTCCTTCTCCAGATACGATATGTCCAAGAAAACCAACTTGATTTAGCCAAAACTCGCACTTGCTGTACTTGGCATAAAGCTGATGTTGTCGAAGAGTTTCTAGGACAATTCGTAGATGCTCTGCATGTTCTTTCCGACTCTTAGAATATACCAGGATGTCGTCGATGAAGATGACAACAAACCTGTCTAAGTTCTCCCGGAAAACTTGATTCATTAGGTTCATGAATATTGTGGGTGCGTTAGTCACTCCAAATGGCATCACTAGAAATTCGTAATGTCCATAGCGAGTTCTGAAAGCTATTTTGTGAATATCAGCTTCCTTGACCTTTACTTGATGATAACCTGAACGAAGATCTAATTTAGAGAAAACACAAAATCCACTTAGCTGATCGAATAAATCTTCAATGCGCGGGAGTGGATACTTGTTCTTTATAGTGACTTCGTTCAAGGCTCTGTAATCGATGCACATTCTGTATGAACCTTCCTTCTTCTTCACAAGTAGTACAGGTGATCCCCAACTTGAAGTGCTGGGACGAATCTATCCTTTCGCCAGTAATTCGTCCAACTGTGTTCGGACCTCCTTCAAACCTTCCGGACTTAAACGATAGGGTGCTTTGATCACCGGTTGTGCTCCTGGTATTAAATCAATACTGAATTCAAGAGCTCGATTGGGAGGCAAACCTGATATATCGTCAGGAAATACATCGTCGAACTCTCGAACCACATCTAGTCTTGATTCTTCCTCCGCTTGAGCTGCTGCAACTACTGCTTCTCTTGGCTTCGCTTTGTAGGTACTTGGCTCCAGTGTACGGTCTCCGCTTTTGAAATAGAAGATTGGATGGTCTGGAATCTCGAATACTACCCTCCTTTGACGACAGTCTATGGTAGCATAAAAAGTTCCAAGCCAATCCATTCCTAGAACCACATCGAAGTTCGGTATGTCCAGCACTTTGAAGTCAGCATAAAACTCTCTGCTGCAGACGACGACTGGACGCAAGCTGTATCCTATAGTTGCCTTTAGAACGCCATTTCCTAAACTGACATTTCAGCTGGATACAAGCGGTGAGACTGGAATCGCATGGGTTCGGACAAACCATTGTGACATAAAGCAGTGTGATGCTCCAGTATCAAACAGTGCAAGTGCAGGGATTGAGGATACTAAGATTTTACCTAAGGTATGTGGGATTGGTTTTAGGTATAGGAAATATGTAACTAAGTAGCAGAATAGAAAAGAAAAGTTTGAAAAGAAAAGTTTACCAGTGATGACTTGGCCAGTAGCCTCAGCTTCTTCCATTGACATCGTGAAAGCCTGGCGCCTTGGTACATTCCTCCTGGCCTGAGGAGCATTCCTCGGAACGTTCCTTCGAGCTTGATGGAACTGATGAGGAGGTGGTGCAGCTTGTGGTCCTCTGGATGGTGCAGGTAGTGCAAGTCTTGGAGCAGGTGCCTGAAGAACTGGTCGCTGCGGATAGGTAATTGCTGGCCTGGGTGCAGCAACTGGGTTTTGTCTTTGGGGACAAGACCCAATATAATGAGTAGCTGAGCCGCAAACTAAGCAAAGACGGTTGGCTCGACGGCAGTCCTTCATCATATGTCCAGTTCTCTTGCCGTAGGTGCAAAAGGCTGGGCTGGGACGATGGTTTGGTACTCCGGGTCGTCTTGGCACGAAAGGTGGCCTGGACGAGGCTCCACCTGCCATCTGATTGGTAGGGCGCTTGACTCCTGCAGACTGAGGTCTGCCCCTTGCTTTTATCACTGCCTCATAACTGCGGGTAGCTTCCAGAGCATCCTCATGAGTCAGAAATTTTCCCGTGGCTAGAGCAGCCTGAATCTCCGTGTCCAAACCTTGTTGAAAACGACGGGCTCTGATCTCGTCCGTCGGTATCAAGTGTGCCGCGAATCTGTTTAAAGATTGTGTTAGTTGTGTAGTATGTGAGATTTAAAAATTGAATTGTTGTGACATATCTTACCGGCTTAGCATAGTGAATTCAGCGTCGTACTCATCTACTGATTTGTCCCATATTGAACCCTGTTGTAGATGAATAAACTGCTGCTCCATTGCAAACCTGGCAGTCACAGGGAAGTATTTCGCGTCGAACTTCTCGCGAAAAGTCTTCCATTCAATCGGCTTTACCAGACGGCTTTCTTCCGCCTTCCACCAGTTGCGATCATTGTCCGTGAGCTATAGTTTCGCCACACAGATCCAAGCTAGGTCTGGCACTTGAGCTGCTGCCAGATCTTCCTCTATGCTCTGTGCCCATTCTTCTGCTTCAAGAGGGCTTCCTTTACCAGAGAACTGCTTGGGATGTAAAGCCCTGAATTGCTTTACTCCCGGTGCGTCAGTCTCAGGACGGTTCAGAAGTTGTTGCTGTTCCTCTAGAAGGTTGCGGATCGCCTCAAGTAACACTGTTTGCTCGGTAGTTGGCGCAGGAACAACTGGTGTGAGAGGTAGTGCTGGAGGTGTGTTGTTGACATTGGTGCTGGTGTTGTTCGGGGAATCCATAACCTTGAAGAAAAATTTAGGTTAGGACAGATTCAAATACATGAAATGATAAGATTCAAGGAATAGAAATTTATAAGATTCAAGAAATATGAATTGTAAAGAATGTTTTAGTTGCTGGTTCTTGTGTTATATTGCTTAGGTTGTTCACGCAGAACAGAACTGCATAGTATGGTTCTATACAGTTTTGACCTGCATGGGCCACCAACAAAACCTGTCACGGCCCGCTTCCCGGTATACAGCGAATGGGGACGCGACGAGGTCCGCTACGTATTTACTGTGAAGTAAATACGCTAAGCGTATCTAAGCAATATAAAAGTAAATCATAAGAGACAAGAGATATAGAAATAACAACAACTTTATTAATAACATTTTTTTGTACAATGCATGAAAAGTAAATACAACTGGAACGAAAAGCGATGCCTAAACAATGACATAACAGGAAATGAAAATACTGAATAGAATAAGGTACAATGTCTAGAGCTCGGGGTCTTCGTGAAACTGATCCAAGTCTTCGCCGGTGGGCCCGATCTCTGCTAGGTCCAAAACACCTGACGACATTCAAAGAAGAAAGAAATAGAATGTCGTCAGCGAACAGGTCGCTCGGTAAGTCCCAAAGATAAAGAAGAATTAGAAAAGACAGAATAAGAGGTATCCTCTAAAGTTGTATAATATTGTAGAATATTGTGTTCACGCTGTTGTTTGTAGTTTAGTACGGAAGGATGCCAGTGTATACGAGAGGGGTCTCAGTATGCTAGAGACCAAGGCAAATAGAATGTACAAGGAATCGTTAAGCCACGGTATAACGGCAACGGAATATAGGTTAGGTGTCTTAATCTTACCGTCTCATGCCATTTCTAACACCTTCCGCACCAATCTACCCCTTAAACCTCGTAGTGTTTTGATTGTATTGTTGTATTGTATTGTGTAAGTTGGATTGACCGACCAAAACCATGATATCAGTAAACAGATTGTAACTGCATAATCAGGTAAATGAAATAACGGGATAATGGATGTATATCCATGGTTTGATTCAGTCAAGTTGTATAGATTGTTAACTGGATTCTGGGATTCATGTGTTTATATTGAATTGGAATATTAAAGAATGTAGATTGACTTGAATTATATTCAAGTCAGAAATAATCAGACTCAAATCCGAGTCAGACCAAAAGAAATGTAAGTCGAAGTTCTATAATTGTTAGGGTCCTTATTGTAATTTATAAAACTTGAGGGGGTTTTATGTAAAAATACTTTTGAATAGTTTTCAAGATACACCCCAAGTATTTATTATTCGTCTTTATAGTTATAATGAGTGTAAATTTTATTTGTGATATTTCTTAGTGAAAATATTCTAATTCCATAAATAAAGGTATTTATCTGTAATATTGATTTATTTGAAATTCATGATAACTTAATGTAAAAATCTAGTCTTATGATTTTTTAGAAAAAGTGGAATATTTATATTATAACAAAATAGATCTTTTAATGATGATATACAGATATTTATACAAAAATAATTTCAATAAATATTTTATATAAAAATATCATTTTCTTGAGATATCGTATTTTAAACCTTTCGAGACCGAATGCTCCTTGCGGAGGTCTGAATCTCGCACTACTAAGCCGAGGGTGCATGATAAACCGTACAATCCCTAACAGGTTCCCCAAAGGTGGGTTGTAGTGGCGCTTTGCAAAGATTTAATAAATACTAATCATTTAGAAAACGGTTTTATAAAGATAAGGTATTTATTTGTAAAAGGTGTAAATTTTCGTATTTTAGATTCTAGGGTTTCCTAAGCCAACTTGCCTATTTCTGAATGGTCTAAACGACAAGTCATTAGAAGCCTCAAATCGCCTCTTCACCGCCAATTGTGGCCAAATAAGTACAAATGAGAAAAGGAGGGATCCGCTCACGAATCGTGAGACAGGCCTTTTAAAGTTACCTTTTCTCACTGCCTCGCCTAGACACCACAAAGTCAGATTTAGATAAACGATCGATGTCCACGACATATCGTATTTTCCTATTAAAAGATATTTGTTTGAAAGTGTATCAAACCTAAAACTTTTAGAAAAGGTTTTATTAAGAAAATGGTATTTAAATGTAAAATCTTGTTTTATCGTATTCTAAGTTTTCAAGGTAGCGTGTTATGTTTGCATATGAGTGTGTGTGGAGGTAGGCCATTACCTCGTGATCTACTTTAAGGTATAGCAATGTTAAGGGGTTAAATGTGAAAACTAAATATTGTGGTATTTAAGTGAAAGAAATACGATAAATGGAAACGTTATCATTTCATGTGAGAAAACTTATTCAAATTAGTTGTTAAGTGATTAATAGTCAACATGAAGATGTTTAAGCATTATGGAATTGGTGATAAGTGAGATTTGATAGAAAACCGAATCGGAAATCGGTTTGTTCCGATTTCCGTCGGGTTTGAAAAGTCGTATTTTAATGGAAGAAAAGAAAGGTTGAAAAGGAGGACTTATGGGTTTGGACAACGCTAGAGAGTGAGAGGGAAGTAGAGGGTTTGCCGGCGCGTCGAATCGTCGTTGAGAGCTCCTAGCACGATCACCGGAATTTCGTCGTCGATTTCGTCAGCGCTTCGCCTTTCGCTCGTTTTCTAACGTACCAAAGTTTTCTTGGAATTTTGAGAGAGTCGACTTAGAAATTTAGGATGAGAGGGTAGAGGGTATGGGGTGTTTATATCGGGTTAGGGATTTTAATAAAAAAAATAAAAATATATAAAATCATTAAAATCATTAAAACTTTGGAGTAAAAGGGATTTAATGGGCATTCGGTAACCGATCCAAATATTTAAAGTGTGCAGGTGAGAAGACCAGGGCAAGACGGAACTTTTCCATGTTGACGACTCGGCCGTCCGGCCGAGTCCGACCGGCGGCGCCGGACTGAGTCGGGCCGAGTCAGGCAGTCGGGGGCCGGGGAAACTCATGGGGGAATTTATGGTATTTTTACTTTTTTTTATGTTCAGTACAAATTTTGTGAGTTATAGCGTTTTGACTGTTGACTTCCAAAATAATTTATAACAAAATAAATACAAAAATAATATGGGGCATGGGATTTGAACTCTGGTGGCTTGGTTCAGCAGTGCAAGGTGTTACCAATGAGCTACAAGCTCCTTCTTGTAATTATGGAGTGAAATAAATACTTAAAGAGATATCAGCCACAATAAATACTTCAAGTATACATTGAATTTAAATCAATTCTTTGTACATTAAAAATGGAGTTGTTACATCGGTAATGGTGCTGGTGTCCTAACAGGCAGGGTTCATAATTACTAAGAAAATACATGTATAGCATGCAATGCGATGCGAACAACATGAATATAACGGTGAAGGTGTAGTAAACGCACATTTAGAATATACATATATAATTATGAGTCATACAGTTAGTTGTTTAAAATAGCACGAATCGTGGTTTTTAGAAAAGTGGGGGCTGCGGGGATTTTGAGAAAAGATACGTCCTTTGAAAAATCCGTAGTATCCCTCGGTTGTCTTTAAAAATACACACGATTCGTTAGTTTTGAAAGTAAGTTTGACTCGAGCCTAGTCTAACATCTACCTAATCAACTAAGGGACTAAACTAAAGAATTGGCCAAAATGGTAAGAATAATCCACCTAAAATCCGAGTCGATATCTTTAGTAGTCGGCGATCCAGCCTCAATAGCGTCACGTAAGTAGTACGACTTCCTCGAGTCAAGAGTGCGGATCAATCATCATATCTATACCTCGTATGGTAAAATCCATCGTACGGCATCCCAAAATCGGGGTACGGGTCAACTATCATATACATCATCATTCATATGGTATCATCATCGAACATTCTCATGATCAAGGGTACTGTTCTAAAGTCTCATACATTCCAATGTTATCAACACATTTTATCGTATATATATAAAAACACGTCGCCCAACGATCTATTATAATATCATATCATAAATCACTTCGTAACTCGATCACATACCAAATATCTCACGGCATCATACCCGGTCATATCGACCCACCTCCACATATCACATAGTGTCCTCGTCATCCATGTATATGTATGTATGTATATATATATATATATACTCACATACATATATACACAC
Source organism: Agapanthus africanus (assembly GCA_030015575.1). Classification (NCBI taxonomy): domain Eukaryota; kingdom Viridiplantae; phylum Streptophyta; class Magnoliopsida; order Asparagales; family Amaryllidaceae; genus Agapanthus; species Agapanthus africanus. The sequence goes on from JASDDO010000028.1 coordinate 74,645,373, forward strand.
ATACATACATATATATATATATATATATATACACACATACATATACATACATACATATACATATACATATACACACAAGAATTCAAATGTGTGTGTGCGTGTGCGTGTGTGTGTGACCACATGAAACCTGCGATCCGTCACCCAACTAGTCATCCTACGGATAGATCTCCCTAGATTCATCTAATCTAGCCTAGGGCTTTCTAAATACCCTACTCGCCAAGTATCCAATATCACATCCCGACTCATAATAATAATAATACGGTAATAATCCTATTTTACGATTGCGGGGGTGCTATACGCTATTTACCCGACTTCCCCCGTAGATATACATCTACCCACCTCGATCCTCGCTATGCCGAAGTTGATTACACCATGCTCTTGCTTATTGTCTGAAGTCCATGTGAAGGTGCCTACACATAAACATATGGTATCGTAAATCGAAATCACGGATGAAAACCAAAACGACACACGAAACACACATAGGTTAGAACCTATGGTCTACGCATGCAAGGATAACCCAACAACTCCCGATATCGACGTACATACGTCAAGTGACCGAAACAAAACACAAATACCCAAAGTTCAAGTCACAGAATTCACAAAACCGAAATCAGAAACGATGTAAAACACTTCCAGATTTCATTACAAGTTAAATTAGCCAATTTTGCATATGGGGTAGGTCTAATTTACATATAAAGGAGCTACAGGACAAGCACGAGGCCCAGGGTCCAAGTCCTGGCCACAAATTGCGGCCAGAAAGGAATTTTTTGGTGGCCTGGGTTAGGTATCTGGGTCTCGGGTCTTTAGGGTACACTCCAATTCATCCGCACGACTCACAATCTTTTCTAAAAAAATTCTAGAGTTCTCGGGATATAGCAGAACTCCAATTATCATCACAATTCCTCACAAAACCCGACATCGGAGATTCTATGTTCGTGAATTTGGGGTTTTAGTCTCAGATTATAAGCTAAGGGTGTAGAGAAATACCTCATTTGGCAACTCAAGAAAATTTTCTTGAGTTGCCCAAAGTCTTCAAAGTTCCAACTTGATCACACCCTCAAGCTTGTAGTGAGATAGGGATTAATTTTTGTGAAAGTAGTATGGCATTTTGCTTATGTTTTGAGGGTATTGTAAGGAGTTAGAGGAGGTGGAGAAATGGGAAGAAGGAGCAGCACAATGAGAAGGAGGAGGTGAGGAAAGTCCAAAGAAAGAGGTAGAGAGATGTGTAGAAATATTTGGAACCTTCTCTCTCTCTTTCAAAATATCTGCCACCTCTTTTCTTTTTTCTTCTTTTCCTTTTTTTTAAAACAACATAAAACAAACCATATATGTGTACAAAATGAGGGAATTTAACCAAGGTTCATTTCCAAATGTGTAACAAGTGCATGCAACATGTTATATGACAAAAATATGTAAACATGACCCACGTATAATTATTGAAAATTTAAATCAAATTTAGCATTAATATTTATACAAATAGTTATTTAAATAAACTACAATTGTTCAATTCTCATAACTCCCTTCAGAACAATGATTTTAAATAAATTTTCCAATTATTTTCCAAACTATCGGTATATAATTATACCCTTTCATCAAAGCAATATCTCATATATGAATAATATTCATAGAAATTATTATATAATTATTTAAATTTCCCATAATAGTATTTTATTTTCTAAAATGTTACAAAAATCTCCCTACAAGTTGAGAATTTAATTCTCATCGGGAAGATTTTGTTCTGCAGATTCAAAACTTAGGGGAAAAGAACTAACTTGAAAAAAAATAACAGGGACATATGGGAATTTAATTACTTGGGTTAATTAGGGTTAGGATTTAGGGTGCACTAGTTTCTTCAGTAGGATACTCGATGATAACGTAAACACACAACTTTACCGTAAACTTAACCCTTCACATAAGAACTTAGTTTTTCCTTTGGTTGAGATTTGCAGAAGCAAATATACCCACAAGTTGAGAATTTAATTCTCATCAGGGAGATTATGTTCTGCAGATTCAAAATTTAGGGGAAAAGAACTAAGTTAAAAAGAAATAACAGGGACATATGGGAATTTAATTCCTCCAAAATTAGGGTTAGGGTTTAGGGTGCACTAGTTCCTTCAGTAGGATACTCGATGATAACGTAAACGCACAACTTTACCGTAAACTTTACCCTTCATATAAAAACTTAGTTCTTTCTCTGGTTGAGATTTGCAAAAGCAAATCTCCCTACAAGTTGAGAATTTAATTCTTATCGGGGAGATTTTGTTCTGCAGATTCAAAACTTAGGGGAAAAGAACTAACTTAAAAAGAAATAACAGGAACATATGAGAATTTAATTCATCCAAAAATCAGGATTTAACCCTATATAAAGAACTTAGTTCTTCAAAAAAAATGATGATTTATTCTTTTCAACCCTACACAGAGCACATACACACTAAAAACTCTAAACTTAAGCGAAATCATAAATTAAAACACAGATACACAGAATACAACTCATATTTGGATATCTTCAAATCTAACATTGTTTATCGATAATTTATTCTTTTCAACGACAAATTTGTATTTACGGATTTTCTTCTTTGTCAGTAATCATCCCGTTTTAGATTTCTCAATATAGTCATCATAATCTACAATTTATATGTTATACAGTCTAATATGGCCCATTAGTACATCAGAGTTAAGGACTGGATGTACGTGGATTGGCAACAACGTATGCCACCTAAGTTTGTCGCAGGATTTGCCGCTTTCATTGAATTTGCACGCGCGCATAATATGATTGTGTTAGAGAAGATTCTCTGCCCGTGCGATAGATGTGGGAATAAGTACCGACAGAAAGTAGAATTCGTAGAGCTTCATATCGTTAAACATGGTTTTACTAGACGTTATACTACTTGGCTATATCACAGGGAAGGAGAAGAAGAAGACGGTAATGAGGCAGAAGAAGAAAGAGAAGACGGTAATGCGGCAAAAGAAGATGATGGTAATTTCTTTCCAGGAGAAGAAATGGAGGATTTTGTAGAGGCTGCCCAAGGTGATAATATTCGTATTGAAGATGACATTCCTTCCGGTCAAGGACCGCGTGCGGATAAGTATGAAAAGTTTATGAATGATACTAGAAGACCAATTTATGAGAATGTAAAGTATTCCACCCTATCATGGTTCGTCCAACTTTTCCAGATTTTGTGCCTAAATGGATGGAGCAACAAATCATTCACGATGCTTATGAAGTTCTTGAAAAATTCTATGCCCTCGGGAAATAACGTGCCCGACAGTTGGTACGAAACCCAGAAGATGATGTCTAATTTGGATCTGAAGTGTGAGAAAATTCAAGTATGTCCCAAAAATTGTGTGTTGTACCAGAAAGAGAATTCAGATTTGAAAGAGTGTCCAATATACGGAGAGGCCAGGTATAAGTCGAAAGATTCTGATAAGAAGCCCGATATACCTGTCAAGATAGCACGATACTTTCTCATTACACAGAGGCTGCAGAGGCTATTCAGGTGCAAGAAAACAGCTGAGCGAATGATTTGGCATCACCGTGCTGCTCCAATTGAAGATGGAAAAATGAGTCATCCAAGATATTCATCGGCATGGAAGAATTTCGACAGGAGGCACGAAATATTTAGTAGTGATCATCGCAATGTCAGGCTCGGACTCGCTAATGATGGTTTCTGCCCATTCAACTATATGGCTGGAAGCCACAGCACATGGCCCATTGTAATGATAGTTTATAATTTGTCGCCTTGGTTGACTATGGATCAATCCTACTTTATGATGCCTCTTCTTATTGACGGATCAAACTCACTGGGAAACAATATCAACGTTTATCTCCGACCTCTGATTGATGAGTTAAAATATTTATTCATTGATGGTGTAGAGTCTTACGATGCAAACACAGATACAACCTTTACACTGCATGCGGCTTTAATGTAGACAATTAATGACTTTCCTGCGTATGGAATGCTATAAGGTTGGTCCGTACATTGTCACAAAGCATGCCCTTATTGTCATCAATATACAACATCGAAATTCTTGAATTTTAGCAGGAAGGTTTGTTATTGCGGTCATTGGCGTTTCCTGCCACTGGACCATCTCTACAGGTTAGACGCTACTCACATTGATGGTCATCACGAGCTTCTTGGGCCTCCAGCCTCATTGTCCGGAGAGGACGTGACTGCTCAGTGCGATGGTTACAATAATGTGACTTTCGGGATAGATCCGGCAAAACAGGTGAAACCACCCTACTGGATGTGACGACCTTATTTTCTAATACCTAATAAAATATATTTTATTTAAATTTCTACTATCAAATAATTATTTACGTGTTTCGTTGATAGAAGAATATTTTTAAAGTAAAGTTAATAATTTTCTAAGTATTAAAAATAATTAAAGGGAATTTTCTAAAAATTATTTAGGCTAAGAATGGGTTAATAAAATTTTATAAATACCTTAAAATACTCTACACACTTTTATTATCAATTAAAACAATTACTTCAAAATATATATATATATATGTATATATATATATATATATATATATATATATATACGTTCAAAAATATATCAAGGATAAACTAGGTATTTTATATTTATAAGTAACTAAGCTAAAACCGTAAAAAATGGGATATATTATTTATTTTGGCCCAAAATTATTTTTATACTAAAGATAACAATAAAACATAATTTCTGAAATTTCCCATAATTTTTCCGTATTTTTAAACATTTTTACCAAAGTTTTTTTAAAGCCAAATCAATATTTTAAAATAATCTGCTGATTTTTATTTTCATTAATTTTAATTTTAATTTTTTTTAAAACCCCTTTAACCTGGACTGTTGGATCACAAGATCCAACGGCCTAGAACCCACCGACGGCGCCCACGTGGTGGGGACCACGCTAAAACGCGTGGTCTCCACACGCGTGACGCGTGGCGCGTAGGCCTAGCGGCGGCGGCGCGATCTCGGCCATTGGAATTTGATCCAACAGCTGAGGAGAAGAGGCGGCGGCGGCTAATCATGAACTGATGATTCGCAATCATTGGACGGCGCGGATTTTTGTGGATTTTAACTGAAATTTTGGATTTTATGGTTGGTAAAAAACCCCTATAAATAGACAATTCAAACTTAGATTTCTCACATCTCAGAATTCCAAAAATTCTGAAAAAATACCAGTGCCTTCGTATCGACGACGCCGACGCTAAGGCTCTACCCAATCGCCGAGAAAAAATCTGGGCGCGGAGCTATTGAGGAGTTTTGCACAAGCCTACGTCTTCAACCGTCTACATCTAACTCTAATCAAAGGTAGGATCCGTCTCTTTCCCCTCATTCTGTCTCTTTCTTCTTTTCTCAATAATCTAGTTCCAACTTCTAATCTTCAACCCCCTATTTAAAATGATATTATAATATTCGTGCATGCCTATTCCTTGTACCCTTAATGATGATATTCTTAAACCTTAATAATAATGAGTTCCTTAATCACTCGTATATACCAAAAATATATTGCATTCTCATACTACCTGGAATCTGATATGCTTAATATCATAACCCATGAATTGTCAATTCACCTCTGATATACCCACACTTATCCATACTATCGAAATGATCTCGAAATATGTTACTTCCACAAAATACCCGCGTTTAATTAAAATGTTATATTTGTTTAAAATACCCATAAGAGATAGGATATGTGGAATAAATGTTTTAGATACGACATACATATATTTTACTTACACCTTTTCTTCAACTACTATAATTTTGTTAAATCCCTTCACCTTTTGAAAGAGGAAAATACTAAATTTAAATAACGGCTTATGGTTTTTCCAACACGAACGTATTTTCTAAAACGTTACCTCGAACCTAAAACACTATAATTTTATAAAATTATTAATTTCATTTAAATACCTCGACCTTTATTGAAGGGCCATTTTTCAACAAGGACCATAATCTGTATAACGATATCTTTTCAAAAGGAGTATCTAGTACCTTATCAAAAGCATTTTTTCATCAACCTTCGAGTTAATTAAAAAAATATTAGACTCAGCCAATAAGGACTGTCGTGCTCATTAGGACAAAGGAAAGGTTGTAGGTATCGGTCGTTTATCTAAACCAGACTTTGTGGTGCCTAGGCTAGACAAGTGGGAAGGGTAATTTTAAAAGGCCCGTCTCACGGTGATTCATGAGCGGATCCCTCCTTTCTTTACTTGTGCTTACCTGGCCACAATTGGCGGTGAAGAGGCGATTTGAGGATCTCACAACTTGCCCTTTTGAAACAGTTAGGAGCAGTCTAGTTGACTTAGGAGACCTTAGCTCTAGGCTTGATTGTGCATATTGTGATTGCTTGAAAGTGTGTCTAAGCTCCTTATAAAAATCTGTTGCAAAAGATTTTCAAATAAACACCACAACTTTTTATCGAAAGGATATTTTTCCGTAAAATATTATGTTTTTCCAAAATGATAAATATTCCAAACCTCATGGTTTTTTCTAGAAGTAATAAAAGATAATTAAACACTATTTACTAAGAATTCCCTAAGATGACACGAAGTACTTTACGAACTTTAGAAAATAAAACGAGTGGTTGTGGAAGGCCATATTAAACAAGATCAATACTTTTTAAAATTTCCAGTTTATGACATACATGAAACATGATACGGTTAAGGTTAGAATGCGCGGACCTAGGTGTGGAATACTTATGGAGAAGATCCCTGTATTCCGGGTGACCAGTCTGATGTACAGACGACTATACATATATGAAGATCCCTGCAGGCAGGGTGACCAGTCCAAAGTGTGGACGACTACTAACCTGATATTCGGGCGAATACTAACCCTAATTGAGGGCGGATGATCCAAACTATGGATGACATACAATGTGGAAATTCCATGCCTAGAGGTATACGCACTAACTCTAATTCGTCAAAACCTTTATACTGAACCAGGGGATGGGTAGTTTGATTAGGCAAGGAGATTCAGAACTTGGATTCCTCTACCACTCGATCATGATCCCGGGAAGTGAAACGGTACATTTCAATTCCCCAGTTGTTATTCCGTGGCCACAATGGAATAATCGCGAGTATCTGGACCTTTGTTTAACAAACTAAAAACGTTTACAATACCTATTGATACTCAACACTAAACTTACATTATGTGCTATACCTACCTGTTATCTTATCTACCTTTCTTTATGAGACACGAATTTTTCAGTATCTTGGATGTGGATATATTACCAGTTTAGACTTGTTGTTTATTATGGAACTGAAGGGTGGTAATACCTGTGCACTTGAGTGATATTCACGCTAGACAATGCTCCATCGTAGTCACGGGACACCTTTCGGGGATGTTCACGCTACCGCATTGATTGCCACCCCAGGAACGAGCACCAGCTCATACTGCTTCCAGCTAGTAATGGGATACCTCAAGGATACGAGTATATTCACCAGTCAATTCCATCAATACACACCTGGTTTAACCTGATCTAACTCATAGCTTGAATGTCTGTATGACTTGACCTGAACTTTTACCAAACACATATCTCACATAACTTACTCATATTCACATATAGCTCTGTCAACATATCTAATTTGCATACAACCTCATACCTTTATACACATGTACATCATATTCATTATATTTATATACACCTGTTCATTTCTATACCTACTTCCTTATGAGGCAATCCTACCTGAGTATAACTCGCTGACGGACCTTCCTTTTCTTTCTCTATCTTTGGAATGTCCGTCAGATAAGAATGAGTATTATGGCTGTAGGGTTATTAGGCACTTTCACAAGGTTCTACAAGGTATCAACCATGCCCTATTTAAAATTTAGACGTGCCGAACAACCCTAACCATGATCTTAGACTAGAGATTAGGCGAAACAAAGCATGTAAACAACTTTACATCTAAGAGTTTGGGATTACAACCTTTGTAGTTCGGTCCTTCATTTCTAAAGCTCTGTGTTGAGGTCCCTTCGCTGCGATCATCATGTTCCGGACTCTAGAGAGGCTCCACGAAGAGAAAGATGCAAGCTTGCTTCCGATCTTCGATAACAAAGATGATCTACCTTGAAGAAACTTTAACTCAAGCTCTCACTCACTAATGAAGTGAACACCCTAATCTAAATGGTTAGGATAGATTAGGTTGATGAAGTAGGATTTATGCTCTCTTTTATTATTATAATCTCACACTAATCCATCACAAAACCCAAAGCTAGAAAGCTTTGCAAGGAGGAAGAAGAAGAAGAAGAATGAATAATCATCCTTTTGTGATGAATAATGAATTGTTGTTATAATTACAAATGCAACCATGGTTAAAGATGAAGGACTAACCATTGTAGAGACTTAACTAGGGTTAAAGGGTGTGAGTTGGGTTTGGAAATATCTCACAAAATATCAACCATAATATTTTTGCAAGAAACAAAACCAAAAGCTTCTAGAAGCTTCTAGAAAAGATTAACCCAAATCAAATCCTAACCATATTTAATCTCCACTAATCATGTTGCATTAGTAATCATAACTTGTTACAATATTATATATCACATATATAATATATTTTTGTAATAAAAGAAAATAATACAATTAACATATATCGCATATATATCAATGTATTATCCGGTGAGAAAATGAATCAATAAGTGAGCTTATATTAGTTAATGTAATTTAATATATCAAATATATTATTATACATTAAATTATCAAATCAACACTTGATCCGATAATTCAGCTATTTCACAAATAACCGACTAATATTATCTGTATCCGTTCATCGAATCAACACTTGATCTGATGACCCGGCCGATATCTTATATACCCTGCCGATATCTCATATTGCAAGAATCTAATACGGTATCACATACACGTATTGTTTTCGGTCCCGCACATATCATATATGTGCTCCTACTCCATTTTGCCTGAGCCAAGAAATCTCTGTGTAGGACTCTAAAGAATCGTCAATACGCTGGCAGTAGGTGATGATCATATCAAACACCCACAAGCTGCAAGCGGTCAGCTAAACGTAATAGCCACCCAGGTATTGAGCGATCAGAAGATCAACAAGCAAGCATGTACATTCTCCTGCGAATCCAATCAGTAACACTCCCGTACAGTCCGGTCTCTCCGTCTGATATGTCGCATATCTCGCCTAGGGGTGGTAAACGTCAGACCCCAGTAGCTTGATAAGTCATGTCGATATGAGGTCTATAATAGTTCGAGAAACTACTGATAACACTTACCAGTAAATCTCAGCAACCCTGGCCAGGGATTTCCAGTTATAGCCAATCGAACACAGCGCAACATCAACTCCCTATACCGGGAGAGACGAAACCCCTCCTATCGCTCATTGCCTCCATGTGATTCAGGACTGTACCCAAAAGCCACTTTTTTGCACGCCCTCTTGGACGTGGTATGATGGAAATCAAAGCACAGTGGGAATCACACAAGACTCTATGACGATCTCAGGTCTACAGACTAACCTGTACCAGTGTCACCAGAGAACTGCCATCTGACGTGAGGTATAATACCATCTGGGAGTTCTCGGCGAGTCCGTCCAGTGTACCCAGTCTCCACTGAGCACCCGTATACCTTCTCTGATGTCAAACACTAATGGATATGGGATCATCCATCGCCCATCATATGGGTCAAGAAGCACATACGCTAGTCTACTCTGGTATATCGATACTCTGTCTCGATACACCTACGACTAGGAACATTTGAAGGATGTACTTGGCGACTACACTGTCCCCACTAGTATGATCCGCATCATAGTCCTGTAGTCAAGTACTCATCCTAATGGCTTTATCAACATGTAACATAGAGACAATCAGAGTACATGTTAAGATAAAGTGCAACCAGATAGCATACTATCATGTCGAGCAAGAAAGTCCTCCCTATATATGTCCAAGCATCCATTACAATATACATCATATGTACAGTAATGGCCGCTAGGACATACATATAACTAACAATCTCTCACTTGCACTAGGGCCATCTGTTGTGGTATCACATACCCAACAATTAGCTGTGGTTGAAGTATCTCATACTCAACCATCCCATAAAAGTCTCTACTGGGAAAAAGGCCATTGCGAGTAGATCCGCGCTGTTGTCCTCTGTGTCTACTCTCCTAACCTCGATCTCCCTGAAGATCAACCATCTCCATGATCAGGTGATACTTCCTAAGAATTATATCTGGATTTCTGATGGGACGGGGGTTCCTTGGCATAAGCCACAACTCCATTGTCATACAATGGTTGGAACGACGTTCATCTCATGAACTTATATATCCAGACTGCCTCTTTGGTAGCATCCTTGGTAATGATGTATCTTGCCTTTAATCGTCTAGTAAGTCACGGTATCTAGCTTGGAACTCTTCCAACATACCGTCCCTCCACTGAGGGTAAAGACAATGCCTGTGACTGACATTCAGTCGTCCTTATCACCCTGGAACCTTTCCAGTGATTCTCCCCAGGATCGATTGATACCATCTCACTACAACTAGTGAGAATCCTAATATCCAATTACATCTAACTCATAGATCAAAACCCAGGATTTAGGAGATATCACTTTGATCCTATATGGAGAATCCTTGTGATAAGCGGAGATTGACCGAGCGTAGCATAGGAAACTCCTTTCCCTATCAAGAGTATGTCATCCACGTACTCTACGAGGATCACCACTATACTCCCTACTACCTTTTTGTATATACAAGGTTCATCTACCATTTTGATGAAGTCAAACTCTTTGACTACCACATCAAAACAGACGTTCCAACTCCACGATGCCTGCTTTATCGCATAAAACACCTTGCACACGTTTCCGCTGCTCCCACTGTCTACGAAGCCCTCTGGTTTTGTACTTATAGACGCTCTCTTCCAAATCAAGATTTAGAAAAGCAGTCATGACACCCAACCGCCAGATATCGTAGTCATGGTATGTAGCCGTGGCAAGTAGGATCTGGATGGACTTAAGCATAGCTTTGAAAGTCTCAACTTTTCCATGTACACCAAGTAATCTTCTCAAGATATACTTGCTCCTGATGGGGATTTAACCCTTCAGTTAAAGCAACCAAATTCCATACTTTGTTGGTGTATAAGGATTCCATCTCAGATCGCTGAGCATCCAGCCATTCTCACAGAGTCATCATCTCATGATGCAATCCTCGCTCCCACTGTCATAGAGTAACCGAAGTATCTCTCAGGTGGGTGAGGAACCCTACTAGATCGGTGGAGAGGCTGAGGTTCGTTGGACACTATTGAATCCTTCGGTTCTACCAAATCATCTGCTGTAGTTTGTATAGCTGGAACTTTTTCCAGTTCTACCTCATGACCACTAATTTCTTCACAAGAAATTCCCTTTCACAAAGGTGGCATGTTGAGAAACAAAACATCTTTTGTTCCTCGGTTTGGTAGAAGATATTCCCTTGCGAATGCTTGGGATATCCAACAAACTTTCACAGCACCGACTTTGCCTTGAGCTTGTCCGGATTATGCTTTTAGACATAGGTCAGACAACCCCAAATCTTAACTATCTTAAGAGATGGGCTCTTCCCATACCATATCACATATGGAATGGTAGGCAACTGATTTGATTGGAACCCTATTCAATAGGTATGCAGCTTCTTAAGTGCATAACTCCTAAAAGGAAATAGGAAACTCAGTAGTACTCATCATAGAGCACACTATATCACATAGGGTGCTATTTGCTCCGCCCCGATATACCATCGTGCTATGGTGTATACGGAGGAGTAATGCTGAGAGAGAATCTCATTCTCCTTTAAAATAATCCAGGAATTCCGTGCTCAAGTATTCTCCTCCCTGATCTCATCAAAGGACATAATACTTATACCCATTTTTGGTTCTCTACTTCTAACTTATATTCTGTGAATATCTCAAAAGCTCCGGGCTTGTGTTTCAACAGGAACACATGTGTGAATCTTGAGAGATCATCAGTGAATGTAATGAAGTACAAAGAACCGTTCCTGGTATGTGTAGACAGGGAACTTACATACATCATAATGTATCAATCCCAAGAGTTCACTAACTCTTTCTCTGTTTTTAATAAACAGAGCTATGGTCATCTTATCTTTGTGACATGACCGACAAGTTTCACAAGATGTAAATTCAAACTAATTTAAATATGCATCTAAATGTAACTTGAGCTAGTCGGGTCACATTGATATGCCCTAGTCTATAATATCTCAAGAAGGATTCGTTCATTTCTGAACTCTTCGTCTTGTGTGTGTTCTGTACGTTTAAGAACTGTGGTTTGATTTAGAACGTCTATGCTTTTAGATAACGTGCCTGAACCGATCAACTCTTGATATAGGAAATGTTCAAAACATTATCCAACAATACAAAATTATATCCTTCTTTACTAATAAAGAGACTGATATGATGTTGTATATCAGGTTCGGTATCTAATAACATTCGTTCAGAATCAATGTATTCTAGTAATACTGGGTGATAACTACCAACAGACTTGGTTGCAATACTTGCACCGTTTCTATCTCATGAAACTTATCATCCGTTCTCAGTTCTTTACCTATTTGTAGCCCATGTAACACATTATATATGTGGGATCCTGATCCGGTATCAAATACCCAGGACGTAAAGGATACTGAGAAACAGTTCTCGGTAATGAACACACCCGAAGAAGATGCATCAGCATGCACTTTCTTCGTTTGGGCGGCACGGGAATTCTGGTAATCCCCTATTTCCTGCTCTGTCTTATAACAATTATAAGTTGGGGCGGGACCAACGTTCCCTACCGCAGTATAATAAGCGGGTTCGGTCAATTCATCCGTATTATTATCTTGATTAAGGCATGACATGGTCGCTACTTGGAGAGAGAGAGAAGAAAACACTCAGCGTATGCTCTTGCAAGATTAGATTGGTTATTAATATATCTAATCAGGATGTCTCCCACTGTTTTAGTCAAATCTTCCTTCAAACCCTAAAAGAAAAAACTAGCCGGGATTAATTACACCCTACAAGTTCGCCAATCTTTCAGCCAGGCCAGTGCCGGTACTTTGAGAGAGGTTCCCCGTGCTTTCGCACGGAGCTAATTAAAGTAAACCTCATTTTCCCAGGGGCGTAACCCCGTTGACACCTTTCTAGACACCTACTTGATCGGCTAATTGTAATGTGTAAAACTCTCCCAGGAGTAACTCTTACTCGCAGCGGGTATCGGGATCCAACTATCTCATAGAAGGTATGCAATCTCATTGCAAATTTCAACACTTGAAATTCCCAATAATATTTTACCCCTAGCATCCCATGACCTTGACGAATGCCAACAAATCATAGGCTACTAGTCAAGTTCAGCCCGTCATTTCCCGATTGAATTAAACCCACCCGCACGACCCTTGACGAAAGCCAACAAAGTCGCACGACTACCCTAACACAATCGCATCATATGCTTATACAGATAAGCATAAATAGCTACAGCACACTACGCCTTGACGAAAGCCAACAAACGTAGTACGAATACTATGAAGTACTTATCTGAAATGACGGAGGGCTACGACAGGTTTTTAAGAAAACCCTTTACGTAATGAACTTGATATCGTTGTAGAATCGAGTGATTTTGAATGGAATGTTTTTGAGACTTTTCTAGTTTTGCTAAAGAGGTCACTCCTGGTGAAGGGATCTCGGCTCTTTCCTTATCGAATAAGGTGCAGGATATTTCGAAAATACCACTATGCAAAGCAAGAACTATAGAAGCAATCAAAAGACAAACTGAGTGTGTAGCATCTGCTAGTTTCGCTAAAGAGGTCACTCCCGGTGCAGGGATCTCGTCTCTTTCCTTATCGAATAAGGTGCTGGATGTTCTACAAGGAACACCGCTATGCAAAGCAAGAACTAGAGCTACCAGTTTTTAAACAAGTTTCTACAACATCTTTAGATTTCTTTTATTTCATTAATCTTATTAATGAAGTCCCATTTTATTATGCTTCACAAGCATCACATTTGAAACGAAATCTACAGTATAACATATATCTCTAAGATGACACGAAGTATTTTACGAACTTTAGAAAATAAAACGAGTGGTTGTGGAATGCCATATTAAACGAGATCAATAATTTTTAAAATTTCCAGTTTATGACATACATGAAACATGATACGGTTAGGGTTAGAATGTGCGGACCTAGCTGTGGAATACTTATGGAGAAGATCCCGATATTCCGGGTGACCAGTCTGATGTATGAACGACTATACATATATGAAGATCCCTGCAGGCAGGGTAACCAGTCCAAAGTGTGGACGACTACTAACCCGATATTCGGGCGAATACTAACCCTAATTGAGGGCGGATGATCCAAACTATGGATGATATACAATGTGGAAATTCCATGCCTAGAGGTATACGCACTAACTCTAATTCGTCAAAACCTTTATACTGAACCAGGGGATGGGTAGTTTGATTAGGCAAGGAGATTCGGAACTTGGATTCCTCTACTACTCGATCATGATCCCGGGAAGTGAAACGGTACATTTCGCTTCCCCAGTTGTTGTTCCGTTGCCACAACGGAATAATCGTGAGTATCCGGACCCTTGTTTAACAAACTAAAAACGTTTACAATACCTATTGATACTCAACACTAAACTCACATCATGTGCTATACCTACCTGTTATCTTATCTACCTTTCTTTATGAGACACGAATTATTCATTATCTTGGATGTGGATATATTACCAGTTTCGACTTGTTGTTTATTATGGAACTGAAGGGTGGTAATACCTGTGCATTTGAGTGATATTCACGCTAGACAAAGCTCCATCGTAGTCATAGGACACCTTTCAGGGATGTTCACGCTACCGCATTGATTGCCACCCCAGGCACGAGCACCAGCTCATACTGCTTCTAGCTAGTCATGGGATACCTCAAGGATACGAGTATATTCACCAGTCAATTCCATCAATACACACCTGGTTTAACATGATCTAACTCTTAGACTGAATATCCGTATGACTTGACCTGAACTTTTACCAAACATATATCTCAAACAACTTACTCATATTCACATATAGCTCTGTCAACATATCTAATTTGCATACAACCTCATACCTTTATACATATGTACATCATATTCATTATATTTATATACACCTATTCATTTTTTACCTACTTCCTTATAAGGCAATCCTACCCGAGTATAACTCGCTGACGGACCTTCCTTTTCTTCCTCTATCTTTGGAATGTCCGTCAGATAAGAATGAGTATTATGGCGAGGATCAAGGTGTGAAGCCAGCTTATGAAAATTATGCAGACTGGACGATGGAAGATTAGCTAGATTTAAATTTTTTTGTTGCCCACATGTTTAGGGCTTTCATTGCTCCTTTGATGTAATTAAACTACTTAGGTTATTTTGCTCTTTTTTGGGATGTAATAAAGTTTGGATAATGGAAATAAATGCCTTTCACTTTTATTATTTTGATTTTGGTACACATCTTGCATATTAGATATTCATACGCTTAACGTAACTGTATTGAATAGACCACCTTCAATACAGTTAGGTTGCGGACTTTGCCACGTCATCCTTCACCTTCTTTTGGGAAGCGGGGCGTGACACTGGAACAAGTTAAGCATTTTCTTCGAGTTTCTGTACTGGTCAACAAATTTAGTGCATCATTGTCTGGACGTCATGCACATAGAGAAGGGAGTATCCGAGCACGTACTCAACTTGCTTTTTTGTAAAGACTGAAAATCGAAAGACAACCTCCATTCTCGGATGGATCTTCAGGACTGGGAATTTAGAAGTGAATTGCATCCTAAACCAATCTCGGGTAAACCAGGCAAGTTTTTACTTCCCAATGCCGCATATCATATGTCACAACCGGAGAAGAAAAGATTCCTGCAGGTGTTGCATGATTTGAAAGTTACTATAGGCTTCTTAGGATCATTTAGCAAGAAGATAAAAATTGTGAAAGGTAAGATCGATGGGCTGAAAAGTCATGATCACCATGTTATTATGGAGCACCTTCTTCCATTAGCCCTCAGGACTTCCCTTCCCGAATCGGTTGGTCTAGTAATCATTGACTTTTGTTGCTTTTTTAGAGAATTGTGTGCTAAAACACTTGATGTTGTGATACTGGAGAATCTAGAAAATTCTATTTAGTTGATACTTTGCAAGCTTGAGCGTATTTTCCCACCGTCATTCTTCGATATCATAATACACCTGACGGTTCTGTTTCCCCCAATCAGAGAGCAAAACTCCATTCAAAATTTGAAATTTGAAATGAGGCAGCGCCTCATAAGAGCGCTCGCGCCAAGAGTCAAAGACTCTGAGGCAGCGCTCACATGCAAAGTACGAAAGAGCGCTCATAAGAGCGCTCACGCCAAGAGTCAAAGACTCTGAGGTAACGCTCACGTGCAAAGCACTAAAGAGCACTAGTGCCAAGAGCGCCAGCGCTAAGAGTCAAAGACTCTGAGGCAGTGCTCACATGCAAAGCACGAGAGCGCTGCGCCAAGAGCGCTAGCGCTAAGAGTCAAAGACTCTGAGACAGCGCTTACGTGCAAAGCACGAGAGCGCTAGCGCCCCAAGAGCGCCAGTGCTAAAAGACTCTGAGGCAGCGCTCACGTGCAAAGCACGAGAGCGCTCGCGCCAAGAGCGCCAGCGTTAAGAGTCAAAGGCTCTGAGTCAGCGCTCACGTGCAAAGCACGAGAGCTCCAGCGCCAGAACTAAAAGTTCTCAACCCTTAGATCAAAGATCCAACGAAGATGATAAATCATCAAATTACCAGAATAAAATTCTGTTGAGGAAATACTCCTCAAAATCATTCCAAACAGGAAAGATTGTGCACTGTAAATCAGAGTACCGTTGGATCAAAGATCTAATGGTGATTAAAAACTATCAAGATATAGAATAAGTTCTGTATGGGAAAATATTTTCCCAATCTTGTTAATAACAAGAAAACTATTTTCTGTAAAACAGAAGCCCTTGGATCAAAAATCCAACGGTGGGAAACATTCCCCAAATCACTCGGAGATCTCTCAATAAGAGATTTTCTTAACTGATTCAACAAGTCAGCCTCCTCTATATAAAGGACCCAAGACTTCAAGTCTTGTAGACAGAAACCTCCCCATAAGTTCTCAAATCGAAAGAGGAAAAACAGAAGAACCCCTCCATAAGTTTCCAGTTCTGAGAAAAGAAAAAGTGAAGAACAAGCTCTAAGAAGAAGAACCTTTTTTAAGGTAAATAAAAAGAGGAGAGATCATAACATCTCCTCCATATTTGAGAGTTTAACTCTCGCATCAGAAGAACTTAGTTTTTTTTTCTAGATCACAGATCTATAAGACCAAGTCTTTCACAAAAACAGAAGAGATTAAAGTCTCTCTTCATAAAAAGAAGAACTTAGTTCTTACATCTATGAGACTAAGTCTCTCTTCACAAAAAGAAGAAATCAGTTCTTAGATCCATGGGACAAAGTCTCTTGTAAACTGAGAATTAATTCCCAGAGCACAGAAATGATCAGAGCTGCCAAAGAAGCGCCTTAGCGCTCCAATTTAATAGAAGCGCTTTAGCGCTCCAAATCTGGCGCTCAGCGCCAAGCGCTCTACGTGCTCCTCACGTGGGCGCTATTTTATAAGAAGCGCTTTAGCGCTCCAAATCTGGCACTTAGCGCAAAACGCTCCATGTGCTCCTCACGAGGGCGCCATTTTAAAAAGAAGCGTCTTAGCACTGCAAATCTGGCGCTCAGCGCCAAGCGCTCCCCGTGCTCCTCACGTGGGCGCTAAGGAATTACAAAGCGCTCTGTTAATAAGGCCCCAGCGGCACAATAAGTGTTCAACACTCAATAAAAGACAAAAAGAAAAAGGAGTGTCAGAACCTAAATCAATGCTCAGCATTATTTGAATAAAAGGGGCTGAGCCTAAATGAATGTTCAACATTCTACTCAAAATGAGTGGACCGCGTCCAAACAAGTGTTCAAACACTTTATTTAAAAATGAGTGGACTAAGCCCAAGCTGGCTACAAGTCCCTAATTCAGATCAACCGAGCCCACGTGCTCACAATCTTCTTGATTGGTCTTAGTCTCAAACCTGACTGTAGATCTCCCAACCAACTTCGATTCAAGGATACATCTCTTCATACCTTTGATACACGTCGTTGTAATTCTCCAGCGTCTTCAGAGAGATGAAGGGTCCCAATAACCAATAAGTTTTGGTGCATCCCCAAATGGTTAAATCAAAACCTTACAGACTATGATGTCTTTAAACCCTACAGACTATGACGTCTTTAAACTATGGACTATGAGGTCCTTAAACTCATGGACTATGATGTCCTTAAACCTAATGGACCGAAATGTCCCTAAACTAAAACGATAGAGTCCAAATACTCTCTCGTTGGATCTAAATGATCCCAAAACCTTGCTGAGTAGATCTTAGTCTAAAATTATACTAATGTATCCTTAACAAGCATTTATGTTGATCTTAATCTAAAAATAAGATTAACGATCCTTAAAACCAACCCAAACCCATATCTAAGAAAATACGGATTTGGACTAATCCACGCCCTACGGGCGACAACACAAATTAGTCTCCGTATACAATCCACGGGCACCAAAAATAAAACAAACACACACGACACGAAGTGACCATCTGGAGAAGGAGAAAGTGCTTACCGCGATGCGGTAGCGTAATTAACTGCAAAGGCTTGCGCCTGCATGGAAGAGCGTCCCCACAATCAAAAATCCCTCGCAAGCGAGGAGGAATCTGACAAAGTCTGCTACAACGACCACATTTGTCTAAACCTCCAATATACGGTGCCATAAATCAACTTGGCATCTTCGGAGAGGTGGACAGATAAGACCAAATAGCATCTGCCCCCAAATTCAGGCGAGACGTTTGTCTTCTCGGTTTTCGGTGGCGAACAGATTCTGGCACGTCCGGTGGGACCTTTTCCTCTTTCCACTCCACACTTCGTGTGTCGTGTTCGCGATCGAATCACGGTTTAGTATGGTTGCCCCTGGATTCGAGGTACTAAGATTTGGTGTCCTGCTCCGTACAGAAGAGAAGATGGCGTCAATGGCTTCCAACTGCACCAACTGCAACAACAACCCCTGCTCTGTCCTATCTGGAGGAGTGACTTATGGGCCCCAAGCAGTCTCCATCTTCGCAATGCCACTGGAACATGTGACACAAGCCACCGCTGGGTTGTTCTTCGGGACCATGCTCCCGCCAATGAGCTTCAACGCTCCAGTGTCGTTGCAGGAAGCTCCAAAGAAGTCAATCTTTGATCGGCTTACCACTACTACGGCCCCTCTCAACGGGTCGTCCAAGTCCAACGCCTCGGTCTTTAACAGACTGGGCCAAAGCTCAAGTGGGCCCGTGAAGAAGCCTACAATACCCGAAGGAGCTATCCCGAAGCGGATAACCATTCCAGCTCCGGTAAACGAAGTAACCAGAGGGGCTTCTCTTGCTAAGGGATCGGTCTTTGCAAGACTGTCCGTTCCAACTCCCGCTTCAGGAGAAGTCACTAAGGCTGCCTCCTCAGCCCAAAGGTCAGTCTTTGACAGGTTGGATGTTTCTTCTCAGCGGACGTCAGTCTTCGATAGGCTGGCATCAACAGCAACCCTTCACCAGAACATGGGGCATGATGAAGCCACCCCCGTAACTGAGCCAGTACCGTCTGCAAGACACGCTCGACGTCGCCACCGGTGTCGAGTGAGGAAAGATGGGGGCAGTTCCCCTTCTGGACTTACCCCACCAGCTCTAATGGTGGAAATTGATACTGCTGTTCCAACTGGGAACAGCTTTGAGCCGCTCAGAAGGGTGCGCAAGAATTCTCCAATTGCCATGCTAAAAAGGTCTCCTCCGCCTGCTGAAAACATCAAAAAGGCGAAATCGGAGCAGCCCCCTCAGCAGCTGTCCTCCGAAATCCACAGGGTCTGGCGAAGGGTCTAAGACTCTGTGATTAACCAAGACTACTCCCGCCGACCGAAGAAAATGAAGGTTTGGCAAGAGAAGGACCACCCCGCTGTACCACAGAAGGTATCGTCTATATGGGTGCCCGCTGCAACGGCCCCCTCAAATTCTATCGCTCATAAAAGGAGAAGGCCGGAGAAAATCCCTGTGTCTGCAACAAATCTCAAGGGAGCTGAATCCAAATGCCCCAAGTCTGGGGGCATGGTAGTGCACACCATCTACATGGCTTCCGGGAAAGAGGATAGCAGCATCTCCATGGGTCATCGACCACTCACCCGATCTGTGACAAAAGCCCAGGAGCAACAACAAAAGCTCCAGGAAATGCTAACAAAGATGGCCGCACTCACTGGGCTAAAAGAAAGCCCGGAGACATCGTTGGAGCAACGCCAGGAGAAAGAAACCGATGCCGAGTTCCTCCGCAGAATGCTCGAGAAGAAAGATAAAGAAGCCGCAGAACAAGCGGCCAACATAAAACAAATGGCGCTATTATTCCAAGATATGGTCGGGATAATGATACAGCCGGATCCTCCAACTGAAGATCCTCCGATAATCCTTGAAGATGACAGAAGGAAGACATCAAACCCTCTTCCGGCTCTATCAGCAGCCAAGGAAGAGACCATCTCTAAAGCCGCCCTTGACGATTATATAGCTCAACAGATACGAGCTCATCAAGCGAACGAAGCTGCTGGCCAAGTCGTCGGAACAGGGCGACCATATCCCAGCTGGTACGATCAAATCAAGAACCCGCTAGGATACACAATTCCTAAGTTCCATGTGTATAAGGGGACAGGCAATCCCCACCAGTATGTCGCCCAGTTTAGGGCTCTCTGCGGCAATACTGGAGGTGACGATAAGCTGCTGCTTCGCCAATTCGTCGACAGCTTGGCGGAGACGGCCTTCGAATGGTATTCGGAGCTTCCCAACGACTCCGTCAAAATATTCACGGAGATGGAGTTGCTATTCACTCAGC
Source organism: Agapanthus africanus (assembly GCA_030015575.1). Classification (NCBI taxonomy): domain Eukaryota; kingdom Viridiplantae; phylum Streptophyta; class Magnoliopsida; order Asparagales; family Amaryllidaceae; genus Agapanthus; species Agapanthus africanus. The sequence goes on from JASDDO010000028.1 coordinate 74,666,247, forward strand.
ATTTCGCAAGCGCTAGCGAACGTACCCCAATCACGGCGTTGATCAATGCCGGAGTGAAGCCAGGGAAGACATGGGTTTAGTATGCAATTCGGTGGCGCAACCTATGGTCGAAGTGCGAACAGCGCATAGAAGAGGCTCTTGCAGTAGGCATGTTTGTTGGAACCCTCGATCCGCAGGAGACCATATCCCAATTCATGATGTTTTTCAAGTCAACCACCTTCCAGGCCTTGATTGACAAGTTGGTCCAAATGGACCAGATGGGCCATAGGCCTTCCTCTTCAAAGACGGAGCCTCGAAAAGAAAAAGGGAAAGGAAAAGCGACCTTCGTCGCCAACGCTTAGCTACAGCCGAGTGGTCCAAAACCAGCTGATCGCCAAAACGACAGACAACGATTTATCAACGAAAAGTTAAAACGTCCTTACTCGTTCCCTCGAGATAAAACAAGAAGACTGTTCGAACTAGCGGTGCGCAACAGGTTCATCACTCTGCCAGATCCCAGATGCCCACTGCAGCCAGGTGACGTCAACAATCCCAATTACTGCCCCTACCACCGAGTAGTAGGCCACCCAATTGAAGATTGCTTTCAAAAGCTGGATCAAGGACCAATACCAACATGGCAAATTTGCACTGTCCGAGAACTGGAAGGTATGCCCGCCGCAGCCGCACGCTCCTAAAAGGGTAGACACGCCGGGGGCATCATGCTCATTTATAAAAGAAGCTTCATGGGAGATCGCTCTTTCAGCCAAAACAAAAAGAATGCTGAAGGATATTAAAAAATGCCCGGCGATTAAGTGGAAAAGCCCGTTGGAACCCGAGATCATTGAGAGAATGCTGAAACCATGCCCGACGCCAAAAATTGGTAGCGATGGGCAAAACGCCCAGGCCCAGCCGTCAAAATCTTCGAAAAGGAAGAAGAAGACCAAAAAGCACGTGAAGCTTGATGATAAGCGCACGGACCTGCAAAAGCAGATTGACGCACTGGAAGAATATAATCAGGAGGCGTGAACCCCAGTCACGCTCTAAGAATTTCTCAACAACATCCTTGAGTGTGGAGAAAATGACAATGATGACGGAGACGACTAGTCAGAAGAATTTGAGGATTATGTGGCAATTTGTCACATGATCTCTCATTCGCCTATAAATGACGAAGAAGCTCACATAGAGGAGCTGGGGGCAGGTGCGGTGCCAAAATCCTTCGAACCGTCTGACGAGATAATCGACATGCTGCTGAACGAAGCCCGTCAGAAGAGCAAGGCTGATCAGTAACGTGAAATGGCCATATTCGAAAGAGCCAGGCGTCGGCGTCAATTTGAAGAAGTCGTGGTAGAAATGGGTCACGAAACACTCCAAACAGATCAAAGTGCACCCGCGGCAAACAAAAGCAATCTTAAGACGAGGAAACGGTTTGCCAAAGCCTTGTCCATGGGAATGAAGCTGCCACCGCCCAAAGAAAATATCCTCGAGGATACGCATATTGACGAAGCAGACGTACATCCTAACTATTGCTTATTGATTGAATCGTAAACTCCGTGACGTGTTTGGAAAATGTAAAATATATCACAACCAAAGAAATTTATAATAACCGCAATCAATTGACGGTGTCATTTGTAGGTTTGTTGGTGAATGCGGATCGTCCACAGGGAAAGTGTGATTTGATCGATCTTGTTTTAGTTGCGTTGGAAATTAAAGTATAAAAGAAAATTGTGAAGTTTTGTTTCAAGAATCACGAATTAGGTCTAAATTCAAGAAATGGTAAAAAATCAAGAAAATACCCAAATTGTTTGAATTATCAAGATGTGTAGAGAGGCTTGTCGGAATCAATTGAATTGATAGTGATGATTGATGCTTTTAATTACAAATTCTTATCTATTGAAGATTTGTTGCTAGATCGATGACAATCAACGAGGTTTAGGGATCTATTGAAGAAACCAGGGTTTTTTCATCATTATCCCTTGTCCTTTCGTTCATTAGCATTCAAATTCTAGCCTCTAGGAAATTCAATCATTGATTGTTGATCTCTAATTTAGAGCGAAAACATTCAAGAAAACATCTCGCTCAAAACTAGGTCATCGTTGATTCAATTTCCTAGGGTTTACAAAACTCATAAGACTTAAGAATCGTTCAAGAATTCATCAACATCATCTACCTATTCTTTCGATTCCGATGCAAGCGGAGTTTTACTCACGCATCATTCTAAAACAATCAAGAACTAAGAATATCATAATGCGAGAATGAATAGAAAGCAAGAATCAAGATTGTCACCTTTTATTATTCGATATTTTGTTACAATACACTCAAAAACTATAAGAATTGAGGAGGAACTAAATCATCGAACTAGCTTCGCATTGTCTCCTTGAGTCGCGGATCGTCGTGGATATCTTGCTCGGATAAAGATCGGCGTTGCTTGAAAAGGCTCATTGGATGCTTGCTCAATTTGGTACTCGATGAATCTTGAATTGGCTTTTTGAGATGGATTTGGGGCTAGGGTTTTGAAATGCAAGTTGTGTCATTCAACTTGTGGAAATTTGGCTCAATATTCAATAACCGAACAACCCAACCACCTTTTCAATGAAGCTCTAGGTGCCTTTTTATAGTCTTTCCCTTTGGCTTCCCCTAGAAGCTAGGTATAGCTTCCCTTGGAAGCTTGGTTGTTATGAAGAAACTTCTAGATTGAGTTAGTTATTTAGCTTACAAGAGAAGACTTGCTGTTAGAGGGAAGCTTCTGGATGATTCGAGGAACTGAAGCGTCTTGGAGAAGCTTGGCTGTTAAAAGGAGTCTTCTGCAAAATGTTCTCACCGCCAATGAGTCAACTCGGCCGCGGATCCGCCGCAGATCGGCCTGACTCGGCCGCGGATCCATGGCCGTTTGATGAGCTTGATGGCTGAAATCTTCAGGGTATTCTTGTTTTGTCTTTTGGATACTTTTAAGATGCCTGGAATATTATAATTCTTTCTAGTTTACTGCCAGATCTCAAGTCTTGGACTTGATGCGTTTTATCAGCACTTTTAACAATTCCGGCTCTTTTACCTGAAGAATTTTTTGCACACAATCTCGAGACAAGGGTTGATAAATACAAATCACGCGAGTAGTAATAAACACTTAATTTCCCTTTAGAATGTCAATTATAGCTATAACATAGGTTATTTGGTATTTTCCATATGAATTCGTAATCTGTGTTATAATTACAATAAACACCTATATATGAATGATAAGAGTAGGGAAATTAACGTGTTGAGAATGCACTATTTTCGACTGATCAAATACCCCCAAACTTAATTTTGGTCGTCTCGAGCAAACATCTTTATTAAAAAGAAGGAGAAAATAAAGAAAGAGAAAAACTAACTAACTAGCACACTTTCGTAGGCAACACGATTGCACTGAGCACGTGCAACAAGCGTTTAAACCTCTAGGTGTCTCTAGTAGGAGGAGTGTTGTCTCCTGAGGGTTTTCAGCGGATTGCACCCATAAAATCCCATAATAAAAGGAAGACCGTGAAAGTTATATATAAAGATAATAATTGTAAAAGAAAGACTTTGAAAATTAGAGTTTCCAACTAATACCAGCTTTTCGGTTGTCATGAGCCCTATCTTAATAGTCATGAAAAAATGTTAGAAATCACATCATCTCTCAATAAAACATCGTCTTTATTCTTCATTCCTATCTTTCTTCCAAACACCGATCATATAACTCTACGTGTGTGTAAAGGACATCCCTACACTCAGAGAATTCAATTCAAGCTATTATACTCTTGTCCATCTACCTCAGTACTTTTTAATTGATATTTAGATGGATTTTTGCTCACACATTTTTCATGCGACCGTTAATACTTCTTGAGGTACTAACCGACCGATTACTCACGTGCTTGCTTAATAGGTGTATTTAATATTTTCCTCGTCTTGCAACACCTAAGGTTTAGCAGTGACTCCCAAACCAGTTGGTCTAAGGCACTAGGTGATGAAGCACCCTCGCTATATTTTTTATTGTTGCCTTGGTGATAACAAAACCAGTGTTCATTTTTTTCTTTTATTTTATCTTTTATTTTCCATTTATTATTTCCTTCATATTTTGGCTTTAAGATAAAAGCATTTCAAGGTATCCTCTACTATCCCGAGTTTCAAGACGTGTGTAAGTGCGAATAGTAGGGTATCAACATTCAAATGTTTGGCTTCCAGAATAGGAACTATTTTTCAGACTTATTTTTATCCTCAGATTAGTGACATCTTTCAGCTTACTAACCCTTGGGACAACGGCTCATAACTACTTATTACTAGTTTCGTTTAAGAAAACTTCTAACTTTCTAGGTTTTCTTAAATTTTTCTAATCTTTTGGATGTAATTTTTCACCATCTAATCTTTTATTATAAAATTAAATATTAAATATTTTTATCTTTTAAAATTTTTATATGTTTTATATGCTTTGTGCTTATGCAAAGTATGATGCAAAATGATGCGTAAATAAGCACAAACCCCTCCAAACTTGTTTTCAACAGTGTCCTCACTGTTGCTATCTATTAAAGCTCAAAAACCTGTAAACTTGGGAGGCAAAAATTTGTTACAGGGGACATGAAATATGATTGTGGAAATCTCCCCAAACTTATTTCTTATTCATGTACAAAAACTTTTTATGATTTTGTTTTATTATTATTATTATTATTTTCTAAAATTTATTTACAAATCGACTCACCTCCATTCTAAAGATGTGACAAAATTACCAAGTTATGGAGGTGAGGTGGAGGAAAATCAGTTATTATAAAGCGGCTCCTGTAAAAACAGGAGCTCCTCCGAGGGGTCAGTGGAAAAATACGGTTTTAGTCTATGTCCATTTATTTTAAAAATTGTACCGTTTTCAATATTTTCTACCTCAACTGCCCCCGTGCGGGTATACATACCGCACAACAAAAGGTCATTTCCATCGAGATTTTAGCTTACCCGCATGAAGATGGAATCGTGAATCATAAAAAAGGACTTGTTGACCAGATGTAAAAGTTTTTCTCAAAATATTTTTATCGTGAAATACCTTGGTCCGATTCTTTACAATTACAGCATTATCATAAGCTTCATCGCGGAGTTCGCTTAGCTCGTTTTATTACAGCTTCCGAAAGTTGCAGGCTTGATTTAAATCAAAGTTAAGTTCTCTAATGGCCCACATTACTTTGTGCTCAATCTCGACCGGAAGGTGACAAGCCTTTCCAAACACTAGTCTGTAAGGAGACATACCTAGATCGGTTTTATATGCAGTTTGGAATGCCCAAAGAGCATCCGTCAATTTGGTTGACCAATCTTTTCGATTTTTAGAAACTGTTTTCTCCAAAAAAATTTTGATTTGTCTGTTTGAAATCTCAGCTTGCCCGCTCGTTTGGGGTTGATAGGGTGTAGAAAGTTTGTGGTTGATTGCATATTTCCGCATCAAAGTCTCGAAAGACCGATTGCAGAAATGCGTCCCGTTATCGCTAATGATAGCGCGTGGGTGTACAAATCACGAAAAAATGTTTTCTTTTAAGAACTTAATGACAATCTTTTTGTCATTAGTGCGACAAAGAATAGCTTCAACCCATTTCGAGACGTAATCAACCGCAAGCAATATATACAGATTCCCAAAGGAGTTGGGAAAATGACCCATAAAGTCTATACCCCAAACATCAAAAATTTCAACCACCAAGATGGGTTGAAGTGGCTTCTCATTTCTCTGGGAAATCCTACCCGTGTGTTGACACTGTGCACAGGTTTTGCAATGATCAAATGAGTCTTTGAACAAAGTCGGCCAATAAAAACCGCATTGCAAAACCTTCTCCGCCGTTTTTCGAGAACCGAAATGACCCCCACTTGCCTGATCATGACAAAAAGATAGAACACTCTTGAATTCATCGTTGGGGACACATCTGCGAATGATCTGGTCAGGACAATACTTAAACAGATACGGTTCATCCCAGTAAAAATGTTTTACTTGGGTTAGAAATCGATGTTTGTCCTGTTTCGACCATTCACGGGGAATAAGTCCTGTAGCAAGATAATTCACAATATCCCCGAACCAAGGTTCAGTGGATACTTTCAAGAGTTGTTCGTCTGGAAAAGAATCATTGATCGGCAGGGTCACAGGTGAAGAAGAGATGTGCGAAAGATGGTCGGCTACAACATTTTCACATCCTTTCTTATCTTTAATAACAAGATCAAATTCTTGTAATAGAAGGATCCAACGTATTAGCTTACCTTTAGCATCCTTCTTCGCCAAAAGATGTTTTAAAGCAGAGTAGTCAGTGTACACAACAATAGGTGAGCCAATCATGTAAGGCCTGAATTTTTTTAATGCAAATACAACTGCCAAAAGTTCTTTTTCGGTAGTTGTATAGTTAATTTGAGTATCGTTCAGGGTCTTACTTGCATAATAGATCACGTGTGGCATCTTTTCAATGTGCTGTCCTAAGACTGCACCAACTGCAAAATCTGATGCATCACACATAAGCTCAAAAGGGTGGTTCCAATCTGGAGAAGATAGAACATGGGCTGTAGTGAGAGAGTGTTTGAGTGAGTCAAATGCTGCCTCACAATCCAAGTCAAAGTGAAAGGTTGTGTCCTTGGCCAAGAGAAGAGTTAAAGGTCTAGCAATTTTGCTAAAATCCTTAATGAATCTCCTGTAAAAGCCTGCATGGCCAAGAAAAGATCGCATATCCTTGACGCATTTGGGATGGGAAAGATTTTGAATGGCATCTATTTTAGCTTTGTCAACCTCAATGCCTTTTCGTGAAATAACATGTCCAAGCACAATTCCCTCTTGGACCATGAAATGACATTTTTCCCAATTCAAAGTTAAGTTCTTCTCTTTACAACGAGTAAGAACTGCGTCAAGATGTGATAGGCAGTCAGCAAAAGAATCTCCAAATATCGAGAAATCGTCTATGAAAATCTCCAAAAAATTCTCGACCATGTCCGAGAATATCTCCATCATACACCGCTGAAATGTAGCGGGAGCATTGCATAACCCAAAGGGCATGAGACTATAAGCAAAAGTACCAAAAGGACAAGTAGATGTGGTTTTTTCTTGATCCTTTTTGGTAATAGGGACCTGGTTATAGCCAGAGTATCCGTCCATGAAGCAGTAATAATCTCGTCTAGCTAAGCGTTCGTGCATTTGGTCAATGAAAGGTAGAGGAAAGTGGTCTTTTCTCGTTGCTGCATTGAGTTTTTATAATCGATACATACACGCCACCCAGTTTGAGTGCGTGTCTGGATTAACTCATTTGCCTCATTTGTTACGACCGTGATGCCAGATTTCTTAGGGAAGACATGAATTGGACTTACCCATTGCCTATCGGAGATTGAGTAAATGATACCATTGTCAAGGTATTTAACGATCTCTTTCTTCACCGCATCCTTCATGACGGGGTTCAACCATCTCTGTAGTTCTCGGGTTGGCTTGGCTTCATCCATCAGATGTATATAATGTTCAACAATCAAGGGACTAATCCCTTTGATGTCCGCTATAGTCCAACCAAACGCCTGCCTATTAGATCTTAATACCGCCAAAAGAGCGTTCTCTTGTTCTGAGGCTAGAGAAGCTAATATGATCACCGGTAAAGACTCATTCTCACCTAAATATGCATATTTAAGGTGAGAAGGTAAAAGTTTGAGATCTAATGCGGGCGGAGAAACTATAGAAGGTGGGGTCATCGAATGATATTCGGAGTCAAGGAGAAGCTCGTAGCCTGCATAAGATACAGACTCGGAAGGTGAAGAGTCAAGAGTTTCAGACTCAAGCGTGGAAATTTTGTCCTCACTAAGATGTGACAGATCAAACATTGATATGCTAGTGTCGTCGAGATCTTCAAAGCAAAGTTCATCAACTTCACAACTTTCGGGAGCAATCTCGTGGACAGAACAGACATCAAGTATATGAGCAGAGGGTTCAGATGTCTGACTTCCAATTTTATAAATGTTCAGTTCAATTGTCATTTTTCCAAAAGATAGGTCATTGAACCGTTTCGAAAATTAATGACAGCATTGGAAGTGGCAAGGAATGGTCGACCCAAAATCACCGGAATTTGGTTCTGTGGGTTTGCTACAGGTTGTGTATCTAAAACAATAAAGTCCACGGGGAATATGAATTCCCTGACTTTAATCAACACATCCTCACGTTCATTCCTAGGTTTGGTGATTGATCGGTCTGCCATTTGGAGAGTGCAATGAGCTGGTTTCAACTCTCCAATCCCTAGCTGCTCGTAAACAGAATATGGAAGCAGGTTAACACTTGCGCCCAGGTCAAGTAAAACACGGTTAATGTTTTTACCCCCAATAGAAATCGATATCGTAGGACATCCTGGGTCCTTACGCTTCTTTAGTAACTGTGGGGTAAAAGCAGTGCTAAAATTATTAGTCATGAAGACCTTTTTAGGCTCTTGAGTCTTCCTCTTCCTAGTGCACAAGTCTTTATGAATTTTCGCATAAGCGGAGACTTGCTGAATAACATCTAGGAGAGGGATATTGAAGTTAATATGTTTAAACATTTCCATAATCTTCTCCATATGTGGACTGGATTTGTTATCCCTTAACCGATTCGGATAAGGAGCTTTAGCAATAATAGCTGGGTCCAACATTGGAGAAGGTGGTGTGTGTGGAACTGATCCCAAAATAGGAGTGGGGATCGTTTTTGGTGGAGTAGAAGAGGTATGCTGAGGTGTCGAGCCTTGAAGAAAACGAAGAATAGGCTCGCAAGAAGGTGGCGGGGTAGATAAAATAGGTGTAGAAGTAGACGTGCGTGTGGAAGGAAAAATCTCAGCCGGGGTATTATTGATTAATTCTTCATGATTATCAATCTCTTCCCCAACGTGATTATTTAGCACTCTTCCTGATCTCAACGTTGTGATGGCATTCACATTGTAGTGCCCAGGATTCGGTAGGGGTTGAGATGGAAGTTTCCCTTTCTCTCTAGCACTCATTTCGTCTTTCAATTGGGCAATTTGAGCTTCCATCGATTTAATACTCTCACTTTGGCAGTCAGAGTTTTTCTGGATTTTATCGATGGACGACTTAAATTCAGCCGACATTTGTTTCATGAACATTTCAAAAGTTCGTTCGAGTGAAGTGGAATTATCAGTACCGGTCAACTGCAAAGGATTATACGGTGCAGGTGTGTTGACCGGATTTTGAAAGTTTTTGATTGATAGGGGTGCTGAGTTAGTTGAAATGGCTGCTGTTGTGGTGAAGGACCCCTTTGAAAATTATTTTGATTTGGAACCGTGTTTTGATTTTGTTGTTGGTTCCAAGCAAAGTTAGGGTGATTCCTCCAACCCTGATTATAAGTGGAAGAATACGTATCATTTCTAGGTCTTTGTTGGAAAGCAGTATTGGTATGCTCTTGACCTTGAAACAGAGAATTTAAAGGATATTCTTCCGTAAGATGAGATGGATCATAACAGCATCCACATACAGTTTTGGAAAGTGACATCTGATTTAGGGAGGCTGCTAAAAATTTATGTTCCATAGCTTCGAGTTTTTTTTTGCATTGCTGCCATTTCAGCTCTAACTCCTATGGAAACATCAATTTGGTGAATGCCACCCCTAGACGATGACTGGTTTACACTCTCCCACTATAAAGATTTTTCAGCGAAATCTTCTAGAAATCTCCAGGCTTCACCATCATCTTTAGTTATGAAGGTGCCTTGACACATGGATTCAAGGTTCTGTTTTGTGGTAGGATTAATGCCCTCATAAATGATTCTGCAAAAATCCCATCTAGGGATTCCATGATGTGGACATTGAACTAACAGATCCTTGAAGCGTTCAAAACACTTCGAGAATGGTTCATTTGGAAGCTGGGTAAATTGATTTATTTCGCTACGGACTCAGCTGTTTTATGATTAGGGTAGAATTTCTTTAGGAATGCTGTTACGAATTCTCCCCAGTTCGAAATAGAATGTGCGACTGTGTTATAAAGCCACTTCTCGGCTATATCGCACAAGGTAAATGGGAGAAAACGTAGACGCATAGCATCCACAGAAAGCTGTGAAGTACCCATCATTGCGCATACATTTTCAAATTTGGTAATAGAGACATATGCGTCTTCAGACTCGAGACCGTGAAATTTGGTAGAAAATTGATGTATTGGGGTTTGATTTCAAAATTGTCCCCATTGGCTGGTGGAATGGTGAGACAGGTCGAAAGAGGACCTCGCATAGGATAGCATCTCTCCTGGAGAGAGATGCGGGGCGGATTCTGCGCACCGGCGGACGGTGGCAGAGTGTGTTAAAGAAGTTCGATGGAGAACCGTCCATCGAACTGGGTGTGGTAGGGGGTGTAGAAAAAGTAGACATAGAATTACCGACTTCGGAGTCGATAGGAGGAACGCGGACAAGTCGGGCACTAGAATCCCGTTTCCATCCGAGCATGCACTAAATGGTTTAGCACAAGTGGCAGCGTTAAATGATAATTAAGGAAAAAATGAGTTTGGTGTTTGGTTTGAAAAATACGGATTTTTGAAAAATTCACACAAACAATGCACATGCAACCCTAAATCTAGTGGTCATCTAGGTCAAGTCTCTAGACCGCTCCTAGACTTCCAGAAGACAAGTCGCAAGATAGATGCTCTACTGCCTCTTTGCCCCTTCTATGGCCAGATAAGTGCCAGGTAAGTGGGAGGTTCTCCACTACGTAAGTAGTGGGCCTAATTAAGTAACCACTTGCCTTAGACACACTTGCCTTAGACACCACAAAAGAAACGCGGATAAGCAATAGATTACCCACAACTTCCTTCTGTCCTAAGTGAGCGCGACAGTCCTTAGAGTCTTGTCTTGATATTTTTTAGTTAATGAGGGTGATGCAGATGCAGGTTTGTGATTTTTGGGGCCTAGGTCGGGTAATGAAATCCCGACCTAATCTGAATTTTGGTCGTGCCTCTTAATTTCCGTGTAAAAAATGCAAACAACCAAGATTAAACACGCAACAATTTTTCTTTTTGCGGCGCTGCGAATTTTTGCAAAGAAACCTGCAGAAATTGGTTAATGGATAGAGCAGTGAGGATATAAGAAAGACAGAAGAAGACCTAAAAATTTTGGTGCAGTGAAACCCTCAATTCACCGCGGATTCGCCGCGAGATGCTCCTTTTAGCCGCGGATGTGCGGTCTTCTGATGAGATCCCTGCACAAAAATTTCGGGAACTGTTCCAAATGCCCCTCTGGACTTTTTGAGATGTCCTGAAAATTTTTCCTCTCGCTCCACAGATTCCAGATCTCCTTGCAACAAATCACAACAAATCGTTAAGCGCTTGTTACGAATTTTGATCTAAAAAAAACTGATGGAATAATAAATTTTCCAACTCAAATTACAAAAACGAACAAATTAGCACACTATCCCCGGCAACGGCGCCATTTGATTGATCTTAAACTCTGTGTCGTGTTTGGAAAATGTAAAATATATCACAACCAAAGAAATTTATAATAACCGCAATCAATTGACGGTGTCATTTGTAGGTTCGTCGGTGAATGCGGATCGTCCACAGGGAAAGTGTGATTTGATCGATCTTGTTTTAGTTGCGTTGGAAATTAAAGTATAAAAGAAAATTGTGAAGTTTAGTTTCAAGAATCACGAATTAGGTCTAAATTCAAGAAATGGTAAAAAAATCAAGAAAATACCCAAATTGTTTGAATTATCAAGATGTGTAGAGAGGCTTGTCGGAATCAATTGAATCGATTGTGATGATTGATGCTTTTAATTACAAATTCTTATCTATTGAAGATTTGTTGCTAGATCGATCATCATCATCCTTTGTCCTTTCGTTCATTAGCATTCAAATTCTAGCCTCTAAGAAATTCAATCATCGATTGTTGATCTCTAATTTAGAGCGAAAACATTCAAGAAAGCATCTCGCTCAAAACTAGGTCATCGTTGATTCAATTTCCTAGGGTTTACAAAACTCATAAGACTTAAGAATCATTCAAGAATTCATCAACATCATTTACCTATTCTTTCGATTCCGATGCAAGTGGAGTTTTACTCACGCATCATTCTAAAACAATCAAGAACTAAGAATATCATAATGCGAGAATGAATAGAAAGAAAGAATCAAGATTGTCACCTTTTATTATTCGATGTTTCGTTACAAGACACTCAAAAACTACAAGAATTGAGGAGGAACTAAATCATCGAACTAGCTTCGCATCGTCTCCTTGAGTCGCGGATCGTCGTGGATCTCTTTCTCGGATGAAGATCGGCGATGCTTCAAAAGGCTCATTGGATGCTTACTCTATTTGGTACTCGATGAATCTTGAATTGGCTTTTTGAGATGGATTTGGGGCTAGGGTTTTGAAATGCAAGTTGTGATACTCAACTTGTGGAAATTTGGCTCATTATTCAATAACCGAACAACCCAACCACCTTTTCAATGAAGCTCTAGGTGCCTTTTTATAGTCTTTCCCTTTGGCTTCCCCTAGAAGTTAGGTATAGCTTCCTTTGGAAGCTTGGTTGTTATGAAGAAACTTCTAGATTAAGTTAGTTATTTAGCTTACAAGAGAAGACTTGCTGTTAGAGGGAAGCTTCTGGATGATTCGAGGAACTGAAGCATCTTGGAGAAGCTTGGCCGTTAAAAGGAGTCTTCTGCAAAAAGTTCTTACCGCAATTGAGTCAACTCGGCCGCGGATCCGCCGCGGATCGGCCTGACTCGGCCTCGGATCCGCGGCCGTTTGATGAGCTTGATGGCTGAAATCTTCAGGGTATTCTTGTATTGTCTTTTGGATACTTTTATGATGCCTGGAATATTATAATTCTTTCTAGTTTACTGCCAGATCTCAAGTCTTGGACTTGATGCGTTTTATCAGCACTTTTAACAATTCCAGCTCTTTTACCTGGAGAATTTTCTGCACACAATCTTGAGACAAGGGTTGATATATACAAATCACTCGTGTAGTAATAAACACTTAATTTCCCTTTAGAATGTCAATTATAGCTATAACACAGGTTATTTGGTATTTTCCATATGAATTCGTAATCTGTGTTATAATTACAATAAACACCAATATATGAATGATAAGAGTAGGGAAATTAACGTGTTGAGAATGCACTATTTTTGACTGATCACTTATACCACCAGAGGATTGCACACCCTACTGAAGAGTGAATGGCCTTTAAAAAGTGGTGGCAGGGGTATGTTGCTCACCGACAACAGTTCAAGCGGATGAAGCGCAAAACTCGTCGAGAGCAGAGAAGCACGACTAATGAGCGTAAAAGAACTGCCGGCAACTGTCACATGGTTGATGCTAGGGGATCGCAACTTCTCACCTTCGGGAGTGATTCTGATGAAGAAATAGCCCTCGGCCCTCTCTTCAAAGAATCCACCTCAGGAAAAGAAGAAAAGACGAAGAATTGTGAGAATATTCAGTGGCACAATCATACGTTTCCCGAAAAGAATCTCGGACCTACAAACAAGGGATCGGACAAAAAAGATAAAGGGAAGGAAAAAGTCTCTAAGGATATCACCCTCGATGACCGAGTCATCGAAAAGCTCACAGCCAAGGACCCGCCCAAGAAAAACTAGGCGGATTACAATGTTCTGGCTCACCTGAGAAAGATACCCTCGCAGCTAAGCATTCTCGAAACCCTCTTGTTGTCTAAAAAGGCGCGGGATTTTCTGATCAAGGCACTACATGAGCCCGACCAGTTTCAAGCTTTCCTTGCCGAAGAAAAGATGAAAGACGAGCTCGAAGAGGTTCACACAGCTGACATCACTTTCGGCGATGAAGATCTCCTCCTCGGAATGTGCGAGCATAACCTTCCCCTGTATGTCTCCGGATACTGCCATGACATCAAGATAGGGAAAATCTTAGTTGACAATGGGTCTTCTGTCAATCTCCTGAACGTGAGGGTGCTAAAGGAAATTTGCATGAGTGTGCAACACCTAGCTCGGGATAAAATTTCCATCTCCGGTTTTGACTCCCAGTCATCATGGATGCTCGGGTCCATAATACCGACGTTATGCTTCGGGTCGCTCGTCACCGACATCAAGTTTCACGTCATTGACGCCAAGACTTGCTACAACGCTTTGCTCGGCAGGCCGTGGTTACACGAGTACAATATCATCCCTTCTACACAACATCAGTGTATGAAGTACTTCAAAGATGGTCTCGAGTACACTGTGACGGAGGAACTAAACCCATTCTCCGTGAACGAAGTCCGCAAATATGAAGATGCCAAGTACTTCCTACCAGACTTTGAAGACACGGAAAGATGCCATAAACTGTAGAATAAGCAAAAAGCTATCACCACTATTCTGGTCTTCGGGAGCGATACCGAGGAGGAAGAAGAGAGAGTTTATTCGAGGCCGCCCCAATGCAACAGGCCGGGACCATCTACCCCTATTCTGGTGTTTGGCAGCGACTCTGAATACGAAGTCAACGCAGTGTTCTTGGTTCGTCCATCGGTGCAGGCCCTCACTGGAGATGATCAGAGTTTGCAGATCGCCATGATTCCGCAGCAGTACTACAGAGAGCTTGATGCGCTTGAGACATATAGTGTGCTAGAGCTACGGACATTCTACGTCCCTCTCAGGCGAAAAGGTGAAAAGGCGATCCTATTCTACCGATCCACGGAGACTAAAGTCGAAAGAGAAGTCTGGCATGGTGCTGATCCTGCGGTCGATAGGATCTAACCCATTCATCTGCCCAGATACTACGCTGAAGGATTAAAAAGGTTATTGAGATGCCAAGGCGTACCCTTTAAGCAAACCACGCGACAAGCCCAATTCTACAACAAGATTTGGAATGTCCCCGGAACTCAGCGAAAATTGCCCAACGGAAAAAATGGAAACGATTGGGCTTGGATATGTCCAGTCCGAGAAATGGGAGCAATTCTATGACTGCCATGTCATAAAGGACCCTGATAAAAAAGAGGGTGCTCTTTTAAAAGACGCTGACGCTGAGCCAGAACGCGGTCCTGCCATAAAAATGCCAAGTCCGTCATTTGAAGAACAGATGGACAAGCTAATAAGGGAAGAAAGTCAAAAGGTTCGGAACGATTACAGCCGCGAAATGGCCATTTACGAGAAAGCCAAGATGCAACGCTTCCTTCTGCAGGCTACAGAGGATGACAATGCCCTCCACCGTCAGCCCGCCGTACATTCCCAAGACAAGAAAAAGGGCCCGACGAAGAGGCAAAAACAAGTCAAAGAGCGGAAAAAACGTTCGACAGCGGCAAAACGGATCCAAAAGGCCACGTGATCAATAAAAGGTCAGCCAGAATCCGTCTTTAACGAAAAAGATGGGTCGAGCATATTCTTTCCCTCAAGACATGACAAGGAAGATATGTGATCTCGCCATGAAACATCAGATGATGACACTTCCGGAGTCCAAGCACCCCGATCAAGCAAGCGAAGTTCATCAACCCGATTATTGTTCCTATCAAAGAGCGATAGGACATCCTCTTGAAGACTGATTCACCTTCAAAAGCTGGGTTGAAGACCAATATCAACTCGACAGATTCGCTTTATCCAACAGTTGGAGGGTAGCCCCACCGCAAAAGCATGTACCAAAAGCAACGTATATGGCGAGAGTAGAACTAGATCAAAATCGGTCTTGGAAACGATCTCGTACCTGTCACGTGATAACGCTGTCAGAAGAAGGAGAGAGCGAGAATATGGATGACCTCTCCTGGTGCTTCGAAGACGAGGATAAAGAGGAATTGATCTCGGAATTTCCACCAGCGCCAAAAGAGTTGGAAGATGGAATACATATTACTGCGGACAACCTAAGGAAAACCGACTTAGGGACGGCAAACGACCCGCAGCCTATGTTCATCAGTGAGCTATTATCGAAAGAACAGGTGGTTACGCTAAAAGACGTGCTCATGTAGTATAAGGACTGCTTCGCATGGAACTATTCCGAGATGCCGGGGCTAGATCCTGAAATAGCTGTGCATAAATTGGCGATATCTCCGGACGTCAATCTAGTTAAACAAGCCCCAAGAAGAATGCGGATCGAACTTGAGATGAGCAGCAACGCCGAAGTCAAGAAGCTGATCGACTCCGGCTTCATCCAAGAAGTCCAATACCCCGACTGGATCACCAACATTGTCCCAGTGATGAAGAAAAATGGGACGGTGCGCATCTGCGTGGACTTCCGTGACCTCAACAAGGCCTGTCCGAAGGATAATTTTCCCCTGCGCGAGATCCTTACGACTCACAAGGGAGCAACACACTCAGGGATCCTCACGATTCTCGAGGAGAAATTACACTTACGAGATCCTCACGACTCGTAAGAAGAACCCTCTTATGAGACCCTCACGGATCATAAGATTCAAAAGCCTTAAGCTACAGGGATCTGAACATATTCTTAAGCCATCATATTTCCCAGACTGCCCTATAAACGGATCAATATTGACCCTTGGATACAATCCATGGGTACAAATAAACATCCCATCAAGTCCTACCAATGACGAGGAATGTCCTCATTTGGTGAACAAACACTTGTAGGTCCTCTCGACTTGCAAGGAGAAAATGCTCTTATGAGATCCTTACAACTTATAAAAGACTATACACTTAAGAATCCTCACGATTCTTAAAGAGAAATTACACTTACGAGATCCTCACGACTCGTAAGGAGAAACATCTTTATGAGATCCTTACGGCTCATAAAGTCAAAAGCCTTAGTCGACAGGATCCTAACCCTGATTGCTAAGCCACCTTTGTTCGACATCGACAGAGGCAAATGATGATTCGCTCCTGGCAATGTTCCAGTAGTAGCGATGCTGATGCCTAAATCGGTAATAAATTCCAAGTCTTTTCATGGCAAATGATGATTCGCTCCTGGTAATATTCCAGTCGCAGCGATACTGGTGCTAAGATTGGCACCAGATTCCAAGTCCCATAATCGCGGCAGAAAGTCAATGAGCCATAAATGCATATGAAATAGCCGAAATGATAGGGCAACTTGCCACAAAATCAGCAAGTAAAAGATATGCATACAAAAATAGCCGAAATGATTGGGCAACTCGCAATAAAAAGCGGCGAGTAAAAAGAAAAAAATAGCCGAAATGATTGGGCACCGCGAAAAATAGCCGAAATGATTGGGCAATCGCGACTTTCGCGATATAAAAGCTGAAATAATAGAGCATCGCGGAAAGAAATAAAAAAGATGATGAAAGAATGAAACATTTGCCCTGCAGGTAAGTCCATACTGACCCTTGTATGCAATTCATGGGCGTAAACGAAAGAGGAACCCCATGTCCCAACAAACTCTGTCAAAGGGAGAGTCAGATCTCACCGGTAACATCTACAGCCTAGAGACCGACAACGGTATTCCTCCTCATCCCAGCACGATACAGACGTGACATCACCAATCGGAGCCACGGCAGAGTCCCCAGTTCTAAGACTCTATGGTTCACAGACAACCTAGAGTCAAAACCCTAACACCGCAGAAAGCGAAAATACGTCAGCAAATGACCCCGTTGCGGAAATACGTCTGCCAATGACCCCGTCTCGAAAATACGTCATCCAATGACCCCGTCATGGAAACACGTCATTGTTCCCCTCCGAAAGACGGCGAAAGACTGACGTCTTGTCTGAGATTCGGGGGCAGATGCTAATTGGTGCTATCCGTCCACCTCTCCGAAGATGCCAAGTTGATTTATGACACCATGTATCGAAGGTTTAAACGGATGCGGCCGATGTAGCAGACTTCGTCAGATTCCCCTTCATTTGAGGGGTTTTTGATTGTGGGGACGCTTTTCCCTGCAGGCGCAAGCCCCTGCAGTTAATTACGCTACCGCATCGCGGTAACCACTTTCTCCTTCTCCAGATGGTCACTTCGTGTCATGTGTGTTTGTTTTGTTTTTTGTTGCCCGTGGATTGTATACGGAGACTAATTTATGTTGTCGCCCGTAGGGCGTGGACTAGTCCAAATCCGTATCTTTCTTAGATTTGGGTTTGGGGATTTGGGTTTAAGGATACATTAGTCTCATTTGAGACTAAGATCAACTTAAACGTTCGTTAAGGATACGTTAGTCTAATTTTAGACTAAGATCAACTTAACGGGATTGTTTAGATCCGACAAGAGAGCAATTGGACTCTATTGTTTAGTTTAGTGACCTTGCGGTCGAATATTAGTTTAAAGACATCACGGTCGAGGTTAAGGACATCATAGTCCATGGATTTAAGGATTCCACAATCCGTTGTTAGTTTTAAGACATCACG
Organism: Agapanthus africanus; assembly: GCA_030015575.1. Lineage (NCBI taxonomy): Eukaryota > Viridiplantae > Streptophyta > Magnoliopsida > Asparagales > Amaryllidaceae > Agapanthus > Agapanthus africanus. The sequence goes on from JASDDO010000028.1 coordinate 74,684,413, forward strand.
GTCGAGGTTAAGGACGTCATAGTCCATGAATTTAAGGACTCCACAGTCCGATGTTAGTTTTAAGACATCACAGTCGAGGTTAAGGACATCATAGTTCATGGGTTTAAGGACTCCACGGTCCAATGTTAGTTTTAAGACATCATGGTCGAGGTTAAGGACGTCATAGTCCATGAGTTTAAGGACCCCACAGTCCATTGAAATGTATGGTTGTCGGGACCCGTCACCTCTTTGAAGACGTTGAGGAATTAAAACGATAAATATCAAAGGAGTGAAGAGATGTACCCTTTAACCCAGGTGGATTAAATGATCTATAGTTCAGTTTAGAACTAAGACCAATTAATTATATTATGTGCACATTGGCTCAGTTGAGTCTGAATTGAGGACTTATGGCCTTCTTGGGCTAAGTCCAATCAAGTTTGGAATATTGGCCCTCTGTTGGTCCATTGAAGGGGAGGCTTTGCCTCTAGAAAATTAGTCAATTGGGCTGAAGCTAGTGTTCCACACTAAAGAACAACAGTGTGAAACACTGGTAATAAGATTATCAAATTAGTGTTTAAACACTAGAAATGTGATTCTCAAATTAGTGTTAAACACTAACTGATAACAGTGTTAAACATTGGTAACAAAATTATCAGATTAGTGTTGAGCACTAGAAGAGAGAGGGATCACGTGGGAGCACGTGATAGCATCAAAAAGTGGGGCCAGGTCCCTTATTTTGTTCTCAGGATATTCAGATAAGTGTTAAACACTTTTGGTCTTCAGGCCATCACGTGTGGGCACGTGATGGGCTTCCAGTCATTGATTATTAAAGCGTTTTACTAGGGGTCACATGGGGACACGTGAGGGCGCCCAAGAATGGTTCCGCCTTTGGATTTGTTCTCTTTTGTTTTAAGGGTCACGTGGGAGCACGTGAGGCATTGCCTCCGAGCTTTTTCCCTTCTCATTTTGGGGATCTTTTCAGGGGTCACGTGGGGTCATGTGACCTTAGTCCTTTGCATACACAGAGATCTTTTAAGTCTCCCTATTTTGTTTTGAGAATTAAATTCTTATGTAGGGTTAAACCCTAATTTCTTTTAGAGGAATTAAATTCCCAAAGAATTAAATTCTTGTATAGGGTGAAACCCTGATTCTGTCTTGGAGGAATTAAATTCCTGTTAATCTGAGAGAATTAAATTCTCAATTAGGGTTAAAGCCTAGTTTTGTCCATCTTGAAGGAATTAAATTCCTATAATTTTTGGAGAATTAAATTCTCAGATAAGGTTCAAACCCTAAGTTCATATCTTGGAGGAATTAAATTCCTGTGAGTTTGGGAGAATTAAATTCTCATATAGAGTTAAACCCTAATTTTGTTTTGGGAGAATTAAATTCTCAAAACTCAATTCCCCCTCTAAGTTTAGGATCTGCATGGCAGGATCTCGACCCGATGAGAATTAAATTCTCAACTTATAGGGAGATGTGCTCTGTGCAGATCTTCAACCAAAAGAAGAACTAAGTTCTTTTTTTGTAGAAGAGTTAAACTCTTAGATTTGAGAATTAAATTCTCTGTTCGAAGCTTTGATCCCCTTTCTTTTCTTACCTAGGGTTTTTCTTTGTAGAGAATTAAATTCTCCTTTCTTTCTCTCTCTGCAATTTCAAGATGTCAAAACTCTATCTCAAAAATTCTCCCCTGGCTCCTATTTATAGGAGAAGGAAAAGAATCAATTTGTTTAGCAAATCTTTCTTTGAAAGATTTTGTTTGTTTTCATAATTAATATGAGCCTTTAGATTATTAAGTGAATTTTATTCACCGTTGGATTTTCAATCCAAAGACATTCTGTTTGTTATTTCTGGTGAGATTTAGGGAAATCTTTCTTTGTCTAAGATTTTTCCATAAATTGGTGATATTTAATCACCCCTGGATTTTTAATCCAACGGTTCTCTTTAATCCTTTCCCATTTGAAAAGATTTTAAAGAAATTTAGAATTTTGATTCTATTGAACTGCAAGGTTTTCGAAGCCTGTCACGTGCTGGCCCGTGACCCTTGGTCACGTGTGAGCACGTGACCCCCAATTGAGCCCTTTAACAGCCGCTTGTTTATGTTGTTGTTTTAACCATCACGTGTCAACACGTGACCATTGGTCACGTGTGTGCACGTGACACCTCGTTGAGGTATTTTCTGATTTTTAGAATTAAATTCTATTAAGCTGTGTGAGGCTTTCAAAGCTTGTCACGTGTTGGCACGTGACCCTTGGTCACGTGTGAGCACGTGACCCCAACTCGAGTCCTCTCTCAGCCTTTTGTTTTTCGTTTCTGTTTAGCGAGATCTTAACCATCACGTGTCATCACGTGACCATTGGTCACGTGTGAACACGTGATACCTCATTGAGGTAATTCCTGATTTTTTTTAATCAGGAAACAAATGTCTCCACAGCGTTGCTCTCACGTGTCTGCACGTGAGTGCAGCGCTGTCACTTTTGTGATCGTTGGATTCATCTAGGGAATCGGGAAGATGAAGCGTTTCCATCACATCCTATAAATGCAGGGGTCTCTTCAGAAGCGCCTCCATTCTTTCATCTTCCTCCTTTGGCTATCTTTTCCTTTAAGAGATTGATTCTCGTTTCTCAGAGCTTAGTTCTCTGTTCCAAAAATTTTCCAGAGTTTAACTCTGTTGACAGATTCCTTTTCCTCAGGTAATAATCTTGAATGAACGAAGAACTTTCACAGAAATCCCCACGGGATTTTAAATCCAGATCAAGGGTTTTTCCCTTTCAACAAGAACCCATTTTTTCTTTAAGTTCTTTAACAAGAAACCCATTCATTCTTTAATCAACAGGCCCTTTAGGGTTTCTCTGATTTTCAGGGGGTTGATGGTGTTGTTTGTCTTTCCCCTGGAATTTAATTCCATCCTCAAAGAGCTTTGGCTCTGGAAAAAAAAAGTCTCTGGGAATTTAATTCATCCTTTTCAAAAGGAATTTAATTCCTATGAAGAATTCAGTTCTTCCCATAGAACACTTTGGGTTTTCTTGCCCTGAGTTGTCTTCTTCACAACCAAGAAGAAGAAGTTTACCATGTTGCCTTTCCTTAGGGAACGTACAGAGTTGCTTGAAATCCTTTGTTTATTTAGACAAGTATTCTTCTTGATTTGCTTGTCCATTAAATTCTCATGATCTTTATTTCAGGTACTATGGATGCCCATTTGTATGATCTTGAAGAAATCATTTCTTACGGAAACATTCGTGCACTGGGCCTCATCGAGAACCAGGAGTTCACCAACGCTCAGTGTGCTGAGGTCATGAGCCGCTTCGACGAGTACAATGGTCGGCTACTCCCTCGTCGCTCTTCTCTTTTGAAACTCATCGTGCTGGCGATCTGGGAGGCGCTCCCTCTCTTTTGCACCGGCGTACCGCTCAGGGCATTGGATGCCGCTGAGGATAAAGCACATTCGGTGTATCTGATGAGCCTAATCTTGAAGAGAAGGCGAGACAATCTCATTGATCTCCTGCATCAGGCTTTTCAGCAGTCGGCCATACTTGCTGCTTATCGGAGGGTGGAGGACATCCGTGAGGATCCCGACGCTTGTGATCGCAAAAGAAAACATACTAGGATAGTTCGAAATGCCTGGAAGATCTTGGACAAAGTCACTTTTGAGTTTCTCAATCCATGCCACGAATCTGAGGTCTTGCCGTTGTAATTGTTTCTTCTTATTTTTGTATGAACTTTTAAAGTATGAGTGATAAGTTTTTCCTTCCCTTCCGTGTTTCCATGCCTTCTTTATGGGATTTTGTCATATTATCATTGTTGCTGCTGACGTGTTTGGCATGTGAGACACCATTTCACTTTTCAGTGCATAACAAGTTTGGTGCTCACGTGCTCTGCACGTGGGGCCTTTTTGATAGGGCTGTTTAATTTTAATTTTTTTAAATTTTTTTATATATGCCATATTTTCTGTGCACAACATTAGATGCAGAAAAAGAGTCTTGGAAATAGTTCCATCTCCTTAATTCCCAATGCCTTCCCTTTTTGGGTCTTGGAAATAGTTCCACCATGCATTATTCTTCGTGCGTAGCATTTAATGCTCCTCTTTATAACCTGAGGCCATAGCCTTCTTTTTCTCTTCACAGAGAAATCTATTCTCACTTTAGTGTGATTTATCTTGAGGAAACAACTGAGCGCCATGGCCTGGAGCCGCCCCAACACTCGTCGACAACCATGGGAAGTACCTATCGAGGAGATGATTCCTCGCTTTGCTGCACGACTGGTGGATCCCCTTCTCACCGACGACGAATGTGATTCGGCGACATATGAACTCTTGATCCGTAGGAGGTCCCCTCTTCCAATGGGATCCCTTTGGCTCTGGATGATTCTTGCTGTCGTGCTTGCTGACACTCCTCCTCACCCAGCGGAGATAATCCTGGCGATGCTTGACACGGCTGAAGACAAGCTCGAGTGTTTTCACGAAGCGTGCCTGATTACTCAGGCTCTGAAAGATTGCTCGGTTTACCTGTTGGGCCAGATAAGAGCCCGGCGGGCTATTATGTCTGCTTTTGCGGACGAACATGGCGCCAATCGGTAGGGAGCCACTCGTGAAAATAGTCGTTTCGATGTGCTGGAGAAGGCGGCGAGGGAGTTAGAAAATTTTGAATACTGTTTTGTTTACCCTTATGCCACTGATCTCTCGTTTGGCGATCTTTTCCCGGTAGTGTAGTGTATTTAAATCAGTGTACTCTTTTTATCATTAGTTGTTGCATGCTTTATGTTGAATTTTCACGTGCGTCTTGCTTGCGTAAATGAGCTTCATATTCTTCCCATGAGAACTTTCTTTAATTGCGGGCACTATCGTTATATTGCATGCACATCAGAGCTTCGGGTATAATTTCCTTTCGAATATTAATATGGTTGCAAAGGCATGCTTGATAGGATATACATCGGAGATTTTCCTTGTTGCCTCCCATATCAGGTGATGTACGTGTGTTTTAGATCGAATATTGTCGTCAAATGGAGGCTTGTTCATACAGTCTTGAGCGTACTTGCCTTATTTCATAGGTTGTGGCTGCAAAGGCGAGCTTGCGGGGGTTGATAGAGCGGTGAACAGCGAATATGGTGTCGTGCGAGAAGAGGCTCGGTCGCAAATTCTCGGAAAGGGAGCTGGCTTCGAAAGCGCTGAACGAGCTCCAAGCCAACCTTACAGCCAAGGCCAACAAAGCGTATGAACTCTGGCGAGTGCTTCAAGAGGCCATCAAGGAGGTGGTGGCCATCGACAAGGCCGTCGTGTTTACTCGCGAAAGGGTTGAGGCTCACAAAGCCACCGAGAAAGAGCTCGAAGGCCGGCTTGCCTCATATCAGGCCCAGCAGGCTCTGGCGGAGACCCGTCTTCTGGTGATACTGAATCACGAAAGCGTGGCCCAGCGAAAGAGGGATGAGCTGACTAAGCTGCTAAATCGCCCGCCGACCTGAATACTTGTATACCTTCTCTTTTTTTCTTCTTTTGTACATACTCCTGAATAAGAGTATATTTTTGTTCTTTCACGAATTGTACTTTGTATCCATTTTTGGTTCATGAATAAAAGACATATTTTTCTTCATAATGGTGTGTCTCTTTTTATTGAATGTATTCTACGGATAGTCTATCTCGATCTCTTTGCAGGACAACGATGGCTTAGGATTCAGGGTTAAGATCTGCTTCCTAAGACTTTTCAACTTTATGTGCCGTGAGGGTCTCATAAAGAGTTTTTCTCCCTATAGGTCGAGAGGATCCCGTAGGTGTAATTTCTCCTTAAGAATCGTGAGGATTCCTAAGCGTGTTTTTTCTTGAAAGTCATAAGGATCTCACAAGAGAATTTGCTCCCTTACGAGTCGTGAGGACCCGTAAGTGATGGGTAAAGTTGCCCTTATCCGTATTTCACGGGATCAGGGGTTGCTCCGGATGCTTCCCACGGGTTCACTGCCGTGTTTGGCGAGGACCAGGCTCTGCTCTGGATGTTTTCTAGGGTACCGTAGTTTAAAGACATCGCGGTCGAGGTTAAGGACATCATAGTCCGTGGATTTAAGGACTCAACAGTCCGTTGTTAGTTTTAAGACATCACGGTCGAGGTTAAGGACATCATAGTCCGTGGATTTAAGGACTCCACAGTCCGTTGTTAGTTTTAAGAAATCACGGTCGAGGTTAAGGACATCATAGTCCGTGGATTTAAGGACTCCACAGTCCAGTTTTTGCTCTGGATGCTTCCTACGGGTTCACTGCCGTATTCGGCGAGGACCAGGCTCCGCTCTGGACGTTTCCTACAGGGTCAGAATTGTCGTTATCCGCGTTCCACGTAGCCAGGATTTTTGCTCTAGATGCTTCCCACGGGTTCACTGCCGTATTCGGCGAGAACTAGGCTCCGCTCTGGATGCTTCACACGGGTTCACTGCCGTGCTCTGCGAGGACCAGAATCCGCTTTGGACGTTTCCCACGGGGTCAGAGTTGACGTGATCCACGTTCTACGTAGCCAGGAATTTTTCTCTAGATGCTTTCCACGGGTTCACTGCCATGTTCGGCGAGGACTAGGCTCCGCTCTGGATACTTCACACGGGTTCACTGCCGTGCTCTGCGAGGACCAGGATCCACTCTGGATGTTTCCTACGGGGTCAGAGTTGACGTTATCCGCGTTCTACGTAGCCAAGAATTTTGCTCTAGATGCTTCCCACGGGTTCACTGCCGTGTTCGGCGAGGACTAGGCTCCGCTCTGGATACTTCACACGGGTTCACTGCCGTGCTCTGAGAGGACCAGGATCCGCTCTGGACGTTTCCCACGGGGTCAGGATTGACATAAGCTACGTTCCACGTAGCCAGGAATTTTGCTCTGGATGCTTCCCACGGGTTCACTGCCGTGTTCGGCGAGGACCAGGCTCCGCTCTGGATGCTTCATACGGGTTCACTGCCGTGCTCTGCGAGGACCAGGATCCGCTCTGGATGTTTCACGCGGGTTCACTGTCGCGTTTCACGTAACCAGGAATTTTTCTCTAGATGCTTCCCACGGGTTCATTGTCGTGTTCGGCGAGGACTAGGCTCCGCTCTGGATGCTTTACACAGGTTCACTGCCGTGCTCTGCGAGGACCAGAATCCGCTCTGGACGTTTCCCACGGGGTCAGAGTTGACGTGATCCGCGTTCTACGTAGCCAGGAATTTTGCTCTTGATGCTTCCCACGGGATTACTGCTGTGTTCGGCGAGGACTAGGCTCCGCTCTGGATGCTTCACACGGGTTCACTGCCATGCTCTGCGAGGACCAGGATCCGCTATAGACATTTCCCACGGGGTCAGAGTTGACGTTATCCGCGTTCTATGTAGCCAGGAATTTTGCTTTAGATGCTTCCCACGGGTTCACTGCCGTGTTCGGGGAGGACTAAGCTCCGCTCTGGATGCTTCACACGGGTTCACTGCCGTGCTCTGCGAGGACCAGGATCCGCTCTGGATATTTCACACGGGTTCATTGTAGCGTTTCAAGTAACCAGGAAGGGTTGACTTTATCCGTATTTCACGGAGTCGGGATTTGACTCTTGGTTATCTGTGCACCGCTGAATCATGGAAATGGGAGTTGTCGCTGTTCCTCTTTGCTTAATATTATGACTGCTGTAATGAGACGAATGTTGAGATGATCTCTGGACTATCTGTGAACCGTTGAGATTTGTCTTCTTCTTCTGATGAAGCCTATGGAGGAAAGGTGTGATTCCCTCTTTGTTTGCGCCCCTGGATTGTATACAGGGATTGACATGATATCACCTGTAGGGCAAAAGTTTCATTTTTTTTATTTCTTTCTGCGATGCTTTATCATTTCATCTTTTATATCGCGAAGGTCGCGATTGCCTAATCATTTCGGCTATTTTTCGCGGTGCCCAATCATTTCGGCTATTTGTTTTATTTTTACTCGCTGCTTTTTATTGCGAGTTGACCAATCATTTCGGCTATTTTGCATGCATACATCTTTTACTTGCTGATTTTGTTGCAAGTTGCCCCATCATTTCAGCTATTTCATATGCATGCGTGGCTTGCTGGCTTTTCGATGCAAGCTCGGAATTAGACACCGATTTCGGCATCAGTACCGCTACTACTGGGATATTGCCAGGAGTGAATCATCATTTGCCTCTGTCAATGTCGAACAAAGGTGGCTTAGCGGACATGGTTAGGATCCTGTCGACTAAGGCTTTTGACTTCATGAGCCGTAAGGGTCTCACAAAGGTATTTCTCCCTACAAGTCGTGAGGATCTCGTAGGCGTGTTTTCTCCTTAGAAATCGTGAGGACTCCTGAGTGTATGACTTCTTGTAAGTCGTAAGGATCTTACAAGAGGGTTTTCTCCTTATAAATCGAGAGGACTTACAAGGTTTTTTCACCATGTAGACATATCCCTAGTCACGGATGGGACTTTGTTAGGGAAATGTTTATTCGCACCCGTGGATTGTATACAAGGGTCAGCATTGAGCCGCTTGTAGGGCAGTATTGGAGGTTGTGGGGGCTGCTTAAGAACAGGTTCAGATCCCTGTAGCTTAAGGCTTTTGAATCTTATGAGCCATGAGGGTCCCATAAAAGGGTTCTCCTTACGAGTCGTGAGGATCTCGCAAGTGTAATTTCTCCTTAGGAATCGTGGGGATCCCTAAGTGTGTTGCTCTCTTATGAGTCGTAAGGATCTCACGCAGGTGGATTCTCTTTACAAATTCAAGAGGACCTTGCAAGTGTCCCTTAACGAGGTTGCGCCCTTTCGGGTTTTCACAAACACTCGCCGGTAGCCCTGCTGTTTTTACTCACGGTGCCCTTTCGGGTTTTCATCCGTGCCCATTTTGCTTTTGGACATACCTTTTTTTTGTTTTTTTTTATTCTTTTTATTCTAACGAGGTTGCGCCCTTTCGGGTTTTCACAAAACTCGCCGGTAGCCCTGCTGTTTTTACTCACGGAGCCCTTTCGGGTTTTCATCCGTGCCCATTTTGCTTATGGACATACCGTTTTCTTTTTTTTTTATCTCTTTTTTTTTGTATCATCTTTGGGATGCTGCAATCCACCATAGTTTATTGACGTCTAGGTCAACAACTAGTTTTAGGACATAGTGGTCCGTTGTTAGTTTAAGAACGTTTCGGTCCACCGTTAGTTTAAGGACGTTTCGGTCCGTAGTAAAGGAAGCCGGCTACTACTTACGGAGTTTAGGCTTAGGAAGATAGCGAGCGTACATAGTCGTCATCATCTATCATTGACCTAAGCCGTGACTCGTTAGGCGTAGTATTTTTTCAGGAAGTGACCATTTATTGGCCTGAAGGGCCTCTCGCCGTGCATGTCCATGAGTAGATAGGCTCCACCCTGGTAGACCTTGTCTATAATATACGGGCCTTCATAATTAGGCTCGAACTTCCCTCGTTTAGCACGATTGGGGATCATAGGTTTTTTGACCACTAGCACGAGTTCGCCTTGACGGAAGGACCTCGGCCTGGTTAATCTCTCGTATGAGCGTGTCATCTTTGCTTTATAAGCCTCAAGATTTTGTTGCGCCATGAGCCGGGTTTCATCAAGGGCGTCGAGCTTCTCAAGCCGCAAGTGAGCATTCTCTTCGTCCGTCCGCTCGTAATGAACTGCCACTCGTAGAGAGGGTAACTCTATCTCGAGGGGAGTACCGCTTCTATACCGAATACCAACGCGTAGGGCGTTGTGTTCGTGGCCGTCTTGAACGTAGTTCGATACGCCCAGAAAGCTTCATGCAGTCTCTCATGCCAGTCCTTCTTATTTCGGGACACCTTCTTCTTCACGATCTTCGTCAGAGTTTTGTTGAAAGCCTCAGCTAGACCGTTAGCTCGGGGATTATAAACTGGGTATCTCCGGTCTATGTTGTGCTGTTGTGAGAAGCGGCTGATCTTGTGGCTTCTGTAGGCTGGCCCGTTATCGGAGATGATCCGTCTCGGAGTTCCAAACCGATAAATGACGTGCGTTTTGAAGAAATGGAGGATATTCTCCGTCTTCACTTCCCTCAGCGGTACTGCTTCTGCCCATTTGGAAAAGTAATCAGTTGTCGCCAAAATGAATCGATGTCCTCTGGACGATTCTGGCTCGATGGGGCCGATTATGTCAGTTCCCCACATTTCGAACGGCCAGCTAGCCAATGTCGGGTGTAGTGGATTTGGATGCTGATGGATAAAGTCCCCATGGATCTGGCACGAGTGACATTGCTCCGCGTACTCGAGGCAGTCTTGGATCATCGTGGGCCAGTAGTAGCCCATCCGTTTAATCTTCAACTTCATCTTCGTGCCTGCTTGGTGAGAACCCCAGAGTCCGTCGTGAACTTCTTGGACGACTCTTTTTGCCTCTTCAGGTCCCAGACATCTCAACCACAGAGAATCAAATGACATCTTGTACAGAATATCATTGACGAAGGCGAAAGATAGGGCTCGCTTCATGAGCTGATGTTTTGAAGACGTGTCTTCAGGTGTTCGATGGGATTTGAAGTAGTCTATAAAGACTTCTCTCCAATCCTCCACCCTTCCTTGGTCTTTTACTTGCAGAGCCATTTGCTCGATCGTTCCTTTTTTCTACGGACGACTCCGGAGATATTTTCGCCGGTGCGAGAACCCGACGGCTTTGCACAACGATCTTCACGTCATCGAGGTTCTCGTTGGCCAATTCTTTAGCGAGCTTGGCTAGTGCATCCGCTTTGCTATTTTCCGCATGCGGTATGCTTTCCAAGGTGTAGGAAGGTATTTGGGTCAGCAGTTGCTGTACCCTCTCGCCGTACTTTACCAGCTCTGGTTTGCACGTTTGGTAGTCTCCATTTACTTAACTGACGACCAGTTGGGAGTCTCCGTATATGAGGAGGTTTTCAATTTCCATGTCGATAGCGATCTCGAGACCTGCTATCAAGGCTTCATACCCGGCTTCATTGTTAGTCCTCGGTTCTTTTAAGGAGAAAGCAAAGCGCATTATCCCTCCTTGTGGAGTTACGAAGATGAGGCCTACCCCTGATTTGATTATGGGGGTGTTTTGTTTGCGTTTCTTCATAGAGGATACTCCATCGAAATAAAGTTCCCATCGGGTGCCATTACCGTCGATCGTGTCAAACGCATACTCGTCTGGCAGTTCACAGTTCAAAGGAGAATCGGCAGGTATTGGATGCTCAGCGAGGAAGTTGGCGATGGCTTGGCCTTTCACTGCCTTAAGAGGCTGATAAGTTATTGAGAACTCCATTAAGATCAAGGCCCATTTAGCGAGCCGCCCTGTCAATATGGCCTTTGACATGAGAGGATCCACCTTTGATATGAGACAGACTTCATGCGCCAATGCATAGTGCCGGAGTTTCGTTATTGCGAAGATCAACGCCAGGCAGTGTTTTTCGATGGGAGAATAATTGCTTTAGTCCCCAGTAGAACTCGACTCAAACAGTAGAGAGCTCTCTCCTTCCCTTGGTCGTTCTCTTGTGCCCATAATGCGCCTAAGGAACCTTCAAGGGCGGTTGTATACAGAATGAGAGGCTTTCCCTTGACTGGAGCAGCCAGCACCGGCGGATTCTGCAGGTATTGCTTGACCTCATCCACCGCGCTTTGGCATTTGTGATCCCAGACGAACGGGGTTCCCTTCTTCATTAGGTGGCTGTAGGGGCGGCACTTGCCGGAGAGATTGGCTATAAATCGCCGAATATACGCGAGCTTCTCTTGGAGAGACCGCAATTGCTTAAGAGTCCTTGGAGGGGGCATCTCCATAATCGCCTTGATCTTCGATGGATCTATCTCGATACCTCGGTGTCGGACGATGAATACTAGGAACTTGCCCGAGGAAACTCCGAACGCGCATTTGAGAGGGTTCATCTTCAAGTTGTATTGCCGAAGGCGTTGAAACACGATCTTCAGATACTCGAGATGCTCCTCGTATGATTTGCTTTTCACCACGAGGTCGTCGATATAGCATTCTACGATTTCATGTATGAGATCATCGAAGATCTTCGTCATGGCCCTCTGATAGGTGGCACCGGCGTTCTTCAGACCGAAGGGCATCACCTTGTAGCAAAATATACCCAAAGGGGTCCGGAAAGCGGTGTGCTTCTGGTCCTCGGGGTGCATCTTTATCTGATTATATCCTGATGAGCCATCCATGAAGGAGAAGACTTCGTGAGTGGATGTGTTATCTATCATCAGCTTAGTGACTGGTACTGGAAAGTCGTCCTTTGGGCAAGCTTTGTTGAGGTCCCGGAAGTCCACACATATGCGCACCGTCCCATTTTTCTTCATTACTGGAACAATGTTGGCGATCCAGTCGGGATATTGAACCTCTTGGATAAAACCGGAGTCGATTAGTTTCTTGACCTCGGCGTTGATGCTCATCTCAAGCTCGAGCCGCATTCTCCTCGGTGCTTGTTTAATTGGCTTGGCGTCCGGAGATATTGCCAATTTGTGGACAACAATCTCTGGGTCTAGTCCTGGCATCTCGGAATAGTTCCATGCAAAGCAATCTTTATGCTGCATGAGCACGTCCTTTAGCGTAGCCACCCTTTCTTCAGACAACAGTTCACTGACGAATATCGGTCGCGGGTCATTTGCCGTCCCCAAATCAATTTTCTTGAGGTTATCTGCTGTAGTATGTATTCCATCTTCCAGCTCTTTCGGCGCTGGTGAAAACTCTGAGATCACCTCGTCATCATTGCTTTCGAAGCACCATGGGAGGTCATCCATATCCTCAGGCTCCTCTTTTGATAGTGTTATCATATGACAGGTACGAGCTCGCTTCCAAGACCGATGTTGATCTGGTTCTATTCTCGCTGTATGCATGGTTTTTGGTTCGTGCTTCTGTGGCGGATTTATCCTTCAATTGCTGGATAGAGCGAACTTGCCAAGCTGATATTGATCTTCGACCCAGTCCTTGAAGGTGAAGCAATCTTCGAGAGGATGTCCTATTGCTCGGTGATAAGAGCAATAGTCTGGGTGAGAGACCTCGCCTGCGTGCTCGGGGTGTTTGGACTCCGGAAGTGTAATCATCTGATGTTTTATGGCAAGTTCATGTATCTTCCGTGTTTTTCTCTGAGGAAAAGAGTATGCTCGGCTCATCTTCTTCATAAGGGACGAATCCAGATTGCTCGATTCCCGATCGCTTGGCTTCTTGGTCCCGCTTTGTCGCTGTCGAACACCTTTCCCGCTCTTTGATTTATTTTTGCCTCTGCATCAGGCCTTTTGTATGATGGGTTGATAAGGAAGAGCATTGTCATTCTCCGTGACTTGCTGAAGGAGGTGCTGCGTCCTGCCTTTCTCGTAAATGGCCATTTCACGGTTATGGTCATCCCGGATCTTTTGACCCGCTTCTCTGATAAGCTTGTCCATTCGTTCTTCAAATGATGGACTCGGGTTAGCGTTTTCTGACAGGGCGTCATCTTCTTCATCGAAGTCATATATGACGTAGCTACCATGGACTCGTTCCTGTTTCCCAGATTTCACGTATCCAAGCCCGAGCGTTTCCATTCTCCCGTTGGGAAACTTGCGATGAGTTCTAGGGACATCCCAAATCCTGTTGTAGAACCGAGCTTATCGAATGGTCTGTTTGAAAGGTACCCCTTGGCGCTTCAACAGCCTTCTCAAGCCTTCCGAGAAATATCTAGGCAGACGGATGGGCTGTATACGTGAAATCACTTACGAGTCGCCTCACGTCAACACGTCATCCAATGACCCCGTCACGGAAACACGTCAACAAACGACATCCCCGTCGGAGCAGTGCTTCGACTCGGAAACAAGTCAATCCACCAACCACTTACGAGTCCTCTCGCCTTGTAAGGGGGAAAATTCTCTTATGAGATCCTTACGACTCTCAAGAGAAAATGCACTTAGGAATCCTCATGATTCCTAAGGAGAAAATACACCTACGAGATCCTCTCGACTCGTAGGGAGAAAAGTCTTTATGAGACCCTCACGGCTCATAAAGTTGAAAAGTCTTAGGCAGTAGAACTGAACCTGTTTCCTAAGCCATCGCTACCCTATAAGGAGTTCAAGATGAATTTTTATCTATCATCTGTAGGCTACACTTGCCACGACATGAAAAAAATTGTGTCTCTTTTATTCATGAATTCAATTGAGTACAAGATACATCATACCAAAGAATAAAAAAAATGAATAAAGGCATGTTACAAATTTTTGATCGATTCAAAGATGGCTACTGAGAAGGAGGCATTTTTAGCAAATCAGCAAGCCGCTCTCGTACTCCTTTAAACTCCTTTTCATGATCAGCCGCCGTGGCTAACTCCGCTTCAATTCGAGTCCATTGCTGTAAGTAGGATGAAAGCTTCTCATCGATTTCCTGCTGAGTAGCTTCCTGACTCTGCGTAACCTGCTCAGTGAAGTCAAGCTTTTTCCTCAGCACCAGCCCGTCAGAAATACATCGTTGAAGATTTTCAAAAATAGCGTTCAGCTGTGCAGCGTTCGCTTCGACCTGGGCACACAGTTGGAAAGACTCAGCGGAAGTCGCCTCACGTTCCTTTCGCTTGAGAGTCGCATCTTGTTCAAAATGGCGAAGGAAAATGGCACTTTGCTCAACCCACGCAGCCTACTGGGAATTCAGAGCTAGAACCTCGGGAGCAGGACTCTTGAGCTCAACTTCGTGCAAGCAAGCCTCGATCTATCTGCAATAATTAACCCATGATTCAACGATGCCCTCGCTATGGAAGTGCACAAGCGTCTCCAATATAGGATTAACCTCAGCAGCAAAATCTGCAGCGAATACGGGGGCCTCTACGTCAAGCTCCTTGATGGATTCACTCAACATACGCAGGCTGGTCATAGCGCCCTTGGAAGATGGATGTCTGGAAAAGGACCCTGCCGACATTAGGATGGGAGACTCGAAGGGAGCTGGAGCTGGTGCGATTGCTGCAAGACAAGTTATGTTCAACTGTCGGCTTAAGAGATAAAGAAAATACACGAGCGATGGAGTCTATTATATAGACTGCGACAGGTGGCAAAGTTGGGAGTACCGGAGGCGCGGCTATGCTCTTGTCCCCTCCTCCAATCTGTAACGCTGCAATCAATTCAAAGAAGAATTAACAACGACATGGTCGACTGTGAAAGAAAGGAAAGGATGTCGGTTAAAAACTATACTCACCGACACATGCAGGCAGGACGATTTCTGACTTGAAGGAGAAATGTGGGTTCAACACTTGATACAGATGGTCGGAAAGGACTCCTGCAGAATTGCGACAATCTACTATCAATGCAAGGAAGATGGTATCCACAATTTAAATTAAATAAATCGCAAACTCATACCTTCCAACATTTGAGAGGACATAAGAGAAGGCGAAGGGAAGGCGACCGTCAGAGTAGCAACTAGTGACGCTTCTTCGGGTGGCACAACCTCAGCGCTCACCACACTTACATTCGAAACGAACAAAATATCATCAGAAGGGACTGAAAGGGATTGCGGAACCAAAAGTAAACAGCGACCCAAGACTTACCTGATGGGTCATCAGCCAAAACCGCGACGGACGCATCGCCAGACGTAGTGGCCTCTTCGCTCTCCTTCGGTGCAATAGTTTTGGTGCCCGTGGCTTCATCTCCTGATTCTACAAGAGCCGTTGTAACGCTTGCGATGCCCGCCGATATCGGGGAGCCGCAAAGGGAAAGAGCGGCAGTTTGGGCAGTCCCAGACTCCCGAGAGAGAGTAGCCGCTTCAGGCTCTGTGGTCGCCATCGTCTCACCTGCCATCTCATCGCCGAGACTTGGCCCTGCAGGATGTGGTATATGAGAATTTGAAGATCAATTTCTAGTAAAAGACTCAGCGTTACGTTACGTTCGGGCAACTTTTCGGTTTCTTCCCGAGCCGCACGCACAATCTGTCTATGGGCGGTAGACAGGACAGCCGGAGCACCCTCTGACGAAATAGCGATAGATGGAGTAGTGCTTGAGCCTGCACCTACAGCCAAAGCGGCATCACGTTACCTCGCTGCGCGCTTCCTGCATTTCTTTTCGGTCTGAGCGGTGAGAAGTGATCTCCTCAAGACCTCCGTCAGAGGGACGTCATCGTCCGAACCAAGAGCTGCCTCTGGAGCCGTTACAGCGTCCGTCATCGGTTGCTTAAGTGAAGCCTCCTGCAGTGCTATCGAGGGAGCTGGGGCCACAATAGCTAGCTCTGGCAATGTCGCTGCATCACCGCTCAGGATCGGCGCTGCACTTGGAATAACCCGAGTCAAGGTAGTCCCTGTAATAGAATAAAGGAGAGGGTCAAGCCACGAATGAAGAAAAAGGGAATGAAGGCACAATGAGCCGAAGTATACCAAGATCCAAAAAAGCACGGAGCCTCTCTTCCTCTTCAAATGTTTTGAAGGAAGCCGCAAGAGCCTCTTCGACAGAGATACCTGTTGAAGATGAAAGCGTCAATAAAAGCAAAAAAAAATAAAATAATATAATAACCGCAGAAAGGTACGACTAAGGTCTACCTGACTGTGTGATGGTGATCTGTGCTGCTTCATCACGAGCCAGTTGCTCGGAAGCCACAAGGGCAGCTTGAAGATCAGTATCATCTGCAGGAGCAACAAATAGACCCTCATTGGTCCCATACTCGCATAAGCCATCGCTGTAAGGAGCATGGGGCTCCTGACCAAGTACAATGTCAACAGAGAAGATCGATTTCTTCTTTTTCTGCGAGTGAGTGCCGGTAGACGATAACACGAGCTTGCGCTTAGCGGGAAATTTTGGGCGACGAGTCCCGATCTCCGAACCCACCCCAGAATCCGGGGACGCTACAGCTGCCATTTCTGTAGGAACACGGGGTAGAATCTTATAAGGAAAAGTACGCGGGACAACAGCCATAACAGCTTCTCTTAAGGTAGGACCAAAAGTGGTCCGTTGCTTTAAAGGAACATCTGGATTGCCGGCGGGGACTGCACCTTTGCGATCGAGCAAAAGCCGTCTTTCTTCCCTAATAACGGCGCCCATCGAATGCTGATACCACGCCATGTATGCGTTCGAGATTCTCGGAATGCAACTCGGCTCACTGATAAAGAAATGGGAGCCGGTGTTCAACAGCATAAAATGGTGTAGTGCATTGCGGATACCTTCTTCTGTGGCAGCCGGCTCAGCCAGGAAAGCATCTAGCGGAACACCCTGATCGTAGCTCGATTGTTGACCGAACCGGTGTGGGTTGTACCTCATAAACAATGCCGAATCATTCTGCATGAACACCAAAAAGCCTGGCCTGATTGAGTACAGGTGCAGAATCTTCCGGGCCTTCAATGTAGAAGACCCGTCTTTGAAGGCGTCCCGCAGCGGCTGTACCGTCTTAGTGGACTCATTACCGATAGTTAAAACCTTATCAACAAAGGTCATGCCATCTCCAACCATACGCGGACGAAGGACCAAACCCCGAGCCTCCCGCTGTGACGGATTTAAAACAGATGCGTCAACTGGGAGCATAATCCGAGGGAAGTTATAACTGTCATAGAAACGAGGCCGTTTGTGGGATCCAAAAGCGCCAAGCACGTGCAGCTCGATCCATGGCGTAAAATAATGCAGCGGGAGAGTAACGGGTTGTACCCCCGGCTGAGTGGTGTCCGCCGCTAAGCTGAGGCCATTATACAGGTGTGCCAACCCTGCGATCCCGACAGCCACTCGAGTTCCCGCAACTATGCGATGGGCTGGGTAAAAGACTGATAGCCTCATTTAACGAGGGTGCATCGGAAGCACGAACCATTTTAACCATAAGCCGATGAACCCCAGCAAGAACGTCTCTTCATCGACGTCTGAAGCAGCAAGCTCCGCGAAAGGAACGACAGGGGCATCCGGAATAAAGAAGCTTTTAAATCCGCCTTCGCCGTCGGCTATTTATCCAAACTAAAACCAAACGGATCGTCGAGCTTGGCAAACAGCGTAGCTTTATTCGATAAGACTTCCGGACGAAGAAAGCGAGCGATGAAGTCTGCGTAGCTGACTCCATGCCCTCCAGACTCTAGAAATAAACTTTCGCAGATATTCAACACCTTGATCAAACTTGGAAATCGGTGTTGAATGGCGTTCTCTGGGTTAAGGCCCATTACTACTGATTTTGGTGGTAAAGATGTACTCGTCAGGAGGAAGTAGCTCCTCGTAGTGTTCTCCCCTGATGGGTAAACCAGAGATCTCTGCGAACTCCTCCAAAGAGATTGAAACTTCTCGATCCGATAGAAGGAAGGTGTGGGTCAGAATATTCCATTGCTCCAGGAAAGCTTTGACCTACCATACAGGAGGTGTGGAATATTGGAAGAGGGACACGTAAATTGCGGGGTACAACCCAAGCTTTAGCAACAGTGATTTCTTGGCCGATGTTCATCACAGAAAACTGCTTTTCAATACCGCTCATTTGTTATCTGTTTTGTTATATATCGGTACTATTAACCAGTGTCTGCTAAGTATTACAGATTATAAGTATCCGTGACAAAATACTGGAAATACACTTAATATCACGGATATATCATTTGTGAGCCAACACTGCAGCCAGAACTGAGAACCGACCGATATCCCAAGAGTTATTTTGCAAACAAGTGTGCGCACAATATTTTGGTCCAACACATAGCATGTGTACACACTAACTCTTAGGGCTTGGACCATGGACCTAGGGGGGCAGCCATGGCATGATGGCTAGGAGCAAGTGGGCTATTTGGTGTGATGTGCATTTATTGCTAAAAGTAGTGATGTGATTTGTATCTACCAAGTTCCCTCCAAGACCTGAGTGCATCCAGAGATGTTTCTGACCAAGCAAACAATACCAGAGGCATGTGGGGGACAACACAAGACCACACTGAAAATACGGGACCCACTCCTCGGAATTTGGCCGAGATCTCACTGGCAAAAATCGGCCAGGTCGGCCCCACATCCTCCTCTGGTGTCCAGCTTGCTGTGGGCCCCTCCTTGCTTCCACATTGCCCTATTTTTATTGTTTATTTTCTTTTCTTCTTTGCCTATAAATAGTAGGTAGAGGGCAAGGGTTCATGGTCATTCTTTTGTCCATTTTTTTCCATACATTGTATCATTCTTTTCATTTTGTTTCTTTCTTGTAAATAACTTAGCCTCCCCCTTGAGCTCTCTACCTTAACTTGATCTTGCAACCTCTCCATGAGCTTGCAAGTTTAAGCTTTGGTCATTGATCTCAAGGGGTTGTATCTTCATATGGAATCAATAAAGCTTCTCTTTTGTGCTTCATTTCACATGAGTTCTTTGCCCTTCTCTTGATCTTGCAACCCCTTCATTGGGCTTGCAAGTTTAAGGGTTGGTTATTGATCCCATGACTTGTGTTTGTTCCATGGTTTCTGGTTCTCATTCTTGCTTATTTCTTTCTTGCTTTTTACTTACTTGCATTTTCATTCTTGTCTTTTATTACTTGCAATTTATTACCATGTCATTTAATTACTTGCTTGTAATCTTTTCTTTTCTTTGTTCTTTTTTTTGCTCTTTTTGGTTTGTTTTGTGAATGGTTGTTAATATGTGTTGTTAGGAAAAGAGAAAGATATTGTAAGTTAATGTTTCGTTCCTCATTTCCTTTTCCCATCTTTTCCATTTGAAACTCCGTCCAAACCTCACGCAAGCGCTCCGTTGGGCACCCTACCCTACCAAGGTAACGGTGATTCCTAACCGCGGCCGGTTGCGTTCGGATTGGCCGGAGGCGAAAGTACGAGACAAGAACGAACGGACAAAAGTCAATAAGCCGGATTCCACGAATACCGTGCTTAAGCATCCTAATCCATGTTGTTGCCGATTGCTCTAGCTTCATTGGTTGAGTTCGGTTCAAAGTACTTGAATACGGAATCCATTAACTTACACTATCCTATCGTTTCCTAACAAGCTTTTTACTTGCATATAACACATAGGATAGATATGAACAATTCCGCCCACGTGTATTAACTCGTAAGAACAAGAACTTAAAACACTCCGTCTCCCTGTGGATCGACCCGTGCTCGTCGCGGCTAGCTGCAAAGCGACACCGTCTTGATTGCGGTTAACACTTAAACTCTTCCAATCAAATGGCGCCGTTGCCAGGGAAACGGTAACGCTTTACTTCTTGTTATTTCGGGTTAATCATTGTACATTCCATCTATACAACTAACCTTATTTTCAAAAACAAACATAAAAATTTCAAAAAAAAAACCCAAATCCAAACAAAAAACTAACGTTCTTAACTCATTTTGCTCTCTAGATTTTGTATCTGCTCACACTCTGGATCTAAACTAAAATCTCAAACAATACCAGTGTGACATTAGTTTAGCAGTGTGAACCCTGAAGAAAGTTGGAGCCCATCTACCACAAGAAGTCCGGCGACATACCAAGGAAATCCGGCGTTGGCAGCCGTACCTTTACCGTTTGCTTCCAATTCTTCTTCTGTGCTCCAGTGTTCTGTTTCTGTCCCATTTGTATTGTTTGCTTATTTTAAAGTGCAGGTATTTGGGCATTTGTATCTTTTTTCTGCACTAATATCCGTTTTTCCGACATTTGTAGATTTTTACAGATTTGCCAACGGCGGTTGTCTGGAGCAAAGTGTACATTCCAAGATAAGGTGATTACGATGTATAGTGCCAAAGATCCGGGTAGTTTGACCCGCGCAAGCGAACATTTCAAGCTATTTGGATTTAATTTCAATGGGGGTTTCTTAACCCAAAACTTATCGGTACGTACTTTACTAGCACCTTCTTCTCAAATCCGACGCATCCAATATAATATCTTTGCAGGATTCTTTGCAAGTTCGCTTTCAAATGCCAAAATTGACTAACCCGTATTTGTTGCAGTGTCGTGCTTAAATTAAAAAACGATTGTTTGATTCTTTGAATAATTTTTTTTATTAAATTGTGCATTGCATCAATTAATACGGACTTAAGGGCAAGCGAACCCCACAATATACGGTAAAGGATTTCATCACCTTTTCCGTGGCCCACAAATCACGAAACTGTGCATAACGTATACCCACACAAATTTTTAAAAGAAACTAGATGTTAAGCCTTAAGGACTTCGCGCTCACTAGGAGAAGTTAACTGTGTTTAGAACACCGCTTAACGGTATATTGTTTACGGGGTGTCTAGGAAAGTGTTAACGGCGAGACCGCCAAAAGAGAAAGGGTTATTTAATTAAGAACCTTCGCGAAAGCGTCGGAAAACCTCCCCTTATCTCTGCACTTACCTGGCCTCGTGATCAATATATCTTGAGCCCGTTTCTCGACACAGTTTTACTTCGACAATCAAGTTCTTGAGCAGGTTTAGTTGACCTAGGTGAACCCTAGACCGATTAGGTGTGTGGTATTTTTGTGTCGTGATTGTTTTTGTCCAGATTCTTTTTTGTATATTTCATTCTTTTATTAATAACTAACTTTATAATAAAAAAATTCATATTCTTTTTCCTCTTTTTCTTCTTCTTCTTCTCTTCATATCATGGGTACCCTACCTCGCAAAACTCTGGCCGAACTTTGGTACCCACAACCAGACATTACTTCCTACGCTTCTTGCTTTAGCCGAACTACGAACGATCCCTCCATGCCAAAAATTTCTTTGAGAGATCGGATAGACGCGTCTAGGAATACCAATTGGACTCCGCAATCCACTTTGTATCAACCGTTTCAACCTTCACCACCTTCTTACGTTGATATCCCTTTTTCGAGTCCTGTTGTAACTCCAAGACCCATGTCTATTACTGAACATATTGAACAATCCCGTAGCCGATCTTTCACTCCTTTCACCACTTCCGGTTCTTGGGATCAACAATTCCATTCACCTTCTTATCTAAATGTTGATCCTACTCCTGTCTAACCATTCAATTCCTATCCATCCTACCCAACTGTTGCACCTTCCCTAGATATTGCTTCTAAACAGCCATTTGGGAGTTTCCAGTATCAAAATAGCTTTGAATCTTTTACTGAAACTCCTTCACAACCCATGTCTAATCTGGAACAGTCGTTGGAAGACTTTAGGGTAGCGTCGTACCAACAGATGATGTATTTGAATGCGTCCATGGCCGCCCTCATACAACCTAGTGACCCGGTAGCTAGTTTCCAACTAACTCCATATTTTCCAATGTATGATGAGGCGGTAGGACAGGCTGAGAATTTGAGTGGAGAGAGTGAGCTGTACACCTTTCCAAATCAAACCTACCCATTCCAAATTGAATCCCACAACTCCGGTTTTGAATGTCTATCTAATGTTCCAAACGATTCATTGATTGAAGATAGAACGGATAATGAGTTGTGCGACTTTGTAGTGTTTGATTTGCCCGATTGTGAAGAGTCCCTTTTGAGTGAAACCACACCCAATCTTTTTGACCTCTACACCTCCATCTTAAAACCTGAATTGATTAAAATCCATGCTTTTGATGAGGTGTCTGAGAAATTTGATTTTCACTTGATCGAGGATATTGACGCTGGGAATATTTTGGATGATGAACCGGATGCTTTGGATGAGTTTTTCTCTCCAATTCATCATCCCGAGTCATTAAATGTTTTTCCCGAACATCATACGCGTCTTGATATTGATGATAAATGCATGGATAAGCTGAATTTTGAGGAGACTTTTGACGATAGTTTTGAGGATGAACCAGTCTTATTTGATGATTCGGATTTTCCAATTCATCATATTCCTTTCAATGACTGTGCACACCCTCCCGAACCCTTAACCGATACCCTTCCTCAATCACTTCCCTCCATCCTTTCCGTCATTCCGACCTTGCAAGATATCGCATCACTTGTTAGTGTATATGCCCTAGGGGCCATTATTGTATCATACTAGATTGTATATTACTTAATGAAATCTTGGGATATTCACATTTATATAACAGTCTTTCTAAACATGGTAGTATGCTACTTGGTTGTGTCTACTTTAATATATGCATATGTTTCTTGTAACGTATCACTTATACATATTAGTAGAGCCCATAGGATCTTTGCTTGATTATCAGCGTTGTGATGGCAGTCACACTAGTGAGGGCTGGGTAGTCTATAAGCAACATCCTATACAGGTCCCTGGTCGTTGGATTATCGAGACAGGACATCGATATTCCGGAGTAGACTAGTGTGTACGCTTCTCATCCCAGTTGGGGAGATGGTCTGTCCCACAGCCATCAGTACGTCGTACTGGAGATAGTATACAGGTGGTCGTTGGGTTACGGGTACACCGGACATGACTCGCAGGGGAACTGTTGGTTGGTATTATACCCGTCGTCAGTTAACAGTTCCCAGGTGACATGAGTACAGCATAGTCCGCAGACTTGACACTGCTACTTCGCCTCGAGTGTGTCCCACTGTTCTTAGATTGCTATCCTACCACGGCTCAAAGGAGTCGTGCAAACAGGTAGCAGTTGGGTGCAGTCCCGAGCACTTGGAGGTAGTGGCGGTTAGATAGGATTTGTCTCTCCCGGTATTGGGAGTTAATATCGCGCTGTGTCAGAGAGCCATTACGCAAAGTCCCTGGCCAGGGCAAGCGAGATTTACTGGTAGGTTCCAGTAGTATCTCAGGGTGTAATGAGCTACGCTCCGACACGACTTATACCGCTATTAGGGGACTGACGCTTGCCGCCCCCTAAGCTCGATATGCGATAGTCTTAGACGAACAGACCGGACTGTACGGAGATTGTCACATCAGACTCAGTAAGAGTTCGGATGGGTTTCCTCATTGGCCTTCTTATCGACATCTACCTAGGGACCGTTATGTACAGCTAGTGCCGCTTGCGGTCTGTGGTTAAACCCACTGCCAGCGTAGTGTCGAGTCTTCAGAGTCCCACACAGAGAGTTTTCCTGCTCCAGGCGAAACGATATAGAGGTCGTATGGTTTTACGACAAGGGTTCGGACGCATACGTGTGTTTACGCACGTACGACGTTCGAACAGTTTTTACTAGTCGGCCTTAGTTTAAGCCAGATTCTAGTATCGGGTTATTAGATTTATACAGTCTAAAGTTTTTCCGTGTTTTCACGGATTGGAGGGGCGTTCTCATAATTTTCCGGGAAGCTTCTAGAAGCATGGTGACTTGGGGGTTAAGGTGGCATAAGCATTTATTGCTTAATGACTCATTTGTGTGATTCATCCATGATATTAAATGATGCATTAATTAGTTAATGAGTCATATGATGAATCACACAAGGTGAATGAATAAACCATGATGATTAATCATTTATATTTATTTAATTGATAAATTGTTATGGTTGTTAAATTCAAATGAGTTCATTTTTCAATATCATTCTTATCATCACCTTCTCTCTCCTCAAGCTCTCTCATTCTTAAAACCCTAACCCTAACCTCTTATGTGTTGAGATCAAGGGTTAGCTAGACTAATACATCCATAACCTCACTCTATATCCCCTAGGTAGCTTAGATTAGCACTTTGAACAACTTAGTTATCTCAAGTTAGAGATCAAGCTTGGCGTAGGAGCTCTCGGGTGGATCGTCTTTGACTCGAGGAGGCCGTTGAGGTGCCGATGTTCCAAGGAGCCTACGAGGAGTGGATGACAGCGATGAAGACCCGAAGGACAAGTAACGTGAGGTATAACTTCGAATCCGTTTGCTAGTAACGGTTTAGATATGATTCATGCGCTCAAGTCCGTGTTACGAAGCTTTGATAATCTTTTTTCATATATTCCGCCTCCCCGCAAGTTCGTGGGGTGCGTGACATGGACTTACAGTGTTATCAGAGCCAACTAAACCATTACTAGCTTGTTAGCAACTAATTAGAAGTTCGATCGTCGGAAAACGCGAAAACAACACCCCGAACCCCCTATCAGTTTCTGTTAATTTTAAACGTGTTGAAAAAATATTTGATATGCCTTAAAATTCACAGCAGGGGAATATAAGAATTCTGGGAAAGTACGAGATTGCAACTCGGTTAGATGGCCGCGGATCCACGGCAAGATAATGCTTTTGGCCGCGGATCCGCCGCCGAGTCAGCTCCGAGTTGACTCGGATTTTCTCAGTAATTCATATTTTTTGGTGTTTTGGTTTCATGTGTATTCTGTTTCTACCCAGGTTACTTCTGTGCTGGCTTGCTTTTGGGGTAGACACGAAAAGAGGTTGTCGATCGATGTTCTAAATTATTTGCTGATCGGGTTTTTATCTGTAATGTTTAATGTGTTCGTAAACCTCCCCTAACTGCTAGTATGTCGGTTAGCAGGGGGTTGCATATTTCCGTAATGTTTACTGTTTGTGTATATGAACTGTATTGAACTGTTGTGATGATTAGCCGGGGTTTGAGATGGGTTTCAATATTCATTCATTCGATGTAATTGGAATATGTTGTAATATTATTTTGCGGGGCACATCCAGGTTGCGGTTGTAGCCACCGTTCTATTATTTCTTTTTACTGTTTTTTCTCTTAGGATAGACCCAAGGTGGGGTGCACAAACTACCGGGTACTTCGAAGTGTTTAGTGGCCTACTCACGTTGTTGAGGGAGACCGCTTCACTTCGAGTACTTGGCGGGTAGTTTGCCGTACCCGTAGGGGTCTAGGGTGGGGTAATGGCTATTCATCACAACTGTGTAATCCGTCTTTTGTTGCAGGCTCAAAGCAAACGCGGATTGCTTGCATATCCAATAAAGTTCATCAGTGATCTGGAATGCTTATTATTGCGTCTGACGAATGTACAATATCTATATATGATAGCTATTAGATGTCACTTATGTTTTACACCCGCGCTAGCCCAGCCCCCGCTCTGTCGTTAGTTAAGTAACCTAACGGGTGATGACGGGACCCAGTGGCGAATGCGGATAGCATAAGAGGACGTGGTATTTTCGTTGTTTTCTGCAATGATAGGGTAAATGATGGGACGCATTATTATAATGCAAAGAAAATAAACCAAAGTTTAATCGTTGGAACAAATTTAAAAGAAACCACTCGGTTATTTTAAAAAGGGAGCAGAATTTTTAATTGCAGAGCTTTAACCACTCCTTTTAAAAAAGCTATCAGGTTCCTTCAGTTATATCAAGTTCACCACGTTCACGGTTTTTGCCAAAACCATTCGTATCCCTCCGTTATTTCATTTGGGTATTCAGTAGTATTCAAGCTATATATTTTGACCTAACGCCAAGGCATAGTGTTTGATAGCTGCTGGGTATTCATTTGTTGCATAAATAGATGTGTTAGTTTGGGACAGTCGTATTATCATTTTGGCCTAACGTCAAGGTTATGTACGGATGGGTTCAAATTAACAAGGATAATGATGGGTAGAACTTGACATGTGACTTATGACATTTTGACCTAACGCCAAGGTCATAAGAGCATGGGGCAAAAATTTATATCCGGAATTTCTAAAGAAACTGAAATTTGCAGATAGATGCATACCATTTTGGAGTTTGATGAATGTTGGTAGGACTCCTTCAACATTATCATACGATGATATTTTGGATCCCGATCCTATTGTGAGTATATACTACTTATCAGGAGATTCGTCACTTAACGATCAATGCTATAAACCAAGTAGGTGCTTAGAAAGGTGTCAGCGGGGTTACGCCCCCAGAGAAAAGAGGTTCTTCAATTAAGGAACTTCGCGAAAGCGTTGGAAAACCTCCCTCGAAGTATCGACACTGACCTGGCTGAACGGTTAAGCAAGTATTATACAGTGAGAATAGTCCTGGCTAGTTCTTCCTTTTTGGTTTGAGGAGGGATTCGAGAAATAGTGGGAGCCATCATGTTTAGATAAATTAAAAACCACTCTAAATTTGCAAGAGCATCATGCTAAAAGTGTTTTTCTCTCTCTCTCTTAATTGCAGCGACCTTGTGACCACGACTAGGTTACATCTAGATAACAAATTGACTGAATCTGACTTATATTACTGGCAAAGGTCTGTCCAGATGTCCATTGCCTATGACAAGCAGGACCACCCTATTACTACTCAAGATCCCGCCGTCCCAGGTCCAGTTTCCACCGTCACGGATATTGATATCCGTCAGACAAGGGAAAAGGATAAAGCGGAAGCCAAGTTCTCGTGTTAGCTTCAGTTGATGGTGTATACCAGAAGCAGCATGAGAAGATGGACTCAGTTTCCATCTTTCTCCATAACAAAGATTTATATGGAGAGCAATCTCATATCGCAAGATATGAGACCTCGACCGAATTAATTCAAGCGAGGTTGGCCGTCGGGTCATTTGTAGGGGACAACGTTCTTACAATGACTAGCTATATTGATGAGCTCCAGGACCTGGAGACCACGTTGGGAAACAAGTCAGATACTGACTTGATTCTACAGTCTCTGCCTTCTACCCTGAAGAAAACCAGGGAAGAAGAAAGAAAGAGAAGGGCAAAAGTTTCGGGACTGAATGTAGTAAAAGAGGAACGTTCCTATTGTTATGGGATTGGGCATTGGCAAAAAGATTGCAGGGCTTTAGAAGCCAGTAGCCAGGATACGAAGCATGTTGTGGCTTCAGCCTCAAGTGTGTTTGTAATTGAGAACTGTTTGTCAATTAACTCTACTTCTTGGGTACTAGATACCGGAGCAGGATCTCATATATGTAATTCATTACATGCTTTGAGAAACCATAGAGTTATAAAGGTAGGTGATTGGTCTCTCCGAATTGCAAACGGAATGAGCGTGGACGCTGAATCCGTGGGAGAATATCGCCTAGGATTGACAAGTGGGCAGATGTTGATTCTACGTAACTGTCTGTATGTACATAGTATGACTTGTAATATCATATCAGTATCCTCACTTTCGAGAGAGGGATATGATTTTACATTCGTAACCGATGTAGTTCACATCCACCTAAATCAAGTTTTGATTGGGTCCGGTACATTAGATAACGGCATATACGTATTGAGTCAAGCTCATGTTTTCAATGTCCAGAACACACTTAAAAGAAAGTCTCCAGAAATAAATCAGGCTTTCTTATGGCATTGTAGACTAGGTCACATCAATGAGAGAAGATTGACTAAGTTACATAGAGAAGGATATTTGAATCCGTTCGAATATCAATCTTATGCTACTTGTGAATCTTGTCTCAAAGGAAAGATGACAAAGACTCCGTTCACTGGACACGGAGTAAGAGCAAGCGAGCTCTTGGGACTCGTACACAGTGACGTGTGCGATCCAATGTCTACACATGCGCGAGGTGGTTATTCCTACTTCATTACTTTTACGGATGATTTCTCTAGGTATGGATATGTCTTCTTAATGAAACATAAATCCGAGGCCTTTGAGAAATTCCAAGAATACAAGAATGAAGTAGAAAAATAAACAGGCAAGAGTATAAAGACACCGAGATCTGATCGAGGTGGTGAATACTTAAGTGCCGAGTTCCTGGGTTACTTAAAAGAGAATGGAATTCTCTCTCAGCTTACTCCTCCATACACACCACAACACAACGGTGTATCGGAAAGGAGGAATCGAACCCTATTGGATATGGTTCGTTCCATGATGAGTAACGCTGAGTTACCGCGATCATTCTGGGGATATGCACTAGAATCAGCTGCATATCTTTTGAACCAGGTTCCCACCAAG
Source organism: Agapanthus africanus (assembly GCA_030015575.1). NCBI lineage: Eukaryota > Viridiplantae > Streptophyta > Magnoliopsida > Asparagales > Amaryllidaceae > Agapanthus > Agapanthus africanus. The sequence continues at coordinate 74,712,792 of JASDDO010000028.1, forward strand.
ACTGTGCCTACCACACCATATCAGATGTGGAGTGGGAAGAAACCCTATCTTCAGTATCTGAAGATTTGGGGATGTCCGGCTTTTGTTAAAAAGCAGCATGCGAACAAACTCGAGGCACGATCAGTACTATGTAAGTTTGTGGGATATCCAAAGAACTCCAGAGGGTATCTATTCTATTACGCAGAGGAACAAAAGGTTTTTGTTTCTCGTAATACCCATTTTCTAGAATATCAGTTTTTAGAAAAGGAAACAAGTGGGAGCGAAATAAAACTGGAAGAAATTCCAGAACCACAAACTACTACTGAAAGTTTGGTAGAACCAGAAGTTCAAGAAGAACAGGACATTCCCGCACCCCTCCGCAGGAGTAGTAGGCCGTCTCATCCGCCTGAGAGATACTACGGTTTTCTCATAGATGGGGATAGAGAGGATTGCGTCATTGATGATGATGACCCTACTAGCTTCCAGCAAGCCATTCAGAGCGGTGACTCGGTAAAATGGCTGGATGCAATGCGGACCGAAATGGAGTCCATGTACACTAACAAAGTATAGACTTTGGACATTGCTCCAGATGGGGTAAAACCCGTACGATGCAAATGGATCTTCAAAAAGAAGATTGGTGTAGATAGACAGGTTGAAACCTATAATGCTAGACTTGTTGCAAAGGGTTTCCGTCAAAGACCTGGTTTGGACTATGACGAAACCTTTTCTCCAGTAGCTATGCTAAAATTCATTAGGGTCCTTCTTGCTATTGCTGTCTTCCACGATCATGAGATCTGGCAGATGGACGTAAAGACAGCCTTTCTAAATGGAAATTTGGAAGAGAGCGTCTATATGGATCAGCCAGAGGGATTCAATCAGAGTGGGAGCAGCGGTAAAGTATGCAAGTTGCTTAAGTCCATTTATGGACTAAAGCAAGCACCTCAGAGTTGGAACATTTGTTTTGATGATGCTGTCAAAGAATTTTACTTTATCAAAAATCCAGATGAACCATGCATATACAGAAAGATTGTAGGGAGAGCTGTAGTATTCCTCGTCTTGTACGTGGATGACATTCTCCTAATAGGAAATGATATTCCTATGTTACAGTCAGTCAAAAGATTCTTGTCACATAAATTCTCCATGAAAGACCTGGGTGATGCCACCTACATTCTAGGGATCCGGATCTATCGTGATAGATCAAAGAGGATGTTGGGACTTTCGCAGTCCAGGTACATAGACACCATATTGAAGAGATTTAGTATGGATGATTCTAAGCACGGTAACCTACCGGCTTGTCACGGAATCACCCTCTCCAAAGAGATGTCTCCCAAGACTGATTTGGAAAGGGATCGCATGTCGATTATACCCTACGCTTCTGTGGTGGGCTCTATAATGTATGCGATGTTATGTACCAGACCAGATGTAGCATACGCATTGAGCGTTGTAAGCTAGTATCAGGCAAACCCAGGGGAGAAGCACTGGATAGCGGTAAAGAACATTCTCAAGTACCTGAGGAGGACCAAGGAGATGTTCTTGGTGTATGGCGGAAAAGACCTCTAGATTGAGGCCTTTGCCGACTCCGGCTTCCAGAGTGGCAAGGATGACTCCAAATCCATGTCGGGTTATGTCTTTACCCTCAATGGAGGGACGATCTGTTGGAAGAGTTCCAAGCAGGAGACCGTTGCTGACTCAACAATAGAAGCGGAGTACATAGCTGCTTGCGATGCCGCAAAAGAAGCTGTCTGGATGAAGAAGTTCTTCACAGAACTTCAGGTGGTTCTTACCAGTGTTGATCCAATACCTCTGTATTGTGACAACAGCGGCGCTATAGCTTTAGTGAAGGAACCCAAGTCCCATCAGAAGTCCAGACACATCTTAAGGCGGTATCACCTGATCAGGGAGATCGTAGATCGCCGGGAGATTGAGGTGAAAAGAGTAGAGATGGAGAATAACATTGCTGATCCATTCACAAAGGCCATTCCTCAGACGCAGTTCGAGAGGCTATTCGAGATCATAGGTCTGCGATATGCCAGCTCATGGCCCTAGTGCAAGCGGGAGATTGTTAGTGTATATGCCCTAGGGGCCATTATTGTATCATACTAGATTGTATATTACTTAATGGAAGCTTGGGATATTCACATTTATATAACAGTCTTTCTAAACATGGTAGTATGCTACTTGGTTGTGTCTACTTTAATATATGCATATGTTTCTTGTAACATATCACTTATACATATTAGTAGAGCCCATAGGATCTTTGCTTGATTACCAGCGTTGTGATGGCAGTCACACTAGTGAGGGCTGGGTAGTCTATAAGCAATATCCTATACAGGTCCCTGATCGTTGGATTATCGAGACAGGGCATCGATATTTCGGAGTAGACTAGTGTATATGCTTCTCATCCCAGTTGGGGAGATGGTCTGTCCCACAGCCATCAGTACGTCGTACTGGAGATAGTATACAGGTGGTCGTTGGGTTACGGGTACACCGGACATGACTCGCAGGGGAACTGTTGGTTGGTATAATACCCGTCGTCAGTTAACAGTTCCCAGGTGACATGAGTAAAGCATAGTCCGCAGACTTGACACTGCTACTTCGTCTCGAGTGTGTCCCACTGTTCTTAGATTGCTACCCTACCACGGCTCAAAGGAGTCGTGCAAACATGTAGCAGTTGGGTGCAGTCCCGAGCACTTGGAGGCAGTGGCGGTTAGATAGGATTCGTCTCTCCCGGTATTGGGAGTTAATATCGCGCTGTGTCAGAGAGCCATTACGCAAAGTCCCTGGCCAGGACAAGCGAGATTTACTGGTAGGTTCCAGTAGTTTCTCAGGGTGTAATGAGCTACGCTCCGACACGACTTATACCGCTATTAGGGGACTGACGCTTGCCGCCCTCTAAGATCGATATGCGATAGTCTTAGACGAACAGACCGGACTGTACGGAGATTGTCACATCAGACTCTGTAGGAGTTCGGATGGGTTTCCTCATCGGCCTTCTTATCGACATCTACCTAGGGACCGTTACGTACAGCTAGTGCCGCTTGCGGTCTGTGGTTAAACCCACTGCCAGCGTAGTGTCCAGTCTTCAGAGTCCCACACAGAGAGTTTCCCTGCTCCAGGCGAAACGATATAGAGGTCGTATGGTTTTACGATAAGGGTTCGGACGCATACGTGTGTTTACGCACGTACGACGTTCAGACAGTTTTTACTAATCGGCTTTAGTTTAAGCCAGATTCTAGTATCGGGTTATTGGATTTATACAGTCTAAAGTTTTTCCGTGTTTTAACGGATTGGAGGGGCGTTCTCGTAATTTTCCGGAAAGCTTCTAGAAGCATGGTGACTTGGGGGTTAAGGTGGTATAAGCATTTATTGCTTAATGACTCATTTGTGTGATTCATCCATGATATTAAATGATGCATTAATTAGTTAATGAGTCATATGATGAATCACACAAGGTGAATGAATCAACCATGATGATTAATCATTTATATTTATTTATTTGATAAATTGTTATGATTGTTAAATTCAAATGAGTTCATTTTTCAATATCATTCTTATCATCACCTTCTCTCTCCTCAAGCTCTCTCATTCTTGAAACCCTAACCCTAACCTCTTATGTGTTGAGATCAAGGGTTAGCTAGACTAATACATCCATAACCTCACTCTATATCCCCTAGGTAGCTTAGATTAGCACTTTGAGCAACCTAGTTATCTCAAGTTAGAGATCAAGCTTGGCGTAGGAGCTCTCGAGTGGATCGTCTTTGACTCGAGGAGGCCGTTGAGGTGCCGATGTTTCAAGGAGCCTACGAGGAGTGGATGACAGCGATGAAGACCCGAAGGACAAGTAACGTGAGGTATAACTTCGAATCCGAGTAGTTAAATCTCTCGTAGTTTGTTAGTAACGGTTTAGATACGATTCTTGCGCTCAAGTCCGTGTTACGAAGCTTTGATAATCGTTTTTCATATATTCCGCCTCCCCGCAAGTTCGTGGGGTGCGTGACATGGACTTACATCACTTTCATTTCTTGTGTCTGGTTTACTAAGTTCGGCGTACCCATGTTTTCTTATGAATCTTGAGGGATTTGACCCTATTTCTCGACGGGTTGATAAATTAGCACAATCGCTTTTCATACATCGGTCATCACAAATTATGCTAGTCTATTCACTCCATTTCCACCCACAAGTTCGTATTCCATTTCTTTTTCCCTTCCGCCATTTTTCTTCTCATATACCGAGACCGTATCCCGTTTCTATCCGCATTCGGTCTCGCGTATTCTCCATTTCTTTCCTTACCGTATTCTTTCACCAACCAGCACATTATAAAGATAGAATTTTTGAATGGTAGGTGCTCACTTTTGGCCTTTGTAAGGCCTTGTATAGATTCATACTGTTCTCTCCCCCCTAACTCTGAACTTTAACGCTTAACAGAGGAAACACTGTTTCACTTAAGTTTGGGGGGATCTTTTTGTGTATATATTTTTGTTTTGCTTTCTGTTTTGTATAAAATTTTCTTTTGGGGAGCTCTGACAATTTTGACCCTCTTGGCGTAGCCTGACAGTGAGGGCACTGTCAAGTTTAAGTTTGGGGGTGTGCTCGGTAAGCTTTCTTCCTTCGCATTCATTTGTATATTTTGCATTTGCATACATATTAAAAAACCCATAAAAATCGAAAAATTTTCCAAAAAATATAAAAACATTGTCGTCAAGTTAGCTAATAGGGTAACTTAGATTTTTATTCCGGAAGCTTAGTTGATATGTTAGAAATAACTAAATTGTAGGCTTAGGAATTGAAAACCCTAAAAATAACCCTCATTCTGTTTTATCTTGGTAACTATACGTCCTTACAGTTTTTTTTGAGAAATAGGTAATCTTGAGTTCAGTTCTTGAGTTAAGTCGAAATGAAGGGAAAGTATTGAAGCTTTACTGAAAGATAAGTCTGAAAAATAGTTTCTATTCTTGAGTTCAACTTAGAAAATATATACCCTACAAACTGCACATACACGCATCTTGAAACTTGGGATAGTAGAGGATACCTAGAAATACTCTTGCCTGAAAGCCTAGTATGAAAGAAAAAAAATAATTAAAGCTAACCACCTAAAGAGCATCATTGAAAAAATATATCCGGTCTTAAAAAAAAAAGAAAAGAAAAAAAAAGAAAAAAATAAATAAAGTCAAGACCTGGAAACTGCTATTTACGCTTTAAGCTCATGCATTTAATAATAGGCCGTTAGTGCCTCAAGAAGCTTTAATAGTCACATGAAAGGTGTGTGAGCAACTCCATCCATCTTTAATGAAAAGAAGTAGTATTAGGTATTAGGGCAAGGGTACTATAGCTTGAATTGAATTCTTGAGTGTAGGGGTGCAAATACACACACACGTAGGGGTATACAATCGATGTTTGGATGAAAGATAGAAATGAAGAATAAGACTTATGTTTTCAATAAAACTGATAAAAATCCCTGATTTGAGACCGCACTTTAGAAGGAAAACTCAGGAGATACCAATATCTTTCTAAACTTTTTTTTGGAACGTATGAGATCTAAGGTTAAATAGATATGAGGTGTGAAACATAAGGATTGGATATTTCTAACTTAGGATGATAGAGTTTCTAACGTAGATACTAAACTATAGGAGTAGAATCGACGTTGACTTATGAAACTAACTTGACGGGATTTTGTGGGTGTAATCCGCTGAAAACCCTCAGGAGACAACACTCCTCCTACTAGGGACACCTAGAGGTTTAACGGCTTGTTGCACGCGCTCAGTGCAATCGCGTTCCCTGCGAAAGTGATGCTAGTATTTTGTTTTTCTCGGGACAAGCAAAAGATAAGTTTGGGGGTATTTGTTCATCACAGAAAACTGCATTTCAAAACCGCTCATTCGTTATCTGTTTTGTTATATATCGGTACTATTAACCAGTGTCTGCTCAGTATTACAGATTACAGGTATCCGTGACAAAATACTGGAAATACACTTAATATCACGGATATATCATTTGTGAGCCAACACTGCAGCCAGAACTGAGACCGACCGATATCCTAAGAGTTATTTTGCAAACAAGTGTGTGCACAATATTTTGGTCCAACACATAGCATGTGTACACACTAACTCTTAGGGCTTGGACCATGGACCTAGGGGGCAGCCATGGCATGATGGCTAGGAGCAAGTGGGCTATATGGTGTGATGTGCATTTATTGCTAAAAGTAGTGATGTGATTTGTATCTACCAAGTTCCCTCCAAGACCTGAGTGCATCCAGAGATGTTTCTGACCAAGCAAACAACACCAGAGGCATGTGGGGGACAACACAAGACCACACTGCAAATACGGGACCCACTCCTCGGAATTTGGCCGAGATCTTACTGGCAAAAACCGGCCAGGCCGGCCCCACATCCTCCTCTGGTCTCCAGCTTGCTATGGGCCCCTCCTTGCTTCTACATTGCCCTATTTTTATTGTTTATTTTCTTTTCTTCTTTGCCTATAAATAGTAGGTAGAGGGCAAGGGTTCATGGTCATTCTTTTGTCCAATTTTTGCCATACATTGTATCATTCTTTTCATTTTGTTTCTCTGTTGTAAATAGCTTAGCCTCCCCCTTGAGCTCTCTACCTTAACTTGATCATGCAACCTCTCTATGAGTTTGCAAGTTTAAGCTTTGGTCATTGATATCAAGGGGTTGTATCTTCATATGGAATCAATAAAGCTTCTCTTTTGTGCTTCATTTCACATGAGTTCTTTACCCTTCTCTTGATCTTGCAACCCCTTCATTGGGCTTGCAAGTTTAAGGGTTGGTTATTGATCCCATGACTTGTGTTTTGTTCCATGGTTCCTGGTTCTCATTCTTGCTTATTTCTTTCTTGCTTTTTACTTACTTGCATTTTCATTCTTGTCTTTTATTACTTGCAATTTATTACCATGTCATTTAATTACTTGCTTGTAATCTTTTCTTTTCTTTGTATCTTTTCTTTTGCTCTCCTTGTTGTTTTGTGAATGGTGGTTGTTAATATGTGTTGTTAGGAAAAGAGAAAGATACTGTAAGTTATCGTTTCGTTCCTCATTTTCTTTTCCCGTCTTTCCATTTGAAACTCCGTCCAAACCGTACGCAAGCGCTCCGTTAGGCACCCTATCCTACCAAGGTATCGGTGATTCCTAACCGCGACCGGTTGGGTTCGGATTGGCCGGAGGCGAAAGTAAGAGACAAGAACGGACGGACAAGGGTCAATAAGCCAGATTCCACGAATACCGTGCTTAAGTACCCTAATCCACGTTGTTGCCGATTGCTCTAGCTTCATTGGTTGAGTTCGGCTCAAAGTACTTGAATATGGAATCCATTAACTTACACTATCCTATCATTTCCTAACAAGCTTTATACTTGCATATAACACATAGGGTAGATAAAGAACAATTCCGCCATGCGCATTAACTCGTCGTAACAAGAACGTAAAACGCTCCGTCTCCCTGTAGATCGACCCGTGCTTAACCGGCTAGCTGCAAAGCGACACCGTCTTGATTGCGGTATAACTTTAATTCTATCAATCAGCCGACAGAATATAGCGAGCCCATTGCAAATACCCGGCTGGATGGCGAGGAGTTAAGCCTATCATGTATGGCTGTCCACAAAGGCGCGACTCGCCCTGACATATGCGCCGCCCCAGAGTATCTAGAGCCATCGGCGGCTGCACAGGTATCGAGCCCATAGAAGGCAGGAGACGACCCTCTGAGGTCCAGTGACCTCCTCTACGGCATAGTTCACTGGGGGTGAGTCGGCGTAGTGGATCACTGAAATGGGCTCCGAAGGCATTGCACAAGAGAAACTGCGTCAACCCCGGATGATTTGATTGTACCATGCCCCCCATAAATGAATATTCTTTTACTTCGGATCGTGATCTTTGATCAGCGCAAATACTTCCCTATCTACGGGCGCGTCAGGGAATGCACTTTCCAAGCGAATAAACGAGAAAGAAGTGTCGAAAGATATAGTGCCTGCGTGAAAAAGAACAAAAGTTAGCCGTCAATGCTACAGTTCAAATTCTGATACTTGGTACTTTAAATTTGTACCGCATTGCAATGCAGTGGAAGGCGACCAAGGGGGGCCCACAAAATCAAGATGACGGCTCATCATTGATGAAAGAGCCACTCATTAAAAAAGAAATCCTTAGAAGGATTCTCATTCAATAAGAAACCCCTCGGGCCAAGGAGTTAAACTCCCTTGAGAGCAGCCCTCTGCAACAGAAATGACATCTGTCATAATTAATGATGAAGGGAATAAAAATTTCTCTAAAAAAATTTTAAGAGCTAGGCTCTATGAAGACGATGGAGTAATCCATCAAAAACCCTAAAAAAGCAAAGCTTTTTACAGAAGTTAAAAACTTCAGGATCTTTAAGATCTGTAAAGCGAACTCTGAGAGTTCTTTATTAATGGGTTAAGAAACCCTAAAAGGATTTCTTTTTCTGATCCATGATCTAAAAAGAGCAAAGCTCTGGTTTTTAATTAATGGGTAGAGAAACCCTAAAAATCTTTAAGATCTGTGATCTAAGTAGAGCAAAGCTCTGTTAATGGGTTCAAATCTTACCAAAAAATTTGACAGAGTCTTAACTCTAAAGGAGTTTTCTGAGGCAGAGAGCTTGGCTCTGAAAGAGAATTAAATTCTCAAGAACAAGAAAGCAGGAAAATGAACAAACAGTCATCTCAAGTGCCAAAAGCCCTATTTATAGGCGCTGGAATTCGATCCAACTTCCAAGTTGATCTAACGGTGGAAACGTTGCCACCGCTGCACTCACGTGTAAGCCACGTGAGCGTAACGGTGTGGGGGGATTTGTTTCCCCCAATCAGAGAGCAAAGCTCCATTCAAAATTTGAAATTTGAAATGTGGCAGCGCCTCATAAGAGCGCCAGCGCCAAGAGCGCCTACGCTAAGAGTCAAAGACTCTGAGGCAGCGCTCACGTGCAAAGCACGAGAGCGCTGGCGCTAAGAGCGCCAGCACTAAGAGTCAAAGATTTTGAGATAGCGCTCACGTTCAAAGAACGAGAGCGCTCGTGCCAAGAGCGCCAGCGCTAAGAGTCAAAAACTCTGAGTAAGCGCTCACGTGCAAAGTACAAGAGCGCCAGCGCTAAAAGACTCTGAGGCAGCGCTCACGTGCAAAGCACGAGAGCGCCAGCGCCAGAACTAAAAGTTCTCAACCCTTGGATCAAAGATCCAGCGAAAATGATAAATCATCAAATTACCAGAATAAAATTTTGTTGAGGAAATTCTCCTCAAAATCTTTCAAACAGGAAAGATTGTGCCCTGTAAATCAGAGCACCGTTGGATCAAAGATCCAATGGTGATTAAAAATCACCAAGATACAGAATAAGTTCTGTATTGGAAAATATGTTCCCAATGTTGTTAATAACAAGAAAACTATCTTCTGTAAAACAGAAGCCTTTGGATCAAAGATCCAACAATGGGAAACATTCCCCAAATCAATCAGAGATCTCTCAATAAGAGATTTTCTTAACTGATTCAACAAGTCAGCCTCCTCTATATAAAGGACCCAAGACTTCAAGTCTTGTAGACAGAAACCTCCCCATAAGTTCTCAAATCGAAAGAGGAAAAACAGAAGAACCCCTCCATAAGTTTTCAGTTCTGAGAAAAGAAAAAGTGAAGAGCAAGCTCTAAGAAGAAGAACCTTTTTTAAGGTAAATAAAAAGAGGAGAGATCATAACATCTCCTCCATATTTGAGAGTTTAATTCTCGCATAAGAAGAACTTAGTTCTTTTTCTAGATCACAGATCTATAAGACCAAGTCTTTCACAAAAATAGAAGAGATCAAAGTCTCTATTCATAAAAAGAAGAACTTAGCTCTTAGATCCACGAGACAAAGTCTCTCCTCACAAAAAGAAGAACTCAGTTCTTAGATCCATGAGACAAAGTCTCTTGTAAACCGAGCATTAATTCCCAGAGTAAAGAACTGATCAGAGCTGCCAAAAAAGCGCCTTAGCGCTCCAATTTAATAGAAGCGCTTTAGCGCTCCAAATCTGGCGCTCAGCGCCAAGCGTTCCACGTGCTCCTCACGTGAGCGCTAATTTATAAGAAGCACTTTAGCGCTCCAAATCTGGCGCTTACCGCCAAGCGCTCCACGAGCTCCTCACGAGGGTGCCATTTTAAAAAGAAGCGTCTTAGCGCTCCAAATCTGGAGCTCAGCGCCAAGCGCTCCACGTTCTCCATACGTGGGCGCTAAGGAATTACAAAGCGCTCTGTAAATAAAGCCCCAGCGCCATAAAAAGTGTTCAACACTCAATAAAAGACAAAAAGAAAAAGGAGTTTCAGAGCCCAAATCAATGCTCAGCATTATTTGAATAAAAGGGGCTGAACCCAAATGAATGTTCAACATTCTACTCAAAATGGGTGGACCGAGCCCAAACAAGTGTTCAAACACTTTATTCAAAAATGAGTGGACTAAGCCCAAGCTGACCACAAGTCCCTAATTCAGATCAACCGAGCCCATGTGCTCACAATCTTCTTGATTGGTCTTAGTCTCAAACCTGACTGTAGATCTCCCAACCAACTTCGGTTTAAGGGTACATCTCTTCATACCTCTGATACACATCACTGTAATTCTTCAGTGTCTTCAGAGAGATGAAGGGTCCCAATAACCAATAACTTTTGGTGCATCCCCAAATGGTTAAATCAAAACCTTACAGATTATGATGTCTTTAAACTATACAGACTATGACGTTTTTAAACTATGGATTATGAGGTCCTTAAACTCATGGACTATATTGTCCTTAAACCCAATGGACCGCAATGTCCCTAAACTAAAACGATAGAGTCCAAATACTCTCTCATTGGATCTAAATGATCCCAAAACCTTGTTGAGTAGATCTTAGTCTAAAATTAGACTAACGTATCCTTAACATGCATTTAAGTTGATCTTAATCTAAAAATAAGATTAACGATCCTTAAAACCAACCCAAACCCAAATCTAAGAAAATACGGATTTGGTCTAATCCACGCCCTACGGGCGACAACACAAATTAGTCTCCGTATATAATCCACGGGCAACCAAAAATAAAACAAACACACACGATACGAAGTGACCATCTGGAGAAGGAGAAAGTGCTTATCGCGATGCGGCAGCGTAATTAACTGCAGGGGCTTGCACCTGCAGGGAAGAGCGTCCCCATAATCAAAAACCCCCTCGGAAGTGAGGGGGAATCTGACGAAATCTGCTACAACGGCCGCATCTGTCTAAACCTCCGATATACGGTGCCATAAATCAACCTGGCATCTTCGGAGAGGTGGACAGATAAAACCAAATAGCATCTGCCCCCAAATTCAGACGAGACGTTTGTCTTCCCGGTTTTTGGCGGCGAACAGGTTCATCTTGCAACTGAGGCTAAATTAGCCGGACCGGTACAATATCGATGGATGTATCCCGTCGAAAGGTACATGGAATTTTTTGTTAAACGCATTTTGTAAAATTATTATTATCCTATATGCCCGTATTTATTTATTTAACATATTTTTCTTTAGGTACCTCTACACTCTAAAAAATTATATGTGTAATAGAAATCGACCAGACGATTCTATCATGCAATGTTATCTTCTAGATGAAGCAACTACATTTTTTTCCCGCTATCTGGACGAGAACATTGAGACGAAGCTTAACCAGCCTCGGAGAATTCAGGACAAATCATATGGTAAAGCTGATTATAATAAAGTAGACACTATGTTTATTAACAAAATATATCGGTTTATCCTTCTCAATAGCGCATGTCTTGAAGAAATTAGAGAGTATGTATTTTGGAATAATTGGTATATTTGTGTTTGTGTGTGTATGAAACGATATAACAATAATGTCATAATTTATTGATGAAAACAGAAATCATTTTAACGAGGCACGTAAGGGGCATCCTGATTGGAATGATGAACGATTGGAAAAATATCTTCAGGATAATTTTTGCGATTGGGTTGCAGATCATGTAAGTTCAAATAATATGTTATTACTACTAGTCTTAATATAAACATATATCGTTATGTATTTGTCGTAAAATTTGTTTTGTCAGATCCACGATCTGAACTTGTCTGCATCATTAGAGAGTGATTCAAGATATTTAGCTCAGTTTCCTAGTATGGAGGTTGCATATTATAAAGGATTCGGTATCCTTGGATACAAATTTGAAGTTAAGGACATAGAAACATCTCAAACCACTCAGAATAGTGGGATTGCGATGGTAGGATCGGATGGTGTGATTTATTATGGATACTTAAATTGCATACTTGGCATCCAATATCCCGGACGATCAGAACCATTTTATATATTTCAATATACTTGGTACGATACACGAACCGATACGGATAAGTAGAGAAACAATCTCGGGACTTGGAAAGATGAATATGAATTGACTAGTATGAATACATTTCGATTTTATGGTCAGGACGATCCATTTATATTTCCGAACCAAGCGTTCCAAGTATACTACTCACAGTGCTTGAAGCATCCAGGATGGAGTGTCGTAAGCCGTTGGAAACCCAGGGATGTTTACGATGTCCCAGAATTCAAGAATCGTATGGAGGACAGCGATGATGACGAAGAAGAGAGAAGACTTAGAATGCTCTGACCGTCTATTTCAAAAGACGGGTTGTCTTCGGCTGATCGTGAAGTTATGTGGGTTAGAAATGGTATCGATGATGAAATCCAAGTAGATATGTCTAATGCGTCCACGAAACGAAAACGTTTATCAGTAATGTTATATTATTACTTTACATTTTTACAATCTATACATATATAGCATGCATATGTAATGATTGTACTCTTGTCTAGATTTGATGACAACGACCAAAGCAGCGAGGGGTGGCAGGAGCACCGGCCGTGGCAGAGGCAGAACGGTTCTGCTGCCCGGAGAGCTGCGTAGGGAGCTTCAGAGGGCCGGTCTTGCACCCCGATCGAAGACCCTTTCGGATGACTCCTTTTGTGTGGACTTTTCCACACCTCCAGGTATATTGCACACATATTCATTTTGAATGTAATATTATAGATATACACGCATATTTTTTTCAAAATTTCTTATATAGTCAATGTTTGATTGTCTAGCTGTTAGTGGTGAATCCACATCAGAGGCAGAGGTCACTCCCGCACCTCCAGGTATGTTTATATATCTTATAGTTTATGCATATTGATTTAGAATATTATATCATAAATATACACACATTCTTTTTGCTCTTACTTAGATAATTATTTTTTATTGTCTAGCTGTAGGTAGTGTCTCCACATCTCGGGCAGAGGCCACCACCGCAGCTGTGAGTATGTTTATATATCCTATAGTGCATGCATATTGATTTAGAATGTTATATTATTTATCTACACATTATTTTTGCAATTATTTATATAATCTATTTTTATTTATCTAATTATAGGTGGTGCATCCACATCTGGCGCAGGGGCCACTCCCGCCACTTCCGTACCCTCCGCTCAGTCTACAGGTTAGTATAAATAAATATAAAATATTTATTCATTTTACATATCCTCTAAGAATAAACATGAACTTCATGTAATTTTATTGTCAATGTTTATTTTCTAGTTGGAGGGGATGCGTTCACGACCAGGTCACCGGCTGTTCCTCACCGGAGGAACTATCGTCCCTCTCGTGCTGCTGTCCGGACCCAGGCTTGTGTTGTTGTCGCCGGAGGTATATATCGCACTTCAATTTTCGTTAAACCTTAGATTTCTTAATACCACTTTATCTTAATATTGATTGTCTTGATATTTCTTGTAGATGCAGGACGGCCTCATCCCGAGAGGGGGACTCGAGGCGTGAATCAGTCCCACAGGCTGAGGCCTGACAGAGCTAGGGGAGGCAGCATTCCCCCTCTTCTTTACCCCTGATTATCGCTATACCGGTGATTATGCCGAGAGGTTCGGCCGGTATATGGGGTATGAGAGCCGCCTCGTAAAGAAGTATCCATTTTACGTTGAGTGGGGCGATCAGCACCGGCGCTCATTTGCCCTCTTCTGAGATCAGGCTCGGGTATTAATATATATTTTTATTTGACTTATCCAATATATTTATTATTATTTAACACTTGCAATTTAAATACATTATTTTTTTGTATTTGCTGCTGGATTACGATTTTCAGCCTGTACCCGACCCTGATCACCTTGAGAGAGTGCTTGATCTTCACGCTCTGTACAATGGCCTGATGAAGAACATACAATCAAAGGTCCGATACAATAGGAACGAGCTGAAGATCGACTGCTATTCCCTGTGGATGGCGACCTCCGAGGCAGAGAGAGCGGCTCTTCTACAGACTCTGGCCTTTGCGTGAGTCGATATAGATACATGGCCTCTCTTGTGCCAATATTTCGACTCTCAGCACAAACAAGTTTGTAATTTGAATGTAATTCATTGTTTAGTATATAATTTATTTTTTGTGCTTAATTAGAAAATTAAATTTGAATGTGTTGTGCAGAAATAGGCCGATCAAAATAAAGAGAATAGGATGTCGGCGAAGTGAGGTCGCCCCACTTATACAGGTGGCTCGAGAAACATTACTCGTGCCATGGAGGCATCGGTAAATTACAATATATCTATTTTAATATAATGTAATATTAAGAGTTATTTTATAATATATGTAAATTTTTTGCGAATTGCAGAGTGCTCAGACCCTGGTTCAGGGTGGTACACCGAGCGTGCTGACCGCGTATCTTGCCGTCCACGGCACTTCGACAGATCCCGACACGGGCGAGCTTCAATTCCCCGACATCGCTACCCAGGAGTATTGTGCAAGTGTTAATATTAATTCTAACAAGTTTGAATTTTTGTTTTGAAAAGTTCAAATTTAAATGATATACTTATATTTTAATGGTTAATATGGGTGCATGAGCGGGTGGTGGAGCAGGCGGAGGTATCGGGGATCGATTTTACTGGACAGACCGATCCGATACTGCTGACCCCAGTCCTAGACGCCGCATACGAAGGGCACCACGAAGGTTGGGAGAGAGGTCGGGGAATGGGTCCTAGCAGGGCCCATATGAGGTTGGATTCCACTCCGGCGGTTACTTCCCCTTACCTCCCGTGAGCGACGTCTAGAGCATGATGTTGCCGCCTTGAAGACCACCGTCGAGGAGTTGAAGGAGATGATACGTATACTACTTAATAATAAAATATTATATCACATTATTGATAGTAACATATGCAATATTAGTAGCCTGAAGTTATTTAGTTGTAGATTTAGTTTTGATTAATTATACTTACATAAAACTATCTAATTAAATAAACTGCGGCTTTCCAAACTAAATACCCAAACGAGCCCTAAGTCCCTAAGTATTCTTAGATTAGGGTTTCACAGTAACCTGATAATGATACGAACTTGAGTAAAATCTAATACACCATTCTTACTCGTTTATTACACACAAAATTTAACAGGTGCGACAGGTTTCTTCGGCTGCGGCTCTACATGCATCTCTTTCGGCTGCGGCTCCACAAGCCACTATCTCGGCTGCGGTTGCGCAGACCACTCCTGCTGCTCCACAGTCCGTTCAGACTCCCGCACAGTCCGCTCTTTCATTAGTCGAGTTTTTGACAAATCAGGCCTGCACCGAGGAGAAGATGCGCCAGATTACGGTGATTATCAGAGGTGGAGGAGCTGGACCGAGCTAGGATAGCTTTATTTATATTTTTGAGGATGTATGTACTTATCTGATACATATTGTATAAATTTTGGACGATATTGGTGGTTGTTTGCTTGTTCACGATGATTTAGTTTGATATCGTATTCTGTTTGTTTATTTCTTTTATTTATTATGTGTGAGTTGTTGATTATGAATATTTCTGTATTTGGTTATATGATATATATATTATTGTGCACAGGGCGAGGAAAAAACAGGAAGCCCCTTTTTTAATAAAAATTCTGATATTTTGTCCTTACGGATTACTCCGTAGGGTCATCTATTGCACCTACGAAGTTATCCGTAGGTGTAATGTTTGGCCCTACACAGTTGGCCGTAGGGACAAAATATCAGGATACATGATATTTTGTCCCTTTGGACTCAGTAAAACTTACCCCTACGAATTTATCCGTAGGGGCACCAATCAAGCCCTATGGATAAATATGTAGGGGCAATTATTTTAATTTATAAACCAATAAATTAAAATATTTATCAGGCCCTACGGATTACTCCGTACGGATAAGTGTCTCTACGGATTAAGACGTAGGGGCAATTATTACTCCGTAGAGGCATATTCAGGACGAAGACTTACACCTGCGGCCTTTGCATCTACGGGGTATTTTTTTGCCTCTACAGATATATCTGTAGGGGCAGTGCTTTGCGCCTACGGATAAATCCGTAGGGGCAACCCTTTATTGTAGTAGCGACACCTTATTTTTTAACATGCATAACCTACAGAAAAATGTTGTTTCTTTAACTCAGGGACGTTAAAAAAGGCCAAATTGCACAAATGTACCAATCAACATCCACGTTTTTTGCGATTGATACGGTGGACTAATTTAATTATAAACAGATACCATGAACTATCACCTCCAATTGCACCTAAATACTATCAACTTTTCTTCTGCCTGCAAACGTTATATTTAACTTCCCATCATCATCATTTGACTTGTTTTCCCCATTTTTCCCTTATGTTCTCAGTCAACCCCTAAAAATTTCGACGGTATAATGGTCCATTAAGACACAAAAGTTAACGTTGTATGGTAGTTATTTCAAAACAAATAGTTCTTGGTACTTATATCTAGTTATTAAAGTTCATGGTATTAATCGCAAAAAATGTGAAAGTTCATGGAAATATTTATACAATTTAGCCTTAAAAGATTTTTATTAGGGATTTTTAAATTAAGAATACTTGAAAATTTTTTTTTCTTAAAATTGATCCAAATTGTTTTGCCCGCATGTCATGCGAGGAATCAAATGATATTGCTTTCAAATTTATCTCATCTCATTCTGAGATAAACAATCAAAAGAGTATTACTTTTGTGGTGAAAGTCTGCTGTCTAAAATGAGAGTTGTATATTCTCAGAGTGATCGTGTCCAAAATATTAAAAGATAACTGAGTGGAGAGTTATTGAGAATCAGTCAGCTGGTGAATTGCATGTGCCGTTTATTAGACAACCAAAGCTTGCAGTAGGCTTTGTGCATGGGTTGCCCAAATACTGTTTTTTCTTTCATTTTACTTTGAAATTAAACTTATTCTTATTGTCGCTGTTGACAAAAATCTCAACGAACTTTTTGCACCGTCCAATAACTACCTAAAAGCACCGCTTTATATAAGGGCACTATACGTGTCGGTCATCCATCCGTGGGTTTGGCTTCTGAAGGATTATTTTTTTATGAGAAATTTGTTCCCGCACAGATTTTTTTGGTGCAACATAGGCAATTATGATATTAGTTATTTTTTGTTATTAGATACACATATTATTTTTTATAGACTTATTTGAAAATTACATACGGTTGTTAAATGTAAACACAACCGAATAAAAAGAAGTAAATAATCATACTGCTTATAAAAAATACTTTATGATAACTTAAATCTTAGTTTGATATTTCACGCTTGCAAAAAAACGTTTGGTACTTTTTTTTTATAAAAAAATACTTTATGATAACCTAAATCTTAGCTTGATATTTCACGATTGCACAAAAGCATTTGGTACTTTTTTTATAAAAACTATTTTATGATAACTTAAATCTAAGTTTGATACTTCACGATTACACAAAAGCGTTTGGTACTTTTTAACATAAATACTATATACTTTGTGACTTGTAAATAGATACCAAGAACAATCATGATTGCTATATAAATAATATGTTTTGGTGTTTTTCGATTAAAAATTCACAAACACAAGCGTTAAGCTTGTATTATACACTATGTTTAAGAACCAATGCAACAAATTGACTATGTCAATATTTTAGATACAAAAATTCTTTGTCCATGAAGCCATTACCTAATAAATTTTTAAATAACGATGATTATTTGAACCGTGAAATTTTAGTATCAACTTTAAAGTAAGTATAGTTTGTATAAGTAAAAATGCAAAGCAATTCATTATATTTGAAAAAAATGATATAACATGCTGATAGTTATTTTTGTTAAAAACTGAAAAAGAAAAAAAAGAAGGGCAATGGGGTAATAATTTAAAACAAATAAAATAAAAAAGATCGTCATTAAAAAAATTTAAAAAATGAGCTAATGGGATTTTCCAAAAAACAGCCAAAAAATAAAAAAATAACTTTAACAAAATTTCTAAAATTCCATGGAGCATTGATATCGTCTTAGAGATAGATCTTTTGCAAGAAACTTAATCATAAAGATTCTTCAAAGATTAGAATAAAAAAAATAAGGACAAAATTTACTTGATTATTTCTAATTATAGGAAATTCCTTTTTTACACTAGGGGAAATTCTTGGGAAATAACTTTTTAGCCAAATGAAATAAAATAAAATATAAATCAAATTATTAAGAAAAAAATAGCCACAAATAAATATTTTGGTAAATTATTGAAAACCCTTGGCCATTTAAAAACTTGTGAGAAAATTCCTTCGCTTTTTCAACTAGTAGAAAACCCTAGGCCCATGAAGAGTTCGTTCAAATACTCAAGACTATTTGTATTTTAGTATATCCCAGAATTCCTCTTGTTAACCCATTGTTTACCCTTTCACTAGTAAAATAGGGGGTTGCCCCTACGGATGGCAATATCCGTAAGGGCATATTTAACTTGGCCCTACGGATTAATCCGTAGGGCTAAAAGGTTGCCCCTACGGGCACTGACGTCCAAGAATAAAAATATTAATTCTTAATTTGGTGTTTGCCCCTACGGAGCCGCAAACAAAAGACCTACGGGTATGTCCGTAGGGGCAAGTAAATATCGTTTTAAAATAAAGCCAGATCGATTGCCTACGCTCACTTTCTCTCTCTCCCTCAAACGCGCGAGAAAAAACCCCAAATCGCCTAGCCGTCGTTGCCACCGTCGCCACCGTCGTCGCCACCGCCGGTTTCGTCGCCACCGTCGTCGCCACCGCCGGTTTCGTCGACAAATCGCCACCGTCGTCGCTCCGGCCCACCAGCAGCCGTTCAGGTATAAATCTCGAGGTAAATTAAAGCATTTTTGGATTATTCATGGCTGGGTCTGGGTTGCGCGCGCGAGAGTTGGGTTTGGGCAGGGGTTACGCGCGCGAGAGTTGGGTTTGGGCAGGGGTCGCGGTGGCGGTCGGGGTCGGGGTCGGGGTAGGGTTAGGGTTGGGGTTCGGCTGCTGCTGGGGTGGGGCTGGGGTTAGGGTTACTGTGGGGTTGGGGTTAGGGTTACGGTGGGCTGGGGTTAGGGTTACTGTGGGGCTGGGGTTAGGGTTACGGCACCTGTTCTTCATTTTGTGCTCTATTTGCATGAGATATGGTCCCTTGTGAAGTGCAAGTAAAACGCTTAATTCATTCGAGATATTAATTGAATATCTTTTGTAAGATTTCTATCTAAGATTTTATGGTAATTCGTATCGCGTCCATTTGCCTATATCTTGTGAATCCAATCCACACATTAGTATATACTATGATGGTCCCTTTTCTATCGGAAAATACATAAAGTTAAAAAAGAAGAAAAACGGGAAAAAAATAATAATGATAACTGATATGTCAATAAATATTTAAGACATAGGTCAGCCCGCAGAAAGAATCTCCAAATTGGATTGGAGGTAGCTACTAATTCGACCCTCTAGCCCTAAGGAGGTCACCAAGATGGTTTTTTCCCAAAGGCCGTAAAGATAGTTACTTTTATTTATTGTCTTATGAATTTTGGTAAGCTAATAGCGGTAGAGGAAACAATCTTTGCACCTGCCATTCAGTACTACTAACCGTCCAAGACATACGGCCAAAGTTCTCCCAGCTCAGCTGCTAACAAACAAAATGTTAAAGAGCATGCCATTTCTTTTCCAAGAACTAGAGATGTAAACGGACCGAATTATCTGTTTTGGTCCATCTCACCCGACTTGGCATCCTATGGTCTTCCAACAAGGTCGGATGGTCTGATCCTGGAATCGTTAGCAATCGTCGGATATGGTGTTACCATATCCGCATCCGGCAATCCTATATGGTGTATAATATCTAGTAGCAGATGCTAGGCATATAGACTAAAGAATAGTTGTAAATGAACCGCTAGCAAGAAAATCCTATAATTATACACATCGCTTGACGCATGAAGCCTGAAGCTCTTTCTTTTGGGGGATAAAACTAGTTATATTCCTGCATTGCCTAGAAATAGCAGTGAGTTGGTTAAAACCTTTCAAACACAACCCCCCACCCCCAAAAAAAAAGAAAGAAAGAAAGGGCAAGGAAAAAAAAGAATAGCAACAAGCAATACAGGCTAGCAACCATAAATAACTGCTGAGATTATGTCTACCTTGGCAATTTGAACAATGACGGTCTTGTCTGGATTGTTAAGATCCACTTTATGGGGGTGAGGAACACATTTTGCAACTGTATTTATGATTTTCATTCTGTCAAGTGTTGAAATAAAAATCAACACTTGAAAATCAATCCAAGATGCTCAATAACTTGCTTCAAAACCATAATCTAATCTTGATGATGCTCAATATTAGCGATTTCCATGATCACGACACGTGGCA
The DNA here is from genome assembly GCA_030015575.1 of Agapanthus africanus. Taxonomy (NCBI): domain Eukaryota; kingdom Viridiplantae; phylum Streptophyta; class Magnoliopsida; order Asparagales; family Amaryllidaceae; genus Agapanthus; species Agapanthus africanus. The sequence continues at coordinate 74,733,369 of JASDDO010000028.1, forward strand.
GATGACGTGTCTCATAACGCTTTATGATATCAGTATCCTATATTTATAGTTTTAATTGTTGATTGTTATAGATGTATACCATTGCAATAATAGTTTTTGGTTGATGAATACTATTGCAATGTAGTATGATCAGTTCTATCAATCTTGATCTCAATGATTTAAAATCATGTTACACATACAACACGAATGCACAACAAACGCATAATTAGAGAGCGACTCGAGATATTCAGGTTAAAACCAATATATGATACTCGATGATAATATGAAACCTTCATATTCCCATCGATACCCATATATGAAACTAAAAGCGCCACTTAGTCCCCGTCTATCGGTTAACATACGTGCGATGCTCGTCGTGACCTAGAACTATACGAAGGTTGTTAAATATCGGACAGTATAGCTCGATACTAACAACCGTCGTATAGTCTACGCGACGAGAAAATTCAATCGTATGGTAACCCATAGATTTGTCCCGTGTGGACAAGTTAAGAATGTATAAAGCAAACGCCTTCATTCACTTGTGTTTTCATCCGTTTCGAGATATTTCGTCGGTACCTTTCCGCTGGTTCTCCGTGTACAAAGATAAATTAGATGTTCATTTCAACGTTGTTTCACAGCTTTGAAATGATTATCTATTCTATTACAGTGTACTCGGAGAACAGCGGGGAGGTGCTGCCGAAATTTACTCGAAACGGTTGAAAGCACAAGTGATGGGCGTTCGCTCTATACATTCTTAATGGGATAGAAGCCTACCCCCGACAGCCGGAACACATACATACAAACGCATAATTAGAGAGCGATTCGAGATATTCGGGTTAAAACCAATATATGATAATATGAAACCTTCATATTCCCATCGATACCCGTATATGAAACTAAAAGCGCCACTTAGTCCCCGTCTATCGGTTAACATACGTGCGATTCTCGTCGTGACCTAGAACTATACGAAGGTTGTTAAATATCGGACAGTATAGCTCGATACTAACAACCGTCGTATAGTCTACGCGACGAGAAAATTCAATCGTATGGTAACCCATAGATTTGTCCCGTGTGGACAAGTTAAGAATGTATAAAGCAAACGCCTTCATTCACTTGTGTTTTCATCAGTTTCGAGATATTTCGTCGGTACCTTTCCGCTGGTTCTCCGTGTACAAAGATAGATTAGATGTTCATTTCAACGTTGTTTCACAGCTTTGAAATGATTATCTATTCTATTACAGTGTACTCGGAGAACAGCGGGGAGGTGCTGCCGAAATTTACTCGAAACGGTTGAAAGCACAAGTGATGGGCGTTCGCTCTATACATTCTTAATGGGATAGAAGCCTACCCCCGACAGCCGGAACACATACATACAAACGCATAATCAGAGAGCGACTCGAGATGTTCGGGTTAAAACCAATATATGATAATATGAAACCTTCATATTCCCATCGATACCCATATATGAAACTAAAAGCGCCACTTAGTCCCCGTCTATCGGTCAACATAACGTGCGATAATTTATTCTTTTCAACGACAAACGCACACACAAAGCATATACATGAATTTTCTCCTTTGTCAGTAACTATCCCGTTCTTATATTTCTCAATATAGTCAGCATAACCTACAATTTATATGTTATTCAGTCTAACATGGCCCATGAGTACGTCAGAGTTAAGGACTGGATGTATGTGGATTGGAAACAACGTATGCAACCTAAGTTTGTCGCAGGAGTTGCTGCTTTCCTTGAATTTGCACGAGCACATAATAAGATCATAATAGAGAAGATTCTCTGTCCGTGCGATAGATGTGGCAATAAGTACTGGCAGAAGGTAGAATTGGCAGAGCTTCATATTGTAAAACATGGGTTTACTAGACTTTATTCAATTTGGAAATATCACGGGGAAGGAGAAGAATGCAGTACTGCGGTAGAAGAAGGAGAACACGATAATGAGGCAGGAGAAGAAGAAGAATTCGGTAATACGGCAGGATACGGAAATTTATTTCCATCAGAAGAAATGGAGGATATGGTAGAGGCTGCCCTAGGTGAATCTATTCGTACCGAAGATGACATTCCTTCCGGTCAAGGACCGCGTGTGGATAAATATGAAAATTTCATGAATGATGCTAGGAAACCAATTTATGAGAATGCGAAGTATTCCACCCTCTCATGGTTCGTCCAACTTTTCCAAATTAAGTGCCTAAATGGATGGAGCAACAAGTCATTCACAATGCTTCTTTCGTTCTTGAAAGATTCTATGCCTCCGGGAAATAATGTGCCCGAAAGCTGGTACGAAGCCCAGAAAATGATGTCTGATTTGGGTCTAAAGTGCGAGAAGATTCAAGCATGTCCTAAAAATTGCGTGTTGTACCGGAAAGAGAATTCAGATTTGAAAGAGTGTCCAACATGCGGAGAGGCCAGGTATAAGCCGAAAGATTCTGATAAGAAGCCTGATATACCTGTGAAGATAGCACGATATTTTCCCATAACACAGAGGCTACAGAGGCTATTCAGGTGCAAGAAAACAGCCGAGGCAATGATTTGGCATCACCGTGCTCCTCCAAGCGAAAATGGAAAAATGAGCCATCCAAGAGATTCACTGGCATGGAAGGATTTCGATAGGAGGCACGCAATATTCAGTAGCGATCCTCGCAATGTCCGGCTCGGACTGGCTGCCGATGGCTTCTGCCCATTCAACTATATGGCTGGAAGTCACAGTACATGGCCCGTTGTAATGATAATTTATAATCTGTCGCCTTGGTTGGCTATGGACCAATCATACTTTATGATGCCTCTTCTTATCGACGGACCAAACTCACCGGGGAACAATATCGACGTCTATCTCCGACCTCTGATTGAGGAGCTGAAAACTTTGTTCATTGATGGTGTAGAGACATATGATTCAAACACAAATACAACCTTCATACTGCGTGCGGCTTTAATGTGGACAATTAATGACTTTCCTGCGTATGGAATGCTTTCAGGTTGGTCCGTACATGGTCACAAAGCATGTCCTCATTGCCATGAACACACAACATCAAAATTTTTGAATTTTAGCAGGAAGGTTTGTTATTGCGGCCATCGACGTTTTCTGCCTCCAGACCACCCCTATAGGTTAGACACGGTTCACTTTGATGGTCATCAGGAGCTTCTTGGGCCTCCATCCCCATTGTCCGGAGAGGACGTGACTGCTAAATGGGATGGTTACAATAACGTGACCTTCGGGATGGATCCGACGAGACAGGTCAAACCACAATATTGGAACAAGTTAAGCAATTTCCTAGTATGGAGGTTGCACATTACAAAGGATTTGGTGTCCTTGGATACAAATTCGAAGTTAAGGACATAGAAACATCTAGAATCACTCAGAATAGTGGGATTGCGACGGTAGGATCGGACGGTGTGATTTACTATGGGTACTTAAATTGTATACTCGGCATCCACTATCCCGGACGATCAGAACCCTTTTATATATTCCACTGTACTTGGTACGATCCGCGAACCGATACAGACAGGTGGAGAAGCAGTCTTGGGACTTGGAAAGATGAATATGGATTGACCAGTGTGAACACACTTCGATTTTACGGTCAGGACGATCCGTTTATCTTTCCGAACCAAGCGTTCCAAGTATACTACTCACAGTGTTTGAAGCATCCGGGGTGGAGTGTTGTATGCCGATGGAAACCTAGAGATGTCTACGATGTCCCAGAATACGAGGACAGCGATGAGGACGAAGAAGAGAGAAGGCTTAAAGTGCTCCGACCGTCTATTTCGAAGGACGGGTTGTCTTCGACCGATCATGAAGTTACGTGGGTTAGAAATGACATCGACGATGAAATCCAAGTAGATATGTATGATGCGCCCACGAAACGAAAAAGGTTATCAGTAATGTTATATTATTACTTCACATTTTACGCTCTAGATCATATATAGTCAATACTTTTAATGATTGTCTAATGCGTCCACGAACCGTTTATCTAGATTTGATGACGATGTCAGGAGCAGCGAGGGGCGGCAGGAGCTCCAGCCACGGCAGAGGCAGAGGCAGAGGCAGAGGCAGAGCGGTTCTGCCGCCCGGAGAGCTCCGTAGGGAGCTTCAGAGGGCCGGTCTTGCACCCAGATCGGAGACCCCTTCGGATGCCTCCTTCCGTGTGGATTTTGCCACACATCCAGGTATACTGCACGCATATCCATTTTCAATTTAATATTACAGATATTCATGCCTGTTTATGTCAAAATTACTTATATTGTCAATGTTTGATTGTCTAGTTGTTGGTGATGCGTCCATATCTGGGACAGAGGCCACCCCCGCTCCTCCAGGTATGTTTATATATCATATAGTGTATGTATATTGATTTAGAATGCTATATCATAAATATACACATTCCTTTTGCTCTTACTTAGCAATTTTTATTATTGTCTAGCTGTAGGTAGTGACACCACCGCACCTGCGGGTATGTTTATATGTCCTATAGTGCATGCATATTGATTTAGAACGTTATATTATTGATCTACACATTCTTTTTGCAATTACTTATAAAATCTATTTTTAATTGTCTAGTTGTTGGTCCTGCGTCCACATCTGGGACAGAGGCCACCCCCGCTCCTCCAGGTATGTTTATATATCATATAGTGTATGTATATTGATTTAGAATGCTATATCATAAATATACACATTCCTTTTGCTCTTACTTAGCAATTTTTATTATTGTCTAGCTGTAGGTGGTGACACCACCGCACCTGCGGGTATGTTTATATGTCCTATAGTTCATGCATATTGATTTAGAACGTTATATTATTGATCTACACATTCTTTTTGCAATTACTTATAAAATCTATTTTTAATTGTCTAATTATAGGTGGTGCGTCCACACCTTCCACAGGGGCCACTCCTGCCGCTTCCGTACCCTCCGCATCGTCTGCAGGTTAGTATGAATAAATTTAAAAAATTTATTTATTTTACATATGCTATATAGAATAAATATGAACTTCATGGAGATTTAGCATCGATGTTTATTTTATAGTTGGAGGGGATGCGTCCGAGTCCGGGACCCCGGTTGTTCCTCACCGGAGGAACTATCGTCCCGCTCGTGCTGCTGCTCGGGCCCAGGCTCGTGCGCTAATCACCGGAGGTATATATCACACTTGAATTTTTGTTTAACCTTGATTTCTTAATACAACTTTGTCTTATTATTGATTGTCTTGATATTTCGTGCAGACGCAGGGCCTCTCCATCCCCAGAGGGGGACTCGAGGCCCGAATCAGTCCCATAGGCTGAGGCCTGATAGAGCTAGGGGGGAGGCAGCATTCCCCCTATTTTTTACCCTTGACTATCGCTATACCGGTCCTCATGCCGAGAGGTTCGGCCGGTATTTGGGAGACGAGAGCCGGATCGTGAAGAACTATCCACTTCACGTTGAGTGGGGCGAGCAGCACCAGCGCTCATTCGCCCTCTTCTTTGATCAGGCTCGGGTATGTATTAATATATATTTTCATTTAATCTATCCAATATATTTATTATTAACACTTGCAATCTAATAACAATGTTTTTTTTTGTATTTTCAGTTGGATTACGATTTTCAGCCTGTAGCCGACCCTGATCACTCGGGGAGGGTGCTCGACCTTCATGCTCTGTACAATGGCCTGATGAAGAACATGCAGGCCAAGGTCCGATACAACAGGAATGAGCTGAAGGCCGACTGCTACTCCCTGTGGATAGCGACCCCCGAGGCAGAGAGAGCGGCCCTCCTATCTACTCCGGCGTTTGCGAGAGTCGACGTAGAGACATGGCCTCTATTGTGCGCTTATTTCGACTCCGAACGCAAACAAGTATGTATTTTAAATTTAATTCATTATTTATGATATAATTTATTTCTTTGTGTTTCTTAATTAGAAAACTAAATGTTAATGTGTTGTGCAGAAACAGGCCGCTCAGAATACGGAGAACAGGAAGTCGGCGAAGAGGGGTCGCCCCACTTACACAGGTGGCTCGAGGAACATTACTCGAGCCATGGAGTTATCGGTAAATTAAGAGTTATTCTCTAATATTCTGCAATATTAAGAGTTATTCTCTAATATTTATAATATTAAGAGTTACTTTCTAATATTGCAGACATCTCGGACCGTGGCGTCAGGTGGTACACCGAGCGTGCTGTCCGCATATCTTGCCGTCCACGGCACCTCGACAGATCCCACCACGGGCGAGCTTTGATGTCCCGACGTCGCTACCCAGGAGTACTGCGTAAGTGTTAATATTTTTTCTACCCAAATTTGAAATTTTAGTTTTGGAAGGTTCAAGTTTAAATTTTATACTTATACTTTACTGCTTAATGTGGATGTAGGAGCGGGTGGTTGAGCAGGCCCAGGCCTCGGGGATCGATTTTACCGGACAGAACGATCCGAGGCTGCTGACCCCAGTTCTAGACGCCGCACACGGAGGGCGCCACGGAGGTTGGGAGAGAGGCCGGGGATTGGGCCCTAGCAGGGCCCATATGAGGTTGGACTCCACCCCGGCGGTTACTTCCTCCGTCTCCAGTGACCGGCATGTCCATCAGGAACTGGATAGCTTGAGGGCCACCGTTCAGGAGTTGAAGGAGATGCTGGTATGTATACTACTTTATAGTAAAATATCATTTCATATTATATACATATCAACATATCCATAATTAGTACGTAGCTTGAGCTTATTTGGTTTTAGACTTAAGTTTGATTAATCATACATACATATGTAATTAAAATAAACAACGCTTTTCCAAACTAGATATCCAAACAGGGTTTCGAAATAACTTAATAATGAAACGAATTCGAATAATACACAGTTCTTACACGCTTCTTACACACGTTATGTCCAGACGCGACAGGGTAGATCGGCCGAGCCTCCACATGCATCTCCTTCGGCTGCGGCTCCGCAAGCTACTACATCGGCTGCGGTTCCGCAGACAGCTCCTGTAGCTCCACCGCCCACTCAGACTCCCGCAGCCGCGGCTCCGCAAGCGACTACCTCGACGGCGGCTGCGCAGACCACATCGCCAGCTCCACATGCCGCTCAGACTCCCTTATATGTAGCATTGGAGAGTGTATTTACCGAGGAGCAGGCGCGCGTTATTCGAACGTTATTCGGAGGTGGAGCTGGACCGAACTAGGGTAGCTTTTTGGTTCTTATTTTTTGAAACATGTATTTATTTATATCACATTGTACTACATTTTGAAACGATATTGATATTGGTTTGTATTTATATCATATTCAGTTTTTTGGTTTCTTTTGTATATTATATATATGCGTGAGATGTGATTATGAATACTGCAATATATGATTTGATTGATGTATATAGTATTGTGCACAGGGCGGGAAAAAATCTAGCAGCCCATTTTTTAAAAAAAAACACAGACAATATGTACCTACGGATTACGCCGTAGGTACACATGTTGCCCCTACGGAGTTATCCGTAGGGGCAAACTATCAGGAAACCTGATATTTTCCCACCTGATATCAGTGCAGGGTGTTGTGGGTGCCCCTACGGATATGTCCGTAGGGGCCACTGTTTATCCCCTACGAATTTATCCGTAGGGGCAAAATATCAGGTTTCCTGATACTTTTTCCCCCGATCTCAGTGCAGTGTGTTGGGAGTGGCCCCTACGGATTGAACCGTAGGGGCTACTTTATATCCCCTACGGAGGTATCCGTAGGGGTATAAAAAGGACCTACGGATATATCCGTAGGTATATATAATATATTCAAAAAAAAAATTACATATATGATTTTATTACCCCTACGGGGTACTCCGTAGGGGCTATAGCACCTACTGATATATCCGTAGGGGCATAAATTTTTCCGTAGGGGCAAGTTCAGGGCCTCAACTTGCACCTGCGGCCTTTGCACCTACGGGGTCTTTTTTCGCCCCTACGTATATATCCGTAGGGGCAGTGGGTTGCCCCTACGGATAAATCCGTAGGGGCAACCCTTATTTGTAGTAGTGTTTTTAGGATCTCTTATGAAGTTGACATTCAAATCAGGTAGAGTTTAAGCAAAACAAAGATTTGTATTTAAAATTGACCAGAAGATTTTGGGATTCGAGACTTCAGATAGCGCAAGCACATACCGTTAATTACATCCTATATTCTTAAGCAAAACTTAGACATGATACCGCATCAGCCTAAATTGAATCACATCAAATTAATAGATATACAGATACTTGCAAATAAGATAGAGACAAAATGAATAGTATTTTATGCATAAACTTCATATTCGTATACATGTTGGAATGTAATTACATCAATTTTGCACAAAAGAATGTAAATACATGTGTAAGCTTTGTTTTTTAAAGCTTCAAATCACACTTGGGAGTATTTTAGTGTCAATTTAGACACATATGAATAGGCACCGTCCTATGTGGGGGCCACATTACAGTGAAAGTGATCAAAATGGGACTATCCTAGATAGGGGCCACCATTCATGTGGAACAAACATGCTTTATGCATGTTTGTGCATGGAAATGAGACCTCTCAAAGTCAGGAGAGGCGTCCCGACAGGTCGGGAAGGGTCCTGATGGTGAACAGAAAAACTAATTTGGGCTCTCTCTGACTTTTTTTATCCAAAAAAACGATTTTTTTTTAAAATAAATTTCATCGAATATGAAAATTCACATATTGAATTCCATGCTCAATATAAAAATGTTGTATTTTCATCATTTTTACAATTTGGTGTGCAATATGAACACATATTTTCGTGTTCAAGGCAGAACATATGTTTGAAAACTTGTTCTATGAAAGAATATAATGTGTTAGAAACACACTAGATTCCAAGATTAAAGATACAATTTTTATATCTATAAGTAAGGTTTTCCTACTTATATGTGTTTTATTTAGAAACCATAGTATTTTGATCCATAGTTTCTGTTCTTATGAATGTAAATGGGTTTATTTTCATTTTTATGAATATGAAGCAGAAATACGATGACCTATTTCATTTTATGCAGGATATATGATAGCTCATGCGGGACATAGGATGACTCATGTCCTAAATTCTGTCCAATATGGTCAAGAACATATGAATATATGTTCTGAAGGAGTTTTTCATCTTCATCTTCATCAGATAAGATGAAGCCACGGCCACGACTGACTTATTTGTAACAGTAGAAACTTGTATAAGTTTTTATGGATCTTTATTGATCCTGGATATGAAAATAGAAAAGAAATAAAGATATTTAAAGAGATCATGATAGAAAGTAAGGAATGGGTATTCCATTCCTCTATTATTACATTCATCTTTTCTCTGTTCTTCTTTCTTTTCTAAAACCGAGAACTTAGTAATTTCTCTTAGGAATTTCCTTCGCAAAATCTCTTTATCCCTTTAATCTGCCAATTGAAAAGTATTTATACTTCTTCAGGAGTGGGATTGATATAAACACTACTCCCCTCCACGTTAAGTGGGGATGAAATAACCTCACTTCCTCTTAAAAATAGGCCACAAAGCCTATTTTGCTAGGGTCCTGACGCCGCTTGCCAAAGTAGGTCGGGATACCTAAAAACAAGACCTCCCGACGTTGGGAGTGGGTCCCGAGATGTCGGGAGGGGGTCCCGACTATCGGAACCCCTCAAAAACAATTCTTTCTGAATTATTTTGAGAAGGGTTCCCCTAGATGTGGGTCCTACCCGTATAAAACATGGCTTTAATTTGTTGATGGTGTCATTTACATCAATTTTAGGTCTAATTTGATCAAGTTCTTGATCTTTGACTTATTTCTTTCAATTAAATACTATATAAGTATTTATTATCAAATACAGTATAAGCATTTATGTATTAATCTTTTGGGACATAATTTTTTAACTCCAACACCCATGGGTGTAGAACTGTCATGCCCCGCTTCCCAATAGACTGAAACGGTGACGTGGCAAACTCGCAACGTATTTACTAGGAAACAAATACGTTAAGCGTAATTAAGCAATATAATAATGAACAAGAATGAAAAGATTAATAAAATGAAACAACAATTTTATTTACATTCAACCTTACATACAACTATCTGAAATAAAAGATACAATAATAAAGCAAATGCCTAAACAATGAAATATTGAAAGTAAGTGCAGGCTGGAAGGAGCTAGTAGTCTTGCTGAGCAGCAGACTGGTCCAAGTCCTCCGGGCTCGGCTTTATCACTTCAGAGTCCGGTCATCCTGACGAATATTCCAAAGAAAGAAACAAAAAGGAATGTAGTCAGCGAACTAGCGTTCGGTAAGTCCCAAAAGAAGTAAAAGATAGTATATAATGTGAATAAAAATCAAATGAACATGAGACATGTAAAGTTGTATATGATTATTCACAGGTATAAGATAGTTATTCTAACGTGGTTACTTATAGTTTGATAAAGAAAGTATTCATGTATACGAGAGGAGTCCATCTTACCGTGGACTATGATAACATGTAGTATAAGGCCCGGTGATTGATGTGAAAAAAGTGTGTAGTAGTTAACCGCAATCAATAACGGTGTCGCGTGTAGCTAGACCGAGATGAGTACGGGTCGTCCTCTGGGAAACGTGGAATCTTTTATTCTTACTTTAGATGTGTTGAAAGAGAGGAGGGATAAAGAAATAAGAATGTTGATGAATGGTTTCTAGATCTACGTTAAGCGCTAATGCAAAATATAGATCTAGATTTTTAAGGATGTAGTTAATATAAGAAGGGGCTTGTAGGGTTCGTTAGGATTTAGTAGTTATGGATGATTAATTAAAAGTTACCCTTTTTATCCTTTAATAGATTTAAAACTAGAACGACGGTGATGCGTGTAGATTAGGGTTTCTGGAGGGAAAAGGAATCCCACTCTTAACCCTTATCTCGACACGGAACTCCGTTCATATCTAGCCTTTACCAAAACAATCATTAATCTAATCTCTAATCGCGGTCGGAACTAACAAAGAATTGTTAGCGCGCCCGATTAGGATGTTAATGATTCTTTTGATAAAGTTCATAAACTTTATAGGACTTAAAAAGGGTTTAGGGATGTTCATCATCCATTAGCCTACCCTAATCCTACGAACCCTAACAAGCGGAGAATTACTCGCGCATGTTGGGAGAAAAAGAGATGGAGAGAAAATGCATAATTAAATTACGAAGAAATAGAATAAGAAAAAGAAAGCTACATTTATTAATCAACAATATTCATTACACTTTGATTCCTTAGAAAATGATTACAAAGACTAGTTTGCTTCTCGATCTCTTCCAAGGAGGTAGACGAACAGTTGATGATCAGCCTGGATGCGTGAGCCTTCTTGGACTTCGTGATCTCGTCGGCTTGATAATTTTTCCAAGAGGCTCTCGGTCTTTATTTATAGTCCCAAAGCTAGAAAGTTAGATGCCTAAATTGGGGAATGGTAGTTACAATCCCACCAAAAAAAATCAATCCCTTAACTCCATATTAACGAGGCGGATTCGCGGCATCAAGGGGCTCATGCCGCGGATCCGCGGCCTGATGATCAGATCCGTTGATCAAACTTCTGGGGCTGGCTCGTTGTGACATGTGGCGATCCTTGGAACCTTCAGAATTTGGAAATCTTTTCTTTTCTTCTGCCAGAATTGATTTCTTAATTTTGATTTCTTAATTAGGCAGGTTAGCTTTAACAACTTGATTTCCTTGATTTTAGACCTGAAAATTCTGGACAACAACTTAACAAATAATATTTAGTAGACTTAGTTCTACTAGGATTAGGTCAAAAATATTATATACATTTTCCTACCAAATGCTAATTATAATATATCAACACATGGAAAATAGTATTTTTACAAATAAACCCTCATATGTATGATATATTATAATAAAGACCTTTTTAAATATGGAAATTGTAGGAAAAATGTAATAACAAATGTGCAGTTAATCAACAGAACAAATACCCCCAAACTTATCTTTGATCGTCCCGAGCAAACTAGTTTATTCAAGAGAAGGAGAAAAAGAAGAAAACTAAGCACACTTTCGTAGGCAAACACGATTGCACTGAGCACGTGCAACAAGCCGTTAAACCTCTAGGTGTCCCTAGTAGGAGGAGTGTTGTCTCCTGAGGTTTTCAGCGGATTACACCCACAAAATCCTATAACAAAAGAGAGACGGTGAAATTTACATATAAAGATAAGAACCATAAAAGAAAGACTTTGAAAATTTAGAGTTTCCAACTACACTAATTTTTCAGTTGTCATGAGCCCCATCTTAATAGTCATGAAAAGATGTTAGAAATCACATTATCCCTCAATAAAACATCATCTTTATTCTTTATTCCTACCTTTCATCCAAACATTGATCATATAACCCTACGTGTGTGTAATGGACATCCCTACACTCGGAGAATTCAATTCAAACTATCATACTCTTGTCCATCTACCTCAGTACTTTTTAACTTGATGAATATTTATGGATTTGCTCACACATATTCATGTGACCGTTAATACTTCTTGAGGTACTAACCGACCGATTACTTATGTGCTTGCAGATTAGGTGATAGTATTTTCCTCGTCTTGCACCACCTAAGGCTTAGCAGTGCCTCCCAGATCAGTTGGCCTTAGGGCACTAGGTGAAGAGGCACCCTCGCTATATTTTTTTATTGCCGTCTTGGCGATAACAAAACCAGTGTTCATTTTTCTTTTCACCATTTTTATATTTTCTTCATTTTTTTCATTTCCTTCATACTTTGGCTTTTAGACAAGAGCATTTCAAGGTATCCTCTACTATCCCGAGTTTCAAGACGTGTGTAAGTGTAAATACTAGGGTATCAACATTCAAATGTTTGGCTTCCAGAATAGAAACTATTTTTCAGACTTATTTTTATCCTCAGATTAGTGACTTCCTTCATCTTACTAACCCTTGGGACAACAGCTCATAACTACTTATTATTAGTTCGTTTAAGAAAACTTCTAATTTTCTTGGTTTTCTTAAACTATTCCTATCTTTTGGATGTAATTTTTCACTTTCTACACTTTTGTTATAAAAGAATTTTTTTTTAAATTTTTGAAAATGTTGTGCTTATGCAAAATATGATGCAAATTGATGTGTAAATAAGCACAAACCTCCCCCAAACTTGTTTACAGCAGTGTCCTCACTGATGTCATTCGCTAAGCTCAAAAACCTGTAGACTTGAGAGAAGAAAGGGGACAAGAAATAATGCAAGTGAAATCCTCCCCCAAACTTATTTCTTGGCTCACAATCTTATAAAAAAGTCTTTTCAAGAGCCCAAAATATACCACCCCCAAACTTGAGTTAAATAATTTTAATCTTTTAAAATCACACGAGGGGGTCAAGGTTATTGGTCAATACCAAGCTTTGCAAAGACCGAAGGTCAACACCAACCATTCAAAAATTTTATCGATGAAGCACCATGGTTGGTGGAAGAACATGTCACCTTTCGACGTGAAGAAGTGGGGAGGTGATAAGAGGTGTAATGGAAAAGGATTGCGTCTCAATTTGGAGAGACGACACAGTGATAGTAATGATGGATTACTCGCATTATCATGATTGTACAGAAGAAGGGGTGGATGTTCAATTTCTTTATCTTGGAGTTGATTCATCTCAACACCCATATCTTTTAAAAATGCGAGTTCATCAGCGAAAATTTCCTCAAAGCTTTCATCGATACCCCAAAGAATAATGTCATCGGGAAAAACAGGGTGATCGTCAGACTCTATAAAAAGTTCCTCATCAGCGTTAGATGTTGACCCGGACAACTCGGTGGAAGAGTACATGGTTGGGTCAAACAACAACATATGAAAAGAGTCAGTATCATGAGGTTGATCAAATTCGCTGCTGTCGACATCCATTAATTCGACAGAACACACATGAGCATAGGGTTCGGAGGGTTCACTTCCCAACTTGTAAATGTTAAGCTCAATTGACTTCTTTCCAAAGGATAGGATCATAGAGCCGTTTCTACAATTGATTACTGCGTTGGAAGTGGCCAAAAAGGGTCGACCGAGTATCACCGGGATTTGATTGTGTGGGTTTGCTACAGGTTGTGTATCTATAACGATAAAGTCCACAGGGAATATGAATTCCCCGACTTTGATTAACACATCCTCTAGCTCACCCCTTGGTTGGGTGATAGATCGATCGGCCATCTGAAGAGTGCAATGCGCAGGTTTTAACTCTCCGATCCCTAATTGCTCATAAACAGAATACGGAAGCAAGTTAACACTAGCACCTAGATCGAGTAGAGCACGATTGATATTTTTACCCCCAATGGAAATAGAAATTGTAGGACTTCCGGGGTCCTTTCGTTTCTTGGGTAGTTGTTGTGTAAAAGCAGTGCTCACATTACTCGCAAGGAAAACTTTTTTAGGTACTTGAACTTTTCTCTTCCTAGTGCACAAGTCCTTTAAGATTTTTGCATATGACGGAACTTGTTGAATAGTATCTAGGAGAGGAATGTTTATGTTAACTTACTTAAAAATTTCCACAATCTTCTCCATTAGTGGACTTGGTCTGTTGCCCCTTAACCTGTTTAGATAAGGTGCTTTATCAATAAGGGTTTGGTCCAACATTGGAGAGGATTGTGGGGATGGAGTGGATCCCAGAATTGAAGTGGGGATCGTTTTAGGTAGATTTGAGGAAATGGACGAAGGGTTCGAGCCTTGGGGAAAACGAAGAATAGGCTCGGATGAAGGTGGGAGACTAGACGAATTAGGGGAAGAAAAAGAAGCTGGGGTATCATTGGTGTCACTAACATCATCACATTGCTCACCCACTCGGTTATTCGACACTTTTCCCGATCTCAACGTAGTAACGACATTCACATTATAACTTTGTGAGTGGCCAGGATTAGGTATGGGTTGAGATGGGAGTTTCCTTTTCTCTCTCGCACTCATTGCGGCGTTTAACTGTGCAATTTGGCTTTCTATTGATTTAATACTCTCACCGTGGGAGGCAGAGTTTTCGTTATGGTATCAATAGAAGACTTCATCTCAGCCGACATTTGCATGGAATGTTTCATGAAAAAATCCAAAGTTTGTGCAAGTGAAGAGTTGTCAGTACCGGCCACTTGTGGTGTAGAAATGTTGGCCGGATTTTGGAAATTTTGTGACTGAAAGGGGGGCTGATTCTGTGGTTGTGGTTGCTGTGGAGGAGGTCTTTGATAATTGCTTTGTTGGTTTTGATTCCAAGCAAAGTTAGGATGATTCCTCCATTCTTGATTGTATGTGGAAGAATAAGGATCGTTTCTAGGTCGCTGCTGAAAAGCAGCATTAGCTTGAAACGATGCATTCATAGGACATTCTTCTGTTAAGTGTGAAGGATCCGAACAGCAACCACAGACGGTCTTAGGAAGCGTGACCTGATTTAGGGAGAATGATAAGAATTTGTTCTCAATAGCGTCGAGTTTCTTCTGTATCGCTGCCATTTCGGCTTTTAATGCGATGGAAACATCGAGCTGATGAATACTTCCCTTAGAAGAAGGTGGTCTTACGCTTTCCCACTGCAAAGTGTGTTCAGCAAGGTCTTCCAGATATTTCCAAGCTTTACCGTCGTCTTTAGACATGAAATTGCATTGACAATTTGTTTCAAGCATCTGCTTTGTCGCTGGATTAATGCCCTCATATATAATCCGACATAAATCCCATCTATTGATTCCATGATGAGGACATTGGACAAGCAGATCCTTGAAACGTTCAAAGCACTTCCAAAAAGGTTCATTGGGAAGCTGGGTGAACTGGTTGATCTCGCTTCTAACACGGGCTGTCTTATGGTTTGGGTAAAACTTCTTAAGAAATGCTATGACGAATTCATCCCAATTAGTGATAGAGTGTGCGGCAGTATTGTAATGCCATTTTTCTGCCAAGTCGCACAGTGTGAATGGGAGAAGACGCAAACGCATAGCATCGACAGTCAACTGTGAAGTGCCCATCATTGCGCATACGTTTTCGAATTTGGTGATAAAAACGTATGCTTCTTCCGATTCAAGCCCGTGAAATTTAGGCAGCAGATTGATGTAGTGGGGTTTAATTTCGAAATTATCCCCATTAGGTGGTGGAAGAGATAGACAAGTGGGAAGAGGACCACGGATAGGATAGCATCTCTCTTGGAGAGAGATGCGCGGTGGATTCTGCGCACCTACGGGCGGTGGCAGTGTGGTGTTATATTCTGATGGAGTGCCGTCCATCTCGGTCGTTGTGTGTGGTGGGGGAAAAGAAGATGAAGAAGTACCGACTTCGGCGTCGATAGCAGGAACGCGGACAAGACGGGCACTAGGATCCCGTGTCCAGCCGAGCATGCACTAAGAGGGTTTAGTGCAAGTGGCAGCGTGTGTGTGATTTAAAATTGGCTTGTTTTGAAAAAGTGGGACTCAAGACAAATCACTCTAAAATGCACAAGCAACCCTAGAACTAAGGTTACCTAGGTCCAGTCTCTAGACCGCTCCTAGACTTCCAAAGGACAAGCCGCAGGATCGATCCTCTACCGCCTCGTTACTACCCTTGTAGCCAGGTAAGTGCCAGATGAGTGGGAGGCTCCCCACTACGAAAGTAGTGGTCCTAATTAAGTAACCACTCACCTTGGACACACTTGCCTAGGCACCACAAAAGTAATGCGGATAAGCGATAGATTACCCACGACCTTCCTCTGTCCTTAATGAGCGCGACAGTCCTTAGAGTCTGGTCTAGATATTTTTTAAATTAATGTAGGGTTGATGCAGATGCTCGGTTTGTGATTTGTAGGGCTTAGGAAGGGTGATGAAATCCCCACTTAATCTTGATTTGGTTTTTGCCCCTTAAAGTCCGTATTAAAATATGCAAAACAAAACCAATCACAAAACTTTTCCAAAAAGATTTTCGAGCGGCGCTATTTTGCAAAGAATCCTGCAGAAAATAGATTTTATTGGATTTGAGAGGAGAGAGAAGGAGTTAAGAAAGATACCAGAGATGTTTGGAACCCTAGATCTCCTGTTTCCTCAAGTCCGTGACTCCAGATCTCCTTGCAAAAATTCACGCACAAATCGTTAAATATACAATTTGCAGTTTTGTTTTAATAATGATATGAATCGTCTAAGAATTCAACATAAATAATAAGAATAAAAAATTACGCACGTATCCCCAGCAACGGCGCCATTTGATTGGTTGATTCGAAAGAGTGTGTTTAGTAGTTAACCGCAATCAATAACGGTGTCGCGTGTAGCTAGACCGAGATGAGTACAGGTCTTCCTCTGGAAAACGTGGAACCTTTTACTCTTACTTTAGATGTGTTGAGAAAGGAGGAAGAAATAAGAATATTGATGAATGGTTTCTAGATCTACGTTAAGCACTAATGCAGAATATAGATCTAGATTATTTATGGATGTAATTAATATAATAAGAGGGCTTGTAGGGTTCGTTAGGATTTAGCAGTCATGGACGATTAATTAAAAGTTACTCTTTTTATCCTTTAATAGATTTAAAACTAGAACGACGGTGATGCGTGTAGATTAGGGTTTCTGGAGGGAAAAGGAATCCCACTCTTAACCCTTATCTCGACACGGAACTCCGTTCATATCTAGCCTTTATCAAAACAATCATTAATCTAATCTCTAATCGCGGTCGGAACTAACAAAGAATTGTTAGCGCGTCCGATTAGGATGTTAATGATTCTTTTGATAAAGTTCATAAACTTTATAGGACTTAAAAAGGGTTTAGGGATGTTCATCATCCATTAGCCTACCCTAATCCTACGAACCCTAACAAGCGGAGAATTACTCGCGCATGTTGGGAGAAAAAGAGATGGAGAGAAAATGCATAATTAAACTACGAAGAAATAGAATAAGAAAAAGAAAGCTACATTTATTAATCAACAATATTCATTACACTTTGATTCCTTAGAAAATGATTACAAAGACTAGTTTGCTTCTCGATCTCTTCCAAGGATGTAGACGAACAGTTGATGATCAGTCTGGATGCGTGAGCCGTCTTGGACTTCGTGATCGCATCGACTTGATAATTTTTCCAAGAGGCTCTCGGTCTTTATTTATAGTCCCAAAGCTAGAAAGTTAGATGCCTAAATTGGGGAAATAGTAGTAGAGATTTTCCCCAAAAAACGCAGCTTCAATACCCTCTATCATGTCGCGGATCCGCGGCCCAAGGGTGGGTACTGCCGCGGATCCGCGGCCGTTTGATCTCATCCGTTGGTTTTCTTTCATCGGTTTCTCTATGCTTGGCACGTGGAGTTCTCTGAAATCTTTGGATCTTTGAAATCTTCTCGTGGTTGCTGCCAGACTTGATCTCCAAGTTTTGCTTTCTTAATTAGGCAAGTTTTCTTTAACAACTTGATTTCCTTGATTTTAGTCTTGGAAAAATTCTGCACAACAACTTAAATAATATTTAGTAGACTTTGTTCTACTAGGATTAGGTCAATAATATTATATACATTTTCTTACCAAATGCTAATTATAATATATCAACACATGGAAAATAGTATTTTTACAAATAAACCCTCATATGTATGATATATTATAATAAAGATCTTTTTAAATATGGAAATGGTAGGAAAAATGTAATAACAAATGTGCAGTTTTATCAACTGAACAAATACCCCCAAACTTATCTTTGATAGTCCCGAGCAAACTAGTTTATTCAAGAGAAGGAGAAAAAGAAAGGAGAAAACTAAGCACACTTTCGTAGGCAAACACGATTGCACTGAGCACGTGCAACAAGCCGTTAAACCTCTAGGTGTCCCTAGTAGGAGGAGTGTGGTCTTCTGAGGGTTTTCAGCGGATTACACCCATAAAATCCTATAACAAAAAAGAGATGGTGAAATTTACATATAAAGATAAGAACCATAAAAGAAAGACTTTGAAAATAAGAGTTTCCAACTACACTAGCCTTTCGGTTGTCATGAGCCTTATCTTAATAGTCATGAAAAGATGTTAGAAACCACATTATCCCTCAATAAAACATCGTCTTTATTTTTCATTCCTACCTTTCGTCCAAACATTGATCATATACCCCTACGTGTGTGGAATGGACATCCCTACACTTGGAGAATTCAATTCAAGCTATCATGCTCTTCTCCATCTACCTCGGTACTTTTTAACTTGATGAATATTTAGATTTGCTCAAACATTTTCATGCGACCGTTAATACTTCTTGAGGTACTAACCGACCGATTATTCATGTGCTTGCAGATTAAGTGATAATATTTTCCTCGTCTTGCACCACCTAAGGCTTAGCAGTGACTCCCAGACCAGTTGGCCTTAGGGCACTAGGTGAAGAGGCACCCTCGCTATATTTTTTTATTGCCACCTTGGCGATAACAAAACCGGTGTTCATTTTTCTTTTCACCATTTTTATATTTTCTTCATTTTTTTCCATTTCCTTCATACTTTGGCTTTTAGACAAGAGCATTTCAAGGTATCCTCTACTATCCCGAGTTTCATGACGTGTGTAAGTGTAAATAGTAGGGTATCAATAATCAAATGTTTGGCTTCTAGAATAGAAACTATTTTTCAGCCTTATTTTTATCCTCAGATTAGTGACTACCTTCATCTTACTAACCCTTGGGACAACAGCACATAACTACTTATTACTAGTTTGTTTAAGACGGCGCCATTTGATTGATATGAAAAAAGTGTGTAGTAGTTAACCGCAATCAATAACGGTGTCGCGTGTAGCTAGACCGAGATGAGTACGGGTCGTCCTCTGGGAAACGTGGAATCTTTTATTCTTACTTTAGATGTGTTGAAAGAGAGGAGGGATAAAGAAATAAGAATGTTGATGAATGGTTTCTAGATCTACGTTAAGCGCTAATGCAAAATATAGATCTAGAATTTTAAGGATGTAGTTAATATAAGAAGGGGCTTGTAGGGTTCGTTAGGATTTAGTAGTTATGGATGATTAATTAAAAGTTACCCTTTTTATCCTTTAATAGATTTAAAACTAGAACGACGGTGATGCGTGTAGATTAGGGTTTCTGGAGGGAAAAGGAATCCTACTCTTAACCCTTATCTCGACACGGAACTCCGTTCATATCTAGCCTTTACCAAAACAATCATTAATCTAATCTCTAATCGCGGTCGGAACTAACAAAGAATTGTTAGCGCGCCCGATTAGGATGTTAATGATTCTTTTGATAAAGTTCATAAACTTTATAGGACTTAAAAAGGGTTTAGGGATGTTCATCATCCATTAGCCTACCCTAATCCTACGAACCCTAACAAGCGGAGAATTACTCGCGCATGTTGGGAGAAAAAGAGATGGAGAGAAAATGCATAATTAAATTACGAAGAAATAGAATAAGAAAAAGAAAGCTACCTTTATTAATCAACAATATTCATTACACTTTGATTCCTTAGAAAATGATTACAAAGACTAGTTTGCTTCTCGATCTCTTCCAAGGAGGTAGACGAACAGTTGATGATCAGTCTGGATGCGTGAGCCGTCTTGGACTTCGTGATCTCGTCGGCTTGATAATTTTTCCAAGAGGCTCTCGGTCTTTATTTATAGTCCCAAAGCCAGAAAGTTAGATGCCTAAATTGGGGAATGGTAGTTACAATCCCACCAAAAAAAATCAATCCCTTAACTCCATATTAACGCGGAGGATCCGCGGCATCAAGGGGCTCATGCCGCGGATCCGCGGCCTGATGATCAGATCCGTTGATCAAACTTCTGGGGCTGGCTCGTTATGACATGTGGCGATCCTTAGAACCTTCAGAATTTGGAAATCTTTTCTTTTCTTTTGCCAGAATTGATTTCTTAATTTTGATTTCTTAATTAGGCAGGTTAGCTTTAACAATTTGATTTCCTTGATTTTAGACCTGAAAATTCTGCACAACAACTTAACAAATAATATTTAGTAAACTTAGTTCTACTAGGATTAGGTCAAAAATATTATATACATTTTCCTACCAAATGCTAATTATAATATATCAACATATGGAAAATAGTATTTTTACAAATAAACAATCATATGTATGATATATTTTAATAAAGACCATTTTAAATATGGAAATTGTACGAAAAATGTAATAACAAATGTGCAGTTAATCAACTGAACACCCTGTCATAACCCACGGGACAACGACACATGAATTTATATAGGTGTTTTTTAAAGTGACTTCTCGTTCCATGATATGCGTTATGTAGCAATCTACCCCTTTATCCCCGCGTATGGTATTGTATAGATTAAGATTATAGGTCTTGGCCGAATCCATAGATATAAAATATTCATGTTCATATTCAAGATATAATCATGTAATCAGGTAGTCATATCAAGTTCATGTCAAGTTACAACCATGGTTCGGTCAAGTCGAGTCAAGTATACAAGTTTGAGTTTGATATTTGAATTCGAGTGTTCAGGTTCATGATCAAGTATTCAAGTTCGTGTTTAATTTTGGATTATGATTTGAATTTGGATTCAGATTGAAGTCAGAAACTTGTGAACGGATTTAGCTCTTGAAATTCTTAGGTTCGGGAGTAATAGGCAACTGCTGTACATGGACGGCAGGATTTGTGTTTTTTTCCAAGACAATTGCCATTGATAACTCCGTTAAGCAGTCTAGCCTGAATAGGCAAGCACTCACTTTCTAGCCTATATTAATTCTGTAGTCCTTAAAGTATTGTTTTGCATATCTCGAGGGGGTTTTATGAAAAATACTTTAATATAATTTAAAATTAAATCTCGAGGGTGATTTATAATATTTAGGGTTTTCATGAACATGTATTTTATTTGTTGGGGTGTTTTAGTGATAAAAACATAGCTATTAATAGTTGGTGGTATTTTTATGAAAACTAGCTCTTTTAAAAACTTGATGGTATTTTATTAAAATTTTAATCTTTCGTTTTACAAACATAGTTTCATAATATATTTTTATTGAAAATACGAATTCATAATTTTATATAATTTTTCAAAATTTAATTTTTATTTAGAAATTTGTATTTCTTAAAAACCGTATTTTCATTTTCTTTCGAGACCGAATACTCCGTGAGGAGTTCTGCATCTCGCTCTACTATTTCAAGGATGTGCGATAATCCACATCATCCATTAGCGGGTCCCATAACAAGGGTTGTAGAGGCGTAATTTCTAAGAATTACAGAAATACCGATTAAAAGAAACCCGTTTTGAAAGGTGTGGTATTTTAATGAAAAACTTATTTTTTAAATGAACCATATATCTAGAATACCGTGCTATGAAACTATAGTGAGCGTGTGGGGTAGATCGTTACCCCATGAAAATTTTGATTCTAAAACATCTTTAGGTTTCTTTTCTTTTCATTAATCTCATTAATGATGTCCCATCATTTATATTTCCTAAACATCACAGAAGAAATGAAAATAGAACGTACGGTTATGCCATCCGCATTCGCCACGGTGCCCCGTCATACACCGTTAGGTTACTTAACTAACGGCAGAGCGGATGCAGGACTAGCGCGGGTGCAAAACATAAGCAACGTTTATTATATATCATATATATTTAGCATTCGTCTCAGGCAGTTATATGATTACATCACAGAACTCAAGCATCAGAAGTCAAGATATAAAATATTGGATATATTAGGAGATCCAGGTTTTAAATTAAGCCGGTAATGAAAAATACGGATTCCACGGTGGTGATGAATATCCAAACCCACATCCCTAGACCCCTATGAGAGCAGCAAGCAACCCTACCAATTCTAGAATTAGGAGATCGGGTCTCGACTCCTCGAGATGGTCTCTCACTGGACTCTAGAACCTGGTTACTTGTGATCCCCGCCCTTGGTCTATCCTAATGCAGAAAAGTAAATAATATACATCAATGATGATATCATCCTCAACCCGGAAGTGTCCCAATAAAAGAATATTACATACAATTTTACATGAATGAAATAGAAAAACTCTCATCTCACGTAAAACACCCCGACTATTCAATCACGACGATTCAATATAACATATTACAGCAACACATAATATCACATGTCATCAATGTAAGTAAATATGCGTATCCCGAATGTCGTTGACGTATAGTAACGAGATCGGGGATACACCACATATTACACTTACGGCTGCATAAAAGAAATGAAAACTACAATAATTAGAATCCGCATACATCTTAGACATCATAAACCCGGAATATCTCACATTCCGAATTTCATGCCTAACCCTATAAACCCTGCATTTTAGTCTCAAATCGAAAACACTTTTCAATAACTTAGTCAGGTAATTCATTCAACAAGATTCCCGACTACTTGATCGAATGCTTGTCGGGACTTTAATAGATTGCCGCACCCCCGATGGCGTCGACGAAGTGCACTTAGGCGGAACACCGTGGCCGCGAGCACCCGAACGGATGCTTTTGCCAACAGGGTTCTCCTACAGTCACTTGGTCGGGGCTATGGGGCGTGGCTATCTGGCAAAGATATCCAGCGAGTATTTGCGTACTATATGAGATTGCGACGGAGTTTTGATCCGAATCAAAACTCCGTGGCAATCGATCAACATAGACTAAAATGCTAGATTTAAAAATTACAAACTAGTTTTCACAAAACTAATTTAGTGTGGATTCCAAGTATTGTATCACATATCAAATTTAAACCCGAAACGATATTAAAATTACGACTACGAAACACTCCGAATAGCCCCAATAGAAAAGTTAACATCACATGCAAACTGGGCTAAACAAACATAACCTGAAACCCAAAACCCAAGCCACCAGAACACCAAAAAAATACGAGACAAAATTATTGAAGAGGGGTCGGCCAGGCCGGGCATTTTGTGCTTTTCACCGGCCAAAGTAAGGAATTTTGGTCTCATTTTTGTTCAGCGTTCTAGTTACATCATATGTAACATTCTGCACTTGTTTAAAAAAATTTTAGAGAACGTTTTAAAATTGACAGAAACATGTGTTTTAGGTTTCGGTTTTCGGAGTCGTTTCGGTTTCGCAATTCTACATAACATCATCTAATCTTCTAGCCTGGCTCTGATACCATGAAAGTGTGTCTTAGCACCTCTACTAGGTTTCCGCATGCATTAAGTATGTAATTTAAAAAAATCTAGAGGTCTAAGCTACACTAACCAAGAATTGAACTAGAGAATTAGGATTTCTAAGCATGTAAACAAGTTTTACACTAAGTGAATAGAGAATACAACCTTTGTAGACCGGTCCTTCACTTCTAGAACTCCAAGTAGTAGTCCCTTAGCTCCAAGTAGTGATCCCTAGAACTTTTCTTAGGCTCCACTTGGTGAAAGGAACGAGTTTGATTCGTCGTCTTCGAAGCCGAAGATGATCCACCTTGAAGTTAATCTAACTCAAGCTACAACTTCACTAATTAAGGAATTAGTAAAACAAACAACCTACACTAATGGGCTAGATGAGAATAGGTTGATGAAGCATGAATTTTGCTCACTTTAGAATTCTCTTTCTCTTTTTATTTCGTCACATCAAGAAAAGCTAGAGGGCTAATGAGAGGAAGAAGAAGATGAACTAGGGTGGAAGAAAAATCTCAAGTGATATATTTAGAGAGTTAACCATGACTAAAAATAAATGGTTGAATTTAAAAATATCTAAAGTAAAACAAAATTAGTGGAATGAGTCATGGCTTCTACATTCTTCTATAAGTATCTTAAGCCATGCTCATTTCCATTTCATTTTAATTTTACTTTAAAAATAAATATCCAATATTATCCTAAGCCATAGTGTGAGTCTCATACACCCATGTCCTATGTATCATCTAGCATGACACAATAGTGAATACACACACACACACACTAGAGAAGAAATTCGTTAGCGAGCTAATATTAGTTAATATATAAATATATATCAAATTATTAAATCAACACTTGATTCAATAATCCGGTTATATCATATATAACCGACTAATATCATATGAATATGTATATAAAATTATTAAACCAACACTTGATTCAATAACCCGGTCATATAACCGACAAATATTCAATACTACATTAAATCAACACTTGATTCAATAATCCGGTCATATCATATATAACCGGTCAGTATCAAATATATATACATATAACATATCATTGAATCAACACTTGATTCAACAATCCGGTTATATCACATATAACCTAACCGATATCTCATATCGCAAGACTAGAATACGGTATCATATACTCGTATTTAATCAAGCTCCCGCACATATCACCATATGTGCCCTACTTCGTTTCGCTTGAGCTAGGAAACCTCTGTATGGGACTCTAAAGACTTGTCAATACGCCAGCAGTAGGTAGTGATCACATCACTCACCCATAAACCGTCAGCAGTACTAGCTGTACGTAACGGCTACTCAGGTATTGAGCGAATAGAAGATCAACAAGCAAGCTTGTCCAAATTCCCGCAAAGCCTATAAGCAACACTTACCGTACAGTCCGGTCTCTTCGTCTGATATGTCGCAAATCAAGTCTAGGGGTGGACTCGTCAGACCCCAGTAACTTGATAAGTCATGCCGATGTGTGGCTTATAACCGTTCGAGAAACTACTGATAACACTTACCAGTAAATCCCATCATCCCTGACCAGGGACTTGCTGTTATAGCCAATCGAGCATAGAGCAACATCAACTCTCTATACCGGGAGAGACGAAACCCCTCCTATCGCTCGTTACCTCTATATGACTCGGGACTGTACCCAAAATCCACCTGTTTGCATGACTCCTTTGAGCCATGGTAGGGAGGAAATTAAAGCACAGTGGGAACCATACAAGACTCTATGACGATTTTGGGTCTATAGACTAACATGTACCAGTGTCACCAGAGAACTGCTATCTGACGATAGGTACTGTACCAACTAGGAGTTTTCGACAAGTTCTGTTCGGTGTACCCATTCTCTAATGAGCACCTGTGTACAATATTTGATGTCAAACTCCAATGGATGTGGGATCAACCATCGCGTGTGGGTCAAGAAACGTACACACTAGTCTACTCTGGAATATCGATGCCCTGTCTCGATACTCTCTCGACTAGGAACTGTTAAAGGATGTGCTTGAGGACTACACAAACCCTACTAGTATGATCTGCATCATAATCCTGGTAGTCAAGCTACCATCCTAAGGGCTTTATCAACATGTATCAGAGAGACAGTATAATAATACTAGTGCACATGTTAAGATAAAGAGCAACCAAATAGTATACTATCATGTCGAGCAAGAAAGTCATCTATATATATGTCCAAGCATCCACTATATCATATAATAATGGCCTCTAGGGCATACATATTCCTAACAGGAGAGTATTCCGTTTATGTCCGGAATCACGGAAACATGGTCATTAAACAGTTAGCATTCCGTATATACCCGGAATCACGGAGACATGGTCATTGAACATGATAAGTGAACTCCCGAAACACATCGAACATCGGTACACGCATTTCGGGAGTATTCCGTTTATGCCCGACTTCACGGAGACATGGTCATTAAACAGTTAGCATTCCGTATATGCCCGGAATCATGGAGACATGGTCATTGAACGTGATAAGAGAACTCCCGAGATACATCATACAGCGGTGCACGCATTTCGGGAGTATTCTGTTTATTTCCGGAATCACGGAAACATGAATAGCATCTCGTCTATGCCTGAGATCACGGAAACACGGTCATTGAACACGATCATTAAACACAGCCATTGAATACAATCATTAAACACGATAAATTAACAAGTCAATATGAATTCACTCTCAATACATGCGATCTCGATTTCCTTCTGCGAACTACTTTAATGTTTGTTTAAGTTGAGTCATCAGTTTATCAACTAACACACGAAGCCAAGAGGACATGGGAAACATGTTCTCTTTCCAAAACGGGCCATTACTCATTTACCCCATGTCTAGCGTCCATACGTTAACGTATAACCGTTCAGGTAAAATAAGTTATGATAGGTTCAAGTCAATGTTGGTTATGTAAGCCACGTCATAAGTTATGAGGTTTCACAAAGTCTTGTTAAAAAAGAAGGTATAAGGTATTTATTTGCAAAACAGGGTATTCGGGAAAGTCGAGATACTTTTATGCAGAAAGGGTTTTGTAAAAGTTCAAGGTATTTTAGTGTAACACGGGGTTTAGGAAAGTTTAGAGTATTTTAATGCAATTACGGGTTTTCGAAACTTCAAGGTATTTTAGTGATGCCTTATCTCCGACTCCCCGAGGCTCAAGAGATAACGGATTTTTGAACTTCAGGTTATTTATTTATAAACATAATTTAGGGGAGTTTATGGCATTTTATTGAAAATATGACTTGGGAAAACCCAAGGTATTTTAGCGTAAATATAATTTGGGAAAACCCGTGATATTTTAGTTTAATTATAATTTTAGGAATAACCCATGGTTTTTTAGTATAATTAAAAATTAACTAAATTACGTGACTAACACGTAAAAGTTGGTCATGTGTCGTGGAGGTCGTTACCACGAAACCTAAGATCCTAAATTAAAATTAATATCTAATTTAATCCTTAAACATGCAATATATTAAAACTAACTAAACTACTAAATAATTAAATAAACACCAGGGGGTATTCTACAAAAACTACGCTACTCATAATCTACCAAATTATCTAATTTAATTATTAAACATACAAAAAATATAATAATTTACAAGAAAGAGATCAAGAGGAGAGAGATGAATCCTACCTCTTGAAGAATGTTGGAAAAAACAACCACAATGTCTTTGAGCTTCTTTTTTCTCCTTAAAATTTATAATTTTTCTAGATCTCGCAACCACCACCCTTGCGAAGAGCGTCGAAAGACGATCGCGTGGGGATTTTCGTGGATTTTTTTGAGCTCCAGAGTTGTGAGAAAAGGGATGAGCATGAGCTTTATTTATAAGGTTTTTTTGTCCAACAAACAAATCCCAAAAAATAAAAACAATAAAAAACAGTCAAAAAAACCATATCCAACATAAAAATAAAATAAAATAAAATAAAATAATGAATGAATTTTATTTTCACTATAATATTGTTTCTA
The DNA here is from genome assembly GCA_030015575.1 of Agapanthus africanus. Lineage (NCBI taxonomy): Eukaryota > Viridiplantae > Streptophyta > Magnoliopsida > Asparagales > Amaryllidaceae > Agapanthus > Agapanthus africanus. The sequence continues at coordinate 74,761,222 of JASDDO010000028.1, forward strand.
ACTTATCAAACATATATTATAATACACTGTTACAAAAATATTCTGTATCTAATTGTCTAACCATATACTAACTGAATCTATGTAAAAAATACAATCCCAAATGATAAAAATAATTATACATAAATTAAAATAACATAACTATAGTGTATCCTGCTAAACACTATTGATGAAAATAATTATAACCATTAAAACTATCTATTATATTATATGAATATGATACTATATTTGATAAATTGATTATTAACATAAATACTTAGAATTTCCAGAAAATTATAGAAAAATTCCATAAAAATCTATTTTAATATTATATTCATTTTGCAAAAAATTTAGTTTATAAATATTTATTTTTCACATTATTAAAATATTCCATAAAACCTTTTCCTTTTCTAAAACTACAAATTAATTACTTAAAAATTATTAAAAATTTATATTACATAGTTTTAAATATAAAAGAATAATTTTAAATCATTTTCTACTACAATTAAGTCTTAAGGAAAATTATTTTGACATGCAAAAAATCATAAAAAGTTTTTATTTACGTATAGGAAAATTATAGGCATTACAATTACATACAACATTTAGACAATTTTCTCGCATAAAAATTATAGTTTACATGGATAATATCCATGCATAATATTACAAACAACAACCAACACAGTACGATCATATTACAATTGTTTCCCACCTGGAGACTTCGGATCATCTACCTTTTTAGGGCGTACCTCCCCGTAATAGCCCAAGGTCTGATACATCTTGGTCAATGCCTCGGCCGCGGTGATCGCACAGGCCTTGTCAACTGCGCTGGCGGCGCTGGAAACTTCAACCACGGTTTCGGACACCGCTTTCAACATCTGCCTTAGTCTTGCTGTGATACATGATTTCATAATCTTGGCAATTACGTACTTATCCTCATTTAGATACTTGGACGGTTTTCGGTCTTATCTATTCTTCACGCGTCTCTCGAGACTTTTGGTGGTGGACCTATGGGAGAGTACTTTCCTCCTTAGTACCAGTACCGAGGTGACCACGAAGACTGCAACATATCATCAGCACCATCGATAATAAGATCCTTAACCACAGTAGAAAAGTTTCCCTCATCACAAGCAGCCGCAACTGCTTCCTCCTCCATTCGAGCAACCGGTGGAGATTAATGCCAATGTCAAACCGTCATCGACATCATCATCCTTAAAACCATCATCATCCTCATCCTCACTGTTCTTCTTTTCTACCTGTACCTCATCCATTTTGTCTTTCAACTCCTCCTCCTCATTTATCTCATTTATAGCCTTGCCCTTTCCTGGCCCAGCATTGACAAACTATTCACATCCCAACTTATGTAGTATATTACGCAGATGGAGAATCTTGGATTCCACTGGTTCCATTGCCGCTTGTTTCTTGAAAATGACCGTTTTAAAATGCACCTCCTTTTTCACAAAAAGATCCTTCCAGTATGTTGCTTGCGCTTTAAAATACATGCCTTTAACCTTATCCTTATGCTCCGGTTTCTCAGCAAATTGTTTCTACAGCATCTACACCAATGAAGACCACAATAAATATGTTAACACTGTTTAAATGTTACATACAACTTCTTAGATGTCACAGGAAACTTTTGTAGATGTTTCATGCAACTTTTGTAGATGTTACAGACAAGTGCATAGAAGTTACAGGCAAGTGGTTCGATGTTACAGGCAACTGCTTATAGATGTTACATGCAGCTTTTTAGATGTTACAGGCAACTGCTTATAGATGTTACATGCAGCTTTTTAGATATTACAGGCAACTAATTATAGATGTTATAAGTAACTTTTTAGAAGTTACAGGCAATTGGTTAGATGTTATAGACAACTGCTTATAGAAATTATAGGCAACGTTTTAGATGTTACAGAAAAGTGTTTAGAAATTAAAGGGAAGTGGTTAGATGTACGGACAACTGCTTATAGATATTATATGCAACTGCTTATAGATGTTACATGCAACTTTTTAGATATTACAGGCAAGTGCTTAGAAGCTACCGACAACTTTTTAATAAAGATGAATGTGTATGTATACATGAATGTGTATGTATCTGTGTGTATGTATCTGTATATCTATATACATACAGATTTGCAAACATCTTGTTAGTGTTTATGCCCTAGAAGGCCATTACTGTATCATACTAGTTTGTATATTACTTAATGGAAGCTTGGGATATTCACATGTATATAACAGTTTTGCTAAACATGGTAGTATGCTACTTGGTTTTTTCTATCTTAATATGTGAGTATACGTATTGATAGAGCTCTAAGGATCTTGCTTGACTACCAGCGTTGTGATGGCAGTCACACTAGTGGGGGCTGGGTAGTCTACAAGCACATCCTTATTCAGGTCCCTAGTCGTTGGATTATCGAGACAGGGCATCGATACTCCGGAGTAGACTAGTGTGTACGCTTCTCATCCCAGTTGGGGAGATGGTCTGTCCCACAGCCGTCAGTACGTCATACTGGAGATAGTATGCAGGTGCTCGTTAGGTTACGGATACACCGGACAGGACTCACAGGGAACTGTTGGTTGGTTTTATACCAGTCGTCAGTGAACAGTTCCCAGGTGACATGAGTACAGTATAGTCCGCAGACTTGACACTGCTACTTCGCCTCGAGTGTGTCCCACTGTTCTTAGATTGCTACCCTACCACGGCTCAAAGGAGTCGTGCAAACAGGTAGCAGTTGGGTGCAGTCCCGAGCACTTGGAGGCAGTGGCGGTTAGACAGGATTCGTCTCTCCCGGTATTGGGAGTTGATATCGCGCTGTGTCAGAGAGCCATTACGCAAAGTCCCTAGCCAGGGCAAGCGAGATTTGCTGGTAGGTTCCAGTAGTTTCTCAGGGTGTAATGGGCTTCGCTCTGACACGACTTATACCGCTATTAGGGGACTGACGCTTGCCGCCCCCCTAGGCCCGATATGCGATAGTCTTAGACGAACGGACCGGACTGTACGGAGATTGTCACATCAGACTCAGTAGGAGTTCGGATGGGTTTCCTCATCGGCCTTCTTATCGACATCTACCTGGGGACCGTTACGTACAGCTAGTGCCGCTTGCGGTCTGTGGTTAAACCCACTGCCAGCGTAGTAGTCGAGTCTCTAGAGTCCCACACAGAGAGTTTCCCTACTCCAGGCGAAACGATATAGAGGTCGTATGGTTTTACGACAAGGGTTCGGACGCATACGTGTGTTTACACACGTACGACTTTCGGACAGTTTTTACCAGTCGGCTTTGGTTTAAGCCAGTTACCGGTATCCGGTTATTGGATTTATACAGTCTAAAGTTTTTCCGTATTTTTGCGGAAAGGAGGGGCATTCTCGTAATTGCGCGAGAAGCTTCTAGAAGATGGTGACTAAGGAGGTTTAGGTGGCATATACAATGAATGTGATTAGTGAGTCATATGGATGATTCATCCATGTCATTAATGCATCATAAATGCTTAATGACTCATGGATGTGAATCATCACTAGATATTATCAAGCATGGTTGTTAAATTCATTTCTTTTCTTTTCTTGATAAAAAGAAATGCTTGATATATATCATGTTATCTCACTATTCTCATATCATTATCTTTATCATCTTCTCTCTCCTCAAGCTCTCCCTCTTCAAACACTAATCCTCCCCTCTCATGAGTTGAGTACAAGGATTAGTTAGACTACTTAATCCATAACCCTCTCTATATTTCACCTAGCTTCTTTGATTAGCACTTAAAGAAGTTTAGTTGCCTCAAGTTTAGAGGCTAAGCTTGGAGTAAAGCTCTCGGGTGGATCGTCTACTACTTTGAGAAGGCCGAGGAGGAAGAGGAATTCACAAAGACGAAGGACACGATTCGTTAGGTATAATCCCTAAACATAGTAGCATAGAAACTCTATGTTTGTTGTTAGTTATCGTTTAGCTTCGATTCAAGCGGTTAGTCGATGTTTGTTCACTAAACAAGTTCGTTTTTGAAAATTCCGCCTCCCACAAGTATTGGGGTGTTCTACATCGATTTACAGTGGTATCAGAGCCTCGCTAAACAATAAATAACTTACTTGCAAATTTGTATGAATTTCGAACGGAAAAAACGAAACCGGAAAAGCACGAAATCATGGTTTTCTGTCGATTTTTAAATGAAGTCCTAAAATTTTTCAGGGAAGTTCAGAAAGCTTAAAAAGACAGTATAAGAACACACAAGAAATTTGGGCCCCTGAATCGTCTAACGCGCCGCGGAACCGCGGCGGATCCCACCGATCCGCCGCGCTTCCGCCGCCGAGTTGGTGATTCAGGAACCCAAATTTCCTGTGTTGCTTCTCTGTGATATTTGGTATTTTCTGGAATATTTTATTTTTGCTCAGGTTTCAGATTTACAGAGAAGTATTGGAGCAAAATTAAAAGTGTTTAATCGATCGAAATTATACAGTATTTGCTTGATGGATTATATCTGTGTTTGTATAATGTGTTCGTAAACCTCCCCTAACTGCTAGTATGTCCGTTGGCAGGGGGTTGCACATTTCTGAAATGGTTTTTTATCTGTTTGTGCATATGAACTGTGTTAGACTGTTGTGATGTATAGCCGGGGTTATGTGATGGGTTATTTTTAATTCATTTGATGTAAATGTAATTTGTTGTAATATTATTTTGCGGGGCACATCCAGGTTGCGGTTGTAGCTACCGTTGTATTATTTCATTTTACTGTTTTTTCTCCTAGGACAGACCCAAGGTGGGGTGCACAAACTGCCGGGCGGGTAGTTTGCCGTACCCGTTGGGGTCTTGGGTGGGGTAATGGCTATTCATCACAACTGTGTAATCCGTCTTTTGTTGCAGGCTCAAAACAAACACGGATTGCTTGCAAATCCAATAAAGTTCATCTGTGATCTGGAATGCCTATTATTGCGTCTGACGAATGTACAATATCTATATATGATAGCTATTTAGACGTCACTTATGTTTTACACCCGCGCTAGCCCAGCCCCCGCTCTGTCGTTAGTTAAGTAACCTAACGGGTGATGACAGGACCCCGTGGCGAATGCGGATGGCATAAGAGGACGTTGTATTTTCGTTGTTTTCTGCAATGATAGGTTAATGATGGGACGCATTATCTATAATGCAAAGAAAAACAAACCAAAGTTTAAATCATTGGAACAATTTAAAAGAAACTACTCGGTTAATTTTAAAACAGATATTTTTAAATGCGGAGACTTAACCACTCCTTTTAAAAGCTATCAGGTTCCTTCGGTTATATCAAGTTCACTACGTTCACGGTTTCGCCAAAACCAGTCGTAGCCCTCCGTCATTTCTTATGGATGGTCAGTAGTATTCAAGCTATGCTTGTTGGCTTACGTCAAGGCATAGTGTTTGGTAGCTGCTGGGGTATTCATTTGTTGCATAGATAGATGTGTTGGTTTGGGACAGTCGCATTACCTTGTTGGCTTACGTCAAGGGTATATACGGGTGGGTTCAAATTAACAAGATAATGATGGGCAGAACTTGACATGTGACTTATGATTTGTTGGCATACGTCAAGGTCATAAAAGCATGGGGAAAAAACTTATATCGGGAATTTCTAAAGAAACTGAAATTTGCAAAGAGATGCATACCATTTGGAGTTTGATGAATGTTGGTAGGATTCCTTCAACATTATCATTCGATGATATTTGGATCCCGATCCTACTGTGAGTATATGCTACTTATCAGGATATTCGTCACTTAACGATCAATGCTATAAACCAAGTAGGTGTCCAGAAAAGTGTCAGCGGGGTTACGCCCCCAGAGAAAAGAGGTTATTTAATTAAGGAACTTCGCGAAAGCGTTGGAAAACCTCCCTCGAAGTATCGACACTAGCCTGGCTGAACGGTTAAGCAAGAATTGTACAGTGAAAATAGTCCTGGCTAATTCTTCTTTTATGGTTTGAGGAAGGATTCGAGAAACAGTGGGAGCCATCCAGTTTAGATAAACTAAAAACCACTCTAAACTTGCAAGAGCATCATGCTAAAGAGTTTTCTTCTCTCTCTCCTAATTGCAGCGACCCTGAAAATGACTGGACTTAAGTTACTTTTAGAGAAAAATATACTGACAGGGCCAAACTATAAAGATTGGCTGCGGAATGTCAAAATGGCTTTGACCTATGACAAATTGGGGTACGTCCTCACCGCTACGGCACCTGCTGTCCCTGGTCCCAAATCCAGCAATACGGATAAGGAAATCCGCAAAACCTGGGATTTAGATTGCGCGAAAGCCAAGTGCATCGTGCTTGCCTCAATGAACAATGAACATCAGAGGAGGCACGAGGATATGACCCTAGATGGCATATTTCTCCATACAAAGGAACTTTATGGAGAGCAATCTCGTATAGCCAGATACGAGACCTCTAAGAACTTGTTTCGAGCGAAGTTGGCTATCGGGTCATCAGTAGGAGAACATGTCCTAAAGATGATCGGCTATATTGAAGAGCTCGCAGACCTTGGGACGACTTTGGATAATGAGCTCTATACAGACCTTATTCTCCAGTCCCTTCCTCACACCTACGCCCAGTTTATCCTGAACTTCAACCTTCAAAGAAAAGAAGTTGAACTTCCGGAACTCCTGAACATGTTAAGGAGTGCAGAGGGCACCTTGCAGAAAGCAAGGGAAACACCCGCTATGTTTGTTAGCGGTGCATCTTCTTCCGGGTCCAAGGCTAGGGCCAAAGGAAGGAAGAAGAAGGCCGCCAACAAACCTAGAGGAGGTGTTAGTAAGGTGGGAGGAAGGGAAAGAAAAAGTTTGCGGTACCGGTAGTTGGCCAGGATGAGTGCTTCCATTGTCACAGGAAAGGGCACTGGAAGAAGGATTGCAAGGCGTGGAACGCCAAGAACCAGGAACCGAAGCAAGCTGTGGCTTCGACTTCAGGTGTGTTTGTAATTGAGAATTGTCTGTCAATCAACTCTACTTCCTGGGTATTGGATACCGGATCAGGATCTCATATTTGCAATTCTTTGCAGGCATTGAGAAACCGTAGAGTGCTGAAGGAAGGTGATATGACCCTAAAGGTTGCTAACGGAGCTACCGTGGGAGCTGCGTCCGTCGGGGATTATCACCTAGGATTGACAAGTGGACACATTTTGGTTTTACATAACTGTTATTTTGTACCAAGCTTAACGTGTAATATCATATCGGTTTCCTTGTTATTAAATAAAGGTTATGATTTCACGTTTGTAAGAGATGTTGTTAACATCCACCTTAATCATGGTTTGATTGGGTCCGGTACACTAAATAACGGTATATATATTTTAAACCAACTCCAAATTTTCAATGTCCAGAACACACTAAAAAGAAAGTCTCCAGGTTTAAATAAAGCTTTCTTATGGCATTGTAGACTGGGTCACATCAATGAGAGAAGGTTGACTAAGTTGCATAGAGAAGGATATTTAGACTCGTTCGAATATCAAACTTATGACACTTGTCAATCTTGTCTCAAAGGAAAGATGACAAAGACTCCATTTACTGGACAAGGAGTAAGAGCGAGCGAGCTCTTAGGACTCATACACAGCGATGTATGTGGTCCAATGTCTACACATGCGAGAGGTGGTTATTCCTACTTCATTATTTTTACAGATGATTTCTCTAGGTTTGGACATGTCTTCTTAATGAAGCATAAATCCGAGGCCTTTGAGAAATTCCAGGAATATAAGAGTGAAGCGGAAAATCAAACATGCAAAAGTATTAAGACACTGAGATCTGATCGAGGTGGAGAATACTTAAGTGCCGAGTTCCTAGGTTACCTAAAAGAGAAAGGAAATCTCTCTCAACTTACTCCTCCATACACTCCACAGCACAACGGTGTATCGGAGAGACGGAATCGAACCCTATTGGATATGGTACGATCCATGATGAGTAATGCTGAGTTACCGCGATCTTTCTGGGGTTATGCGCTAGAATCAGCGACATATCTTTTGAACAGAGTTCCAACCAAAATTGTGCCTACCACACCATATCAGATATGGAGTGGGAAGAAACCCTATCTTCAGTACCTGAAGACATGGGGATGTCCAGCTTTTGTAAAAAAGCAGCATCCGGACAAGCTCGAGGCACGCTCAGTAGAGTATAAGTTTGTGGGATATCCAAAGAACTCTATGGGATATTTTTTCTATTATGCAGAGGAACAAAAGGTTTTTGTTTCTCGTCATGCCCGCTTCTTAGAAACTGAATTTTTAGAAAATCAGAAGAGTGGGAGCGTAGTAGAACTGGAAGAAATTCCAGAACCACAAACTGCTACTGAAAGTTTGGTAGAACCGGAAGTTCAAGAAGTACAGGACATTCCCGCACCCCTCCGCAGGAGTAGTAGGCCGTCTCATCCGCCTGAGAGATACTACGGTTTTCTCATAGATGGGGATAGAGAGGATTGCATCATAGATGATGATGAACCTACTGACTTCCAGCAGGCCATCCAGAGCGGCGACTCGGTACGATGGCTAGATGCAATGCGGACCGAAATGGAGTCCATGTACACCAACAAAGTATGGACTTTGGACTTTGCTCCAGATGGGGTAAAACCCATAGGATGCAAATGGATCTTCAAGAAAAAGATTGGTGTAGATGGACAGGTGGAAACCTATAAGGCTAGACTTGTTGCAAAGGGTTTTCGTCAAAGACCTGGTTTGGACTATGACGAAACTTTTTCTCCAGTGGCTATGCTCAAATCCATTCGGGTCCTTCTTGCTATTGCTGCCTTCCATGATTATGAAATCTGGCAGATGGGCGTAAAGACGGCTTTTCTGAATGGAAATTTAGAAGAGAGCGTCTATATGGATCAGCCAGAGGGTTTCAATCAGAGTGGGAGCAGCGGGAAAGTATGCAAGCTGCTTAAGTCCATTTATGGACTAAAGCAGGCATCGCGGAGTTGGAACATCTGTTTTGATGAGACAGTCAAAGAATATGACTTTATCAAAAATCCAGATGAACCGTGCATATATAGTAAAGTTGTAGCCAGAAGTGTCGTATTCCTCATCTTGTACGTGGATGACATTCTATTGATAGGAAATGACATTCCTATGCTACAATCTGTCAAAGGATTCTTGTCACACAGGTTCTCCATGAAAGACCTGGGTGATGCCTCTTATATTCTGGGGATCCGGATCTATCGTGATAGATCCAAGAGGATGTTGGGACTTTCGCAGTCCAGGTATATCGACACTATACTGAAAAGATTCAGTATGGAAGATTCTAAGCGCGGTAATCTACCGGCTTGTCATGGAATCACCCTCTCCAAAGAGATGTCTCCCAAGACTGATTTGGAAAGGGAACGCATGTCTATTATACCCTACGCTTCTGCGGTAGGCTCTATAATGTATGCGATGTTGTGCACCAGACCAGATGTAGCTTACGCACTGAGCGTGGTAAGCCAGTATCAGTCAGACCCAGGGGAGAAGCACTGGATAGCAGTAAAGAACATTCTCAAGTACCTGAGAAGGACTAAGGAGATGTTCTTGGTTTACGGCGGAAAAGACCTCAGGTTGGAGGCCTTTGCTGATTCCGGCTTCCAGAGTGATAAGGACGATTCCAAGTCCATGTCGGGTTATGTCTTTACCCTCAATGGAGGGGCGGTGTGCTGGAAGAGCTCCAAGCAGGACACCGTTGCTGACTCGACGATGGAAGCGGAGTATATAGCTGCTTGCGATGCCGCAAAAGAAGCAGTCTGGATGAAGAAGTTCCTAACAGAACTTCAGGTGGTTCCTACCATAGTTGATCCAATACCTCTGTATTGCGACAACAATGGAGCTATAGCTTTAGCGAAGGAACCAAGGTCCCATCAGAAGTCCAGACACATCTTGAGGCGGTATCACCTGATCAGGGAGATCATTGATCGTCAGGAGATCGAGGTTCGGAGAGTTGCTTCTGAAGAGAACATTGCTGATCCATTCACAAAGGCCCTACCTCAGATTCAGTTCGAGAGGCTACTCGAGATCGTCGGTCTTCGATACGCCAGTACATGGCCCTAGTGCAAGTGGGAGATTGTTAGTGTTTATGCCCTACAAGGCCATTACTGTATCATACTAGTTTGTATATTACTTAATGGAAGCTTGGGATATTCACATGTATATAACAGTCTTGCTAAACATGGTAGTATGCTACTTGGTTTTTTCTATCTTAATATGTGAGTATACGTATTGATAGAGCTCTAAGGATCTTGCTTGACTACCAGCGTTGTGATGGCAGTCACACTAGTGGGGGCTGGGTAGTCTACAAGCACATCCTTATTCAGGTCCCTAGTCGTTGGATTATCGAGACAGGGCATCGATACTCCGGAGTAGACTAGTGTGTACGCTTCTCATCCCAGTTGGGGAGATGGTCTGTCCCACAGCCGTCAGTACGTCGTACTGGAGATAGTATGCAGGTGCTCGTTAGGTTACGGATACACCGGACAGGACTCACAGGGAACTGTTGGTTGGTTTTATACCAGTCATCAGTGAACAATTCCCAGGTGACATGAGTACAGCATAGTCCGCAGACTTGACACTGCTACTTCGCCTCGAGTGTGTCCCACTGTTCTTAGATTGCTACCCTACCACGGCTCAAAGGAGTCGTGCAAACAGGTAGCAGTTGGGTACAGTCCCGAGCACTTGGAGGCAGTGGCGGTTAGACAGGATTCGTCTCTCCCGGTATTGGGAGTTGATATCGCGCTGTGTCAGAGAGCCATTACGCAAAGTCCCTAGCCAGGGCAAGCGAGATTTGCTGGTAGGTTCCAGTAGTTTCTCAGGGTGTAATGGGCTTCGCTCCGACACGACTTATACCGCTATTAGGGGACTGACGCTTGCCGCCCCCCTAGGCCCGATATGCGATAGTCTTAGACGAACGGACCGGACTGTACGGAGATTGTCACATCAGACTCAGTAGGAGTTCGGATGGGTTTCCTCATCGGCCTTCTTATCGACATCTACCTGGGGACCGTTACGTACAGCTAGTGCCGCTTGCGGTCTGTGGTTAAACCCACTGCCAGCGTAGTAGTCGAGTCTCTAGAGTCCCACACAGAGAGTTTCCCTACTCCAGGCGAAACGATATAGAGGTCGTATGGTTTTACGATAAGGGTTCGGACGCATACGTGTGTTTACACACGTACGACTTTCGGACAGTTTTTACCAGTCGGCTTTGGTTTAAGCCAGTTACTGGTATCCGGTTATTGGATTTATACAGTCTAAAGTTTTTCCGTAATTTTGCGGAAAGGAGGGGCATTCTCGTAATTGCACGAGAAGCTTCTAGAAGATGGTGACTAAGGAGGTTTAGGTGACATATACAATGAATGCGATTAGTGAGTCATATGGATGATTCATCCATGTCATTAATGCATCATAAATGCTTAATGACTCATGGATATGAATCATCACTAGATATTATCAAGCATGGTTATTAAATTCATTTCTTTTCTTTTCTTGATAAAAAGAAATGCTTGATATATATCATGTTATCTCACTATTCTCATATCATTATCTTTATCATCTTCTCTCTCCTCAAGCTCTCCCTCTTCAAACACTAATCCTCCCCTCTCATGAGTTGAGTACAAGGATTAGTTAGACTACTTAATCCATAACCCTCTCTATATTTCACCTAGCTTCTTTGATTAGCACTTAAAGAAGTTTAGCTGCCTCAAGTTTAGAGGCTAAGCTTGGAGTAAAGCTCTCGGGTGGATCGTCTACTACTTCGAGAAGTCCGAGGAGGAGGAGGAATTCATAAAGACGAAGGACACGATTCGTTAGGTATAATCCCTAAACATAGTAGCATAGAAACTCTATGTTTGTTGTTAGTTATCGTTTAGCTTCGATTCAAGCGGTTAGTCGATGTTTGTTCACTAAACAAGTTCATTTTTGAAAATTCCGCCTCCCCACAAGTATTGGGGTGTTCTACATCGACTTACACATCTATACATATAAAAATATACATACAAATACATATACATATATACATATAAATACATTTACATACGTGTGTACACACACAAGATACTTTTTGAATGTAAATAAAGAATATACAACTTACCGATGCAATTGGTACGTACTCATATTCCTTACTCTTCTCATGCACACCGTCTATGCCGCCTACAAATTCAGAAGCCCTCATTCTATTCGAAGGCGTAAAACCGAAGGAATGTTTCGATGTATCCACGTCCTCCTTCGCCACAAAGACATACCACTTCCTCTTCAAAGCCTTCTCCAATCCCAACATCCTCAATGAGATACTCAAATCCCACCAGCATAGGCCCGGTTTGTTGGCATGTACGTATTTTGGTACCGTCAAATTCGCCAGGGTAAATCATAGCAGCAAACAAACAAAGATCACATTCACATTATTAATATTAATTAATCAAAACAAATCTACCAATAATATATAATAGGGCATATACTTACAACGAGAAGGATCTAACACCCAGGCAATTGTGCAACATCCCTCTTTCACAAAAGCTTATCCACAACACCCACCATTATCAAGTCGTGCACTGTTTTAGCCCAGTTTACATTCTGCACAACCGATTACTCGATCTAAGGAAAAGCGTCTTTAGGGACCGTTGACACAAAAAATGCATTAATATCATATATCCAAATTATATATACATGTTGTGTACATAATATTAATAGGAGGGAATTTCTTGGAGTAAAAAATATTGATTCTTAAAAGTTCTCAAATCGGGTACCGCTGAATTTGCGCATTTGCTGAATTCAAATGCCTATAAAGTTCAGCACATTAGTTAATGGGGACAAATGAGGATTCATTTGAAATCCCATTGAATCTAGTTTCCAAAATATCAAACGGTGTATCGTTTGGACTTCTCTAGAGAAAATTATGGCCAAATCATTGAACCCTAAGTCAATATTTTTGACTCCAAGAAATGACTTCCTATTAATATCATATATACAACATGTATATATAAGTTGGATATATGTTATTAATACATTTTTTGGTGTCAACAAATGCCTCCCGACAAGGAATGTGTACGACTTATAGAGTTGTATACACGATATTGTCGTATTCTTTCATTTGAATTACGGACATAAGTTGAGAAACTTTATTTTAAAGTCATTTCGGATATGGATATTAGTTTACAGTCATTTCGGACATATATATTAGTTTACAATCATTTTGGACATGGGTATTAGTTTACAATCATTTCGGACGTATGCAGACTTTTATTGGTATGACCACAAGGTAGAAGTGAAGAACGGGGAGCGAACGTATGTCTTCATCCGTTACTTACGACTAACAAATGCTCAAAATACCAATAGGAATCCAGATACGTCCGAAATGACTGTAAACTAATATGCATGTCCGAAATGACTGTAAACTAATACTCATGTCTGAAATGACTATAAACTAATATATATGGACTGTAAACTAATATCCATATCTGAAATAAGTCTAAACTAAAGTTTCTCAATTTATGTCCGTAACTCAAATGAAAGAAAATGACAATATCGTGTATACGACTCGATAATTCGTATACACTCCTTGTCGGGGGGCATTTGTTGAAACTAAAAAAATGCATTAATATAACATATCCAAATTGTATATACATGTTGTATACATGATATTAATATTAGGAAATTTCTTGGAGTCAAAAATATTGACTCTTACAAATACTTAAATCGGGTACCGATGAATCTGCACATAGGCTAAATTCAAATACTTATAGGTTCAGGAAACATAATCAATGGGGACAAATGAGGTTTCCAAAATATCAAACGGTGCGTCGTTTAGACTTTTCTAGAGAAAATTATGGCTAAATTATTGAACCCTATATGTGCAGATTTGGGATGTCGGGAGCCTCCCATTTGAGATGTCGGGAGTCCCATTTTGAGGTCGGGAGCCCCCTTTTGTGTATCCTTTTGATTTCGGTAGCCCCCTTTTGAGGTCGGGAGCCTCCTAAAAATAGACAGTTTAGCCAATTTTTAAGAGGGGTGGGGGTTATCCCCCCCTATTCACTCTGGGAATATAGAGAGTAGTTTTATAACTACTCTCTCCCCTTATAAAAGTATATATTTCTAAAATCTAGAAAAATATGGATGCAGACAGAGAATTCTAAGAGAGAAAACTTGAAGCATTTTCAGTTTTGAAAAGAAAAAGAAGGTGAGGGCTGGAGAAATGGAATTCCCATTCCTTTCTTCTCTTCTCTCTCTCTCCCCCTCTCCCTAATCAAGGATCAATATAAGATTCATAGAAACTTTCATAAGTTTCATCTTCAATGAAGATACATGATAGCCATGGCTATGGGTTCTCCAATCTTCAATAAAGATGAAGATGAAGACTTTAGAGCATGAATTTACATGTTCTTCACAATTTGGACCGAACGTAGAACATGGGCTATCCCAAGTTCTACATATTGTGAAATAAACTAACCATTTCCTTCATATATTTGAAATGGGGTTGATAATCCCATTTCCTTAAAGTAGAAATATGGATCAAAATCCCTATGTTCCTTCAATAAAAATATATATGTATGAATAGGCAAAGCTTATTCATCTCTAAGATATGAAAATCATATCAACGCGTTTGGAATCAAGTGTGAAACCACTTTATTCCCTATATAGAACATGATCTAAAATCATTTCCTTTCTATTGAACATAATCTATATGTTCATACTTGTATAAGACTATTAAAAATGATAAAATATATCATTTTTGTATTGTGCAGATCAATGTAATGAACTTTCATATAGAAAAATTCTATAATAAGAACTTCCCCACATCATGAACAAAATAAGTCATTGGAAGACCCTAAATGGGCTTCCCGACTTTGGTCGGGACCCTTCCCGACGTCGGGAGCCCCCAAAATGGGCCTCCTGCTGAAGAAACATTACCGTTTCTTCCTAAAACATGGACCCCACATAGGGTGGTCCATATTTCATTTAAAATATGAAATGATGTGCCCCCCACCTAGGGCAAGGCCCATCCATAATGTCAAATTGACATTAAAATATCCCTAAGTATGCAATTAAACTCTTAAATTACAGTTTTCTCATACATTGTACTTTTTGCAATATCAATGTAATTTATATTCTAATTGTACACAAATATAAATGAAATACAATGATGTTGAAATACAATGATGTTCCTTTGTATTCTGTATCATTCTCTGTTTGCGAGTATTTTATATTCGTAACGTGATCACGATGACGTGATTTGAGTAATCCAAAAAGGTATTCGGTCTAAATGATTCTTTAGACACTAGCGTGTAATTAACCATATGTACTTGCGCTTATAGGAAGTCTCAAACCTTAGGACTTTCTGGTCAACTTTTAAACACAAACACTCGTATTGTTTAAACTCTACTTGTTTTGAATGTCAATTTCATAAGAAGTCCTAAATAGGGTAAACAAAAATGGCGACTCCGCTGGGGACTTTGACTTCTTCCTAAGTTACTTCAAATCACGTCACTCGGTACGTTTTGTGTTGGAGATAGTGCCCTCAGAGTCAATTATTGGATCACAGGCACGTGATTGCAATGATTGAGGGATGACCTATGCCGGTAGGACAGTCTTACTCAAGATGATAGTATGCTATCTGGTTTATCTTTATCATCGTGTACTGCTTTAGGTGACCTTACAGGTCACTATTGTGCGTTGATAGAGCCCTTAGGATTCTTGCTTGACGGCCAGCAGTATGATGGTGATCATATACGTGTGAGCTGGGGTCTATAAGCACATCCTTAAATGGTCCCTAGTCGTGGGAGTTTTCGAGACAGGGCATCAATACTCCAGAGTAGACTAGTGTATACAGTCGAGACCCTGACGAGACGGTGGCCGGTCTCACAAGCCACTGGTGTCAGTTGGTTCACCTAAGATGTATACAGGTGCTCATTGGGTTATGAGTACACCGTACAGGACTCGCCAGGAACATGCTAGTTGGTCTTATACCTGACGTCAGATAGCAGTTCCCTGGTGACATGTGTACAGGTTAGTTCATTGATCTGAGATCGTCATTTGTCTCGTGTGAGTTCCCACTGTACTTTGATTACTACCCTACCACGGCTCAAAAGAGTCGTGCAAACAGGTTTTAGTTGGGTACAGTCCCGAACTACATGGAGGCAGTGAGCGGATCTGCAGGGGTTCGTCTCTCCCGGTATTGGGGGTGAGGTCGCACTGTGTCTAGGAGAGCCATTACACGAAGTCTTTGGCCAAGACAGGAGATTTACTGGTAGGTATTCCAGTAGTATCTCAGGGTGTTCTGGGCTACACTCCGACACGACTTGTACCGCTTTTGGGGGTTTGACTTTTACCAACCCCTAGGCCCGCCATGCGATGCTCATAGACGAACGGACCGGACTGTACAGATATTGTCACTGACAGGCTCAGTAGGGTGTCAGGATGAGTTCGCTCATCGACCTCCCTTTTGGTCAATACCTGGTAGCCCGTTACGTACGGCTAATACCTCTGACGTTCTAGTGGTTAAATCCACAGCCAAAGTATTGACGAGTCTTTAGAGTCCCTCACAGACAGTTTCTCAAGTTTCGGGCGAAACGCTGTAGAGGTCGTATGGATATATGGCAGGGTTCGATCATATACGTGTGGTATTGCACGGATCATGATCGGACGGGTAATACTAGCGGGGTTTGGTCTAAGCCGGATCCTAGTATTTTACAGTGTAGATTTTGTCTCGTTGCATTTGTATTCGGTCGGAATACAAATGAGGGTATGTATATACAGTTGCGGGGTTTTCCTATAATTTATTACGGGATCGCTTTTTGAAGTTGCCAGTTTGCATTCTGTTTCGGCCATTTTCCTTTCTTCCTTTCTTTGGCTGAAAATTGATGGGAGGGGATTATTTGTAAAAGTGGCTTTTACAAAATGGAGGGTGACTTTTTCTTGCACATGGTTCCTTCATGATGGTTCATGATTACTTGCTTGATGAGATGGGTGTATGATTGACTTTGTTGTGATCATTATTCCTCATGATCACCCACCTTTTTCTTATGCTCATCACACACACTTGAGTGTGCTCACCCCCTTGTTTTTTCCTCCTCTCATATGTGGCCGGCCACATGGGATTGGGGAGAGGGATTCATTTTTGGGTGGGGAAATTGATCTCATTTTCATTCACACAAAATCCCTTAATTCATCTAAAAAGCTTGCATCTCCTTCTCCACTTTCAAATGGCAACCTCACTAACCTCTTGAGACAAAAGTGATCTACATATATTCTACAGCAATCTTGGACACGTCGGCTTGCCAACTTCGTGTCCGAGTTGCCTCGGTTCAGACGTGGGAGCCCGTAAAAAGACTCGGTGATGTGGTGCCGTTTCCGACGAGGAGATCGAGACCGGAGATTCCGCGAGGAGATCGGGGTGGTGGCCGAAGACCGAAGGACACGGATCGCTCGGTATAGCTCTCTACCCTTTCTCTAGTTAGCTAGTAGTAGGTTAATGGTCCGATCCGGGTTTATAGTCCGTGGTAGCGCCGGTTTCTAGTTTTAGAAAAGTTTTTTTTCCCGCATTTTGGCCTCGGACAGACGGCCGGGGCGCTACCGTGCACTTACATTGGTATCAGAGCCACGCCATTAACCTAGTCTAGCTTGCTCTAACGTGTTTACAGGTTTGATTGAACGGATTTTCCAAAAACCGCGTTTCCATGTCACAGTTTCTGTCGAATTTTTCCTGTGCTCAAAAAATTATTTGGTATATGGGAAAATTACGTGCAGGGTTTTCTGAGAGTTCTGTGAAAATTTGGTGCCCTAATATTACTGTTCCACCGCGGAACCGCGGCCAAATCCATGCATTGGCCGCGGTTCCGCTGCCATTGTGACTCCTTATTGCACCAAATTTTCTACAGGTGTCTCTGTGTTGGAAATGGGGTTTTGGATATATTCTGTTTGGGCCTAGATTTTTTTTGAGTACTGGGTATTGTGCTTGGGGCCCACTTCCGGAAATTTAGTCGATCGAAACTTTTAAACATGTTAGTTCACAGTATTTATATTATATCTGCGACCGTGAATGTCACTTGATCGGTAAATCCTGTCTAACTGCTATAGCCCTTTTAGACGGATTTGTGAACGCGACATTCACGTTGATGTTCTGTGTTGTGCTGTGATGTTACGGATTTGTCGTGGTGGATAGCCTGGATGCAATAGTAGTACAGTTTGGTTGTAAATGTACACTTGATATTGCGGGGCGAGCGTCCGACATGTGGACTGCCATCACTGCCTGTTTGTATATTATTCTTTTGGGGCACGACCGGGCTGAGGTCGATGTACCCGTTGTATATTTTACTTTCTGTACTAGGATTACCCCACGGAGAGGTGCACGGGTAGCCAGGTTCTAGAGGGAAACGGGCCCGCATCTCATGGTTTTGAGACGGAGGGGGCTTCACTCTAGAATTGGCGGGCTATTCGCCACACTCATAGGGGGTACAGGTTGACCCAAGGAGGGGTGCTCAAGTTACCGGATTCCGTGAAGTGCTGGGTGGTCCATTCACGTTGTTGAAGGGGGATGCCTCGCTTCAGGTTTTGGCGGGTAACTTGCCGCGCCCGTAGGGGTCTAGGATTTCATTGCACAGGCTATCCACACGACCAGGGGAACCTCGGGTTTCAGTAGCGGCTCTATGAAACCCGAGGATCTCAGATATCTATATTGATCTGTGATGCTTATTACATTTCTGTGATGTTGCATTTTTATCACGCTTTGAGCGAATATTATATATTGATATATATACTAGTAGATGTTGTATATGTTTTGCATCCGTGCTAGTCCAGTCCCCGCTCTATCGTTAGTTAAGTAACCTAACGGGTGATGACGGGACCCAGTGGCGAATGCGGATGGCATATACGTACATCGTATTTTCATTCTTTATTGGTGTGATTAATTGATGGGACTGCATTGATTCGGATCAATGCAAGCTTAACAAACCTATTCTGATGTTGTTGGAACATTTTTCAAAAAGCTGTTATTGCAAGGACGTTCTCTTTTGTTTCGCACAGTGATATTCGGTTATGAATATCCAGCACCTCAGTCGACGAGGAAAGGGCCGAGATCCCTTCACCGGGAGTGACCTCTTGGACAGAAGTTTGCGTCAGGGTAATAACTTCATTATAGCCGATTACTTTTTGCTTTGCATCGTGGTATTCAGTTGGAATATCCTGCACCTCATTCTACGGAGAAAGAGCCGAGATCCCTTCACCGGGAGTGACCTCTTTAGCAAAGGTTTTCGTCACTATATTTTTATAAAAAGCTATCCGGTTCCTTCAACGATATCAAGTTCATTACGTTAAAGGTTTTTCGCCAAAAACCATTCGTAGCCCTCCGTCATTTCAGACGGGTAGCACGTAGTATTCATGCTATGTTTGTTGACCTTCGTCAAGGCATAGTGAATGGTAGCTGCTTGTTACCTTTCTGTTGCATAGACAGATGCGTTGGTTTGGGACAGTCGTATAACCTTGTTGACCTTCGTCAAGGGCTTGTACGGGTGGGTTCAAATTAACCTGGACAATGACGGGTAGAACTTGACATGTGACTTATGATTTGTTGACCTTCGTCAAGGTCATAAGAGCATGGGGTAAAAATCACATCGGGAATTTCTAAAGAAACTGAAACTTGCTAGATATGCGCATACCTTCTGGAGTGTGATAACGTGAGTGGATTCCATCACATTATCATGCGATGATAGTTGGATCCCGATTCCCACTGATGAGTTGGTTTACTCCCCGGGTGATCCCGACTAATTCTTCTTTAAGGTTTGGCGGAGAATTTGACGATACAGTGGGAGGTTTCCTGATTAGATAAATTGGTAACCATTCTGATCTAGGTTAGAGTGCACACTGAGTGTTTCTTTTCTCTCTCTCTTTGGCAGCGACCATGACCCGACCCTAGACTATGACTCAGTGACCAAGTTGACCGAACCTTCTTAAAACACTGGCTTTTGGATTGTCAGAGTTGCACACCTCATTGCCACTCCTACTTTTACCCTTTTCTCCAGGACACCCCGTATTACTACGAACATCCACTTCCATTGGATAAAGCCATCGTATGGTTATATACGAACTCGAAGGAACTTGTTCCAGATTTGAGGATGGTTTCCAGTTCTGGAGAAAACGAATAGGACTATTCAGTTGTCTTTTCCTTTTACCTTCTCTCAGGTTACGAGTGCTCCTTGGATTAGGACGGTACACCTATTACGCTTATTGGATAGTCTTCTTCCAAACCATAGGCAGGTGCCGAATGGTAGGGAATGAAGAAAACCATTTAGCCTAAAAGGTGTACAGAAGGTATTAAGTAAAGACAAATAAAGGGATTAGTAAGAGGGCAAAGTAAATTGCGACTGCTATTCACGACCAAACCAAGTATTTCATTACCACTCCTACTTCACCTTTGTAATCCTCCAGAACACTCCGTATCACTATGAAGATCCACAGTTATTTGGATATTCCATCGTATGGTTATATACGAACTCAAAAGGAACTTGTTCCAGTTCGGGGATGGATTCTGGTTCAGGAGAAATAGGAATAAGGTTTATTCAGTTGTCTCTTATCATCACCTTCTCTCAGGTTGCGAGTGCTCCTAGGATTAGGACAGTACACCCATTATGCTTATTGGATAGTCTTCTTCCAAACCATAGGCTGGTGCCGAAAGGTAGGGAAGGAAGAAAACCATTTAGTCTAAGAGGGTGTACAGAAGGTAATGACTAAAGACATATGAAGGGATTTGGAGAGATGGCAAAGAAATATACGGTTACAGTTGTGAATCTGGATAATGGTAGAGGCATTACTAGGAATACCCGGATACCCCTATGAAACATTTCAATGTTTCAGTTTCACTGTGTAATGTTAAAAGAAAACTGATTTCCTAATTAGCCCTTGCTCCAGGGTATGTATTTACCAGGTATGATTCTCGTATTTGTATGGTTTTACAGATGATGAGTGGGAATAAGTTATTGTGAATTAGGTGATCATCCTCATTATATCGGAATTCGTTGTAATTGGTGATATTTGAGGAAATCGCCTGGGCTGTTTGCCAGACGGCAAATATTTGGTTTTGAGTATCCGTTGCTATACACCAATTTCAAATTGATATATCTGTATGTATATTTTTCTAGAGTGAGATATAAGTTTTTGAAATTATGTCCATGACATTTACCTATATCAGTGGATGGTTAGGTAAGGAGCATTAAACAACGGTGTAATTCTTCTTAACCAAAAGTACAGTTTTCAACCTACGACACACAGGGATTGAGTTATTAGACTCAAGAGACTTATACAGAGTATTGTATGTTGTCCAGTGTTCATCAGGACAGAGGGGTTGGTACTCGTACTATATTCTGTTTACTTGTGACTTCTCTAATTCTTAGACATGTGTTTCATAGAAACACAAGGTCCAAGTTTTGAGAAGTTATAGGTATATGAATAAAGTAGAGAACCAGGTGTTGCAAGTATCAGGATTCTTCAAGGTGATCGAAGATATAGATACTTGTGTATGGTATTCAGTTGATAGTAATGATTAAGAGAACTTGCTTCTTTTTCAGGTTACTCATAATTGGATGCATTCCTAAGTTGAGTAATGCTGATCGGCCTCTCTCCATTTAGTTGACATGCACTGGAGACAGCTGCATGATTTGAATCTGGTTCCAATTAACTCAGTGCCTCTGATTCTGTATTGGATATAGAACAGTTCATATCTTAACATTGTTAAGGTACGGGGAGTTGTCCGGCTTATGGTTAAGACCAGACTCTGGATAACTCAAGGCACGTTTCTGTAATGGTTGTTTGTGGGTTGACCCAGGCTATGACGAGGGTTGACTTTCTACCATCTGGAAGATCAATAGTGATATTGTTCTTGACTCACCACAGTTTTAAAAGAAATGGATTTTTTCAGAAAACAGTAGTGGGAGTATAGTAGAACTGGAAGTGATTCCAGAACCGCAAACGATTACTGAAAATTTGATAAGAACCTAAAGATTCAATCTATTTTAACATTCCATTGGCCACTCCACAGATATGGTGGGTAACCTCAGGCACTCGAGAGGTACTTCGGTATGCTCAAAGACGGTGACAGGGAGGTTCTTGTTTACCCAGACTTGCCATTGCTGTTGTTCCAGACCGTGAGACCCGACATGAGGATGAGTATAGTGTCGTTCTAAATTAGCTTTAGAAGTGCACGTGTATATGACTCTGCCCGAGGGTTGTCGTAGTCAATGGGAGCAGTGGAAGCATAGTGGTCAAGTAGCTTATGTCTATTTATAGACTAAAGCAGATATAGCGGAGATAGATCATCTATTTCTGATGTGACAGTCATAGGTTTGACTTCATCAGAATAGGGGATGGATTTGTTAAGAAGGTAGTAGGGTGTGATGTCCTGGTATCTGGAGGACATACACAGAGTTGGAAGTGATATTCCTATACTACGATCGGTTATACTTTAGTTGTCACACAGTGGTTTCTCCACATAGGAATTGGGTATTATATCAGACATTATGGTTACTAGATCTATGGTTTTAGATCTAGATTTGGGAAGTGTCCCAATCAGGGTACTTAGACAGCTTTCTAGAGGTGTTTTAGAATGGACAACTCCAGGCACGGTAGTGTACCTGCAGGTGATGGAGTCGCCCTCTCTAAAGGTGTCTTACAGACTAAAGGGGAGATGGATGTGCATGATTGGCAGATCACTTGCTTAAGCAATTGAGTCAATCATGAGATGTCAAGTACCACACCAGATGTTGTTTTTGCAGTAGATGCAATAAGTTGATATTGATCCAATCCTGGAGGAACATTCGGAAGTAGTTTTAGAACATAAGTGGATGTTCTAGGGATATGATAACGACAGCCTCATTCGGGAGACAGTTATCATTCCAGGCTTCCAAGGTGACCTTCATGACAGAGTGACTGTCAGAGTTATAGTTTTTCCCTCTGACGAGGGACAGTGTTTTGGAGAGATGATCTAAGTGGACACTGAGGGAGGCATGACGCATGATACTGATTAAGTTCAGTTGACGATACAGTCTAAGAAGTTTGTATTTAGAGTTCATTTATGAACTAGGTCCCATCAGATATCCAGACATATTCTAAGACAGGTATTGCTCATTTCGAGAGACGCCTTTCTCCGCAAACTTGAGATAAAGAGAGACATAGAAAGAAACATCGGAGCGGATCCACTCACTGAGGCTATTCCTCGAACACAATAGTTTCACAAACAGGCTTTGTGAGACTGATTAGTAGAGGAGTTGGGTGTTCGATATCACACGGGCTGTGAGTATGCGACATCGCAATAATTAGCCTTGAGTGCAAGTGGGAGATTGTTGGAGATAGTGCCCTCAGAGTCAATTATTGGATCACAGGCACGTGATTGCAATGATTGAGGGAGGACCTATGCCGGTAGGACAGTCTTACTCAAGATGATAGTATGCTATCTGGTTTATCTTTATCATCGTGTACTGCTTTAGGTGACCTTACAGGTCACTATTGCGCATTGATAGAGCCCTTAGGATTCTTGCTTGACGGCCAGCAGTATGATGGCGATCATATACGTGGGAGCTGGGGTCTATAAGCACATCCTTAAAAGGTCCCTAGTCGTGGGAGTTTTCGAGACAGGGCATCAATACTCCAGAGTCGACTAGTGTATACAGTCGAGACCCCGATGAGGGGCGGTGGTCGGTCTCACAAGCCACTGGTGTCAATTGGTTCACCTAAGATGTATACAGGTGCTCATTGGGTTATGAGTACACCGGACAGGACTCGCCTGGAACATGCTAGTTGGTCTTATACCTGACGTCAGATAGCAGTTCCCTGGTGACATGTGTACAGGTTAGTTCATCGACCTGAGATCGCCATTTGTCTCGTGTGAGTTCCCACTGTACTTTGATTACTACCCTACCATGGCTCAAAGGAGTCGTGCAAACAGGTTTTAGTTGGGTACAGTCCCGAGCCACATGGAGGCAGTGAGCGGATCTGCATAGGTTCGTCTCTCCCGGTATTGGGGGTGAGGTCGCGCTGTGTCTAGGAGAGCCATTACACGAAGTCCTTGGCCAAGGCAGGAGATTTACTGGTAGGTATTCCATTAGTATCTCAGGGTTTTCTGGGCTACACACCGACACGACTTGTACCGCTTTTGGGGGACTGACTTTTACCAACCCCCTAGGCCCGCCATGCGATGCTCATAGACGAACGGACCAGACTGTACGGATATTGTCACTGACAGGCTCAGTAGGGTGTCAGGATGAGTTCGCTCATCGACCTCCCTTTTGGTCAATACCTGGTAGCCCGTTACGTACGGCTAATACCTCTGACGTGCTAGTGGTTAAATCCACAGCCAAAGTATTGACGAGTCTTTAGAGTCCCCAACAGACAATTTCTCAAGTTTCGGGCGAAACGCTGTAGAGGCCGTATGGATATATGGCAGGGTTCGATCATATACGTGCGGTATTGCACGGATCATGATCGGACGGGTAATACTAGCGGGCTTTGGTTTAAGCCGGATCCTAGTATTGTACAGTGTAGATTTTGTCTCATTGCATTTGTATTCGGTCGGAATACAAATGCGGGTATGTATATACAGTCGCGGGGGTTTCCTGTAATTTATTACGGGATCGCTTTTTGAAGTTGCCAGTTTGCATTCCGTTTCGGCCATTTTCCTTTCTTCCTTTCTTTGGCTGAAAATTGATGGGAGGGGCTTATTTGTAAAAGTGGCTTTTAAAAAATGGAGGGTGACTTTTTGTGGCACATGGTTCCTTCATGATGGTTCATGATTACTTGCTTGATGAGATGGGTGTATGATTGACTTTGTTGTGATCATTATTCCTCATGATCACCCACCTTTTTCTTATGCTTACCACACACACTTGAGTGTGCTCACCCCCTTGTTTTTTCCTCCTCTCATATGTGGCCGGCCACATGGGATTGGGGAGAGGGATTCATTTTTGGGCGGGGAAATTGATCTCATTTTCATTCACACAAAATCCCTTAGTTCATCCAAAAAGCTTGCATCTTCTTCTCCACTTCCAAATGGAAACCTCACTAACCCCTTGAGACAAAAGTGATCTACATATATTCTACAGCAATCTTAGACACGTCGGCTTGCCAACTTCGTGTTCGAGTTGCCTCGGTTCAGAGAGGGGAGCCCGTAAAAAGACTCGGTGATGTAGTGCCCTTTCCGACAAGGAGATCGAGACCGGAGATTCCGCGAGGAGTTCGGGGTGGTGGCCAAAGACCGAAGGACACAGATCGCTCGGTATAGCTCTCTACCCTTTCTCTAGTTAACTAGTAGTAGGTTAATGGTCCGATCCGGATTTATAGTCCGTGGTAGCGCCGGTTTCTATTTTTAGAAAAGTTTTTGTTTTCCGTATTTTGGCCTCGGACAGACAGACGGGGCGCTACCGTGCACAATCTCTGGTTGACGGAACCCAGAAAGATCACGTATACTTGTAATAATGAGATTCCGCCGAATTTCGGTTAAGAAAGGTTATATACCAATGAGGTCTGCTATGTTTAATAAATGACAAAGCAGGGCCCTGTTTCCTCTTACGCCACACTGTTGTGACATTATGAAACCTTTTAAGTCAAAAATCATTCCTGAAGCAGGAATGCCTGACGTACTTTGTCTTAAACCCACTTTATGACTCAAGATTTTTAATATTACGATGATTTCCTTTACAGGATTACTCAAACAATCAATGATGGCATTCAACGTAAACAACAACAATAACAACGTCTTGGATGCCGATCTCGCTGCTGCTACAAAAATAGCGAGTTCCATGTTCTCGATCATCGGGGCTAATCCACGGTTCATCATGCCGGCTGCTGGGCACACGGGATATGATCCTGATGAGTGCCCTTTCGGCACAATCAATGACTTTTCAGTGCTACAAGCCGGATAGAAGAAGGCGACAATCAAGACCAGACCCGACTTCAATATGGGGAAAGCAGCCACGTTGATCCAGGAGAACCATCAGGTCATACCAGTCTCTGCTAGATCCATGCCTTCCTTGTCATGCCCTGCTTCCCAAAGGACGGTAACAGCACGTAACTAGGCCCGTGACGTATTTATTTCGAGATGGTTATTTTTCGTAATAAATACGCTAAATGTTTATAAGTAATATAATAAAATACAAGAATTAACAAGAAAATTTAAAATTCAACATCAACTGCTTTATTTACATTCAACATCCACAATTTTCAAACTGATACAAGATAACTGAAAACAAAATACGATGAAATGCCTAAACAAGTGGCATACAGAAAATAAAAGCTGAGGTAAAGAACTAGTAGTCGGTCTGCTCCGTATGCTGAGAGTAATCCTCATGACTCGGCTCGATCTTCTCAGTCTCTAGATCATCTAACGAACATTCCAAGAAAACAAAAAAATGGGTGGAATGCCCGTCAGCGAACTTGCGCTCGGTAAGTCCTCAAAAAGGTGGGATTATAAAAATTATGGTGATGTGTTAATAGTTATAAGACATGTATGATATGTCAAGTAAATATGACAACTATTTAAGCATAGCAAACTAAGTAAACATAGCAGTTCAGGTGTAACGACTCTGAAAAACACCTGTACAAAATTAACTTGATTAATGTATAGAAGAGTATTTTAGCCTGATTAGGAGTTATAAGTTATTTTCGTTTAATAAAAATAAGAGGCAACTTGTAGCTCACTGGTAAAGCATCTACACTGTTGTGACATGGCCTGTATATTCGAATCCCATCAGTCCTAATTACTTTTAATATTTTTTCTTTTTAACTTTTCGGAAGCCCAAGATTTGCATGTGTAATACATGGATATACGAAAAGTTTCAGAAAAATCAAACAGGATAAATGAGGAGTTAACACGGATTAATACCATTCCCAAAGCCTTGAGCTACATGGCACAAATCCAACTTCCGGTTTTCCTATTTGGCCCGCCACCGACGGTCTAAGTAGCCCCCATCGCCTCTATTCTTTGCCCGTGCATCTTTTTGACTCCCCACTACTCCCCTGTAGTGTTTGATTTCTCTGCAATTGACCATAAACTCTTCAAATCCCCTATTAACATTATTTTAATTCATTTTTTTTAATTTCCATACTCTCAAATTTCATTATAATACTACCCCATCCCCTAGCTCTCTCCCATTCTGAAAATTCCTATAAAAAATTCTCAAAATTCTCTAAGTGCAAAGTGGAGTTAAGCAAGCCAAGAGAAGTAACGATAAAATCTCGACGACCGGAGCTTTCCCAACAATACAAGATCCCTGAAGGCTTCCCCTCCCCTTTATACTTTCTTGTTAACGCTCTAAAACAGCAATTCCCTTCTCTCTCTCTTTCCTTTCATCTCAAATCAATGTTTAAAATGACATCGACAAGTGGAGTTACCATTTAAAAATCTTTACTTTTTAATGTTTTTATCATCCTTGATAGGTCAAGATATCACATAATCACCCTAATATCACTTCAAATCAATATTCACATCATTTTCCTTTCTGTGTAACCAAAATTCCATATGAAATAATCATATAATGAATTTTTCAGAAAAATATCATGAACTTTAATATAACCCTTATTTCGATACTAGCATATACATCTCTAGAAAACTCACGGGGTAACGACCTATCCCATCACATATACTATGCTTTCATAGCACGAAGTTTTTAGATGTACGGTTAATTTAAAGAATACGGTTTTTCATTAAAATACCATCACTTTATAAAAATACGTTTTTAATCAATATTTGAAAACCTTTTGCAATTACGCCTCTATAACTCTCTTTAAGAGACCCGCTAATAGATGATGCGGATTATCGCACATCCTTGAGATAGTAGAGCAAGATGCGAAGCTCTTCACGGAGAATTCGGTCTCGAAAAGAAATGAAATACGACTTTTTAAAACAAATTAAAATTTTGGAAAATTATATAAAAATTATGAAAACTGTATTTTCAATAAAAAAATTTATCAATCTATATTTTTAAAATAAAAGATTAAATTTTTTAATAAAATACCACCAAGTTCCAAAAACAATAGTTTTCATAAAAATACCATAAACTTAAAAAAAACCTAGGTTATCACTAAAATACCACTAAGACTAAAATATATCTTCATAAAAACTCTTAATAATATAAATCACCTTCGAGGTTTATTTTTAGACAATATTAAAGTATTTTTCATAAAACCCCCTCAAGAAATGCAAACAAAATAAATACAATGTAAACAACAATAATAAATATTTAAGGAGTTTAGATTAATATAGATTTAAACGGTATCAATTCTCTTGAGCTTCAGGGAGCCGGAGAAAGTGAGTGTTTGCTTATTCAGATTAGAAAAATTAACGAAGTTATCAATGTCAATTGTTTTGGAAAAAGACATAAATCTTTCCGTATATATGCTGCAGTTGTCTGATTACTCCTAAACTTAAGAATGCCAATAGTTAAATCCATTCACAAGAAATGTCTATAACTCGAATCTAAACTTGAATTTAAACTCGAACTCGAACCCAAACTCGAAATCTAGTCCAACTCGAATCTAAACTTGAACATGAACTCGAAACTCAATCTACTCGACTAACTTGACTCGACCCAAGATTACAATTGACATGACTCGCATTCTACCCGACTTACTCAATTTCATTCTACAACTTTTGCAACCTATGGTTTCGATTAAGACATGTTATAATCAACCAATCAAATCAACTAAGGATATCTAACGGTTATAATATATTATACTCGGGGCGTTTGGGATAATTTCTTGTGTGAATCCAACGGAGTTTCAGGAGTCCCGTATTAACCCATTTTTTCTATTTACTCGAATCTCAGTCGGGTCAACTCCTCCACAGCTTGGAGTCCCGATACTAACACATGAAATGAGCCCATGTTTCTTTCCTCCTGGGGCCCCATTCTTGAGCTCGTGAATACTTCTATGGCTGTGTGGACATTCACACTTGGAACTTAACGTTAATATAATGACCATATAGAGACTTATAGATATATATACCCATATTCAGATCTACACACTTTTACTGGTCATTTACATTATTTCTTTTATTATATACTTGTCACTTTTCACTCTTACCCTATCTTTGGGACCTACCGAGCGCTAGTTCGCTGACGGGCATTCCACCCACCCTTGTTTTTCTTGGAATGTTCGTCAGATACGGTCGAGAAAGAGGAAGTGGACGCTACCGAAGAGGATTACGACCAGATAGCTACTCGGGATTAGCTTAACTTCCTTTTTCTTTCAATTTATGTATGCCGCCTGGTTAGGCATTTCCTTTTATTGTATTTACTTTTCCAGTTAACTCATGTACCTGTATATATTTCAAGTTTGAATGTAAATAAATATGTTTGTTGAAAATTGTACAGTCTCTACTTATTCTTGTATTGTGTATTATTGTTTCAATACGTTTAGTATATTTATTTAGGGAATGACCTTCTCTAAATAAATATATAGCGGGCTTGCCACGTCATCGTTTCCGTCTACTAGGAAGCGGGGTGTGACATGAGGTTAAGCATAGAGTTAGTTAATCTAAACATGTGATACATGCTTAATGGAACATAAAGTGAATGTCAGTGTCCTAAGAGATCTTTACAAGGTAATTTATCCTAGTGTTAGTTCAAGTGCGAATGTCAACCAAATCTAAAGAGTATTCTCGAACCCAATAGGCTATCGTCCAGGGGTAAGGAACCGCGGGCCCAAATCAATAAAGTAACTTTGGGACCCCATGACGCGGAGGAGTCGACCCGAATCAAGCATGTAGTATTAGGACAGCAAGCTATGGAGGATTCGACCCGATCAAGAGTGTGATATCAGAATCCCAAGCTGTGGAGGAGTCAACCCAATCTAAGAGTTCATATACTAGGAAGACTTCTTAGATTTCGTTGGATTCATACTTAAACCACCCCCAACACCCCGTGTATCTAATTTATAGTTAAGGTTACAAGTCTTGCCCGAATCCATGAATACATAAAAAGAGTACAAGTTCAAGTATCGAGTCGAGTTCAAGTATTCATGTTAAGTTCAAGTATTCATGTCAAGTCATTATGTAATCGTGGTTCGAGTCAAGTCATGTTAAACATGCAATAGATTTATTCACAAAAGTCATGTAGATACAAAAAATGAGGAATTACATAGCATGAGATGAGACAAGTATATTATTCAAGAAATGAACAAAAATAATACTGTAAAGAAGTGTTATGTACGGCTAATTACTCAAGTCAATCGAATTCAGAATATAAACAAAAAATATAGCCATAAGTGTTATGCAAATATGAGTTCAATTTTTGCCTAAATACGACTACTGATTTGGGAGATATGCTCATTTTCGTATCGTCATGTAGAACATATCAGAATCTATCCAGCACCGTCACACATTTTTAAAACACGGTTTGAGTTAATTTCCGTCGGTTTTCAGATTTCAAAGATTGTTAGAAACTTGTGGGTTTTCGGTTTACTTATCTAAACAACTAATTTCCGTGCAATTTGGATTCCTGAAGTTTTAGTTATGATCATATTAACATCAGGTTTAAAACAGAAATTCTGATTTCTGGACAGCAATTATGGGTGTATTGCAAAGCATGTATCAGGTTGTTCTATTCATTTATGGGTCACCGGATATATAGTAAAGTTCTAGGTCTGTAAATTGTGCATCTATATATCCTAAGTTTGCCATGAACCGAACATTGGGAGCTTAAGTTATGTCCTATTTAAAAACAGTGTGTGAATTATGACAGATTCTGTCCAGATTCGTCACTTAATTTTGTAATGCAGTTTTTTATAATTTATATCGATTTGCAGGAAATAAGTATAACTAAGAAAATATAGATATTTCGATCCAAATATCCAAAACACTTGAGTTTGCTCAAAATGGACATCGTTAGACCGAGTTATGTGTCCTCGAAGGTGACCGATAAAAGCGGTTTTCTGAGTTTAAAAATAGTGCCTAAAAAGATGACGTAATTCCTAAATAGTTATACAGTTCGATCTGAATTTTTTTATTCTAGTCTTGATATTCTATCTATTATTTATCCTAATTTTCCTAGAATTTCCAGAAGTCAAGTTTAGATTCTAAAAATTATTTTGAAGGTAAAAATATTGATATGTCATAAATAAGAATGAGAAAACCATGATATCTATTTTTAACTTTGTTTTCTTTTATGCAAAAATTAAATATGAATGATTATAATTTCAGCGCAAAATAATATGAGTTAACGTATGTGAAGAAAGTATATTAGTTTATAATGAAATCTAAGTAGAGACAACTACTGGCATATTATTTTATGGGTATTATTTAAACGGGTGATTAACTGAGCATAACAAGTATCGGCATGTAAATGAGGAGGTAATATATAGCAAGAGGGCAAAGGAGAGAATGAGAATTAGGAGGTGACTTACTCGTTTTATGAATCGATATAACAACTGATTCACCGATTAACTTCTTGAATGAAAATCGGGAGATGGCTTCACTTGGATTCGGAAGAAGATTTAGAGAGGAAGAAGAAGCCTCGGTTGGAAAAATGGAGATCGCAATGCGACGAGAAGGCGAGCTTGATCTATGACTTCCTTTGGTTATTTGTGGCATTTCGACGTTCGTGAGCTTGGGTAAGATCTTCAAGAGTTTTGGGAGGAGTTTTGAGAGAATTTTCAAAGTATGACATAGGGGAAAAGTAAGAAGCTGTCGTAAGTATTTATAGGTAAAAGGCAAAGAGAGATGGTGCAAAAATAAATTGAATTAAAGGGTAATAAAAATGATTTAATGGAGAAAATGAAGAGTTGTGAGCTCTCGGTTTGAATGGCACAGTTTGGGGTATGAAAATGAACAGTCCGGAGGCAAAGGGACACGCGTGCATGGGCGGACCCCGTTTGAGCAAGCGGGACTGACCAAACAAGGTCATGGTCGGGTCTAGGTCAGCTGTTGGGTTCGAGTCTTGGGGTGTAGGATCGGGTCGCTTCAAATAGTCAAGCAACATATGTCTTTTTATCTATAACTTTATGAAACTCCCTTAAACGCTCGTGAAACTTTCAGGATTCCAAAAATGATAAAAATAAAATAAAATAATTGTGATGTAAGAATTCGAATATGCGGGATATAGAACAGCATTTGAGAGTCTTAACCAATAGGTTATAAGTAGTTTCTTGCATTAATTTATCAATAATTACTTATAACTCATCATCAGAATAGAAATACACCCTTTTATTAACACTGGATTAATAAAAGTGTACGGGAATTTTAGGATCGTTACATTCCTCCTCAAAGAAAGTAACCCGTCATGTCAAAGACGGGAAAGTAGTCGTTACCGATACGACTACCATCTACAGGGCAACCCATTGTGGTGCATGCTCCCAACCCTGGAATGAAACGATAGTCCATTTTTGAAAGACTTTTTTTCACACAGAGGCCTCAGTAAGCTCCCTGAGAAGATAGCGACGTCATCTTCAAGGTAGGGGGCAACCCATTATCGTCCGAAGAGACCATAAACCTTTCAATTCAATATCCAAAATGACTTTAAACTAATATATATGAAATTATGTCCTATAAGGACTTCAAGTTAGAAGTCATGTCCTATGGGACGCCAAACAATATTTACGTTTGAGATGGATGTAAACTAAAATTTAAGTCCGAGACGACTCTAAACTTACATGTTTGAAAATGATAAACTGAGCGTGCTTCAAAAGGATACTCATTCAAAATTTATCCCATTATAAGTCTGAGATGACTCTAAACTAACATCTTTGAAAATTATAAACAAAGGATACTCAATCAAAATTATGATACGTCCGGAATGACTTTAAACTAACATCCCTTTACGTCTATGACGACTTTAAACCTTTTCTTTTCATTTGAATATAAACTTTACATATCTTCATTATTCAAATTACATTTTAGCGTCTTTGAAATCAAGAAAAAAATACAGAATCGATTCTAGTATCATTAGAGATCATCAATTCCAAAATATCTACCCCCTTTGTTTATGAAGGTCCCGAAAAACTTTGGATACTACTAGCTTCTTCCTTTTTACACTTACTTTCAGTATGCAATTATTTTGGAATTTGTTTTTATTATTGTATCTTTTATTTTCAAACAGATGTATGTAAAGTTTAATGTAAATAAATTTACTGTTTTATTTCATTACTCTTGTTATTCTTGCACATTATTATATTGCTTAATTATGCTTAATGTATTTCCATAGAAAATATGTTGCGGGCTTGCCATGTCACCGTTTCCATCTACTGGGAAGCGGGGCGTGACACTATCATTTATTTTCTTTTCTTTTATCTTTTATTTTTATTTCTCTTTTCTTTTTCTCTTTTTAAAAAAAAAACATAAACTATGATAAAACAATATGAGGTGTTAACATGTACATGATATGTCATGCGCATTAAAACATGAATAAATTTGTTTTAATACATAATTAGTGAAATCCTAATCGAGTTTAGCATTAACTTGTTTGGAAATAAATACATTTTAAGTTGTAAAATGCCCAAATCAAATAAATGCTTTCATAATTAATAATTTATTTTAAATTCGAATTTTTTTCCAAAATATAAGTATATAATCACACAATTCTATGAAAACTCAAATCTATACTCGTATGATATTCGTGAAATTTATTATTTTATTATCTAAATTCCAAAAATAATATTTTATATTTTCTGAAATGTTATAACAGTTTTCGAACAAGGCCGGTCCGAGAGACAGTACCTGAGATATTGTTTTCATATATCGATGTTTGTTAACCTTTTCAAAAGAGCTATTATCGTATTATTTTCCACGTGTCTATGATCGACACAAGAGTTTTTCAAAAGAAAACCTTTTATATTATTTCAAAAGGCGTGACGTATATTTTAATAAAATGGTTATATTGCTTTACAAATTAACGTCAGCTACATATGCCGAGATATATACACCGTATGGCTACTTTTGAGTGATTATACATGGACGCGTGCTATATATGTGTAATAGCCTTGCTAATGATTGTGTATTGTCGCGTGTTATAGATATTGTGTTATGGCTACAATGATAGTGGTTGTACCTGTTATATATAGTTGATTTGTTCACGAATAATTATTGTTATCGTTTCATTGCACTTAAATTCAAGTTTAATTTATGCATATTACATTAGTGACTCACATGCTTTCATACTCTTTAGTGGTTTGCTATGCCGTATCGGGTGAGATGTAAATTTATTTTATGATGCCATGATAACCACATATATTAGCATACTACACAGCTAGGATAGTGGTATACGAGTTGTACATGATGGGTAATTATTATTATTGTTGTTCATCGCTCGAATTCTAGTTTCGATATATGCTTATTTATCTTCCACAATGTACATGTTTACCCATGACTTAATTATTTCAACACATATACATGCGATTTCTATCTTATTATACGAATTCTACTCATGAGTTGGCCATTCACCCCCATTGTGCCATACCTTCTTACAGGTTTGATCACTTGGATCGATAGCGGCAGTGAGAGAGCTTGTTGGGTGTGGTTGCATATCTTTTGTTTGAGCTAGGTTGGTTAGAATTCGTTTCGGCATTTGCCTCATATCTATTTAATACCTAGAATTACTCCATCAAGCAAGTCTAGTGATATTGCCCGTGCCTTTAGAAATTATATTATTGTTATAGTTGAACTCGTGTGGAGTTGGCTTGACTGTATTTATATATAGTGTTTATTGTTTTCCGCTTATTATTCTCACCTTGGAAGTCATATATTATTTCGTGGATTATATCTTCGCCGTGTGGCCATCGAGTTAGCTACCGTGTGTGGATTCGTTTACTTACTGCTATTATATAGGGATTTTATTCAGATTTTACAAAGGAGGTGTTGTCCTTTTTTTTTCAAACGTTAACTCTTTACAAAACAAATTTTACTTCATTTTATAAATCTTTTCTAAAAACTTCACCTCCAATGTTTTTCTTATATATATGGTTTAGATTCCTGGTTTTGGTTTACTTGGGTTACGGTGGGGTCCATTGGACTTCACGTGATCCTTGTGCCGGTCACGCCTTTTTGGGTCGTGGCATTTCTGCAACAACTCACCCCATCAGGGGAACCTTACAATCACACTTCAGGGTTAATCCATAAAAGCCAGACTCGACTTCAATTCAAGGAAATTACCCGTGCTGACCTCGGAAAACTGTCAAGCCATACCAGTCTCTGCTAGACCCGTGCCTTCCTCTTCAAGGAAAGTAACCCCCTCTTCAAGGAAAGTAACCCGTCACGTCAAATACGGGAAAGTAGTTGTTACTGATACGACTACCAACTACAGGAGGCAACACATTGCGGTGCCTGCTCCCAACCCTGGAATGAAACGAATGTCGGTTTTTGAAAGACTTTCTTTCATACAGGGGCCTCAACAAGTTCCTCGAGAAGATCGTCATCTTCAAGACAGGGGCAACCCACTATCGTCCGAAGAGACCATAAACCTTTTGTAACAATCCTGTTTTTACTATAATACTTTTTAAGTAACAAAATAATATTTTTTTCGAAATGATTCGTTTTGTAAAAAAAAAGGTTTTGATAGATTTTTTTAAAAAAATATTTTAATTTCTTTTAATATAAAGAATTTATTCGATTTTTTTTTGAAAAGGAAAATTTTGAAAAGAGAATTTGTTTTATTGAAAGGAAAAAAATTAATTAGTTTTAGAAAATGATTTATTCCATTCATCTTTTAAGTTTTTCTCTTTGTAACTATGCATATATTTTTTTCTATTTAATTATATACAATATTAAGCTTGTTTCCTATTGGTTAAATCACTTCATTGCTAGTCCATGGACTATAGGTTCTAATCTTGTGTCCTGCAATTATTTTTATCAATTTTTTAAAAACCATTTTATAACCTACAAATGACCTTTCATTTCATATTCTTTTTAATTTCCAAAATTGATTCATAATAAATTAGATTATTATGAAGAATTATGGTGAAAACAAATCTTTCTTTATATTTCATCTTGCTCCTCCTACCTCCTTCTTATTCTTCTACATAAAATCAGAAAATCAATAGCTACAGCTCATAGCTTCCCTTCTTTCTACTTTTCTTTCTTTGGGTCTTGTAACCGCAGGAGTGATTTTCCGCTGGTAGGATAAAAAAACAGTGAGCCGGTTGTTATACCGACTCACACAACTCGTAAGTCCCATATTCCCTTCCTTCTTCACCCTTCTTGTATGTTTCCCCTCCTTACCTCTTAATACTCATATCTGCTTTAAACCCTTTCATGTCGAAACTTGCGACGCCGGTTAACCCATATTAAAAATAATTTTCTCATTTATATTTAGAAATGTTAACACGAAAACATACATGTTTATTTATAATTTATTGACATTTTATGTTGAACTGCTTTCTATTATTTATCATTTATATTTAGTTTAAAAGATAACAAAGTTTCAAATAAATATCATGGTCTTTTCAATATCAAATACCACCTTGAAGGAATATGTTTACCTTCAAAATAATTTTTAAAAAAAATCAATCTTACTTCTGTACATTATAGGAAAATTAGATTATATATTTGATAGAAATTTAAACCTACAGTAAAAATTTCAGATCGAATCACATAATGATTTAGGATTTACGACGTCTTTTTACTCACTGTTTTTAAAAGCAAAAAATTGCTTTTATCGGTCATATTTGAGGACACCTAACTCGGTCTACCGATGTCCAATTTGAGAAAACTCAAGTATTTTGGATATCTAGATCGAAAGATCTAGATTTTCGTAGTTGTATTGATTCCTTGAGATTAATGTAATTAATAGAAAACTGCGTTATAAAGTTATTCGACAAATCTGGACGAAAACTGTCATGATCCGTACATTGTTTTTAAATATGATATATCTCGAGCTCTCGATATCATTTTGTGACAAAACTTTTGATATATAGATGTAAAATGGACAGACCTATAACTTTACTTTATACTCGATGACCTAGAAACGTATAGAACAACCCGTTATATACTCTGCAAGATAACCCATAGTTGCTATCCAGAAATAAGAATTTTTGTTTTAAACCATGATGTTAGTATGACCATCACTTGAGCTTCAGGAATCCAAATCGTGCGGAACTTAATTTTTAGAATAAGTAAACCGAAATACCCACATGTTTCTAGTAATTTTTGAAACATGAAAACCGACAGAAAATAATTCAAACTGTGTTTTAAAAATGTGTGACAGTCCTGGATAGATTCTGATCTATTCTATATGATGATACGAAAATGGGTATATCTCCCAAACCAGTAGTCGTATTTTGGCGAGAATTAAACTCACGTTTTCATAACACTTGTGGCAATGTTTTTTGTTTATATTTCAAATTCGATTGACTTAAGTAATTAGTCGTACATAAAAGTTCTTCACAGCATTGTTTCTGGTCATTACTTGAATAATATACTTGTCTCATTGCATACTTTGTGACTGCTTATTTAATATATCTACATGGCTTGTGTGATAAAATCCATTGCATACTAGACTCGACTTGACTCGAAACCATGAATTCGTAATGACTTGACATAAATACTTGAACTTGACATGAATATTTGAAATTGACATGAACTCAACTTGAACTTGTAACCCTTAATGTATTCATGGATTCATGTAAGACTTGTATCATTATTCATAGTTTAACATAAGCGGGGTGTTGGGGTAGTTTGAGTAGTGAGTTCAATCAACGAAATCTCAGGAGTCTCATTACTAACATTCATGTTGCTGTGTTACCGGGCTGAAACAGTATATTACTAACTCTTGATTTGGGTCTGTATTTCCTTACCCCTGGACGATAGCCTTGGGTATTGGGAATACTCCTGCGTTGGTTGACGCTCACACTCGAACTGACGTTAGGTTAGCTTATCTTGGCAGTGACCTCTTTAAGACCACATTGTCATGCTTATGTAGTTTTCCATGTTTATATAGAATTGTCATATTGTTATAGTTTCCATGTTTAACTGTCATCTCTTATGAGACCACTGCTTCATGATTTTCCTTTCTATTGATATTGCTTATCATTATACACTTTACATTTATTATCACACTTTATTGGGGACTTACCGAGTGCAAGTTTACTGACAGACCTTCCTTGTTTTCTTTCTTTCTTTCTTTGGGAATGTTCGTCGGGTGTCTTAGTGACAGGGGAGATTGAGCCGACCGAGGAGGATCACACTCAGTTTTCATTCCAGGCGGATTATTAGTTTTATCTTCAACTTTATTTTCCAATATGCCTCTTGTTAAAGCTTGTAATGTTATCGTATCTTGTAATAGAATATTTTGTCAACTGTCGAAC
Organism: Agapanthus africanus; assembly: GCA_030015575.1. NCBI lineage: Eukaryota > Viridiplantae > Streptophyta > Magnoliopsida > Asparagales > Amaryllidaceae > Agapanthus > Agapanthus africanus. The sequence continues at coordinate 74,799,392 of JASDDO010000028.1, forward strand.
CTTAGATTTTGAATGTAATATTTAGTAGCTGGATTTCATTTCACTTGTTTATTCTTGTTGTACTTCCATTGCTTATAAAAGCTTAACGCATTAGTTGCGAGAAAAAACCTTTTCGGAATAAATATGTCGTGGACTTCATCACGTACCTGCTACCGTCTTTTGGGAAACGAAGAGTAACACATTTCAATTTATATCTGAAATGACTTTAAACTAATATATATATATGAAATTACGTTCTATGAGGACTTCAAGTTATAAGTAGTGTCCTATGAGACGTCAAACAACATTTACGTCCAAGATGGATGTAAACTAACATTTAAGTCCAAGACGACTCTAAACTAACATATTTGAAAATGATAAACTGGGTGTCTTGAAAGGATACTCATTCAAAATTTATCTCATTATAAGTCCGAGATGACTTTAAACTAACATCTTGAAAATAATAAACTGAGGATACTCATTCAAACTTTATCTCATGATACGTCTGGAATGAGTTTAAACGAACATTCCTTTACGTCTATGAAATCCCATTTCCTTAAAGTAGAAATATGGATCAAAATCGCCATGTTTCTTTAATAAAAAAATATATATATATGAATATGCAAAACCCATTCATCTCTGAGATATAAAAATCATATCAACATATTTAAAATCATGTGTGAAATTACTATATTCTCTATATAGAACATGATATAAAACCATGTCTTGTCCTTTGAGCATAATCTGTATGTTCATACTTGCACAAGACCGTTAAAAATGATAAAATATATTATTTTTTATTGTGCAAAGAGTTCAATATAATGAACTTTCATTTAGTGAAGTTCTATAATAAGAACTTCTCCACATCCTGACAAAAATAAGTCATTGGAAGGCCCTAAATGGGCTTTCTGACTTTGGTCGGGACCCCCTCCTGACGTCGAGAACCCCCAAATTGGTCCCTCTAAACGTCGAGAGCCTCCCAAAATAGGCCTCCCGCTGAAAAAATATTACCGTTTCTTCCTAAAACATGTACCCCACATAGGGTGGTCCATATTTCATTTAAAATATGAAATGATGTGGCCCCCATCTTGGGCAGTGCCCATTCATAATGTCAAATTGACATTAAAATACCCCCCAAATATACAATTAAACTCTTAAATTAGAGTTTTTTCACACTTTTGTACTTTTTGCAATATCAATATAATTTACATTCAAATTGCACACAAATATGAATGAAATACAATGATATTCCTTTGTATTCTTTATCATTCTCTGTTTGCAAGTAATTTATATTCGTAATATGATTTCTATGATGTGATTTGTGTAACCTAAAAAGGTATCCCATCCAAATGACTCTTTAGATATTATGGTGTTAGTAACCTTAAGTGCTTGCGCCTATGGGAAATCTCGAAGCCCAGGACCTTCTGGTTAACTTTTAAACACAAATACTTGTTTTGTTTAAACTTTGCATGTTTTGAATGTCAACTTCATAAGAGATCCTAAAGAGGGTAAACAAAAATGACGACTCCGCCGAGGAATTTGACTTCTCCCTCGGTTGCTCCGAATTACGTCACTCAGTGCGTTTTGCCCCAGATTCTTTAGTTGGCGGAACCCAGAAAGATCACATATACTTGCAATAATAGGAGTCTGCTAATTTCAGTTCAGAAGGTCTATATAGTAATGAAGTCCATTAAATTTAATTAATGATGAAGCAGGGCCATGTTTTCTCTTATGCCACACTATTGTGACATTATAAAAGCTTTTGAGTCAAAAATCATTCCTAAAGCAGGAATTACTAACGTACTTTGTCTTAAACCCAGTTTATAGCTCAAGATTTCTAATATCACGATGGTTTCCTTTACAGGATCACTCAAACCATCAATAATGGCATTCAACGGAAACAACAACAACAACAACAACAACAACGCCTCGGCTGCTGATCTCACTGCTACTACAAAAATAGTGAGATCCTTGTACTCGATCATTAAGGCTAATCCACAATTCATCATGCCGACTGCTGGGCTCGCAGGATATGATCCTGAGGAGTGCCCTTTTGGCATAATCAACAACTTTCCAGTGCTGCATGCCGGATAGAAAAAGGCGTTTGTCAAGACCAGATTCAATTTCAATGTGGGGAAAGAACCCGCGCTGACCCAAGAGAACCGTCATGTTGTACCAGTCTCTGCTACACCCGTGCCTTCCTCCTTAAGGAAAGTAACCCGTCATGTCAAAGACGGGAAAGTAGTCGTTACTGATATGATTACCGTCTACCCATTGCGGTATCTGATCCTAACCCTGGAATGAAACGAAAGTTGGTGTTTGAATGTCTTTCTTTCGCACAGGGACCTCAGCAAGTTCCTCGAGAAGATAGAAACATCATCTTCAAGGAAGGGGTAACCCATTTTCGTCCGAAGAAACCATAAACCTTTCAATCTATGTCCATAATGACTTTAAAATAATATACATGAAATTACATCATATAAGGACTTCAAGTTAGAAGTCATGTCCTGTGAGACGTTAAACAACATTTATGTCCGAGATGACTATAAACTAACATTTAAGTCCAAGACGACTCTAAACTAAAGTGTTTGAAAATGATAAATTGAGTGTGCCTCGAAAGGATGCTCATTCAAAGTTTATCTTATTATTAGTCCGAGATGACTCTAAACAAATAGCTTTGAAAATGATAAACTAAGGATATTCATTCAAAGTGTACCTCATGATATGTCCGGAATGACATTAAGATAACATTCCTTTACGTATATAATGACTTTAAACCTTTTCTTTTCATCTGAATCAAAACATTACATATCTTCATTATCCAAATTAATTTTTAGCGTCTTTGAAATCAAGAAAAAATACAGAATCGGTCCTAGTGTAATTAGAGATCATCAATTCCAAAATATCTACCCTCTGTCTATAATGGTCCCGAAAACTTTGGAGACTTCTTGTGAGCCCGACATAGGAAATATATCTTTCCATGAGAGGTTCGATCGTGAGCTTTTCTCCATTTGTAAAGAGAACTCTTCCTTAATGAAAAGCCCATCGAATCCAACCTCGTCGATAAAGGACTCTCAGCAATAAGAACTTCTTTTCAAGCCTGACATATAGGTCCGGGCAAGGGTTATCACCCAATGGTTCCTGGAAGAAAGAAAGATTTTTCCGATTGAGAAAGAAATCTCCAAGATGAAAACATCACCAAATTCAATGACACGAAAGAACGCCTTCCGTATTTCTCTCTTCGAACTCATAAAACTTAGAGAGTGATTCGGTAAATAAATATATGAAAGATTCGGCATTCGGATTGTTGGCAGTAGCCTTCCATTTTCTGGATTCTTATTGGTATTTTGAGCGTTTTTTAGTCGTAAGTAATGGATGGCGACATAGGTCCGCTCCCCGTTCTTCACTTCTGCCTTGTGTTCAAATACTAATAAATGTCCGCATATGTCCAAAATGACTGTAAACTAATATGTATGTCCAAAATGACTATAAACTAATACCCATGTCAGAAATAACTATAAACTAATATTGTCACGCCCCGCTTCCCAGAGTACGCTAAAATGGGCACGTGATATAGCCAACCATGCTACCTGTGGGTAGGAAGTATCCATCCACAGTCACTTTACGGTTGTAGAGATATCAAGAACAAAACTAAAACTATCTAAAACATGTCCATAATCCAAGATAACATGAGTCAATAATAAATAAATGCGGAAGCGAAAGATCCAATACAAAATAACTGGAATGTATGTCCCATAATGCGGGCTCACATCAGGAATAAAATGCAGGAAAGAAAAGCTAACTACTACTGACACTCACAGCTCAGCCTGTCGGCTGAATTACTCCTGCTCGGACTGCGACAGCGGTACAGAATCTGGGCCATGCAAAACCCAGACGTCGGCGCGTCAATCATCAAGTAATAACATAATAAACAGGCAATGCGAATATAAACATGAATAGAGCAGAGGTAACAATAATATAAATCAGAGCAGTGCAGGGTAGTGTGCAGTGGTAAACTAAACTGTTCTATCAGGTTTTCTGTTCTAAAGTCTTTGAAACCAAATTGATGAATCATCGATGTAACTCAATAGTATCCCGTACATACCCGGGACCACGGCCTCAATATTCTCGGGCTGAAGCCGAGACATGCCGCTAGGCACCAAACAGGAATATGTACACTCAATAGTATCCCGTACATACCCGGGACCACGGCCACAATATTCTCGGCTGAAACCGAGACATGCCGCTAGGCACCAAAAAGGAATGTGTACACTCAGAACAGGTAGTGAACTGTTGAGTTACAAGTCAGGTTTCACCTTTGATTTCCCCATACCCCTAAGTTATATGTGTATGTCAAGTCAGGTATTCCGAAATCAAGAAACTAATGCCAACACAGGATCAGGTAAACATGTTTGTCTGGATAGACAATAGGAACGGTCCATGAGGACTACATGTCGGGTTTGTTGGCATTAGACACAAGATCAGGTAACGGATCAGGTCATGGTACATCAGGTCAAGTCAAGCAGTGTACGGTACCATATCGGGTTAATCAATATGCATGTAGCAAGTCAGGTCAAGATGTATACGATAACATAGGTGTGCTCACAATCAGTTATATAATCAAGCATGGTTATCAACAACATGATATAAGTAATGAATTAAGCAATAGGCAGATTCATTCGATTTGCAATACAGTTATCAATTGTGTCATAGAGATGATTTCAACATTATAAGAATGCAGTAAGACAATTATAGCCGTTTAATCATGTTACCAAGTTAAGATTTCATGGATGCAATGATACCTACATATATAGGTTCCAAGTTTGAAAGATAAAATGTTATATAACAATATTGAACATGAAAAAAAGAAATGATCGTACCAAAGTTAAATTTATCGGTTTAGGGTGTCATTAATATATGTGTAAATATTGTTTAGCATGTAGCAAGGGGTACTTGCCTCGACGGGTCGCGAATCAGGAAAACGGAACGTAGAATGTCGGCGGGGAAAACTCGCGACGGGCGCACGGCTCACGGAATGAACCCAAACGACGAACAGTGGAACTACACGGGTCGGGGCACCTCGCTGGAACGTTGGGACACGTCGCCGGCACGGCCAGATTCCGGCCAAGAACAGAACAGTGAATGATCAAGTTTGCAACAAGAAAAGAAAGAAAACTAAAGAAGAAAGGAAGGAGGGTGAAGAAGGGAAGGATACTCATTGTGGATGGAAGGGGTCGTGATGGTCGACGGCGTCGACCAGGCTCCGGCGGTGGCCTACGACGACGGCGGAAGAAATCTGCCGATCAAGAAACATATTAACAGAGAAGGAAGGAGAAAGGAAGAGAGGAGGGGAAGCTAGCTTACCGAGGGGTGTGCGCGAGGGCCAGGGACACGGGAACGGGGTCACCGGCGGCGACTCACGGCGGTGCGACGGTGTGCAGGGGGTGTTGGTGGCGCTGGTGCAGAGTGCACAGGAAGAAGGGAGAAGGAGTAGGGAGGTGCGGTGGATCGGTCGAGGGCGAGGAGGCGAGGATGCAGGTGATGTTCGCATCGGCGTTGGGCTACGGCGGCGAGGGGTATGCGGCGGTAGGGTTCGCTGGGGTTGGGTTCATTTTTTTTGAAAAAGAAAAGGAGGAGGGAGAGAGATTTATATATATAAGAGAGAGAGAGAGAGATATGGGGGAGAGAGAGAGAGAGGAAAGAGATGGAGAAAGACGGGGCAGAGAGGAGAGAGAGAGAGATAGAGAGATAGAGATACGGGGAGAGAGAGAGGAAAGAGAGAGAGAGAGAGAGATAGGGAGAGGGGTCCACGGAAAATAGAAGGAGGGGATTGGTTGGAGGGATTAATTGAGAAAGATTTAAAGGATTATAGGGAACAGTAAAATTTATATAGTTAAGAAAATATACGATGGTTTAAATATTAAAATTTGAGATTTTGGCGCAAAGCAAAACATTTCCAAATCGCGCCCGGGTCGGGTCCAAAAATTTGAAATTGAAATAATAGAATTTTAAGCGGGATCCAAAAGTGAAAATGAAGTGTTTTATGATCAAAAAGCATACCCCCAAAACGGACACACGTACGTGCGCGTAGCCGTCCAAACTCGCCCGTTTTACTGAACGGGACGAGAACACGATGCACGGACGCTACCACGGGGTTATGGGTGTCAAGCAGGCCAAGATGAATATTTTTAATTTTATTTTAGATGCCATAAATTGTTATATGCAGAATTGAATTGACGGGGTAAAATTACAATAAGTAACAATCTAGCAAGCTAAATGAAATGGGTGTCACACTACGTTCAAACGGTAACTGAAATTAGTAGCATTGGGCTCGGGTGTTATATTATACCCAACTACAAAAGAATTTCGTCCTCGAAATTCCAAGAATACAAAGATAGATAACTACAAGAAAATGTGAGGAAACTTCTGCCGGATTTCATCTTCTTTTTTCCAAGTGGACTCTCCATGCGAGCGATTACCCCAAGAAACAAGCACAAGAGGGATCACCTTGTTCTTAAGAACCTTTTCCCTTCGATCCACGATTTCAATCGGTCGCTCCTCAAAAGTCAAGTCTTCTCGTACTGTTAGCTCCGAATGATCCAATACGTGCGTTTCATCTCGAACATACCTACGGAGTTGAGATACGTGAAACACATCGTGCACATTCGCCAAGGACTGCGGTAACGCCAAACGATACGCTACCTCACCAACGCGTTCCAAGATCTCAAAGGGTCCAACGAATCGAGAACTAAGTTTTCCTCGACTTCCAAAACGAATCACCCCTCTAGTCAGTGATATCTTCAAGAACACCAAATCACCCACGGCGAACTCTAGAGGTCTTCTTGACGTGTCTGCCCAACTCTTCTGTCGGTCTTGTGCTGCCTTCATATGATTTCTGATGGTGTTAAGCTTCTCAACCGTCTGCACAACCAAATCTGGTCCCAATAATCTTCGTTCACCGACATCGTCCCAACAAACAGGTGAACGGCATTTACGACCATACAATGCTTCAAATGGAGCCATCTGGATAGTTGCTTGAAAACTGTTGTTGTAAGAAAACTCCACCAATTGTAGATGATCCTTCCAAGAACCCTTGAAGTCCAACACGCATGCTCTCAACATATCCTCAAGAGTTTGGATCGTTCTCTCCGACTGACCATCTGTTTGAGGATGATAAGCTGTGCTAAACTTCAATCGAGTCCCCAAACTTTCCTGTAAACTCCTCCAGAAGTGTGATAAGAACCGAGTGTCCCGATCAGATACAATGCTCACCGGTACTCCATGCAATCTTACAATCTCTTGCATGTACCGCTCTGCCAAAGTCTCTGTTGATTGACCAACCCGGAAAGGAATGAAGTGAGTTGCCTTGGTCAATCGGTCAACAATCACCCATACAGCATTGTTGCCCTTTGGACTCCGTGGTAAAGCCGTCACGAAATCCATGGTTATATGTTTCCACTTCCACTGAGGAATCGGAAGTGGTTGCAATAAACCAGCAACCCTTTGATGTTCAGCCTTAACTTGCTGACACACCAAGCACTTAGCCACAAAGCGAGCAATCTCCCGTTTCATGCCTTCCCACCAGAAATACTGTCAAATATCTCGGTACATCTCTGTGCCTCCTGGATGTACAGAATAAGCTGAGCTGTGTGCCTCCTTCATAAGCTCTTCGCGAATATCTCCCTTTGGCACACATAAACGGCTACCATATCTCAACGAACCATCTTCGTGGATCAATAAATCTGTTCGTAGTCCGGCTTCAACCTGTTCTCGAAACCTTTGCAGTCTAGGATCCTGCGATTGTGCTGCTTTAATATTCTCGATCAACGATGACTGTACTTGCAGCTGCATCAACTGTCCCGTAGAATGCGGTAGCACAACCTCCAAGTCAAATCTTCGAAAATCTGCAACGATCTCCTTCTGTGCAGTTAACACCTGAATTGCTGGTAACCGACTAAGCGCATCCGGCACGACGTTAACCTTTCCCGGATGGTACTTAAGATCAAGATCGTAGTCAGCCATCAGCTCCAACCATCTACGCTGCCTCATATTAAGCTCCTTCTGTGTGAACACATACTTCAAGCTCTTCTGATCAGTAAAAACTTCGACCCTTTCGCCTAAAAGGTAGTGTATCTAAATCTTCAAAGCGAAAATCACAGCCGCAAGTTCCAAGTCATGAGTTGGGTAATTCTTCTCATGGGTTTTCAACTGTCTCGATGCGTACGCTACAACCTTCCCATGCTGCATCAAAACACATCCCAATCCTTTCCCAGATGCGTCGCTGTGAATCACCAATCCTCCGGAATTGTCTGGCACGGTCAGAATAGGGGCGGTTATCAACTTATGCTTCAACGTCTCGAAAGCTAACGCACATTTGTCCGTCCATACAAAAGGTATCTCCTTGCGCGTAAGCTTGGTTAACGGTTCCGCCAGACGAGCAAAGTTCTCTACAAATCTTCTGTAATACCCGGCGAGTCCAAGAAAACTTCTTATCTCCGCAACATTCTTTGGAATCGGCCAATCTCGAACTGCTGCAATCTTTTCTGAATCGACGGCAATTCCATCGCCAGACACAACATGCCCCAAAAACTTTACTTCCTCCAGCCAAAACTCGCACTTACTCATCTTCGCATACAACTTCTCTTGTCTCAACGTTTGCAGTACGATCTTCAAATGCTCAGTATGCTCTTCAAAACTCTTCGAGTAAACCAGAATATCGTCAATGAAAACCACGATAAACTGGTCCAAGAACGGTGAAAAGATTCGGTTCATCAAGTCCATGAATACTGCCGGCGCATTCGTTACTCCGAAGGGCATCACTAAGTACTCGTAATGTCCATACCATGTTCGGAACGCCGTCTTGCAAATATCTTCTGTTTTCACTCGGACCTGATGATATCCGGATCGCAAATCCATCTTCGAGAATACCCTTGCACCACTAAGTTGCTCGAAAAGTTCGCCAATGCGAGGGATCGGGTACTTGTTCTTAATAGTCACCCGGTTTAATTCTCGATAGTCGATGCACATCCTTCTTGTGCCATCCTTCTTCTTTACTAGAAGAACTGGAGTTCCCCAAGGCGAGTTACTGCTTCGAATCCAACCTTTTTCAAGCAATTCAGCAACATGTTTCTTGACTTCTTCCAACTCTACTGGTGCCATTGCATAATACTCTTTGGATACTGGCGCTGCACCAGGAATAAGATCGATTGCGAACTCCACGTCTCGCTTCGGCGGTAAACCCGATATATCTTCAAACACGTCCATAAAATCGCGAACAACAGCCGGCTCTTCACTTAAATCAACTTCCATTGCTGCAAGAATATTGTTTGTCGGCCTAGCCCTGAACTCGACTGGCCCGACAGAACTGCTTCCTCCAGTGAAGCTAAACTCGGGATGTCCGGGAATCTGGAAAATTACCTTCCTTGCCCTACAGTCAATGTGAGTGTGGAAAGTGCCAAGAAAATCCATTCCCAAGATGACTTCGTAGCTGCCCGTATCAATCACCAAGAAATCTGCAAAAAGCTCCCGTCCACACACAACAAATGTACAATCTTTACATTCCCTACTAGCTATGATTTTCCCATTCCCAGTATGTATGTCCCAGAAACTAGACAGGGTCGTGTAGTCAATCGAGTATGTAGTTAAAAACTTGGATGACATAAAACAATAGGATGCACCAGAATCAAATAATGCTAATGCGGGAAAACCATGAACGAGTAGAGTACCTGAAACAACTTCTCCTGACGCCTTAGCTTCTTCTGCTGTCAAGGTAAAAGCTCGAGCCTGATTAGGTCCTTGAGTCAGCTGTTTCTGCCCCTGGAACGGTCTCCGCGGAGGCTTCTGAAAATCACCCCTTGTACAAAGCTTCGACGGACAAGCACCAACGGCGTGATCAGCCGCTCCACAAACCAAACAAAGTCCCAGCCTCCTTCGATAATCCTTTTGCATGTGGCCAGGTAAATTGCAATAGTTACAGGTCATGCTCTTTCTTCGATCGACGATCACTGGCTTCTTCATGGGTGCTACACCTCGACGGTCCACTGGAATACCTCTGCGACCATGAGCTCGGTTAGGTACAAATGCTGGCTTCCTTACCGCAACTGCTGTCTGCTGCACACTCCCCTTCATCCCAGATAAACTCTGCTGCTCTCGGGCTGCCGCAAGTACTTGTGAGAAAGTGGTCAAACCCAGGGAGACGATCTGCCTCTGGACGTCCACGTCCAAGCTGCGCATGAACCTCCGTGCCCTGTCTGCATCGTTGGCAACTAAAGGTCCAGCGAATCTGCTGAGTCTTGTCCATTCTGCTGCATGCACATCTACGGGTGCTCCCTTCTATTTTAGCCCGATGAATTTCTCTTCCATTTCCTCCCGTGCGGTCCGTGGGAAGAACTTCTCTAAGAAACTCTTTGAAAAATCCGCCCACTTGATCGGCTTGGGCAAGCGGTTCTCTTCCACAAGCCACCATTCTCGGGCGTAGTCCACTAACTGAATGCGTACCACATCAACTCTTTTCTCATCTGGAATCTGTGCCGCAATAAGCAAGTTCTCTGTGTCAACTAGCCACTGCTCTGCTGGCAACGGCTCCTCCAAACCAGTAAATGTAGACGGACCCAAACGCTTGAAATCTGCCACGGTCCCTACTCGGTCAACTGGTCTAGCTCCAACATTGTTCACAGACTGCTGAACGATCTGCAAACCTTTCTGAAATGATTCCGCTTGCTGCTGGATCAGCTCGGTCTGTTTCTTTTGATTCTCCAGCATTCCTCTTATCACTCCAAGCATGGCGGCTTCGTCCACACGCCTCTGGTACGTCTTCAAATTCTTACCGACCATATTCCTGAAACCAAAACACCCAACATTAGCATGATGATAGATTCTGAATATAGATCAAGGCAAGAACTCCAAGATACTTAAATAGAGTGCCGCATTGTAACTATGCCGCGGTATCATAGCCACAATTACATAACTCCATCCAAGTCGCCTAAGTCCTAGAGATAACAAGGAATCAGGTTTTCGAGTCGATATGCAAAGGAAGTTTGCACATCGTAAAAGATATAATCAGGAAGAATGTGATTCACGAATGGTAAAATGGCAAGGTGGCAGGACATGTTTCCTAAACACGGGTATTCTGATTCGTGTATTGGGTATAATACACAACTACAAAAGAATCAACCCGACTATCCTATGGCTCTGATACCAAAAGAACCATGTCAGGCCCCGCTTCCCAGAGTACGCTAAAATGGGCACGTGACATAGCCAACCATGCTACCTATGGGTAGGAAGTATCCATCCACAGTCACATTACGGTTGTAGAGATATCAAGAACAAAACTAAAACTATCTAAAACATGTCCATAATCCAAGATAACATGAGTCAATAATAAATAAATGCGGAAGCGAAAGATCCAATACAAAATAACTGGAATGTATGTCCCATAATGCGGGCTCACATCAGGAATAAAATGCAGGAAAGAAAAGCTAACTACTACTGACACTCACAGCTCAGCCTGTCGGCTGAAGTACTCCTGCTCGGACTGCGACAGCGGTACAGAATCTGGGCCATGCAAAACCCAGACGTCAGCGCGTCAATCATCAAGTAATAACATAATAAACAGGCAATGCGAATATAAACATGAATAGAGCAGAGGTAACAATAATATAAATCAGAGCAGTGCAGGGTAGTGTGCAGTGGTAAACTAAACTGTTTTATCAGGTTTTCTGTTCTAAAGTCTTTGAAACCAAATTGATGAATCATCGATGTAACTCAATAGTATCCCGTACATACCCGGGACCACAGTCTCAATATTCTCGGGCTGAAGCCGAGACATGTCGCAAGGCAACAAACAGGAATATGTACACTCAATAGTATCCCGTACATACCCGGGACCACGGCCACAATATTCTCGGCTGAAACCGAGACATGCCGCTAGGCACCAAACAGGAATGTGTACACTCAGAACAGGTAGTGAACTGTTGAGTTACAAGTCAGGTTTCACCTTTGATTTCACCATACCCCCAAGTTATATGTGTATGTCAAGTCAGGTATTCCGAAATCAAGAAACTAATGCCAACACAGGATCAGGTAAACAGGTTTGTCTGGATAGACAACAGGAACGGTCCATGAGGACTATATGTCGGGTTTGTTGGCATTAGACACAAGATCAGGTAACGGATCAGGTCATGGTACATCAGGTCAAGTCAAGCAGTGTACGGTACCATGTCGGGTCAATCAATATGCATGTAGCAAGTCAGGTCAAGATGTATACGATAACATAGGTGTGCTCACAATCAGTTATATAATCAAGCATGGTTATCAACAACATGATATAAATAATGAATTAAGCAATAGGCAGATTCATTCGATTTGCAATACAGTTATCAATTGTGTCACAGAGATGATTTCAACATTATAAGAATGCAGTAAGACAATTATAGCCGTTTAATCATGTTACCAAGTTAAGATTTCATGGATGCAATGATACCTACATATATAGGTTCCAAGTTTGAAAGATAAAATGTTATATAACAATATTGAAAATGAAAAAGAGAAATGATCGTACCAAAGTTAAATTTATCGGTTTAGGGTGTCATTAATATATGTGTAAATATTGTTTAGCATGTAGCAAGGGGTACTTGCCTCGACGGGTCGCGAATCGGGAAAACGGAACGTAGAATGTCGGCGGGGAAAACTCGCGACGGGCGCACGGTTCACGGAATGAACCCAAACGACGAACAGTGGAACCACACGGGTCGGGGCACCTCGCTGGAACGTCGGGACATGTCGCCGGCACGGCTGGATTCCGGCTAAGAACAGAACAGTGAATGATCAAATTTGCAACAAGAAAAGAAAGAAAACTAAAGAAGAAAGGAAGGAGGGTGAAGAAGGGAAGGATACTCACTGTGGATGGAAGGGGTCGTGATGGTCGACGGCATCGACCGGGCTCCGGCGGTGGCCTACGATGACGGCAGAAGAAATCTGCCGATCAAGAAACATATTAACAGAGAAGGAAGGAGAAAGGAAGAGAGGAGGGGAAGCTAGCTCACCGAGGGGTGTGCGCGAGGGCCGGGGACACGGGGACGGGGTCACCGGCGGCGACTCACGGCGGTGCGACGGTGTGCGGGGGGTGTTGGTGGCGCTGGTGCAGAGTGCACAGGAAGAAGGGAGAAGGAGTAGGGAGGTGCGGTGGATCGGTCGAGGGCGAGGAGGCGAGGATGCAGGTGATGTTCGCGTCGGCGTTGGGCTACGGCGGCGAGGGGTGCGCGGCGGTAGGGTTCGCTAGGGTTGGGTTCTTTTTTTGTGAATAAGAAAAGGAGGAGGGAGAGAGATTTATATATAGAAGAGAGAGAGATATGGGGGGGAGAGAGAGAGGAGAGAGATGGAGAGAGACGGGGGAGAGAGGAGAGAGGGAGATAGAGAGATAGAGATACGGGGAGAGAGAGAGGAAAGAGAGAGAGAGAGAGAGATAGGGAGAGGGGCCCACGGAAAATAGAAGGAGGGGATTGGTTGGAGGGATTAATTGAGAAAGATTTAAAGGATTATAGGGAACAGTAAAATTTATATAGTTAAGAAAATATACGATGGTTTAAATATTTAAATTTGGGATTTTGGCGCAAAGTAAAACATTTCCAAAACCCGCCCCGGTCGGGTCCAAAAATTTGAAATTGAAATAATAGAATTTTAAGCGGGATCCAAAAGTGAAAATGAAATGTTTTATGATAAAAAAGCATACCCCCAAAACGGACACACGTACGTGCGCGTAGCCGTCCAAACTCGCCCGTTTTACTGAACGGGACGAGAACACGATGCACGGACGCTACCATGGGGTTAGGGGTGTCAAGCAGGCCAAGAGGAATATTTTTAATTTTATTTTAGATGCCATCAATTGTTATATGCAGAATTGAATTGACGGGGTAAAATTAGAATAAGTAACAATCAAGCAAGCTAAATGAAATGAGTCTCACACTACGTTCAAACGGTAACTGAAATTAGTAGCATTGGGCTCGGGTGTTACAAATATATATGTCCGAAATGACTCTAAACTAAAACTTCTCAAACTTATTTCTATAACTCAAATGTGAGAGTGCTACAACGTGTATGCAACGCGATAAATTGTATACACTCCTTGTCGGAGGTCATTTGTTGACACCAAAAATAATGTAAAATACATTAACATAATATATCCAACTTATATATACGTGTTGTGTACATGGTATCTAGGGGGAACATTTCTTAGAGTAAAAATATTGACTCTTAAAAGACCTCAAATCGGATACCAATGAATCTGCACATATTCTAAGTTCAATACCTATAGAGTTCGGTACACTTAGTCAATAGGGACAAATGTGAATTCATTTGAAATCCCATTTAATGTAGTTTTCAAATATCAAATGGTGCATCGTTTGGACTTCTCTAAAGAAAATTAATGCTAAACCATTTGGGATGTCGGGAGCCCCCCATTTGGGATGTCGGGAGCCCCGTTTTAAGGTCGAGAGCCCCTTTTTATTTCGGGAGCCTCCTTTTAATGTTGGGATCCTAATTTTGACGTCGGGAGCCTCCTTTTGTTTATGTCGGGGCAACCCTTTTAATGTCGAGAGCCCCTAAAAATAAACATTTTAGCCTATTTTTGAGAGGATCTCTCCTCCCCCCTCACTTTGGGAACATGGAAAATAGTTTTATAACTACTTCTTTTCCTTAGAGAAGTATATATACTTCTAAAATCAAGAAAAACGTGGATGCAGAAAAAGAATTCTAAAGGAGAAAATAAGAAGTGTTCTCGATTTTGAGAAGAAGAAGATGAGGGGTAGAAGAATGGAATTCCCATTCCTTTTTTCTCTTCTCATACTCTCTCTCCCTTCCTCCAATCAAAGATCAATATAAGACCCATAGAAACTTTCATAAGTTTCATCTCCAATGGAGAGGCTTAATAGCCATGGCCATGGGTTCTCTAATTCTTCAATAAAGAAAAGGATAAAGACTTTAGAGCATGAATTTACATGTTCTTCAGAATTTGAACTGAACTTAGAACATGGGCCATCTCATGTTCTGTATATTGTGAAATAGGTCATCCTATTTCCTTCATATATTTAAAATGGGGATGATAATCCCATTTTCTTAAAGTAAAAACATGGATCAAAATCCCCATATTCTTTTAATAAAAATATATGCATAAATAGGCAAAACCTATTCATCTCCGAGATATGAAAATCATATCAACATATTTGGAATCATGTGTGAAACCACTATATTTCCTATATAGAACATGATCTGAAATCATGTCTTGTCCTTTGAACATAATCTATATGTTTATATTTGCACAAGACTATTAAAAATGATAAAATATATAACTTTTGTTTTGTGCAGAAAGTTTAATATAATGAACTTTCATATGGAGAAGTTATTTAATAAAAACTCCCCACATTGATGAACTTTCATATAGAGAAGTTCTTTAATAAAAACTTCACCACATCCTTACTAAAATAAGTCATTGGAAGCCCCGAAATGTGTTTCCTGACTTTGGTCGGGACCCCTTCCGATGTAGGGGAGTCACCAAAGTGGTCCCTCCCGACATCGGGAGCCCCCCAAAATGGGAATCCCGCTGAAGAAAAATTATTGTTTATTCTTAAAACATGGACCCCACATAGGGTGGTCTGTATTTCATTTAAAATATGAAATAATGCGGTCCTCACCTAGGGCAGTGCCCATCCATAATGTCAAATTGACATTAAAATAACCCCCAAGTATACGATTAAATTCTTAAATTAGAGTTTTCTCCACTTTTGTACTTTTTGCAATATCAATGTAATTTACATTCAAATTGTACACAAATATAAATGAAATATAATGATATTTCTTTGTATTCTTTATCATTTTCTGTTTGCAAGTATTTTATATTCGTAATGTGATCTCTATGATGTGATTTGAGTAACCTAACAAGGTATTCCGTCTAAATGATTCTTTAGACACTAGGGTGTAATTAACCATAGATGCTTGTGCCTATGGGAAGTCTCGAACCCCGGCACCTTCTGGTCAACTTTTAAACACAAATACTTGTTTTGTTTAAACTCTACCTGTTCTGAATGTCAACTTCATAAGAGGTCCTAAAGAAGGTAAACAGGGACGGTGGGGGATGTGACAGGCATCCAAAATAATAAAAGTTGATAAAGAATCTGCAGCGCTACGAATTTATCCAAGTCCCCTCCGAAGAAGCCTCCAAATATATGATCCAAGTCCTTTCACTTAAAGTATTTCCTTCGAAGCTGGATGGTGTAACGGTTAGACAGGACATGTTCACCAGAATTGGGCAAGCCGGTATGCTGGTAACCTAATCTACACTGAATTTATGAGAAGCGTGATTGATCTATTTTAATGAAGTGTAGTAATCGCAATCAATAACGGTGTCGCGTGTAGCTAGCCGAGATGAGTACTGGTCGTCCTCAGGGAAACGTTAAATCTTTCAATCTTACTTTAGACGTATTGAAAAAGAGGAAGAATAGAAGAATAAAGAATAGTGTAGAATAGTTTCTAGATCTACGTCAAAATACGGATGTAGAAAATAGATCTAGTTTAAATAAAGATGTAGAATTTATATCAAAAAAGGGTTTGTAGGGTTCGTTCGGATTTAGTAGTAATGGATGACTAATAAAGATGACTCTTTTTATTTACTGATAGATTTAAAACTAGATTAATAGTGATGAATGAGAATTAGGGTTCTTGGAAGAAACTAGTGTTTCCACACTATTAACCCTTATCCTTTCATTGATCTCAATTCATGTCTAGCCTTTAACAAAACAATTGTTAATCTAATCTCAAATCGCGGTCAAGACTATCAATAAATTGATAGCGCGCCCGATTAGGATGTTAACATTTATTTCGTTAAAGTTTATAAATTTCATAAGATTTAAAAGAAGTTAAGAAATTCTTCATCTTCCATTGATCTACCCTAATCCTACGAACCCTATTAAGCGGTGAATTATTCGTGCAGGATGGAGATAGAAGAACGGATAGAACTCATAATGTAAGAAAATAAATGCAATAAGAATAAAAAAATTAACTTTATTAATCAACTTGATCAATTACACTTTTTGTTCCTTTAGAAAGTGGAATATAAAACCCTAGTTTGCTTCTCGATCTATCTTGAAGGAGGTAACGAACAGCCGATTGACCAACCTGGATACGTGGGTCAACTTCAACTTCGTGATCTCTCCGGTTTGATGATCTTCCAAGAGGGGATCTGAGTTCTATTTATAGTCATAGAAGTTGCAATCCCTAAATTCCATAAATTAGGGTTTGTTGAGATGATCCTATACAAAAAAAATCCCAAATCCCAAATCCCCATATCGGCGGCGGTTACGCCGCAATAATATGCGTTTGGCCGCAGAAGCACCGCGTGTTGGTGGCATCTTGTCTTCAAAACTCTGGGGCTTCTTCCTTATGACACGTGGTGATCTTTTGAATATCTGGAATTTGGAAATCTTTTCTAAGTCTCTACAGAATTGATTTATTCGATTTACTTTAATATTTCGGCAGATTTGATCTCGATATCTCGGATTTCCTTGATTCTAGTCCTGATGTAATTTCTGCACAATATCTCAACAAATAATGTTAGTAATATTTGGTATTTTTGAGAAATTATCCTAACCATTTTATATGATATTATATTTTAAGAATATAGATTAAGGATATTTGATATAATATGCATATTTAAATTATCAAAATATTATATAAATATTATATGCATATATTTTCCTTCATAATATTAATTATAATATATAAACATATGGTAAATAGTATTTTTTACAGATAAACCCTCAAATGTGTCATATTTATAATAAACATTTTTAGATATTTAAGAAAAGTAAAAAAATGTCATATCAAATGCGCGATATTTTCGACTGAACAAATACCTCCAAACTTAACTTTGATTGCCCCGATCAAACTAGTTATTCAAGAAGAAGAAAAATAAAAATAAAAACCTAAGTAGCACACTTTCGTAGGCAACACGATTGCACTGAGCACGTGCAACAAGCCGTTAAACCTCTAGGTGTCCCTAGTTGGAGGAGTGTTGTCTCCTGAGGGTTTTCAGCGGATTACACCCATAAAATTCTATAATAAAAGAAAGATGGTGAAAATTACATATAAAGATAGGAACTATAAAAGAAAGAACTTGAATAGAAGAGTTTCCAACTACACTATTTTTTCAGTTGCTATGAGCCCTATCTTAATGGCCGTGAAAAATTATTAGAAATCACATCATCCCTCAATAAAACATCGTCTTTAGTCATCATTCATATCTTTCTTCCAAACATTGATCATATGCCCCTACGTGTAAAAGACATCCCTATACTTAGAGAATTCAATTCAAGCTATCATACTCTTGTCTATCTTCCTTAGTACTTTATAGTCGGTGAATATTTTAGATGGAATTGCTCACACATTCTTCATGCGATCGTCAATATTTCTTGAGGTACTAACCGACCGATTACAAAATGTGCTCACGTTATTTAGGCATAATTCTTCGTCTTGCAACACCTAA
This sequence comes from Agapanthus africanus, assembly GCA_030015575.1. Classification (NCBI taxonomy): domain Eukaryota; kingdom Viridiplantae; phylum Streptophyta; class Magnoliopsida; order Asparagales; family Amaryllidaceae; genus Agapanthus; species Agapanthus africanus. The sequence goes on from JASDDO010000028.1 coordinate 74,817,903, forward strand.
GGCTTAGAAGTGGCGCCCAAACCAGTTGGTCTAAGGTACTAGGTGATAAAACACCCTCGCTATATTTTTTTTATGTTGTCTTGGTAATTACAAAACCAGTGTTCATTTTTTTTCTTCGCCACTTATATATTTTTATTTTACTTCATACCAAGCCTTTTAGAAAAGAGGATTTCAAGGTATCCTCTACTATCCCAAGTTTCGAGATGTGTGACCGTGCGTATAGTAGGATATCTACGTTCAAATGTTTGGCCTCAAGAATAGGGACTATTTTTCAGACTTATTTTTATCCTCAGATTAATAATTTCCTTCCTCTTACTAACCCTTGGGACAACGGCCCATAACTACTTATTACTAGTTTCGTTTAAGAAAATATCTAAATTTCATAGTTTTCTCAAACTATTCCTATCTTTCATATGTAATTTTTCACTTTCTAAAATTTTATTATTAAAAGAAATTTTTTTTGTAATGCCTAGTGCCAAAAATAATTCATTGAATACAAACCTCCCCCCAAGCCTATTTTCAGCGGTGTCTTCACCGGTGTTGTTCTTTGAGCGCATAAACCTGTAGACTTGGGGTGAGAAAATGATAGGGATAAAATAATAGTTATATGAAAACCACCCCAAACTTGTACCGTGGCACGTACGGATATTCAGTTATGTCCTTTTCCACTCACCTCCATTCTTAAGATGAGACAATATTACCGAGACATGGAGGTGAGGCGGAGGAAATTTAGTTATGATAAAACGGCTCCTATAAAAGCAGGAGCTCCTCCGCCGGGTCAGCAGAAAAATACGGTTTCACTCTATACACATTTACTTTAAAAATTGAACCGTTTTTAATAATTTCAACTTCTACTGCCCCGTGCGGATATACATACCGCACCACAAAAGGTCCCTTCCAACGAGATTTTAGCTTACCTGGATAAAGATGAAGATGAGAATCGTAAAGAAGGACTTGTTGTCCCGGTGTGAAGGTTTTCTAAAAAGGTTTTTATCATGGAACACTTTAGTCCGGTTCTTTACTATAACCGCATTATCGTAAGCTTCATCGCGGAGTTCGCTTAGCTCATTTAATTACAGCTTCCGATAGCTGCATGCTTGATCAAAATCGAAGTTAAGCTCTTTAATAGCCCGCATTGCTTTATGTTCGATCTCGACAGGAAGATGGCATGCTTTTCCAAACACTAAGCGGTATGGAGACATACCAAGATCAGTCTTATAAGTGGTACGAAATGCCCAAAGAGTATCTGTCAATTTGGTTGATTAATCTTTACGGTTTTTAGAAACCGTCTTCTCCAAAATTTGTTTGATCTGCCTATTGGAAATCTCAGTTTGCCCGCTCGTTTGGGGATGATAGGGCATAGAAAGTTTGTGGTTGGTTGAATATTTCCGCATCAAAGTCTCGAAAGATCGATTGCAAGAATGCGTCCCGTTGTCGCTAATTATAGTGCGAGGGTGCCCGAATCGCGAAAAGATATTTTCTTTAAGGAACTTAATAACAACCTTGTTATCATTAGTGCGACACGGTATTGCTTTCACCCATTTTGAGACATAATCAACCGCTAACAAGATATATAAATTCCCAAAAGAGTTGGGAAAAGAGCCCATAAAATCAATACCCCAAATATCGAATATCTCCACAACCAAGATAGGTTGGAGCGACACCTCATTTCTTCGTGAAATCTGACCCATGTGTTGACACCGTGGACAAGTTTTGCAATGATCATATGCGTCTTTAAATAATATTGGTCAATAAAAGCCACATTGCAAAACTTTCTCCGCCGTTTTACATGGGCCAAAGTGACCGCCACATGCCTGATCATGACAAAAAGACAATACACTCTTGAATTCATCATTAGGGGCACATCTACGAATGATTTGATCGGAATAATACTTAAAAAAATAAGGTTCATCGTAGTAAAAGTGTTTTACTTTGGATAGAAATCGAAAATTGTCTAGTTTTGACCAATCGCCAGGAATAAGTCCCGTTGCTAGATAATTCACAATATCCATGAACCAAGATTCGCAGGATACAGTCAAAAGCCGTTCGTCTGGGAAGGAGTCATTTATTGTCACATTCAACGTTGGTGAAGAATTGACGCGTAAAAGATGGTCGACTACAATGTTTGCACATCCACTCTTGTCTTGTATGACAAGATCAAATTCTTGTAATAACATTATCCAACGTATTAGACTGGTCTTAGCATGCTTCTTCGATAAAAGGTATTGTAGGGCGGAGTGATCGGTGTAAACCACTATTGCCGAGCCAAGTAGGGCCTGAATTTTTCTAATGCAAATACAACTGCCAAGAGTTCTTTCTTGGTAGTTGTGTAATTAATTTGTGTATCGTTCAAGGTCCTACTTGCATAGTAAATTACATGTGGTTTCTTATCAATGTGATGTCTTAAGACTGCACAAATAGCAAAATCTGATGCATCATACATAATCTCGAACGGGTGGTTCCAATCCGGAGATGATAGAACGGGGGCTGTAGTGAGAGATCTTTTAAGCGATTCAAAAGCAACCTCGCAATCCGAATCAAAGTGAAATATTGTGTTCTTGGCCAAGAGAAGAGTTAAGGGTCTGGCAATTTTTCTAAAGTCCTTAATGAATCTCCTATAAAATCCTGCATGACCAAGGAAGGATCGTATATTTTTGACGCATTTGGGATAAAGAAAGTTATGGATGACATCAATTTTAACTCTGTCTACCTCATTGACTTTTCGTGAAATAATATGTCCAAGGACAATACTTTCTTGGACCATGAAATGGCATTTTTTCCAATTCAAGGTTAAGTTCTTATCCTTACAGCGGGTAAGAACCGTGTCAAGATGACATAGGCATTTCTCAAAGGAGTCCCCAAATATGGAGAAATCGTCCATAAATATCTTCAGAAAATTCTCGACCATGTATGAGAATATCCCCATCATACAGTGCTGAAATGTAGCGGGAGCGTTGCATAACCCAAAGGGCATGCGTCTATAAGCAAAAGTACCGAAAGAACAAGTAAATGTTGTTTTATCTTGATCCTTTTCGGCGATGGAGACCTGGTTATTGCTAGAGTATCCGTCCAAGAAACAATAGTATTCATGTCCAGCTAATCGTTCTAACATCAGGTCAATGAAAGATAGAGGGAAGTGATCTTTTCTCGTTGCGGTATTGAGTTTTCTGTAATCAATACATACGCGCCACCCAGTTTAGGTGCATATTTGGATCAACTCATTAGCCTCATTAGTTATGACCGTGATGCCAGACTTTTTAGGGACCATATAAATAGGACTTACCCATTGGCTATCAGATATTGGGTAAATTATACCACTATCTAGGCACTTGACGATTTCTTTCTTTACTGCATCCTTCATAACGGGATTTAACTGTCTTTGTGGGTCTCGGGTTGGTTTGGATTCATCCATTAGATGTATATAATGTTCAACAATCAAGGGACTAATCCCTTTGATGTCAGCTATTGTCCAACCAAATGCTTGCCGATTTGATCTCAATACCGCTAAAAGTGCGTTCTCTTACTCTAAAGCTAGAGAAGTGGATATGATCATGGGCAAAGACTCATTCTTACCTAAATATGCATATTTAAGATGAGAAGACAGTGGTTTGAGATCTAGTGTCGGCGGAGAGACGATAGAAGGTGGGGTAAGGGAATGATACTCGGACTCCCTGAGAGGTTCATAACTTGCGTAGGATATTGACTCAGAAAGTGCTACTGACTTTTGCGACGAGTCAAAGGATTCAAACTTGGGGATGGACTCATCGAAGATATCCTCACTATAATAATTTGCCAGATTAAACAATGTCGCACTAGTATTGTTGAGATCATCATAGCAATGTACTTCAGCTTCGCGGCTGTCGGAAGCTATCTCGTTGATAGAACAGACATCGATTAAATGAGCAGAAGGTTCCGATGGTTGACTTCGTAGCTTGTAAATATTAAGCTCAATTGTATCCCGAAGGATAAGTTCATGGAACCGTTACGACAATTAATGACAGTGTTGGAAGTTGCTAGGAAAGGTCGACCGAGTATCACCGGGATTTGATTACGTGGGTTCGCCACAGGCTGTGTATCTAAAACAATTAAGTCCACAGGGAATATGAATTCCCCGAATTTGATTAACACATCCTCTAGTTCACCCCTAGGCTGGGCGATAGATCGGTCCGCTATCTGGAGAGTGCAGTGGACAGGTTTCAACTCTCCTATACCTAGCTGCTCATAGACGGAATATGGAAGCAAGTTAACACTAGCGCCGAGGTCAAGTAGAGCACGATTGGTGATTTCCTCCCCAATAGTTATAGATATTGTAGGACAACCGGGGTCCTTATGCTTCTTAAGAAATTGTTAGGTAAAATCCGTGCTCACGTTATTTGTCATGAATATCTTTTTCGGCACTTGAGTTTTTCTCTTCCTAGTGCACAAATCCTTAAGGATTTTTGCATAAGACGGAACTTGTTGAATAGCATCTAGAAAAGGAATATTTATATTAACTTGCTTAAACATTTCCACAATCTTCTCCTTTTGTGCAGCCTGTTTGGAAATGGAGCTTTATCAATAAGTTTTAGGTCCAACATTTGTGGAGAAGTTTTTGGGGATGGAATCGATCCCAGAATTGGAGTGGGGATCGTTTTAGGTAGATTCGAGAAAGTGGGCGAAAGGTTCAAACCTTGGGGAAAACAGAAAATATGCTCGGAAGAAGGTGGAAAACTAGACAAATTTGGGCAAGAAGTGGAAGCCGGGGTTTCGATTGATTCATCATCATCAATCTGTTCACCCACTTGGTTGTTCAACACTCTTCCCGATCTCAACGTGGTAATGGCACCCACATTATGACTTTGTGAGTGGCTAGAATTCGGTAGGGGTTGAGATGGAAGTTTCCCTTTTTCTCTCGCACTCATCGCGACATTTATTTGTGCAAGTTGTGCTTCTATCGATTTTATATTTTCACCATGGGAGGTGGTGGTAAGTGTTAATGCTCGGATAGAAGACTTTATTTCATCCATCGATTTCATGGAATGTTTAATAATCATATCCACGCTTCGTTCGAGTGCAGATGAGTATTCGTTACCGGCCGTTTGGAAAGAATTATTATAAGGTGTAGAATTGTTGGCCGGATTTTGAAAAGGTTGCGATTGAAAGGGGTGCTGACTCTGTGGGTGTGGTTGCTGCTGTTGTGGAGGAGATCTTTGATAATTGCTTTGGAACTAGTTTTGATTTTTAGGTTTGGTTTTGGTTCCAAGCAAAATTAGAATGATTCCTCCATCCCTGATTGTACGTGGAAAAATAAGGATCGTTTCTAGGTCGTTGCTAAAAAGTAGCATTAGTGTGTTCTTGACCTTGAAACGGTGCATTCACAGGGCATTCTTCTGTCAGATGTGATGGATCGGAACAGCAACCGCATACGGTCTTGGGAAGCGTAACCTGGTTTAGGGAGATTGATGAGAATTTGTTCTCTATAGCGTCGAGTTTCTTTTGCATTGCTATCATTTCGGATTTTACTGCAATGGAAATATCGAGCTGATGGATACATCCCTTAGATGATGGTCTAACACTTTCCCACTGCAAAGTGTGTTCACCGAGATCTTCCAGAAATTTCTAAGCTTCACCATCGTCTTTGGACATGAAATTGCATTGACACATGGTTTCAAGCATCTGCTTTGTCGCTGGAGTAATGCCCTCATATATAATTCGGCACAGATCCTATCTAAGTATTCCATGATGAGGACATTGGACAAGCAGATCCTTAAACCGCTCAAAGCACTTCCAAAATCGTTCATTGGGAAGCTGAGTTAACTGGTTGATTTCGCTCCGAACACGAGCGGTCTTATGATTGGGGTAAAATTTCTTAAGGAATGCTATGAAGAATTCATCCCAATTGGTAATAGAGTGTGCGACAGTGTTATAAAGCCATTTTTCTCCTAAATCGCACAAAGTGAAAGGGAGAAGACGTAAGCGCATAGCATCCACTGAAAGTTGTGACGTACCCATTATTGCGCATACGTTTTCAAATTTTATGATAAAAACGTATGCATCTTCAGACTCAAGCCCGTGAAATTTGGGCAACAGGTTGATGAAGTGGGGTTTAATTTCAAAATTATCCTCATTGGCTGGTGGAAGGGATAGACAGGTAAAAAGGGGACCGCGTATAAGATAGCATCTCTCTTGGAGAGAAATGCGCTGTGGATTCTGCGCACCGACAGTTGGTAGCAGGGCGGTGTTATAATCTGATGGAGAACCGTCCATCTCGGTCGATGTGGTAGGTGGAAGGGAAAAAGGAGATGAAAAAGCACCGACTTTGGAGTCGATAGTAGAAACGCGGACAAGACGGGCACTAGAATCCCGTGTTCAGCCAAGCATGTACTAAGCGGGTTTAGAACAAGTGGCAGCATGTGTGTGATTTAAAATTGGCTTGTTTTGAAAAAGTGTTGGACGTGAGACAAATCACACAAAAATGCACAATCAACCCTAGAACTAAGGCTACCTAGGTCAAGTTTATAGACCGTTCCTAGACTTTCAAAGGACAAGACGCAGGATCAATCCTCTACCACCTCTTTATCGCTCATGAGGCCAGGTAAGTGCCATGTAAGTGAGAGGTATCCGCTATACGAATCACCGAAAATAACGGGCCTAATTAAGTAACCACTTACCTAGACACACTTGCCTAGACACCACAAAAGAAATGCGCATAAGCGATAGATTACCCACGACCTTTTGCTGTCCTTATTGAGCGCGGCAGTCCTTAGAGTCTTGGACTAGATATTTTTTAATTAATGTAGGGTGATGCAGATGCTCATTTTGTGATTTGTGGGGTCTAGGAAGGGTGATGAAATCCCCACCTAATCTGAATTTGGTCTTTGCCCCTTAATGTCCGTATTAAAATATGCACAAACCAATTAAAAAACACGTAAAAAGATTTTTTTAAGCGGCGATATTTTGCAAAGAATCCTGCCGAAAATATATTATTGGATTTTTCAGAGGAGAGAGAAAGATGTAGAAAAGTTACCAGAGAATTATGGATGCACGATCCCTCAAGACCACCGTGGTTCCGCCCCCAAATTGCCCTTGTTGTCGCGGTTCCGCCGCGACTTGATGGGATCGTTTGAAACTAATTGCTCTTGTGCCCTCCTATGCTCCTCTGGACTTCTCTGAAAGTCTCTGAATCTTGATTTCCTTATTCTATTGTCTTCAGATTCCCTCGCAAAAATCGCATACTAATCGTTAAATACACAATTTGCTGTTTTGTTTTATTTATAATATTGATCGAATAAGAATTCAACACGAATAGTAAGAAAAAAATATTACGCACGTATCCCTGGCAACGACGCTATTTGATTGATCTGTTTTAAAGAAGTGTAGTAACCGCAATCAATAACGCTGTCGCGTGTAGCTAGCCGAAATGTGTACGGGTCGTCCTCAGGGAAACGTTGAATCTTTCAATCTTACTTTAGACGTGTTGAAAAAGAGGAAGAATAGAAGAATAAAGAACAGTGGAGAATAGTTTTTAGATCTACGCCAAAATACGGATGTAGAAAATAGATCTAGTTTAAATAAAGATGTAAATTTTATATCAGAAAAGAGCTTGTAGGGTTCGTTCGGATTTAGTAGTAATGGATGACTAATAAATTTGACTCATTTTATCTATTGATATATTTAAAACTAGATTAATAGTGATGAATGGGGATTATGGTTCTTGGAAGAAACTAGTGTTTCCACACTATTGACTCTTTTCTTTTCATTGATCTCTATTCATGTCTAGCCTTTAACAAAACAATTGTTAATCTAATTTCAAATCGCGGTCAAGACTATTAATAAATTGATAGCGCCCCCGATTAGGATATTAACATTTATTTCGCTAAAGTTTTTAAATTTCATAAGAATTCAAAGAATTTAAGAATCTTCATCTTCCATTGATCTACCATAATCCTACGGACCCTATCAAGCGGTGAATTATTCATGCATGATGGAGATAGAAGAACGGATAGAGATCATGATGTAAGAAAATAAATGCAATAAGAATAAAACAACTATCTTTATTAATCAACTTGATCAATTACACTTTTTGTTCCTTTAGAAAGTGGAATACAAAACCCTAGTTTGCTTCTTGATCTATCTTGATGGAGGTAACTGAACAGCCGATTGACCAACCTGGATGCGTGAGTCAACTTGAACTTCGTGATCTCTTCGGTTTGATGATCTTCCAAGAGGGGATCTGGGTTCTATTTATAGTCACAGAAGTTGCAATCTCTAGATTTCATAAATTAGGGTTTGTTGAGAAGATCCTACACAAAAAAAATCCCAAACAAAAAAATCCCAAATCCCAACTCCCCATATCAGCGGCGGTTACGCCGTAATAATGTGCGTTTGGCCGCGGAAGCGCCGCGTGTTGGTGGCATCTTGGCTTCAAAACTCTGGGGCTTCTTCCTTGTGACACGTGGTGATCTTTTGAATGTGTGGAATTTGGAAATCTTCTCTAAGTCTCTGCCAGAATTGATTTCTTCGATTTACTTTAATATTTCGGCAGATTTGTTCTCGATATCTCGGATTTCCTTGATTCCAGTCCTGATATAATTTCTGCACAATATCTCAATAAATAATGTTAGTAATATTTGATATTTTTGAGATATTATTCTAACCATTTTATATGATATTATATTTTAAGAATATAGATTAAGGATATTTGATATGATATGCATATTTAAATTATCAAAATATTATATAAATATTATATGCATACATTTTCCTTTATAATGCTAATTATAATATATAAACATATGGTAAATAGTATTTTTTACAGATAAACCCTCATATGTGTCATATTTACAATAAACACATTTAGATATTTAAGAAAAATAAGGAAACTGTCATATCAAATGCACGATATTTTCGACTGGACAAAGCACCTCCGAAAGAGAATTCTCGGATGCCTCGATCATAGCAAGAGATAAGCCTACATATGGCAGGCTTATTTTGAGATAAACTTGACATCTCCAGATAATGGCGGAACAGAGTTGTAACATTTCAGAAAATGGAAAATATTATTTTAGAATTTAAATAGTAAAATATTGAATTTTACGGATATCATACGAGTATAGATTTGAGTTTTCGTAAATTGGTATAATTATAAAGCTATATTTTGGAAAATAATAGGAAATTTGAAATGAATTATCATTTATGAAATCATTTATTTGATTTGGGCTTTTTATAAATTAGTATATAATTATTTCCATACAAGTTTAGTGTTAAAATTAAATAATTTTTTTTCTGATTGTGTATTAAACCAAGCTTATTTTGTAACTATGTTTTAATATGCCATATCACATTTATTTGTAAGAGTTAACACATTTTACATTTGGTTTTCTATGTTTGATTTTGTGTTTTTAGAAAAGAAAATATAAGAAAATAAAATGAAAATGAAAAAAAAAATAGAAAGAGACATGAGAGGGGGGATAAGGGAACATCACGGTATGGGTAGGGGAGAGAGAGTGAGAGAGCGAGAGCGCATGGCTACAACCATTCTCTTTTGTTCACAACTCATTTTCTTCATCTCCTTCATCTTCTTCCTTTCCTCTTCCTCCACCTCCTCCACCATCTCTACCACCACAAAACACCACCCAAACCATCCCAAAATATTCTAAAACCTGCACTAAAATTGTTCCAAACATCATCCTAAGCTTCATGGTGGGATCAAGTTTTCGTTTTGAAAATCGTTTGCCATCTTAGAAATTTCTTGAGTTGCTTTTTTATGTAATAATTCCACCTTTAGATTAGTTTTCAAATATCCTTACCTTCACAACTATTTAGAGTTAGTTTAAAGATTAAAGTTTAAGTTTTGTAAACTTAAGTTATTCTAAAGTGAGTAGAACTTGTAGTAGTAGTGTAGTAGAGGGTTTATAGAGTGATTATTAGCATACTAGTGATAGTATCCCTGGTCTAGATGAGCCTTAAAGTTTTAAATATGAGTTTAGAATTTTCCGATGTCGGTTTTCTTTGAGATGTTGATATTCAATTGGAATCTGGGATAATTAGGAAACTCTGAAAATTTAATAGAAAATACCTGGAGATGTATGGACCAGTAGAAAACCACCGTAGAAGCCCGAGCCCACAACTCCAAATCCAAACCGTCGTATTATTCGTTTTGACCGCAATTTGCGGGTTGTTCATACCATAATATTGCATTATTATATTCCCCATTCTTATTCGTTTTATAAATAAACAGGTGCTTTTGACGCATGTCTGCTACATATTACAGGTTACAGGTTCTTGGATCTAAAATAGTGAAAACAATGAGAAGACAATGCAAAAGTGAGACTACAAATGATAAATGGTGAAATCTTGATCGCGCCTACATTGTGAGGAACAATGAACAACAGTTCACCAAGTATAAAGGAAGCGACATGAAGAAACAGTAAAAGTCCACTACAATCTTCATTGGAAAGATCTGGAAGAGAACGAGAAACCAATATGAGAAAAGACCTGCAGAAGAAGAAAGTACAAGTCATGCAGAGCCAGCACCAGAAAACACATGAGTCAACTCCCTCTTTTGGCCGCGGAACCGCGGCCAAACCCTGGCTGCGACCGAGGTTCCGCGGCAGGGTCATGCAGTTAGGAGCGCAAAATTTTACCATAATTTGTTGGCAGCTTTGACTAGTCTACCTAGGGTCATTTTGGTAAATGCAGACATGCGGATCAATTGTAACCTAGGGTTTCTATGTCTTATAAATAGAAGCCCAAATCATTGTATTCTTTTTATGCCTCCCTATGCCTCTTTTTATGAATAAAATTCAGAATTCTTTTGGAGAGCATCGATGCCTCTTTTCATATCATCTATTCAGATCTGACAACCCTGTGTAAATGTTTGGAGAGAGCCATCTGTAAAGTAAGTAGGTAATTTCAATTCTTGCCCTAGGTAATTTTTCATTCTCTGCCCTAGATAAATGTTTTTAAATTCCCTAATGAGCAAGTAGTCTCCTCACTTGTTAGGGTTAGCTTTGGGGAAAGCTTTTGAGAGATGAGGTCTCTCATCCATTTAACCCATCACATATAATTAATAGGACTCCATGCATACATGCACATACCGCTCCCTACGACACCCTATCCCACGAGATAGCGGTGATACCGTAGTATAAAGGCCCGGTTGAGCATGTTTTCCATGGAGGTTAGGGTAAGGATTGATAAAGGAAGGACAAGAACCTAGAGGAAGAAACATCTTCCCGAATGGTTCTAATCCCCTTTATTAATAATTACCATACACCTCATAGATCTTAATTTGGGTATAGAAAGCGGTGAGATTTATTTACATTTCCAAACCTACCCTAAACCTAACCCTAGCAAGATTTAGATCTAGATAGATTTAGTCTTTAGATTTAATCAATAAGATCCGACACCCATCGGAATTAACTCGTAAGAGCGATTAGAAAATTCACAACATCCCTGTGGACCAACCCGTACTCACCGGCTAGCAACCAAGCGACGCCGTTCTTGATTGCGGTTTAGAAATATTTTTGACACACGAATTAAATGGCGCCGTTGCCGGGGATGGCATGTTAATTCCTTTTTGCAATTTCGGGTTAATCTAAAATTAAAAAAAATCATAAAAATCTGAAAAATCAACAAAATATAAAAATATATCATCTGTTATTTTTGGAAGGGTATTTTTGTGTGAATTTTGCAGGATCTACGAACAAATTCGGATCTGGAAATCTACAGAGGCCAAAACAGCAAATAGACGATCCTATCAACAGAAGATTGCAACAACAGAGGAACTGAAAAAATCTGGAGATCTGAACCCCCTACCACACCGCGTTTCTGCCGCCTTACTTACCTTAAGACCACGGATCCGCCGTGGTCTGGAAGAATCGTCATCTCAGATTTTTTTTAGGGAACTGTGCAGGCCAGATGACCGTGGAAACGCGGTAATAGGCTCGATTTGACCGCGGAAACTCGGCATTTTGGTGACGTCTTGTGAAAATTTTCTGTAAGCTCCTCTGTTCTTTCTCCTCTGTAAATCTCAATATATATTCCCCATTCTTATTTGTTTTATAAATAAACAGGTGCTTTTGACGCATGTCTGCTATATATTACAGGCTACAGGTTCTTGGATCTAAAATAGTGAAAACAATGAGAAGACAATGCAAAAGTGAGACTACAAATGATAAATGGTGAAATCTTGATCGCGCCTACATTGTGAGGAACAATGAACAGCAGTTCACCAAGTATAAAGGAAGCGACATGAAGAAACAGTAAAAGTCCACTACAATCTTCATTGGAAAGATCTGGAAGAGAACGAGAAACCAAAATGAGAAAAGACCTGCAGAAGAAGAAAGTACAAGTCATGCAGAGCCAGCACCAGAAAACACATGAGCCAACTCCCTCTTTTGGCCGCGGAACCGCGGCCAAACCCTGGCTGCGACCGAGGTTCCGCGGCAGGGTCATGCAGTTAGGAGCGCAAAATTTTACCATAATTTGTTAGCGGCTTTGACTAGTCTACCTAGGGTCATTTTGGTAAATGCAGACATGCGGGTCAATTGTAACCTAGGGTTTCTATGTCTTATAAATAGAAGCCCAAATCATTGTATTCTTTTTATGCCTCCTTATGCCTCTTTTTATGAATAAAATTCAGAATTCTTTTGGAGAGCATCGATGCCTCTTTTCATATCATCTATTCAGATCTGACAACCCTGTGTAAATGTTTGGAGAGAGCCATCTGTAAAGTAAGTAGGTAATTTCAATTCTTGCCCTAGGTAATTTTTTATTCTCTGCCCTAGATAAATGTTTTTAAATTCCCTAATGAGCGAGTAGTCTCCTCACTTGTTAGGGTTAGCTTTGGGGAAGGCTTTTGAGAGATGAGATCTCTCATCCTTTTCTTACCCATCATATATAATTAATAGGACTCCATGCATACATGCACATACCGCTCCCTACGGCACCCTATCCCACGAAGTAGCGGTGATACCGTAGTATAAAGGCCCGGTTGAGCGTGTTTTCCATGGAGGTTAGGGTAAGGATTGATAAAGGAAGGACAAGAATCTAGAGGAAGAAACATCTTCCCGAATGGTTCTAATCCCCTTTATTAATAATTACAATACACCTCATAGATCTTAATTTGGGTATAGAAAGCGGTGAGATTTATTTACATTTCCAAACTTACCCTAAACCTAACCCTAGCAAGATTTAGATCTAGATAGATTTAATCTTTATATTTAATCAATAAGATCCGACACCCATCGAAATTAACTCGTAAGAGCGATTAGGAAATTCACAACATCCCTGTGGACCGACTCGTACTCACCGGCTAGCTACCAAGCGACGCCGTTCTTGATTGCGGTTTAGAAATATTTTTGATCAAATCACGGGTCAATTTTGGAATTAAGGTATGGGGTTTATTCTGTAGCTCACTCGCTAGATAACTAAGACTACACTATATGGTAAAAAGTCTCAAATCACCTTAAGAAAAATCCGGAGTTGTTTTATTTGATTTCTGGTGATGTTTGATGATATTTGAAACTTGGTTTTTTTATATTTGAGTTTTGACTCGATCGTTTGACATTTGTACGTCGACATCGGGGGATTTGTTGTTTTAGCACGCGTTGACCATAGGTTCTAACCTAGGTGCGCTTCGCTCATGATTTCAATTCGAATTGAGTTTTTATGCGACTTTGGTTATATTTTCGATTGTATGTACAATTGCGTGGACTTCCGAGACGACGAATGAGAGCAAGGCGTTTGTCGATTTTGACTAGAGCGAGGCATTTGTAGGTGAGTAGATGTATATCTACGGGGAAAATCGGGCGGATGACGCAGAGCACCCCCGCAACTGTAGAATTAGGATACAATATAAATATTAGAATAGTATACTTAATCTATAGGTAATGTTAGACTACCATATTCGTATAAGTTTATACTTACTGTTGGGTTATGCCAGTGCCGTGGCCATCTACCGTGACCGAATGCGGAACAAAATTTTTATAAAACTTGCGCTAGAATAACCCCATAATTCGGATCGACCATTAACCCTAATCTAGCAAACATAAAGAGGAGTTAAGAATGGTTATACTGAATGATCTGTATCCTTCGGTCTTTAACCATCTTCCCAAGCTCTTAGAGGCCACCATGATCAAGCTTGATCGCCGGTCTCCTTCCATCGAAGATGATCCACCTGAGGATTTGTAGTTCGAGCTCCAAACTCATAGCCGAGGTAAGTAGGGTACCTAGTTCGTTAAACTAGATAGTCTACAAGATATAGAGTCTAATGATGGATTGATTTGTCTCTAAACACCCTAGATTTCTTGTTCATATCAGATTTTTGCATTTTTATACCGCCCAATTTTTATCACATTGCATATCGGTAGGTACTCTTGAGCCGTGTTTGCTAGTCAATTGCAGGATACAGGTTCTCGGCTCTAAACGGTGAAATCCATGGAAAAATACGACAAAATCCGAGTTCCTGCCAACCACAGATAAAACACGGGTCTCCACTCTTTATCCGTCTGTTGCCACACACCAGTTTAGGAGACAAAATGACAAATCAATTGTCACTTGCACGCACAAAGCACTATGGCAACACCAAAACCAAGAAATCTACGCGGAGCTCAAGAAAATCCATGTCCAAAGTCCACCTTTCCCTCAACAGAAATTCTGGAAGAAATGTGGAAGTATTTTCAGAAAATACATGTACCAGACAAGAGGGGACAGCAGACCAGGGCCGTACAGAAAAGCCCATGCCCTGAATCCACCAAATCGCGGCGGATCCGCGGCCAATAGGGGGTCTAGGCCGTGGATCCGCGGCCGTATGGTCTCCTCAGCAGAAAACTTTTCAGGGGTAGTTTGGTATTTTTACAAGGGTTCTGATTGTTGCCCTAGGTTTTCCTTCTCCAGCCTATAAATACTCCAGAACTTTGAGAAGGAATGGGTCCATAATTTTGTATTCTCTTTTGTAAGGTTTAGTGTTGTTTCTTCTTCTTCTTCTCACCTCTTCTCCATTGAAACTTGTAGTGAGCTTGTGAGTGAAGAGTGATGAATAAAGAAGAACCGTTTATTATTTTGCTTGTCTCATTATCTTTTTAATTGTTGTAATTTTAATTTGTTAACTAGTTGTTGTTATTTCTTGTGTTTCTTTCTTCTCTCTTTTTCTTTATCCTTAAAATGACCATGATGCTTACGCTCGATTCTCGCCAAGGTGAGGTCGCAAATAGCTAGTCGTATTCTTCTAATCTCTTTCTTTCTATCTTCCTTTTTTGTTTTGTTTTATTTTTCCGTATCATGATGTGTGAGTAGTTCATACTTGTTAGGGTAGGATAAGGGAAGTTTGAGAGAAGGAAATCTCTCTCACTCTTTCCTTGTCCAACAGCTTAAATCGACTCCCGTTAATTGAACCACAATCCGCTCCTTACGGCACCCTATCCTACATGATAGCGGTGATTCCGTAGTGAGACCGGTTGTGGTTGAATTAACCGGAGGTTATGGCTAAGAGCCAAGAACGGACGGACAAGCACCAAAAGGAAGAACTTATGCGTTGGAAAGCCTAGCTTATACTCGCAAGTTCCTTCCTAGTCGTGCTAATCCCCGTTGTTGCCGATTACCGTAACACCGATATTAAGAGGGGCAACGAAAGATGTGGAGACTCCTAACTCAAACTAACCTAATCCTAACCCTAACAAGCTCTCTTTAAATATCAACTTAACACTTAGATAATCATAAACAAATCTGAACTCTCGGACTTAACTCGTTAAAACACATTGAAAAAGACTCCCATCTCCCTGCGGACGACCCGTGCTCAACCGGCTAGCTACAAGCGAAACCGTCTTGATTGCGGTATTTAAACTAAAACTTGAACACGCAGAATCGCTAACAATCATTTCTCAACACATGAGACTTTTAGGGTAGAGGTAGAAGAAGAAGCTTGAGGAGATGAGAGTGTAGTGAGCATGAAGCAACTCAAGAAAAATGGCTAAGTGTTGTGTATTAATTAAATGAATCATGCCCTCACAAAATAAAAATATCTCACAACAACAAATATCAAGCATGCCCAAATAGTAACTCATGAGTCACTCCATGAGTCACCCTATGAGTCACCAAGTGTGCCATGCTTCAATTAAAACCAAAGAACACCTCATCCCTCCACCTCATTAATCATTTAAATAAAATGGTTATAAACTAAATGAGTTGTCTTCTTCCAGAAGCACCTTGTAATAAATTACAAGAATACCCCTCATCCGTATATATATACATGTATCCGTATTCCAAAAAATACGACTACAAAGAAGCGAAAATAATCCAATAATATAAAACTAGAATCCGGCTTAAACCAAATCCCACTAGTATTATCCGTCCGAATCATGATACGTGCATAAGTGCACGTATATGATCGAGCCCTACAGTAAAAGCATACGGCTTCTACATAGTTTCGCCCGAAGCAGGGAAACCCTCTGTGTAGGACTCTAAAGACTCGTCAATATGCTAGCAGTGGGTTTAACCATAAGCACGTCAGCGGCACTAGCTGTACGTAATGGCTACTCAAGTATTGAGCGAAAGGATACTCATCTGAAATCCTACTGAGCCTATCCATGACAATCTCCTTACAGTCCGGTCTGTTCATCTAACAGTATCGTATATCGAGTCTTGGAGGGTGGATAAAGTCAGACCCCTAATAACGCGACATTTCGTGTCGGTATGAAGCCCATCACCAACTGAGAAACTACTGATCCAAATCAGTAATTCTCGACTACCATGGCCAAGGATTTCTGGTGATGGCCACCCGTGCATTACACGACATCAACCCCCAATACCGGGAGAAACGAATCCCCGACGATCCGCTCGCTGCCTCCATGTGGCTCGGGACTGTACCCAACTAAAACCTGTTTGCACGACTTCTTTGAGCCATGGTAGGGCGATAATCAAAGCATAATAGGAAATCACACGAGACAAATGACGATCTCAGATCGACAGACTAACCTGTATACATGTCACCTGGGAACTGCTATCTGACAATAGGTATAATACCAACTAGCATGTTCCCGGTGAGTCTGTCCAGTGTACCCATAACCCAATGAGTACCTGATTACTATCTTAGGTGACTAACAGACACCAATGGCTTGTGAGACCTGCCACCGCTCTTCGTCGGGGTCTCGATAAGCACACACTAGTCTACTCTGGAGTATCAATGCCCAGTCTCGATACTCCCATGACTAGGGACATTTAAGGATGTGCTTATAGACCACCCATCTCCCACGTATATGATCTCTATCATAATGATGGTAGTCAAGAAGGAATCGCTCTATCAACATGTAATCGTGATCTGTAATACCACATAATGCATGTACATGATAATAAAGACAAACCAGATAGCATACTATCTTTTTGAGTAAGACTGTTCTACCCGTATAGGTCCTCCCTCAATCATCATAATCACTTGCTTGTGATTACAATAATTGTCTTGAGGGCACTATAGCCAACAATCTCCCACTTGCACTTAAAGCTAATTATTGCGGTGTCGCATACTCACAGCCTGTGATACCGAACAACCAACTTCTCTACTAATCAGTCTCACAAAGCTCGTTTGTGAAAATATTTCGTTCGAGAAATAGCCCCAGTGAGTGTATCCGCTCTAATATTTCTATTTTTATCTCTCTCTACATCTCAACTTCGCGGAAAAATACTATCTCCCGAAATGAGCAATATCTGTCTTAGAATTTGTCTGGATATCTGATGGGACCCAGTTCACAAATGAACTCCAAATCCAGCAAACTTCTTAGACTGAAATGGTAACCGCCTGTCCAACATACTGCCCCTCAAAAAAGGGAAAATTATAACTCTGACAGCCACTCTGTCATCCAGGACACATTGGAAGCCTGAAATGGTAACTGCCTTCAGAAGGAGGTTGCCGTTACCATAAACCAAGAACATCCACTTATATTCATAACTGCTTCCCAATGTTTCTCCAGGATTGGATTAATATATACTTATTGCAGCCTGTGCAAAATCAATATCCGGTGTTGTACTTGACATCTCATGATTGACTCAATTGCCTAAGCAAGTGATATGCCAATCATGCAAATCCCTCTCTTCATCAGTCTAGAAGACATCTCTTTAGAGTGGATGGCTCCATCACCTGTGGGTACACCATCACGTCAGGAGTCATCCATTCTAAAACGCTTTAGAATAATGTCAAAGTACCCGAATTGGGACACTTCCCAAATCTAGATCTAAAACCATAGATCTAGTCACCAGAATCCCTCATATTATATCCATATCCTATTTGGAGAAACCACCTTGTGACAACCACGGTATAACCGATCATAGTATAGGAAGATCTCTTCCTATTAAGTGCATGTCATCCAGATATCAGGACATCACTCCCTACTACCTTCTTACCAAATACATCTTTTATTCTGATGAAGTCAAACTCTATGACTCTCACATCAAAAATAGATGATCTATCTCCGCTGTACCTGCTTTAGTCTATAAATAGATATAAGCTACTTGCCCACTATGCTTCCGCTGCTCCTACAGACCACAACAACCTTCCGGCAGAGTCATGTAGGGTTCCTAGGCACCCTAATGAGGTCTCACAAGGCATCAACCATGCCAATTTCAAAATTTACGGTGCCGAGAAACCCTAAACTACGGATCGTTGGCTAGAAATCTAGGCGAAACAATAAACTAGTTAACACTTAACTAAGAGATACGGAAATACAACCTTTGTAGATCCGGTTCTCCACCTCCATAGCTCCGCAATGAAGTCTCCTCGCTGTCCATAACAAGTCCCGGGCTCTAGCATCGGCTTCATCGGAGAATGGACGGGCTAGGTCATCGATGTCCATGCCGAAGATGATCTACGTCGAGGCATCGCTAAATCAAGCTCCGACTTCACCAAGTCAAGAAACTTGTGAAGAAAACACACTCTACTACTTGGCAAGAGGTAGATGATGAAGAAATAGGAAGTGGGTAGACTTTAGAATTGGATTTCTCACTCATTTCCATCAATCACCATTGATGGAGCTTGCTTTTCTTCTTGAGTTTAAGGAAGAAGAAGAAGCAAGTGTTATGATCAGTTATTATGAAAAGAATAATAAATTTATTCTTATCATAATATTAACCTAAGTTAAGTGTAGAGAATTGACCAAGGTTAAAGAATGGTTAGGGTTAAGGAGATGAGACAAAAATGGTCACTTAATGAATGCTTCATGAAGCTTCATGTTGCAAACAAAATAAGCCACCATTTTTCTCTCACTTCTTTTCCTTTTTCCAAAAATAAAAGGATTAATAAATGAATAAGTAAAACCCTAATTATCCACTTAACCAAGGTTTAAATCTTTACACTTAACCAAAAAGATATGTATCATCAAACATGATACAAACAAGTGCACAAAATCATATCGCATATGTAATGCGCACATCCGAGCGAGAAAATCCATTTAAAGTGAACCGATACTAGTTAATGCAAACTAATATATCAAATATATAATTATGCATTAAATCATTAAATCAACACTTGATTTAATGATCCGGTCATGTCGCATATAACCGGCTAATATCAACAGTAATAACTTATCGAATCAACACTTGATCCGATAACCCGGCTATATCGTATATAACCGATCAATGTCACATATCGCGAGAATGAAATACGGTATCACATACACGCATTATTCTCGGTCCCGCACATATCTCATATGCGCTCCTATTTCGTTTTGCTTGAGCCAGGAAACCTCTGTGTAGGACTCTAAAGACTCGTCAATACGCCGGCAGCAGATGATGATCATATCAAACACCCATAAGCCGCAAGCGGTCTGCTAAACGTAACGGCCACCCGGGTATTGAGCGATCCGAAGATCGACGAGCAAGCCCGCTCACACTCCAGTGAATCCAACCAGTAACACTACCGTACAGTCCGGTCTGATCGTCTGATATGTCGCATATCTCGCCTAGGGGTGGTAAACGTCAGACCCCAATAGCTCGATAAGTCGTGTCGATATGAGGTCTATACCAATTCGAGAAACTACTGGTAACACTTACCAGTAAATCTCAGCAACCCTGGCCAGGGATTTCCTGTTATAGCCAATCGAACACAGCGCAACATCAACCCCCTATACCGGGAGAGACGAATCCCCTCCTATCGCTCATTGCCTCCATGTGACTCGGGACTGTACCCAAAAACCACCGTTTTGCACGCCCTCTTGGACGTGGTAAGATGGAAATCAAAGCACAGTGGGAACCACACAAGACTCTATGACGATCTCGGGTCAACAGACTACTCTGTACCAGTGTCACCAGAGAACTGCCATCTGACGTAAGGTATAATACCATCTGGGAGTTCTCGGCGAGTCCGTCCAGTGTACCCAGTCTCCACTGAGCACCCGTATATCATCTCCGATGTCAAACACCAATGGATATGGGATCATCCATCGCCCATCTGTATGGGTCGAGAAGGTACACGCTAGTCTACTCTGGTATATTGATGCCCCGTCTCGATACACCCACGACTAGGGACTTTGAAGGATGTACTTATGGACTACCATGTCCCCACTAGTATGATCCGCATCATAGTCCAGGTAGTCAAGTACACATCCTAAGGGCTTTACCAACATGTAACAGAAAGACAATTAGTGTACACGTTAAGGTAAAGATCAACCAGATAGCATACTATCATGTCGAGCAAGAAAGTCCTCCCTATATATGTCCCAGCATCCACTACAATATACATCCTATGTATAGTAATGGCCTCTAGGGCATACTTATAACTAACAATCTCCCACTTGCACTAGGGCCATCTATAGCAGTGGTTGCAGTATCTCATACTCAACCATCCCCTAATGGTCTCTCTCTGGGAACAGGCCTTTGTGAGTGGATCCGCTGTGTTGTCCTCTGAGTCTACTCTCCTAACCTCGATCTCCCTGGAGATCAATTATCTCCATGATCAGGTGATACTGCCTTAGAATATGTCTGGATCACTGATGGGACCGGCGTTCCTTGGCATAAGCCACAACTCCATTGTCACACAATGGGAGGAACGTAGTTCATCTCATGAACCATTATACACCCAAACATCCTCCTTGTTAGCATCTTAAGTAGCGATGTATCATGCCTTTATCGTCTAGTATGTCACGGTATCTAGCTTGGAACTCTTCCAACATACCGTCCCTCCACTGAGGGTAAAGACAATGCCTGTGACTGACATTCAGTCGTCTTTATCACCCTGGAACCCTTCCAGTGATTCTCCCCAGGATCGGTTGATACCATCTCAGTACAACTAGTGAGAATCCTAACAACTAATTAGATCCATCTCATAGATCCAAAACCCAGGATTTAGGAGGTATCATCATTGATCCTATATGGAGAATCCTTGTGATAAGCGGAGATTAACCGAGCGTAGCATAGGAAACTTCTTCCCCATCAAGAGTATGTCATCCACATACTCTACGAGGATCACCACCATACTCCCTACTACCTTTTTGTTTATACAAGGTTCATCTACCATTTTGATGATGTCAAACTCTTTGACTAATTCATGAAAACAGATGTTCCAACTCTGCGATGCCTGCTTTATCCTGTAAAGCATCTTGCATACGTTTCCGCTGCTCCCACTGTCTACGAAGCCCTCTGGCTGTGTACTTATAGACGCTCTCTTCTAAAACATCATTTAGAAAAGCAGTCATGACACCCAACCACCAGATATCGTAGTCATGGTATGTAGCCGTGACAAGTAGGATCTGGATGGACTTAAGCATAGCTACTTGAAAAAGGTTTCATCATTATCCACACCTGGTCAATGATGCACACTTTTAACAAGTCTAGCTTTGAAAGTCTCAACTTTTCGATGTACACCAAGTAATCTTCTCAAGATATACTTGCTCCTGATGGGGATTTAACCCTTCAGATATAGCAACCAAAGTCCATACTTTGTTGGTGTATAAGGATTCCATCTCAGATCGCTAAGCATCCAGCCATTCTTACAGAGTCTCACTCTTGATGGCCAGCTCGAAACTAGTTGGGTCATCATCTCATGATGCATTCCTCGCTCCCACTGTCATAGAGAAACCGAAGTATCTCTCAGGTGGGTGAGGAACCCTACTAGATCGGCGGAGAGGCTGAGGTTCGTTGGTTTCTACTGAATCCTCTGGTTGTACCAAATCATCTGCTGTAGTTTGTATAGCTGGAACACTTCCAGTTCTACATAACAGACCTTGCCTCGAGCTTGTCCGGATTATGCTTTTAGACATAGCCCGGACAACCCCAAATCTTAACTAGCTTAAGATATGGGC
Source organism: Agapanthus africanus (assembly GCA_030015575.1). Taxonomy (NCBI): domain Eukaryota; kingdom Viridiplantae; phylum Streptophyta; class Magnoliopsida; order Asparagales; family Amaryllidaceae; genus Agapanthus; species Agapanthus africanus. Next base: position 74,840,165 of record JASDDO010000028.1, read on the forward strand.
TCTTCCCTTTCCATATCACATATGAAGTGGTAGGCAACTGATTTGATTGGAACCATATTCAATAGGTATGCAGCTTCTCAGGTGCATAACTCCCAAAAGGAAAAAGGTAACTCAGCAGTACTCATCATAGAGCACACCTTATCACATAGGGTGTTATTGCTCTGCCCCGATATACCATCGTGCTATGGTGTATACGGAGGAGTAATGCCGAGAGAGAATCTCATTCTCCTTTAGAAAAGTCCAAGAATTTCGTGCTCAAGTATTCTCCTCCTTGATCACATCAAAGGACATAATACTTATACCCGTATTTTGGTTCTCTACTTCTAACTTATATTCTGTGAATATCTCAAAAGGTTCGGACTTGTGTTTCAACAGGAACATATGTCTGAATCTTGAGAGATTTATCAGAGAATGTAACGAAGTACAAAGAACCAGTCCTGGCATATGTAGACAGGGGATCTGACATACATCAACATGTATCATCCCAAGAGTTTACTAACTCTTTCTCTGTTTCCAATAAACAGAGCTAGTGTCATTATATCTTTGTGACATGACTGGCAAGTTTCACAAGATGTAAATTCAAACTGATTTAAATATGCATCTATATGTAACTCTAGCTAGTCGGGTCACATTGATCTGACCTAGTCTACAATGCCTCAAGAAGAATTCGTTCATTTCTGAACTCTTCCTCTTGTGTGTGTTCCATATACTAAGAACTGTAGTTTGATTTAGAACATCAATGCTTTTAGATAACGTGCCTGATACGATCAACTTTTGATATAGGAAATGTTCAAAACATTATCCAACAATACAAAATTTTATCATTTCTTTACTAATAAAGAGATAGATATGATTTTGTATATCAGGTTCGGTATCTAATAACATTCGTTCAGAATCAATGTATTTGTAATACAGGGTGACAGTCACCAACAGACTTGGCTGCAACAATTGCCCCGTTTTCTGCCTCATGAAACTTATCACCCGTTCTCAGTTCTCTACCTATCTGTAGCCCTATGTAACAGATTACATATCTGGGATCCTGATCCGGTATCATATACCCAGGACGTAAAGGATACTGAGAAACAGTTCTGTATAATGAACACACCCGAAGATGATGCATCATCATGCACTCTCCTCGTTTGGACGGCACGGGAATTCTGGTAATCCCCAATTTCCTGCTCTGTCTTATAACAATTATAAGTTGGAGCGGGACCAACGTTCCCCAGCTCAGTATAACAAGCGGGTTCGGTCAAAAATCCGTATTATTATCTTGATTAAGGCGTGATATGGTCGCTACCTGGAGAGAGAGAGAAGAAAACACTCAGCGTGCGCTCTTGCAAGAATAGATTGGTTATTATTTTATCTAGTCAGGATGGCTCCCACTGCTTTTTATCAAATCTTCCTTCAAACCCTAAAAGGAAAGACTAGCCGGGATTAATTACACACTACAAGTTCGCCAATCTTTCAGCCAGGCAAGTGTCGGTACTGTGAGGGAGGTCCCCCGTGCTTTCGCACGAACCTAATTATTGTAAACCTCGTTTTCCCATAGGCGTAACCCCGTTGACACCTTTCTAGACACCTACTTGATCGGCTAATTGTAATGTATAAAACTCTCCCAGGAGTAACTCTTACTCGCAGCGGGTATCGGGATCCAACTATCTCATAGAAGGTATGCAATCTCATTGCAAATTTCAAAACTTGAAATTCCCGATAATATTTTGCCCCTAGCTCGCTATGACCTTGACGCATGCCAAACAACCCATAGTCTGCTAGTCAAGTTCAACCCGTACATTTCTTGATTGAATTAAACCCACCCACACGACCCTTGACGCATGCCAAACAACGCCGTACGAATACCCTAATCCAATCGCATCGTATGCTAGCAGATAAGCACTAGTTAGCTACCGTACACTACGCCTTGACGCATGCCAAACAACCGCAGCACGAATACTAACTAGTACTTATCTGAAATGACGGAGGGCTACGACAGGTTTTTCTGAAAACCTATTGCGTAATGAACTTGATATCGTTGTAGAATCAAATGATTTTAAAATGGAGTGCTTTTGAGGCTTTTCTAGTTTTGCTAAAGGAGTCACTCCCGGTGAAGGGATCGTCGGTCCTTTCCTCGTCGAATGAGGTGCGGGATATATCATATATATCATTGTGCTAAGCAAAAACTCTTAAAAGCAATCAAAAGACAAACCGAGTGTGTAGCATCTGCCAGTTATTGCTAAAGGAGTCACTCCCGGTGAAGGGATCTCGGTCCTTTCCTCATCGAATAAGGTGCAGGATATATCACATATACCGTTGTGCAAAGCAAGAACTGTAGCTACCTGTTTTATTTTGAAATTTGATTCTACAACATCTTAGGTTTCTTTTATTTCATTAATCACATTAATAAAGTCCCATCATTTAAGTACCTAAACATCACAGATAAATACGACGTACACTTATGCCATCCGCATTCGCCTCGATGTCCCCTCGTGCACCGTTAGATTAGGTAACTAACGGCAGAGCGGGGCAGGGCTAGCGCGGGTGTAAAACATAAGTAACGCCTATATAATATATCATATATACTATATACGTATCTATCACAGAACATCACATGATTACATCACAGATATCGCAGCAGAAGAATCATATGAAATATTGGATATGTTAGGACGTCCGTGTTTTCAATATGAGCCAGTACAAAACACGGATTCCACGGTCGCGATGAATAGCCAAACCCACACCCCTAGACCCCTACGAGAGCGGCAAGAAACCCTACCAATTCTAGAGTTAGGAGACCCGGACTCGACTCCTCGAGTTGGTCTCCCACTGGACTCCAGAACCCGGTTACTTGTGCTCCCCTCCTTGGGTCTATCCTAGTGCGGAAAAGTAAATAATATACAAACGGTGACATCTTCCGCAACCTGGAAGTGCCCCAATATAAGAATATTACATACAAGTTTTTACATGAATGAAAATGAAAAACACTCATTTCACATAAAAACCCCCGGGCTATTCAAACACGACGATCCAATATAACATATCCAGCAACACATAACATCACATGTCATCAACGTAAGTAAATATGCGCATCCCAATTGTCGTTGACATATAGCAACGAAACCGGCGATATCATATATTACACTTACGGTCACAGAAAAGAAAGTGTAAAACTACAACAGTTGGAATCCGCAATCTGCATAGACATCGCATGCCTAATCAAATGAATACCTTAGACATCACATGCCTAACAATTATAAACCCCGCATTTTAGTCTCAAAATCGAAAACACTTTTCAATATCAAGTCGGGCAATTCAACAAGATTCCCGAAAAACTGATCGAATGCTCGTCGCAAACTTTAGTAGGCGGCCGCACCCCTAATACCGTCGACGAAGTGCACCAAGGCGGAACACCGCTACCGCGGGCACCCGAACGGATGCTTTTGGCGACGGGGTTCTCCTACAGTCACTTGGTCGGGGCTATGGAGTGAGGCTGTCTATTAAGGTTACCCGGCGAGTATCCGCGTACGCTACGTGATTACGACGGACTTTTGATCACATCAAAATTCCGTGGCAACCGATCAAGTGAGACTAAACCGCTAGATTTATAACATTCATTCAGTTATCTCATAACTTCTTGTGAATTCCAATTATTGTATCCCATTCCGGATAAATAGAAAATGTCAAACTTTCCGATCGAACAATCGAACACCCAAGTTTTCCCGATACAGATCAACACATGAAATAAGTCTAACAACATTCAGTTCGTGCCTCAGTACCGACGGTCCAGCTGTAGAAGGGTCAAGCCAACGCCTCACATGTGGTACGCCGTACTGCCCCAAACCCGAAGGTTCAAAGGGCAGTTCAAGACGGTCACATAATCGAGTTACGGTTTGTTGTCTTCTAGAGGGTCCATCGCGTTACTTGCACTACTTAGAACGTCGTTAAACTACGGAAAAATCCAACACTTGGAAATTTCCCGACAGGGGAAAAATTGGGTATTTATATCCGGTCGAACTTTTTAACATATTCTAAAATTTATCCGGAAAGCCATACAGACAAAATTTGATACTCCGATCAAAACACCGAATCCCCAAAACAACTCCAGAAAATTCAACTCTTGAATAAATTTTAAAAATACCCAGAGAACTCAGCACCTGAAACAATGAATTACTGTGCAAACAGTTAGGGCTGATCTCATGATTCTGCCGCGGAACCGCCGCATAAGCAAGGCTTATGCCGCGGTTCCGCCGCCATTATCACTGTTCATGACCCCAATTTTGCGCCGTAATTCTTAGATTTCCCTGCTGGGTTTTCTGCATATTTTTAATTTGGAAAAATCCCAGTTTTTGAAAAAAGGACAGAGAGCATTTTTGTGATCGGGTTTCGGGTTCGTTCGGACTTCAAACTCCGTCTGGACTTCGCCTAAGGCTCTAGCTAGGCTCTGATACCACTGTAGGGTTCCTAGGCACCCTAATGAGGTCTCACAAGGCATCAACCATGCCAATTTCAAAATTTACGGTGCCGAGAAACCCTAAACTACGGATCGTTGGCTAGAAATCTAGGCGAAACAATAAACTAGTTAACACTTAACTAAGAGATACGGAAATACAACCTTTGTAGATCCGGTTCTCTACCTCCATAGCTCTGCAATGAAGTCTCCTCGCTGTCCATAACAAGTCCCGGGCTCTAGCGTCGGCTTCATCGGAGAATGGACGGGCTAGGTCATCGATGTCCATGCCGAAGATGATCTACGTCGAGGCATCGCTAAATCAAGCTCCGACTTCACCAAGTCAAGAAACTTGTGAAGAAAACACACTCTACTACTTGGCAAGAGGTAGATGATGAAGAAATAGGAAGTGGGTAGACTTTAGAATTGGATTTCTCACTCATTTCCATCAATCACCATTGATGGAGCTTGCTTTTCTTCTTGAGTTTAAGGAAGAAGAAGAAGCAAGTGTTATGATCAGTTATTATGAAAAGAATAATAAATTTATTCTTATCATAATATTAACCTAAGTTAAGTGTAGAGAATTGACCAAGGTTAAAGAATGGTTAGGGTTAAGGAGATGAGACAAAAATGGTCACTTAATGAATGCTTCATGAAGCTTCATGTTGCAAACAAAATAAGCCACCATTTTTCTCTCACTTCTTTTCCTTTTTCCAAAAATAAAAGGATTAATAAATGAATAAGTAAAACCCTAATTATCCACTTAACCAAGGTTTAAATCTTTACACTTAACCAAAAAGATATGTATCATCAAACATGATACAAACAAGTGCACAAAATCATATCGCATATGTAATGCGCACATCCGAGCGAGAAAATCCATTTAAAGTGAACCGATACTAGTTAATGCAAACTAATATATCAAATATATAATTATGCATTAAATCATTAAATCAACACTTGATTTAATGATCCGGTCATGTCGCATATAACCGGCTAATATCAACAGTAACAACTTATCGAATCAACACTTGATCCGATAACCCGGCTATATCGTATATAACCGATCAATGTCACATATCGCGAGAATGAAATACGGTATCGCATACATGCATTATTCTCGGTCCCGCACATATCTCATATGCGCTCCTATTTCGTTTTGCTTGAGCCAGGAAATCTCTGTGTAGGACTCTAAAGACTCGTCAATACGCCGGCAGCAGATGATGATCATATCAAACACCCACAAGCCGCAAGCGGTCTGCTAAACGTAACGGCCACCCGGGTATTGAGCGATCCGAAGATCGACGAGCAAGCCCGCTCACACTCCAGTGAATCCAACCAGTAACACTACCGTACAGTCTGGTCTGATCGTCTGATATGTCGCATATCTCGCCTAGGGGTGATAAACGTCAGACCCCAATAGCTCGATAAGTCGTGTCGATATGAGGTCTATAACAATTCGAGAAACTACTGGTAATACTTACCAGTAAATCTCAGCAACCCTGGCCAAGGATTTCCTGTTATAGCCAATCGAACACAGAGCAACATCAACCCCCTATACCGGGAGAGACGAATCCCCTCCTATCGCTCATTGCCTCCATGTGACTCGGGACTGTACCCAAAAACCACCGTTTTGCACGCCCTCTTGGATGTGGTAAGATGGAAATCAAAGCACAGTGGGAACCACACAAGACTCTATGACGATCTCGGGTCAACAGACTACTCTGTACCAGTGTCACCAGAGAACTGCCATCTGACGTAAGGTATAATACCATCTGGGAGTTCTCGGCGAGTCCGTCCAGTATACCCAGTCTCCACTGAGCACCCGTATATCATCTCCGATGTCAAACACCAATGGATATGGGATCATCCATCGCCTATCTGTATGGGTCGAGAAGGTACACGCTAGTCTACTCTGGTATATCGATACCCCGTCTCGATACACCCACGACTAGGGACTTTGAAGGATGTACTTATGGACTACCATGTCCCCACTAGTATGATCCGCATCATAGTCCAGGTAGTCAAGTACACATCTTAAGGGCTTTACCAACATGTAACAAAGAGACAATTAGTGTACACGTTAAGGTAAAGATCAACCAGATAGCATACTATCATGTCGAGCAAGAAAGTCCTCCCTATATATGTCCCAGCATCCACTACAATATACATCCTATGTATAGTAATGGCCTCTAGGGCATACATATAACTAACAAGTCATATACACGTGCACTTCTAAAACTAGTTTAGAACGACGTTATACTCATCCTCCTGCCAAACATCATAGTCTAGAATAGCAATAGTGGCAAGTTTGGGTAATCATAAACCTCCCTGTCACCGTCTCTGAGGAAACCTAAGTACCTCTCAGTTACGTGAGGTTACCCACCAAATCTGCGGAGTGGCTAATGGATCATCAAAACCAATTGAATTTTTAGGTTCTACTAAATTTTCAGTAATCGTTTGTGGTTCTGAAATCACTTCCAGTTCTACCATACTCCCACCAATGTTTTCTGAAAAGAATCCATTTTACTAAAACTGGTGGTGAGTCAAGAACAATATAAGTATTGATCTTCCAGATGGTAGAAAGTTAACCCTCGACTAAGCCCGGGATAACCCACAAACTGCAATTATTGAAACGTGCCTTGAGTTTGTTCAGATTCTGGTTTTAAGCATAAGCCGGACAACTTCATATAACTTAACATCGTTAAGATATGAATCCATTCTATATATCCAATATAGAAACAGAGGCTCTAATTTAATTAGAACCAGATTAATAAAGCATGCAGCCGTTTCCAGTGCATATCAACCAAATGGAAGAAGGACATACAACATTACTCATCCAGGAATGCATCCACTTATCAGTAATCTAAAAGCGAAGTAATTTCTCAAAACCATTACTTTACAACGGAATACCTAACACAAGTATCTACATCTTTGATCATCTTGAAGAATCCTGATACTTGCAACATATGGTTCTCTACTTTATTCTTATACCTATATCTTCTCAATATCTGGACCTTGTACTTCAACTAAATACTTGTCTAAAACTGGAGAAGTCATGAGTAAACAGAATATAGTACGAATACCAACCCCTTTGTCCTAACGGACATTGGACAACATACAATAGTTTGTATAAGTCCACTGAGTTTAATAACTCAAACCTTGTGCGTCGTAGATTTGAAAACTGTGCTATGGTTAAGAAGAATTACACCGTTGTTGAATTCACCTTACCTAACGCTCAACTGATATAGGTAAACGTCATAGACATAATTTCAAAAGGTTATATCTCAGTTTATAAAATAAACGTACAGATATAACAGTTTAAAATTGGTGCATAACAACGGATATTCAAAACCAAATATTTCCGTTAGGCAAAACCCAGGTGATTTCCTCAAATATCACCAATTACAAAGAATTCTGATATATATTGAGGATCTAATCACCCAATTCCCAATATCTTACTCCCACTCACCATCTGTAATGTCATACAGATGTGAGAATCAAATCTGGTAAATACATACCCTGGAATTATAATCTAATTGGGAAAACAATTTTCAATTAATATCGCACAGTAAAACTGAAACACGAAAATGTTTCGAAGGGGTAAGCGGGTATTCCTAGTAATGTCTCTTCCACTATCCAGATTCATGACTGTACGTATATTTCCTTGCCCTCACTCCAATCCCTTTATATGTCTTTACTTATTACCTTTTGTACACCACACTTAGGCTAATTGATTTTCTTCCTTCCCTACCATTCAGCACCAGCCTAAGGTTTGGAAGAAGACTATCCAATAAGCGCAATAGGTGTACTCTTCTAATACTAGGAGCCCTCGCAACCTGAGAGAAGGTAAAGGAAAAAGACGGCTGAATAATCATATTCTATTTCTCCAGAACCAGAAACCATTCTCGAACTGGAACAAGTTCCTTCGAGTTCTTATATAACTATATGATGGCATATCCAAGCAACATGGATCTTCGTAGTGATACGGAGTGTTCCAAAGAAATGCATAGGTGAAATAGGAGTGACAGGGGTATATGCTGTTTCGTCATGAATGATAGCAGTCGCAATTTCCTTTACCCATAATCTAATCCCTTTATATGTATTTACTTATTACCTTCTGTACACCACACTTACGCTAATTGATTTTCTTCCTTCCCTACCCTTTGACACCTGCCTATGGTTTGGAAGAAGACTATCCAATAAGCGTAATAAGTGTACTCTCCTAATCCTAGGAGCTCTCGCAATCTGAGAGAAGGTAAAAGGAAAAGACAACTGAATAATCCTATTCAATTTCTTCAGAACCATAATCCATCCTCGAACTGGAACAAGTTCCTTTGAGTTCGTATGTAACTATACGATGGATTATCCAGGCAATATAGAACTTCGTAGTGATACAGAGTGTTCTGGAGAAATGCAAAGGGGATGTAGAAGCGGCAATGATATATGCGACTAAATGACAATCCAAAAGCCAAAGTGTTTTAAAAAGGTTCGGTTAACTTGGTTTATGAGTTTTTATGGTCAGGCCATGGCCGCTGTTAAAGAGAGAGAGATAGAGAAAAGAAACACTCAGCGTGCACTCTAATCTAAATCAGATTGGTCAATCACTTTATCTAATCAGGATAGCTCCACTGTTTTCTCGAATTCTCCCTCAAACCCTAAGAGGAGAATTAGTCGGGATCATCTAAAATCACCCGAGGAGTAACACCTACTCATCAGTGGGAATCGAGATCCAACTATCATCGCATGATAACTTGATGGAATCCACTGAAGTCACCACACTCCAGAAGGTATAAGCATGCCTGGCAAGTTTCTTGCATGTTTGAAACTCCCAATGTGGTTTTTACCCCTAGGAACCAAATGACCTTGACACAGTCAACAAATCAAAGAGTCTTAGTCAAGTTCAACCCGTCATTATCTTGATTGCATTAAACCCACCGGTACGAGCCCTTGACACAGTCAACATGGCCGCACGACTGTCCTAACCATTCTCATATCCATGCTACAAACAAGTATCACTTAGCTACCGCACACTACGCCTTGACACAGTCAACAAACGCAGCACGGATACTAAGTACTACTCGTATGAAATGACGGAGGGCTACGGCTGGTTTTTGGCGAAAAACCTTTAACTAATGAACTTGATATCGTTGAAGTAACCGAGTGGTTTTACAAATATATAGAGACGCAAACTTTTGCTAAAGAGGTCACTCCCTGTAAAGGGATCTTGGCTCTTTTCTCGTCGAATAAGGTGCAGGATATTCCAAATTGAATACCGCGATGCAAAGCAAAATAATCGACTATAGTGAAGTTATTACAATGACGTAAACTTTTGCTGAAGAAGTCACTCCCGATAAAGGGATATCGGCTCTTGCCTCGTCGAATGAGGTGCTGGATATTCATAACTGAATACCACTGTGCAAAGTAAAAGAGAACGTCTGTAAGGTCTGTTTTCAAAAACTTGGTTCCAACAACATCATATAGGTTTGTTTTCCTTGCATTAATCAAAATTAATGCAGTCCCATCAATTAATCCATATCACACCAGAAAAGAACGAAAATACAATGTACGTATATGCCATCCGCATTCGCCGCGGGGTCCCGTCATGCACCGTTAGGATACTTAACTAACGGCAGAGCGGGGTCTGTACTAGCGCGGATGCAAAACATATACATCTACTAGTATATATAAATATATATATATATATATAACATTCGTCTCAGGCATGATATAAGCAACATTACATAATCTCAGCAAGCAACACAGAATGGTAGATAAACTTGGAGCCTCGAGTTTCATTTAAGCCACAAATGAGACCCTACGTTCTCTGTCGTGTGGATAGCTTGTGCAATAAAAACCTGGACCCCTACGAGCGCAGTAAGTTACCCGCCAATCCTAGAAGTGAGGCAGCCCCAATTAACAAAGTGAACGGGCCACCTAACACTTCACGGAATCCGGTAACTTGAGCACCCCTCCATGAGTCAACCTGTACCCCTACGAGTGCGACAAATAGCCTACCAATTCAAGAGTGGCCCCCCTCGATCTCAATGCCATGAGATGCGGGCCCGTTGCCCTCTAGAACCTGACTATTCGAGCACTCCTCCGCGGGGTAATCCTAGTACAGAAAATGAAAATATATGTACAAGGGTGATATCGATCTCAACCCGGTCGTGCCCCAAACAAATAATATACAAGATGGCAGGGAATACAGTCCACATGTTGGACGCTCGCCCCACAATATCAAATGTATAAAAGAATCTCAACTGCACTACTATTATTGCACCATTGGCTATCCACCATGACAATCCAACCACAACCTCAGCACAACACAAAACATCAACGTGAATGTCATGTTCACAAACTCGTCTAAAAGAACATATAGCAGTTAGATGAGTTATACCACTCTAATGGCATTCACGGTCGCTGATAGTAATGTATGTATAGAAAACTTTTAAACGGTGTTAAAAACAGGGACTTCGAAATAGTCCGTATTGTCCCAAACCATGAGATGACATAATATGCAATCTGGGCAAAAATAAACAACACCTGAAAACCAATATTCAAGAGTCAAGAACACCCAAAAAATTTCAAGACCCAAGTCCCAACTGGGACCGGCCAGGCCGGTTTTTAGCCTAATCTCATCGGCCATATTTTGGCATTTGGGGCTCGTATTTTAAGGGTGTTCTAGTTACAAGATGAGTATCCTTCTACAATTGTTTAGAAAAAATTTAGAACACTCTGAAAATTTGACAGCAACTTGAATATTTTCCGTATTGTTTCGGAGTTGTTTCGGTTTCGTTACTTTAAACATCGTTTAAACTGCTAGCTAAGGGTTTGTGGGTTGGCTCTGATACCATGTTGGTTTATGCCAACGCCTTGGCCATCTACCATGACCGAATGCGGAACAAAAATTTTATAAAACTGGCGCTAGAATAACCCCATAATACGGATCGACCATTAACCCTAATCTAGTAAAAATAAAGAGGAGTTAAGAATGGTTATACCGAATGATCTGTGTCCTTCAGTTTTTAACCATCTTCCCAAGCTCTTAAAGGCCACCATGATCAAGCATGATTGTCGGTCTCCCTCCATCGAAGATGATCCACCTGAGGATTTGTAGTTCGAGCTCCAACCTCATAGCCGAGATAACTAGAGTATCTAGTTCGCTAAACTAGATAGCCTAGAAGATGTAGAGTCTAATGATGGATTGATTTGTCTCTAAACACCCTAAATTTCTTAACACATGAAACTTTTAGGATGGAGGTAGAAGAAGAAGCTTGAGGAGATGAGAGTGTAGTGAGCATGAAGCAATTCAAGAAAAATGGCTAAGTGTTGTGTATTAATTAAATGAATCATGCCCTCACAAAATAAAAATATCTCACAACAACAAATATCAAGCATGCCTAAATAGTAACTCATGAGTCACTCTATGAGTCACCCCATGAGTCACCAAGTGTGCCATGCTTCAATTAAAGCCAAAGAACACCTCATCCCTCCACCTCATTAACCATTTAAACAAAATGGTTATAAACTAAATGAGGTGTGTTCTTTTAGAAGCACCTTATAATAAATTATAAAAATACCCCTCATCTGTATATACATACCCGTATCTGCATTTCCAAAAATACGAATACAAAGAGACGAAAATAATCCAATAATATAATACTAGAATCCGGTTTAAACCAAAGCCCACTAGTATTATCCGTCCGAATCATGATACGTGCGCACGCGCATGTATATGATCGAGCCCTGCGGTAAAACCGTACGGGCTCTACATCGTTTCGCCCGAAGCAGGGAAACCCTCTGTGTGGGACTCTAAAGACTCATCAATACGCTAACAGTGGGTTTAACCATAAGCACGCCAGCGGCACTAGCTCTACGTAACGGCTACCCAGGTATTGAGCGAAAGGAAGGACGACGAGCAAACCCATCCGAACCCCTACTGAGCCTATCCGTGAAAATCTCCTTGCAGTCCGGTCTGTTCGTCTAAGAGTATTGCATATCGAGTCTTGGAGGATGGATAAAATCAGACCCCTAATAACGCGACATTTTTCGGTATGAACTCCATCATCAACTAAGAAACTAATGATCCAAATCAGTAATTCTCGACTACCTTGGCCAAGGATTTCTGGTGATGGCCACCCGTGCACTACACGACATCAACCCTCAATACTGGGAGAAACGAATCTCCGACAATCCGCTCACTGCCTCCATGTGGCTCGGGACTGTACCCAACTAAAACCTGTTTGCACGACTCCTTTGAGCCGTGGTAGGATAGTAATCAAATCACAGTGGGAACTCACACGAGACAAATGACGATCTCAGGTCGACAGACTAACCTGTACACATGTCATCTGGGAACTGCTATCTGACAATAGGTATAATACCAACTAGCATGTTCCCGGCAAGTCTGTCCAGTGTACTCATAACCCAATAAGCACCTGTATACTATCTTAGGTGACCAACAGACACCAATGGCTTGTGAGACCTGCCACCGTCCCTCTTCGGGGTCTCGATAAGTACACACTTGTCTACTCTGGAGTATCAATGCCCAGTCTCGATACTTACACGACTAGGGACATTTAAGGATGTGCTTATAGACCACCCAACTCCCACGTATATGATCGCCATCATAATGCTGGTAGTCAAGCAAGAATCCTATCGGCTCTATCAACATGTAATTGTGATTTGTAATACCATATAATGCATGTACATGATGTTAAAGACAAACCAGATAACATATATCATCTTGAGTAAGACTGTTCTATCCGTATAGGTCTTCCCTCAATCATCATAATCACCTGCCCGTGATTACAATAATTGCTTTGAGGGCACTATAGCCAACACTTAATAGAATGATATACCCCTAATACTATTTCTGAGCATATGAGCTATATCTACTTGTGTAAGTATATATACATATGATTACCTTATGTGATATAAGTTTACTAATGATATAAGGATATTTACGATATGAGGATATGAGTCGATATGATACGATATGAGGATATGAGTCGATATGGTACGATATGACATAGCCTGTGTGTTCGATTCCCATCAGTCCCAATTATTTTTAAGATTTTTCTTTTTTAAAATTTTTCGGAAGCCCAAGATTTACAGATGCAATTCACGGGAAATCGAAAGGTTTCAGAAAAATCAAACAAGTGCAAAGAGGAGAAACACCAAACTAGAAACGTGGCATGAATCTCGAGGAAAACCCTCAAGATCTAACTGCCCATTTCCCTTCTTTGGCTGCCTCCGATGGTCTAGATAGCTCCAAAAGCCTCTGTGCTTTTCACACACATCCATTTAGCTCCTTTCAACTCTCCTGCACTATTTGATTTCCTTGTAATTAAACAGTGATTATTCAATTCATCATTTAACACAAATTTTAATTCTTTTAATCTAATTTTTAATGTCCATACCCAAAAATTTTACCCTATAAATACCACCCCATGCCCTAGCTCTGTTCTATTCTGAAAATTCCTTAAAAATTCTCTAAATTCAAGAAAGGTTAAGACTATTCAAGTGGAGTTAAGTAAGCCAAGAGGAGTAGCAATAAAATTCCGACGACCGGAGTATCTCCGAAGAGACCAAGTCCCCCTCTTTCTTCCTTACCCTTTTTATAACACTACACAATCAATAAGTCCCTTAATCTCTCTCTCTTTTCACTTCAATATAATTTTAAAGACATATCGATAAAAGCGGAGTTAGCCTATAATCTTTGTCTTTAAAATAATTTTTGTCACTTTGCCATGTTTAAAAGATTATACAAATTCTCTAATTTCGGTTCAAGGTATTATTTACATCAATTTTCTTTTGACGTAATCAAAATTTCATGTTCAACAATCATATAAATGAATTTTTCAGAAAAATACCATGAACTTTAATATAACCGTATTTTCAATACCTGGAGTATGAACCTTTAGATCATTCACGGGGTAACAACCTACTCCACACCCACTCTATAGTTTCATAGCATGGTATTCTAAGTATATGGGTAATTCAAAAAAGAAGCTTTTCCTTAAAATACCACATTTTTTTCAAAAAAGGGTTTCTTTTAAACGATATTTTGATTTCTTGGCAATTACGTCTCTACAACCCTTGTTAAGGGATCTGCTAATGGATGATGCGGATTATCGCACATCCTTAGCATAGTAGAGCGGGATGCAGAACTTCTCATGGAATATTCGGTCTCGAAAAGAATAAAAATACGGTTATTAAGAAATACGATTTTTCTAAACAAAACCAAACTTTGGAAAATTATATAAAACTATGAATCCATATTTTCAATAAAAACAAATTATGAAACTATATTTTTAAAATGAAAGATTAAAATTTTAATAAATACCATCAAGTTTCCAAAAGAACTAGTTTTCATAAAAATACCATAAACTTTTAAAAGATGGGTTTTATCACTAAAACGCCATAATAATTAAAATACATGTTCATGAAAACCCTAAATATTACAAATCACCCTCGAGGTTTTTTTTAAACGATATTAAAAGTATTTTTGACAAAACCCCTCGAGAAAATATACATACAAAGTAAAAAAAAATAATAAATATTTAAGAACTCTAGATTAATATAGGTTTAAGCGGTATCATTTCTTTTGAGCCCCAGGGAGCCGGAGAAAGTGAGTGCTTGCCTATTCAGGTTAGACAACTTAACGGAGTTATTAATGACAATTGTCCTGGAAAAAGACACAAATTCTGTCGTCCATGTGCAACAGTTGCCGATTTCTCCCGAACATAAGATTTTTAACGGTTTAAATTAATTCATATAAAAAAGACCTAACCTCAAATCCAAACTCGAATCTAAACTTAAACATGAACTCGAATTCAGTCTCCTCGAACTAACTTGACTCGAACTTAGATTGCAATTGATATGACTCGCATTTTACTCGACTCACTCGACTTCATTCTACAGCTTTTGCAATCTATGGTTTCGATCAAGACATGTTATAACTAATCAATCAATAAGTATACTATATAGTTATAAACTATTTATACTCTGAGTGTTTGGGATAGTTTCTTGTGTGAATCCAATGGAGCTTCAGGAGTCCCATATTAACCTTTTTTTTATTTTACTCGAATATCAGTCGGGTTGACTCATCCACAATCTAGAGCTCCGATACTAACACATGAAATGGGCCCGTGTTTCCTTGCACATGAGGCCCCACTCTTGAGCTCGTGAATACTTCTACGGCTGCGTTGATATTCACACTTGTAAATTAACGTTAACATAGTGACCATATAGAGACCTATAGTACATATTTACCCATGATCATATACTTTTACTCTTCCTATTTATATATTCTATACTTGTCATTCTTTTACTCGTACTTTATCTTTGGGACTTACCGAGCGCTAGTTCACTGACGGACATTCCACCTATCCTTGTTTTCTCGGAGTATTCATCAGATACGGTCGAGATGGAGGAAGTGGATGCCACAGAGGAAGACTACAACCGGATTGCTCCTCAGAGTTAACTTAGCTTCACTTCTTATTCAGCTTATATATGCCACATGTTTAGGCATTTTTTTTATTATATTTACTTTCCATTTGAAACTCATGTACTTGTAAATATTGAAAGTTAAATGTAAACAAAGATATTTGTTGAAAATTTTTACGGTCTCTATTTATTCTTACATTGTGTATTATTATTTCAATACGCTTAGTATATTTATTTAGGGAATGACCTTCTCTAGATAAATATGCCGCAGGCTTGCCACGTCACCGTTTCTGTCTACTGGGAAGTGGGGTGTGACAAGATATGATGGCTGATCCGATGAGACGGCACCTGAGATTTGAGGATTTACGTGTCGATACTGGACACGGGATTTATGATAATTTCGAGTGTCGATACTGGACACTCAATATTTTATGATGATTTAGAGTGTCGTTGATGGACACTCGGTGGATGATATATATATATATATATGACATGATACCACATATTGATAAAGGCACGATATTATACTTATATATACATATATACACGTTCACCTTCGATACCACAGAGTATGATATTATTATTATTACAGTATGACCTAGGTAGACCGTTATGCATTTGATTTCTAACTGATAATGTTTTCTACTCATAAGTTGGCAACCCAGCCCCATTGTGCCATAGTTTTCTTGCAAGACCGACCGCTCGGATCAGTAGCAGTTTACTGGCAAATTCTTCTTTTGGGTGATTTGCTTGGTAAGTGGGTTACACTACAGATCGTAACCACCATTGTACATTTTTATATTCGTTTGTATCTAGTTAAAAACTCTATCAACTAGACTTTGTGTATTCGGTAGACTTAGAGATCAGTTGTATATTCTTTGGACTTAGTGACGAGACTGGTGTATTATTCTTTATTCTTGAGTTAATGATATTTTGGTTTTCTTTATTTTTTTCTAAGTTGATCTTCGCCTTGGGCATCGTATACTTATTTGCGTGGTTGTGATTCCGCCGATTGGCGATGAGCTAGCTCCTGCTTGGAGATGCCTATATTAATATTGTTTATATACTGGTTTTGACCAAAATTTACAAAGGAGGTGCTGCCCAAATTTCAAATGACGAAAATGTTTTTAAACTTTAGTATACAATCTACTTGTATTTTCAACGAACTATACTTATAATTGAAAAGAGAAACTCGATTTCATTTATACCCTTTTTTCAAAACTTCACATCCCCTATTTTTTAAAAAAGGTTTAGATTCCTGATTTTTGGCTTACTTGGGTTACGGTGGGGTCTTGTAAACTTCACGTGATTCAAGTTCCGGTCACGTGCCATTTCCGGATCGTGACAAGAGTTTTTTTAGCCTCCGTATTTGTTGGGCACAAATGTGAGGCTTCGATCTCTCCATGAAGCTGTTGTAGTGAACGACGTCAACATACGTCCGAATGGCGGGCGTATCTGTAACACCCTAGAACGATCGTACTTATTTATATTAATAAATGAAATTGATTGATTGTGTTGATTGTTTTGAGTTTTGCCTTTGGGACATCATAAGCCAGCTCAAGAAAGGGCTGAGCCGTCTCATGTTTCCAAAGAATCATTATTTATTTGGTTCGACTTGTGAGACGTCTCAAGATATTGTTGAGTCGTCTCAACATGATGGTGACTTGATATTGTTTCTTGACTCTAATCGTGCCCCGTTATCGTTTTACTGGACTTTGTTATTTATTGTTGTGACATAATGAAATATTACATTGATATGATATGCATGGTTTATTATTGGGATTAATATTGTACCCCGTCTCTATCCAAAATCCCAATTGATATTGATATTGTGAACTATCACGCCCAATTGTTTTACCTATCTATATAAATCCACACAAGTCTCTTGAAAACTATAGATTGATATTTGCCTCACCAAAATCCTAGCCTCCATCTCCTTCCTTTGGAACCTAAACCTTAACTCAAAAACCGAAGAAGCCCTTCATCTATCTCCATCGCCATCTTCATTTCAAGACGATCATCATCACCGTTAGCTTATTCTTTCTTCTTGGATTTGCCGAAGCATCCAAACCGGGGTTCCACGTGGATTGTTATCATCGTCGTCGCCGTCCTCTTGTTCGTGAAATCGTATCGAGGTAGGTACTTGGTAATTTCGACATGCAAACAAGATTAGATCTTGCTTATTACATATAATGAATATATATATATATATATATATATATATATATATATATTGATTGATGCTTGAGATAGATATACAAACTATTGACTTTATTCAATTCTTGCGATTATTGCCATGGTATACATGATTGACAAGATTGAAATATTGCTAGACATTGTTATAATCTCATAATTTTTATATGGATCGATTGACACAAAATGTTAAACCTAGATTGACGATATAGAGATCTGAATCACGATATATTGATAATATTGTTGGAGAGGAAATCTAACATAGAACCCTAAAGATGTTACTTTTATATTGTTATATTGATGGCATAAACATAGGGAAATTGAGTTAAATATTGTTGTTATCACAGACTTGAAATATGGAGTGAAAACCCTAATTAAAATATCAAATCGTATCAGTTTTTAGGTTATGAGCCATCTCAAATCTATCATGAACCGTTTCATACATCCAGAAAACAAATAATACATTTCAGGCCACTTCTGAACCGTCTCACGAATTCTTGAGCCATCTCAAGTTCACTGAACATAACTATCACCGTAAAATCATCATAACTTTTTACTCGGTGATTATAATTTGATGTTCTTAGACTCGCTGGAAAGATATTTTCGAGATCTACGACTTTTATTTTTATTATATTTCTAATAATGAGATTATAACCTCCAAAAATGTCCTCTAAAGTCGAGAGTCTCAACATTACATGTGTCGTCTCTAAAACACTTGAGTTGTCTCAAAGCCATCTTGAGCCGTCTCTCACACACAAAGAATAATTAATGTTTCAAACTTAACTTATGAGCCGTCTCAATATTACATGAGCCGTCTCTAACACACTTGAGTCGTCTCAAGCTAAACAGAACCTGATATTGAACCTGAAATGACATTGAACACGTTATATTGCTTCACGAATGCACAATACACTGATTGAACACGTAATTGACCCGTATTGTGATATTCATATATATATCGAATGCCTTGCTATTTGTCACGCCCCGCTTCCCAGTATACGGGCAGAGGACGTGACGAGGCCGCTACGTATTTAATCAGAAGTAAACACGCTAAGCATATCTAAGCAATATAAAATGTAATGTACAAAAACGACAAGATATAAATGAACATCAACTTTATTTATTAACATTCTTTTTATAATACATCTGAAAAGTAAATACATGGAATGAAAAGCAATGCCTAAACAGTGGCATAACTGAAATGGAAAATACTGAAATGAAATGCACAAGTAACTAGAGCTCCGAGTCGAAGGCTAGCTAATCCAAGTCCTTGAAGGTGGGATCAACCTCCTGAAGGTCCAAATCACCTGACGGCATTCCAAAGAAAAGAAATAAAATGTCGTCAGCGAACAAATCGCTCGGTAAGTCCCGTAAATAGACAAGAATGGAATAGACAAAATAGAGAGTATATTGTTATAATGTTATATTTAATGTTAATGCTGTTGTTTGTTGCTTAGTACAGAAGAATGCCAGTGTATACGAGAGGCCACTATTCCGGAGACTAAGGTATACGGAGCACAAGGAACCGTTCAGCCACTGTACAACGGCAATTGAATTCTGGTTAGGTGTATTATGGTTATAGTCTCGTGCCACTTCTAACACCTTCCGTACCAGTCTACCCCGTATAAACCCCACGATGTCTTGATTGTATTGCTGTATTGTTTGAATTGTATATTGTATATAGATGGATGACTTTCCGAAACTATGATATCAGTAAATGGATGTAACTGGAGAATCATGTAGATGGATGTATATCTATGGTTCGGTTCAGTCAATATAAATTGATTACATTGAACAGATTGAATATATATATGGATTCATATTGAATTGTAGTTTTGTAATTTCATACTTGAATCATATTCAAGTCAGATTGATTATATTGAGACTCGGTCTGAATCATACAATGAGAAAAGAAATTAAAGTCCTGAATTATGTTTTGGTGCTATCGGTAACTGCTGCACATGGACGACAGGATTTGTGTCTTTTCCAAAGAAAATTACCGTGTTAATAACACTGTTTGTTAAGTTGTCTACCTTAAATAGGCAAGCACCCATATCTCCGGCTCCCAGAGGCTCAAAAGACTGGTCCCGCTTAAACCTATGTTTACTAAGGTCCTTATTGTAATTTAGTATAACTTGAGGGGGGGTTTATGTAAAAATAATTTTGTATAATTTTCAAAATACACCTCAAGTATTTTATTATCGTATTTAGAGTTTTCATGGATGTATATTTTATCAATATGACATTTCTAATGAATAAAACATAATTTCATAATATATGGTATTTATTTGTAATATTGGAATTGTTTGGTATTTTCTTGTAATTGGAATGTTTTTCTTGAATTTTGGAAATATGAAATATTATAAATATTAAAAATAGATATTTTGATATTAATTACATATATATTTATTTATAAAAATGTAAGTTTTATTTATAATAGAAATCACATTTTTCTGAAGGAAAATGTATTAAAATCTTTCGAGATCGTATGCTCCTTGCGGAGGTCTGCATCTCACTCTACTAAGCCCGAGGATGTGCGATAATCCGCACTATCCCAAACGGGTTTCCTAAAATGGATTCTAGAGGCGCAATTGCAAAGATTTGTTAAAATACACTTCTTGTAGAAAAAGTTTTTAATAGTTGAAGGTAGTTATATGTAAAATCGTATTTTCCGAATCTATGTTCCCAAATTCTATCGTGCTATGTTAGATATGTGTGTTGTGAGGAGGTAGGTTGTTATCTCGTGAGTTTTCTAAAGGTATAAAGATATTATAGAGTTTATGTCGGAAACTAAAGTTTGTGGTATTTTAATGTAAAATTGCGATAGAAGATGCATATAACAATCTTTTGTGATGAAACTTGTTAAAGATATTTACTAATGTTTAATAAACAATATGTGATGATGTGAAGGTATCTTGATTAAGAAAAATTATAGTTTTTAAAGAAAACCGAATCGGAAGTCGGACTAACTCCGCTTCCGTCGGTTTTAGTTTTGAATGTTTTTAGAATAGAGAAAAGAAGGAGAAGTAGGGAATTAATGAATGATTGGCTAGAGGAGATAAATAGGAAGAGGTGGGAGTTGCCGGTGTGTCGTTTCGTCGTCGGAAATTCCTTGAGTTGTCGCCGGAAGTTCGTCGGAGCTTCGCCATTTTGCTAACTCCACTTGCACACAAAAGACTTGGGAATTTTCTTGAGAGTTCGGGCAGGGATTTAGGAGTGAGGAGGGGTGATTTGAGGGTAGTATTTATAGAAAAAATTAGGGTTTTAGGGTAGTGAAAGGATGTATTAAAAATTTGTATTAAAATAGATCAAATGTGTGTTTTAATGTGCTTTGTAAATGTTCAGTAAAAACAAATAATACAGGGGTTGTGGGGGAGTTCAAGAATTGCAAGGGTTAAAGAAAATTAGGATTTGGACCGAGTTGAACCGGCAGCGCCGGCCGAGTCGAGGATTTTGCCAGCCCGAGTCGGGCGAGTCGGGGCTTATCTTGGTGCCACGTGTTCCTGACGCTTGGTCTAGCCTCGTGAATATATTTATTTTGGCTGTGACTCTTGGTTTTATGGGTTGTGCACGTGTAAACTCTTAGGCTTCTAAAAATTAAAAGTATTTTAAATAAAAATATTGTGGCTGATGGGATTTGAACTCTGGTTCTTTGGTTCAGCAGTGCAAGGTCTTACCAATGAGCAACAAGCTTCTTCTTGCTGTTCAAAAGTAAATCAAATTCTTATAGTACTCATAGGAATTGTAAATACCCCAAGTATAAGTTAACTTTAAATGAACTTTATGTACACTGAATTGGGAGTTGTTACACATTTCATGTTAATGAGTATTAAACTTGAACATGAAATTGTTACGGCCACACTGTTTCTAGATTGCCATGTTATTAATTGTTTACTTGGAATCATGATTGATCGACTATTGTTACCATGTTACTATACCTGAACTATGATGTTTACCTACATGCCAATAACCTATTGTTATCGATTGACAAGATCTGTACAGGCATTGATTGTTATTGCATTGGCATTAGGAGCACACAATATTGTTATTGAGAATTAAAAATCTGAGGAAAAGGGGAAATCAAGAATGTAACTGAAACGTAACTTTGTAAGTAGATGCTCGTGCTCGTGCCGCTGACTAGCGACCAAGACGAAATACAAAACAAAAAATTCTAAATACAAGAGCACGAACTTCTACGACCTAGAATCGAATCCAAACACTAAACTAGAAATTAGAAGGAGTTTAACTACTCGGATAGGCAATAGCTACTTTTGTAGTCGTGTCCTTAGTCCTTTTTTACTTCTTTTTCTTCAAGGTCTACTGAGAACGAGCTTGGGGTCGGTCTTTCTTGTCGAAGATGATCCACTCAAGAGAACCCTAATCTAGGTTTTAGCTTCACACTAAATACTAAGTGAAGCAACTAGTTGTATGGTGTTTTTCATCACCCCCATTGAGATGGGAATACACGCGCGCTTGTCGGACGCATTACAGATTCCCCCTGTCTAGAGTAGGTTGTGGTTTATTGCTTGTGGGGATCCATATCTCTGGTAGCCGCGGACTAAGCTGCCGTTAATTACTCATCGCCTTTGGAGTGAGGGAACCTCCGATTGAAGGGTCAAACAGGTCATGCGAACTCAATGTGCGGTTTTGTGTTTCGAATTGGTTTTGGATATATCGGGGGCCCGCGGAGTTTTTACGGGGGAAGTATATTTAGTGTGGAGTGCATATAAAAATTGGGGGAGCGTCTTAAAAACGCGTGCATGGCACGTGGGCGTTGGGCGCCCACAGGTCACGTGCCTGGCGCGTGGGCACTGGCGCCTGTGGATCACGTGCCTGGCGTGTGAGCACTTGGCGCCCACGGGTCACGTGCCTGGCACGTGGGCATTGGACGCCAGCGGGTCACGTGTGCAGCATGCGACCGCTGGGCGCTGAGCACCCGCGGGTCGCGTGAGGCACCCATGGGCGCTTAGCACCCGTGGGCCACGTGCCTTCCACGCGACTACGGGGCGCCCGCGGGTCACGTGCGATGCACGCGACCACTGGGCGCTGAGCGCCCTCGAGTCGCGTGAGGTGCACGTGGGTGTTTTATCTCCCGCGGGTCATGTGCTATGCACGCGACTGCTGGACGCCTGTGGGTCACATGCACGGCACACGACCGCTGGAAACACCAGCGGAAAAGGGGCTTAGCCCCTGGGTTAGGAGTTAAACTCCTAAGGGATTTTGAGTGGAGTTAAACTCCAAAAGATTTAGATTTGGAGTTAAACTCCTAAATGATCTGGAATAGGAGTTAAACTCCTTTGAGGATTTGGGTCTTGGAGTTGAATTCCCCAAACATCATCAGAGGTGATCAAAGGGGACCCCTCTCTTCTCTCTTTAGCCCTGAAGCTTCTTTTGAGCCTTGGATCTGTCCAAAGTTGGATTTTTGGAGATGGGTCTCCTTCTTCCTCCTCTTGATCGGCTGGATCTTGGAGAAAAGGGGGTGAGACTTAAAAGTATCCCCTTTTCGAGATCTGATTGAAGATCCGAGCTCCCCTTCATGGATTTTGTGGTGAAAAACTATTACTTTTTTTTTGGAAAAGGGATGAGTTAAACTCTTGATTTAATTTAAAAAGGGGGAAGGTTTTAGAACCTTGAGAAAGGAGAAGGAGGCACAAACCCTAGTTTTTTTTAGAATGGAAAAGTTCTCCTTTATTTTATTATCATGTTGCCTTTTATAGGCTTACAAATATATATATATATATATAGCCCTTTGGGTTTTACAAAATGGTATTTTGCCCATCCCATACCTCATGTGCTCATTTCTTTTGCACATAAGCTATGAGCTTTACAGAAATTTGTTTTTATGCCCATTTTCTTACATTCATGCATAAAAAAATTACATCAAAAGTATTTATTACACGATTTCATTTTGGCATGAGGGAGGCCGGCCGCGGGGCTCGACTTGGGCATGGGCCCACTTGATCTGGGCTTGGGCCCGCTTGCTTGGGGTTTACTTTAACTTTGACTTGGTCAACCGGGGTGTAATTTTCGACCCCAACACTAGTGATCAAGACTTGGTAGGAATTGATCACTAGAAGATATAGTAGTGATTATAAGTTTCTCTCTTAATCTTTTTCTTTTTCAACTAAAAAACACTCAAGAAGAGAAGAAGAAGAAGAAGAAGATAATGGTGATGATAAACTCAAGCATGACAAAAAAGATAATCACTTGACTCTTTTCTTTCTTATCTTTTCTTTTAATGTGAGAGTGGATGGACTCGTGACTCACCATGGTGAGTTGTAAACCCGCACTCTTCACACATAAATAAGAAGAGATGAGAAGAAAAGAGAGAGCCACCTTATATGTACACATATACATATGTATAAGTACACACACACACACACACAAAAATACATGTTAGTTATGTATATGCCCTAGAGGCCATTATTGTACATGTAATATATATTATAGTGGATGCTTGGACATATATAGAGAGGACTTTCTTGCTCAACATGATAATATGCTATCTGGTTACTCTTTGTCTTAACATGTTGACTTGTATTGTGATACTGCCTTGCTCTCACATGTTGAAGAAGCCCTTAGGATGTTTACTTGATTACCAGGACTATGATGGAGATCATACTAGTAGCGCCAGTGTAGTCCATAAGTACATCCTATAATTGTTTCTAGTCGAGGGTGTATCGAGACATGGCATCGATATTCCAGAGTAGACTAGCGTATACGCTTCTTGACCCATATGATGGGCGATGGATGATCCCACATCCGTTGGTGTTTGACATCAAAGATGGTATACGGGTGCTCAGTGGAGACTAGGTACACTGAACGGACTCACCGAGAACTCCTAATTGGTATTATACCTATCGTCAGATAGCAGTTCTCTGATGACACTGGTACAGATTAGTCTGTAGACCCGAGATCGTCATAGAGTCTTGTGTGATTCCGTATTGTGCTTTGGTTTGATTTCCACATTACCACGTTCAAGAGAACATGCAAAATGGTGGCTTTTGGGTACAGTCCCGAATCACATGGAGGCAATGAGCGATAGGAGGGGTTTCGTCTCTCCCGGTATTGGGGGTTGATGTTGCGTTGTGCTCGATTTGCTATAACTGAAAGTCCCTGTCCATGGATGATATGGAGATCTACTGGTAAGTGTATCAGTAGTTTCTCGACCCGTTATGAGCCTCACATTGACATGACTTATCGGTTAATGGGGTCTGACGTTTACCACCCCTAGACTAGATATGCGACATATCAGACGAAGAGACCGGACTGTACGGTAGTGTTACTGACAGGCATTACAGGAGTTAGAGCGGGCTTGCTTGTTGATCTTCTGATCGCTTAATACCCAGGTGGCCGTTACGTTTAGCTGACCACTTGCGGCTTGTGGGTGTTTGATATGATCATCACCTACTGCCAGTGTATTGTCGAGTCTTTAGAGTCCTACACAGAGATTTCCTGACTCAGGAGAAATAGAGTAGGAGCACATATGTGATATGTGCGGGACCGAGAATAATACGAGTATGTGATACCGTATTATATTCTCGCGATATGTGATATTGGCCGGTTATATGCGATATAGCCAGGTTATCGGATCAAGTGTTGATTCGATAAAATGATACATTTTACATTAGTCGGTTATATATGATATAGCCGGATTATTAAATCAAGTGTTGATTTAATGATTTAATGTATATTTATATATTTGATACATTAAATTATATTAACTAATATATGCTCACTTAAGTATTTCTTTTTCTCACTTTTGATACATTTAATATATATGTGATATATGTTAATTGTATTGTTTTCTTTTGTTACATAAATAATATATATGTTATATATATTATTGTGACATGCTAGGTTATATATGCAAAATGGGTGTATGAGACTTACATCATATAAAAGATAATACAAAGGTTTTTATTTATTTAAGAAATTCAAAAATGAATGGATTTTGTCATGGTTGCATGTTGTGGATAACCATTGACTTAGTCCACCATTTTTGTTTTTCCTTAGATATTTTTAAACCTAACTATTATCTTTTAACTATGGTTTATTCTCTACAAGGGTTAAGGCATGGCATATACTCACCATGGTTGCATTTCTAACCTCACTCTCTCTCATTTTACATTTGCTTCATCTTCTTCTTCAAGCTCAAGTGAGAGCTTTCTAGCTTTTGAGCAAGTGAGGAAAATTAGTGGGAAATTAAATTCTAAAGTAAGCAAAATTCCTACTTCATCATCCTCTTCTATACTAGCCATATAGTTTAGGGTGTTAGCTTCACTAGTTCCATATTAGTGAAGGGATAGCTTGGGTTTGTGTCTCCTCAAAGTAGATCATCTTCGGCTTTGAAGACTTCGAGCAAGTTTGCATTTTTCGTCTTGTGGAGCCTTTCAAGAGTCCGTGAGTTCTTTGATCGCAATGAAGGGACCACTACTCGGAGCATTTGAAGTGAAGGACCGGTCTATAAAGGTTGTATTCCGCAAACACTTAGTTGTAAAGTTGTTTACATATCGTATCATCTAAATCTTTAGTTAAAATTCTAGGGTTAGGGTTAACTAGCATGGCAAAATTTTGAAAATGGCATGGATGATACCTTCCGAAACCTTGCTGTTGTGCTAAGTAACCCTACAGTGGTATCAGAGCCAAGCTAGAGATTTAGACGGATTGTGTAGGATTACGAAACCGAAACTACTCCGAAACTTACAACACCAAACCATAGTTTCTGTCAATTTTAAAAGGTGCTCTAAAAAATTTTTAAACAACTGCAGAATGTTATAAGAGATATTACATGAACACAGAAGAAATTTGAACCCTTTTGGCCGGATTTTGGCCAAGCACATGCATGAAATATCCGAGGAGGCCGGCCAAACAGTGCACTCTGGGGTTGAAATTTTTCAGTGTTCTGGTCACTGGGTTTTGGTGTTTCAGGTATTGTTTGTTTTTGCTAAATTTGCATGAGATGTTAATTTACTATAAAGGCAACTCGGAGTGTTTTATAGTCGTAATTCTAAAAGTATTTCGGTTTATTTAGACGGTTATAAAAAGTTCGAACGGATATCATTAACCCACTTTTTCCCTTGCTGGAAATTTTCCAAGTGTTGGATTTTTCCTTAGTTTAAAACTTTCAGAAAATCATGCAAGCGATTCTGTGGACCCTCTAGAAGAACGAAACCCTAACTATATTCTGTGACCATCAGAACCGCCACCAAACCCTAAGGTTTGTGTCAGT
Organism: Agapanthus africanus; assembly: GCA_030015575.1. Classification (NCBI taxonomy): domain Eukaryota; kingdom Viridiplantae; phylum Streptophyta; class Magnoliopsida; order Asparagales; family Amaryllidaceae; genus Agapanthus; species Agapanthus africanus. The sequence continues at coordinate 74,867,485 of JASDDO010000028.1, forward strand.
TCAGCGATGCCATGGGTGAGGCATTGGTTGACCCTTCTACGGCTGGTTCATAGGAGCTGTAGCATGTGATGGGTACTTTTAAACTACACTCAAGTGTTGAGCTTTTTGGGAAACCTTGGGTGTTTGTTGATTCGATCGGAATGTTTAACAACGTCTATCTTTTTCTGGAATGTGATACAATATGTGGAATTCATATAGTTAGGTATGAAATCCAAAGTATGTGATATTTCGGGTTTATGATGTCTAAGGTGATTGTGGATTCCAAATGTTGTAGTTTTGCATTTTCTTTTCTGCGACCGTAAGTGTAATATATGGTGTATCGCCGGTTTCGTTGCTATACATCAACGATAATTGGGATATGCATATTTACTTACGTTGATGACATGTGATGTTATGTGTTGCTGTGATATGTTATATTGGATCGTCGTGTTTTGAATAGCCGGAGGTTTTATGTGAGATGAGAGTTTTTATTTTCATTCATGTAAAATTCATTGTATGTAATATCTTTTATTGGGTCACTTCCGGGTTGAGGATGTTGTCACCATTGTTGTATATTATTTACTCTTCCGCATTAGGATAGACCCAAGGTGGGGAGCACAAGTAACCGGGTTCTAGAGTCCAGTGGGAGACCATCTCGAGGAATCGAGTCCGGGTCTCCTAACTCTAGAATTAGTAGGGTTGCTTGCCGCTCTTGTAGGGGTCTAGAGATGTGGGTTTGGCTATTCATCGTGACCGTGGAATCCGTATTTTCTATTGTTGGCTAAATACAAAATACGGACCTCCTAGTATATCCAATATTTCATATGTTATCTTCCGCTACTCTGTGATGTGATCACTGTGGATTATGAGACGAATGGCTATTATATATATGATATATAATAAACGTTGCTTATGTTTTTCACCCGCGCTAGTCCCGCCCCGGTATGCCGTTAGTTAAGTAACCTAACGGTGCATAACGGGACACTGTGGCGAATGCGGATGGCATAAGCGTATGTTGTATTTTCGTTTCTTCTATGATGATTAGGAAGCATAAATAATGGGACTTCATTAATGAGATTAATGAAAGAAAAGAACCCTAAAAGATTTTGTAGAATCAAATTTTCAAAAAGGTAGCTCTAGTTTTTGCTTTGCATAGCGGTATTCCTTATAGAATATCCAGCACCTTATTCGATAAGGAAAGAGCCGAGATCCTTTCACCAAGAGTGACCTCTTTAGCGAAACTAGCGGATGCTACAACTCACTCAGTTTTGTTTTTGATTGCTTCTATAGGTCTTTCTTTGCATAGTGGTATTTATAAAATATCCTGCACCTTATTCGATAAGGAAAGAGCCGAGATCACTTCACCGGGAGTGACCTCTTTAGCGAAACTAGTAAAGGCCTCAAAAACACTCCTTTTCAAAATCACTAGTTTCTACAGCGATATCAAATTCATTACGCAAAAGGTTTTCATAAAAACCTGTCGTAACCCTCCGACGTTTCAGATAAGTAATAATTAGTATTCGTGCTACGTTTGTTGGCTTTCGTCAAGGCATAGTGTGCGGTAGCTACTTACTGCTTATCTGCTGCATATGATGCGATTGGATTAGGGTAGTCGTACGGTTTTGTTGGCTGGGTTTAATTCAATCATGAAATGTACGGGTTGAACTTGACTAGCGGACTATGGTTTGTTGGCTTTCGTCAAGGTCATAGGACGTTACGGGCAAAAGTATTATCGGGAATTTCAAGTGTTGAAATTTGCAATGAGATTGCATACCTTCTATGAGATAGTTGGATCCTGATACCCATTGCGAGTAAGAGTTACTCCTGGGAGAGTATTACACATGACAATTAGCCGATCAAGTAAGTGTCGAGAAAGGTGTTAACAGGGTTACGCCCCTGGAAAAACGAGGTTTATTTTAATTAGGTCCGTGCGAAAGCACATGGAACCTCCCTCAAAGTACCAACACTGGCCTGACTGAAAGATTGACGAACTTGTAAGGTGTAATTAATCCCGGCTAGTCTTACATTTTAGGGTTTGAAAGAAGATTTGATAAAAACAGTGAGAGCCATCCTGATTAGATAAGATAATAAACTAATCTAATCTTGCAGGAGTATACGCTAAGTGTTTTCTTCTCTCTCTCTCTTTTCAGGTAGCGACCATGTCAGGTCTTAATCAAGATAATAATATGAATGTATTGACTGAACCCGCTTGTTATACTGAGCAGGGGAACGTTGGTTCCGTTCTTTCTTATAATTGTTATAAGACTTAGCAGGAAATAGGGGAATATCCGGATTCTCACGCTGCCCAAACGAAAAATAAGCATGTTGATGCATCATCTTCGGGTGTGTTAGTTACCGAGAACTGTTTCTCAGTTCACTCTACGTCCTGGGCATTAGATACCGGATCAGGATCCCATATATCCAATATGTTGCATAGGCTAAGGAAAGGTAGAGAACTGGGAATGGGTGATCATTCCGTAAGAGTAGGGAATGGTGCAAATGTTGCAGCCAAAGCAGTTGATGAATATCACCTTGTATTATCAAATGGTAATACATTGATTCTGAAAGAATGCTATTACACACCGACCCTGATATGCAATCTTATATCAGTTTCTTTATTAAGTAAAGAAGGATATAATTTTGTAATACAGGATAATATTATGAACATCTTCCTGAATCAAAAGTTGATTGGATCAGGCTCGTTAAATAAAGGCATATACATTCTAAATCAAACCACAGTTCTTAATGTACAAAACACACACAAGAGGAAGAGTTCATAAATGAATGAATCCTTCTTGTGGCATTGTAGACTAGGTCATATCAATGCGACACGACTAGCGAAGTTGCATAAGGATGGATATTTGAATCCGTTCGAATTTTCATCTTATGACACTTGCCAGTCATATCTCAAAGGGAAGATGACCAAAATTCCGTTTAGTGGACACGGAGAAAGAGTTACAGAACTCTTGGGACTGATACATAGTGATATATGCGGTCCCATGTCTACACATGCCAGGGATGGTTTCTCATACTTCATTATATTCACTGACGCTCTCTCAAGATACGGACATGTGTTCCTGTTGAAATACAAGTCTGAAGCTTTTGAGAAATTCAAAGAATATAAACACGAAAAAGAGAACCAAACGGGTAAAAGTATTAAAATCCTTCGATCTGATCGAGGAGGAGAATACTTGAATAATGAGTGCCTGGACTATCTAAAAGAGAATGGGATTCTCTCTCAGCTTACTCCTCCGTATACACCAGCACAACGGTGTATCAGAACGGAGGGATCGCACCCTATTAGATATAGCGCGCTCTATGATGAGCACCGCTGAGTTACCTATTTCCTTTTGGGGGTATGCGCTTAAGACAGCCATGCACCTATTGAATATGGTCCCTACAAAATCAGTGTCTACCACTCTATATGAGATATGGAAGGGGAAGAGACCATATCTTAATTATGTTAAGATATGGGGTTGTCTGGCCTATGTCAAAAGGCACAATCCGGATAAATTCGAGGCAAGGTCTGTTCTGTGCAAGTTTGTAAGATATCCCAAAAATTCATAAGGGTATATCTTCTAACACACCGAGGAACAAAAGGTGTTTGTTTCTCGACATGCCACCTTTTTGGGAAAAGGAATTTCTTGCAAAGGAAATTAATGGCGAGGAGGTAGAACTGGAAGAAGTTCATACAAACTACGACAGAAGATTTGGTAGAACCAGAGGATTCGATAGCTCCTAACGAACCACAGCCTCTCCGCCGATCTAGTAGGGTTCCTCATCCACCTGAGAGATACTATGGTTTTCTCGTTGACGGTGAGAGCGAGGATTGCATCATGGAAGATGATGACCCAACTAGCTTCGAGCAAGCCATCACGAGTGTGGACTCTGTAAAATGGCTGGATGCAATACGATCTGAGATGGAATCCATGTACACCAACAAAGTATAGACTTTGGAAGATGCTCCTAAACGGGTAAAACCCATCGGGAGCAAGTGGATCTTCAAGAAAAAACTTGGTGTAGATAGGAAAGTGGATACTTTCAAAGCTAGACTTGTTACAAAAGGTTTTCGTCAACGACCAGGTGTGGATTATGATGAAACCTTTTCTCCAGTGGCTATGCTTAAGTCCATCCGGATCCTACTTGCCATTGCTGCATACCATGACTACGAAATCTGGCAAATAGATGTTAAGACCGCCTTTCTAAATGGTAATTTAGAAGAGAGCGTGTAAATGACTCAGCCAGAGGGCATCGTAGACAGTGGGAGTAGCGGAAAGGAGTGCAAGCTGCTTAAATCCATTTACGGGTTAAAGCAAGCATCGCGGAGTTTGAACATCTATTTTGATGTGGTAGTTGTTTACCGCCGGAAACCGGGAAGACGCGATAAACGTCTTGCCTGAATCTGGGGGCAGATGCTAATTGGTGCTATCCGTCCACCTCTCCGAAGATGCCAAGATGATTTATGGCACCATGTATTGAAGGTTTAAACGGATGTGGCCGATGTAGCGGACTTCGTCGGATTCCCCCTCGTTTGAGGGGTTTTTGATTGTGGGGACGCTCTTCCCTGCAGGCGCAAGCCCCTGCAGTTAATTACGCTACCGCATCGCGGTAACCACTTTCTCCTTCTCCAAATCGTCACTTCGTGTCGTGGGTGTTTGTTTTGTTTTTGGTTGCCCATGTATTGTATACGGAGACTAATTTATGTTGTCGCCCGTAGGGTGTGGATTGGTCCAAATCCATATTTTCTTAGATTTGGGTTTGGGGGTTTGGGTTTAAGGATACGTTAGCCTCGTTTGAGACTAAGATCAACTTAAACGTTTGTTAAGGATACGTTAGTCTCATTTTTAGACTAAGATCAACTCAACGTTTGTTAAGGACACGTTAGTCTAATTTTAGACTAAGATCGACTTAACAGGATCATTTAGATCCAACAAAAAAGTATTTGAACTCTATTGTTTAGTTTAGGGACATTGCGGTCGATTACCAGTTTAAGGACATGGTGGTCCAAGGTTAAGGACATCATAGTCCATGGGCTTAAGCACCCCACAGTCCAGGTTAAGGACATCGTAGTCCATGGGCTTAAGGACCCCACAGTCCAGGTTAAGGACATCGTAGTCCATGAGTTTAAGGACCCCAAAGTCCGGTTTATAGACATCATAGTCTATAAGGTTTAAATACATCGTAGTCCATGAGTTTAAGGACCCCACAGTCCGGTTTAGAGACATCGTGGTCTATAAGGTTTAAAGACATCGTAGTCCATGTGTTTAAGGACCCCACAGTCCGATTTAGAGACATCGTAGTCTATAAGGTTTAAGGACATCGTAGTCCATGAGTTTAAGGACCCTACAGTCCAGTTTAAAGACGTCATAGTCTATGAAATGTATGGTTGTCGAGACCCGTCACCTCTCTGAAGACGTTGAAGGATTACAACGACAAATATCAGAGGAGTAAAGAGATGTAGCCTCGAACCGGTATGAATTGATTGGAAGATCTGTAGCCTAGTTTGGAACTTAGATCTGTTGTATAATTATGAGCAAATGGGCTCAGCTCAATATAGGTTGAGGATTTATGGCCAGAATTGGGCTAAGTCCAATAAGATTAAAATGTTTTAACATTTTATTGTTCTGGGCTGTTGAGCCTTTATTTGGGCTTGGCCCTTTTAGTAATGCAGAGCATCAGATCCCGACAATTTTTGTCTTGTATTGAATGCATAGCATTCATCAGAACAATGTGTGTTCTGACAGTGCGCCACGTGGCGCGCCAGGCGCTTTGCGCCAATTAAAGAGTGCATTACGCCTCTGCCAAGTAGCGCACATGAAAATGACACGTGTCGCGCTTAGCGCTAAGCGCCAGTTTATTAGCGCATTGCGCTTTCAAGTTGTGAGCGCTTTGCGCTAGTTTAGTGGCGCACCAGTGAGTGACATGTGGCGCGCTTGGCACTAAGCGCCAGCTCATGAGCGCAATGCTCTGTTTCAAAAGCGCAAAGCGAAAGTGGTGTTTGCGGTTGACACGTGGCATGCTTTGGCGTTGAGCGCCGGTCTAAGGAGCGCAAAAGCGCAGTTCATAAGTGCAAGGCACTTTTCAGTAGCACAAAGCGCATTTGATCAAATTTATGATCAGAGAACAAGTTTATGTTCTTTTTAAAGGAGGTTTTGCCTCAAGATTCAAGAACAAAAGTTCTTATTTATAAAAAAGAACGTTGCCTTTGTAGATCAATGATCTGTGAATGAAGTAAATACTTCTTTTGTTTTTATGATGAGATCTTTTGATCTCTTTTTTATCAAAGACCTTAGTCTTTTGTAGATCTATGATCTTTTTTAGAAGATAGTTCTTCTTTTCATGAGATTATTTCATCTCTGTGTTTAAGAATCATGTTCATTACCATGAAGAAATAATCTTCTTTTGCTAAGAGCTTGCTCTTCTTTCTTTGAGTTTTCTCAAAGTTTGTAGGGGGGTTTCTCTATATCAGACTTGAAGTCTTGGGGCCTTTATATAAGCAAATTGATTTGTTGAATCAGTTGAAGAGATCTTTCTCTGATTGATTTGGGGATGTTTCCCCGCCGTTGGATCTTTGATCCTAGGGCTTCAGTTTTACAGAAGACAATCTTCTTGTTTTTAACAAGATTGAGAAAATCTTTCTATAACAGAATTTTTAATTCTGATTAATTAATGATTTATCATTATTATTAGATGTTTTGATCTAACGGTGGGGAATTTCATAATTCCAGCGCTGGCGCACTCGTGCTTTGCACGTGGTGCGCCGCTCAGAGCGCAGCGTGCTTTGCGCTAGCGCACCTGTATTTGACACGCGGTGCGCTGCTCAGAGCGCAGTGCGCCCTGTGCTAGCCCACCCGTGTTTGACACGTGGCGCGCAGCACGCCAAGCGCTGGATCTGAAGCGTTGCTTCAACTTTTAAATTTTGAATTTTAAAACAGAGTTTTGCTCTGATTGGAGGAAACAAATGCCCCCCTACCGTTGCGCTCACGTGACCCATATGTGAGTGCTACGGTGGCGACATCTGCGCTCTTGGATCAACTCAGAAGGTGAAGAGGCATTTCAATGCCTATAAATAGGATCTTTGGTCTCTTAGATGATTTTCATCTTCTTCTTAAGAATTTTCAGTTCTGAGAATTTCATTCTCCCACAGAGCATAGCTCTCCTGTTTAAAAAATTTTTAAGAGTAAAACTCTGTCAAAACTTAGGTAAAGTTAAGAACTTTTAATAAATTAGGGTTTTACACATTAACAGAGCCTTGCTCTTCATAAATATTTAATCTAAAGAAAACCCATTTATCGTTTCATTAACAGAGCTTTGCTCTCAGAAAGTATTTTACTTATAACTTTTTTTTAATCCATTAATGGAGCTTTAGTCCTTTCAGATCATATAGAAGAACTCTTAAGAGTTTGTTCATGGATCTTGAAGATCAAAAAAATGAAGTTTTATTTTTGATGGATCATCTTCTCAGAGCAAGGCTCTTCTCGAAGGATTTTATTCCTTCATCATTAGACTTTGACAGATGTCTGTCTAGTGAAGAGCACTGCTCTCAATGGGAGTTTTACTCCTCTGCCCGAGGGATTTCTCTCATTTAATGAGAATCTCTTGAGGATTTCCGCTTTTAATGACAGCCTTATCCAATGATGATGCTGTTTTATTAATGATGAACTGTCATCTAGATTTTGTGGGTCCCCTTTGGTCCCTTTTAACTGCATTGAAGTGCGATACGGACTTATAGTACTTTGTAATAGAATTTAATTTATAGCATGGGTAGCTGAAAATTCACTCTTTTTCGCGCAAGCATTATGTCTTCCGACACCTCCTTCCCGTTCATTCGCTCAGAAGGCGGGTTCCCTGAAGCATCCGTTGACCGTGAGGTTTTTGCGTTGATAAAAGACCATGACCCGGAGCACAAGAGCCTTCATTTATGGGGTAAATGGTATGACCAAATTATCATGGGCCGATGGAGCTTTTCCTGTGTGACACCCTCGGAGCCTATTTCAGCGATTGCTTGTGTAGATGCGCCTCCGATAAATTACACTGTGGAGGAGGTCAACTGGACTTCGGAAGGTCTCCTTCGGTCTTCTATCGCCGCAATACCCGTGCAGCCGCCGGTAGCTTTGGACATCCTAGGGCGACGCATATGTCAAGGCGAGTCGCGTCCTTGGAGACAGCCGTACAATATAGGACTAACTCCCCGTCACCCAGCCGGGTATTTGCAGTGGGTCCGGTATATCTTATCTGCGAGGAAGTCACAGTTGATGAAGGTCGGATTGTATTATGCCGTTTATGCTTCTTTGTTTTAATATTCCACACCCCCTACATGGTGGGTCAAGGCATTTCTGGAACGATGGAACATTCCAACCCACACCTTCCTCCTGTCAGATCGAGAAGTCTCTATTTCTTTGGAGGAGTTTGCAGAGGTCTCAAGTTTACCCGTTAGGAGGGAACATTATGAGGAATTGCTTCCCCCGGATGAGTATGTTTTCGCTACCAAATCCATGGTAATAGGTCTTACTCCCGAGAATGCTATTCAACACCAATTTCCGAGCTTGATAAAGGTGTTGAATATGTATGAAAACCTCTCTCTCGCATCCGAAGGTCGTGGAGTTAATTTTACGGCTTTTATTGCTGATTTTCTTCGCCCGGAAATGTTGAAGGAAGAAGTCGATAAATTTTCCAGTCTTGACGACCCCTTCGGCTTGGGTTTAGGCAATCTGCCAACAGCGGAGGTAGATCAGAAAAGCTTCTTTCTACCTGATACCCCGGTCATCCCTTGGCGGCTCCTGGGATTGATGAAGAAACGTTCTTTTTAGGGTTCCTTGGATTGTGGCTAAGTTGGTTCGCGCTCCCCATGCACCCTCGCCGCATGAGGCCGTCTGTCTTTGTTGGGGTAAAAATTTACACCCCGGTTGACCAAGTCAAAATCAAAATCAACCCCAAGCCAAGTGGGCCTAAGCCCAGATCCAGTGGGCCCATGCCCGGGTCGAGTCCGAACATGAAGCGGCCGACCTCCCCCCACGCCAAGATAAAAATTTTGTAATAAACAATTTTGTTGTATTTCTTTTATTTTATTTTATGGATAAATGTAAGAAAAATAGGCATAAAGCCAAATTTTTGTAAAGCCCATGGCTTATGTGCAAAAAGAAATGGCACATGAGCCATGGGATAGGCAAAATGCCATTTTGTGAAGCCCAAGGGGCTATGTGTAAAGTGTATGGCCTATAAAGGCAAAGATAATGCAAAAATCCCAACAACTTTCTCTCTCCAAAAAAAGTTTCAGATCTGAAATCTTTTCTCCTTCTTCAAGGTTCCAAAACCTTCTTCTTTCTCTTGAATTAAATCAAGAGTTTTACTCTTCTTTTTATAAAACAAAATAGTTTTTCACCACCAAACCCACAAAGGGGAACTTGGATCTGTCACTAAATCTCAAAAAGCAGAGACTTTTAAAAATCCCGTATCTCTTGATCTTCAAGATCCAGCTAACAGAGGAGGAAGAAGAAGAACATCTTTCACTAAATCCCAAAAGAAAAAAAAACACACTCAGGTGTCCAACTCCTCTCTGATTTCTCTTCCGAGAAATTTTTTTAGGCTAAAAGCCTCTTTTTCTCGCCGGCGCTCAAGCGCAGAGCGCCCGCGTGCCGACACGTGGCGCGCTTGCACTCGAGCGCTCAGCGTTCAAGCGCAAGTCGCCCCCGTGCCGACACGTGGCGCGCTTGCGCTCAGCGTAAGCGCTCGAGCGCAAGTCGCCCCCGTGCCAACACGTGGCGCTCTTGCGCTCCAGCGCAAGCGCTCCAGCGCAAGCGCTCGAGCGCAAGTCGCCCCCGTGCCGACACGTGGCACAAGCGCAAGTGCTCAAGCGTAAGTCGCCCCCGTGCCGACACGTGGCGCTCTTGCGCTCCAGCACAAGCGCTCGAGCGCAAGTCGCCCACGTGCCGACACGTGGCGTGCTTGTGCCCAAGCGCTCAGCGTCCGAGCGCAAAGCGCCCATGTGCCGACACGTGGCGTGTTGCGCTCTAGCACTCTGCGCTCGAACGCAAAGCGCCCAGGTGCCGACACGTGGCACGTTTGCGCTCAAGCGCCCAGCGTCCGAGCGCAAAGCGCCCACGTGCCGACACGTGGCGCGTTGCGCTCCAGCACTCTGCGCTCGAGCGCAAAGCGCCCACATGCCGACACGTGGCGCGCTTGCGCTCAAGCGCCTATGCGCTGGCCCCACGCATCCTTTGGATGTCCTTTTCCCCTTTATTTATATATACATGTATATATATATATACATATGTATACATATGTACACACACACATACTCCACGACACTGTCCCCGTAAAAACTCTGCGTGGCTCCCGATATATCCAAAACCCCCCTTTCAAAACAAAACACACGTACACTGCACATTGAGTTCGCATGACCAGTTTAACCCATCAATCGGAGGTTCCCTCGCTCCAAAGGCGAGGGGTAATTAACGACAGCTTAGTTCGCGGCTGCCGGAGATTCGGATCCCCACAATCATTAAACCCCGGGCCTACCCTAGGCAGGGGGAATCTGTAGTACGCCTGACAAGCGCGCGCGTATTCCCATCTCAATGGGGTGACGAAAAACACCCTACAGATTCTGGCACGCCCGGTGGGACCAATCTCTTCTCCCATATTTCGGGTTAAACGTTCATGCGAACTCAATCAATGTACATATCTATTGCCTATACTGAAATGATGTTTTTTTTTCCCGTGCAGCAATCAACCTTCGACGACAATGTCTCCCCAGACGAATTCAACTTCCAATGCAACCTTGATTCCGTACGTAGTCAAGATCAACGCTCGTGTGGTTCTCCCCGCAAGCCTCAGTCGACAGTGGGAGGAACCGCCCCTCCAGTTCGGCTCCGTCATCATCTACCCTGCCGGAAGCGCTCATCTAGCAGAGATCCCGGCGGAACAGGTGGCCAAGACGGTCTCAAGGGGGAAGAGGCCGAATGTCGTGATCGCCAAGGCACCACAACCGAAACTTAAGATGGTGTCTGAACGACTCCCTGGTGCTCCAGCGGGGGGCAAGAACTTCGGTACAAAGGGCAACATCAAATGTTGCGGACGAGCTCAGGCGATGACTCCAACAAATGCACAATCGAGCGTATCTCCAAGGCCCTCCATCGACCGGTCTGCGGCGTCTTCCCAAAGAGCCGAAGTCTGCCAGGTGCTTAGAACAGAAAAATTAAGGCAGAAGCGGCTCAGGTATCAAGCCAACAAAAGGGCCAAGGCTTCGGCCAAATGGAATCGTGTGAAGTTCCAAGTGCAGGGTTGCCCCGCGACGACGACTGAGTCGGACGTAAGAATTAGCAATTCCTTCGAGCCTCTGACGTGGGTTCAGAAAAATGCCATGACCGCCAGAATCAAGAAGACAGTGGTCCGAACAGTGCCACAAAGAGACGTGTCCCGGCCCCAACAGAAAAAGTATGACACTGTCTCTTCAAGAGTCTATCAAGCACTCTGTGCCGTACGAAAGCAGCGGGGCAAACCCAGAAAAGAAGCGCCAGCACCATTCAAGAACCTGGTTAGGCCAGCCGCCTTCAATCGACTACCGGCTACCAAAACAAGGGGGTCAAGACAGCGATCCGTGAAATCAGCTGCCAATGATAGAAAGACGGCCGGATATATCATCCATACGGTCTATATGGCGGGCGGGCGCCCCAGCGACAACCTTCGCAGCAAAAGCAAGGATGGGGCCACCACATCCCAAGCCCAATCTAGCCTGAATATGGTTGCCGCTGCCCAAGAACAGCCGCCCCCGCTGGATGAAGAAAACCCTCTCCATGAGGATGATAGGCAGAAAGACCCCTCGGTCCATGCAGAGTCAAGCTCGGACAGCGAGGAAGAGCCGACTTTCCGCCCCAGGACTGCGGAGCAAGAGCTACTTCAAGAGCTTCGAAATCAGCTCAGGAGCAAAGATAAAGAGATAGCCAAGCTCTATTCGAAGATTGACGACTTAACGAACGTGGTGATGCAGCTTACGGCTCAAATTGCTCGAGCGCCTCCCAATCAGGCACAAGCCGCTACTAATCAGCCGGGTGATGACAATCCGAGGCAGCCAATGCCTGTTCCTTTAGAACCAAGACTGGTCGAGCCGAATGAAAGCCGGCCACATTCCGCTTCTGGGGACGCCTTGGCCCCAGATAGCACTATCCCGCTAACACAGGATCAGATAATGGATTTGGTCACCAGCAAGGTTAAAACATTGGTGGCCGAAGCTGAAGCTCAGAAAGAAATCGGCAGTAGTGGGCGGCCATACCTCGCACAGTACGATCTGATTGAGTTCCCAAGCGGCTACGTCATCCCTAAGTTCAGAAGATTTGATGGAACGGGGAATGCAAATCAGCACGTCGCCCACTTCAAAGCATCATGCGGAAATACAGGGGGCAATGACACGCTCCTTCTTCGTCAGTTTGTCAACAGCCTGACCGGTGTCGCCTTCGACTGGTACGCGAGTATACCAGACAGGTCCGTCATTACCTTTGCCCAAATGGAGTCTCTGTTCCGGCAAAGGTTCATGAGCGTCAGTGATAAAATCTCCATTGCCGACCTTGTAAGGACCAAGCCGGGGAAGAATGAAAGCAACACCGACTTTATCGCCCGATGGCGTAATCTCACAGTCAAGTGCGAACCGCCGCTGGAGCAGGACCAGTCCGTCAGCCTTCTCATTGGGAACCTCAGCAATTGGATGGTCCCATTCTTGTGTACAGCGGGCCTCAAGACATTTCAGGAGCTAACCAAGAAAGTTCAAATGCTGGAACGCTCGAAGCAAGAGATGGGCCTCAGAGAGACAAAACTTAGAAAAGCAAGCGGGACGACAACCGTAGAAGCGGGAGTTCCAGCAGTACCAATGTCTTCAATACCTCCGACAATGAAGAAAAGCGAAGGGCTGGCGAATCCAAAACCAACCGGTCTCGAAAGCCATTGCTGGGAGGAGATGGGCCTTCTCTAGAGGAGAAAAAGAACAAGGTTTACTCTTTCAGAAGGGACAAGGTCCGCAAGATATTTAAAGATGCCTTGAACAATGGCCTACAATTGCCGGAGTCGAAAAGACCCCAAGAAGCAAAAATGACCGACAATCCTCTGTATTGCCCGTACCACCGAGTAGTGAGCCATGCGATCGAGGATTGCTATATCTTCAAAGACTGGGTCGAGAAGCAGTACAAGGCTGGAAAGATCGAGTTGTCCAAAAGTGTGTTGGTGAACAACCAAGTTGCAACCACCAACTTTATACAGACAGAAGTTGAAGCCTTCTGGGAGCAGACAGCCGAACCCGCTGCCCCGAGAAATGAAACGGAATCATCGCGGCCTCCGTGGAGTACGCACATATCTAATAAGATGAAGAAGATGATAAAGCTACTTCAGAAAGAACCCAGGACGGAATGGGAAGGGCAGAAGAGGCCTACCAGTCCAGCTGCCAATGTGGCTCCATCAGGCTCAAAATCCAAGAAGCTCAAGAAGAAGAAAAGTGCAGCTCGGCGTGAAAAAGAGTCTGCAGGGAGATCGACCATTCAAAAATATATCGATTTCCTCGAAGAATATGAACAAAAGGAAAGAACATTGATTCAATTGAAGGAGTTCTTCCCTGTACAAGCGGCTGAAATTCTGGAGGAGTTAGAAGAAGACTCCAATGAAGAGATCCTAGTAGTGACCTGCTACGCCATCTATCTTGGCAGCGACTCGGAAGAGGAGCTCTGTTTTCCCGAAGAGGACGAGGAGCTCACCACAAAGGCCAATCAAATCCAGCTCAGAAGCGGCAGGGCTCTACCGCAAAATCAGGGCAACGCCCCAAAAGGGAAGGAAAAATAAGTCGCTAATGAAGAAGATGGCAGAGAACCGGCTGATGAAAACATAAGTCCTTCCTCGGTGGACTATAATGTCTTGGCACATCTCCGGAAGCTTCCGTCTCTCCTGAGTATCTACGACGCCTTGGTCCTATCTAAGGAGCTTAGAGATGTTCTCATTCACGCTCTACAAAACCCCGAGCGGTATCAGGCTCACTTTGCGGAAATTAATATGAAAGAAGCCCAGCACGCTTTGCATGCCGCCGCAGTCACATTTAAGGATGAAGACTTGCTACTGGGAATGGCTGAGCATAATCGTCCGCTTTACGTGACCGGATACAGCGACGGAGATCGAATTAATCACATATTGATTGATCCGGGGTCCTCAGTGAACATCATGAACTTGCGAACTCTGAAGAGTTTGTCAATGGACGTCTGACACCTATCAAGGGAAAGGATTGTCATTCAAGGCTTCAACCAAAATTGCCAGCAAGTTCTGGGGTCTATAGCTTTGCCAATCAAATTTGGGGATCTGCAAACTGAAGCTAAGATATACGTGATCGACGCCGACACATCTTATAAGATTCTCTTGGGGCGGCCGTGGCTCCACGATTACGGCATCATTCCGTCAACTCTCCATCAATGCATGAAGTATACTAAAAATGGCGAAGAAAGACACATTGACGGAGACATCCAGCCGTTCGGTGTGCATGAAGTCCGATATGAAGATTCTTGGTACTTTATGAACCACCAAAATGCTAAGCCACAACTGACTGAGGATAGACCGGCCCCAAGACTCAAAAGCAAATCTGCGCCGGCTGTCACTTTCAAAAGCAAAAATACCCAAGTGCGCCCGCATTTCGGCAGCGACACTGATAAGTCCGACGCTGGAAGCCCATCCTTCCGCAAAACTCGCCCTCATTTCGGCAGCGATACGGACGAATCTGTTACTGAAGGCCCATCTAGCAGCAAAGTCCGCCCTCATCTTGGCAGTGACACTGAAGAGACAGAAGAAGAGGACCTGCCGTGCAATAGCTGTGCAGATTGGCCCCCCATGCAGCAAGTGAAACTACGAGAGACCTTTGAAGTCGCAGAAGGGTCCCTGGCCATCACAAGGGTGCCGGAACGGATGTGCAAAGAGCTCGACGCATTGTCAGTCTCTACCGTGGACCAGCTAAAAACTTTCTACGTGCCCGGGAGGAAAAATGGACAGAAGGGCATCCTGTTTTACAGGTCAAACCCCGTTGTGCACCCGGACGACCTTTCTATCGTGTGCCTTCCCTATGAGAGAGGCATAAGAGCCGTCCTCAATCCCAGATACTATGCACCCGAGATGCGGGAATACTTTAAGAAGTGCGGATGCCGGTTATATCAAACGGAGTCCGAAGCAAAGTTTTACGAAGGGCTATGGTATCCGCCCCAGGTCCGAGCACTCATCGATGGAAGAATTCCAGATAGACAGGGCATAGGCTACATTCAACCTGATTCCAAAGCGTGCTACATGATCCATGTTGGTGAGGCCAGCGAAAGATCAAATGATGATGACGAGATAGCCGAGCCAGAAGAAGCTCCTAAAGAGCTCGAAGATGGCGGACAAGCAACCTTTGACGAGCTAACCGAGATTGACTTAGGAACGCCCGATAATCCAAGGCCGACCTACATCAGCTCGCTCTTGTCAGAGGAAATGAAAGCGCAGATAATTGCCCTGTTGCATGAGTTCGTCGACTGCTTCGTATGGACATACAAAGAAATGCCTGGCCTTTCCCCTGAAGTGGCCATACATAAGTTGGCTATATCTCCCGATGCTAAGCCAGTCAAACAAGCTCCTCGAAGAATGAGAAAGGAGTTGGAAGAAAAGGTCATCGAGGAAACCAAGAAACTCATCGATGCCGGCTTCATCAGGGAAGAGAAATATGAGGACTGGATCGCATGCATAGTCCCGGTGAAGAAGAAAAATGGGCAGATCCGAGATTGTGTCGATTTCAGGGACCTCAACAAGGCATGTCCTAAAGACGACTTCCCGCTACCGGTCATGGAAATGATGGTCGATGACACCTCAAATTACGAATTATTCACCTTTATGGATGGCTCATCTGGATATAATCAGATCAAGATGTCGCCTGAGGATGAGAAGCACACAGCATTTCGAACCCCGATCGGAATATATTGCTACAAGGTAATGCCATTCGGACTGAAGAAAGCAGGTGCTACATATCAAAGGGCAATGACTAATATCTTTGATGACTTAATCCATAAAGTCGTCGAATGCTATGTTGATGATCTGGTCGTCAAGACTAAAGCCAAGGCCGATCATATCCAAGATCTCAGGACCGTTCTCACCAGACTGAGGGAATACGATCTGAAGATGAATCCTCTGAAGTGCGCTTTTGGCGTGTCATCGGGAAAATTCCTGGGCTTCATAGTCCGACATCGAGGGATCGAAGTTGACCCATCAAAGATAAAGGCCATCATGGAGATGCCCCCTCCGAAGAGTCTGACGCAGCTAAGATCTTTTCAAGGAAAGCTTGCTTATATACGGAGGTTTATCTCAAATTTATCGGGAAGATGTAGGCCCTTCTCAAAGCTCATGAAGAAAGGAGCTCCCTTTATCTGAGATGCCGAATGTCAAGCAGCGTTAGAAAGCATCAAACAATACTTGTTGCACCCTCCAGTGCTGGCCGCTCCCATTCCAAATAAACCATTGATTCTCTACACTGTCGCGCTAGATGAGTCACTCAGTGCTCTCCTCGCCCAGAATAACGAGGAGGGAAAGGAAAATGCCCTCTACTACCTCAGTCGAACTCTAGTCGGGGCGGAACACAACTATTCCCCAATCGAAAAGCAATGCCTAGCTCTGATATTTGCTGTGAAAAAGCTGAGGCACTATCTGCTGGCTCATCGGGTTATGCTGATCTCCAAGGTCGACCCGCTCAAACACTTGATGACCAAAGAAAGCCTAGCCGGCAGAATGGCAAGATGGGCCGTCATGCTACTTGAGTTTGACGTAGTTTATACTCCTCAGAAAGCAGTGAAAGGGCAGGCTCTTGCAGACTTCCTTGCCGCTCATCCTATACCAGAAGGGTCGCCGCTAAATTGTGAGTTACCCGACGAACAAGTGTTGCACCTCGAGGAAGATGGGCCATGTTGGGAGCTCTACTTCGATGGAGCCTCATCAATAAGGACCTCCAGTAAATCAAGCGTCCCGGAGATAAAAGCAGGGATAGGATTGGTGTTCATCACACCATCAATGGGAACCCTACGGCGTTCTTTTTCTCTCACCGAGCTTCGAACGAACAACGAAGCTGAGTATGAAGCCCTGATAGCTGGTTTGGAACTCGCCATAGAAATGGAAATCCTTCGGCTATAGGTTTACGGTGACTCCCAGCTTGTCGTCAACCAAGTAAGCGGCGACTATAAGATATACAAACCCGAGTTAGCTCGGTACAGAGGCCGAGTGGTGGAACTCATGAAACGGTTCACTCACATTGAACTAATGAGAGTCCCTAGAGCGTTGAATGGAAAGGCTGACGTACTCGCTCGCTTAGCCAAGGAGCTGGCTGATCCGGACATGGACGAAATCCTGATCACAGTCAGGAGCTGGCAAATTCTACCCCTAGTCTCTCTACGAGAAGAGGAAAGCGCAGAACAGAAGAGCAGTCCTGCGGAAGAAGCTTCGATCATCCAAGACGAGCCCGATTGGAGAGAACCCTTCATAGAGTACCTCCGATACGACAAGCTGCCCGAAGAAAAATCTGCGAGGATTCAGTTGAAGAAAAGAGCTCTCCGATACGTGTTTGTAAATGATACATTATACCGCAAGTCATATGACCAACTCTGGCTCAGGTGTTCGTCATTGGCCGAAGCCCAAAAAGTCATGAAAGATGTTCACTCGGGCGTTTGCGGCGCTCACCAATCTGGCCCCAAGATGCGACTTCAAATCAAACGGCTTGGGTATTACTGGCCCACCATGATACGGGATTGCGGAGAGCATGCAAAGAAATGTCAGATCTGCCAAATCCATGGTGATTTCATTCACAAGCATCCCAATCCGTTGCATCCTACGGTGGCGTCGTGGCCCTTCGAAGCCTGGGACACTGACATTGTTGGCCCAATTGATCCTCCGTCATCCAAAGGCCACCGGTTCATACTGGCCGCGACAGACTACTTCTCCAGATGGGCTGAAGCTGTCCCGCTAAAAGAAGTCAAGACAAAAGATATTCTGACATTCTTCCAGCATAATATTCTATACCGCTTCGATACACCTAGAAGAATCATTTCTGACAACGGGCCTTCTTTCAAGAGCTTCAATGTCTTAAGGTTCGCTACTCAGCACAAGATAGACAGGAGATATTCCTCCATCTATAATCCAAGAGCCAATGGGCTAGCCGAAGCCTTCAATAAGACTCTATGCAAGCTCCTGAGGACAAATGCTTCAGCCAACAAGAGAGACTAGAATCTCAAACTTCACGAGGCGTTGTGGGCATATCGTACCACGCACCGTACTCTAACTCAATCTACTCCATACTCATTGCTCTTCGGAGTGGAGGCGGTCCTCCCCCTCGAAGTCGAAGTTCCAAGCTTAAGAATGGCCGTTCAGCACGAGTTGACGGAGGAGGAAAACGTGCTCCTTCGACTTGAAGAGCTCGATGCCCTCGAAGAAAAGAGGCTCGCGGTGCAGCAAAATCTGGAGCTATACCGAGCCCAAATGTCACGGGCCTATGAAAAGATAACCCGTCTCCGCGCTTTCAAGAAAGGTGAATTGGTGTTGGTCCTCAAAAGACCGATCATCCCCAATCGACATGCCAAGGGAAAATTCGAGCCAAACTGGGAAGGACCATACGTCATTGAGAAAGTGTTCGACGGAGGATCCTACCAACTAATAAGTGCTGAGGGAGAAAGGCCCATGCCACCCATCAATAGCCGATATCTCAAGAAATACTACGCGTGAAAGCTCCAAGTCGCAGGCGAATTGAGCACATCAGCCCTACGGTCTGGATCACACATCCTGCAAAACCGTATACAATCCACGGGCGTAAACGGTCCCATATCTCCCAAATCCTGCCGGTGAGACTACTTTCAAAGTCCCACCAGCGGCAAAAAAAAAGGGAAAAAAAGGAAAAAGAAAAAAGAAGAAAAAAAAAGGGTATGTCCACAAGCAAAACGGGCACGGATGAAAACCCGAAAGGGCTCCGTGAGTAAAAACAGCAGGACTACCGGCGAGTTTGTGAAAACCTGAAAGGGCGCAAACTTGTGAAAAGAGATGAATACACTCGCAAAGTCCTCTCGACCTTGTGAGGAGAAAACCCCTGCGTGAGATCCTTACGACTCACAAAGGAGCAACACACTTAGGAATCCTCACGATTCCTAAGGAGAACATACACCTGCGAGATCCTCTCGACCCGTAGGCAAATGATGAGTTGCTACTGGCATTATTCCAGTGCAGCAATGCTGATGCCAAACAAAATCCAAATTCTAAGTCCCCAAACGGCGAATGATGAGTCGCTCCTGGTACCACATTCCAGTGCAGCGATGCAGACGCCAACCAAAACCCATTTTCTCAAAATTCTCCCAGCCTTACGGTTGGTCCCCAAGTTGACTACCGTATACAATCCACGGGCTCAAATAATTCTCGTCATACCCATGCCCCACCACAATTACCAGTTACGCGGCTAGTCTCCGCCTTTGGAATTATGCTCCATTGAGAAGACCCACTCATGTGTCCTCACGATACATGAGGAGAACAAACCTTTATGGGATCCTTACGACTCATAAAGGAAAAACACACTTAGGAGTCCTCACGACTCCTAAGGAGAAAATACACCTGCGGGATCCTTACGACTCGTAGGGAGAAAATGCTTTTATGGGACCCTCACGGCCCATAAAATTGAAAAGCCTTAGGCGATAGGGATCTAAACCTGTCTCCTAAGCCATCGCTCCCCAATCCCCAAATGGCGAATGATGAGTCGCTCCTGGTACCATATTCCAGTGCAGCGATGCAGACGCCAACCAAATTCCAAATCCCATACCCCAACGGCGAATGATGAGTCGCTCCTGGTAACATATTCCAGTGCAGCGATGCAGACGCCGACAAAGTCCCGAAATTTTTCCGGCCCTATGGTCTGGATCATACATCCTGCAAAACCGTATACAATCCACGGGCGCAAAACAATCCCAATCTCTCCCAAGTCCTACCGGTGAGACCACATTCAAAGTCCCACCAAAAAAAAATTAATAAAATAAAAATAAAAAAAATAAAAAAGGTATGTCCACAAGCAAAATGGGCACGGATGAAAACCCGAAAGGGCTCCATGAGTAAAACAGCAGGACTGCCGGCGAGTTTATGAAAACCTGAAAGGGCACAAACTCGTGAAAAGGAGATGAAATACACTCTCAAAGTCCTTTCGACTTTGAGAGGAGAAAATTCCCGCGTGAGATCCTTACGGCTCACAAAGGAGCAACACACTTAGGAGTCCCCACGACTGCTAAGGAGAAAATACACCTACGAGATCCTTTCGACTCGTAGGGAGAAAATGCTTTTATGGGACCCTTATGGCCCATAAAATTGAAAAGTCTTAGGTGATAGGGATCTAAACCTGCCTCCTAAGCCATCAATTCCCAAATCCTCTCGGGGCAAATGATGAGTTTCTCCTGGTATTATTCCAGTGCTGCAATGCAGATGCCAAACAAAAATAAACAACAATCCCCAAATCCTCTCAATGACAGATGATGATTCGCTCCTAGTACCATATTCCAGTATAACGATGCTGATGTCAACCAAAATCAAAATCAACAAGTCAACTTCCACTCCGACACCGCAGAAAGCGGAGCAAGAAAGAATCCAATCTCGACACCGCAAGAAGCGGAGCAAGTCAAGTCTACCCCTGACATTGCAAGAAGCAGAGCAAGTCAAATCAAGCACCGACCGTCCAAGTCGCAAAAAGGGCAGAACCGACCGTCCAAGTCGCAAAAAGGGCAGAACCGACCGTCCAAGTCGCAAAAAGGGCAGCATCGACCGTCCAAGTCGCAAAAAGGGCAGCACCGACCGTCCAAGTCGCAAAAAGGGCAGAACCGACCGTCCACGTCGCTAAAAGGGCAGCACCGACCGTCCAAGTCGCAAAAAGGGAAGAACCGACCGTCCAAGTCGCAAAAAGGGCAGAATCGACCGTCCAAGTCGCAAAAAGGGCAGCACCGACCGTCCAAGTCGCAAAAAGGGCAGAACCGACCATCCAAGTCGCAAAAAGGGCAGCACCGACCGTCCAAGTCGCAAAAAGGGCAGAATCGACCGTCCATGTCGTAAAAAGGGCAGTGCCAGCTTCCCAAAAGGTGGGAACCGAATCAAGTCGCCTCCACGTAAAAGAAGATCAATCAATTTCATGCACACGACCTATATATGTGGTGTGCATTTATTGATGGGGGGCAATTTGTTGGGGTAAAAATTTACACCCCGGTTGAACAAGTCAAAATCAAAGTCAACCCCAAGCCAAGTGGGCCTAAGCCCAGATCCAGTGGGCCGATGCCCGGGTCAAGCCCGAACATGAAGCGGCCGACCTCCCCCCACACCAAGATAAAAATTTTGTAATAAACAATTTTGTTGTATTTCTTTTATTTTATTTTATGGATAAATGTAAGAAAAATAGGCATAAAGCCAAATTTTTGTAAAGCCCATGGCTTATGTGCAAAAAGAAATGGCACATGAGCCATGGGAGCAAAATGCCATTTTGTGAAGCCCAAGGGGCTATGTGTAAAGTGTATGGCCTATAAAGGCAAAGATAATGCAAAAATCCTAACTTTCTCTCTCCAAAAAAAAGTTTCAGATCTGAGATCTTTTCTCCTTCTTCAAGGTTCCAAAACCTTCTTCTTTCTCTTGAATTAAATCAAGAGTTTTACTCTTCTTTTTATAAAACAAAATCGTTTTTCACCACCAAACCCACAAAGGGGAACTTGGATCTGTCACTAAATCTCAAAAAGGAGAGACTTTTAAAAATCCCATATCTCTTGATCTTCAAGATCCAGCTAACAGAGGAGGAAGAAGAAGAACATCTTTCACTAAACCCCCAAAGAAAAAAAACACACTCAGGAATCCAACTCCTCTCTGATTTCTCTTCCGAGAAATTTTTTTAGGCTAAAAGCCTCTTTTTTTTGCCGTTGCTCAAGCGCAGAGCACCCGCGTGCCGACACGTGGCGCGCTTGCGCTTAAACGCTCAGCGCTCAAGCGCAAGTCGCCCCCGTGCCGACACGTGGCGCGCTTGCGCTCAAGCGCAAGCGCTCGAGTGCAAGTCGCCCCCGTGCCAACACGTGGCGCTCTTGCGCTCCAGCGCAAGCGCTCGAGCGCAAGTCGCCCCCGTGCCGAAACGTGGCACAAGCGCAAGTGCTCGAGCGCAAGTCGCCCCCGTGCCGAAACGTGGCGCTCTTGCGCTCCAGCGCAAGCGCTCGAGCGCAAGTCGCCCCCGTGCCGACACGTGGCGCTCTTGCGCTCCAGCGCAAGTGCTCAAGCACAAGTCGCCCACATGCCGACACGTGGCGTGCTTGCGCCCAAGCGCTCAGCGTCCGAGCGCAAAGCGCCCATGTGCCGACACGTGGCGTGTTGCGCTCTAGCACTCTGCGCTCGAACGCAAAGCGCCCAGGTGCCGACACGTGGCACGCTTGCGCTCAAGCGCCCAGCGTCCGAGCGCAAAGCGCCCACGTGCCGACACGTGGCGCGTTGCGCTCCAGCACTCTGCGCTCGAGCGCAAAGCGCCCACGTGGCGCGCTTGCGCTCAAGCACCTAGACGCTGGCCCCACGCATCCTTTGGATGTCTTTTTCCCCTTTATTTATATATACATGTATATATATACATATGTATACATATGTACACACACATACTCCACGACACTGTCCCTGTTAGAAAAAAATTTCTAACGGGGCGCTGCCCCGCACCCCGCAAAGGGGCTGCTAGCCCCCTTGACCCCCAGCCCGCTATCCGGGTAGCGGGACCCCCGTAAAAACTCTGCGTGGCTCCCGATATATCCAAAAACCCCTTTCAAAACAAAACACACATACACTGCACATTGAGTTCGCATGACCAGTTTAACCCGTCAATCGGAGGTTCTCTCGTTCCAAAGGCGAGGGGTAATTAACGGCAGCTTAGTTCGCGGCTGCCGGAGATTCGGATCCCTACAATCATTAAACCCCCGGCCTACCCTAGGCAAGAGGAATCTGTAGTACGCCTGACAAGCGCGCGCGTATTCCCATCTCAATGGGGTGACGAAAAACACCCTACAGTCTTCTATCCTGCGCATCGAATAGTTGCCGGGATACCAGTAGCTGTGGGGATTGCTGGGTTAGCCCATATGTATCACGGCCTCAGCTTGGCAGCTGATACCACTGAGCCAAGGGTGCAGTCGGTAAATTTCCCGATGCATTATTTCACATCGTGGCTCGAGTTACACGTGCTAGGCGTCTTTGGCATCCACAAGAGGCCGAGCTTTTATGATAAGTGCAGGTTCCCTCGGATCATGCAACTGGTTGGCGCTTCTATCATGACTCCGACGCAACGAGAAGCTAGAGGTTTGCTCCTTCGCCCGCGCACGGTTAGGGCTGGCATGACTTTTACTGATAAAGTTTTGACTGTCGGCCAGGAGTCGGAGAACACGGTGTTGTCCTTGCAGGACATATTTAAAGATGGGGTCTCCGTCTTGAAGGCTCGGGAGATTCTTCATCTGTACTCCATCCGGCCGGGCTTTCTTGTATTCAAGATGAATGACTCGGCTTTATTCATGAGGTATAACCCGCATCGCTTTGCCCAGCAATTAGGTTACAATCAGGGCGTCCCACTGGAGGCTTTTTTGGTCGAACCTGCTGCTACCGAAGAGGGAATGCGGAGTGCATCGCATCATTTCATGCGGTTGAACACAGGGTCCAACTTCTTTATCAGCGAACCGAGCTGCACCCCAAAGGCCCTTAATGTGTATGCGGCGTGGTATTAGCATTCAATGGGCGCCGTCATCAGGGAAGAGAAGCGATTGTTGCTCGATCGCAAGGGTGCAGTGCCGGCTGGTGATCGAAATGTTCCTCTGAAGCGACGGAACATTGTTCATCTTCCCCTGAGAGAGGTCACTGTAGTTGAGCCTCCACACATGCTAAGCCCTACGCGCGGGTTGCCCCCATCCAGCACCCCTGAAAAAGAGGTGGCTGCCGCGTCCCTCGAGTCGGACGTAGGAAAAGAAATTGGGACTCGTCGTCCAAAGGCGTCTACCAAACGTAAACTCGTGTCATCGGCTACCAGCGCCCGTTCTCAGAAGGAAAAGAAGCAAGTACTTTCTTTGGAGACCATATTAGGCTCGACACCCCCTGCTCCATCTAGTGAAGGCTTGAGCAAATATGGGACCAACGAGGGTTTATTCGGGATGCTTGATGATACCGATTTGGAGGTTGCCATTGAAGCTTCTAAACAATCGGTCGCCCTCGAAAAGGAATTGACCGCCCTTGCGCAGTCAGGTATACTTTATCCTTATCTCTCTGCTGTTTATTTCACTCTGTTTTTTAGCATACTTTGACTGACGCTTCTTATTTTAATAGGTGCCTCTACAGAAGAAGCCATTGCCGCTTCGCTTAAAACCTTTGAAGAGGAGGAAAGGCTTCGCGTCTCATTGCCAACAGAGGCTTCGCTTGAACGACCGATGATGGATACCATAACGGTTCCAGAGGTAAAACCTAGCCATAGTGATAATATCTTCTTGGCGAAGGTCCTGAAGAAGTCTCCTCTCCCTGTCAAAACCGAGAAGTAGCCCAAAAAACATACGGCCAGGGGAAAGAAGCGATCTTCTGCAATTACCAGCTCTAGACCAAAGCGGGGAAAGAAGACCGTTACTAGTCCACCGGAAGACGGTCTTCTTTTTCCTGGTTCATCTGCCGAGGAAGCCACACAATTGGCTGAGGCTATAAGACGCTCACAAGACGAATCCGAGAATGTAAAGATCCCGAGAAGGCCTTACCATGCCGTCATCTTTTATGAAGGCCCTCCGTAGATACGACAACTATTCATAGGCCCTCTTGAAGAATGGGGGGAAAGGGCTCTTAAGCAGGTCGTCTCAGCCGACGCAGAGGATGCACTTTCATTGTGGACCGGTGGCCACGAGTTTACTCTCGAACCTCGGGGAGCGTACCTCCTCAGGAAGGAGCGTCGGCTTGAACAAACCATACTAGAAGCTCCCTTGTGCATAGGTATGTTCATGTATTTCTTTGTAATATTTTGTATTGCTTGTACACACACACACACACACACACACACACACACACACACACACACATATATATATATATATCCTTATTCTCGTACAAACTTTGCAGGGACTTCAGCGATGGCAGAAAAGCTGAGTCCAAGTCGCGCCCTGACTGTGGACTTCACAGATAACCCCGATGAGGAACTAATCAGTGTGAAGGGGGTTGACGCCATTGTTGTTCCTGTGACAGAGCTTCCCTTGGCGATTCCTGCTCTCCAAGTGATTGCTCCTCCGGAAGAGGCATCTTCATTGCCTGCGGATCCAATGAATCTTTCTGGGGACGGCCTGGCGACTGTGGGACAGGTGGTCGAAGCCACTGTCGTTCATTGGAGCGTGTAGCGATGGTCACGGCTTCTCCACCGGACGTTATTATACCGGCCGACATCCCTGATGATGTGCTCGGGAACACGGAAGAGGGTGAGACAGTCGCTGCATCCAGCGATGCCCTTGTCGTGGTCTCGACTGGTGACTTACCAGGTAAATTTCAGGTTATTTCTTTCTATTTTATTCTGCAATCCCTTTTCTACCTTTTCTGACAGTATTTTTGTTTTGAATGCAGCTGCGATGGGAGCTGAGGTTGCGCCACC
The DNA here is from genome assembly GCA_030015575.1 of Agapanthus africanus. Taxonomy (NCBI): domain Eukaryota; kingdom Viridiplantae; phylum Streptophyta; class Magnoliopsida; order Asparagales; family Amaryllidaceae; genus Agapanthus; species Agapanthus africanus. The sequence continues at coordinate 74,893,106 of JASDDO010000028.1, forward strand.
CGAGGAAGCGCCGCCAGTTACCGCTTTGACGGTGACCGCCCTTCCATATTCTCTTATATATTCTCAAATGCTGGAAGGTATGGGTTTGTGATAAATTTAAATTGGGGACAGCATCTTTCGTGTACTGACCATGTATCATCGTGATCTCACAGGAGTTCTTCTTGATCATTTGTATCACGTGTTGAACCCGCACTTCTCTTTCCCGTCAGAGATCGCTTCATCTAGTGGCGCTGGTGAGTATCTTTTCTAGACGAAGTCCTTTCTTTAACGGGCAGTCACATTATTGCTAATCCCTTTTTGTATTGCTTGTAGCCTTACAAATCGAAGGCGGGGACGAGGCTATCATTGTGCCACCAGTACTCCCAGCTCTGCCCCCTGTTGCAGCCGGTATAGTAGACTCTATTTTTCGTGTATTTTCCTTTATTTCTTGAGCCGTCATCTGATTGTGATTTGTTTTGCAGCAGTCACATCGACTCCAGCCCCGTTCGAGTCTCATGTCATAATGCCGGCCGGACCCTTTTCCAGACGTCCATCCTCGAAAGGCGCCGCAAATAGTCTGCACATGGTGAGCGACTATATTGAGGAACTCGACGTGGAGACTCCTACATCTGCCGCGGATTTTGCCACTGAGGTTAACCTGATGCTGGTGACGCTTGTAAACTTTCATAATGAAGGCGTCGTCGAGTCTTGGGTTAACCACTGCCGGAAGATTAAGGCCTGTCTGCATGAGCTTGAGCTTATGCGTCCTGCTCCTGAGATTCAGGTTTTGAACTCCCAGCGGGCTGCATGGGTTGAGCAGAGTGTGTCCTTCCTCCGCCATTTTGAACAAGAAGCGACCTTGAAGCGGAAGGAACACGAGGAGGCTTCCGCTGACTCTGTTCAATTGCGTGCCCAGGTTGAAGCGAACGCCGCGCAACTGAGAGCCGTCTTTGACACTTTGCAGCAATGTATTTCAGACGGACTTGTATTGAGGCGGAAGCTCGACTCTATTGAGCGGGTTATGCAGATTCGTGAAGCTGTCCAACAGGAAATCAATGAGAAGATTTCATCGTGCTTGCAGCAAGGGGCTCGAATTGAAGCGGAGCTGCCCGCGGCGGCTGATCAAGAAGAGGGGCTGAGGGAAGTGTGCGAGCGGCTGATCGGACTGTTGAAAACGCTTCCCTTTTAATAAATTTTTTTGTACCATTTGTAATTTTGAATAAAATGTATTCATTCTTTTATTCTTTCATATGATGTATTTTGTACCCATTTGAATTTATGAATAAAAGATACATTTCTTTCGCAATGTCTTGTGTCATCTCTCTGCTTTCTTCTTTCTTTTGTTATCAGCATGTCACTTTAGTAAACATTGCCAGCAGATGATAGGGTGAGCATCTTGTTTTGGCTTCTTTGAGAGGTAGTGATGGCTTAGGAAGCAGGTTCAGATCTGCTACCTAAGACTTTTCAACTTCATGAGTCGTAAGGGTCTCATGAAGACTTTTCTCTCTACAAGTTGAGAGGATCCCGTAGGTGTATTTTCTCCTTAGGAATCGTGAGGATTCCTAAGCGCGTTTTCTCTTGAGAGTCGTAAGGATCTCACAAGATAATTTTCCCTCCTACAAGTCGAAAGGACTCGTAAGCGGTTGTTTCCCTCCTTGTCGAGATTCAACTTTGAAGAGTGTGACCCGTGAATAGTATGCAAGGGTCCGTTTTAGACTGACCTGCAGGGCCCCAGTGCTTAGAAAACAGGTCCTTATCCCCATTGCCTAAGGCTTTTCCCTACGAGTCGAGACGAATCGAGAAGTTCTCGCAAAGACACTAATTTCTTCACAAGTCGAGACGAATCGAGCAGTTCTCGCAGGAATTTCCTAACGTCACAGTTAACTCCTTCTAATAGAAGTTCGTTAGGGCCTGTGGTACTAGGTTTTTTACCTGTAGCACCGTCACGTTTGTTGGTGTATTCCTCGACGCATAATCTTGCTGTTCGAGTAGCCCTGCGAATATCGTGTCTCTGATCCCTTCGGGGGCTGGAAAAGACGTCTTCAAGTAATCTTCCAGGTGATATTACCGTCAAAAGAGCAAGCGTTAGGGATTTTACCATGCCGCTTTTTACTTGAGGTTAGGCTCATTTTGGAGAGCTCCGATGAGTCATAACCACTCCGCGCTGGTGTGGGATGATCTCCGATAGTCTTTCAGGTTTTATATGAGTTGCCGTCAAGACCCTGAAACTAGGAATTTAGCCTTTGCTTCGTTTGCTGGCATTGCGTCTGCTGTATCCAGACAAACGTCGCGGTTGTCTCTAGGTTGCTGGTGAACCGTCGAGGTTTGGAACTAGGGATTTTGTCGTGGCTCCTTTTGTTTGATTGTCGCGTCTGAATCCTGCAGGAGGAAGAACGCTGTGGTGACATCTCGTCTGCTGTGTCGAGACGAACGTTGAGGTGGTGACCACTCCGCGCTGGTGTGAGATGATCTCCGATAGTCTTTCAAGTTTTATAAGAGTTGTCGTCAAGACCCTGAAGCTAGGAATATTGCCTTTGCTTCGTTTGCTAGCATTGCGTCTGCTGTATCGAGACAAATGTCACGGTTGTCTCTAGGTTGCCGGTGAACCGTCGAGGTTTGGAACTAGGGGTTTTACCGTGGCTCCGTTGTTTGATTGTCGCGTCTGAATCCTGCTGGAGGAAGAACGCTATAGTGATATCCCATCTGCTGTATCGAGATGAACGTCGAGGTGGTGACCACTCCGCGCTGGCATGGGATGATCTCCGATAGTCTTTCAGGTTTTATATGAGTTGCCGTCAAGACCCTGAAGCTAGGAATTTAGCCTTCACTTCGTTTGCTGTCATTGCGTCTGCTGTATCGAGACGAATGTCGCGGTTGTCTCTAGGTTGCTGGTGAACCGTCGAGATTTGGAACTAGGGGTTTTGCCGTGGCTCCGTTGTTTAATTGTCGTGTCTGAATCCTGCTGGAGAAAGAACGCTATAGTGATATCTCTTCTGCTGTATCGAGACGAACGTCGAGATGGTGACCACTCCGCGCTGGCGTGGGATGATCTCCGATAGTCTTTCAGCTTTTATATGAGTTGCCGTCAAGACCCTGAAGCTAGGAATTTGGCCTTCGCTTCATTTGTTTTAGCGTATCCGAATCCTGTTGGAGGAAGAATGCTGTGATGACATCTCGTCTGCTGTATCGAGACGAATGTCGAGGTGGTGACCACTCCACACTGGTGTGGGATGATCTCCGATAGTCTTTCAGGTTTTATATGAGTTGCCGTCAAGACCCTGAATTTGGCCTTCGCTTCGTTTGCTTTGGCGTGTCCGAATCCTATTGGAGGAAGGACGCTGTAATGACATCTCATCTGCTGTATCGAGACGAACGTCGAGGTGGTGACCACTCCGCGCTGGTGTGGGATGATCTCCGATAGTCTTTCAGGTTTTATATGAGTTGCCGTCAAGACTCTGAAGCTAGGAATTTGGCCTTCGCTTCGTTTGCTTTCGACCATGAGGTCTTTTGTTGACGTTGTATCTGCATCCTGCTAGACTACGAAGGAACGCCATTGTTGACATTGCGTTTGCTGTAACGATACTAATGTCGAGGTAATCTCTAGATTGTCTATGAACCGTCGAGATTCGGCTTTGCTTCGACGAAGTCTGGGGGGAAGGTATGATTCCTTCTTTGTTTGCGCTCCAGAATTGTATACAGGGATTGATGTGATATCACCTGTAGGGCAAAAAGTTTCAATTTTTTCATTCATTCGATTTTTTTATTTCTTTCCGCGATGCTCTAACATTTCAGCTTTTAAGTCGCGAAGGTCGTGATTGCCCAATCATTTCGGCTATTTTTCGGGGTGCCCAATCATTTCGGCTATTTATTTTATTTTTACTCGCTGCTTTTTATTGCGAGTTGCCCAATCATTTCAGCTATTTTGCATGCATACATTTTACTTGCTGATTTTGTTGCAAGTTGCCCCATCATTTCGGCTATTTTACATGCATGTGTGGCTCGTTGGCTTTTCGCTGCAAGTCTGGAATTAGACACCGATTTCAGCATCAGCACCGCTACAACTGGGATATTGCCAGGAGCAAATCATCATTTGCCTCTGTCGATATCGAACAAAGGTGGCTTAGCGAACTGGGTTAGGATCCTGTCGACTAAGGCTTTTGACTTCATGAGCCGTAAGGGTCTCATAAAGGTATTTCTTCCTACGAGTCGTAAGGATCACGTAGGTGCATTTTCTCCTTAAGAATCATGAGGATTCCTAAGTGCATGTTCTCTTATAAGTCATAAGGATCATACAAGATTGTTTTCTCCTTATAAGTCGAAAGGACTTACAAGGGTTGTTCATTATGTAGACATATCCCTAGTCACGGATGGGACTTTGTTAGGGAAATGTTTATTCACGCCCGTGGATTGTATACATGGGTCGGCGTTGAGCCGCTTGTAGGGCAGTGTTGGAGGTTGTAGTGGCTGCTTAAGAACAGGTTCAGATCCCTGTAGCTTAAGACTTTTGAATCTTATGATCCGTGAGGATCTCATAAGAGCGTTCTCCTTACGAGCCGTGAGGATCTCGCAAGTGTAATTTCTCCTTAGGAATCGTGGGGATCCCTAAGTGTGTTGCTCCTTTTTTAGTCGTAAGGATCTCACGCAGGTATTTTCTTCTCACAAGGTTGAGAGGACCATGCAAGTGTCTTTTAAACGAGATTGCCCCCTTTCTGGTTTTCACAAACTCGCCGGTAGCCCAGCTGTTTTTACTCACGGAGCCCTTTCGGGTTTTCATCCGTGCCCCTTTCGCTTAAGGACATACCTTTTTTTTTACCACGTCAGCCTGGGGATGCCGCGGGTTGGTAGTAGTTTAACTAAAATGCCACAGGGTATGTCTCAATTTCTGAATCTAAAATGATATAATGGAACATCGAATGTTAAAATGGAACATGTGACATTAAATTAAATCTACAAGTTTAACATGTAATTAAATAAGTATAAAATATTATGAATAGCATGTAGCAAGTTTCACTTGCCTCGACGGATCAAGAAACGGGTATACGGAACGAATCCAAACAACGCGCAAGGGGATCACACGGGTCAGAAATGCTTGTGTGGTAGGTGCTATGAGATTCCAGGGGAGTCGGCAAGGGGCGACGACGACGAGGGGTTGCCGGAAAAGGGTAGAGGCTGCGGTTTCCGGCTAGGGTTTGGGTGCGCAGGGATCTTGGCGACTAGGTTTTTCTTGGGGTAGGGTGGGTAGGGATCTATGACGGGGAGAGGACAGAGGAGGAAGGAGAGAAGAGGAAGAAGATGATGATGGTGAGATGAGGTCGACGGCGATGGGAAGGTGCTGGGTTTAAAGGGTTCTCGGGGTTTCTTTGGGTGCAGTGGGTTTACTCGAGGAAGAAAGAAGAAGAAGGATATGATGGAGATGAGGGTGACGAGAAGATGAGGAGGGTGTCGACGAGGGTTGAGGAGCAGAGGAAATAGGGTTAGGGTTGACGGAGGCGGAGGAGCTAGGATGGGTTTCTCGTGCTCGTGGGCTCGGGTTTAAAAAGAGAAAAGAGGGAGAAATAAGGAGGGAGGTGACGGTATCGCGTCGAGCGGTGACCCGACTCGAGAAGCGAACAGTGTTCGCGAGAGGAGAGAGAGAGGGCGCGAGAGGAGAGAGAAAGGGGAGAGAGAGAGCCGTGAGGGGAGAGAGAAAGAGAAGAGGAAATAAAGGGGGGGAGAAAAGTGTGGGGCCCAGCGCAATCAACTGGGAAATTTGATTGGCTCGGGGAAGGAGTGAGAAGATTAGGATTTTAGATAAAATTTTTAAAAAGATTTAAGATAGTTTCAAAGAAATATTCTTAGCTATTATAATAGATTTAAAAAGATTTAAATAATTGGATTTTTAGCGGGAAAAATATTTCAAAATGCGCCCAGGTGGGGTCTAAAATTTAGATTTAAAATACGAAAAATAAATGCAACTTCCAAATTTTAAAATAAAAGATTAGGTAACAAAAATGCATACCCCTAAGAACGGACGCACGTACGTGCGTGTAGCTATCCAAACACGTCCGTTTCACTGAACGGGACAAGAACACGATGTGCGGACGCTGCCACGGGTTAGGGGTATCATGCAGGCTATGAAAATGAAATTTTAATTTATTTTACGCGATCTAAAATATTATATGTAAAATACGCGATGCTAGGTGAATATTAATATGCAGTATACATGAGATGCACGTGTCTAATTAACAGGACAGGGTAGTTTAGGAATATGAATCAACTAGTTCAAGCAAGCGGGTCGGGTCGAGTGCAATGTAAAGTAAACTACCATTCGCATCCAAACATGATAAATCAATAAAACACCACAAACAAACAAATACGGCAACAGAAGTTGGTATAACTGAACTCGGTTGTTACATTATACCCAACTACAAAATGAATTTCTTCCTCGAAATTCCAAGAACAAGAAAGGATAAACAATCCATCAAACTACAAGAATAAATGCGGAAACTTCTGCCGGATTTCATCTTCTCGTTTCCAAGTTGACTCTCCATGTGAGCGATTACCCCAAGAAACAAGTATAAGATAGATAATTTTTTTCTTAAGAACCTTTTCCCTTCGATCCAAAATCGACATCGATCGCTCCTCGAAAATCAAATCTTCTCATACAGTCAGCTTCGAATGATCCAACACATGTTTTTCGTCTCGAACATACTTACGGAGTTGAGATACATGAAACACGTCATGAACATTCGTCAAGGATTGCGGTAACGCCAATCAATACGCCACTTCTCCAACACGCTCCAAAATCTCAAAAGGTCCGACGAATCGAGGACTAAGCTTTCCTCGACTTCCGAAACGGATCACCCCTCTAGTCGGTGATATCTTCAAGAATAACAAATCACCTACGGCGAACTCTAGAGGTCTTCTCGACGTATCTGCCCAACTCTTTTGTCGGTCTTGTGCTACTTTCATATGATTCCGGATAGTGTTAACCTTATCAACTGTTTGCACGATCAAGTCCGGTCCCAATAATCTTCGTTCACCAAAATCGTCCCAACAAACAGGTGAATGACACTTGCGACCATATAAAGTTTCGAATGGAGCCATCTGAATAGTCGCCTGGAAACTGTTATTGTAAGAAAACTCCACTAAATTTAGATGATCCTCTCATGAACCCTTGAAATCCAACATGCAAGCTCTCAACATGTCTTCAAGAGTTTGGATCGTTCTCTCCGACTGGCCATCTGTTTGAGGATGATAAGCGGTGCTAAACTTCAAACGAGTCCCCAAACTTTCCTGTAAGCTCCTCCAAAAGTGTGATAAGAAACGAGTGTCACGGTCGGACACGATGCTCACCGGTACTCCATGCAATCTTACAATCTCCTGCATGTACCGTTCTGCCAAAGTTTCTGTTTATTGACCAACGCGAAAAGGGATGAAATGAGCGGCCTTGGTTAAACGATCAACAATCACCCACACTGCATTGTTACCTTTTGGACTCCGCGGTAGAGTTGTCACGAAATCCATGATTATATGTTCCCACTTCCACTGAGGAATCGGAAGTGGTTGCAATAAACCAGCAACCCCTGGTGGGAAGGCATGAAACGGGAGATTGCCCGATTTGTCGTATATCTCGGTACATCTTCGTGCCTCCTGGATGTACGGAATATGATGAACTATGCGCCTCCTTCATAAGTTCTTCACGAATATCTCCCTTTGGCACACACAAACGGCTACCATATCGCAACGAACCATCTTCATGGATCAGTAAGTCTGTTCGAAGTCCAGCTTCAACCTGTTCTCAAAACTTTTGCAATCTAGGGTCCTGCAATTGCGCTGCTTTAACATTCCCGATCAACGACGAATGTACCTGCAGCTGCATCAACTGTCCCGAAGAATGCGGTAGCACAACCTCCAAATCAAATCTTCGAAAGTCTTCAATGGGTTCCTTCTGTCCATTCAACATCTGAATTGCCGGTAACCGACTAAGTGCATCCGGCACAACATTAACTTTCCCCGGATGGTACTTAAGATCAAGATCGTAATCAGCCATCAGCTCCAACCATCTATATTGTCTCATAATTAGCTCTTTCTGAGTGAACACGTATTTTAGGCTTTTGTGATCGGTGAATACTTCGACCCCTTTCGCCCAATAAGTAGTGTCTCCAAATTTTTAAAGCGAAAATCACAGCTGCTAGCTCCAAATCATGAGTTGGGTAATCCTTCTCATAGGTCTTCAACTGTCTCGATGCGTACGCTATAACCTTCTCATGCTGCATCAAAACACATCCCAATCCTTTCCCAGATGCGTCGCTGTGAATCACCAATCTTCCGGAACTGTCTGGCACGGTCAGAATAGGAGCGGTTATCAATCTCAGCTTCAACGCCTCAAAAGCTGACGCACGCTTATCCGTCCACACAAATGGTACCTCCTTGCGCGTAAGCTTGGTCAACGGCTCCGCCAGACGAGCAAAGTTCTCCACGAACCTTCTGTAATACCCGGCTAGTCCAAGAAATCTTCTTATCTCCGCAACATTCTTCGGAATCGTCCAATCTCGAACTGCTGCAATCTTTCCGGGATCAACGGCGATTCCATCGCCTGACACGACATGCCCCAAAAACTTCACTTCTTCAAGCCAAAACTCGCACTTGCTCATCTTTGCATACAATTGTTCTTGCCTCAATGTCTGCAATGCGATCTTCAAGTGTTCTGCATGCTCTTCTATACTCCTTGAGTAACCAAAATATCATCAATGAACACCACTATAAACTGGTCCAAGAGTGGTGAAAAGATTCGGTTCATCAAGCCCATAAATATCGCTGGTGCATTCGTTATTCCGAATGGCATCACTAAATACTCGTAATGTCCATACCGAGTTCGGAACGCAGTCTTGCAAATATCTTCTGATTTAACTCGGACCTGATGATATCCGAATCGTAAATCCAGCTTCGAGAATACCTTCACGCCACTAAGCTGCTCGAACAATTCGCCAATGCGAGGGATCGGGTACTTGTTCTTAATAGTCACCCGGTTTAATTCTCGATAATTGATGCACATCCTCCTTGTACCATCTTTCTTCTTTACTAGAAGAACTGGAGCTCCCCAAGGCGAGTTACTGCTGCGAATCCAACCCTTCTCAAGTAATTCAGTAATCTGCTTCTTGACTTCTTCCAACTCCACTGGTGCCATTGGATAGTACGCCTTTATGATTGGCGCTGCACTAGGAACAAAATCGATCGCAAACTCCACATCTCGTTTTGGCGATAAACCTGAGATGTCTTCGAATACATCCATGAACTCTCGAACTACAGATGACGCTTCATCCCTATCAACTTCCATTGACAAAAGAACATTGTTTATCGGCGTAGCCCTAAACTCGACTGGCCCGACAGAACTGCTTCCTCTAGCAAAAAAAACTCCGGATGTCCGGGAATCTGGAAAATCACTTTCCTTGCCCTACAATCAATGTGAGCGTGGAAAGTGCCGAGAAAATCCATTCCCAAGACAACTTCAAACAAAGGGTTGCACCAGAATTGAATAATTCTAATGCGGGGAAACATGAACAAGTAAAATACTGAGATGACTTCATCTGAAGTCAAGATACTGAAGAGGATTAAGCATGGTAAACATGATTCAAGCTGGCGATAAAACAAGAACTGGTAAGCAATGAAACCGAGAGAAGCAAGGTAATATAACGATCATAAAACAAGGAAATGAATCAAAACTAGATTTCCAAGTTACTTAAATAGAGTACCGCATTGTAACCATGCTGCAGTTCATAGTTACAATCACATCTCCACTCAAGTCGCCCAAATCCTAGTACCAGAATCAAGAAACAGGGAGAAACAATAGTGAACCAAAAAGGTTTCAAGTCGAGATGCAAAGTGGTTTGCATATCGTCAAGGAGAAAGATAAGAGAAAGATATGATTCAAGAATCACGATAACAAGGTGGCAGGACATGCTCCTAATTACGAGTATTCTGATTCGTGTATTGGGTCCAATACCCAACTACAAAAGAATCAAACTCGATTAACCTATATCCTATGGCTCTGATACCAAAAGAACCATGTCACGCTCCGCTTCCCAGATTACGCTAAGATAGGCATGTGACATGGCCAACCATGCTACCTGTGGATAGGAAATATCCTTCCACAGTCACATTACGGCTGTAGAGATATCAAGAACAATAATAAACTATCTAACACATGTCCATAAGCCAAAATAAAATGAGTCAACAATAAAAATAATGCCGAAAGTAAAAGATCCAATAAGCAAAAGATCCAATACAAGAATAAACTGGAATGTACGTCCCATAATGCGGGCTCACATCAGAAATGAAATAATACCGAAAGTAAAAGAACTAACTACTAGCAAGTCCTCACTGCTCAGCCTGCTAACTGAAATACTCCTGCTCGGACTGCAGCAAAGGTAAGGAATCCGGGCCATGCAAAACCCAGACGTCAGTGCGTCATAATATCAAGCAATACTATAAACAGGGGTAGCAATACATGCAGGTATGAGTGAAAATGATAAAACAGGCATAACAGTGATATAAGTAAGGACAGTGGGGTAACGTGTAGTGAGTAATCTAAACTGGTCTATTGGGTTAACTACTCTCAAGTCTTTGAAACCAATTTGATGAATCATCGATGTAACTCAATAGTATCCTGTGCGTGCCCGGGATCACGATGAAGATTCTCGGGCTGAAACAGAGACATGCCGCTAGGCACTAAAAGGAAAAGGGGTAACGATGAATGATGTCAACAACATCATCCCAAGGCAGGCCTAGCCTCTAAAAAGGTAGTGGGTAACGATGGATGATGTCAGCAGCATCATCCCAAGGCTGGCCTAGCCTCTAAAACTGATCAGTAAAGGTATCGAACTGTCGAGTTAAAAGTCAGGTTTCATCATTGATTTCCCCATACCCCCAAGTTATATATTCAAGTCAAGTATTGATAAATCTAGAGCTAATGCCAACACAGGATCAGTAGGTAAAGGTTTGTCTGGATAGACAACAGGAAATGTCCGTAGAGACAACAGGTCAGGTTTGTTGGCATTAGTAACGAGATCGGGTAACAGGTAAAGCCATGGTATATCAGGTCAAGTCAGGTATTATATAGGTATCATGTCATGTCAAGAGGTGCACGGTACCATGTCGTGTCAAGTAGTAGGTGTAACAAGTCATGTCAGGGGTGCAAAAAATGTCATGTGGGTGCTCGTAATCAAACTAACATAAGCATGGGTATACAAAACAAGCATGGGGTACTAATGGAATAATAAAATGGAACATTGTAATGTGATATGCAATCAGGTACAGATTAAGGAATATGGATGCACAGTTATGATTAGGGCTAAAGTTAAAGTTCCAATACTAATTAAACTACAATATATCAAATGTGGAATGTTAATATTGTAATATTATATATTCAAGTGATCTATGGATGCAATAATATGTATATTAAACGAGATGGATGCAAACGGGTGTTTGAACGGTTATAAACTATTTAAAAGGGTACTATGGGCTATGTAAATAATTATTATGTGATTTAAATATGGATGTGGGTCCTATGTATAGTAAACTAAAATGCCACAGGGTATGTCTCAATTTCTGAATCTAAAATGATATAATGGAACATCGAATGTTAAAATGGAACATGTGACATTAGATTAAATCTACAAGTTTAACATGTAATTAAATAAGTATAAAATATTATGAATAGCATGTAGCAAGTTTCACTTGCCTCGACGGATCAAGAAACGGGTATACGGAACGAATCCAAACAACGCGCAAGGGGATCACACGGGTCAGAAATGCTTGTGTGGTAGGTGCTATGAGATTCCAGGGGAGTCGGCAAGGGGCGACGACGACAAAGGGTTGCCGGCGAAGGGTAGAGGCTGCTGTTTCCGGCTAGGGTTTGGGTGTGCAGGGATCTTGGCGGCTAGGGTTTTTCTTAGGGTACGGTGAGTAGGGATCTGTGACGGGGAAAGGACAGAGGAGGAAGGAGAGAAGAGAGAAGAGGAAGAAGATGATGGTGAGATGAGGTCGACGGCGATGGGAAGGTGCTGGGTTTAAAGGGTTCTCGGGGTTTCTTTGGGTGCAGTGGGTTTACTCGAGGAAGAAAGAAGAAGAAGGATATGATGGGGATAAGGGTGACGAGGAGATGAGGAGGGTGTCGGCGAGGGTTGAGGTGCAGAGGAAATAGGGTTAGGGTTGACGGAGGCGGCGGAGCTAGGATGGGTTTCTCGTGCTCGTGGGCTCAGGTTTAAAAAGAGAAGAGAGGGAGAAATAAAGAGGGAGGTGACGGTATCACGTCGGGCGGTGACCCGACTTTAGAAGCGAACAGTGTTCGCGAGAGGAGAGAGAGGGCGCGAGAGGAGAGAGAAAGGGGGGAGAGAGAGAGAACCGTGAAGGGAGAGAGAAAGAGAAGAGGAAATAAAGGGAGAGAGAAAAGTGTGGGGCCCAGCGCAATCAACTGAGAAATTTGATTGGCTCGGGGAAGGAGTGAGAGGATTAGGATTTTAGATAAAAGTTTTAAAAATATTTAAGTTAGTTTCAAAGAAATATACTGAGCTATTATAATAGATTTAAAAAGATTTAAATAACTGGATTTTTAGCGGGAAAAATATTTCAAAATGCGCCCGGGTCGGGTCTAAAATTTAGATTTAAAAGAAGAAAAATAAATGCAATTTCCAAATTTTAAAATGAAAGATTAGGTAACAAAAATGCATACCCCCAAGAACGGACGCATGTACGTGCGCGTAGCTATCCAAACACGTCCGTTTCACTGAACGGGACGAGAACACGATATGCGGACGCTACCACGGGTTAGGGTATCATGCAGGCTATGAAATGAAATTTTAATTTATTTTACGCGATCTAAAATGTTATATGTAAAATACGCGATGCTAGGTGAATGTTAATATGCAGTATACATGAGATGCACGTGTCTAATTAACAGGACAGGGTAGTTTAGGAATATGAATCAACCAGTTCAAGCAAGCGGGTCGGGTCGAGTGCAATGTAAAGTAAACTACCATTCGCATCCAAACATGATAAATCAATAAAACACCACAAACAAACAAATACGACAACAGAAATTGGTATAACTGAAATCGGTTGTTACATAACGTCTTTGCGGTTTGCCGTAGTCACAGGGGCTTTCTCTAGCCTCCTTTTCTTTTGAGCAGTTGACGTTAAGGGGGCCGTTGTAGCGGGCACCTAGGTAGTTGTCGTCCTTTGTGGCTTGATAGGATGGCTCTCTTCCTGCTAAACTTTCACCTTTTTCTGCCGGCGAGAGTAATCTTGATCAATTACTGAGTCCTGAACCCGTTTCCAGACTTTGTAAATTTTGGAGGACAGCCGCTGAGGGGGCTGCTCCGGCTTCGCCTTCGTAACATTCTCCACGGGTGGAGGAGATCTTTTCAGTACGGTGGTAGGAGAGTTCCTGCGCACCTTGTTCAGTAATTCAAAGCTGTTCCCAGTTGGAATAGCAGCATCAATCTCCACGGTTGGAGCTGGTGGAGTAAATCCATACGGAGAGCTGCCCCCAGCCTTCCGTACTCGGCGTCAGTGACAACGGCGAGCATGTCACGCAGATGGTGTTGGTTCGGCTATGGGGATGGCTTTGTCATGCTCCCTGTTTTGAGGAGAGGATGTTATTGGCGCTAGCCGGTCGAAGACTGACGTCCGTTGAGAGGGGATAGTCAGTCTTGTGAAGGTCGACTTTCGAACAGGGGAAGCAGCCTTCGTGACTTCGCATAGAGTAGGAGCTGAAACGGACAGTCTTGTGAAGACCGGCCCTTTAGCAGGGGAAGATGTCTTGACGACTTTAGGAGCAGGAACGACTATCCGCTTCGGGATGGCCGCTTCAGGTATCGCGGGCTTCTTCATGGGCCCGCTTGAGCTTTGGCCCAGTTTGCTAAAAACTGAGGTATTGGACTTGGGCGACCCGTTGAGAAGGGCTGCGGTAGTTGTAAGCCGATTAAAGACCGAGCTCTTCGGGGCTTCTTGTGACAACATTGGGGAAATGAAGCTCATCAGTGGGAGCATGGTCCCAAAGAACAGCCCAGTGGTGGCCTGAGTTACCTGTTCCACTGGCATCTTGAAAAGGGAGGCCGCTTGAGGCCCGTAGGTCACTCCTCCGGCGAGGATGGAGTGGGAGTTGTTGCAATGAGTGCAATTTAAAGCCATTGATCTTTTGTTTTCTATACGGAGCAAGACACCAAATCTAAGTACCTCGAATCCACAGGAAACCATAGCAAACCGCGATTCATTCATGAACACGACGCACGAAGTGTGGAGTGGAAAGAGGAAAAGGTCCCACCGGGCGTGCCAGAATCTATTTACCGCCGGAAACCGGGAAGACGCGATAAATGTCTTGCCTGAATCTGGGGGCAGATGCTAATTGGTGCTATCCATCCACCTCTCCGAAGATGCCAAGTTGATTTATGGCACCATATATCGAAGGTTTAAATGGATGCGACCGATGTAGTGGACTTCGTCAGATTCCCCCTCGTTTGAGGGGTTTTTGATTGTGGGGACGCTCTTCCCTGCAGGCGCAAGCCCCTGCAGTTAATTACGCTACCGCATCGCGGTAACCACTTTCTCCTTCTCTAAATGGTCACTTCGTGTCGTGGGTGTTTGTTTTATTTTTGGTTGCCCGTGGATTGTATACGGAGACTAATTTATGTTGTCGCCCGTAGGGTATGGATTAGTCCAAATCCGTATTTTCTTAGATTTGGGTTTGGGGGTTTGGGTTTAAGGATACGTTAGCCTCGTTTGAGACTAAGATCAACTTAAACGTTTGTTAAGGATACGTTAGTCTCATTTTTAGACTAAGATCAACTCAACGTTTGTTAAGGACACGTTAGTCTAATTTTAGACTAAGATCGACTTAATAGGATCATTTAGATCCAACAAAAGAGCATTTGAACTCTATTGTTTAGTTTAGGGGCATTGCGGTCGATTACCAGTTTAAGGACATGGTGGTCCAAGGTTAAGGACATCATAGTCCATGGGCTTAAGGACCCCACAGTCCAGGTTAAGGACATCGTAGTCCATGGGCTTAAGGACCCCACAGTCTAGGTTAAGGACATCGTAGTTCATGAGTTTAAGGACCCCACAGTCCGGTTTAGAGACATCGTAGTCTATAAGGTTTAAGGACATCGTAGTCCATGAGTTTAAGGACCCCACAGTCCGGTTTAGAGACATCATAGTCTATAAGGTTTAAGGACATCGTAGTCCATGAGTTTAAGGACCCCACAGTCCGATTTAGAGACATCGTAGTCTATAAGGTTTAAGGACACCGTAGTCCATGAGTTAAGGACCCCACAGTCCAGTTTAAAGACGTCACAGTCTATGAAATGTATGGTTGTCGAGACCCTTCACCTCTCTGAAGACGTTGAAGGATTACAACGACAAATATCAGAGGAGTAAAGAGATGTACCATAGAACCGGTATGAATTGATTGGAAGATCTGTAGCCTAGTTTGGGACTTAGATCTGTTGAATATTTGTGAGCAAATGGGCTCAGCTCAATATAGGTTGAGGACTTATGGCCAAAATTGGGCTAAGTCCAATAAGATTAAAATGTTTTAACATTTTATTGTTCTGGGTTGTTGAGCTTTTATTTGGGCTTGGTCCTTTTAGTAATGCAGAGCATCAGATCCTAACAATTTTTGTCTTGTATTGAATGCATAGTATTCATCAGAACAATGTGTGTTCTGACAGTGCGCCACATGGCGTGCCAGGCGCTTTGCGCCAATTAAAGAGCGCATTGCGCCTCTGCCAAGTAGCGCACACGAAAATGACACGTGTCGCGCTAAGCGCCAGTTTATTAGCGCATTGCGCTTTCAAGTTGTGAGCGCTTTGCGCTAGTTTAGTGGAGCACCAGTGAGTGACACGTGGCGCGCTTGGCGCTGAGCGCCAGCTCATGAGCGCAATGCTCTGTTTCAAAAGCACAAGTGGTGTCTGCGGTTGACACGTGGCATGCTTTGGCGTTGAGCGCCGGTCCAAGGAGCGCAAAACCGCAGTTCATGAGTGCAAGGCACTTTTCAGTAGCGCAAAATGTATTTGATCAAATTTATGATCAGAGAACAAGTTTATGTTCTTTTTAAAGGAGGCTTTGCCTCAAGATTCAAGAACAAAAGTTCTTATTTATAAAAAAGAACGTTTCCTTTGTAGATCAATGATCTGTGAATGAAGTAAATACTTCTTTTGTTTTTATGATGAGATCTTTTGATCTCTTTTTTATCAAAGACCTTGGTCTTTTGTAGATCTATGATCTTTTTTAGAAGATAGTTCTTCTTTTCATGAGATGATTTCATCTCTGTGTTTAAGAATCATGTTCTTGACCTTGAAGAAATAATCTTCTTTTGTTAAGAGCTTGCTCTTTTTTCTTTGAGTTTTCTCAAAGTTTGTAGGGGGGTTTCTCTATATCAGACTTGAAGTCTTGGGGCCTTTATATAGGGCAAATTGATTTGTTGAATCAGTTGAAGAGATCTTTCTCTGATTGATTTGGGGATGTTTCCCCGCCTTTGGATCTTTGATCCTAGAGCTTCTGTTTTACAGAAGACAATCTTCTTGTTTTTAACAAGATTGAGAAAATCTTTCCATAACAGAATTTTTAATTCTGATTAATTAATGATTTATCATTATTATTAGAACTTTTGATCTAACGGAGGGAATTTCATAATTCCAGCGCTGGCGCACCCGTGCTTTGCACGGGTGCGCCGCTCAGAGCGCAGCGTACTTTGCGCTAGCGCACCTGTGTTTGACACATGGTGTGCCCTGCGCTAGCGCACCCGTGTTTGACACGTGGCGCGCAGCACGCGAAGCGCTGGATCTGAAGCATTGCTTCAACTTTTAAATTTTGAATTTTAAAACAGAGCTTTGCTCTGATTGGGGGAAACAGTAGTCAATAAGTTTAACATCATCAAAAACGTAGATGAACCTTGTATATACAAGAAGGTGGCAGAGAGTAAGGTTGTCTTCCTCGTATTGTACGTGGATGACATACTCTTGATAGAAAATGATATTCCTATGCTGCACTCGGTCAAGCTATTCTTATCACAAAGATTCTCAATGAAAGATCTAGGTGATGCCTCCTACATCTTGGGTATTAAGATCTATAGAGATAGATCTAAACGGATACTGGAATTGTCACAATCCAGGTACATTGACACCATACTAAAGAGGTTTAGTATGGAAGAATCCAAACGTGGGAATTTACCCACGATCTCTGGACTCACTCTTTCCAAAGAGATGTCTCCTAAGACTGATTTGGAAAGAGCTCGCATGCAAGGGATACCCTATGCTTCGGCAGTAGGCTCTATCATGTACACGATACTATGTATCAGACCCGATGTAGCATACTCACTAAGTGTAGTGAGTAGGTATCAAGCAGTTCCCAGAGAAAATCACTGGAAAGCTGTGAAGAACATTCTCAAGTACTTGAGAAGGACTAAAGAGATGTTCTTGGTGTATGGTAACGGAGAACTCCAAGTGGAGTCCTTTACCAATCCGAGCTTCCAGAGTGATAAAGACGACTCTAAGTCGGTCTCGTGATTTGTCTTTACCCTCAATGGAGGAGCGGTTTGTTGAAAGAGTTCCAAACAAGAAATCGTGGCAGACTCGACGATGGAGACTGCCAACGATGCTGCCAAAGAGGCTGTCTGGAAGAAGAAGTTCATAAACAAACTTGAAGTGGTTCCGTCCATCGAGCATCCAATACCTTTGTATTGCGATAACAATGGAGCAGTGGCTTTGGCAAAGGAACCCAGGTCCCATCAGGGATCCAGGCATATTCTGAGGCGGTATCACCTGATCCGGGAGATAGTTGATCGCCAAGAGATCGAGATCAGGAGAGTTGACACGAAGAAAAACATATAGGATCCATTCACGAAGGCCATACCCCAGATACAATTTGAGAGATTCTTCGGGATGTTGGGTATGAGATAGTACAACAACTGGCCTTAGTGCAAGTGGGAGATTGTTAGTTATGTATATGCCCTAGAGGCCATTATTGTACATGTGATGTATATTATAGTGGATGCTTGGACATATTTAAAGAGGACTTTCTTTCTCGACATGGTAGTATGCTATCCGGTTGCTCTTTGTCTTAACATGTTGACTTGTATTGTGATACTGTTTTGCTCTCACATGTTGACGAAGCCCTTAGAATGTTTACTTGATTACCAGGACTATAATGGAGATCATACTAGTGGGGCCAGGGTAGTCCACAAGTACATCCTATAATTGTTCCTAGTCGAGGGCGTATCGAGACAAAGCATCGATATTCCAGAGTAGACCAGCGTATACGCTTCTTAACCCATATGATGGGCGATGGATGATCCCACATCCGTTGGTGTTTGACATCAAAGATGGTATATGGGTGCTCAGTGGAGACTGGGTATACTGAACGGACTCGCCGAGAACTCCTAATTGGTATTATACCTATCGTCAGATAGCAGTTCTCTGGTGACACTGGTACAGGTTAGTCTGTAGACCCGAGATCGCCATATAGTCTGGTGTGATTCCCACTGTGCTTTGATTTCCACCTTACCACGTTCAAGAGAACGTTCAAAACGGTGGTTTTTGGGTATAGTCCCGAATCACATGGAGGCAATGAGCGATAGGAGGGGTTTCGTCTCTCCCGGTATTGGGGGTTGATGTTGCGCTATGCTCGATTGGCTATAACTGAAAGTCCCTAGCCAGGGCTGATATGAAGATCTACTGGTAAGTGTTATCAGTAGTTTCTCGACCCGTTATGAGCCTCACATCGACATGACTTATCGGTTACTGGGGTCTAACGTTTACCACCCCTAGACTAGATATGCGACATATCAGACGAAGATACCAGACTGTATGGTAGTGTTACTAACAGGCTTTACAGGAGTTAGAGCGGGCTTGCTTGTTGATATTCTGATCGCTTAATACCCGGGTGGCCGTTACTTTTAGCTGACCGCTTGCGGCTTGTGGGTGTTTGATACGATCATCACCTACTGCCGGCATATTGACGAGTCTTTAGAGTCCTACACAGAGGTTTCCGGGTTCAGGAGAAATGGAGTAGGAGCACATATGTGATATGTGCGGGACCGAGAATAATACGAGTATGTGATACCGTATTCTATTCTCGCGATATGTGATATCAGCCGGTTATATATGATATAACCGGGTTATCGGATCAAGTGTTGATTCGATAAAATGATACATTTTATATTAGTCGGTTATATGTGATATAGCCGATTATTAATTCGAGAATTGATTTAATGATTTAATGTATATTTATATAATTGATATATTAAATTACATTAACTAATATATGCTCACTTAAGTATTTCTTTTTCTCACTTTTGATACATTTAATATATATGTGATATATGTTAATTGTATTGTTTTCTTTTGTTACATAAATAATATATATGTGATATATATTATTGTGACATGCTGGGTTATATATGCAACATGGGTGTATGAGACTTACACCATATAAAAGATAATACAAAGGTTTTTATTTATTTAAGAAATTCAAAAATGAATGGATTTTTTCATGGTTGCAGGTTGTGGATAACCATTGACTTAGCCCACCATTTTTGTTTAGATATTTTTAAACCTAACCATTATCATTTAACTTTGGTTTATTCTCTACAAGGGTTAAGGCATGGCATATACTCACCATGGTTGCATTTCTAACCTCACTCTCTCTCATTTTACATTTTCTTCATCTTTTTCTTCAAGCTCAAGTGAGAGTTTTCTAGCTTTTGAGCAAGTGAGGAAAATTAGTGGGAAATTAAATTCTAAAGTGAGCAAAATTCCTACTTCATCATCCTCTTCTACACTAGCCATATAGTTTATGGTGTTAGCTTCACTAGTCCCATATTAGTGAAGGGATAGCTTGGATTTGTGTCTCCTCGAAGTAGATCATCTTCGGCTTTGAAGACTTCGAGCAAGTTTGCATCTTTCGTCTTGTGGAGCTGTTTCCTCCAATCAGAGCAAAGCACTATTCAAAATTCAAATTTTGAAATGAAGCAACGCTTCATAGCAGCGCCAAGTGCGCTGCGACCTAAGCGGCACACCACATGCAAAGCACATGTGCGCTAGCGCTAAGAGCGCTGCACTGAAGCAGCGCACTACGTGCAAAGCACGTGTGAGCTAGCGCTAAGTGTGCTGCACTCTAAGCAGCGCACCATGTGCAAAGCATGGGGGCGCCAGCGCTGAAACTAAAAGCTCCCCACTGTCAGATCAAAGATCTAATAAAGATGATAAATCATCAATTAACTAGAATAAAATTCTGTTAAGGAAAGATAACTTAAAATCTTTCCAAACAAGAAGATTATGCTCTGTAAATCAAAGCACCGTTAGATCAATAATCCAAAGGTGATTAAAAATCACCAAAATACAGAATAAATTCTGTATGGAAAAGATTTCCCAATCTTGTCAAAAAACAAGAAAATTGCTTTCTGTAAATCAGAAGCCCTTGGATCAAAGATCCAACGGTGAGGAAATCCCAAAATCAATTGGAGAAAAGATCTCCTTAACCGATTGAACAAATCAGCTTGCCCTATATAAAGGCCCCAAGACTTCAAGTCTCATATAGAGGAACCGACCCATAAACTTTGAGAAATCTTGGAAAGAAGAGCCAAGCTCTCGGTAGAAGAAGAAGATTTTTCTTTAAGGTAAAAATAAACAGAGAGATGAAATCATCTCATACTAAAATGAAGAATTCACTTCTTTCTTTAAGATTATAGATCTAAAAGACCAAGGTCTGTCATAAAGAGATTAAAGGATCTCATCATAAAATAAAAAGAAGAACATAACTCTTCTCACCGATCATAGATCTATAAAATAAAGGGGGGAGAATAAGTCAATTCTCTTAGGATCATAGATCCATAAAGGCAAAGCCTTTCATCAAAATAAGAGATTGAAGTATCTCATACAAAATAAAAACTTTGTTCTTAGAATCTTAAGACAAAGTCTCTTCTAAACAAGAATTTATTTCTCAGATCATAAAGCTGATCAGAAGCGTTTTGAGCTCATAAACTAGCGCTATGCGCTCTTGGACTGACACTCAGCGCCAAGCGCGCTACGTGCTTCCCACGTATGCGCTACTTGAACAGAAGAGCTTTGCGCTCTTTGGACTGGCGCTCAGCGCCAAGCGCACCATGTGCTCCTCACGTGTGCGCCACTCAGCAGAAGAGCAATGCGCTCATAATCTAGCGCCAAGCGCACCACGTACTCCTCACGTGTGCGCCACTGAGAAGAAGCGCAATGCGCTCATAAACTAGCGCTATGTGCTCTTCGACTGGCGCAAAGCGCCAAGCGCTCTACGTGCTCCTTACGTGTGCGCTAAAAGAACATAAATTGTTCTATAAACAAAGCCCGGAGCTATGAGGAATGCTCAGCATTCAGTAAAAGACAAAAACATTATCAGAACTCAAATCAATGCTGTCAAATGTTTAACATTTAACTAAGTGAGCCGAGCCCAAGTTGGCCATTAATCCCTCATTCAGATTAATTGAGCCCATGTGCTCATAAATCTCAGATCTTAGTCCCAATTGGACAACAGATCTCTCAACCAAAATTGGTTCAAGGGTACATCTCTTCACTCCTCTGATATTTGTCGTTGTAATCCTTCAACGTCTTCTGAGAGGTGACGGGTCCCAAAAACCAAACAGTCCATGGACTGCGGGTTCCTTAAACTCATAGACTATGATGTCCTTAACCTTGGACTGTGGGGTCCTTAAGCCTATGGACTATGATGTCCTTAACCTCGGACCGTGGGGTCCTTAAGCCCATGGACTATGATGTCCTTAACCTCGGACCGTGGGGTCCTTAAGCCCATGGACTATGATGTCCTTAACCTTGGACCGTAATGTCCTTAAACTAATTATGGACCGCAAAGTCCCAAACTAAACAATAGAGCCCAAATGCTCTCTTGTTGGATCTAAATGATCCCATTAAGTTGATCTTAGTCTAAAATTAGACTAACGTATCCTTAACAAACATTTAAGTTGATCTTAGTCTCAAATGAGACTAACGTATCCTTAAACCCAACCCCAAACCCAAATGATTGATCATCTTCGTTGTGTATGGAAAAATTTTAATCACAACCAAAGAAATTTATACCGCAATCAATTAACGGTGTCGATGTAGCGCGTTAATGAATATGGATCGTCCACTGAGATGTGTGTTTTGATCGATCTTGTTTTAGATGAGTCGAAATGAAAATTTAAAAGAAAATTCAAGAAAGTTGATTCAAGATTTGTATGATTTGATTTTAAGAAACATCAAGAAAATAGATATCTAGAATCAAGAATCAAGAAATGTCCCGATCACTTTGATTTATCAAGATAATGAAGAATAGCTTGTAGGATTCGATTGAGTTAATAGTTAATGATGAATCTAATAATTCCTAATCTTATCTATTGATAATTTGTAGCTAGATTGATGATGATGAATGAAGATTAGGGATCTATTGAAGAAACTAGGGTTTCTCATTCTATCCCTTGTCTTTTCAATCATGATCATTCAGATCTAGCCTCTAGCAAAGAAAATCATCAATCATTTGATCCCTAATTTGCAACGAAATTCACAAGAATGTGATCTCGATCCAAATTAGGTCATTGATGATTCTTTTTCCTAGAGTTCACAAATCTCATAAGACTTAAAATTAGTATTAAGATTTGATCATCATTAGATCTATCAATTCTCTCGAATCCTCCACAAGCAGAGATTTCACTCACACATCATGAAAATTAATGAATCAAGAATCAAGAAGTTTCATAACGCAAGAATGTAAAGAAAGCAAGAATTACAATTATCACCTTTATTCAATCGACGACTAATTACACATTCCCTCAATTCAAGGTTACAAGATGATGCTCTCGATCGCTCCTTTTGAAGAGGTAACTAGATCCGTCGAATTTCGCTCCGCTCGATCTCCGTGAGTCGCGGATCGTCATGGATCTCTTGCTCGGATGAAGATTGGCTTCGCGGATAAAGGATCGATGGTTGCTTGCTTGATTTGCTTCTCAAAATGATCTTGATTTGGCTTTTGATTTGAATTATGGCTAGGGTTTTGGTATCAGGTTGTGTCATTCAACTTGAATTTGAATTTTGGCTCCAAATATGTAACTAACTCACCCTAATTAATTATGTAACCTCAAAACCCTAGATCTAGATCTCATTTTATAACCTCCTCATTTGAATCTTCCCTCCAAAGCTAGGTTGTTAGAGAGAGCTTTCTAGAATGCGTTTGTTAGAGGGAATATTCTAGAATGAGGTTGTTAGAGGGAATATTCTAGAGTGAGTTTGTTATGCAGAGCCTTCTGGAAGAAGCCACGTGTTAAATTAAACATCCTGAGAAAACGAGGTTGTTACTTAGAAGCTTCTGGAGAGAATTTGGGTTGATGACGTGTCAAGTAGATCGCGGATCCGCGGTGGATCGGCCAACTCGGCCATGGATCCGCGGCCATGTTGGTGAATTACTGCATGCAATTTCCAGGTAATTCTTCTGTTGGCTTTATGGCACTTTCCTTATGTCTGGAATATTTTTATACTTTCTTGTTTACTGCCATATTTCAAGTATTTGACTTGACGTATTTTATCAGAACTTTTAGCAGTTTCGGCTCTTTTACCTGGAGAATTTCCTGGACACAATTTCGAGACAAGTGTTAATGCACAAAAGATCATGCGTGTAGTAATAAACACTTAATTTCCTTCAAAATGCCGGTTATAATGTATAACACATGTTATTTGATATTTTGCAGAAAAATTGCTAAGATGTGCTATATTTATACCAAACACCTTTAGATGATTGCAAAGAATAGGGAAATTGATGTGTTAAAAATGCAATATTTTCGACTGATCAAATACCCCCAAACTTAATTTCCGTCGTCTCAAGCAGACATCTTTTATTCAAGAGAAGGAGAAAATAAAGAAAAAGAAAAACTAACTAGCACACTTTCGTAGGTAACACGATTGCACTGAGCACGTGCAACAAGCCTTTAAACCTCTAGGTGTCCCTAGTAGGAGGAGTGTTGTCTCCTGAGAGTTTTCAGCGGATTGCACCCACAAAATCCAATAATAAAAGAAAGACCGTGAAAGTTACATATAAAGATAAGAATTGTAAAAGAAAGACTTTGAAAATTAGAGTTTCCAACTATACTAGCTTTTCAGTTGTCATGAGCCCTATCTTAATAGTCATGAAAAGATGTTAGAAATCACATCATCCCTCAATAAAACATCGTCTTTATTCTTCATTCCTATCTTTATTCCAAACATCGATCATATACCCCTACGTGTGTGTAAAAGACATCCCTACACTCGGAGAATTCAATTCAAGCTATCATACTCTTGTCCATCTACCTCAGTACCTTTTAATCGGTGAATATTTAGATGGATTTGCTCACACATTTTTCATGCGACCGTTAATACTTCTTGAGGTACTAACCGGCCGATTACTCATGTGCTTGCTTATTAGGTGTATTAGTATTTTCCTCATCTTGCACCACCTAAGGCTTAGCAGTGGCTCCCAAACCAGTTGGTCTAACGCACTAGGTGATGAAACACCCTCGCTATATTTTTTTATTGCTGCCTTGGTGATAACAAAACCAGTGTTCATTTTTCTACACCATTTATATTTTCTTCATTTATTATTTCCTTCATACTTTGGTTTTTAGACAAGAGCATTTCAAGGTATCCTCTACTATCCCGAGTTTCAAGACGTGTGTAAATGCATATAGTAGGGTATCAACATTCAAATGTTTGGCTTCCAGAATAGGAACTATTTTTCAGACTTATTTTTATCCTCAGATTAGTGACTTCCTTCATCTTACTAACCCTTGGGACAACGGCTCATAACTACTTATTACTAGTTTCGTTTAAGAAAACTTCTAACTTTCTTAGTTTTCTTAAATTCTTCTAATATTTTAAATGTAATTTTTCACTATCTAATCTTTTATTATCTTATTTATGTACAATTTTTTTTTATTATATGTTTTGTGCTTATGCAAAGTATGATGCAAAGTGATGCGTAAATAAGCACAAACCTCCCCCAAACTTTTTTTCAACGGTGTCCTCACTGTTGTCTTCTGCTAAAGCTCAAAAAACCTGTAAGCTTGGGAGGATATTATTAATGGGGGCAAGAATAAGTGAAAGTGAAAATCCCCCCCCCCCAAACTTATTTTTGGCTCACAATATTTGAGGACAATTTTTATTTTCAAGAGCCAAAAATATACCCCCTCCCCTCAAACATGAGTTAAACAATATTAAGCATTTCAAGAGGGGGTAAGTCATTTGGTCAAAATAAGACTTTACAAAGACCAAAAATTAATACCAACCATTCAAAGATTTTATCAGTGTAGCGTATAGGTCGATGGAAGAATATGTTGTATAGAGTCAGGAAGAAATGAGGAAGGGATAAGTGATGGTATGGAAAGGGTTTGAGTTTTAAATTAGAGAAATGAAAGAATGAGGATGAATGACAGGAAGAATGTGAATGATTAGGAAGAAGGAGTGGTGGTGGTTCAACTTCTATAGGTGGAGGTTGATCAATCACAAAATTCATATTGTTTAGGAATGCAAGTTCATCAGCAAAAAGTTCTTCAAAACTTTCATCGATGATGTGATCAAACATTTTGCTGTCAATAAATTTTGTGTCAGATTTTACCATACTTGATTTGTCAAAATACATGGAGGTAGAAGACTCTAAAAACTCATCTACCTCATTTTCCAAAATATCCAAATCAAGTTGGCTTTCTAGGATTGTCGAACTTGAATTAACGGATTGTGATTCATCAACACTCACTATCATTACCAGAACAGAAGAAGAACCAGAGAGAGTGGAAGATGAATTGGGTAAACAAATTGGTGTGTCGAGTATTGCTGAACCAGATGTGGAAGATGTAGGCTAAATTTCGGTCTGCTGTTCGGTTATACCATTATTATCAACTTGGAGAAGCATTTGGGGTTCAGGAAGAATTATCAAAGGCTCGAGATGATGACCACAAGGAAGTGAAAGGACCTGATGAATTGGTTGGACAAACTCATCCATAATTTCGGGTTCATCAATCAATATATCCCCAACGTCAATCACCTCATTCAAGTGAAGGTTAAAATTCTCAAACACCTCATTCAAAGTATGGTTTTCAATCAATTTTGGTTCAAGAGTGGAGGTGTAGAGATCATAAGGATTTGGCATTGTTTCACTCGAAATGGACCCTTCACAGTCGGGTAAATCAAACACTGCATTATTACATAACTTCTCATACATTCTATCGTCCATTGGTGAATCATTTGGTGTACTCGATGAATCTATGAAACTGGAGTTGTGGATTTCAGTTTGGAAAGGGAATGTTTGATTAGGAAAGGTGTGCAGTTCTCTCTCACTACCCAAATTCTCACTTTGTCTTATGCCCAAATTATATACTGAAAGATTTTGGGCCGGTTTGAAATTAGTTGCACCTTCATATTTAGCCATGCTTACCTTCCATTCCTCTCTGATGTGGTTCAACATCACTAAACCTTCTTCTAATGTCCGCTCAAGACTAGACTTGGGTTGATAAGGATTTTCAGTAGAAGATTGAAATTCTTGTGGACAATTAAAACTCCCAAATGACTGATTAGAAGGACCGTTTAGAGATGGTGGAAAAGTCGGATTTGATTGATAGGAACAGAATGGTTGTGAAAATTGGGCAGGAGTAGGGTCAACATTGTGATAAGAAGAATTTTGATATTGGTTCGTCAGTTGGCTATTGGACATCATACATGCTACAAACCGATTATGAAATTCTTCTTTAGAAAGTGGAGGTGATGGTTGATAATTGTCCGGATTGAAACTTTGGCCTTTAGCCCTAACTATATGCTCAGCAGTGGACATGCGTGTAGGGGCATCCTCACTCGGAGTATCAACTGAAACGGATGTAAAATTAGGATACGGTTGATATTGGTCCGGATTAAAACTTTGGCCTCTAGCCCTAACTATATGCTCAGCAATGGACATACGTCTAGGGGCATCCTCACTCGGAGTATCAACTGAAACGGATGTAGAATTAGGATACGGTTGATAAGACCTAGACTGAGGTGGCCAACTGTTTCTACCCGCTTGTTCTATCCGATCTCTTAAGGACATGGGAGAGTCGGACGGTATACCGAAAGGATTACGAAAACAAGAAATATCTGGTTGTGGACAGCAAAGCTCGGCAAGAGTTCTTCTATTTGGGTCACCCATTATAAGAAGAGAAGTGAGGGAAAAAGGGTAAAAGGGGGAAGAAAATAATTGGTTTGTTTTGAAAAAGGACAGATTTATTCACACAAATATGCACAAGCAACCCTATATCTAATGGTCACCTAGGTCAAGTCTCTAGACCGCTCCTAGACTTCCAGAAGACAAATCGCAGGATAAATCCTCTACTGCCTCTTTGCCCCTTCTGTGGCCAGGTAAGTGGGAGGTTCTCCACTACGTAACTAGTGGGCCTAATTAAGTAACCACTTGCCTTAGACACGCTTGCCTTAGACACCACAAAAGAAACGCGAATAAGTAATAGATTACCCACAATCTTCTTCTGTCCTAATTGAGCACGACGGTCCTTAGAGTCTTGTCTAGATATTTTTTAGTTAATGAGGGTGATGCGGATGCAAGTTTGTGATTTTTGGGGCTTAGGAAGGGTAATGAACTTGCCATCTAATCTGAATTTGGTCTTTGCCCCTTAATTTCCGTATTAAAAATATGCACAAACAACCAATTTCAAGAAACGCAACAAATTTTTCTTTAGCGGCGCTGCGAATTTTGCAAAGAATTCTGCAGAAAATGGTTATTGGAGAAGATCAGAAAGAAGAAAAAAGAATAGAGAGCAGACCTGAGAAATTTAGCACAGTGCAAACCCTAAACGGCGGCGGAACCGCCGCAAAAACACCACTATGGCCGCGGCTCCGCGGCGCTATGGGGGAATTAGGGTTTGAAATTTTCTCTGCAGGTCCCTGTACTTCTCTGGGTTTGAAATTTTCTCTGCAGGTCCCTGTACTTCTCTGGATTCTTCAGATCTTCTCTGAATCTTGATCTCTCTGCTGCAATGATTCCAGATTCCCTCGCAAAAATTCAAACACTAATCGTTAAGCACTTGAAGCGAATCTTGGATAAAAGTTTGATGGAATAATAATTTTTCAATTCAAATAACAAAAACGAACAAAATAGCACACATCCCCGGCAATGGCGCCATTTGATTGATAATCTTCGTTGTGTATGGAAAAGTTTTAATCACAACCAAAGAAATTTATACCGCAATCAATTAACGGTGTCGAAGTAGCGCGTTAATGAATACGGATCGTCCACTGAGATGTGTTTTTTGATCGATCTTGTTTTAGATGAGTCGAAATAAAAATTTAAAAGAAAATTCAAGAAAGTTGATTCAAGATTTGTATGATTTGATTTTAAGAAACATCAAGAAAATAGATATCTAGAATCAAGAATCAAGAAATGTCCCAATCACTTTGATTTATCAAGATAATGAAGAATAGCTTGTAGGATTCGATTGAGTTAATAGTTAATGATGAATCTAATAATTCCTAATCTTATCTATTGATAATTTGTAGCTAGATTGATAATGATGAATGAAGATTAGGGATCTATTGAAGAAACTAGGGTTTCTCCTTCTATCCCTTGTCTTTTCAATCATGAGCATTCGGATCTAGCCTCTAGCAAAGAAAATCATCAATCAATTGATCCCTAATTTGCAACGAAATTCACAAGAATATGATCTCGATCCAAATTAGGTCATTGATGATTCTTTTTTCTAGAGTTCACAAATCTCATGAGACTTAAAATTAGTATTAAGATTTGATCATCATTAGATCTATCAATTCTCTCGAATCCTCCACAAGCAGAGATTTCACTCACGCATCATGAAAATTAATGAATCAAAAATCAAGAAGTTTCATAATGCAAGAATGTAAAGAAAACAAGAATTACAATTATCACCTTTATTCAATCGACGACTAATTACACATTCCTTCAATTCGAGATTACAAGATGATGCTCTCGATCTCTCCTTTTGAAGTGGTAACTAGATCCGTCGAATTTCGCTCCGCTCGATCTCCGTGAGTCGCGGATCATCGTGGATCTCTTGCTCGGATGAAGATTGGCTTCGCGGATAAAGGATCGATGGTTGCTTGCTTGATTTGCTTCTCAAAATGATCTTGATTTGGCTTTTGATTTGAATTTGGGCTAGGGTTTTGGTATTAAGTTGTGTCACTCAACTTGAATTTGAATTTTGGCTCCAAATGTGTAACTAACTCACCCTAATTAATTGTGTAACCTTAAAACCCTAGATCTAGATCTCATTTTATAACCTCCTCATTTAAATTTTCCCTCCAAAGCTAGTTTGTTAGAGAGAGCTTTCTAGAATGAGTTTGTTAGAGGGAATATTCTAGAATGAGGTTGTTAGAGGGAATATTCTAGAGTGAGTTTGTTATGCAGAGCCTTCTGGAAGAAGCCACGTGTTAAATTAAACATCCTGAGGAAACGAGGATGTTACTTAGAAGCTTCTGAAGAGAATTTGGGTTGATGACGTGTCAAGTAGATCGTGGATCCGTGGCGGATCGGCCAACTCGGCCGCAGATCCGCGGCCATGTTGGTGAATTAATGCATGCAATTTCCAGGTAATTCTTCTGTTGGCTTTTTGGCACTTTTCTGATGTCTGGAATATTTTTATACTTTCTTGTTTACTGCCAGATTTCAAGTCTTTGACTTGACGTATTTTATCAGCACTTTTAGCAGTTCCAGCTCTTTTACCTGGAGAATTTCCTGTACGCAATCTCAAGAGAAGTGTTGATACACAAAAGATCATGCGTGTAGTAATAAACACTCAATTTCCCTCAAAATGCCAGTTATAATGTATAACACATGTTATTTGGTATTTTGCAGACAAATTGCTAATATGTGCTATATTTATACCAAACACCTTTAGATGATTGCAAAGAATAGGGAAATTGATGTGTTAAAAATGCAATATTTTCAACTGATCACCAAATCTAAGAAACTACGGATTTGGACTAATCCACATCCTACGGGCGACAACATAAATTAGTCTCCGTATACAATCCACGGGCAACCAAAAACAAAACAAACACACACGACACGAAGTGACCATCTGGAGAAGGAGAAAGTGGTTACCGCGATGCGGTAGCGTAATTAACTGCAGGGGCTTGCACCTGCAGGGAAGAGCGTCCCCACAATCAAAAACCACTGAACGAGGGGGAATCTGACGAAGTCTGCTACAACGGCTGCATCCGTTTAAACCTTCGATACATGGTGTCATAAATCAACTTGGCATCTTTGAAGAGGTGGACGGATAACACTAATTAGCATCTGCCCCCAAATTCAGGCAAGACGAACTTACGCGGTTCCGTCTCTGTTTTTGGTGGAGAACAGATTCTGGCACGCCCGGTGAGACCTTTTCCTCTTTCCACTCCACACTTCGTGTGTCGTGTTTCGCGAACGAATCGCGATTTGACATGGTTGCACCTGGATTTGAGGTACTAAGATTTGGTGTCTTGCTCCGTGCAGAAAACAGAAGATCATTGGCTTCAAACTGCACTAACTGCAACTGCAACTCTCGCTCCGTCCCGTCTGGAGGAGTGACTTACGGACCCCAAGCGGCCTCCAACTTCGCTATGCTGGCGGAACGGGTGACTCAGGCCACCACTGGATTGTTCTTCGGGACCATGCTCCCGCCAACGAGCTTCAACGCCCCTGTACCATTGCAAGAAGCTCAGAAGAAGTCGGTCTTTGATCAGCTTACCACTACTGCGGCCCCTCTTAACAGGTCGCCCAAACCAAGCGTCTCAGTTTTCAGCAGACTGAGCTAAACCTCCAACAGGCCCATGAAGAAGCCCACGATTCCTGAAAAGGTTATCCCAAAGCGGATAGCCATTCCTACTCTTGAAGTCACCAAGGCAGCTTCTCCGGCTAAGGGGCCGGTCTTCACAAGGCCATTTCAACTCCCACTCTGGGTGAAGTAACCAAGGCCGTTTCCCCTGCGCGAAAATCGGCCTTTTCAAGATTGGCCATTCCCTCTCAGCGAGCATCTGTCTTTGACAGGCTTAGCGCCAACAGCAGACTCTCATCAGAACAGGGGGCATGGAAAAGCTGATCCAACAGCGGAGGTGATCCCGGCCGCACGACATACTTGACGTCGCCACTGGCGCCGAGTCAGGAAAGCTGGGGGCAATTCCCCTTCTGGACTGACTCCAACAGCTCCAATGGTGGAAGTTGATGCTACTGTTCCAACCGGGAATAGCTTTGAATTGCTTAACAGGGTGCGCAGGAATTCGCCAACTGCTGTGCTGAAAAGATTTCCTCCACCTATGGAGAGTGTCCCAAAGGTGAAGCTGGAGCAGCCCCCTCAACGGCTGTCCTCTAAAATTTACAAGGTCTGGCATCAAGTCCAGGACTCGGTGATTGATCCAAATTACTCCCGCCGACAGAAAAAGATAAAGGTTCGGCAAGAAGAGGACCACCCTGTCAAGCCACAGAAGGCGACAACTACTTGGGTGCCCACTGCAACGGCCCCCTCAACTTCGATCGCCCACAAGAGGAGAAGGCCGGAGAAAATCCCTGAGTCTGCAACGAATCGCAAGACCGCTGAACCCAAACGCCCTAAGTCTGGGGGCATGGTAGTACACACCATCTATATGGCATCCGGAAAAGAGGATAGCCGTATCTCCACAGGTCATCGACCGCTTACGTGATCAGTGACTAAGGCTCAGGAGCAACAACAACAAAAGCTCCAAGAAATGCTAACAGCCATGGCCGCACTCACGGGACCAAAAGAAAGCCCGGAGACATCCTCGGAGCAGCGCTGTGAGCAGGAAACTGATGCTGAGTTCCTTCGGAGAATGCTTGAGAAGAAGGACAAAGAGGCCGCGGAACAAGTGGCCAATATAAAACAAATGGCCATTTTGTTCCAAGATATGGTAGGCATGATGATCCAGCCGGACCCTCCAGCCGAAGATCCTCCAGTAATAATTGAAGATGATAGAGGAGAGACATCAAATCCTCTGTCGGCTCTGTCAACAGCCAAGGAGGAAACCATCTCAAAAGCCGCCCTGGATGATTATATCGCTCAGCAGATACGAGTTCATCAGGCGAATGAAGCGGCTGGGCATATTGTTAAAACCGGACGACCCTATCCGGGTTGGTAAGACACGATCCCTAAATTCCACGTATATAAGGGGATGGGAAATCTGCATCAGCATGTCGCTCAATTCAGAGCCTTGTGTGGCAACACCGGAGGCGGCGATAAGCTACTGCTTCGCCAATTCATTGGCAGCTTGTCGAAGACAGCATTCGAGTGGTATTCCGAACTCCCAAACGACTCGATCAAGAAATTTGCAGAGATGGAGCTGCTGTTTACACAGAGATTCGCAAGCGCTAGCGAGCGCACCCCGATCACCTCTCTGATTAACGCCAGGGTAAAGCCAGGCGAAACGTTGGTGCAATACGCAATACGATGGCGTAATTTATAGTCGAAGTGCGAGCAGCGCATCGAAGAAGCGCCTACTGTAGGCATGTTCGTGTGTACTCTTGATCCGCAGGCGACCATTTCGCAATTCATGATGTTCTTCAAGACAACTACTTTACAGGCCTTGATTGACAAACTAGCCCAAATGGATCAGATGGGTCATAGACCATCTCCTTCGAAGCTGGAATCTCGAAATGAAAAAGGGTAAGGAAAAGCGACCTTCATTGCTAATGCTCAACAGCAGCCCAGTGGTCCGAAACTAACTGATCGCCAAGACAAGAAACGACGATTCTTCAATGAGAAAATGAAGCGTCCTTATTCGTTTCCCCGGGACAAAACAAGGAGATTGTTCGAGCTAGCGGTGCGCAACAGGCTCATCTATTTGTCGAATCCAAAATGCCCATTGCAACCCGGTGAGGCTAATAATCCCAATTATTGCCCTTATCACCAAGCGATAGGCCACCCAATCGAGGATTGCTTCGTCTTCAAAGGTTGGATTGAAGACCAATACCAACAGGGCAAATTCTCACTGTCCGAGAATTGGAAAGTAAGCCCGCCTCAACCGCACGCTCTTAGAAGGGGGGACACACCGGTGGCATCGTGCTCTTTTGTCGAAGAAGCACCATGGGAGGTCGTTCTTTTAGCCAAAACGAAAAGAATGCTGAAGGATCTCCAGACATGCCCGGCGATTAAATGGAAAAGTCTGCTGGAACCTGAAGTCATCAAGGGAATGCTGAAGACGCGCCCAACTCTAAAAATTGGTGGTGATAGTTAAAGCGCCCACACCCAGCCGTCAAAGTCTTCGAAGAAGAAGAAAAAGACCAAAAAACCCGTGAAGCCTGATGACAAGCGCACGGACCTACAAAAACAGATTGACGCGCTGGAAGAATATAACCAGAAGGCGCGGACCCCAGTCACACTCCAAGAATTTCTCAGCCACGTCCTTGAGGACGGAGATGACGACAAGGGAGATGACTCGTCGGATGAACCTGAGGATTATGTGGCAAGCTGACATGCTCTCACTTATTAATAAACGGTGAAGAAGCTCTGGATACAGAGAAACTGGGGGCAGATCCTGAGCCGGAACTTCTAGGACCATCAGAAGAAATGATTGACGTATTCCTGAACGAAGCTCTTCTGAAAAGCAGAGCTGATCGAGAGTGCGAGATGGCCATGTTTGAAAAGGCCAGATGCCGGCGACTGGACGAAAGGGTTAAGACACTCCAACCAGATAGGAGCACTTTGGCTGCCACCAAAAGCAAGTTCTGGACGAGGAAAAGGTTCACCAAAGCCATATCGATGGGAATGAAGCTGCCATCCTCCGAGGGAAACATTTCTGATGAGATACACCTTAATGAAGAGGATGTGCATCCTGATTACTGTTTATATCATTGAAGGATTGTGCACCCCACTGAAGAGTGCAACGCCTTTAAAAATTGGTGGCAAGGGTATGTCGCTCACAGGCAACACTTCAAGAGGATGAAGCGTGAAGCTCGTCGACAGCGGAAAAATGCGACAGACGAACGTGGGAAGCTGCTGGCAACTGTCACATGGTTGATAGCAGGGGATCGCAAGTTCTCACCTTCGGGAGTGATTCTGAAGAAGAAATGGCTCTTGGCCCTCTCTTCAAAGAATCCACCTCAGAAAAAGAGGAAGAACCAAAGAGCTGCGAGAACATTCAGCTGCGCAATCGCTCATTACCTGAAAAGAATCTCGGACCCGTAAACAAGGGGTCGAACAAAAAGGATAAGGGGAAAGAAAAGGTACCTGAAGATATCACCCTCGATAACCAAGTCGTCAAAGAGCTGGCAGCTAAAGACTCGCCCAAGAAAAACAAGGTGGATTATAACATTCTAGCACACCTGAGAAAGATCCCTTCACAATTGAGCATTCTCAATGCCCTTCTGCTGTCTAAAGAGGCGCGAGACTCCCTAATCAAAGCGTTACAAGACCCCGGACTGTTTTAAGCTTTCCTCGCCGAAGAAAAGATGAAGAACTAGTTGGAGGAAGCGCACACAGCCGACATCACCTTCAACGACGAAGATCTCCTCCTCGGGACATGCGAGCATAACTGTCCCTTGTATGTCACCGGATACTGTCATGACATCAAGATAGGCAAAGTCCTGGTCGACAATGGGTCCTCCGTTAACCTTCTCAATATAAGAGTGTTGAAGGAGATCTGCATGAGCATTCAACACCTTGCTCGGGATAAGATCACTATCTCCGGGTTTGACTCCCAGTCATCACGGACGCTCAGGTCTGTGATACTGACGTTACGCTTTGGGATGCTCGTCACTGACATCAAATTTCACGTCATTGATGCCAAAACATGTTACAACGCTTTGCTCGGCATGCCTTGGTTACACGAGTACAACATCATCGCTTCTATACAACATCAGTGTATGAAGTACTTCAACGATGGTCTCGAGTATACTGTGACAGGGGAACTAAACCCATTCTCCGTGAATGAAGTCCGAATATACGAAGATGCAAAATACTTCTTACCAGATTTCGAAGACGCGGAAAGATGCCATAAACCTAGGAACAAAGCTATCACCACTATTCCAGTCTTTGGGAGTGACACTGAGGAGGAAGAAGAAATAGTTTATTCAGGGCCGCCCCAATGCAACAAGCCGGGACCGTCCACTCCTATTCTGGTCTTCGGCAGCGACTTGGAAGATGAGGTCAATGCCGTATTTTCTGTTCGGCCATCAATGCAAGCCTTCGCTGGCAATGATCGAAGTTTGCAAATCGCCATGGTTCCGCAAGAGCATTACAAAGAGCTCGACACACTTGATACCTATGGTGTGCAGGAACTGCAGACATTCTACGTCCCTCCCAGGTGAAGAGATGAAAAGGCGGTCCTCTTTTATCAATCCACGGAATCCAAAGTGGAGAAAGAAATTTAGCATGGTGCCGATTCGACACTTGACAGACTTCAGCCCATCCGACTGCCCAGATACTACACAGAAGGATTAAAAAGGCTGTTGAAGCGCCAAGGCATACCCTTCAAACAAACTGCTCGACAAGCTCAGTTCTACAACAGGATCTGGGACGTCCCCGGAAATCAGCAAAAATTGCCCAACGGGAGAATGGAAACGATCGGGCTTGGATATGTTCAATCCAAGAAATGGGAGCGATTCCATGTCTGCTATGTCATACATAACTTTGATGAAGAAGGAGATGCTCTGTGGGAAGATGCTAACCTTGAACCAAAACGAGGTCCCGCCATGAAAATGCCAAGTCCGTCGTTTGAAGAACAGATGGACAGCTAATAAGGGAAGCGGGTCAGAAGGTCCGGGATGAACATAGCCGCGAAATGTCCATTTACGAAAAAGCCAGGACGCAGCGCCTCCTTCGGCAGGCCGCGGAGAATGACAATGCTCTTCGTCGCCAGTCCGTCATACAAAAGACCCGGCGCAGAAGCAAAAATAAACCAAAGAATGGAAAAAACGTTCGACAGCAGCGTAGTGGATCTAAGAAGTCACGCGATCAAGAATCGAGCAGCCAGGATCCGTCTCTTATAAAGAAGATGGGTCGAGCATATTCTTTTCCCCAAGGCAAGACAAAAAAGATATTTGATCTTGTCACAAAACATCAACTCATGACACTCCCGGAGTCCAAGCACCCCGAGCAAGCAGACAAGGTCTCTCATCCAGACTATTGCTCCTATCACAAAACGATCGGGCTTGGATATGTTCTACTCTCGAAGATTGCTTCACCTTCAAGAACTTGGTCGAAGACCAATATCAACAAGGCAGGTTCGCTCTATCCAGCAATTGGAGGATAACTCCGCCACGGAAGCATGAATCAAAAGCCACTTATGCGATGAGAGTAGAACCAGATCAACATCAGTCTTG
This sequence comes from Agapanthus africanus, assembly GCA_030015575.1. Classification (NCBI taxonomy): domain Eukaryota; kingdom Viridiplantae; phylum Streptophyta; class Magnoliopsida; order Asparagales; family Amaryllidaceae; genus Agapanthus; species Agapanthus africanus. The sequence goes on from JASDDO010000028.1 coordinate 74,929,445, forward strand.
GAAGCGATCTCGTACCTGTCACGTGATAACGCTGTCAGAAGAAGAACCCGAGAATATAGATGACCACTCCCGGTGCTCGAAAACAATGAAGATGAGTTGATCTCAGAATTTCCACCGGCGCCAAAAGAGCTGGAAGATGGGATACGTACTACTACAGATGACCTCAGAAAAATCGACTTGGAAACGGAAAACGACCCATGGCCGACGTTCATCAGTGAACTGTTGTCTAAAGAAATGGAGGTTATGCTTAAAGACGTGCTCATGCAGTATAAAGATTGCTTCGCATGGAACTATTCAGAAATGCCGGGACTCGATCCAGAGATTGCTATCCACAAGTTGGCAATTTCTCCAGACGTCAAGCCGATCAAACAAGCGCCGAGAAGAATGCGGCTCGAACTTGAGATGAGCATCAACGCCGAGGTCAAGAAGCTAATCGACTCCGGCTTCATCCAAGAGGTTCAGTACCCCGATTGGATCGCCAACATTGTCTCAGTGATGAAGAAAAATGAGACGGTGCGCATATGTGTGGACTTTCGGGATCTCAACAAAGCTTACCCGAAGGATGACTTTCCAGTACCGGTCACCGAGCTGATGATAGATAATACGTCCACTCATGAAGTTTTCTCCTTCATGGATGGCTCATCGGGATACAATCAGATAAAGATGCATCTCGAGGATCAGAAACATACCGCTTTCCGAACCCCTTTGGGAATATTCTGCTACAAAGTGATGCCTTTCGGTCTAAAGAACGCAGGCGCCACCTATCAGAGGGCCATGACGAAGATTTTCGATGACCTCATACATGAAATCGCCGAATGCTATATTGACGACCTTGTGGTGAAAAGCAAATCATACGAGGAACATTTAGAACATCGGAAGATCGTGTTTCAGCGCCTTCGGAAATACAGCTTGAAGATGAACCCTCTTAAATGCGCATTCGGAGTTTCCTCAGGAAAGTTCCTGGGATTCATTGTCCGGCACCGACGAATAGAGATAGATCCATCGAAGATCAAGGCGATTATGGATATGCCCCTGCCAAAGACTATCAAACAACTGCGGTCTCTCCAAGGAAAGCTCGCGTACATCCGGCGATTTATAGCCAATCTTTCTGGCAAGTACTACCCCTACAGTCACCTGATGAAGAAGGGAACCCCTTTCGTCTGGGATCGCAAATGCCAAAGCGCACTTGATGAAATTAAGCAATACCTGCAAAATCCTCCGGTGCTAACCGCTCCGGTCAAGGGAAAGCCTCTCATTCTGTATACAACCGCCCTCGAGTGTTCTCTAGACGCATTATGGGCACAAGAAAATGACCAAGGGAAGGAAAGAGCTCTCTACTATCTGAGTCGAGTTCTCCTGGGGGCAGAAAACAATTACTCCCCCATCGAAAAACACTTCCTGGCGTTGACCTTCGCGATAACGAAGCTCAGACACTATGCATTGGCACATGAGGTCTATCTCATGTCAAAGGTGGATTCTCTAAAATATTTAATGTCAAAGGCTATATTGACGGGATGGCTCGCTAAATGGGCCCTACTTTTAATAGAATTCTCGATAACTTATCGACCTATCAAGGCAGTGAAAGGTCAGGCCATCGCTGACTTCCTTGCCGAGCATCCTATACCTGCCGACTCTCCCTTGAATTGTGAATTGCCGGACGAGCACGCGTTTGACACGATCGACGGGGAGAAAGGAAAGAGTGATACCCGATGGGAACTCTACTTCGATGGAGCATCTTCCATGAAGAAGCGAAAGCATAGCGCCCCCATAATCAAATCAGGGGTAGGCCTCATCTTCGTGACCCCACAAGGAGGGATAATGCGCTTTGCCTTTGCCTTTGCCTTGATAGAGCTGATGACGAATAATGAAGCCAAATATGAAGCTTTGATAGCAGGTCTTGAGATCTCTATCAACATGGGAATCGAAAACCTCCTCATATATGAAGACTCCCAACTGGTCGTTAGCCAAGTAAACGGCGATTATCAGACGTGCAAACCGGAGTTGGTAAAATATGGCGAAAGGGTACAACAATTGCTGACTCAAATCCCTGCCTATGCCCTGGAAAGCATACCGCGTGCAGAAAATAGCAAGGTGGATGCATTATCCAAACTCGCTAAAGAACTGGCCGACGAGAATCTCGATGATGTAAGGATCGTTATGCAAAGTCATCGGGTTCTTGCACCGGCAAAAATATCTCCGGAGTCTTCCGAAGAAAAAGGAGCGACCGATCAAACGGCCCTACAGATAAAGGATCAGGAAAAGAATAAGGATTGGAGAGAAGTCTTTATAGACTACTTCAAGTCCCGTCGAACGCCTGAAGATGCGTCCTCAAGACATCAGCTCATGAAACGAGCTCTATCCTTCACCTTTGTCAATGATACTCTGTATAAGAGATCGTTCGACTCCCTGTGGCTAAGATGCCTGGGACCTGAAGAGGCAAAGAGAGTCGTCCAAGAAACTCATGACGGACTCTGCGGTTCTCATCAAGCCGGGCCGAAAATGAAGCTGAAGATCAAAAAGATGGGCTACTATTGGCCCACAATGATCCAAGACTGCCTCGAATACGCGAAGCAGTGCCACTCGTGCTAGATTCACAGGGACTTTATCCACCAGCATCCAAATCCGCTACACCCAACGGTGGCTAGCTGGCCATTCGAAATGTAGGGAACTGACATAATCGGGCCCATCGAACCGGCATCATCCAGAGGACATCGGTTCATATTGGCAGCACCTGATTATTTCTCCAAGTGGGCAGAAGCAATACCACTAAGAAAAGTGAAGACAGAGAATATCCTCCATTTCTTCAAGACACATGTCATTTATCGGTTCGGCACTCCGCGACGGATTATCTCCGATAACGGTACAGCCTATAGAAGCCAGAAGATCAGCCGCTTCGCACAACGGCATAACATAGACTAGAGATACTCTTCAGTCTATAATCCCCGAGCTAACGGTCTAGCTGAGGCTTTCAACAAGATCTTGACGAAGATCGTGAAAAAGATGGTGTCTCGAAATAAGAGGGACTGGCACGAGAGACTGCATGAAGCTCTTTGGGCGTCTCGAACTACGTTCAAAATGGCCACAAACACAACGCCGTATGCATTGGTATTCGGCACAGAAGCGGTACTCCCCTTTGAGATAGAGTTACCCTCTATATGAGTGGTGGTTCACTACAAACTAACAGACGAAGAAAATGCTCACCTTCGGCTTGAGGAGCTTTACGCCCTTGAAGAAACCCGGCTCATGGCGCAACAAAACCTTGTATACAATCAACGGGCGCGAATAAACATTTCTCTAACAAAGTCCCACCCGTGACTTGGGATATGTTTACACAGTGGACAGCCCTTGTAAGTCCTCTCGACTTATAAGGAGAAAATACTCTTGTAAGATCCTTACGACTTTTAAGAGAACATACACTTAGGAATCCTCACGATCCCCAAGGAGAAAACGCACCTACGAGATCCTCACGACTCGCAAGGAGAAATACCTTCATGAGATCCTTACGGCTCATGAAGTTAAAAGCCTTAGTCGACAGGATCCTAACCCTGTTCGCTAAGCCACCTTTGTTCGACATCAACAGAGGCAAGTGATGATTCGCTCCTGGCAATATCCCAGTTGTAGCGATACTGATGCCTAAATTGGTATCAAATCCCAAACTTGCGGTGAAAAGCCAACGAGCTACAAATGCATACGAAATAGCCGAAATGATGGGGCAACTTACAACAAAATCAGCAAGTAAAAATGTATGCATACATAATAGCCGAAATAGTTGGGCAACTCGCAATAAAAAGCAGCGAGTAAATAAAACAAATAGCCAAAATGATTGGGCACCGTGAAAAATAGCCGAAATGATTGGGCAATCACGACTTTCGCGATATAAAAGCTGAAATGATAGAGCATCGCGGAAAGAAAAATATATATAAAGTGAAACTTTTTGCCCTACAGGTGAGATCACATCGATCCCTGTATACAATCCAGGGGCACAAACGAAAAGGGAACCATACCTTCCCATCAGGCTCCATCAGAGAGAGAGCCAAATCTCGACGGTTCACAGACAGCCTAGAGACCCACAACAGCGTTCCTCCTCATTCCAGCATTCCAGCAGGATTCAGACACGACAATCAACCTTGGAGCCATGGCAAAGTTCCTGTTCCAAACCTCGACGGTTCACAGAAAACCGAGAGAGCACCTCTTGGTCCCGTAGAACACGGCTAATGTCAATCCTGACCCCGTGGGAAGCGCCCAGAGTAAATCCTGGTCTCGTGGAACACGGCTAATGTCAATCCTGACCCCGTGAGAAGCGCCCAGAGCAAATCCTGGTCTCGTAGAACACGACTAATGTCAATCCTGACCCCGTTGGAAGCGTCCAGAGCAAATCCTGGTCTCGTGGAACACGGATAATGTCAATCCTGACCCCATGGGAAGCGCCCATAGCACCTCCTGGTCCCGTAGAACATGGCTAATGTCAATCCTGACCCCGTGGGAAACGTCCAGAGCAACTCCTGACTCCGTGAAATGCGGATAAAGTCAACCCCCTGACTCCGCGAAATGCGGATAAAGTCAAACCCCTGACCCCGTGAAATGTGGACAAGGTCAACCCCTGACTCCGTGGAATGCGGATAAAGTCAACCCTCGACTTCCACGTCAAAGCAATTCTTTGATTCGGGAGCAAGTCAACTCATCAACCACTTACAAGTCCTCTCGACTTGTAAGGAGAAAATTTTCTTGTGAGATCCTTACGACTCTCAAGAGAAAACGCACTTAGGAATCCTCACGATTCCTAAGGAGAAAATACACCTACGGGATCCTCTCGACTCATAGGGAGAAAAGTCTTTATGAGACCCTCACGGCTCATAAAGTTGGAAAAGCCTTGGGCAGCAGATTTGAACCTGCTTCCTAAGTCATCGCTACCTCTCAAAGAGTTCAAGATGGACCGTCACTTACTATCTACAGGCCACACTCGTTAAAATCACATGGCAACGACACAGTGAAGAGAAGAAAGCGACAGTTAGGAGAACATTTGATTCGCATTCAGTTAAGAATTCAAAGCGCACCCATTCATGCATGAGCGAAAAGGTTTAATGCATAAGATAAACACATGGAAATAGAAAAGCTTGACATTCATACTTCAGAAAGTTCTTACATTAATGAAAGCGGTAAACAAAAATGTCAATAAAATGTTTACAAAGGCAAGACATCAAATCCAGGACATGGATTGAGAAATTCAAAAGTAAGGCCATCCAAAAATTTTCGGGCCTCTCGGACCATCTTCGTGTGCATCCTTTCACGATCACAAGCGTCAGGATCCCCCTGATGTCCTCCACCCTTCGATAGGCAGCGAGTATCGCCGCCTGGTAGAAAGCTTGATGCAGGATATCAACAAGGTTGTATCGCCTTTGCTTTGAGATCAAGCCCATCAGATACACTGAGTGCAACTTATCTTCGGCGTCATCCAATGCCTTAAACGGCATGCCGGCATAGAATAGAGGAAGTGCTCCTCAGATCGCTCCCATAATAAGCTTTAAGAGAGAGGAACGACGAGAAAGCAGTCTACCAATGTATGCATCAAAGCGACTCATAATTTCAGTACACTGGGCGTTTGTAAATTCTTGGTTTTGAGAACGGCCGAGTGCGCGAATGTCTCCGTAAGAAATAATCTCGTCAAGATCATACATATGAGCGTCCATAAAGTCTGAAAAGGAAAATCAGTGAGAGTTGGTGGACAGACTGATTAAGAAAAAGCTTATTGAAACAGACACGGGATTTAAACAACTCTTGATATCCCCAGGAAGAAAATAAGTACTAAATAAATCACCCAACGAATTTAATTATGTGCAATTAAGAAAGGAATTCTAAAAAGGATTTCGCATTTAATAAAAGGTTCCTCGGGCCAAGGAGTTAAACTCCTCGAGAGCAATGCTTTGCAGACAGGAATAACACCTGTCGAAGTCAATTATGAGGGGAATTAAAAATTCTCCGGGAATTCTAAGAGCCTTGCTCCGTAAAAATGATGGAATAACCCATCAGAAAAATTGAAATAAATTTTTTTAATGAATTAAAATTCTGAGATCTTCAAGATCCATGAACGAACTCTTAAGAGTTCTTTATAAGAGATTAATAAATCTACATGATTTGAAAAGAGCAAAGCTCTGTTAATGGGTTAAGAAACCCCAATAAAGATCGCTTTAGATCTATGAGAGCAAAGCTCTGTTAATGAAACCCTAAAAGGGTTTTCTTTAGATATAAGATCTATGAAGAGCAAAGCTCTCTTAATGGGTAAAACCCTAATAACATTTTGAGATCTATGATCTAAGGAAGAGCAAAGCTCTATTGATAAAGTTTATATCTTACCAAAAATTTGGCAGAGTTTTAACTCTTGAAGGTTTTTAAAATGAAGAGCTATGCTCTGAAAGAGAATAAAAATTCTCAGAAGGCAAAAATGAAGATGAACATAAATCATCCTAAAGGTCAAGGGTCCTATTTATGGCACTGAGATTCCGTTTCAACTTCCGAGTTGATCCGAGGGCGCAGATGCTGCCACTGCTGCACTCACGTGTAGGCCACGTGAGCGCAACGGTGGGGAGGCATTTGTTTCCCCCAATCAGAGCAAAGCTCTATTCAAAATTCAAATTTTGAAATGAAGCAACGCTTCATAGCAGCGCCAAGTGCGCTGCGTCCTAAGCAGCGCACCACGTGCAAAGCACGTGTGCGCTAGCGCTAAGAGCTCTGCAATTAAGCAGCGCACCACGTGCAAAGTACGTGTGCGCTAGCGCTAACTGCGTTGCACTCTAAGCAGCGCACCACGTGCAAAGCATGGGTGCGCTAGCGCTAGAACTAAAAGCTCCCCACCATCAGATCAAAGATCTAAAAAAGATAATAAATCATCAATTAACCAGAATAAAATTCTGTTAAGGAAAGATTTCTTAAAATATTTCCAAACAAGAAGATTGTGCTCTGTAAATCAGAGCATCGTTGGATCAATGATCCAAAGGTGATTAAAAATCACCAAAATACAGAATAAATTTTGTATGGAAAAGATTTCCCAATCTTGTCAAAAACAAGAAAATTGCTTTCTGTAAATCAGAAGCCCTTGGATCAAAGATCCAACGGTAGGGAAATCCCCACATCAATTAAAGAAAAGATCTCCTTAACCAATTGAACAAATCAGCTTGCCCTATATAAAGGCCCCAAGACTTCAAGTCTCATATAGAGGAACCCTCCTATAAACTTTGAGAAATCTCAGAAAGAAGAGCCAAGCTCTCGGTAGAAGAAGAAGATTTTTCTTCGAGGTAAAAATAAACAGAGAGATGAAACCATCTCATATTAAAAAGAAGAATTCACTTCTTTTTTTTAAGATCATAGATCTACAAGACCAAGGTCTGTCATAAAGAGATTAAAGGATCTCATCATAAAATAAAAAGAAGAACATAACTCTTCTCACAGATCATAAATCAATAAAATAAAGGGGGGAGAATAAATCAATTATCTTAGGATCATAGATCCATAAAGGCAAAGCCTTTCATCAAAATAAGAGATTGAAGCATCTCCTACAAAATAAAAACTTTGTTCTTAGAACCTTGAGACAAAGTCTCTTCTAAACGAGAATTTATTTCTCAGATCATAAAGCTGATCAAAAGCGCTTTGCGCTCATAAACTAGCACTCTGCGCTCTTGGACTGGCGCTCAGCGCCAAGCGCGCCACGTGCTTCACACGTGTGCGCTACTTGAACAGAAGCGCCTTGCGCTCTTTGGACTGGCGCTCAGCGCCAAGCGCACCACGTGCTCCTCACGTGTGCCACTCAGCAGAAGAGCAATGCGCTCATAATCTGGCGCTCAGCGCCAACCGCACCACGTGCTCCTCACGTGTGCGCCACTGAGCAGAAGCGCAATGCACTCATAAACTAGCGCTCTGTGCTCTTCGACTGGCGCAAAGTGCCAAGCGCGCCACGTGCTCCTTACGTGTGCGCTAAAAGAACATAAATTGTTCTATAAATAAAGCCCAGAGCTATGAGGAATGCTCAGCATTCAGCAAAAGACAAAAATATTGTCAGAACTCAAATCAATACTCGGCATTGTCAAATGTTTAACATTTAACTGGGTGGGCCGATCCCAAGTTGGCCATTAATCCCTCATTAAGATTAATTGAGCCTATGTGCTTATAAATCTCAGATCTTAGTCCTAATTGGACTACAGATCTCTCAACCAAAATTGGTTCAAGGGTACATCTCTTCACTCTTCTGATATTTGTCGTTGTAATCTTCAACGTCTTCAGAGAGGTGACGGGTCCCGATAACCAAACATTCCATGGACTGTGGGGTCCTTAAACTCATGGACTATGATGTCCTTAACCTCGGACTGTGGGGTCCTTAAGCCCATGGACTATGATGTCCTTAACCTCGGACTGTGAGGTCCTTAAGCCCATGGACTATGATGTCCTTAACCTCGGACTGTAGGGTCCTGATTGAATACGATTTCGGATTGTGTAGTTGGAAAATTGTATAGAAATCACAACCAAAAATTATTTGACCGCAATCAATAACGGTGTTGATTGTAGCGCGTTAGTAAGTGCGGATCGTCCACAGGGAAAGTGTAATCGTTCGTCTTTTGAATTAGATGAGTCAAAACTTTAAAGAAAAGAAAACAAAACAATTCATGATTTATATTTGAAGTTCAAGAATTAGAAAATATAGATCTAATAATAAGAAAAAGATAGAATCAAGAATTAATAGTTTGTTGATTTTTCCAACCAAATATCAAGAATCTAAATGAGGCTTGTAGGAATCGATCGGATCTATAGATGTGATGCAATCTCAAGATGACGTATTCTCCTCCTTCGATGGATTGATACTAAATCGATGATGATCGACGAGAATTAGGGATTTCTAGTGAAACTAGGGTTTCATCATTTATCCCTTATTCTTTCGTTGATATCATTCACATTCTAACCTCTAGTAAATTCAAGAAACGATCGTAGATCCCTAATTTCGAGCGATCACAATCAAGAAAGCATCGCTACGAAACTAGGTCATCGATTCTTGAACTTGCTAGGGTTTACAAAACTCGTAGGACTCAAGAATCGTTTAAAGATTTGTTACATCATCATTCTATTGATCGTCTCGACTCCTTAACGAGCGGAGTTTTACTAAAACATCATCACAAGAACTACAATCATAAATTGAGATCGAATCATGATGCAAGAATTTAAAGAAAGCAAGATTAAAGAATTTCACCTTTTATTTATATCAACAATTTCATTACATTCGCTCAAGAACTACAAGAGGAAGAACTTGATTGTCGATTTGGCTTCGCTCGGCTCCGTGAGTCGTGGATCGGCTTGGATCACTTGCTCAGTTGGAGATCGGCTCCGCTCTAAAAGGTTGAAGGGCTTCTTGCTTGATTGGTACTCAAGATCTTGAATTTGGAGTGGAATTAGGGTTAGGGTTTCGCACAAGTCTTGTCACTAGACTTGTGGAAGAAGATGAAGAATTGAAGAATTAAAGATTGAAGAAGAATATGGAAGATTCAAGAACAACCCAACCCTTAGATCTAGGTTCCTATTTATAGACATTAAAACCCTAGATCTAGGATTTGAATTTTAAGTTTCCCTCCAAAAGTTTATTGAGGAAATTTGAATTTCCCTCCAAAAGTTAGTTAGAGGAGAGGCTTCTAGAAGAGGTTAGTTAGGAGCTTGATTAGATTAATCAAGATTAGGTTGCTTAATGATCTTTGCTGATCTGGCAGTAGCTTCGAGATAATTCTGGAAATTGACATATATTTCTGAGCTGTGGCCACTGAGAGAGAGATAATGACGCAAAGCTGAAGTGATGACGTGTCATAACCGCCGCGGAACCGTGGCGCAAGCCGGCTCCCACCACGGATCCGCGGCGGTTTGTGGGCCTTGGGCTTTGGTATTTTCTGGTAATTCCCTCTATAATATTTGGGCCTTGTTTTGATGTGTTGAATTTCATTTGGCCTTCTGTATTGCTACCAGTTCTCAGGTCTTTGAGTTGGCGTAATGTTTGATCAGCAAAATGACAATTTTGGCTTTTCTTCTGGATTTTCCTGCACAATATCTCAAGACAAGTGTTGCGCAAAACAGGGATGATGCGATGCCATAAAATACAGTCAATTTCCCTAGAAATGCCGGTTTTAAAGTCTAACACATGCAATCTGATATTTAACGACTGATTTGCTAATATGTGCTATATGAATGTCGAACACTTCTAGATGAGTGCAAATGATAGGGAAATTGCCGTGTTAAAAATACATTATTTTCGAATGATCAAATTCCCCCAAACTTATTTTCAATCGTCTCGAGCGAATTGTTTTATTAAAAAGAGAAGGAGAAAATAAAGAAAGAGAAAAACTAACTAGCACACTTTCGTAGGCAACACGATTGCACTGAGCACGTGCAACAAGCCTTTAAACCTCTAGGTGTCCCTAGTAGGAGGAGTGTTGTCTCCTAAGGGTTTTTAGCGGATTGCACCCACAAAATCCAATAATAAAAGGAAGATCATGAATATTACATTTAAAGAAAAGAATTGTAAAAGAAAGACTTTGAAAATTAGGGTTTCCAACTAAGCTAGCTTTTCGGTTGTCATGAGCCCTATCTTAATAGTCATGAAAAGATGTCAGAAATCACGTCCTCCCTCAATAAAATATCGTCTTATTCTTCATTCCTATCTTTCTTCCAAATATCGATCATATAACCCTGCGTGTGTGTAATTTACATCCCTACACCCGGAGAATTCAATTCAAGCTATCATACTCTTGTCCATCAGCCTCAGTACTTTTTAATTAATGAATATTTAGACGAATTTGCTCACACACTTTCATGCGACCGTTAATACTTCTTGAGGTACTAACCGACCGATTACTCCTGTGCTTACTTACTTGGTGTATTTTCCTCATCTTGCACCACCTCAGGCATAGCAGTGACTCCCAGACCAGTTGGCCTTAGGGCACTAGGTGAAGAGGCACCCTCGCTATAAATTTTTTCATTGCCCTTAGCGATAACAAAACCAGTGTCCATTTTTCTCACCACTTTATATTTTCTTCATTTTTTTTTTATTTCCTTCATACATCGGCTTTAAGACAAGAGTATTTCAAGGTATCCTCTACTATCCCAAGCTTCAAGACGTGTGTAAGTGCGAATAGCAGGGTATCAACGTTCAAAATGTTTGGCTTCAAGAATAGAAACTATTTTTCAGACTTATTTTTATCCTCAGATTAGTGACTTCCTTCATCTTACTAACCCTTGGGACAACGGCTCATAACTACTTATTACTAGTTCGTATAAGAAAACTTCTAATTTTCTTGGTTTTCTTAAATTTTTCTAATCTCATGGATGTAATTTTTCACTATCTAATCATTTATTATTTTATTTATATACAAAAATTATTTTTATTTTGTTTCAAAAATTTTAAAATTTTTATAAGTTTTGAAAATGTTTTGTGCTTATGCAAAGTGATATGCAAATGATGCGAAAATAAGCACAAACCTCCCCCAAACTTGTTTTCAACAGTGTCCTCACTGTTGCCTTCTGCTAAATCTCGAAAAACCTGTAAGCTTGGGAGGAATTTATTAGTAGGGGCAAAATATTTAAGTGAAGAACTTCCCCCAAACTTATTTTTGGCTCAAAATTTTGTAAAAATTTTCTTTTCAAGAGCCCGATGAAATGCCCCCCCAAACTTGAGTTATGCAATGTTAATCTTTTGAAAATCATATGAGGGGGTCAAAAATCATTGGTCGATGCCAAGCTTTGCAAAGACCGAACGTTAACACCAACCATTCAAAAATTTTATCAATGCAGTGCTCGGGTTGGTGGAAGAAGAAGTGGGGAAAGGATAAGTGGCAGAATAGAATGTGTGTGCGTCTCGTTTTGGAGAGACGATGCAGTGAATGTGATGGATTACTCGCATTCTTTTTACAGTCCATATGAAGGGGTGGAGGTTCAATTTCATTGATTTGGACATGATTCATCTCAACGCCCGTGTCATTCAAAAATGCGAGTTCATCAGCAAAGATCTCCTCAAAAGTTCTATTAATACCCCGATGAATAATGTCATCACAAAGTGCGGGGTGATCTTCAGACTCTAAAAACAGTTCATAATCCGTGTTAATTGTTGACCCGGACATCTCGGGGGAAGAGTCCGTATGTGTATGATACATAGTTGGGTCAAACAACAATATATGAAAAGAGTCAAGATCAGTATCATGAGGATCATCAAATTCGCTGCTGTCGACATCCATTAAGTCGACAGAACAGACCTGAGCAGTAGGTTCGGAGGGTACACTTCCCAACTTGTAAATGTTCAGCTCTATTGACCTATTCCCGAAGGATAGGGTCATAGAACCGTTATGACAGTTGATGATAGTGTTGGAAGTGGCCAAAAAGGGGCGACCTAAAATCACCGGAATTTGATTCCGTGGGTTCGCTACAGGCTGTGTATCAATTACAATAAAGTCCACAGGGAATATGAATTCCCCGATTTTTATTAACACATCCTCCAGTTCACCCCTAGGTTTGGTGATTGATCGGTCAGCCATCTGAAGAGTGCAATGGGTTGGCTTCAACTCTCCGATACCTAGTTGCTCATAAACTGAGTATGGAAGCAGGTTAACACTTGCGCCAAGGTCTAGTAGAGCACGGTTAATGTGTTTTTCCCTAATAGAAATGGAAATCGTAGGATATCCAGGATCCTTACGTTTCCTCGGTAATTGTTGGGGGAAGGCCGTGTCTACTGTTTTTGCCATGAATATCTTCTTGGCCACTTGAGTCTTCCTCTTCCTAGTGCACAAGTTCTTAAAAGTTTTTGCATAGGACGGAGCTTGTTGGATAGCATCTAGGAGAGGGATGTTGATGTTAACTTGCTTAAAAATGTCCATAATCTTCTCCATATGTGGACTCGATGTGTTAGCCCTTAACCGATTAGGATAAGGTGCTTTAGCAATAAGCGCTGGGTCTATCATAGGAGAAGGAAGTGTGTGTGGACTCGATCCCAGAATAGAGTTGGGGATCGTCTGTGGAGGAGTAAAAGAGGTGGGCTGAAGTGGCGAGCCTTTTGGGAAACGGAGAATAGGCTCGGAAGAAGGTGGTGGGGTAAAAGAACTGGGGTTAGAATTAGAAGTGTGTGTGTGAGGAAAGGTCTCAGCCAGGGTGTTATTGATTGATTTATCAATATCATCAAACTCTTCCCCAACGTGAGTGTCAAGCATTCTTCCAGATCTCAACGTGATTGCATCCATATGATGTGAATAGCCAGGATTGGGTAAAAGTTGAGCTGGAAGTTTCCCTTTCTCTCTTGCACTCATTTCGGCTTTTAATCGTGCAATTTCTGCTTCCATCGATTTAATACTCTCACTTTGGGACGCAGAGTTTTTCTTTATATCATCGACAGAAGTCTTTATTTCAGCCGATACTTGCATGAGATTTGTTAGAAGCAAGTTTATGAATGAAGAGGATTCATCAGTCCCGGTCAACTGCAAAGGACTAGATGGTGCGGGTGTGTTGACCGGATTTTGAAAATTATTTACTTGGAAGGGGTGCTGACTCAATTGAAGTTGTGGGTGCTGTTGTGGTGGAGGGACCCTTTGGAAATTGTTTTGGGTTGGAACCGTGTTTTGAGATTGTGATTGGTTCCAAGCAAAATTTGGGTGATTCCTCCAACCCTGGTTATATGTGGAAGAAGATGGATCGTTCCTAGGTCTTTGAAATGCGGCATTGGTATGCGCATGACCATGAAACGGACATTCTTCTGTCAAGTGAGAAGGATCAGAACAGCATCCACATACAGTTTTGGAGAGTGATATTTGACTTAGGGCGGCTAAAAATTTGTTTTCCATAGTCTCAAGTTTCTTTTGCATAGCTGAAATGTCATCTCTAACTTCTATGGAAATATTATTGCCATCCCTAGACGATTGACTCACACCCTCCCACTGTAAAGATTTTTCAGCGAAATTTTCTAGAAAATTCCAGGCTTCCCCATCATCTTTAGTCATGAAGTTGCCTTGACACATGGATTCAAGGGTCTGTCTTGTGTTAGGATTAATGCCCTCATAAATGATTCGGCATAGTTCCCATCTCGGGATGCCGTGATGTGGACATTGGACTAACAGATCTTTGAAACGTTCAAGACATTTTGAAAATGTTTCATTTGGAAGCTGGGTGAATTGATAGATTTCGCTACGGACTCGAGCTGTCTTTTGATGTGGGTAGAATTTCTTAAGGAATGCTTTGACGAATTCGTCCCAATTTGAAATGGAATGTGCGGTAGTGTTATATAGCCACTTCTCGGCTAAATCGCACAAAATGAATGGGAGAAGACGAAGACGTAAAGCATCCACAGAAAGCTGTGAAGTACCCATCATTGCGCATACATTTTCAAATTTGGTGATAAATGCATATGCGTCTTCAGACTCGAGACCGTAAAATTTTGGTAGAAGGTTGATGTATTGGGGTTTTATTTGAAAATTTTCCCCGTTGGCTGGTGGAATGGAAAAACAGGTGGAAAGGAGACCTCGTGTAGGATAGCCCCTTTCTTGGAGAGAGATGCGAGGTGGATTCTGCGCACCAACGGACGGCGGCAGATTAGTGGAAAAGAAGTTCGATGGAGGTGGATCCATCGATGTGGGTGTGGTGGTGGGTAAAGAAAGGGTAAATGTAGAAATACCGACTTTAGGGTCGATCGGGAGGAACGCGGACTTAACGGGCACTAGAATCCCGTGTCCAGCCTATCTTGCACTAAAAAGGGTTAGTACAAGTGGCAGCGTGAATTTATAATTAGAGGAATGAATGAATGCGGTATTTTTTTTGAAAAATAATACGGATTTTTGAAAATATGATGCAAGCACAACAAATACAACACACAAAACCCTAATTCTAGTGGTCACCTAGGTCAAACTCTAGACCGCTCCTAACTGCCAAAAGACAAGTCGCAGGATAAATCCTCCACTGCCTCTTTGTCTCTCCTGTGGCCAGGTAAGTGGGAGGTTCTCCACTACGTAAGTAGTGGGCCTAATTAAGTAACCACTAGCCTTCGACACACTTGCCTTAGACACCACAAAAGAAACGCAGATAAGCAATGAATTACCCACGGCCTTCTTCTGTCCTAAGTGAGCCCGACGGTCCTTAGTGTCATCTCTAGATTTCTTTTAATTAATGAGGGTCAATGCGGATGCAAGTTTGTGATTTTCGGGGCTTAGGAAGGGTAATGAACTCCCCACCTAACCTAGATTTGGTCTTTGCCCCTTAATGTCCGTATTAATTATGCAACAACCACAAAATCAAAACAAGCACAATTTAATTTTTGCAATTTGCGCACTGCGATTTATTTGCAAAGACACCGCAGCAAATTGTAAATTAGAGCTGATTAGGTAGGAGATAAGAAAGTTAGAGAGTACCTGAGCAAATTTTGTGCAGTAATTCCTTGAGGAGGCCGCGGAACCGCCGCACTATGGGGGTATTTGCCGCGGAATCGCGGTTGTGTGAGGAGATCTCTGCAAACAAAATTTAGCACAATGCTTCTGTTGCTACCTTTAGCTCTCTGGAATATTCACAAAAATTTTATCCAAGCTCCAATGATTCCAGATTTCCTCGCAATCAAATCACAACACACGTATTAGGGTTTGTGCGAGTTTAGATCTAAAAATTATAATGGAATAAATTTTTCAACTCAAATTTCAAAATACGAACAATTAGCGCACTATTCCCCGGCAACGGCGCCATTTGATTGAATACGATTTCGGATTGTGTAGTTGGAAAATTGTATAGAAATCACAACCAAAAATTATTTGACCGCAATCAATAACGGTGTCGATTGTAGCGCGTTAGTAAGTGCGGATCGTCCACAGGGAAAGTGTAATCGTTCGTCTTTTGAATTAGATGAGTCGAAACTTTAAAGAAAACAAAACAAAACAATTCATGATTTATATTTGAAGTTCAAGAATTAGAAAATATAGATCTAATAACAAGAAAAAGATAGAATCAAGAATTGATAGTTTGTTGATTTTTCCAACCAAATATCAAGAATCTAAATGAGACTCGTAGGAATCGATCGGATCTATAGATGTGATGCAATATCAAGATGACGTATTCTCCTCCTTCGATGGATTGATACTAGATCGATGATGATCGACGAGAATTAGGGATTTCTAGTGAAACTAGGGTTTCATCATTTATCCCTTATTCTTTCGTTGATATCATTCACATTCTAGCCTCTAGTAAATTCAAGAAACGATCGTAGATCCCAAATTTCGACCGATCACAATCAAGAAAGTATCGCTACGAAACTAGGTCATCGATTCTTGAACTTGCTAGGGTTTACAAAACTCGTAGGACTCAAGAATCGTTTAAAAATTTGTTACATCATCATTCTATTGATCGTCTCGACTCCTTAACGATCGGAGTTTTACTCAAACATCATCATAAGAACTACAATCATAAATTGAGATCGAATCATGATGCAAGAATTTAAAGAAAGAAAGATTAAAGAATTTCACCTTTTATTTATATCAACAATTTCATTACATTCGCTCAAGAACTACAAGAGGAAGAACTTGATTGTCGATTTGGCTTCGCTCGGCTCCGTGAGTCGCGGATCGGCTTGGATCACTTGCTCGGTTGGAGATCGGCTCCGCTCCTAAAAGGTTGAAGGGCTTCTTGCTTGATTGGTACTCAAGATCTTGAATTTGGAGTGGAATTAGGGTTAGGGTTTCGCATAAGTATTGTCACTAGACTTGTGGAAGAAGATGAAGAATTGAAGAATTAAAGATTGAAGAAGAATATGGAAGATTCACGAACAAACCAACCCTTAGATCTAGGTTCTTATTTATAGACATTAAAACCCTAGATCTAGAATTTGAATTTTAAGTTTCCCTCCAAAAGTTTGTTGAGAAAATTTGAATTTCCCTCCAAAAGTTAGTTAGAGGAGAGGCTTCTAGAAGAGGTTAGTTAGGAGCTTGATTAACTTAATCAAGATTAGGTTGCTTAATGATCTTTGCTGATCTGGCAGTAGCTTCGAGATAATTCTGGAAATTGACATATATTTCTGAGCTGTGGCCACTGAGAGAGAGATAATGACGCAAAGCTGAAGTGATGACGTGTCATAACCGCCGCGGAACCGCGGCGCAAGCCGGCTCCCGCCGCGGATCCGCGGCGGTTTGTGGTTCTTGGGCTTTGGTATTTTCTGGTAATTCCCTTTATAATATTTGGGCCTTGTTTTGATGTGTTGAATTTCATTTGGCCTTCTGTATTGCTACCAGTTCTCAGGTCTTTGAGTTGGCGTAATGTTTGATCAGCAAAATGACAATTTTGGCTTTTCTTTTGGATTTTCCTGCACAATATCTCAAGACAAGTGTTGCGCAAAACAGGGATGATGCGATGCCATAAAATACATTCAATTTCCCTAGAAATGCCGGTTTTAAAGTCTAACACATGCAATCTGATATTTAACGACTAATTTGCTAATATGTGCTATATGAATGCCGAACACTTCTAGATGAATGCAAATGATAGGAAAATTGCCGTGTTAAAAATACATTATTTTCGACTGATCAGGTCCTTAAGCCCATGGACTATGATGTCCTTAACCTTGGACCATAATGTCCTTAAACTAATTATGGACCGCAAAGTCCCTAAACTAAACAATAGAGCCCAAATGCTCTCTTGTTGGATCTAAATGATCCCGTTAAGTTGATCTTAGTCTAAAATTAGACTAACGTATCTTTAACAAACGTTTAAGTTGATCTTTGTCTCAAATGAGACTAACGCATCCTTAAACCCAAACCCAAACCCAAATCTAAGAAAATACGGATTTGGACTAATCCACACCCTACGGGCGACAACATAAATTAGTCTCCGTATACAATCCACGAGAAAACAAAAACAAAACAAACACACACGACACAAAGTGACCATCTGGAGAAGGAGAAACTGGTTACTGCGATGCGGTAGCGTAATTAACTGCAGGGGCTTGCGCTTGTAGGGAAGAGCGTCCCCACAATCAAAAACCCTTCAACGAAGGGGAATCTGACGAATTCTGCTACATCGGCCGCATCCGTTTAAACCTTCGATACATGGTGCCATAAATCAATTTGGCATCTTCGAAGAGGTGGACGGATAGCACCAATTAGCATCTGCCCCCAAATTCAGGCAAGACAAACCTACGCGGTTCCGTCTCTGCTTTTGGCGGAGAACAGGAGCCTCTCAAGAGTCCGGGAGTTCTTTGATCGCAGCGAAGAGACCACTACTCGGAGCATTTGAAGTGAAGGACCTGTCTACAAAGGTTGTATTCCGCAAACACTTAGTTATAAAGTTGTTTACATATCGTATCATCTAAATCTTTAGTTAAGATTCTAGGGTTAGGGTTAACTAGCATGGCAAAATTTTGAAAATGGCATGCACGATGCCCCCCGAAACCTTGCTGTTGTGCTAAGTAACCCTACAATACACTAATACAAGTATATGCTACAAATACATACACCCATATTCGTATCAAAATACGAATACCGTATTCATATACGAATATCCGTATTTGTATTAAGATATAAATACTCGTATTTATATTAAGACACAAATACCCGTATTCGTATAAATACCGTATTCTGTCAAAATACGAATACGAAAAGAGAGATACTAAAAAGAGATATATAATACTAGGTCACATTTCATCCAAATGTGATAATCTAGATATCTTTCAAATCTGCTAGTATTAACAAAATTTCCGATTAAAAGTATGTGTACAAAAACACGTATTTAATCGAACCCAAGTACGTATCAAAGTACGTACACTACATCGTTTCGCTTAAACTGGGAAACCATATGTGTAGGACTCTAAAGACTCGACAATACACTGGTATTGGGATTAACCACAAGCACGTCAGCGGCACTAGCTATACGTAACGGCTGCCTAAGTATTGATCGAAAGGAAGGCCGACAAGCAAACTTGTTTGTATCCCTACTGAGCCTGAAAGTGACAATCTCCGTACAGTCCGGTCTCTTCGTATGAGAGTATTGCATACTGGGTCTAGGGAGGTGGAAAACGTCAGACCCTTAATAACCTAATAAGTCATGTCGATGTGGCCCAAAACCATCCCGAGAAACTATTGATCTCAATATCAGTAAATCTCAACTGCCTTGGCCAAGATCTTATGGTGATGACCAATCGAACACAGCGCGATATCAACTCGCTATACCGAGATAGAAGAATACTTTCTATCGCTCACTGCCCCCAAGTGCTTCGGGATTATACCCAACTAAAACATGTTTGCACGACTCTTTAAAGCCATGATAGGGTAGTAATCTAAGTACAGTGGGAACACACTCGGGACGAATGACGATGTCAGGTCTAAAGACTAATATGTACCTATGTCACCAGAGAACTACTATCTAACGATGGGTATATTACCATCTAGAAGTTCTCGGCGAGTCCAACCAGTGTAACTCATAACCTAATGAGCATCTGTATACTATCTTTGGTGCCGAACACCAATGGCTATGGGACAGGTCATCTTCCCTCATGGGAATAAGAAACATATACACTAGTCTATTACGGAGTATCGATGCCCTATCTCGAAACTCTAACGGCTGGGGACAATTTAAGGATGTGTTTATAAACTACCTAGACCCTATGAGTATAATCACCATCACAACTCTGGTAGTCAAGCAAAGATCTTACGGGCTTTACCAACATGTAATCGAGATACGTAATATAAAATAAAACATATACACATGTTGAGGTAAAGGCAAACCAGATAGCATACTATCATATCGAGCAAGATTGTCCTGTACATATATATCCCAAGCATCCATATGTAATATACAATCGTGTACTATACAATAATGGCCTCTATGGCATACACATCCAACAAACTCAAGAGGATATTTTTGTTACCGTGATTCCGAGAGTGAACGGAATAACTATTGTTGATAGATATACATTATTGCCGTATTCTCGGGGGTGAACAGGACATATATATTGTACCGTGGTCTCATGGGATGAACGGGATATAGACTGTTGAGTTACAATAAAGAATTATATTGATTGGTTTCAAATACCTGTAGGTTAAATAATTTAGCCACATGGACATATAGAAGTCATACGATATGATTGTTGTCACGCCCCGCTTCCCAGTAGACGGAAACAGTGACGCAGCAAACCCGCAACGTATCTACTAAGAAAATACGTTAAGCATAATTAAGTAATATAACAATGTGCAAGAATAACAAGAGTAATAAAATGAAACAACAACTTTATTTACATTCAACTTTACAT
The DNA here is from genome assembly GCA_030015575.1 of Agapanthus africanus. NCBI lineage: Eukaryota > Viridiplantae > Streptophyta > Magnoliopsida > Asparagales > Amaryllidaceae > Agapanthus > Agapanthus africanus. The sequence goes on from JASDDO010000028.1 coordinate 74,949,717, forward strand.
ACAACTGTTTGAAATAAAAGATACAATAATAAAAGCAAATGCCTAAACAGTGGCATGCTGAAAGTAAGTGCAGGTTGGAAAAGTGCTAGTAGTCAGGTTGAGATGCAAACTAGTCCAAGTCCTCCTGGCTCGACTCTACTTCTTCAGAGTCCGGTCCTCCTGACAAACATTCCAAAGAAAGAAAACAGAGAGGAATGTCATCAGCGAACTAGCACTCGGTAAGTCCCAAAAGAAGTAAGAGAAGATAATACATAATGTGAATAGAAACCAAATGAACAGGGGACAGGTAAAGTTGTATATGATCATTCACAGGTATAAGATAGTTATTCTAACGTGGTTATTTGTAGTTTGATAAAGAAAATATTCATGTAAATGAGAGGAGCCCATCTTACCCCGTGTACTATGGTAACATATAGTATAAAGTCCCGTCATAACCCACGGGACAACGGCACGTGAATTCATATAGGTGTCTTTTAAAGTGACCTCTCGTGCCACGATATACATTCCGTACCAATATACCCCTTTATCCCCGCGTATTGTATTGCATAAATTAAGATTATAGGTCTTGGCCGAATGCATGGATATAAAATGTTCAGGTTCATATTCAAGATGTAATCATGTGTTCAGGTATTCATGTCATGTTCATATCAAGTAATAACTATGGTTCGGTCAAGTCGTGTCATGTATTCAAGTTTGAGTTTGATATTTAAAGTCGAGTGTTCAGGTTCATGATCAACTATTCAAGTTCGTGTTTGATTTTGGATTCTGGTTGAGTTTGGACTCAGATTGAGTTAGAAACTTGTGAACGGATTTAATTCTTGAATTTTTCTTAGTTTAAGGAGTAATCGGCAACTGCTGCACATAAAAAGCAGGATATATGTCTTTTTCCAAGACAATTTCCATTAAAAACTCTGTTAAGTTTTCCAGCTTGAATAGACAAGCACTCACTTTCTCCGGCTCTCCGAGGCTCAAGAGAAATGATACCGCTTAAGCCTATATTAATCTATAGTTCTTAAAATATTGTTTTGCATATCTCGAGGGGTTTTTTATGAAAATATACTTTAATATAGTTTAAAATAAATCTCCAGGATGATTTGTACCATTTAAGGTTTTCATGAACATGTATTTTAATTATTATGGTATTTTGGTGATGAAACTTAGCTTTTCTAAAAGTTTATAGTATTTTATTGAAAACCAGCTCTTTTGGAAACTTGATGGAATTTAATTAAAATTATAATCTTTCATTTTAAAAATATAGTTTCATAATATTTTTTTATTGAAAATATGGATTCATATTTTTTTTATATAATTTTTCAAAAATTAGTTTTGTTATAAAAAGTTGCATTTCTTCAAAACCGTATTTTTATTTTCTTTCGAGACCGAATACTCCGTGAGAAGTTCTGCATCTCTCTACTATCCCAAAAATGTGCGAGAATACGTACCATCCATTAGCGGTTCCCCTAACGATGGTTGTTAGGTGTAATTGCCAAACATTTTAAAATACCGATTAAAAGAAACCCGTTTTGTAAAGGTGTGGTATTTTAATGTAAAATTTATTCTTTAAATTTTTCATGTGTTTAGAATACCGTGTTATGAAACTATAGTGTGCGTATGGGGTAGATCATTACCCCATGAAGTTTTCCTAAAGGTATTTAACAATTATTGAAATGAGGGTTATACTAAAGCTTATGGTATTTTAATGAAAAGTTCGTTATATGATAGTTTCACATTAAAGTTTTGGTTAAACTCAAAGCTAAAAGATTGTAAGCAAAGTTACAAGTAGTGTAAGAAAGTTATTTTGACCTATTTTTCTTTAAAAGGGGGAATACAAAGGTTAAAACTACATATATCAGAGTTAACTCCACTTTTCCGATATGTTTTTAGAAGATGGTTTTGAGATGAAAGAAGAAAAGAGAAGAGAGACTTACTCACTGTGTAGCGTTAAAAAGAGCTTAAAGAAAAGAGGGGGATTCCCCTGGCGTCGTGGAAGCTCCGAAAACGGTTTCGATTTTCGATGGAAGGAGCTTGGTTGCTGACTCCACTTGACTCCACTTGCACTTAGGAACTTTTGGGATGATTTTGATAAAAAATTTAAGAATAGAGGAGAGATAAGGTATGGAGTGGTATTTATAGTGAAGAATTAGGGTTTGACAATTAAAAATGTGGATTAAAAAAATTTAAATGGTGTTAAGTGGTGAATTGAAGAGTCTCTGTTTGATTGCAGGAAAATCGAACAGTGCATGGGAGTTGAGGGAGTCGAAGGGACAAGTGTGTAAAACACGGAGGTGATTGGGCACATCTCATCCGGCGGCGGCGGCCAATAGGGAAGAACGGGCGGTCGGATTTGATTGGCATGTCTCGAGATTTCTGCCGCGTGTCAAGTTTAGTGTGTACACCTCATTGCGCCCGTTTGTTTTTTTGAAACTTTTCGTTTTTCTGTGTATTGCACGTGCAACTCTTGGGATTCCAAAAAATTAAAAAGAAAAATCTAAAAATAATTGTGTCTGGTGAGAATCGAACACACAGGCTATGTCACAGCAGTGTAGAGGCTTTACCAGTGAGCTACAAATTATTTCTTGCTTTTATTAAACAACTCTAACTTATAACTCTTACACAGGCTGTAATACCCTTTACTGTGAAATAACAAGAAATTTATGTACAGTGATTTCAGAGTCGTTATAATTGTATTGATTATATGTTCATCACTTGATATTGATATTGTTCATAGTTCACTCACATGATGCATTGCCATGTTATATTACTTGTTATGCTCACTTGACACTGTTTCTAGTTCTATTCATTATGATTTTATATTCGACGCTCCGACGTCTGGATTTGCATGGCCTAGATGCTTTGGTTTTAGCACAGGAAGACAAAGAGTATTTTGAGAATCTTGCTGAGTAGTAAAGGATATTTCTTTGGATTTAGTTGCTATGCTTAAGTTTATTTATCGTAGTGAACTGTTTATTGGATTCCTATTATGATCCCATAAGGGACAAGTATTGGTTACTATTCTTTTTATCATTCGATCTTGATACTTGATCGTTATCATTGCTTCTACTATTGACTATTGATTTTATTGGGTCTTGATTATGGATATCGTTATTGTTTTTGTGGCATAGTGGACATGTGATAGTTAGATAGATATTAAATTATTGTTCTTGATTACTGATTGACAAGAGTAATGTGACTATGAAAGAATATTTCATTCCCATAGATGGTATGGTTGGCTTTATCGCGTTCCCATAATCGCGTATTTTGAGAAGCGGTGCATGACAGTATCTTCATACTTTATTTTGTTGAAAAACAAAGTTTAATATTAAAACGGAGTTATCAGTTCTTTAAACTGAAAATTTACAGAAATTACAGACAAGTGGTTAGATATTATAGGCAACTGCTTAGATATTACAAGCAACTTTTATAGATGTTACAGGCAATGGCTTAGATATTACAAACAAGTGCTCATTTTCATGTATCATGCACATCCAAGCACTTGATTATAACATCAAATAATTTGCCTGTAATTTTCTTAGCAACAACAAATGAAAACTATAAAATTGCATGTGATATCTACCAAAGTTGCATGTAACATCTACAGGCAAATTTGGTAGATGTTACAGGCAGTTTTTATAGATGTTACAGGCAAGTGCTCATTTTCATGTATCATCCAATCACTTGAATGTAACATCAAATCATTTGCATTTAATATCTTAGCAACAACAAATAGCATGATGAGGATGGTAATTTAATAAAAAAAACAGACTGTTTAGATATTACAGGCAACTGCTTAGATATTACAGGCAACTGCTTAAATGTTACATACAAGTTCTTATTTTCATGCATCATACATCATCTAAGCAATTCATTGTAATATCAAATTATTTGCATGTCTTTGCAATAACAACTAGCTTGATCATGATGAGAATTTAATTTAAAACATACATAGATATTACAGGCAATTGATTAGAAGTTACAGACCCAAAAATCAAGCATTGACGACATTCGTAATTTTTTAAAGAATAACCAATTTTGAAACGCAATACAAGATCAACAAAATGATTATACCTTTTTTCTCCCTCAGCCGCTGCCAATTTACCCAATGTTTTCTCTAATTCTAGAGCCACTGATTTCGCCGCAGAAGGTATGAAAGTCTTTTCCTTTGATTTAGAAACCATTGAACATGGTCTGATGGTGATGAAGTGCTAACGATGAGGCGGCTCTATATGGCCTAGGAGAAGGAGGCGAAGGACTGACGAAGTCAATGACAACGATATTTGGTTTAGGGTTTTCAATAACGAGAGGCGAGTTGGGGCGGTGAGTCGAGCCGGCGACTTGGGGAGTCAAGGTTGCGCTGTCGCGACGGCGGTGATAGTTGGGAATGATGGTGAAGGCAGCGACGACGATGGCGATGGCGAGTACAATGGTGATTTCTGAAAACGAGCGAAAGAGAGAAATGGAGAGAAATTTTGAACGGAGAAAATTTGAAGAGGGGTATTTTGGTCACTCCACAAAATATTCTGTCCTAAGCCTACTTTGTATTGTGCCAGGAGGCGTTTTGATAAAGATTTAAAAAAATATGCCCATCTTACTCTTTCCAAAATACAAGGGATTTTAACCTTTTTCTGGGCTATGCTTGGTTTTTTAAAACAATTTATCCTAAATATTTCAATGTTCTTGGGTTTCATATTTAATGGGCTTTTCACAAATGAAAAAGGTAAATATTTCAATGTTCTTGAGTTTCATATTTAATGGGCTTTTTAGAAATGAAAAAGGAAAATGGATATGGAAATAAATATGAATAAAGGGAGGACAAAAAGGAAAATACAAAATTTAATGATTTGGCTTCCAAAAGATTTCTTGACCAACCCAACTTTATATTAGAGTAATAAATAGATAGATAGGTTTTAGGGCATGTTTGGATAGTTAGGGAGGATTTATTTTGGGATTATAATATCTCGGAATGCATATGCATTTCCTAAACAACATTCCTGGAGAAATTTTTAAATCTCATGCATGTTTGGATAACTTGGGATAAGGAATATGCATTAAATGCTTATTTCTTTATTAATTCAATTTATTATTATTTAAATAATAAAATATATCTTATTTTAATCCTTTCCATCTGTCCTCTCATTTTCTATAATTAAGAGTACATTTAATTAATCCATGGTTATTTTTCAAAATAAAACACATCGTCAATATTTGTCAATATTTATCGCCTTCAATTTTAGATTTCTTTTCCTTTGAAGCCTTGCTCGATCTCCTCGTTGGTCTCTTCTTCATCGCCGATCATCATCACCCGATCATCATCACGATCAATATAGCCAACGGCGTGTAGAAATTTTTAATCCACTATGTTTATTTCTCAAAGGAAACGCGTCGTCAATGTCCATCGTCTTCAATTTTAGATCTCTTTTGCCTTAAAACCTTGCTCAGTCACCTCATTTGTCTCTTCTTGATCGCCGATCATCATCACGATCAATTTAGCTAGCGACGTATAGAAATTTCTTTGAGGAAACAAAAAGAAATGAAAATGGATAATTTTTTCAGAAAAATGAGGGTTGAAAATGAGGTTGTGGGGAAATCAAATTAAAAACTAGAATTTTGATAAAAAAAATGTTGGTGAGGGAAAGAGAGAAAGAGACTATGTTCAGGAAAGCTAATTTTTTTAATCCGGTGGATTGAGCAATTTGGAGGTTTTTTTCACTGGATTTACCCACAAAAAATCATCCAAATAAGTTAATTTTTAGGATTGCTCTAATCGGAAAGAAAAATAAAATCTGGGCTTTTAATCCAGGAGAATAGGTGGTGTATCCAAACATGCCCTTATAGTTGTACTTGGACTCTTAATTAATGGAGGGTTGTCCATGTTCACTCTATATGGTTTTCTGGAGAAATCGAATTCATGCAGAAAATTTAAATTGAAAACAAAAGATAAAAATATCGACATTGAACAATATGTTATGAACCAATGAACACCCTAAAAAGAAATCTATCGTAATTAAAAATATTGTACACTAAGAAAATGAGGGAACAAAAAATACAAGAGAATGAACAAGTTCACAAGTTCATAATCGACGACAACAACATAAAAATAGTAAATTCTTGTGTTCAAGATAGATACTTCGATTTCTTATGCTCATGGCTTTTCTATAGTTCATTACTATAGTTGTTTCTCGCGAGGGATTTTCCTTTTTCCATGGACTTGTGAAATTGTAATTTCCCAAAAAACAAATTTGCCCTCATTTAAAAAAAAATTCGCCCTCATTTAAAAAAAAATCCACATGGTTGGTTACAGCAAGCCGTATAGTCTTGAAACCAAAGTTCATACAAAATTAATTTAGCCATAACCATTAAGCCGAATTCTGAGTTGTGAGCATTCACTTGATCGAACACTATCCGAAATTCTTAATCTAAGGGATTATTTACTCATATTCTCTATGAATTGTTCGTTTGTTCTAACTTAATGATCCAACTACATTTACTTCATGACTTGTTGGCCAACGTTACAGTTCATATCAAATGACCATTTTGCCATTTTTATAATATAATTACTTAATTATAAATTACATTTTAAATAATTTAATAATTATTAAATATTAATTAAATAATTAATATACTTCTTTATGGAAGCCGGAGGCACGCGCTCGGCGGCGACGTGTCCATTACGGCGGAAGAGGAGGAGATGAAGAGAGGGGTAGAGTTTGGGATTAAGGGAGAAGAGGACGGATTTGAGAGGGGGTGAGAAAGAAGATGGTGGCGGCGATGGTGATGACGGTGGTGATGGGTTGAAAAAGAGGAGGAGGAAGTTGATAATGGTGGTGGTGATGGAGGTCGAAAAAAGGGGCTGGGGCCGGAGAGGGGGAGGTCAGGGAAGGGCGCAGGGGCCGGAGCTAGGAGCGGGACGATGATGATTGGAAGGTGATGAGGATGAGGATGGGGATGACGAGGGTGGAAGGGCGAGGAGTGAAGCAGGGGTGAAAGTCGAGGGGGGAAGTGATGATTGCTAGAGGAGAGAGGATGAATGTCATGCCCCGCTTTCCAAAATACGGAATACAAAGAGTGACTAGACCAGCCATACTCCTACGGTCATAGAATATTCCCGCCGTAGTCACACTTCAACTTCTAGCATTACATGATAGTCAGTAAAAAGTACTAGGGTAAATAAAATCACAATTCACAACTTTATTAAACCACAATAAAAGAGTTCGAGATACATTTATTTTGCATAAAGAAATAACTAACCAACGAAATAACAATGTGCTTATGGCAAAAAGGAATGACGCTGATATTGCGGTCTAGACCTCCGCGATCTCGAATGGCAGGTCTTGCTCCTTGACTGGGTCCACTTCGTCCTCTGAGCATGCACATTCAGGTCATCAAGGTGACACAAATAGCAATAAATGTATAATGTGCGTACAATATTATTAAACATGAAAAGTGTGACAGAATACAGAAACATGATAATAATGAACATCATTTGAATATGAATAGTGCGATATAAGTATCATGTCAGCAAATTAGGCAATGTGTATGTCTTTATTTATCAGTCACTAAATCACTGAAATCAATTGGTGGAAAGGATGCTCATGTTTAACAAGTGTCTCATACATACCCGAGACTACGGTCTGATGTTACCCGGGACATAACCCTGCAGCCGTGCCGCTAGGCCCACGACCTAATGTATGTATGCATGTATATATCACTAATATCGAATGATCATCCTCTAAATCACTGTATCTCACTAAATACGAGTTCAATTTCATCTTGATTTTCCCATTCCCCAGGTTATTATAGTATGTATTCAAGTATTAGATAGGTTGTGAACAAATACGTATCGCTTTCACTTTCAATCACGTTTCCAGTTATCAATATCACTTTCGTACTTACCACAACCCATCACTAACACTTATATATCGACAATGCACAACAGTTGCTAGGTCTCAATGTAAACGATCACTATAGAGAAGGTATAAAGCAAGCATAAAAATAGACAGAAATGCACTGAACAGATATTCACTAAATTATGACACCCAACGCCATATGACTTGCAAAATTTACCATAAATCACACGTATAGAATCGACCAAAATAATATAAAAGGCGTACGGAGTACACTTGATTATCTAAGCAGTAAAATTAGTTTCATGTCAATAGAATTTCAGGTTAGGGGTTTATCATCATTTTAAATCAGCGGTCAGTTGTTGGAATTCCAGTTTCAGAACTGGAAGTCTAACTTCGCACGCGGTTTACTAGGGATTGTGTTCAGATTCAGATGTTTCCCCAGTTGAATAAAACCTAGTTCTATCTGTTAAGTTTCCAACGCATTGAACGTATTAATAATATCCTTTCTGTACTAGAAGATATGTCATGTTTAGTGTGAAGGTGAAAGAAATGTCACTCTAGAAACTGCAGAACACGTCGACATTCTAAAATACAAACAAAATATCAAACGACTGTGAAATTGAACAATACTAGATCCATATGTTAGCTAACTAAATTATATACATGAATATATGGGACTCCGCGTATTTTTAGTTTTATGTAGGGACGTGCAGACGCTTAAGTTCATATATCCTCGTGGAATGCTGCCCCAGACTGCAGTCCGGAGCCGCGTTCCCAGTTAATTCTCGTTATAGTGGCCTATCAGCATTGAAGAATAAACTTTATAGGGTTCTATTTCATCGAGTCGGCTTCGATATGAGCCGTAGAACATCACATTCCAATCTGTATTGAATTTAATATATGTTTTCCAACGTGACATGTGCGGTGCATTCCAGTTTTAGCGTCGTCTTTAGGGGACGACTTTACATGATTATAAACACGATGTTTTACATCCAAATTTTTACGCGCTATTAGTAAATAGTAAAGGGATCTAACTATCGCAAGTTCTGACATATTAAGATATGTTTCCGTTTATAGTTCGCATCAAACACCTATGGTAGCGTTTGGTAATCGGTCGAAAACACAAGATTTCTTTAACCAACAAGCGATAATTAATTCTTATAAATTCTAAATGATATCAATATGGGCTAACTAACCGAGTTGGGTTCGATTCATTACTACCAACATGATGGTTTAAGTATAAGTGTTCGATTTATTACATAACGTTATTTAGATATATAAATGTACACACACACACACACACACATATACACACACACACATATCTATTTATAATTATCTAACATTAGCATTAATCTATAAAATTATAATAGCATAAGTAGCAAGAGATGAGATTTCTCTTGCCTTTGGCGAAAGTGGCACGACTAAGACGGCGGGCACGACACGGGCAGGATCACGGCAGTGGCAACAAGCTTGGCTCAGCTAGCTACGGGGTTTTGGGCTGATGGCTCGAGCTGGAGGAGGAGAAGCTAGGGTAGGGGTGATGTCGGTGGTGGTCGGAGAAGGAGGATGGGACGATGGCTGAGCTGGCGATGACTCCGACAGAGGCGATGAACGGCGGCAGCGGCAGTGGCAAGAGTTTGGGGTGTTAGAGCTCGGGTGTTGTGTTGTGGGGTATTGGTAGTGGGGAGTCGGGGGTGTTGGTGATGGCTCGCAGGCGTAGCGGTGATAGGAAGGAGGTCGACGGTGGGTTTGGTGGTGATGTGGAAGTTAGTGGGTCGATTGAGAGGATTGGGTTCAAGGAAGATGATGGTGAAGGTTGCGGTGGTGCTCAGTTAGTCGTGGTTGGGGAGAGGAAATCGGTGGAGGTGTCGAGGAGGTGCTGCTGGTGGTCGTCGGTGATGAGGGTCGGAGCTTGGAGATGGGGGAGTTGAGTTTGAGAGGGGGAAAGATGGAGAACGAGAGGGAGAGAGAGACCGAGCAAGATGGGATAAAAGTGAGAGGGGCTCGGATGGAGGAGATGGCGTTGAGGGGATCGTGGGTTCGGTGCACAGATCATGCGACCGTTGGCGACGAGAATTCGTCATAGGTGGAGCGGGTCTCGCGGGTGCGGTGTGAGCGAGAAGGAGCCGTTGGCGAGAGGGAGGAAGAGGAAACGAGAGGGGATTAGTGGGGATTTGGGGGATGGGATCTCAGAGAGTAGTTGGCATGGTGGGCGCGGTCGTCGCAGGCGTGGGCGCGAGGAAGGAGGAGACGAGGAAAAGAAGCGGGAAAAGAAAAGAAAAAAAAAAGAAGAAGGAAAAGAAGGAGCGGGAGTCGGGTCGGATCGGGTTAGGAAGAAGTTTCGGTCGGGTCGGATAGGTAGGTTGGGTTTAGATTAGGAAATAATTTAATAAATAAAATAATATATATGTATATGTATGAGAAATAGAAAAAAATATGAAAAAAAATATGAAAAAATATATACACGGAACTGGGGATTTATAAAGGAAGAATTATTTTTAGTTTTTAATTATTAGAAATTAGGATTATGGTTACAATAGGGATATTTTGGGATTTTTTTTTTCAAATTCCGAACGTGGCAATTTAAGTGACATGGCGGTATAGACGGCGCTGACGTGTCACTGTTAAGTTCGATAGTTTCTTGATCATTTCATAGATAATGGTAGTTTTCTGATTCTAGTCCAAATCTGATCGGGGTTTCTGTAAATAAGCCTTAATTAATTGCACCATTTATTACCGTTTATCCCTCCTTATCTTTTGTGACATGTTTTTATACCCGAACTCTTGTCTTCTCCTGCTAAATGATAACCGGTCTTTGGATAGGATGTTAATTTTTACGACGAAAAAGTCCACTAAATTGTTAAATGTCTCAAATGTATTGCCACATAACATGGATGTAGGCACAGATAAAGATGTAAAATTCAATTGGTTTGCTTAATTCTTAAGATTGGGTATGTATGTTAGGCACAATGTAACTTTTGGTGCTATAGCGCTTGAGTTTCAATGTATTGCAGATTAACACCATATACTTAATTGCAAATAAATGATGGGAACTTTAGTATATACTACTATACCACAAACTTTCGGTATACCACTCTTTAATAAAATAAGTCGTTTTTTGTGGAAAGAACAAGTGCAGCAAGAAATAGAAAATGAAATTTAAGGTATTATGATTGGAAAAAACGTGCTAGATAATTTTTCCATTGTCAATGGATCAAAAGTTCTATTAAGGACAATATTATTTTAAAAAATCCTCAAGTGAGATTTAATTCTAAAAAACAACCTTGGCTTTTTTATTTCTGAAAACCGACTTCGAACCCCTAGGTCACCATATTCATCATAATTAAACAATGTGATTAGTGCTAATTAGAAGCGGGGTTGGCAACCCCGGTTTCTTTTTTAAGCATTTTCATCACCCCAAATTGATAGCTTGCGAGTGGAAAAAATTGAGTTGCAAGAAACTGGGTTTTTTAAGCCTGGTTTCATTTGCTATTTCTTTTTTTTCCCATGTTGTTTTTCCCTTTTGCCTTATCTGTCATTTACTGTCACCTCGAAATGGAAAATGGTGACCTTGCAAAAAACACCATGATGCCAAACCTCGGTCTTATTCATCCAATTCTCAATAATTTGATTATTTTGGCTCTAGTAAGTACTGCTTATACATTTGAAGTAGGCTCTAAACTAGCTTAAACAGCATTAATATGATTTACACTTACACAGCATGATAGCTTGGATCATTCATATCAACACCACTTTATTATCATTGATCATCAGATCCACACCAATTTATTTTCCTGATCATTTCAAGAACACGCACTAATAAACAACATAATGTTACACAAATAAATAGACGTGAAGATAGATGTCGATATATAAGTAAATGCGCTAATTCATTCCGAAGATGATTAAACTAAAAACCAATCCATATCTAATGTGATTAATTAAATATCAGCGGAAACTTATTTAAGATCCACACCAATGTCACAACACATTCATTACTCATTACACTTTAAAATTCGAGTTTCCGAAGACCAAATATCGACGCCCCGTACACACCATACAATTTGTAATCGGTGTTTGGCCTCATTAATCCGGTGATTATGGGTGCCTGAATGTGGCTAATTAAGATAGATGAGAAGCCTATAGCTAACTTAACAAGGCCGATGAAACTGTATGGTGGATTTACATGTTTGGCGCCCAACGAACAAACTCTCCCATGCATGACTATACCCCCATGTCCAAAACCAAGCCATCAATTCACGGAGAAAAGGGAAATAAAATTCATGTAATAACTAACTGTTACATGTTCATATGTCATCACTCATTAAAGTATTGATTAATTTTCAGTAATAATAAGTGAGATCGTAGAGAATTTTCTTCATGTAGATGGCAATTGGTTAGGTCGAAAATTGCTGGGTTCTCTAATATATATGATTTGTGTTTAATAAGTCATTATTAATCCCGAGTTTTTATTAAATTTAGTAAAATTCCAATAAATTTACGTTAATGATATGGCCTAGAGAAGCTTGACGGCCTGCATCTGAATTAAGCTTAGACTGCACGGTTTGCTGAGTGTGCAGCATCAAAGCCCATGAAAGTTTGATTAGTTTTAGAACAAAAGCTGCATCTGTTCTGATGTCTTTCCACCATAGCTAGCTAATCGCTAAGTACGCGCTGTCAATTTTTGGTTTTTGAAAACTCGTAATTTAAAGTACTGTAATCAAACATGAAAGCGTCTAGATATTGCAGGTGTGGATCAGAGATAAATAAGTTATTGGATATATATCGGTGATATGTACCTAAGTTACTTCAATCATGTTATATTATATGTGGATGGATGTGTTTAGTTTAATCAGCTTGGGCGCGGATTAATGTATTGTTGTATTTATCTATAGCTTGAGATGTATTTTTGTCAAAATATCATCTTTTAGTTTGTTTGCTTGCTTGTATGTACTGTACAAATAATACAGACCAACTCCAGATTTAAGCAAACTAGAGGCAACTAAATAAACTATTTAAGATATGGATGAGATTTACGAATAAAAATTTCTGAGGTCGATTTTTACAATTAAATATTAAATGGGTATTTTAAATAGTTGAAGACAACTTAGATCCTAAGTTAATTTACCTATTATGCACTTTAACTTTTACGGCAAAAAACTTTTTTTATGGTTCTTATGTCTATTCAAACGGCAAATGTCGTATGTCTGTTCAAACTTCTCCATAGACATGCTGGCATGCGTGAATGTTAAAGCTAAAGTACTCTCTCTTTTTTCCTTTAACTGATATTTGACATTAACTTGTCACAAAGTTTTTGTCATAGAATATTTAAGTTATTTTTATTTAAATTAATAAATACTTATTTAAAAGAAGTTTAGGTCTTAAGATTACGACACATAGTAGAATGTGATTCAATTGTTATATGCCAATACTTCCCACAATTTGTCTCATTGATTTGTACATATATTTTTGTTATTGATTTCTCATATCCAGTAATGCAATCAAGTTTCGAGCATAACAAATATATATATATATATATATATATATATATATATATATATATATATATATATAAGACGGACAATTAAAAACTAAACTAAAGCACTCAACTCTCGTTACAAGTTTGGAGTTTTGGTGTGCTCGGAGCTCGCAGCCCAGAGGTGGTAAGCAGGGGAGGAAAGGAGGAGACGGGGATCGAGCTCGTCGGCGGGGGTCGTCGGCGAGGGGAATGAGGTTGCGAGATAAGGGGGTAGGTGTTGTGGGTATGGGTTCGGGGCTGCAGTCGTTGGCGACGAAGTTCTGAAGTCGAAGCGGGCGACGTGAAGGTGGTGGCGAAGCTCCCGTGGTGGCCGGAGTTAGGTCTCAACAAGAAGCCGACGGCTTGAGAGAAGGTGGACCGAGGGGCTCGGGCACTTGATGGTTGGGGGAAGGAGTTAGCTCGGCCGGGAGTGGAGGGAAGCCATGGAGGAAGAGCTCGTCAGCGGTAGCCCATCGTCGGAGGTCGGCGGTGATGTGGAGTTCGGGGAGAGAGGAGGAAGAGAGATTGTGAGGGATAGAGAGAGGTTAGAGAGGGGAGGATTCGAGGGCGAGATCGGGGAAAGCAGGTGCGGTGATCGTAGGCGACGCGGTCGAGAAGCGGTTGGGCTAGGTCACTGCGCAAGGAACGGGAAGAAGAAGAGATTTGGGTTGAGGGAGATGGGGGTGAGCGGGTCGTGGGGGTTCGTTGGTGGAGGACCGTTGTGAGGAGGGGCGAGTCGTGCGGGGGGGGGGGGGAGGGGGCACGAGGAAGGAGGTGGTGGATTCGCGCGGGAAAAGGATGAGGGCGAGAAGAAGAAGAGAGTGGGGAGTTTGGGTCGGGTTTGGGAGTTCGGGTCGGGTCTGGGGGAAAGGGTTCATGGGCTGGGCTTGGGTTTGAAAAAAAGAATTTAAAAGAGAGAGAGGAAAGAAATGGGCTGGGTTGGATTGAGTTTGGGTAGGAAAATTTGAAAAATAAATTAACGGTTAGGGTTTATAAAATTAGATGAAAAATTAATTACGAAATTAAAATAAGAGAGGGAAAATAATTAGGAAAAATAGGATTTAACGGAAAATGAAATAGGAGAAATATAAGAAAAATATTTGGAAAAATATGGGAAAATAAAGTTTTAAAAAATATACAAAACTATTTATATACAAGATACCGGGTATTACATCATACCCTATTTATATAAAATTTCGTTCTCGAAATTTAAAATGAACGACAAGCTGATAAAATGTAATGCGAAACACAACAAAATCAAATACTATTATGTAGAGATTTACGCAAGAGCGACTAGATGAAAATCAAATATTTATATATAAAAAATAGAGCAGTCAAAAGGGACAGTCATACATAAGGACACAACTATTAATAGCGATAAACTACACGTATACAAATACAATTAAAATAGAATGACAATAATAATCAATAATGGAGGGTTGGCTGATAGGCCTTAAGAACCAAAACTACTACGAATCAAGCAATCATATAATAAGTTGAGAATACTTATAAGGTAAAATATAGGGGAAAATAAAATGAAAACATGGGTGGCTAATAAACAACTAGATATCAACAATAAACGTAAAGACCATGACTAATCTATATTTACAAAAGTGCGGAGATAACATAATACAGAGGAAACTAAGATAATATCGAGACAATGATACATGTATAAGTAAATAAAAATGTATTAATAGACAAGATAACCATAATTTATATTACAGTACATAGGAAATTTAAATTGATTGGTGTACAAGCATACGTAAGTAAACGTAAATACGAAAACAAAAGATGGTTGATATTAATACGAACAAAAAAAGGGAATGCTATATAGAAAATCAATATGAAACTCATTTTTAAAGAAAACTTCAACTACTAATAATGTAAACTTTGAAAGTTAACCAAAATAACGCCAACAACCGAAATGAATAGGAATGATAACAGTATAGTAAATAATAAAACATTTAAGAGATATAGAGTAGAAAATAACTCGAAATGGCATCCTCTAATTAAGGCAAATAAAAAAAATTATGACAAAAGGCACGAAAAATGGAACTTCATAATAAAATGGCGATGGTATGAAAATTATAAATAGGAACAATTTACTGGAAATAGAATATAAGGTGTAACTTTGAACCATTGAAAAAAATAGAAATAGTAAGCAATTCAAGATAGAAAGTAAAACTAAAATACTTACTAACATATAATGGAAATCCAACTTATTATAAATAGGAAAAACTCTAAAATTTTAAAATAATAAACGTACTAATTATAATTATATCAACAAAAAAATAATACTGGTAAGGTACAGTAGAGTAGCTGGAAAATGGATTGCGGTGTATATATTGAAGATCGACGCCGTGAGCAGGCACCCGAATGGGAGAACTGTGAGGACGAATTGGGTTGTCCAGAATGATATAAAGATATAGAATAAAAATCAGATTCAAAATTAGGGAGAGATATAAGTTAACAAAGAGTATAGGGTTTGACAATTTCAGACAGAGATATGCGGTAAGGTACAACGTAATCGAAAGAGAATCGGGGTGCGGTGACGAACCATGATGTCGACTAAACTTAGGGTCTAAATAAAGTGAATCCAGTAAAAATAGTTAGTCACAATCCACAACTTCATTGCATTCAAATTAAGAAGTTCAACAAATACAGGATTTGAATGAAAGGAAACAGTTACTAAATAGAGTAACAATATCTTTATTGAAAGCAGGAAAGGTGATAACTCTGCGTCGATATTTAGTCTCTGCATTCTCGTAAAGCAAGTCTGAATCTTGAGCTGGGTCCGTGCCGTCCTCGAAATTAAAGTACGAAAACAACTAAGTCGCATCAAGTAGATTTGAAGAGCGTTGACGAATCTCCACCTTGCAGCTCCTTACTTCTAGGGCAGCCATCGACAAAATGCTCGTCGGATCCACAAATCAAGCATTGCCCTTTTGGATTGGCGACGGTCCCTCTGAAAGTGTCCTGGCCTCTTCCAATAACCACAATGCTGGGCTCCCCACCGCTTCTGTTGCTGAGTAACAAATGAGCGCTTCATATGCACACCACCTCTTTGTCTAACAGGAATTCTCCTATGATTGGGGGCTTTCGTCGGTGCCTGAGCCATTTACCTTCTTAGTCCTTCAGCTATGAGATCATTTGTTCGCTCCTGGGCTTCCATTAATCCTTGCAATACACCCAAAATCTCGGCGGCCTGGTTCCGGAGAGTGGAGGCGGAAGAAGAGCTGTTGGAAGTCTGGTTTTAGCTTCCGCTATGTGACGTTGATAGGACCTTAAAGGTATGCAACATGATATGATAAATTTGAAGAAATGAAGACATGGGAATGCTATAAGTCCGATAAGAAACGTAAGCAGATGTAGGATCAATAGGAAAAGTATAAGGATGAAAATGTAAAATAGATCTGAAAACTCGGGAACGATATAAGGTATAAAGAGAGATAGAAATTTGACGATCAAAACAAGATTATGCGATACAGTAACATTCAATCGAGAAAGGAATCGAAGGCAGAATCTTAAGTTCCTCAAATAGAGTACAGTATTGTAACTATACTGCAGTTTATAATTACAACTACATAACTCTACCAAGTTACCCAAAACTCTAGCGAATGGAGTCAAAATGTGTAGCAAAACATACTATATGGATCAAGGTCAAGCATAACAAGTTTACAATCTAAACCGGGAGGGTGGCTTAAATTGTCAAGCTCTAGTCGGAAATTGCAATCTCAATCCAAACCTAGCTCTAATACCAACAAAACCATGTCACGTCCCGCTTCCAAAAATACGGAATACGAGGGGTGACAAGGCCAGCCATACTCCTATGGTCAAGGAAATATCCTGCCGTAGTCACACTTCGGCTTCTAGCTTTACGTGCTAATCAGAAATCAATGCACAGGTAATAAGAAATGCAGTCACTAATTCAAAACAGATATAAATCTAACCAGATAGAGTCAAAGGATAGATAGTCTTGACGTTGTTGATCTAGATGTCCGCAATATTCTCAAGGTACGATAGGTGCTGATCCGAGCTAAGTCCACTTCTTACTCTGAGCATGCATATTCAGGTCGTCAGAGCAACACAATAGCAATAAATAGAAATACATATGTAAACACGTGCAATAATGATGAATATGAAGCAGTAAGCATGGAGTGATGACATGAGCATGAAGTAACCGGTACAGGTAAACAGTAAAGCAGGTATATCAAATCAGTAATCAATGCATGTCCATGTCACTAAACCTATCAGTCTCTAATTCTCACTGTCCGGGTCACTAAACCAATCGTCAATCTAAGTATGAGAGTCAACCATGCAGGAGTATCCCCAATCTAAGGGTAGGGCCCTAGGTGCAAGGGAACACGGGCCCGAATCACGCACGATAATAATCAATAACACCATCCATACAACTCCCAAAATCACTGTATATGGGACTTCCGAGATCCCGTTGAACTCACACTCAAGCTACCCCATACCCACGGTCTGCATCAAATACCAATCATAAACCCAAATACTAGTCGGTCCATGACAAATCTACGCGAGAACTGGAGACAGGATCTCCATCAAGCATGTCTCGACTAGTACCCAAGATAAATGGACAGTGTTTGACGCCTTACCTATGACACTAATATAAGTGCTCCATAACCGTCTCATTCCAGTTATAGTTACACTTATATATGTCTTATAGACGTCGATAATGAAATAAATTAATTGGGCCCGCTGATTGTGTACAAGTACGTGTCACTTCACTTATTCATTCACGATTTAACACTAACGTACTTGCCACAATCCAATCACTAATATCTATCACTGAGTAACGTATCACGGTCACTAGATTATCAATGTTTATGACCACTATTCAAATGAGGGTATAACCGCTACATAATATGATGAGAATGCAATTAATTACGATATGAATAAAATATCAGCAGACAGTGTCCTACCACTTGCATAATTTACTATAAATCATATGTGCAGAATTAAGAAAAATAATATAAAAGGGGTAAGTAGTATGTTTAATTATCAGTCTACCAAAATTGGTTTCGCGTCAATCGGGTTTCAGGTTCGCTAGTTATGGCCATTTCATTTTAAGTGTTCACTGCTGGAAATCCAATTTCTGAACTGAAAGTCCGTTTCGTAACATGTTTTACTCCCAGTTGGGTGCATAATCAGGCAATGCTACAGTTCAACTAATTTTATATTTTCTGTTATCTTTCCAACGCATCAAACGGATTATGAATATCAGTTCTGTATTAAAAGTTAGGTTATGTTCAAGGTGATGGTGTAAGAGAGGTCACTGCAGAAACTGCAGAACACAACAGTATTCTAAAATACAAGTTAAATACCAAACGACAGTGAAACAACACGGGACCAGATTCATGTGTTAGCTAATTAGATTATCTACACGACCATATGGGGCTCTGTGCATTTTCAGTTTAAAGAAGGGGTATACAGGTGTTCCAAAGCCAGATATCCAAAACGAAACACTGTCCCGGACTGCAGTTCAGGGCCGCGAATCACCTCAGAATTCATCATTACAACTTATCAAATGCAAAGATAAACTATGGAGTACTGTAAGTTTATCTGTTGGTTTCGATATGAGCCATAGAAGATCCCATTTCAATTTTTATTTAATTTACTATTAATTTTACAACGTGATATGTACATGGATTTCCAGATTTTGCGTCGGTTCTCAGGGATATTATTTCAATATAGAAACATTAACTTTTAGATCCCAACATAAAGTTAATTATCAGTACACAATCTATATATATCACGAAACGAGAGTTTTAATAATCATAGCTATGGGTTTTTATATTTATTTATCACATACACATGCAGAAGTATATTCGAGTATATGTAGCATGATAGCAAGTTCAGAAACTTTCCTGGCGACGGCGCAATGACGGCGACACGGTAGGTATGGCAACGACATGAGCACCAGCGCGGAAGCAACAAGGCGGCAAGCTCGGTTGGCTCGGCTAACGGCGACTCCGCGAGATCGGCGGTGCTGGTGGTCATCGAAAGTGGAGGGCGATGATGCTCGGGTGGCTCTGGGGCGGTTGCGAGATGATGTTGATGGTGGCTGGGCTCGGAGTTCCGTTGGAGGTAGCTGGACTCAGGTAGCTCATCATGAGGCGGGGGCTGTGGGGTTGAGTTGGTGCTGCCGGCGGCTTGCGTTCGTCAGCAGAGGCGAGGAGCCCGAGAAGTGACGATGGCAGGGGTGCTCGAGGAGGCGGTCGGCGTTCTGGAGGTTACAGGGGTGCTGTGCTGCGATGGTGGAGGCGAGTGGGTGTGGAGGTAGTCTATGGTGCGGTTGATGGAAAGGCGGCGGTGATGGCGAATGGATGGTGTTGTAAGAAGCTGCGGGTGGTGGTGGTGATTGACGCGGAGGCAACAAGGGTCGGAGCTCAAGTGAGGGTGCAGGGACGAGAGTGTTGGGTTCGGGTGCTGGAGGTAGAAGGCCTTGGTGGTGGTGTGCTCGGAGCTCACATCCCGGAGGTGGTGAGCAGGGAAGGAAAGGAGGAGACGGGGATCGAGCTCGTCGGCGGGGGTCGTCGGCGAGGGGAATGAGGTTGCGAGATGAGGAGAGTCGGTGTTGTGGGTATGGGTTCGTGGTTGCAGTCGTTGGCGACGAAGTTCTGAGGTCAATGCGGGCGATGTGAAGGTGGTGGTGACGCTCCCGTGGTGGCCGGAGTTAGGTCTCAACAAGAAGCCGACGGCTTGAAAGAAGGTAGGTAGAGGGGCTCGGGCACTTGATGGTTGAGGGGAGGAGTTAGCTCGGCTGGGTATGGAGGGAAGTCATGGAGGAAGAGCTCGTCAGCGGTGGCCCGTCGTCGGAGGTCGGCGGTGATGTGGAGTTCGGGGAGAGAGGAGGAAGAGAGATTGTGAAGGATAGAGAGAGATTAAAGAAGGGAGGATTCGAGGGCGAGATCGGGAAAAGCAGGTGCGGTGATCGTGGGCGACGCGGTCATAGGGTAGAGTGAGTGATGGGGAAGCGGTTGGGGCTTGGTCACTGTGCAGGGAACGAGGAGAAGAAGAGACATGGGTTGAGGGAGATGGAGGTGAGCGGGTCGTAGGGGTTCGTTGGTGGAGGACCGTCGCAAGGAGGGGCGAGTCATGCAGGGGGCGCGAGGAAGGAGGAGGTAGATTCGCAAGGGAAAAGGATGAGGGCGAGAAGAAGAAGAGAGTGAGGAGTTTAGGTTGGGTTTGGGAGTTCGGGTCGGGTCTGGGGGAAAGGGTTCGTGGGCTGGGCTTGGGTCTGAAAAAAAGAATTTAAAAGAGAGAGGGGGGGAAGGAATAAGCTGGGTTGGGTTGAGTTTGGATAGGAAAATTTGAAAAATAAATTAAAAGTTAGGGTTTATAAAATTAGATGAAAAATTAATTAGGAAATTAAAATAAGAGTGGGAAAATAATTAGGAAAAATAGGATTTAACGGAAAATGAAATAGGAGAAATATAGGAAAAATATTTTGAAAAATATGGGAAAATAAAGTTTTAAAAAAAAAAATTATATACAAGATAACGGGTATTACATGATGTAACGCCCTAGTTCATTTATACCAGTTACACTATGTTTGGTTTGATTAATTTATATATCGAGTGGTTATTTCTTGATTTATTTCTGTTAAGAGTGCAAATAGTGTAATTAATATCTATGTTTGCATCCGACCCGACCCACATACTTGAAACCCGTCGTTATTCCTGTTTATGATTTATCCCGGCTAATTATGAGGATTAGTGCATTTTCATGTTGTATAACTGTATTATATATCTGACATCTGCATTTTTTCAATATAACAAGTAAAGTCAAATAAAATATTTTAACAATATCTAACATGGCCTGCATGATACCCCTAACCCTGTCGTAGCGTCCGTACATCGTGTTCTCGTCCCGTTCAGTGAAACGGACCCGTTTGGATAGTTGCGTGCACGCTACGTGTATCCGTTTTTTGGTTTTGGTTAACACATATATTATCCGTAATTTTAAACCGTAATTTTAGACCCGACCCGGGTGTATTTTGGAGTAATTTTGTATTAATTAGAAAACTCAAATTTAAGTTATATTATATTCTTATAATATATTAACTGTTAAAAATATATTATACCTTTACAAACCCTTTTACATAAAAATATTTCTTTAATTCTTCAGATTCTCTCTCCCTCTTCTTAACCCCTGCACTGAACCCTACACAGAACCCGTGATCCCCTGCACACTGCAACATCCACCACCCTTGCCGTAAAACCTCGCCGGAAAACCCATGACTCGCTGTCGTCGCCACCTTGCCGTCTTCTCTGTCTCTGAGCACCACACCAGAGAACCACAGTGCAAACCCCAGCCCTCTTCTCTTCTCCTTTCTTCTTTTTCTTTTTTTTAATTTCTTGATCCGTATTTTCCGGTGATCGCCGGAGCCGTGCACGTCGTCGACGATCCAGGAGATCCAGTTTACATCTCCTGCCAGCATGCTCACTCTCTTGCGTTGCGTGGTCATGTCCCGCGCGCGTGCGTGTATTGCGACGTTTACCCGACGTCGGACGCATCGTACGTATCCCGTCGTGAGATCCGATCAGGAAAGTTTATCTTGCTAGATGCTATACTATTATATTTACATTCATATGAATAAAAATATCACATGTTTACTGCATTGTACATCCATGTTACCGTGTTACTGTTTTCGGATAGCCGTTCGTATCCGTATTATTTATCACATATATAGTCGCATGCAAGTTTATCTTGCTCCATGCTATGATACATATTTTGCATCCATATGAATAAAAATATCACATGTTTACTGCATTGTACATCCATGTTACTATTTTCGGATAGCCGTTCGTATCTGTATTATTTATCACATATATAGTCGCATGCAAGTTTATCTTGCTCCATACTATGATACATATTTTGCATCCATATGAATAAAAATATCACATGTTTACTGCATTGTACATCCATGTTACTGTTTTCGGATAGCCGTTCGTATCCGTATTATTTATCATATATATAGTCGCATGCAAATTTATCTTGCTACATGCTATGTTGCATATTTTGCATCCATAGTAATAATAATGTTACATGTTCATCGCATTGTGCATCCTATATTACAGTTTTACAGTTTTACAATATCCATTCTCATTCGTACAATTTATTACATATCTAGTCGTATGCAATTTTATTTCGCTATAGGCTACGCAACATATTTTATACATATAGGTATACAATTATTACATGTTTATGGCATTTCACATCCATTTACCGTTTTTCCGATATCCGTTCGTATCCATTTTACTTATTATATATCTAGTTGCATGCTCTGTCATATTATATCATGTTACCGGTATATTAGCACCCCATGCTTGATAATGTGCATCATGCGTAGTCATGGAGTTGTAGATGTAATCCCTCATAAATATTTGTGCATCCGTGTTTTACTGTGCATCCGTACTTTTATCATGCATCCGTACTTGCTACAGTTTTATTACGGGCATCCGTTCGATACATATGCACCACATGGCATGACCTGATACACCACTGCTTGACCTGTTACTTGATCTTCTTACTAATGTCGACAATCCTGACTTAACGTCCCGATGGACGTATCCTGTTGTCTATTTAAGACAAAACATATACCTGCTTGATCCTGTATTGGCATTAGCTCTAGGTTTATCAATACCTGACTTGAACACATAAACTTGGGGGTAAGGGGAAATCAATGATGAAACCTAACTTGTAACTCAACAGTTCGACGCTTATACTGATCAGTTTTACGGGCTAGGCCAGCCCCGGGATGATACTGTTGACATCATTCATCTGTACATGTTACTTGTTTACTGCCTAACGGCACGTCTCAGATTCTGCCCGAGAGCCTTGACCGTAGTTCCGGGCATGTACAGGATACTATTGAGTTACATCGACGATTCATTAAATTGATTTCAAAGACTTGAGAGTAATTAACCCAGTAGCATAGATTACTCACCGCATGCACACACACTTCACTGTTCCATATTCGTGTTACTGTTATACACTCATTACTGTTCATACTCATGCCTGCAAATCTTGTTACCTCCTGATTATATTTTATTGTTTGATATTATGACGCACTGACGTCTGGGTTTTGCATGGCCCAGATCTTTTATCTCTTTCGCAGGCCGACCAGGAGTACTTCAGTCGACAGGCCGAACAGTGAGGAGCAATTTGGTATTTAGTTTAGTTTAGTTTAGTTTCGTTTAGTTTTCTTTCAGCATTTTCATTTCCTGATGTGAGCCCGTATTTGGGACGTACTTTCCAGATGTTATTGCTTATTGGATTTATTGCTTCCGCATATATTATTTCTTGACTCGTTTATTCTGGCAGATGGATATGTATTATATAGTTTTATTTTATTTTACTATTCTTGATATCTTATAGACAGCCGTAATGTGACCGTGGAGGGATGTTTCCTAGCCACAGGTAGCATGGTTGGCTCTGTCACATGCCAATCGTAGCGCACTCTGGGAAGCGGGGCGTGACAGGGTTTGTTTGGTATCAGAGTCATAGGATTTAGGTTAATCGGGTTTGATTCTTTTATAGTTGGGTATTGGAACCAATACACGAATTAGAAAACCCGTAATTAGGATCATGTCCTGCCATATTTTTATCGTGATTCTTGAATCATATCTTTCTCTTGACCCTTTGTATTGACGATATGCAAACAACTTTGCATCCCGACTTGAAATCTTTTCGTTCCTTATTGTTTATCCTTTCCTATTCCTTTGATTCTGATACTAGGATTTGGACGACTTGAACGGAGTTATGTGATTGTACCCATGAACTGCAGTATGGTTACAATGCGTTACTCTATTTGAGTAACTTGGAGTGTTAGTCTTGATTCACTTCCTTGATTTACGGTTGTTATATTACCTTGCTTCTCTCTGTTTCATTGCTTACCAGTTTATGTTACCTCAAGCTTGAATCCTGTTTACCGTGCTTATCTTCTTCAGTATCTTGGCTTCAGATGAAGTCATTTCGGGTATCCTACTTGTTTATGATTTTCCCGCTTAGCATTATACGATTCTGGTGCGTCCCAATGTGCTATGTTGTCCAAGTTGATTACTGCACACTCGATTTTAAGCACGGCCCTGTCTTGTTGTTAGGACATGCACACTGGGAACGGGAAGATCATATCTAGTAGCAAGTGCAAGGATTGTTCAGTTGTTATTTGCGGACATGAGTTATTTGCAGATTTCTTGGTGATTGATACTGACAGCTACGACGTCGTCTTGGGAATGGACTTTCTCGGCACTTTCCACGCTCACATTGATTGTAGGGTAAAGAAAGTGATTTTCCAGATTCCTAGACATCTGGAGTTTGTATTTCCTGAAGGTAGCAGTTCTGTCAGGCCAGTCGAGTTTAGAGCTAGGCCGATAAACGCCGTTCTTTCGTCGATGGAAGTTGATAAGGAGGAAGCGCCAGCTGTAGTTCGAGAGTTCATGGACGTGTTCGAGAACATCTCGGATTTACCGCCAAAACGAGATGTGGAGTTCGCGATCGATCTTGTTCCTGGTGCAGTGCAAATTTCAAGGGCGTACTATCCGATGGCACCAATGGAGTTGGAAGAAGTAAAAAAGCAGCTTACCGAATTGCTAAAGAAGGGTTGGATCCGCAACAGCAATTCACCCTGGGGAGCTCCAGTTCTTTTAGTCAAAAAGAATGATGGCACAAGGAGGATGTGCATCGATTATCGAGAATTAAACCGGGAGACTATTAAGAACAAGTATCCAATCCCTCGCATTGGCGAATTATTTGAGCAACTCAGTGGCGCGAGGGTATTCTCGAAGCTAGATTTGCGATTCGGATATCATCAAGTTCGAGTAAAATCAGAAGATATTCGCAAGACTGCGTTCCGAACTCGGTATGGACATTACGAGTATTTAGTGATGCCATACGGAGTCACGAATGCACTGGCGATATTTATGGACTTGATGAACCGAATCTTTTCACCGTTCATAGACCAGTTTATAGTGGTGTTCATCGATGATATTCTGGCCTAGAAGAGCATGCAGAACACTTGAGGATCGTACTGCAAATATTGAGGCAAGAAAGATTATATGCGAAGATGAGCAAGTGCGAGTTTTGGCTTGAAGAAGTGAAGTTTTTAGGGCATGTTGTATCCGGAGATGGAATCGCTGTTGATCCTGAGAAGATTGCAGCAGTTCAAGATTGGACGATTCCGAGGAATGTAGCAGAGATCAGAAGTTTTCTGGGACTTACAGGATATTACAGAAGATTCATAGAGAATTTGCTTGATTGGCTGAGCCTTTGACCAAGCTTATACGGAAGGAAGTACCGTTCGTTTGGACGGATGGTTGTGCATCAGTTTTTGAGGTGTTGAAGCAAAGGTTGATAACCGCTCCTATTTTGAACATAGCAGACGGTTCCAGAGGATTGGTGATTCACAGCGACACATCTGGGAAAGGTTTGGGATGTGTTTTGATGCAGCATGGGAAAGTTATAGCCTACTCATCGAGACAGTTGAAGACCCATAAGAAGAGTTACCCAACTCATGATTTGGAGCTAGCAGCTGTGATTTTCGCTTTGAAGATTTGGAGACATTACTTATTGGGCGAAAGGGTCGAAGTATTCACTGATCACAAAATCCTAAAGTATGTGTTCATGCAGAAAGAGCTCAACATGAGGAAGCGTAGATGGTTGGAGCTGATGGCTGACTGTGATCTTGATCTCAAGTACCATCCGGGAAAAGTTAATGTAGTGCCGGATGCGCTTAGTCGGTTTCCAGCAATTCAAATGTTGACTGCACAGAAAGAGCTTATCGATAATTTTCAGAGATTCGAGTTGGAGATCGTGTTACCGCATTCTTCAGGACAGTTGATGCAGCTACAAGTATAGTCGTCGTTGATCGATAATATTAAAACAGCGCAGTCACAGGACCCAAGATTGCAGAAGTTTCAAGAACAGGTTGAAGCAGGACTTCGAACGGACTTGTTGATTCATGAGGACGGTTCGTTGCGTTATGGTAGCCGTTTGTGTGTGACGAAAGGAGACATTCGCGAACAAGTGATGAAGGAGGCACATAGTTCCGCATATTCCGTACATTCAGGAGGCACGAAGATGTACCGTGATCTACGACAACATTTCTGGTAGGAAGGCATGAAAGAAGAGGTTGCCCGCTTTGTAGCGAAGTGCTTGGTGTGTCAGCAAGTTAAGTCTGAACATCAAAGAGTAGCTGGTTTATTGCAACCACTTCCGATTCCTCAGTGGAAGTAGGAACATATAACCATGGATTTCGTGACAGCTTTACCGCGAAGTCCAAAGGGTAATAATGCAGTTTGGGTGATTGTTGATCGATTGACCAAGACAGCTCATTTCATATCGTTTCTAGTTGGTCAGTCGATGGAAGCGTTAGCAGAACGGTACATGCAGGAGGTTGTAAGATTGCATGGAGTACCTGTGAGCATCGTTTCCGATCGCAATACCCGATTCTTATCGCACTTCTGAAGGAGTTTACAGGAAAGTTTGGGAATGCGATTGAAGTTTAGCACTGTTTATCATCCCCAAACAGATGGCCAGTCGGAGTGAACGATCCAAACTCTTGAAGACATGTTGAGAGCTTGCATGTTAGACTTCAAGGGTTCGTGGGAGGATCATCTACACTTGGTGGAGTTTTCTTACAATAACAGCTCTCAGGCGACTATTCAGATAGCTATATTCGAAGCATTGTATGGTCGCAAGTGTCGCTCACCCGTCTGTTGGGACGATATTGGAGAGCGAAGATTATTGGGACCGGATTTGATCATGCAAACAATAGAGAAGGTTAATACTATCCAGAATCACATGAAGGCAGCACAGGATCGGCAGAAGAGTTGGGCCGATACATCGAGAAGACCTCTAGAGTTCGCTGTTGGTGATCTTGTATTCTTGAAGATATCACTGATTAGAGGAGTGATTCGTTTTAGGAGTCGAGACAAGCTTAGTCCTCGATTCGTGGGGCTTTTCGATATTATTGAGCGTGTTGGAGAAGTGGCTTAATGATTGGCTTTACCACCATCTTTGGCGAGTGTTCATGACATGTTTCATGTATCTCAGCTCCGTAAGTATGTTCGAGATAAAACGCACGTGCTAAATCATTCGGAGCTGACTGTAAGGGAGGACTTGACATATGAAGAACGACCAATGTCGATTGTTAATCGAAGAGGAAAGGTCCTCAAGAATAAGATTATCCCTCTCGTACTTATTTCATGGGGGAATTGCTCGCACGGAGAATCGACTTGGGAACAAGAAGACGAGATTCGACAGAAATTTCCACACCTCTTTTCCTAGATTCATGCTTGTTTATCTTTTCTTGTTCCGGGAATTTCGAGGACAAATTTTTTTTTGTAGTTGGGTATAATATAACACCCTAGTTCATTTATACCAGTTGTACCATGTTTAGTTTAATTAATTTATATATCGAGTGGTTATTTCTTGATTTATTTCTGTTATGAGTGCAAATAGTGTAATTAATATCTGTGTTTGCATCCGACCCGACCCGCATACTTGATTCCTGTTTATGATTTATTCCGGCTAATTATGAGGATTCGTGCACTTTCATGTTGTATAACTGCATTATATATCTGACATCTGCATTTTTTCAATATAACAAGTAAAATCAAATAAAATATTTTAACAATATTTAGCATGGCCTGCATGATACCCCTAACCCTTTCGTAGCGTCCGTGCATCGTGTTCTCGTCCCGTTCAGTGAAACGGACCCGTTTGGATAGCTATGTGCATACTACGTGTATCCGTTTTTTGGTTTTGGTTAACACGTATATTATCCGTATTTTTAAACCATAATTTTAGATCCGACCCGGGTGTATTTTTGAGTAATTTTGTATTAACCAGGAAACTCAAATTTAAGGTATATTATATTCTTATAACATATTAACTGTTAAAAATATATTATACGTTTACAAAATCTTTTACATAAAAATATTTCTTTAATCCTTCAGATTCTCTCTCCCTCTTCTTGACCCCTGCATTGAACCCTACACAGAACCCGTGATCCCCTGCACACTGCAACATCCACCGCCCTTACCGTAAAACCTCGCCGGAAAACCCACGACTCGCTGTCGTCGCCACCTTGCCGTTTTCTCTGTCTCTGAGCACCACACCAGAGAACCACAGTGCAAACCCCAGCCCTCTTCTCTTCTTCTCCTTTCTTCTTTTTCTTTTCTTTAGTTTCTTGATCCGTATTTTCCGGTGATCTCCGGAGCCATGCCCGTCGTCAACAATCCAGGCGATCCAGTTGACATATCCAGCCAGCGTGCTCACTCTCTTGCATTGCCTGGTCCTGTCTCGCACGCGTGTGTGTATTGCGACGTTTACCCGACGTCGGATGCAGCGTACGCATCCCGTCGTGAGATCCGATCAGGCAAGTTTATCTTACTATATGCTATACTATTATATTTACATCCATATGAATAAAAATATCACATGTTTACTGTATTGTACATCCATGTTATTGTGTTACTGTTTTCAGATAGCCGTTCGTATCCGTATTATTTATCACATATATAGTCCCATGCAAGTTTATCTTGCTCCATACTATGATACATATTTCACATCCATATGAATAAAAATATCACATGTTTACTGCATTGTACATCCATGTTACTGTTTTCGGATAGCCGTTCGTATCCGTATTATTTATCACATATATAGTCGCATGCAATTTTATCTTGCTCCATGCTATGATACATATTTTGCATCCATATGAATAAAAATATCACATGTTTATTGCATTGTACATCCATGTTACTGTTTTCGGATAGCCGTTCGTATCCGTATTATTTAACACATATATAGTCGCATGCAAGTTTATCTTGCTACATGCTATGATATATATTTTGCATCCATATTAATAATAATGTTACATGTTCATCGCATTGTGCATCCTATATTACAGTTTTACAGTTTTATAATATTCGTTCGCATTCGTACAATTTATTACATATCTAGTCGCATGCAATTTTATCTCACTACAGGCTATGCAATATATTTTACACCTATAGGTATAGAATTAATACATGTTTATGGCATTTCACATCCATGTTATAGTTTTACCGTTTTTCCGATATTCGTTCGTATCCATGTTATTTATTATATATCTAGTTGCATACCATGTCATATTATATCATGTTACAGGTATATTAGCACCCCATGCTTGATATGTGCATCATGCGTAGTCATGGAATTGTAGATCTAATCCCTGATAAATATTTGTGCATCCGTACTTTTATCGTGCATCCGTACTTACTACAGTTTTATTACGAGCATTCGCTCGATACATATGCACCACATGGCATGACCTGATACACCACTGCTTGACTTGTTACTTGATCTTCTTACTAATACCGACAATCCTGACTTGATGTCCCGATGGACATATCCTGTTGTCTATTTCAGACAAAACATGTACCTGCTTGATCCTGTGTTGGCATTAGCTCTAGATTTATCAATACCAAACTTGAACACATAAATTTAGGGGTAAGGGGAAATCAATGATGAAATCTGACTTGTAACTCAACAATTCGACGCTTATACTGATCAGTTTTACGGGCTAGGCCAGCCCCGGGATGATGCTGCTGACATCATTCGTCTGTACATGTGACATGTTTACTGCCTAGCGGCACGTCTCGGATTCAGCCCGAGAGTCTTGACTGTGATCCCGGGTATGTACGGGATACTATTGAGTTACATCGACAATTTATTAAATTGATTTCAAAGACTTGAGAGTAATTAACCCAGTAGCATAGATTACTCACCGCATGCACATACACTTCACTGTTCCATATTCGTGTTACTGTTATACACTCATTACTGTTCATACTCATGCCTGCATATCTTGTTACCTCCTGATTATATTTTATTGTTTGATATTGTGATGCACTGACGTCTGGGTTTTACATGGCCCAGATCCTTTATCTCTTTCGCAGGCCGACCAGAAGTACTTCAGTCGACAGGCCGAACAGTGAGGAGCAATTTGGTATTTAGTTTAGTTTTAGTTTTCTTTCAGCATTTTCATTTCCTGATGTGAGCCCGTATTTGGGACCTACTTTCCAGATGTTATTGCTTATTGGATTTATTGCTTCCGCATATATTATTTCTTGACTCGTTTATTCTGGCAGATGGACATGTATTGCATAGTTTTATTTTATTTTACTATTCTTGATATCTTATAGACAGCCGTAATGTGACTGTGGAGGGATGTTTCCTGGCCACAGGTAGCCTGGTTGGCTCTGTCACATGCCGATCGTAGCGCACTCTGGGAAGCGGGGCGTGACATGTGACTTCAGCAAAACGGAGCCACGGCAAAGACTCCTAGTTCCAAATCTCGACGGTTTACAAACAACCTAGAGACTACTCTGGAATCATGGCAAAGTCCCTAGTTCCAAATCTCGACGGCGGCATCCACAGCCTAGAGATCAACCAACAGCGTTCTTCTTCCCTCCAGCAGGATACAGGCGCAACATCAAAAAACGGAACCATAGCAAAGTCCCCTAGTTCCAAATCTCGACGGTTCACAGACAACCTAGAGACTACCTCGGAGCCACGGCAAAGTCCTCTAGTTCCAAACCTCAACGGTTCACAGACAACCTAGAGACTACCCCGGAGCCACGACAAAGTCCACTAGTTCCAAACCTCGACAGTTCACAGATAACCCAGAGACAACCTCGACATTCGTCGTAATATTGCAGACATAATGTCAACCAACGAAGAAAAGGAAGATCCCTAATTTCAGGGTCTTGACGGCAACTCAAATGAGACCTGAAAAGACTATCGGAGATCATCCCACACCAGCGCGGAGTGGTCATGACTCATCGGGGCTCCCAGACTGAGCCTAACCTCAAGTAAAAAACGACATGGAATATCCCTAACGTTTACTCTTTCAACGGTAATATCACCCGGAGGATTACTTGAAGACGTCTTGTCCAACCCCTGAAAGGATCAGAGACACGACAGTCGCGGGGCTACCCGTACAGCAAGATTGCATATCGGGGAATATATCAGCCAACGCGACGGTGCGACGGGTAGAAAACCCTAGTACCACAGACCCTAACAAATTTCTATTAGCAGGAGTTAACTGTGACGTTAGGAAACCCTTGCGAGAACTTCTCGATTCGTCTCGACTCGTGAGGAAATTAGTGTTCTTGTGAGAACATCTCGATTTGTCTCGACTCGTATAGGCAATGGGGATAAGGACATGTTTCCTAAGCACTGAGGCCCTGCAAGTTGGTCCAAGATGGGTTATTGCATACTATTCACGGGCCACACTCTCCAAAGTCGAATCTCGATAAGAAGGGAAACAACCACTTACGAGTCCTCTCGACTTGTAAGGAGGGAAAATTCTCTTGTGAGATCCTTACGACTCTCAAAAGAAAACACACACTTAGGAATTCTCACGATTCCTAAGGAGAAAATACACCTATGGGATCCTCTCAACTCGTAGGGAGAAAAGTCTTTATGAGACCTTCACGGCTCGTAAAGTTGAAAAGTCTTAGGCGACAGATCTGAACCTGTCTCCTAAGCCATTGCTGCCCTGCAGGGAGATCAGGATAGAGTACCTATAAGACGCATTTACTAAGGAGACACGACAGTACGACTGCATATGCTCTTAAATGGAAATGGTGTTCAAAACGTGCTGATTTATGTACGACACTACGATAGCGCTCGAACTTAAAAGAAAACTCCTAAGGGCAAAGTAGAAAGTTCATGTACAAAGGTGCAATACACGTGCGAATATATGATGAATAGAAAACATTCAACAGCCAATAATAAGAAAAATACATTGATATAAATATACTACTCTACAGGGAAAAGATCACCAAATATAGGATCAGAGGTACAGGGGTTAACAAAACAAAATACAAAGTTCTCCAATTCCCTCTCTGCCCTCTCCACCATGTCGAAGCGATGGTCTTCGCGAGGAGTTGATCCCCACCGATTAGTGCTATGCTCATCAGTGAAAGCAGACATGATAGCCCGCCGGGCTCTTATCTAACTCAGTAAATGAACCGAGCGATCCTTCAGGGCCTGGGTAAATAAGCATGCCTTGTGGAAACACTCAATTTTATCCTCCGCCGTATCAAGAATTGCCAGGGTCATCTCTTCCGGATGAGGAGGAATATCGGGGAGCACGGATAGAAAGATAATCCGGAGCCAAATGGAGCCCATGGGAAGAGGAGAGCCCCTACGAGTCAGGAGCTCATACATCACCGTGTCACACTGAGCGTCGATGAGAAGGGGATCTACTAGCTGCGCAGTAAAGCGAGGAATCGTTTCCTCGATGGGCACCTCCTATGGTTGCCGACAAGCGTGAGGGCGATTACAGGCCATAGCTCTTGGTTTGTTTGAGTTCTGTTAATAAAAGATGGGTTTCTCTTTGAAAAGAAGAAGGAAGATGTAGCCTCGGGTTATAAAGAGATGCATTCAAAGCTATGCACAAAAAACGTCGTGCATGGTGGAGCTATTCCCAAGGCCGAAAAAATGGGGGGCATGGGAAAAGAAAAGGGTAACTCATTGGAATTAGGGTAGGGAGGCGAAACGACCTCATCAGCGGAACCTCACGTACATGGCATGTGAGCAACCGCAATGATCCCTTTCGAAAACTAAAACGGCACCGCATGTGTATAACCCGTGAGCGCCGACACTGGTTCAAGATCAAACTCCCTAGCAGCACCTCATGCGAAAAACACGTGAACACCAATAACAGTATAACGACACTTCATGCAGAATACACGTGAGCAAAAATAAAGGGGGAAAGGGGAAGTTTTGTCATTCATACTCCAAGAACTTATACATGCCAAAAAAACAAAAGAAAATGTTTACAATGGTAAAACGCTTGATTCTGGACATGGATTGAGGAATTCAGAAGCAAAGCCGAGTAAAATACTTCTGGCTTCTCTGACCATTTTTTTGTGCATCTTCTCACGAGCGCAAGCGTCAGGATTCTCGCTAATGTCATATGTCCTCTGATAGGCAGAGATTATCATCATCTGTTGGAAAACTTGATTTAAGATATTAACAAGACCATCTCGCTGCCTCTTTGAGATCAAGCCCATCAGATATATTGAGTGCACCTTGTCTTCGGCATCATCAAGCGCCTCCAGCGGCATGGCTTTGTAAAATCCAGGAAGGGCTTCCCAAATCGCTCCCACGATAATCTTCAATAAAGCGGAACGACGGGGGTGTAGTCGATCGTTGTATTCATCGAAGCGACGCATAACCTCAGCGCATTGAGCATTCGTAAACTCTTGGTTTTGACAGCGGCCTTGGACGCGAATGTCCTCATAGGAGATAATTTCGTCAAGATCATACAAATAAACGACTATAGTATCTGAAAAGAAAAGTCCGTGAGAGTTTAATAATCAAAATGATCAAGAAAATGCTTATTATGAGAATCTAAAAACGGACACGGGGGTTTAAACAACCCTTGACATTCTTATAGAGAAAGCAAGTTCTGTTAAAATACTCAACAAATTTGAATTTACGCAAATAAGGAAAAACCCTGTGAAAATGTTCTTGAGACCACCAGGGAATTTAATGAGGGTTTAAAATACTCATCAAAGATCAAAAGGGTTATGCAATGGAATTAAATTCCAGAAACCCCCATTAAGAGGAAATGAAAAATCAAATGCCATGAATCCTTAAAAGTCAGAGGAGGATTGCCCAAAGCATTGAGAGTTATTACTCAAAGATCACATCTTTGGATCTCTAAGAGGTGGGTTTCAGAGGAGAGCAAAACTCTCATAACAGATTTAAAATTCAGAAGTTTTCTTTAAGAAAAGGGTTTCTCTAATGTTCGAGATCTTTACCTAGAAAAGGTTCATTTTTCTAACTGAGTTTAACTCTGGAATTGCAATGAATAGAGAACTAAGCTCTGAAAAGGAGAATTAAATTCTTGAAGAAAAAGAAGGAAAAAGATGAAAGAACAGTAGCTTCCCAAAGGTTGAACCCTTGCATTTATAAGACGTGACAAGGGCGGTTCACCTCCCCGTTCCCCTAGACCATCCAACGGCTGTAAAGGTGACAGCGTTGTACTCACGTGCAGGCCACATGAGAAAAACGTTGTGGGGGCATTTGTTCTCTTATAAAAAAATATAAATAAATAATGAACTAAAAAGCGATGGAAAAA
Source organism: Agapanthus africanus (assembly GCA_030015575.1). NCBI lineage: Eukaryota > Viridiplantae > Streptophyta > Magnoliopsida > Asparagales > Amaryllidaceae > Agapanthus > Agapanthus africanus. The sequence continues at coordinate 74,984,254 of JASDDO010000028.1, forward strand.
ATCTCCAAAAGGAGCATCACGTGCCCACACGTGATGCGCCTTGGAGCAAAATTATAAGCATTACACTTACCAAATAAGGCTGAAGTTGAGCCTCACGTACCACACGTGAGCATCTATATACAAAGTATATAAGCATCTTCATAAAACAAATAACAGGCCAGAAGGCGCATCACGTGCCAACACGTGATGCTCTTCTCTGGAACTGCTGCATATAAGCAAACCGGCCTAGTGCCATTGGGTCACGTGTTACATGTGAGAATTCCTAATACCATCTGAGCCGATAGAATTAAATTCTATATAAAAGGGATCAAAACCCTATTTTGGAAATATTTCCCCCAATCTTTCTAAACAAGAAAGGTTGTGCTCTGTAAAAAGAGCACCGTTGGATTAAAAATCCAATGGTGATTAAAAATCATCAAGATACAGAATAAGCTCTGTATGGGAAAATATTTTCCCAATCATTCTAAATAAGAAAGACTGTGCTCTGTAAATCAGAGTACCATTGAATCAAAAATCCAATGGTAATTAAAAATCACGAAGATACAGAATAAGCTATGTATAGGAAAATATTCCCAATCTTTCTGAACAAGAAAGATTGTGCTCTGTAAATCAGAGCACCGTTGGATCAAAGATCCAATATTGATTAAAAATCACCAAGATACAGAATAAGCTCTATATGGTAAAATGTTTTCCCAATCTTGTTAAAAACAAGAAAATGTCTTCTGTAAAACAGGAGTCCCTGGATCAAAAATCTAACGGTCGATAAAATCCTCGAATTAATCAAAAATCTCTCAATGAGATATTTCCTTAATAAAATGAACAAATTTCCCTCTGCTATATAAAAGACTCGAGACTGAAGAGAGAGAGATAAAGAGAAAGAGAGGAGACCCCCCATAAAATTTGAGAAAACGAAAAGAAGAGGAGTTCTCTTTAGAGAAAAAGAAACCCTAGGTAAGGAAAAAACTCAGAGATTATTTTATCTCTTTTTACAAGAGTTTAACTCTTCCAAAAAAGAACTTAGTTCTTCCTCTGCTTGAGGTTTGCAGAAGCAGATCTCCCCACAAGTTGAGAATTTAATTCTCATCGGGGAGATTCTGTTATGCAGTCCCAAAACTTAGAGAAAAGAACTAGGTTTGAAGAATTTAATTCTTCCAAAGACATAGGAATTTAATCCCTTTGATAAAGCTAGGGTTTAACCCTACATAAGAATTTAATTCTTATAAAACAAAGGACTTGAAATTCTCAAGACTAAAATCAAGAGCCCCATGCATATTGGCGTTTAACGCTATAACGACAGATCACGTGTTCCCACGTGAGCACCTCTGAGGAACAGAAAAAGAACAACTGAGATTAAGTCACGTGATCCCATGTGGCCTCCAATAGTGTTTATCACTTAGAAAAGAATAGGAAGATAAATTCAAAAGAGGCAGTGCCTAACTTAGTGGCGCCTCACGTGTCGACACGTGATGGTTTCAAGACTTAAGTGTTTAACACTTACATGTACAGAATGAGAGAATAAGCCCAAGGAAACAGTGCCCAATATTTAGGTGCCTCACGTGACACACGTGAGCGCTCTAAGTTTCAGTGTCTAACACTGCTAAAAAGCCTCACATGGGAGCACGTGAGCGCCAAACATTTAGCAGTGTTTAACACTGTGAGTGGCCAACCTTAGCCCAAATTAGCCAAGTCTCTCAAAGCCAAAAACCTTTTGACCATCAATCAACCGAGCCTTCCTATACTCAGGTCCCCCCAAATTGATCTTGGTCCCAGAGATAGTGAATGATCTCCTGACGCGTGGCATCTAAAACAATGTTCGTTCAACCATGATCTCTCCCTTCCATCTGGAGTTCGGTTCAAGGGTACATCTCTTCACACCTCTGATATATGTCGTTGTAATTCTTCAACGATATCAGAGAGGTGGAGGATCCCGACAACCAATGGTTCTTTGGAGCACTCTAAAATCCATGAGCATATCCCTATGTACCGCAATGTCCTTAAACTAACTATGGGCCATAATGTCCTTAAACTAGCCCATGGACCGTAACGTCCTTAAACTAAAACGATAGAGCCCAAATGTTCTTTCGTTGGATCAAAAATGATCCTGAACCCCCGTTAAATAGATCTTAGTCCAATATTGTATTAACGTATGCTTAACAAATATTTAAGTCGATCTTAATCTCAAACAAGGTTAACGATCCTTAAATCAAGCCAAATCTAAATCTAAGAATATACGGATTTGGACTAGTCCACGCCCTACGGGCGACAACACAAATAAGTCTCCGTATACAATCCACGGGCAACCAAAAATAAAACAAATACACACGACACGAAGTGACCTTCTGGAGCAGGAGAAAATGGTTACCGCGATGTGGTAACGTAATTAACTGCAGGGGCTTGCGCCTGCAGAGAAAAGCATCCCCACAATCAAAAACCCCTCATAACGAGGGGGAATCTGACAAAGTCTGCTACAACGGCCACATCCGTACAGACCTTCGATACACGATGCCATAAATCAGCTTGGCATCTTCGGAGAGGTGGACGGATAAGACCAAATAGCATCTTCCCCTAAAATTCAGGCCAGACGTCCTAACGTCCCGGTCGCGTCTTTCGTAGGTAAACACCCCCTTCCTCCTAAGAAACGTGGACGAGCTCACTGAGATTCGGGCTCATTTCCATATTCCCCCTAGATATTCGCTTCATTTAGCTAGGGAGGACGAAAGGGCGGATCAGGTGCAGAGCAAGGAGATTGCTTTGTACTTGGATGCGTCTGCCCTTTTCCCCTGAAGTATGCGGGGTACTACGTTGCTTCCAACATGCCCCGGCCCAGCTAGTGCCGAACTCATGGAGAATTCCCCTCGGATTCCTGGTCCGGTTGAGACTTGAAGAAATCTCTTTCAGCCAGACCCTTCTCACTTCCTTCCTTTGTTACAAAAATCATCCCAGCACCCGTAAGGACGAGCCGAGCTGGGTGTACATTTCCTTCAAAAAATTCAAGGAAGGGGGGCCGGGTCAGGGGTAGTAGTTGTTCATTCTTCCATTCATGAATCGAAGGAGAAGTTTGTATTCATCAGGCAATCCGAGGGTGAGGATTGGTCTATGCCTGTACAGTGGCATAGGGCCGACTGCCCACGGGTGAAGCGGTCATCCTCTTCCGAGGCTAAGGCGGTGTCCATGTGGGAGCCGATCTAGCGGGCCGACGTTTTTGTCACGACCCAAAGTTTGGCCCGTGACCGGCACTTAACCACGTAACGTCTACAGGCGTAACGCGACTAAGTAAGCCGAAAACCCAGAAATCAAACCAGTAAAAGTATAGAGTGATTTAAGCATTTAATAGAACTAATTACTAAGATGTCAAGAAACTTTAAGTAGACAATCACCAAGATAACAATATACGACGCCATAGCGAAGAAAATGAGCAACAGGTGGGAAACATCACAGATAGAATAAACTGCATAAGTAGAGTCGGCTCACAACGAGCTCGACACCAGAATACAAAATAATATACATCGTCCTCACAACTGGTCTCTAAGTCAATACATAAGTGGTAGATGGAGAGTACTAGATACAACAATGTACATAACTGAAAGATAACCAGATACCGCACAAAACCCACCTATCAGCAAAAGAGCTAGTACACCAACTGTAGGGGTATCTGTATCAAAAGATGCAAGAACGCAGCCTGCCGCGACTACTCCGAAGGGCAACCTGCAAACACTGTGGCATAACGGGGGTGAGTTGCCAACTCGTGAATAGAAGATAACATATAAAGGTAATCGCGAGTATGCACGTGCAACGATACTCTAACCTATATCAACAGATAACATCTATATGATGAACTGGATGCTCAAAACATGCAACAAGTGCGATCTAATAACATCTCCATGTGATGAGCAAGAAATGTGATGATCAGGTATAGCAATGCAATCTAACAACCCTATATAGAATGAACAGGGTATGCAATGATCAGGTATAGCAATGCAATCTAACAACCCTATATAGAATGAATAGGGTATGCAAAGATCAGGTATAGCAATGCAATCTAACAACCCTATATAGAATGAACATGGTATGCAATGATCAGGTATAGCAATGTGTACTATATCAGGTACAATAGATATAGGATGAGATATCGATTACTACATACTGAGCAGGGAAAATATAACATCTACACGGAATGTCATCGTGGAAAGTATAATCGGTACTCATCAATGCACCAAATCCCAACACTACTCAGGCGTCGTCATCCTCCTCGGTTCTCAAATCCTGTAAATCTCATATAATCGTGAGTGCCCAACATCGGCACCCAAAATATCAATAAATACTCGTGCCAAGCATCGACACGCAAATCCTCCTGTATAGGGCATCCGTCAGTCCGGATCAGTCCACGGGCTCTGTCTGCGGTATCGGCCCTCGGCCCCGGCAGTACGAGTCGTCCCGTATCCATCCATCGACTCCGGTCGGTATCCTCCGGATAACCGCCAGGTCTAACCAATCACCGGTAGGTAGTAGTCCCTCTGCCAGGCTCACCGTCTACTACACAGCGAAACCGTTCTCACCCCGGGGTACCATACCGGGTCCACCATGTACCCGTAATCGGTCACATCAAACTCCTCGATTCGGGTTCACATATATCACTCTAGTATCGAGAAAACACATGGTGGACGCACCGAAATATCATATCAAGGGAAACCGGGTTTTTAAATAATTAACTATTCTCTTTTTGAAATATCCACGGTTCCCCAAATCCAGAATTAACATGGAAACAACATATCTCAATGCGTAATCTAAGCAAGTATGAAGATATCAATGTATGTGTGTACCGATATGAGTATACAGTGTGCATGTGCGCAGGTATGAAGATATCAATATATGTGTGCACTGGTATGAGTATACAGTGTGCATGTGCGCAGGTATGAAGATATCAATATATGTGTGCACTGGTATGAGTATACAGTGTGCATGTGCGCAGGTATGAAGATATCAATATATGTGTGTACTGGTATGAGTATACAATATGCATGTGCGCAGGTATGAAGATGTCAATGTATGTGGTACAAGTATGGGTATGTGATGTATATGTGCCCAAATATGGATATAACATATGCTGTTATGCGGCAATTCATGACAACATCAATAAGGTGGAATCAGTATGATATATGATTTATAGCAATCCTATAATGTGAGTGTCATGGCAATCACTAACGGTGTGAGTGTAGCATATCAATCGTGCTTGTGCGACTTGAACCGTTAGTGACAGTGCAGTGTCCTATGCTATCATTTCTATATGCAACAATAAGGTATGCTACTACAGTCCATATGAACATCTACAATCTAATATCCTAACACGCCCTGACGCTTAACGCCATACGGGCGATTTCCCCGTAGATGTTAAATCTACTCACCTGATCGTGCGCTACTCGTAGCCGACCACCTGCTTCCCTTTCTTAGCTTTGTCCGACGTACCCGCCTGCGAACCTGGAATTGCACAAGAATCCATATAAGCAACTATCTCGCAAAACGTGATATCGAAGTCAAACGATACGCTCGCGTCGCGAACTAAACGCGCATGTGTACGATACGCTAAACGTGTGCACGCGTCTAAAACTAACCCCGACACGCCGCGATACGCTGAATCATGGAACCCTCTCGCGTATCACGCGTATCGCGTGAACCAAACGTACTAGTAATACGATAAAACGTCCCAGATTCTACCCAGGCTAACAAATTACAAAACTATACATACCACTGGCCTAGAAATAACAACAGACTCCTACCCATGCAAACATCACCCAAATATTCCCCTATCTGGCCGCAAATTGCGGCCAGAATGAATAAACCGGCGGCCTCGCTATGGGGTGGGGGTCTCGGGCTCTGGTGGTGTGGTCTATACCTTGTATACAAGCTCCAGTTAACTCAATTTCAACCTGAACTATTCGGGACTAAAGCAGATCACAGAGATCCAAAAAGTTCACTTAAAAACACTAAATTTGCACAATTAGAAACCCTATGGTATTTTGGGGTAATCTGGGGTCTAACTAGGTTTACATGGTCTTAATAGCACCTAATTAGGCTAGGTTAACCAATATTAACAGCACTAAACCATAAGTTCACACAAACCACCATTTCAAGCACAAAATCTCACTTTTTATACAAACCGAAGCTAAACTGCACATACGTTAAACAAAGAAGAAGTTGGGCTCAGATTCTATACCTTACAAGACCCTAGGTGCAAGGAGAAAGGAGGTGGAGACGATGGGAAGTGCTGCTGCAGCTGCTGGGGGCTGCTGTTGATGTTGCTGCCGCCACTACCTGCTGCTGCTGATGCTGCTGATGATGATGCTGTTGCTAATGCTAGTTGCTGCTGCTGGTGCTTCTTCTGCAGCTGCTGCCTCTCTCTCTCTCTCTCTCTCTCTCTCAGCTGAGTGTGTGTGTGAGAGAGTTGTAAGAAAAATGAGGAAAGAAATGAGGCACCCTAGTCAACCCCTCTCTCTCTCTCATTAAATGAGCATGGCTCAAGCCATATTGCCCATACTCTCTCTCTCTCCCAAGTCAACAACAAAACTCCACATCATTTCTCAAATATAAATAACAAGAAAACCACACACATAATAAAAACCCAAATACACCTAATGAAAATCAATTAACTTAAAGAGAATGGGTTAATCCTTCATGCTAGCTAAACATGGTTTAACCCCAAATCTAAACCTTAGTTTACATGCACAAGTGTGTGTGTGCCTAGAAAAATTCTAATAAAATATTCATTAATTAGTATAAAATATCTGAAACTTAATTTGGTAAACTTTTTACCAAAAACTATCTATTAAACTATAATTAACCCCTAAACACGACCTAAGGTGTTACAGTTTTGCTTTCCGAGCAGGCCTTTAGCTAGGTCGGGCTCAGCCCCGAGCTAGGCCGGGCTCAGCCCCGCTCGATTCATGGGTGAGTTAGGAGCTTGGACGATCTGTTTAGACTTGAATATTTTTCTTTTGATCTTTTCAGCGTCGGTAACTCCCTTTATGTATTCTTCTTTCTGCAGAGCCAATGGACCGATCCAAATTCTTGGCTACTATAGCCTCAAAGAAGGGGAGGAAGACCGGGGGGCTTGCTCGTCCCGCCCCGGTTCGAGTTCGGCCCCGAAGCCAGCCGCACCGGCTAAGCCTTCCGTTGCGCCCCGAGCTCCGGAACCCAGCCACAGGGAGAGCCATAAGCACGCTCGGGAACCGGAGCCCCGGGCGAGAGAGGTAGAAGATGTAGCCGACCCTCCCGAGGCCCCCTTAAGAGGTACAAGAGGACGGTTTCTCGATCTCCGGCCTCCCCGATACCCGTGCAAGAGGGGGACGTCTGTTTCGAGGTGCCCTCGGGGATTTCTGTTGCCGATAGCTTGCTTTCAGATATGGAACAATTGGTCGGGTGCAAAATTCCCCGGAGGACCCTTAAGGCCCAAGTGGCCGCCATCGCTCAGGAGGCTGTCCAGGTCAATATTTGCTTTCCGTTGAGTTTTTCGTCAAGTATTTTTTCCTTTTTCCTCGGATCGGATACTTTTAACCCCATCCTTTACTTTCCTCAGATCCTCTAGCACTACGCCCTCATCGTCAACATGGAGTTCGAGGAGATCGCCCCGACGACGCGGAAGGCGGGCGAGTCGTCCTTGCGGGAGGAGAGCCAGCGCCTGGAATTGCAGCAGGCGAAGGAGAGGATAGCTGCCCTCAAAACCCGGGTGATCGCCGAGGAGTTGATGAACTTCAAATGCAAGGAGTCCGTCCAACTTTTGAGTGAATCCAATAAGGCCATCCAGGCTAAGTTGGAGGATTTTAAGGTGCTTAACGCAACGATGAAGAAGTCACGGGATGCCTGCAAGAGGGAAACCCAGGCGGCGCTTGACGCGGTGAAGATTTCCGACCTCCGGGCTATGAAGTCGGTGGAAATATATAAGATGTCGGACCAGTTCTATGCCGACCTTGCCGACGCCTCGGCCATCGTTTGCTGATGGCGAGCTTAGGCTCCAGTACCCTCTCTCCGAGGATAAGCCGCAGGGGGAGACCGCCAGGGGTGTCGCCGGGGGAGAGGCTGTCGGTGGGAGTGCTGGAGATAAGGTTCCTGGAGGGAGCACCGACCCAAAAGCCATCACCCAGGCTCTCGACGCCGGCGTATTGCAGGTCGAGATTCTCCCCGGTCCCGAGGCCTGAGCCTTCCTACGTTTTCTTTCTTTTATAAATTTTGTAAGCCTCCGGACTCTTTTTGTAATAATAATTTTTTATATGGCTGAAGAGCCCATAGTACCTTATAAAGACTCTCAGATCGTAAATAAAACTGTTATTAATTCTTCTTCGTGGAAATGTTTTCTTGTGCGAGCACTTGAGCTTGTTAGTCTTTACCTCGTCCCAAGAGTTAGGCCGTGGGTCGATGACCGGTCTTTTAGATGATGTCGCCCGTCGAGTGTAAGCCAGTTAATCGCTGAGTGTAGGAAAGTCGATCCTGTCCTGCCCTGTCACGCCCCGCTTCCCAGAGTACGCTAAGATAGGCACGTGACATAGCCAACCATGCTACCTGTGGATGGGAAAACTCCCTCCACAGTCACATTACGGTTGTAGAGATATCAAGAACAGGAAAGTAAACTAAACTATCTAATACATGTCCATGAGCCAGAATAAATGAGTCAAGAAATAATAATATGCGGAAGCAAAAGATCCAATAAATAAACACCTGGAAAGTAAAACAAGATACCAACAGGATCCTCACCGCTCGGTCTAACAGCGGCAGTACTCCTGATCAGTCTGCAACAAAGGTAGAGGATCTGGGCCATGCAAAACCCAGACGTCAGTGCGTCATAACATCAAGCAATAATATAAACAGGGTAGCAAAACATGTAGGTATGTGTATGAACAGTAAAACAGATATAACAGTAATATAAAAGTGACGGTGAAGGGTAATGCACAGGTGATGTGCAGTGAGTATTCTAAACTGGTCTACTGGGTTAACTACTCTCAAGTCTTTGAAATCAATTTGATGAATCATCGATGTAACTCAATAGTATCCCGTGCGTGCCCGGGATCACGGTCTATGAATCTCGTGCTGAATCCGAGACGTGCCGCAAGCCAGTAAAGGGTGGTAGGTAATGACGAGTGATGTCAGAGAGCACCCCGGGGCTGGCCTAGCCCGTAAGACTGATCAGAAAAGGTATAGAACTGTCGAGTTACAAGTTAGGTTTCATCATTGATTTCCCCATACCCCCAGGTTATATGTGCTCAAGTCAGGTATTAAATAATCTGGAGTTAATGCCAACACAGGATCAGGCAGGCACAGGTTTGTCTGGATAGACAACAGGAAATGTCCGTAAGGACAACAGGTCAGGTTTGTTGACATTAATCACAAGATCTGGTAACAGGTAAAGCCATAGTATATCAGGTCATGTCAGGTAGTATATAGGTATCATGTCATGTCGAGAGGTGCACGGTACCATGTCGTGTCAAGTAGTAGGTGTAACAAGTCATGTCAGGGGTGCACAAAATATCATGTGGGTGCTCATAATCAACAAACATAAGCATGGGTATACAAAACAAGCATGGGGTACTAATGGAACAATAAAATGGAACATTGTAATGTGATATGCAATCAGGTACAGATTAAGGTATATAGATGCACAGTTATGATTAGGGTTAAAGTTAAAGTTCCAATACTAATTAAACTACAATTTATCAAATGTGGAATGTTAATATTTCAATGTTATACATTCAAGTGATCTAGGGATGCAATAATATGTATACTAGACGAGATGGATGCAAACGGGTGTTTGAAAGGTTATAAACCATTTTATGGTACTATGGGCTATGCAACCAAGCACTATGATATAAATATGGACGTGGGCACAAAATATTGTAATCTAACATGCAACCAGGTATGTTTCATAATTAACTCTAAAATGATATAAACGGGACATCGAATGGTAAAATATAATATAGGGCACTAAACTCAAACTTCATGCTTAATATATATCTAAATAAATATGAAATATTTTAAATAGCATATAGCAAGTTTTACTTGCCTCGAGTACGACGATAACGGAAAAAGACACGGAGACGTGAACACGACACACGCGAGGTCTCGGCCTGAACCAGGCTCGGGTCCGGATCTTCTCGGCTCTGGGCTTGCTTGGTTAGGGTTTGGAGATAAGGTTCGAGTCTTGGTTAGGGCTTGGAGTTCTCGGCAATGGGATGCAGGCGAAGACCACGGCGATGAACGGGTGAATCGGCGGCGATGGCTTGAGCTAGGGTTTGAAGAGTGCTCAGGTTTGGGGTTTGAAGGGAGATGGTGGCTGCAGGGTTAAAGGAGATGGGTTGATGGTTTGCCGGAGGAGGGTGGCCGGAGTTGATAGTTTCCGGCGTTAGGGTTAGGAGGTGACAAAGATGATGTCGAAGAAAACGATGGAAATGGTGATGGGACGTTGGTGCTTTGGAGGAGCGGGTTGAAGTTGAGGTGGTGGAGTACGAAGGTTGTGGGTTGTAGAGGAGATAAGATCGGAAAAGAAGAAGGTGTTAGCGAAGACTGTAGGTGATGGCCGAAGTTAGGAGTGCTCGAGGGATGAAGTCGAGAAAGGAGGAGGCTATGGTGTTGGGGAGAGAGACGACGACGAGGTGGAGGCGAGGACGTCGACGGCAAGGATCGGAGGTGATTGGTGTCGTCGCGGTGATGGGTGCAGGGTTGCGTCGGGCTTGGTTGTCGGGGATGGGTGGAGGAAGACGTGGAGGAGATGGAGGCGAGAGAGGTGAGGTGTGTGAAGTCGTCGTCGATGGTGGCGACGGCGAGGCGCGGCGAGAGCTAGGGTTAGGGTTCGTGAGGCGAGGTCGGGAAAGAGAAAAGAGGTGAGGGAGAAGAAAGAGGACGTAAGCACAGAGGTAAAGAAAAAAATAATAATTAATAATTAATATATAGAATAGAGAGAGGGGTAGCGAGAGGAGAGAGAGAGAGTTGTGGAATTCTGTTTTAAAAGATTTATATAAAAAATATTTTTAGTTTTAAAAACAAACTTAGATTCACAGTTAGAATAAAATATTAATATAATATTAGTACGTTTTGAGATTTTGGCAAATACAAATTTACTCCAAAACACGTCCGGGTCGGGTCTAAAAATTCAGATTTAAAATATGAAAAATATATGCGACTTTCAAAATTCAAAATGAATGCTTATGTAACGAAAAAGCATAACCCCAAGAACGGATGCACGTACGTGCGTGTAGCCATCCAAATACGTCCGTTTCACTGAACGAGACGAGAACACGATGCGCGGACGCTACCACGGGGTTAGGGGTATCATGCAGGCTATGAAATGCAATTTTAATTTATTTTATATGACCTAAAATGTTATATGATAAAATGTACGATGCTAGGTGAAATGTTAATATGCAGTATCCATGAGATGCACGTATCTATTTAACTAGCCAGGGTAGTCTATAAATATGAATCTACAAGTTCAAGCAAGCGGGTCGGGTCGAATGCAATGTAAAATGTAACTACCATTCGCACCCAGACGTGATAAATAAATAAAATACCACAAATACTCAAAATGGAAACAGAAAATTGGTATAACTGAACTCGGTTGTTACATTATACCCAACTACAAAAAGAATTTCGTCCTCGAAATTCCAGGAACAAGAAAAGACAAACAATCAAGAAAAATACAAGAATAGATATGGAAACTCCGCCGGGTTTCATCTTCTCGTTCCCAAGTTGATTCTCCATGCGAGCGATTTCCCCAAGAAACAAGTACAAGAGGGATAAGCTTGTTCTTAAGACCCTTTTCCTTCGATCCATAATCAACATCGGTCGCTCCTCAAAAGTCAAATCTTCCCGGACAGTCAGCTCCGAATGATTCCACACATGTGTTTCATCTCGAACATACTTACGGAGTTGGGATACGTGAAACACGTCATGAACATTCGCCAAGAATTGCGGTAAAACCAACGACACGCTACTTTTCCAACACGCTCCGAAATTTCAAAAGGTCCAACAAATCGAGAACCAAGCTTTCCTCGACTTCCAAAACGAATCACCCCTTTTGTCGGTGATATCTTCAAGAATACCAAAACACCAACGGCGAACTCTAGAGGTCTTCTCAATGTATCTGCCCAACTCTTTTGTCGGTCTTGTGCTGCTTTCATATGATTCCGGATAGTATTAACCTTCTCAACTGTTTGCACGATCAAATCCAGTCCCAACAATCTTCGTTCACCAACATCGTCCCAACAAACAGGTGAACGACACTTGCGACCATATAAAGCTTCGAATGGAGCCATCTGAATAGTCGTCAGGAAACTGTTATTGTATGAGAACTCCACCAACTGTAGATGATCCTCCCACGAACCCTTGAAGTCTAACATGCAAGCTCTCAACATGTCTTCAAGAGTTTGGTTCGTTCTCTCCGACTGGCCATCTGTCTGAGGATGATAAGCTGTGCTAAACTTCAATCGAGTCCCCAAACCTTCCTGTAAGCTCCTCCAGAAATGTGATAAGAAACGGGTGTCACGGTCGAACACGATGCTCACCGTACCCCATGAAATCTTACAATCTCCTGCATGTATCGTTCTTCCAACGCTTCCGTTGATTGACCAACTCGAAATGGTATGAAGTGAGCTGCCTTGATCAATCGATCATCAATCACTCAAACTGCATTGTTGCCCTTTGGACTCCGCGGTAAAGCTGTCACGAAATCCATGGTTATATGTTCCCACTTCCATTGAGGAATCGGAAGTGGTTGCAATAAACCAGCAACCCTTTGATGTTCAGCCTTAACTTGCTGACACACCAAGCACTTTGCCACAAAGCGAGCAATCTCCCGTTTCATGCCTTCCCACCAGAAATGCTATCGTATATCTCGGTATATCTTCGTGCCTCCTGGATGTATGAAATATGCGGAACTGTGCGCCTCCTTCATAAATTCTTCACGAATATCTCCTTTTGGCACACACAAACGGCTACCATATCGCAATGAACCATCTTCATGAATTAACAAGTTCGTTCGAAATCCAGCTTCAACCTGTTCTCAAAACTTTTGTAATGTAGGGTCCTGTAACTGCGCTGCTTTAATACTTTCGATCAACGATGATTGTACTTGCAGCTGCATCAACTGTCCCGAAGAATGCGGTAGCACAACCTCCGAATCGAATCTCCGAAAGTCTTCAATAAGTTCCTTCTGTGCAGTCAACATCTGAATTGCTGGCAACCGACTAAGCGCATCCGACACAACATTGACTTCCCCCGGATAGTACGTAAGATCAAGATTGTAGTCGGCCATCAGTTCCAACCGTCTGCGCTGCCTCATACTAAGCTCCTTCTGAGTGAACACGTACTTTAGGCTTTTGTGATCGGTGAATAGTTCGACCCTTTCACCCAATAAGTAGTGTCTCCAAATCTTCCAAGCAAAATCACAGCTGCTAGCTCCAAGTCATGAGTTGGGTAATTCCTCTCATAATTCTTCAACTGTCTCGATGCATAGCAATAACCTTTCCATGCTGCATCAAAACACATCCCAATCCTTTCCCAGATGCGTCGCTGTGAATCACCAATCCCCCGGAACTGTCTTGGCACGGTCAAAATAGGAGCGGTTATCAACCTCTGTTTCAACGCTTCAAAAGCTGACGCACACTTATCCGTCCATACTAACGGTACCTCCTTGCGCGTAAGCTGAGTCAAAGGCTCAGCCAAACGAGCAAAATTTTCCACGAACCTTTTGTAATATCCGGCAAGTCCAAGAAAGCTTCTGATCTCTGCAACGTTCTTCGGAATCGGCCAATCTTGAACTGCTGCAATCTTCTCGGGATCAACGGTGATTCCATCACCGGATACGACATGCCCAAAAACTTCGCTTCTTCAAGCCAAAACTCGCACTTGCTCATCTTTGCATACAATCTTTCATGCCTCAATGTCTGCAGTGCGATCTTCAAGTGTTTTGCACGCTCTTCAATACTCCTTTGAATAGACCAGAATATCATCAACGAACACCACTATAAACTGGTCCAAGAATGGTGAAAAGATTCGGTTCATCAAGTCCATAAATATCGCCGGTGCATTCGTTACTCCGAAGGACATCACTAAGTATTCGTAATGTCCATACCGAGTTCTGAACGCAGTCTTGCAAATATCTTCTGATTTAACTCGGACCTGATGATATCCGGGTCGCAAATCCAGTTTCGAGAATACCCTCGCGCCACTAAGCTGCTCGAACAATTCGCCAATGCGAGGGATCGGGTACTTATTCCTAATAGTCACCTGGTTTAAATTCTCGATAATCGATGCACATCCTCCTTGTGCCATCTTTGTTCTTTACTAGAAGAACTGGAGCATCCCAAGATGAATTGCTGCTGCGAATTCAACCCTTCTTTAGCAATTCGGTAACCTGCTTCTCAACTTCTTCCAACTCCACTGGTGCCGTTGGATAGTACGCCTTTGAGACTGGCGCTGCACCAGGAACAAGATCAATCGCGAACTCCATATTTTATTTTGGCGGTAAACCCGAGATGTTCTCGAACACGTCCATGAACTCTCGAACTATAGCTGGCACTTCTTCCTTATTAACCTCCATCGACGAAAGAACATTGTTTGTCGGCCTAGCCCTAAACTCGACTGGCCCGACAGAACTGCTTCCTCCAGCAAAACAAACTCCGGATGTCCGGGAATCTGGAAAATCACTTTCCTTTCCTTACAGTCATTATGAGCGTGGAAAGTACCGAGAAAATCCATTCCCAAGACAACAACAAACAGAGAAATGCACCAGAATTGAATAATTCTAATGCGGGAAAGACAAGAACAAGTAGGATACTTGAAACGATTTCACTTGAAGCTAAACACTGAAGAAGATAAGCACGGTAAACAGGATTCAAGCTTGCGATAAAACATGAACTGGAAAGCAAGAGAAATAAGGCAATATGACGACCATGGAACAAAAAAATGAATCAAGACCAGGACTCCAAGTTATTTAAATAGAGTACCGCATTGTAATTATGCTGCAGTTCATAGTTACAATCACATAACTCCACTCAAGTCACCCAAATCCTAGTATCAGAATCAAAGAACAGACAGAAACAATAAGGAACCAACAGGTTTCAAGTCGAGATGCAAAGAGGTTTGCATATAGTCAAGATAAGGATCAAGAGATAGATTATAATTCAAGAATCACGATAACAATGTTGCAGGACATGCTCCTAGTTACGAGTATTCTGATTCGTGTATTGGGTCTAATACCCAACTACAAAAGAATCAAACTCGATTAACCTATATCCTATGGCTCTGATACCAAAAGAACCATGTCACGCCCCGCTTTCCAGAGTACGTTAAGATAGGCACGTGACATAGCCAACCATGCTACCTGTGGATGGGAAAACTCCCTCCACAGTCACATTACGGTTGTAGAGATATCAAGAACAGGAAAGTAAACTAAACTATCTAATACATGTCCATGAGCCAGAATAAATGAGTCAAGAAATAATAATATGCGGAAGCAAAAGATCCAATAAATAAACACCTGGAAAATAAAACAAGATACCAACAGGATCCTCATCGCTTGGTCTAACAGCGGCAGTACTCCTGATCAGTCTGCAACAAAGGTAGAGGATCTGGGCCATGCAAAACCCAGACGTCAGTGCGTCATAACATCAAGCAATAATATAAACAGGGTAGCAAAACATGCAGGTATGTGTATGAACAGTAAAACAGGTATAACAGTAATATAAAAGTGACGGTGAAGGGTAATGCACAGGTGATGTGCAGTGAGTATTCTAAACTGGTCTACTGGGTTAACTACTCTCAAGTCTTTGAAATCAATTTGATGAATCATCGATGTAACTCAATAGTATCCCGTGCGTGCCCGGGATCACAGTCTATGACTCTCAGGCTGAATCCGAGACGTGCCGCAAGGCAGTAAAGGGTGGTAGGTAATGACGAGTGATGTCAGCAGCATCACCCCGAGGCTGGCCTAGCCCGTAAGACTGATCAGAAAAAATATAGAACTGTCAAGTTACAAGTCAGGTTTCATCATTGATTTCCCCATACCCCCAGGTTATATGTGCTCAAGTCAGGTATTAAATAATCTGGAGTTAATGCCAACACAGGATCAGGCAGGCACAGGTTTGCCTGGATAGACAACAGGAAATATCTGTAAGGACAACAGGTCAAGATTTTTGGCATTAATCAAAAGATCATGTAACAGGTAAAGCCATGGTACATCAGGTCAAGTCAGGTAGTATATAGGTATCATGTCATGTCGAGAGGTGCACGGTACCATGTCGTGTCAAGTAGTAGGTGTAACAAGTCATGTCAGGGGTGCACAAAATGTCATGTGGGTGCTCATAATCAACAAACAAAAGCATGGGTATACAAAACAAGCATGGGGTACTAATGGAACAATAAAATGGAATATTGTAATGTGATATGCAATCAGGTACAGATTAAGGCATATAGATGCACAGTTATGATTAGGGTTAAAGTTAAAGTTCCAATACTAATTAAACTACAATTTATCAAATGTGGAATGTTAATATTTTAACGTTATACATTTAAGTGATCTAGGGATGCAATAATATGTATACTAGACGAGATGGATGCAAACGGGTGTTTGAAAGGTTATAACCCATTTTATGGTACTATGGGCTATGCAACCAAGCACTATGATATAAATATGGACGTGGGCACAAAATATTGTAATCTAACATGCAACCAGGTATGTTTCATAATTAACTCTAAAATGATATAAACGGGACATCGAATGGTAAAATGTAATATAGGGCACTAAACTCAAACTACATGCTTAATA
Source organism: Agapanthus africanus (assembly GCA_030015575.1). Taxonomy (NCBI): domain Eukaryota; kingdom Viridiplantae; phylum Streptophyta; class Magnoliopsida; order Asparagales; family Amaryllidaceae; genus Agapanthus; species Agapanthus africanus. The sequence goes on from JASDDO010000028.1 coordinate 75,001,058, forward strand.
TATATCTAAATAAATATGAAATATTGTAAATAGCATGTAGCAAGTTTTACTTGCCTCGAGTACGACGATAACGGAAAACGACACGGAGACGTGAACACGACACACGCAAGGTCTCGGCCTGAACCAGGCTCGGGTCCGGATCTTCTCGGCTTTGGGCTTGCTTGGCTAGGGTTTGGAGATAAGGTTCGAGTCTTGGTTAGGGCTTGGAGTTCTCGGCAATGGGATGCAGGCGAAGACCACGGCGATGAATGTTTGAATCGGCGGCGATGGCTTGAGCTAGGGTTTGAAGAGTGCTCAGGTTTGGGGTTTGAAAGGAGATGGTGGCTGCAGGGTTAAAGGAGATGGGTTGATGGTTTGCCGGAGGAGGGTGGCCGGAGTTGGTAGTTTCCGGCGTTAGGGTTAGGAGGTGACAAAGATGATGTCGAAGAAAACGATGGAAATGGTGATGGGACGCGGGTGCTTTGGAGGAGCGGGTTGAAGTTGAGGTAGTGGAGTACGAGGGTTGTGGTTGTAGAGGAGATAAGATCGGAGAAGAAGAAGGTGTTGGTGAAGGCTGTAGGTGATGGCCGAAGTTAGGAGTGCTCGAGGTATGAAGTCGAGAAAGGAGGAGGCTATGGTGTTGGGGGGAAGACGACGACGAGGTGAAGGCAAGGACGTCGACGGCAAGGATCGGAGGTGATGGGTGTCGTCGCGGTGATGGGTGCAGGGTTGCGTCGGGCTTGGTTGTCGGGGATGGGTGGAGGAAGACGTGGAGGAGATGGAGGCGAAAGAGGTGAGGTGAGTGAAGTCGTCGTCGGTGGTGGCGACGGCGAGGCGCGGCGAGAGCTAGGGTTAGGGTTCATGAGGCGAATGCGGGAAAAAGAAAAGTGGTGAGGGAGAAGAAAGAGGACGTAAGCACAGAGGTAAAGAAAAAAAAATAATTAATAATTAATATATTGAATAGAGAGAGGGGTAGCGAGAGGAGGGAGAGAGAGAGAGGAGAGAGCGAGAGTTGTGGAATTCTGTTTAAAAAGATTTATATAAAAAATATTTTTAGTTTTAAAACCAAACTTAGATTCACAGTTAGAATAAAATATTAATATAATATTAGTACGTTTTGAGATTTTGGCAAATACAAATTTACTCCAAAACACGCCCGGGTCGGTTCTAAAAATTCGGATTTAAAATATGAAAAATATATGCGACTTTCAAAATTCAAAATGAATGCTTTTGTAACGAAAAAGCATAACCCCAAGAACGGATGCACGTACGTGCGCGTAGCCATCCAAACACGTCCGTTTCACTGAACGGGACGAGAACACGATGCGCGAACGCTACCACGGGGTTAGGGGTATCATGCAGGCTATGAAATGCAATTTTAATTTATTTTATATGACCTAAAATGTTATATGATAAAATGTGCGATGCTAGGTGAAATGTTAATATGCAGTATCCATGAGATGCACGTGTCTATTTAACCAGTCAGGATAGTCTATAAATATGAATCTACAAGTTCAAGCAAGCGGGTCGGGTCGAATGCGATGTAAAATGTAACTACCATTCGCACCCAGACATGATAAATAAATAAAATACCACAAATACACAAATACGGAAACAAAAAATTGGTATAATTAAACTCGGTTGTTACACACCCCCAGAGTCGAGGTGGCGATCGTTCGCTTAGAATACATCGAAAGTTCCTTCAGTGTAGGAAGGTCGAGATTTGCCCATTCCTTTGAATCGGACCAGCGACCACTTCTCATAGCGTAAGTTAAACAATAGCCAAGTTAGAATTGGTCGGCGTTGGCCGAGCAGTGAAGCTGCTCAGTGGCCTCTTGATGAGGGCATTTGATACTTAGCGTAGATGGGTAGGAAGTTACCCGCTAATGGATTGACCGAGCAGGGAACCTGCTCAGTGGCCTCTTGATGAGGTTTTCGATCCTTGGCGTCGGTGGGTAGGGGAATACCAGCCAGGGATTGACCGAGCAGGGAAGCTGCTCGGTGGCCTCTTGATGAGGGTTTTTGATCCTTAGCGTAGATGGGTAGGAAGTTACCCACTAATGGATTGACTGAGCAGGGAAGCTGCTTGGTGGCCTCTTGATGAAGGCTTCGATTCTTGGAGTCGGTGGGTAGGGGACTACCGGCCAGAGATTGACCGGGCAGGGAAGCTACTCAGTGGCCTCTTGATGAGGGCTTTTGATCCTCAGCGTAGATGGGTAGGAAGTTACCCGCTAATGGATTGACCGAGCAGAGAAGCTGCTCGGTGGCCTCTTGATGAAGGCTTCGATCCTTAGCGTCGGTGAGTAGGGGACTACCGGCCAGGGATTGACCGAGCAGGGAAGCTGCTCGGTAGGCTCTTGATGAGGGCTGTTGATCCTTAGCATAGATGGGTAGGTAGTTACCCGCTAATGGAATGACCGAGTAGGGAAGCTGCTCGGTGGCCTATTGATGAGGGCTTCGATCCTTGGCGTCGTTGGGTAGGGGACTACCGGATAGGGATTAACAAGCAGGGAAGATGCTCAGTGACCTCTTGATGAGGGCTTTTGATCCTTAGCGTAGATGGGTAGGAAGTTACCCGCTAAGGATTGACCAAGCAGGGAAGCTGCTCGGTGGCCTCTTGATAAAGGCTTTTGATCCTTAGCGTAGATGGGTAGGAAGTTACCCGCTAAGGATTGACCGAGTAGGGAAGCTGCTCGGTGGCCTCTTGATGAGGGTTTTTGATCCTTAGCGTGGATGGGTAGGAAGTTACCTGTTCATATCAGATTTTCGTATTTTTATACCGCCCATTCTTGATCACATTGTATATAGGTAGGTACTCTTGATCCGTGTTTGCTGAATAATTGCAGATTACAGGTTCTCAGCTCTAAGCAGTGAAATTCATGAAAAAGCGCAACAAATTCAGGACTTCTGCCAACCATAGATAAATAAGGGTCTCCGCTCACTATCCGTATGATAACGCATACCAGTTCAAGGGACAAAATGACAAATCATTGGTCATTTTATGCACAAAGCACATCATTTTATGCACAAAGCACAAGGGCAGCACAAGATCCAAGACTTCAACGCGGAGCTCAAGAAAATCAAGACAAAAAGTCCACATCATTTCACCTTTTTGGACTGCTGGAAATCTGGAAGAAAAATGATGAGATCCTGAGAAACCAAGTGTACCAAACAGAAGAGAAAAGCAACATGGAAAACCACAGAAAAGATGAAGCCCCAATTCCACTACATGGCTGCGGAACCGCGGCCAACATGGCACTTAGGCCGCGGATCCGTGGCCGAGTCAGCTCAGTACTGACTCGTTTTTTAAGGGTAGTTTTGTAATTGTATTTGGGGGCAGATTGTATCCCTAGGGTTTTAGTTTTCTACCTATAAATAGCCCAGTGCAAAGCCAAGTGAAGTGTGTCTTTTTCTTTATATTAGATTTAGGATAAGTGTTGGTAGTTCTTCTTTCTCTTCATCTTCCTCCATTAATATTGTAGTGAGCTTCATGAGTGATAATGAATAAAAGAAGAGTTTATTTTTATGTCTTGTAGTTATTTTACTTGCTTGTAATTTTCATTTGCTAATCTAGTTGTTGTTATTTATTTGTTTGCTTTCTTTCTTCTTCTATTTTTCTTTATCTTTACAACTATGATACTTGAGTATGATCCTTGCCAAAGTGAGGTCTCAAATAGCTAGTTATGATTTTCTCAACCCATTTCTTTCTATCCTCCTTCTTTGTTTTGTTTTCTTCATTTTAATGGGTGAGTAGTTTCTCACTTGTTAGGGTGGGATAAGGAAAGTTTGAGAGAAGAAAATCTCTTTCACTCTTTTCCTTGCCCATCATCTTGATTCGAACTCCCGTTAATTGAACCACAATCCGCTCCCTATGGCACCCTATCCTACATGATAGCGGTGATTCCCTAGTTAGACCGGTTGTGGTTGAATTAACCGGAGGTTAAGGCTAAGAGCCAAGAACGGACAGACAAGGACCAAAAGAAAGGAACTAAGCGTTAGAAAGTCTAGCTTATACTCGTAAGTTCCTTCCTAGTCGTGCTAATCCCCGTTGTTGCCGATTACCGTAACACCGATATTAAGAGTGGCAACGAAAGAAATGAGCGATTCCTAACTCAAACTAACCTAATCCTAACCCTAACAAGCTCTCTTTATACATATTTCAGCACATAGTGAAACTAAACAAATCTATACAAATTGGACTTAACTCCTTAAAACACTAAGAAAAAGATTCTCATCTCCCTACGGACGACCCGTACTCAACCGGCTAGCTACCAAGAGAAACCGTCTTGATTGCGGTAATTAAAACTAAGCACGCAGGGGATCTATGACAATCAAATGGCGCCGTTGCCTGGAAGACGATAGTTTATTTCTTTGTGTAATTTCGGATTAATTTGTGGATATACATATAACTAAAAACAATATATATATATATATATATTGTAAAAATCATCTTATTATTTTTGATTAGTTTTTATGCAAGTGTGCAGGATAGGAAGAAGGTCAAGTTCAGTGCCAAAGTCGTGGTGAGTTAGACCCATATCTCGCGGCTACACCGCGGCAGATCAAGACGGAACCACGGTTTGCTGTAAAATTCAAGAGCAACTTCAGTGACCAAATCAAGATTCAGGGTTCTAAACAAGAATAGGAGACTTCAACAAGCACAGATAAGAAATTTGAAGCTCCAACTCGACTGACAAGCCGTGGAAGCGCGGCGGAATTGCAAGTTTGACCGCGGAACCGCGGTCAAAAGCTGACGTCAGCTTTTGAAATTCTCTGTGAGTATTCCAATCCTCTTCTACCTTCCTTTGAACTCCACTGAACTATTCTTTCTGCAGTATTCATTGCACAAACTCTCTTCCCCTCTCCAATAAAACTGTTTTTGTGCAGGATTCTTTGTGCCGCCACCAAATAAATTTTTTGTAAGTATTTTAGATTTTTGTTTGTTACTGTTTTGTATAAATAATACGGATTTTAAGAGGATATAACACCAATTCAGATTGGGTGGGGATTTCATCACCCTTCCTAAGACCCCAAAAATCACTAAAAGCATACGCATTACCCTTCAGCTTAATAAAAAATATCTAGACTCAGCCAACTAAGGACTGTCGTGCTCAATAGGACAGAGGAAGGTTGTGGGCATTCGATCGTTTATCTAAACTTGATTTTGTGGTGCCTAGGCTAGACAAGTGAGAAACTTAATTTTAAAAGGCCCGTCTCACGGTGATTCGTGAGCAGAACCCTTCTTTCTCATTTGTGCTTACCTGGCCACAGTTGGCAGTGAATAGACGATTTGAGGGTTATCTCACAACTTGTCACTTTGGAACAGTTAAGAACAGTCTAGTGGACTTTGAAGACCATAGCTCTAGGTATGATTGTGCATATTTTGACTGTGATTGTTTGAAATTGTGCTATAAGTCCGTACATATTTTTTCTAAAACTCTTTCTAAAAAAAGGAAAAAAAAACAAAACAAAAACTTTTATAAAAACCTGCCCTTTGTCGCCAGAATTCCATTTCACCCACCTTTCATCCGCATTTCTCCATTGACATTTTCTTACCCTCACTTTCTACGCTTTGACTATACTAAACTCGTTTAGTGTATGTCCAGTTGGACTCGGGACACTAGTGCCCACCTAGTCCGCGTTACGTTAGTCGCTACCGACTACGCGATCGACCCCGATGTCGAAACTCCCTCCACACCTCTTTCACCCTTACCTTTGCCGGCCAACTCCGACGTTGACCGAGATTATGTTCATACATCCTCGCCTTCACCTTCACCATCACCAAATTCTTCTTCTGAGATGTCAGGATTTCCTCCTAACATCCCTTTACTTCCTCCGGGACTGATTCCACCTCATCTGGGTGCGAATAACCCGCAACCACCTCCTATTGTAGCGCCACAGCGAATCGCGCTCCAGGATCGTTTCTATCCTACCCGCTCTGCACTCCCTACCTGTCTTTCACTTCCGCCGGCCAATGAGGATAATTTCGAAATTAAGCCCCACTTCATCAACATGTTGCCCAAATTTCACGGGCTGGAATCCAAAAATGCCTACATCTTCATCAACAAATTCCAGAACGTCTGTGCAATGATGAAGACAACCCAACTGTCCGACGATGCTATACGGCTATGAGTCATTCCTTTCACTCCGTGTGACCTTGCTGAGAAGTGGCTATATAGCACCGCATCGCATTCCATAACCAGTTGGGATGAGTTTGTAAAAGCGTTTCTTAAAAGTTCTACCCGAATCACAAGACCGCGTGAATCCGAAACGAAATCAACCAATTTTTCCAGCTTCCTACCGAACCTTTTTGGAAGTGCTTTGACCGATACAAAGACCTTCTTGTTCAGTGCCCTCATCACGGTATTGAGAGATGGCAACTTTGCCAGACCTTATACAAGGGCCTGAATCCAGCAACTAAGCAATTGTTGGAAACCATTTGTCAAGGCCTTTTCCTATCCAAATCTGACGAGGAAGCTTGGCAATTCTTCGACGATCTTGCGGAACAAACGCTTCAGTGGGAAAGCACCAGACCGAACACTTCTTCTTCTTCTACTTCTTTCGATCTCTTAAGGGCAGGCGTTCATCAACTCGATATCTCAATTGCAATGAAGGCCGAGATGGCAGCAATCACGCGAAAACTGGAAGCAGTTGAGAGCAAATTCTTATCTCCTTCTCCTTCCCCTGCTCTTCCCCCTCGTAGCATCTGCGCTTGTTGTTCTGATCCATCCCATTTGACCGAAGAGTGTTCTTACAATCCACCTTCTTAAGGACAGGATCAGGTCAATGCTGCCTTTTAGTAAAGACCAAGAAATGATCCATACTCTTCCACTTACAATCCTGGTTTGAGGAACCACCCCAATTTCACTTGGAATCAGAACCGGCATCAATTCCAAGTCCATAACAACTTCCAGAGGCATCCTCCTCCTCCCCAACAACAAGCTCAGCAACAAACTCAATATCAATATCAGCAGCCCTTCCAACCCCAACCTTTTCAAAATCAGACGAACAACTTTGCACCCAAATTTTTTTTTCCTCAAAACAACTTTGTTCCGTCAAACAACGATAAGGTTTCCTCGTTAGAACGAAGTCTGGAGGAATTTGTAAAGCAATCGACTCAATCCACTGCCAACATTCAGTCTTCCATTCAGTCTTTAGTGTAACACACTGCTGCACACAGGCAAAGCATCAAGACTATCGAAGCCCAGATTGCACAACTGAATGCGGCTTTAAGCGAGCGAGAGAAAGGGAAGCTTCTATCTCAACCACTCCCAAATCCTGGTCACCCACATAATGTACATGTTGCTCTTGAATAACAGAACCATAATGTAAGTGCCGTGAATACATTGAGATCTGGAAGGATGCTGCACAACAACGTTGGCACAGATGATGACACCCCAGCCGCTTCTTCTTCTTCTTCTTCTTCTTCGTCTTCTGAGCCTGTTCTCCATTCTTCAAAAGGCTATTCTTCTTCGAACAGACCCACATCTCACTCCATGAAAACTCCATCTCTGGGATCCGTTCCAACTCCACAATCTCCTCAACAAGTATTGGACTCAACCAATTTCAAAAACATTCCATTTCCAAACCAATTGAGGTCCAATAAACAAAATCCACAAATGGAGAAAATTCTGGAGTTGTTTAAACAGGTTAATATTAACATTCCCCTCTTAGATGCAGTCCAACAAGTCACTTCCTACGCAAAAATCTTGAAGGACTTGTGCACTAAGAAGAGGAAATCTCAGGTACCCAAGAAGGTTTTCTTAGCTAGTGTCGTGAGTGATACTCATACCCAAGCTTTACCTCAAAAACGGAAGTACCCTGGCTGTCCTACGATTTCAATAACCATTGGGGATAAGAACATCAACCACGCACTTTTGGATCTTAATGCCAGTGTTAACCTGCTTCCGTATTCGGTATATGAGCAACTTGGTGTAGGAGAGCTGAAACCCACACACTGTACTCTCCAAATGGCCGACCGATCTATCACCCATCCTAGGGGTGAGCTAGAGGATGTGTTAATAAAGGTAGGGGACTTCATATTCCCTGTTGACTTCATTGTTTTAGACACACAGCCTATAGCTAACCCCCGGAATCAAATTCCGGTGATACTCGGTCGCCCATTCCTTACAACCTCAAATGTTGTGATCAATTGTCGAAATGGTTCGATGAACCTATCTTTTGGAAACATGAAAATTGAACTCAACATTTTTAGGTTAGGGAATCAGCCCTCCGAACCTAATGCTCATATACTCGACGTTTGTTCGATCCAGGAGATCACCCCAGAAGACTGTGAATTCGAGGAGTTTTTGTTCGATCACAGCAATCTTGACGCCACTAGTGCGTTCCTCTTTGAACCTGCTGCTGTTTCCGCTCCCGACAATGATTATGAGTGTTTCACTTTTTCGAACGATCATGGCCTGTCACCACCCGAGCTTAAATCTTTTGAATTTCCGGATGCATTAGCTGAACCATCCAACTCGGTCGCTTACACTCGTTTTGAGCCTCTACTGGAATCCTTTGATTTCGAGACATTTTCGCCGATCTTGCCTTCAATCGTTTCACCTCCAACGCTCGAACTCAAGCCGTTGCCATCTCACCTCAAGTATACTTACTTAGGTGAGAACGAGACCCTCCCTGTCATCATCTCGGCTTCTCTAGCTCCAAAGCAGGAGAAAGCCCTTCTCACGGTCTTGCACAGCAATCGGCAAGATTTTGGCTGGACAATGGCGGACATCAAGGGGATTAGTCCCCTGATTGTTGAACATCACATTCATATGATGGATGATGCTAAACCAGCGCAGGATCCACAAAGGCAACTTAATCCAGTCATAAAGGAGGCTGTGAGAAAAGAGATCGTCAAATGTCTAGATAGTGGTATCATTTACCCTATCTCTGATAGCCAGTGGGTCATCCCCATACACGTCCCTAAAAAGTCCGGCATAACGGTCATCACCAATGAGGCGAACGAGTTAATCCCTACTCGCACCTAAACTGGGTGGCGAGTATGCATTGATTATAGAAAACTCAACGCCGCAACGCGGAAAGACCACTTTCCGCTACCATTCTGTTCCCTGATTAAAAATCAGGAAAAAAGCTTCAGAAGAGGCATCACGTGCTCACACGTGACCAGTGGTCACGTGTTGGCACGTGATAGTTAAGCAGTGGCCAGATAACAAAGCGCAGAAGAAGAGAAGCCCATTCCACGGGTCACGTGCTTACACGTGACCAGGGGTCACGTGCTCACACGTGACCAACGGTCGTGTGGCCACACGTGACCGGCTTTAAAAGCCTTATTCTTTAACATAATTAAATTCTGAGAAGAGATCATTCAAATCTTTCTAAAATGGAGAAGAATTATCTTAAACCGTTGGATCAAGAAGCTGAAGGTGATTAAATATTATCAATTTATGGAAAAATCTTGGACATGGAAAGATTTCCGCCTAAATCTAACCGAAATAACAAAGAGATATCTTTGGATTTAAAATCCAATGGTGAATAAAATTCACCTAATAATCTAAAGGCCCAGATTAATGATGAAGATAAATCAAATCTCTCAATAAACAAATCAAATCTTTCAATGAAAGATTCACTAAAACAGATTGATTCTTTTCCTTCTCCTATAAATAGGAGCCAAAAAGAAGAGAAGACACACATAGAGATACAGAGAGAGAGATATAGAGCCTAGGGATTTTGAAAATTCAGAAGGAAGAATTTGATTCTCTACAAAAGAAAAACCCTACGTAAGAAGGGGATCCACCAGTCGTGCAGCAAAGCGAGGAATCATCTCCTCGATAGGTACTTCCCATGGCTGTCGACGAGCATGGGGGCGGTTGCAGGCCATGGCACTCAGTTGTTTTATCAGGATAAATCACACTAAAGTGAGAATAGATTTATCTGTGAATAAACAAAGAAGACCATGACCTCAGGTTATAAAGAGGGGCATTAAACGCTGCGCCCGGAGAATATTGCATGGTGGAACTATTTCTAAGGCCCAAAAAAGGTAAGGCATTGGAAATCAAGGAGATGGGACTATTTCCAAGGCTCCTTTTCTGCATCTAATGCTGTGCACAAAAATATGGCATGAAAAATTAAACAGCCCCATCAAAAGGGCCCCACGCGCAGAGCACGTGAGCACCAAACTTGATATGCGCTGAAAAGTAAATGGTACCTCACACGCCGAACTCGTCTGCAGCAACAATGACAATATAACAAAATCCCAGAAAGAAGGCATGCAAACATAGAAGGGAAGGAAAAACTTATCACACATACTTTAAAAGTTCAAACAAAAACAAGAAGAAACAATTACATTGGAAAGACCTCAGAATCGGGGCATGGATTAAGAAACTCAAAAGTGACTTTGTCCAAGATCTTCCAGGCATTTCGAACCATCCTAGTATGTTTTCTCTCGCGATCACAAGCGTCGGGATCCTCACGGATGTCCTCTACCCTCCGATAAGCAGCAAGTATGGCCGACTGCTGAAAAGCATGATGCAAGAGATCAATGAGATTGTCTCGCCTCCTCTTCGAGATTAGGCTCATCAGATACACCGAATGCACTTTATCCTCGGCGGCATCCAATGCCCGGAGCGGTACGCCGGTGCAAAAGAGAGGGAGCGCCTCCCAGATCTCCAGCACGATGAGTTTCAAAAGAGAAGATCGATGAGGGAGTAACTGACCATTGTACTCGTCGAAGCGGCTCATGACCTCAGCACACTGAGCGTTGGTGAACTCCTGGTTCTGGCTGCGGCCCAGTGCGCGAATATTTCCGTAAGAAATGATTTCGTCAAGATCATACAAATGGGCATCCATAATACCTGAAATAACGATCATGAAGATTTATTACAAACTTCTTCTTGATTGTGAAGAAGACGACTCAGGGCAAGAAAACCCATGAAGTTCCCTGGGAAGAACTAAGTTCTTCAAAGAAATTAAATTCCTTTTTGAAAAAGGGAATTAAATTCCCAGAAAATTTTGTTCCAGAGCCAGAACTCCTTGGGGATGGAATTAAATTCCATGGAAAACAACCGACATCATCATCTCCCTAAAAGATCAGATGAACCCTAAGAGATCTACTGTTTGAAGATTAAATGGTTTTACATTCCTGTTGAAGAACTTGAAGAAAATGGGTTCATGTTAAAAGGGGTGAAACCTGTAGGGTTCCTAGGCACACTAAAGAGGTCTCACAAGGCATCAACCATGCCAATTTCAAATTTTACAAGTGCCGAGAAACCCTAATACGGATTCGTTGACTAGAGTTTAGGCGACAAAGTGAAACTAGTTAACATCTTAACTAAAAGAAAGAGGCTACAACCTTTGTAGATCCGGTTCTCCACTTCCTTAGCTCCATGTAGACGTCCCCTCGCTGTCCATCTCGAATCCCGGACTCTTGCATCGGCTTCATCGGAGAAATGGGCGGGCTAGGTCGTCGGCTTCGATGCCAAAGATGATCTACGTCGAGGCAACACAAGATCAAGCTCCAACTTCACCAAGTCGTGAAACTTGTGAAGAAAACACCCTATACTACTTGGCAAGAGGTAGAGGGTGAAGAAATAGGAGGTGGGTTCACTTTAGAATTGGATTTCTCACTCTTTTACTCAAGATGCCATTAATGGTAGCAAGCTTTCTTCTTAAAGATGAAGAAGAAGAAGAAGATAGAATATGATAAAAAGTATATCAAAAATAGAAAAGAAATGAATACTTATCATATCCTAACCTTGGTTAGGTGTAGAGAATAGACCATGATTAGTGGGAATGGTTAGGGTTAAGCATGAGACAAATATGGTGAACTTGTTCAAAGCTTCATGAAGCTTCAACAAGCATCCAAAGAAAGCCACCATATCTTATTTATCTTTTCCAAAATGAAAAAATAAATAAATAAATAAATAAGCAAATAATCAAAACCCTAATCATTAACTTAACCATGGTTTAATTCTTTGCACAAACCCAAGTGAGTATGTATCATCAAACATGATACAAACAAGTGCACACAAAAATATATCACATATACAATGTGCACATCAAGTGAGAAAATCCTTTTAAAGTGAACCAATACTAGTTAATGCAAAGTAATATATCAAATATATAATTATACATTAAATCATTAAATCAACACTTGATTCAATGATCCGGTCATGTCGCACATAACCGACTAGTATCCAAATGAATCGACTTATCGAATCAATCTTTGATTCGATAACTAGGTTATATCGCATACAACCAATCGAAACATTCATCGTGAGAATGAAATACGGTATCACATACACGCATTATTCTCGGTCCCACACATATCTCATATGCGCTCCTATTTCGTTTCGCTTGAGCCAGGAAACCTCTGTGTAGGACTCTAAAGACTCGTCAATACGCCGGTAGCAGATGATGATCATATCAAGCACCCACAAGCCGCAAGCGGTCTGCCAAACGTAACGGCCACCCGGGTATTGAGCGATCAGAAGATCGACAAACAAGCCCGCTCACACTCCTGTGAATCCAACCAGTAACACTTACCGTACAGTCCGGTCTGTTCGTCTGATATGTCGCATATCAAGTCTAGGGGTGGTAAACATCAGACCCCAATAACCGATAAGTCGTGCCGATGTGAGGCTCATAACGGGTCGAGAAACTACTGGTAACACTTACCAGCAAATCTCTGATCAGCCCTGGCCAGGGACTTCCCTGTTACGGCCAATCGAGCACAGTGCAACATCAACCCCCCAATACCGGGAGAGACGAAACCCCTCCTATCGCTCATTGCCTCCATGTGACTCGGGACTGTACCCAAAAACCACCATTTTGCACGCCCTCATGGACGTGGTAAGGTGGAGATCAAAGCACAGTGGGAATCACACAAGACTCTATGACGATCTCGGGTCTACAGACTAACCTGCACAAGTGTCACCTGAGAACTGCCATCTGACGTGAGGTATAATACCATCTGGGAGTTCTCGGCGAGTCCGTCCAGTGTACCCAGTCTCCACTGAGCACCCGTATACCATCTCTGATGTCAAACACCAATGGATGTGGGATCATCCATCGCCCATCTCATGGGTCGAGAAGCGTATACGCTAGTCTACACTGGTATATCGATGCCCCGTCTCGATACACCCACGACTAGGGACCTTGAAGGATGTACCTATAGACTACCATGCCCCCACTAGTATGATCTGCATCATAGTCCAGGTAGTCAAGTACACATCCTAAGGGCTTTACCAACATGTAACTATAAGACAGTTTAAAGGAACTAATATACATGTTAAGATAAAGAGCAACCAGATAGCATACTATCATATCGAGCAAGAAAGTCATCTCTATATATGTCCAAGCATCCAATATAATATACATCATCTGTACAATACTGGCCTCTAAGGCATACATACAACTAACAATCTCCCACTTGCACTAGGGCCCGCTGCTGTAGTATCGCATACCGAGCATCCCGAAGAGTCTCTCAAACTGTATCTGGGGAATGGCCTTCGTGAGTGGATCCGCCGTGTTGTTCTTCGTGTCAACCCTCCTGACCTCGATCTCCCGGCGATCAACTATCTCCCGGATCAGGTGATACCGCCTCAGAATATGCCTGGATCGCTGATGGGACCTAGGTTCTTTGGCCAAAGCCACCGCTCCATTGTTATCGCAATACAAAGGTATTGGATGCTCAATGGATGGAACCACTCCAAGTTCAGTAATGAACTTCTTGATCCAGACAGCCTCTTTGGCAGCATCGTTGGCAGCGATGTATTCAGCCTCCATCGTCGAGTCTGCCACGGTTTCCTGCTTGGAACTCTTCCAGCTAACCGCCCCTCCGTAAAGGGTAAAGACAAATCCCGACTGTGACTTAGAGTCGTCCTTATCACTTTGGAAGCTCGAATCGGTAAAGGACTCCACTTGGAGTTCTCCGTTACCATACACCAAGAGCATCTCTTTAGTCCTTCGCAAGTACTTGAGAATGCTCTTCACAGCTGTCCAGTGACTCTCTCCAGGATCAGCTTGATACCTGCTCACTACACTTAGTGAGTATGCAACATCGGGTCTGGTACATAGCATCGCGTACATGATAGAGCCTACAGCCGAAGCATAGGGTATCTCTTGCATGCGAGCTCTCTCCAAATCAGTCTTGGAAGACATCTCTTTGGATAGAGTGATTCCAGAGATCGTGGGTAAGTTCCCACGCTTGGATTCTTCCATACTAAACCTCTTTAGTATGGTGTCAATGTACTTGGATTGGGACAATCCCAATATCCGTTTGGATCTATCTCTATAGATCCTGATTCCCAATATGCAGGAGGCATCACCAAGATTTTTCATTGAGAATCTTTATGATAAGAAGAGCTTGACTGATTGCACCATAGGAATATCATTTCCTATCAAGAGTGTGTCGTCCACGTACAATACGAGGAAGACAACCTTACTCTCTGCCACCTTCTTGTAGATACAAGGTTCATCTGGGTTTTTGACGAAATCAAACTCTTTGATAACGACGTCAAAGCAGATGTTCCAACTCCACGATGCTTGCTTTAATACATAAATGGATTTAAGCAGCTTGCACACCTTCCCGCTGCTCCCACTGTCTACGAAGCCCTCTGGCTGAGTCATGTACACGCACTCTTCTAAATCACCATTTAGAAAGGCGGTCTTAACATCCATTTGCCAGATTTCGTAGTCATGATATGCAGCAATGGCAAGCATGATCCGGATGGATTTAAGCATAGCAACTGGAGAAAAGGTTTCGTCATAGTCCACACCTAGTCTTTGACGAAAACCCTTTGCAACAAGTCTAGCTTTGAAAGTCTCCACTTTCCCATCTACACCAAGTTTTTTCTTGAAGATCCACTTGCTCCCAATGGGTTTTACCCCTTCAGGAGCAATTTCCAAAGTCCATACTTTGTTGGTGTACATGGATTCCATCTCGGACCGCATAGCATCCAGCCATTTCACTGAGTCCCTACTCGTGATGGCCTGCTCGAAGCTAGTTGGGTCATCATCCTCCATGATGCAATCCTCGCTCCCACCATCCATGAGAAAACCGTAGTATCTCTCAGGTTGGCGAGGAACCCTACTAGATCGGCAGAGAGGCTAAGGTTCATTGGGAGCTACTGAATCCTCTGGTTCCACTAAATCTTCTGTTGTGTTTTGTTCAGCTGGAACCTCTTCCAGTTCTACCTCAGAGCCACTAATCTCTTTTACAAGAAATTCCTTTTCTAAAAAGGTGGCATGTTGAGCAACAAATACTCTTTGTTCCTCACTGTAGTAGAAGATATACCCTCGCGAATGTTTGGGATATCCAACAAATTTACACAAAACAGACCTTGCCTCGAGTTTGTCCGGTTTTTGTCTTTTAACATAGGCCGGGCAACCCCATATCTTTATAAAATTAAGATATGGTCTCTTCCCCTCCCATATCTCATATGGTGTGGTAGGCACAGATTTGGTGGGAACCCTATTCAGTAGGTATGCCGCTGTCTCCAGCGCATATCCCCAGAAGGAAATAGGTAACTCAGCTGTGCTCATCATAGAGCGCACCATATCTAATAGGGTGCGGTTCCTCCGTTCTGATACACCGTTATGCTGTGGTGTATATGGAGGAGTCAGCTGAGAGAGAATCCCATTCTCTTTTAGGAAGTCCAGGAATTCAATGCTCAAGTATTCACCTCCTCAATCAGATCGAAGGATTTTAATAATTTTTCCAGTTTGGTTTTCAACTTCTTGTTTATATTCTCTAAATTTCTCAAAAGCTTCTGATTTGTGTTTCATCAGGAACACATATCCGAATCTAGAGAGATCGTCAGTGAATGTAATGAAGTATGAAGAACCATCCCTGGCATGTGTAGACATGGGACCGCATACATCACTATGTATTAGTCCCAAGAGTTCGGTAACTCTTTCTCCGTGTCCCGTAAACGGAGTTTTGGTCATCTTGCCTTTGAGACATGACTGGCAAGTGTCATAAGATGAAAATTCAAACGGATTTAAATATCCATCCTTATGCAACTTAGCAAGTCGTGTCGCATTGACGTGACCCAGTCTACAATGCCACAAGAAGAATTCGTTCAGTTCAGAACTCTTCCTCTTGTGTGTGCTTGTTATGCTCAGAACTGTTGATTGATTTAGAACATAAATGCCATTGCACAACGTGCCTGATCCAACCAACTTTTGGTTACGGAAAATGTTCATAACATTGTCCAGTAATACAAAATTATATCCCTCTTTACTCAACAAAGAAACCGATATAATGTTGCATATCAGGTTCGGCATGTAATAGCATTCGTTCAGAACCAATGTATTACCAGTTGGTAATACAAGGTGATATTCCCCGACAGTCTTAGCTGCAACAATTGCACCATTTCCAACTCTAATGTCTTTATCACCTACTCCAAGTTCTCTACCTTTTCTAAGCCCATGTAACTGATTACATATATGGGATCCTGACCCGGTATCTAATACCCAGGACGTAGGGCAAATGGAGAGACAGTTCTCTGTAACGAACACACCCGAAGAAAATGCATCACCGTGTACTTTCTTCAATCGGGTGGCAAGGGAATCCTGGTGTTCCCCTATATCCTGTTCATTCCTATAACTCTTATAAGAAAGAACGGAACCAACGTTCCCCAGCACAGTATAACATGCGGGTTCGGTCAATACATCCATATTATAATCTTGATTAAGGCATGACATGGTCGCTACCTGGAGAGAGAGAAAAGAAAACACTTTAGCGTATGCTCTTGCAAGATCAGATTGGTTATTATCTTATCTAATCAGGATGGCTCCCACTGGTTTTTATCAAATCTTCCTTCAAACACTAAAAGGAAAGACTAGCCGGGATTAATTACACCCTACAACTTCGCCAATCTTTCAGCCAGGCCAGTGTCGGTACTTTGAGGGAGGTTCCCCGTGCTTTCGCACGGACCTAATTAAAGTAAACCTCGTTTTCCCAGAAGCGTAACCCCGTTGACACCTTTCTAGTCACCTACTTGATCGGCTAATTGTAATGTGTAAAACTCTCCCAGGAGTAACTCTTACTCGCAGTGGGTATCGGGATCCAACTATCTCATAGAAGGTATGCAATCTCATTGCAAATTTCAACACTTGAAATTCCCGATAATATTTTGCCCCAAGCACCCTATGACCTTGACGGAGGTCAACAAACCACAGGGTGCAAGTCAAGTTCAACCCGTCATTTCTTGATTGAATCAAACCCACCCGCACGACCTTTGACGGAGGTCAACAAGGTCGTACGACTACCCTAATCCAATATGCATCACATACATAAGCAGATAAATACTAGTTAGCTACCGCACACTACGCCTTGACGGAGGTCAACAAACGTAGCACGAATACTAAGTAGGATTTATCTGAAATGACGGAGGGCTACGTCAAGTTTTTCTGAAAACCTATTGCGTAATGAACTTGATATCGTTGTAGAATCGAATGAAGTTTTGAAATGGAGTGATTTTGAGGCTTTTCTAGTTTTGCTAAAGGGGTCACTCCCGGTGAAGGGATCGTCGGCCCTTTCCTCGTCGAATGAGGTGCGGGATATATCATATATATCGCTGTGCAAAGCAAAACTCCAAAAACAATCAAAAGCAAACCGAGTGTGTAGCATCTACCAGTTATTGCTAAAGGGGTCACTCCCGGTAAAGGGATCTCGGCCCTTTCCTCATCGAATAAGGTGCAGGGTATATCATATATACCACTATGCAGAGCAAAACTGTAGCTACCCTTTTTATTTAAAATTTGATTCTGCAACATCTTTTAGGTTTCTTTTCTTTCATTAATCACATTAATGAAGTCCTATCATTTAAGTCACCTAAGCATCACAGATAAATACGACGTACGCTTATGCCATCCGCATTTGCCTCGATGTCCCCTCGTGCACCGTTAGGTTAGGTAACTAACGACAGAGCAGGGCAGGGCTAGTGCGGGTGCAAAACATAAGTAACGTCTATATAATATATCATATATACTATATACTGTATCCATCAGAACATATCAAATGATCACATCACAGATATCGCAGCAGAAAATATCATATGAAATATTGGATATACTAGGACGTCCGTGTTTTTAATACGAGCCAGTATAAAACACGGATTCCACGGTCGTGATGAATAGCCAATCCCACACCCCTAGACCCCTATGAGAGCGGCAAGCAACCCTACCAATTCTAGGGTTAGGAGACCCGGACTCGACTCCTCGAGATGGTCTCCCATTGGACCCTAGAACCCGGTTACTTGTGCTCCCCTCCTTGGGTCTATCCTAATGCGGAAAAGTAAATAATATACAAAAGGTGACAACTTCCGCAACCTGGAAGTGCCCCAATAAAAGAATATTACATACAAGTTTTTACATGAATGAAAATGAAAAACACTCATCTCACATAAAAAAAACCCGGCTATTCAAACACGACGATCCAATATAACATATCCAGCAACACATAACATCACATGTCATCAACGTAAGTAAATATGCGCATCCCAATTGTCGTTGGCATATAGCAACGAAACCGGCGATATCACATATTACACTTACGGTCACAGAAAAGAAAGTGTAAAACTACAACAGTTGGAATCCGCAACCTCTTTAGATATCGCATGCCTAATCAAATGAAATACTTAGACATCACATGCCTAACAATTATAAACCCCGCATTTTAGTCCCATTATCGAAAACTCTTTTCAATATCAAGTGAGACTAAACCGCTAGATTTATAACATTCATCCAGTTATCTCATAACTGTTTGTGAATTCCAATTATTGTATCCCATTCCGGATAAGATAGAAAATGTTAAACTTTCCGATCGAACAATCGAACACCCAAGTTTTCCCGAAACCGTTCAACACATGAAATAAGTTCAAAGATATTCATTTCATGCCTCAGTACCAATGGTCCAGCCGTAGAAGGGTCAAGCCAACGCCTCACATGTGGCACGCCGTACTGCCCCAAACCTTAAGGTTCAAAGGGCAGTTCAAGACGGTCACATAATCGAGTTAAGGTTTGTTGTCTTCTAGAGGGACCATCGCGTTACTTGCACTACTCAGAACGTCCTTAAACCACAGAAAAATCCAACACTTGGAAATTTTCCGGCAGGGGAAAAGGTGGGTATTTATATCCGGTCGAACTTTTTAACATATTCAATAATTATCCAGAAAACACATAGACAAGATTAGACAATCCGATCGAATCTACGAACTCCCAATACAACCCAGAATATTCAACTCTTGAATAAATATTAAAAATTCCCAGAAAATACAGCAAACAAAATAAGACATTACTGTGCAAACAGTGTATCAAGAGGAGATATTTTGGCCGCGGAACCGCCGCAGAAGCCATGCTTCTGCCGCGGTTCCGCCGCGCTTTAATCATATCATGAGGTGATTTTTGCACCGTAATTCTTAGAATTCCCTGCTGAATTTTTTAAGCATTTTTAATCTGGAAAAAACCCAGTTTTTGAAAAAAGTCCAGAGAGCATGAAAAGTTTGGGGTTTCGGGTTCGATCGGGTTTCTAACATCGTCTAAGCATCGTCTAAGGCTCTAACGTGGCTCTGATACCACTGTAGGATTTCTAGGCACACTAAAGAGGTCTCACAAGGCATCAACCATGCCAATTTCAAATTTTACAAGTGCCGAGAAACCCTAATACGGATTCGTTGACTAGAGTTTAGGCGACAAAGTGAAACTATTTAACATCTTAACTAAAAGAAAGAGGCTACAACCTTTGTAGATCCGGTTCTCCACTTCCTTAGCTCCATGTAGACGTCCCCTCACTGTCCATCTCGAATCCCGGACTCTTGCATCGGCTTCATCGGAGAAATGGGCGGGCTAGGTCGTCGGCTTCGATGCCAAAGATGATCTACGTCGAGGCAACACAAGATCAAGCTCCAACTTCACAAAGTCGTGAAACTTGTGAAGAAAACACCATATACTACTTGGCAAGAGGTAGAGGGTGAAGAAATAAGAGGTGGGTTCACTTTAGAATTGGATTTCTCACTCTTTTACTCAAGATGCCATTAATGGTAGCAAGCTTTCTTCTTAAAGATGAAGAAGAAGAAGAAGATAGAATATGATAAAAAGTATATCAAAAATAGAAAAGAAATGAATACTTATCATATCCTAACCTTGGTTAGGTGTAGAGAATAGACCATGGTTAGTGGGAATGGTTAGGGTTAAGCATGAGACAAATATGGTGAACTTGTTCAAAACTTCATGAAGCTTCAACAAGCATCCAAAGAAAGCCACCATATCTTATTTATCTTTTCCAAAATGAAAAAATAAATAAATAAATAAATAAGCAAATAATCAAAACCCTAATCATTAACTTAACCATGGTTTAATTCTTTGCACAAACCCAAGTGAGTATGTATCATCAAACATGATACAAACAAGTGCACATAACAATATATCACATATACAATGTGCACATCAAGTGAGAAAATCCTTTTAAAGTGAACCAATACTAGTTAATGCAAAGTAATATATCAAATATATAATTATACATTAAATCATTAAATCAACACTTGATTCAATGATCCGGTCATGTCGCACATAACCGACTAGTATCCAAATGAATCGACTTATCGAATCAATCTTTGATTCGATAACTAGGTTATATCGCATACAACCAATCGAAACATTCATCGCGAGAATGAAATACGGTATCACATACACGCATTATTCTCGGTCCCACACATATCTCATATGCGCTCCTATTTCGTTTCGCTTGAGCCAGGAAACCTCTGTGTAGGACTCTAAAGACTCGTCAATACGCCGGCAGCAGATGATGATCATATCAAGCACCCACAAGCCGCAAGCGGTCTGCCAAACGTAACGGCCACCCGGGTATTGAGCGATCAGAAGATCGATGAGCAAGCCCGCTCACACTCCTGTGAATCCAACCAGTAACACTTACCGTACAGTCCGGTCTGTTCGTCTGATATGTCGCATATCAAGTCTAGGGGTGGTAAACGTCAGACCCCAATAACCGATAAGTCATGCCGATGTGAGGCTCATAACGGGTCGAGAAACTACTGGTAACACTTACCAGAAAATCTCTAATCAGCCCTGGCCAGGGACTTCCCTGTTACGGCCAATCGAGCACAGTGCAACATCAACCCCCCAATACCGGGAGAGACGAAACCCCTCCTATCGCTCATTGCCTCCATGTGACTCGGGACTGTACCCAAAAACCACCGTTTTGCACGCCCTCATAGACGTGGTAAGGTGGAGATCAAAGCACAGTGGGAATCACACAAGACTCTATGACGATCTCGGGTCTACAGACTAACCTGCACAAGTGTCACCTGAGAACTGCCATCTGACGTGAGGTATAATACCATCTGGGAGTTCTCGGCGAGTCCGTCCAGTGTACCCAGTCTCCACTGAGCACCCGTATACCATCTCTGATGTCAAACACCAATGGATATGGGATCATCCATCGCCCATCTCATGGGTCGAGAAGCGTATACGCTAGTCTACACTGGTATATCGATGCCCCGTCTCGATACACCCACGACTAGGGACCTTGAAGGATGTACCTATAGACTACCATGCCCCCACTAGTATGATCTGCATCATAGTCCAGGTAGTTAAGTACACATCCTAAGGGCTTTATCAACATGTAACTATAAGACAGTTTAAAGGGACTAGTATACATGTTAAGATAAAGAGCAACCAGATAGCATACTATCATATCGAGCAAGAAAGTCATCTCTATATATGTCCAAGCATCCAATATAATATACATCATCTGTACAATACTGGCCTCTAGGGCATACATACAACTAACAAAACCCTTGGTGTGAATTTAAAATCCAGAGGGTTTTTAGAAAAGTATACATAAGGGTTCCTCGATCGTTCAAAGATCATTACCTTAAGAAAGGGTCTCTCGAACAGAGTTAAACTCTGAAAAGTTTGAAGCAGAGAACTAAGCTCTGAGGAACGAGAATTAAATTCTCAAGGGAAAGGTTCTCAAAGGAAGAAGGTGAGCAAAGTGGAGGCTCTTCTGAAAGGACATGGGCATTTATAGGATGGGATGGAAAACGTTTCATCTACCCTACTCCCAAGGCAGATCCGACGGTCACAAAAGTGACAGCGTTGCACTCATGTGCAAACACGTGAGAACAACGCTGTGGGGGCATTTGTTCCCTGATTAAAAATCAGGAAAAAAGTTTCAGAAGAGGCATCACGTGCTCACACGTGACCAGTGGTCACGTGTTGGCACGTGATGGTTAAGCAGCGGCCAGAGAACAGAGCGCAGAAGAAGAGAAGCCCATTCCAGGGGTCACGTGCTCACACATGACCGGCTTTAAAAGCCTTATTCTTTAACAGAATTAAATTCTGAGGAGAGATCATTCAAATCTTTCCAAAATGGAGAAGAATTATCTGAAACCGTTGGATCAAGAAGCTGAAGGTGATTAAATATCATCAATTTATGGAAAAATCTTGGACATGGAAAGATTTCCCCCTAAATCTAACCGAAATAATAAAGAGATATCTTTGGATTTAAAATCCAATGGTGAATAAAATTCACTTAATAATCTAAAGGTCCAGATTAATGATGAAGATAAATCAAATCTCTCAATAAACAAATCAAATATTTCAATGAAAGATTCACTAAAACAGATTGATTCTTTTCCTTCTCCTATAAATAGGAGCCAAAAAGAAGAGAAGACACACATAGAGATACAGAGAGAGAGATATAGAGCCTTGGGATTTTGAAAATTCAGAAGGAAGAATTTGATTCTCTACAAAAGAAAAACCCTACGTAAGAAAAGAGAGGCTTCAAAAGAGAATTTAATTCTCAAAAGAGTTTAACTCTTATATAAAGAAAAGAACTTAGTTCTTTCTCTGGTTGAGGATCTGCAAAGTGCACATCTCCCCATGAATTGAGAATTTAATTCTCATTGGGTTGAGATCCTGCCATGCAGATCCAAAACATATAGGAAGAACTGAGTTTTGAGAATTTAATTCTCACAGAATTATAGGAATTTAATTCCTTTGAGATAAAATTAAGGTTTAACCCTATGTTATAGGAATTTAATTCCTTCAAAATGGACAGAACCAGGGTTTAACCCTAATTGAGAACTTAATTCTCTCAAAATCACAGGAATTTAATTCCCTTAAAAAAGAAGAAATTAGGGTTTCACCCTATGCCAAAATTTAATTCTCTACATACATGAGGAATTTAATTCCTACTGAAAAGACATTAGGGTTTAACTCTATCCAAGAATATAAGTCTTAAGAAGGAAATAGGAATTTAATTCCTCTAAAGTTTATTGCTATGGTTTAACCCTACGAAGAATTTAATTCTTAAAATATTAACAGATCTTTAAAATATGCAAAGAACCAGAGTCACGTGTTACCATGTGACCCCTATAATGATTCACAGAAAAGAGCTTTGAGGCAACGCCTCACGTGCCCCCACGTGACCCCTTGGCTGAAGACAGACAAACATTTAAATTCCCATCACGTGACAGCACGTGATGCTCCAAAGTATTCAATACTTTTGGCAGAACAAAATAAAGAGAAGGAGGGCGCTCTCACGTGCTACCACGTGACCCCTCTTGCCTTAGTATTTAACACTAAATTGAAACCTCTGTATCCAGTGTTTAACACTGATTTGCCTTAGTGTTTAACACTAATTGAAAAACTCTATTTGCAGTGTTTAACACTGATTTTCTTAGTGTTTAACACTAAATTAAATCTCTGCTAGCAGTGTTTAATACTGATTTTCTTAGTGTTTAACACTAAATTAAAATCTCTGTTACCAATGTTTAACACTGATTAATACTAATTTGAAAGCCCTGTTGCTAGTGTTTAACACCGATTATCTTTTAGTGTTTAACACTAGTTTGTTAATCTTATTCCCAGTGGTCAACACTGTTAGTCTCTAGTATTTAACACTAGTTTTAGCCCAATTGGCTAAGTTTTTAGAGGCAAAGCCTCTTCTTCAATGAGCCAACAGAGGACCAATATTCTAAACATGATTGGACTTAGCCCAAGATGGCCATAAGTCCTCAATTAAAACTAAACTAGGCTAATGGGCTCATAATATTATTAATTGGTCTTGGTTCCAAATTGGGCCAAAGACTATTTAATCTACCTTGGTTCAAGAGTACATCTCTTCACTCCTTTGATACTTGGCGTTGTAATTCCTCAACGTCTTCAAAGATGTGACGGGTCCCGATGACCACACATTGATACGGACTGTGGGGTCCTTAAACTCATGGACTATGAGGTTCTTAACCTTGACCGTGATGTCTTAAAACTAATGCCGGACTGTGGAGTCCTTAAATCCTCGGACTATGATGTCCTTAACCTTGACCGGAATGTCTTGTAAGATTCCTAGGCACACACATGAGGTTCTACAACTGATCAAACATGTCCAATTCAAAATTTTCTATGTGCCGAGAAACCCTAAACAAGATCGATACTAGAGGTAAGGCGAAAGAACATGCAAGTTAACAACTTTAACTAAAAGTGAAAGGGACTACAACCTTTGTAGATCCGGTCCTCCACTTCCAAAGCTCCGTGATGACGT
Source organism: Agapanthus africanus (assembly GCA_030015575.1). Classification (NCBI taxonomy): domain Eukaryota; kingdom Viridiplantae; phylum Streptophyta; class Magnoliopsida; order Asparagales; family Amaryllidaceae; genus Agapanthus; species Agapanthus africanus. The sequence goes on from JASDDO010000028.1 coordinate 75,025,569, forward strand.
CCCTCCACTGCGACCATCGGATCCCAGACTCTAGCGATGGTTTCGTCGGAGAAATGATCGGGCTAGGTCGTTGACTTCGATGCCGAAGATGATCTACGTCAAGGCAACTCAAACTCAAACTCCATCTTCACTTGGTCATAAAACTTGTGAAGATAACACACTCTACTACATGGAAAGTGGTAGAGGATGAAGAAATAGAAAGTGAGTTCACTTTGGAATTGGATTTCTCACTTGGATTCATCACTTGGAAATTTTCAAGAATGCTTTCTTCTCTTCATTAAGAAGAAGAAGAAGGAGAAAAGAAAATGAATAACCAATTCTTAAGTGAACAAATACTAGTTAATGTAAAGTAATATATAAAATATATAATTATACATTAAATCTTTAAATCAACACTTGATTTAATGATCCGGTCATAACTCATATAACCGACTAATATCATGTGTATCAATATATCGAATCAACATTTAATTCGGTAACCCGGCTATATCTCATATGACCGTCCGATGATACGAATCGCGAGAATATAATACAGTATCACATACTGGTATTATTCTCGGTCCCGCACATATCTCATATGCGCTCCTATTTCGTTTCGCTTGAGCCAGGAAACCTCTGTGTAGGACTCTAAAGACTCGTCAATACGCCGGCAGCAGGTGATGATCATATCAAACACCCACAAGCTGCAAGCGGTCTGCTAAACGTAACGGCCACCCGGGTATTGAGCGATCAGAAGATCAACGAGCAAGCCCGCTCACACTCCTGTGAATCCAACCAGCAACACTTACCGTACAGTCCGGTCTGTTCGTCTGATATGTCGCATATCTCGCCTAGGGGTGGTAAACGTCAGACCCCAGTAGCTTGATAAGTCATGCCGATGTAAGGTCCATAACATAGCGTGAAACTACTGATAACTCTTACCAGTATATCACTGCAACCCTGGCCAGGGATTTCTAGTTATGGCCAGTCGAGCATAGCGCAACATCAACCCCCAATACCGGGAGAGACGAATCCCCTCCTATCGCTCATTGCCTCCATGTGAATCGGGACTGTACCCAAAAACCACCTGTTTGCACGACTCAGTAGAGCCGTGGTAGGGTGGAAATCAAAGCACAGTGGGAGACACACAAGACTCTATGACGATCTCGGGTCAACAGACTAAGCTGTACCAGTGTCACCAGAGAACTGCCATCTGACGTGAGGTATAATACCATCTGTGAGTTCTCAGTGAGTCCGTTCAGTGTACCCAGTCACCACTGAGCACCCGCATACTATCTCTGATGTCAAACACCAATGGATATGGAATCATCCATCGCCCATCACATGGGTCGAGAAGATATACGCTAGTCTACTCTGGAATATCAATGCCCCGTCTCGATATTCCCACGACCAGGAACATTGAAGGATGTACTCATGGACTACCCAGGCCCCACTAGTATGATCTACATCATAGTCCTGGAAGTCGAGTACACATCCTAAGGGCTTTATCAACATGTAACAGAGAGACAGAAAGTATACATGTTAAGATAAAAGCAACCAGATAGCGTACTATTATGTCGAGCAAGAAAGTCCTGCCTATATATATCCCAGCATCCACTACAATATACATCCAATGTACAGTAATGGCCTCTAGGGCATACATATAACTAACATGTCTTAAAACTAACAACGGACTATGATGTCCTTAACCTTGACCGTGATGTCTTAAAACTAACGTCGGACTGTGGAGTCCTTAAATCCACGGACTATGATGTCCTTAACCTTGACCGCAACGTATTAAAACTAACATTGGACCGCAATGTCCTTAAACTATCTATTGACCGCAATGTCACTAAACTAAATAACAGGGCTCCCTTAATTGCTCTCTTGTCGGATCTAAATGATCCCGTTAAGTTGATCTTAGTCTAAAACTAGACTAACGTATCCTTAACAAACGTTTAAGTCGATCTTAGTCTCAAATGAGGCTAACGTATCCTTAAACACAACCCCCAAACCCAAATCTAAGATAATACAGATTTGGACTAGTCCACGCCCTACGGGCGACGACATAACTCAGTCTCCGTATACAATCCACGGGCAACCAAACACAAAATAAACACACAGGACACGAAGTGATCATCTGAAGAAGGAGAAAGTTGTTACCACAATGCGGTAGCGTAATTAACTGCAGGGGCTTGCGCCTGCAGGGAAGAGCGTCCCCATAATCAAAAACCCCTCAAGCGAGGGGGAATCTGATGAAGTCTGCTACATCGGACGCATCCGTTTAAACCTTCGATACATGGTGCTATAAATCAACTTGGCATCTTCGGAAAGGTAAACGGATAGCACCAATTAGCATCTGCCCCGAATTTCAGGCTAGACGTCCGTCGCGCCGCCTATTCGGAGGGGAACAGATTCTGGCACGCCCGGTGGGACCTTTTCCTCTTTCCACTCCACACTTCGTGTGTCGTGTTTTTCCCGCGGTCAGATAATCGCGGTGTGTATGTTTTTGATTGCCCTTAGGGGAGTGGATATTGAAGCTGGCATTTCGTCTCTATGAAGAATGGCGTTTGGTCCTACCCTAGCAACTCAGGCTCTATCACATCTGGTGAAGTCAAGAATGGGCCACTTGTCGCCTCAAATCTCTGCAATCCGGCTCTTCAAGAAATCAACGAGCTTCTCTTTGGATCGGTGCTCCCACCTCCCACCCTCGGTGCCTCAACGCCGATGGAGGAATCCCAGAGGAAGTCTTTCTTCCATAGGTAGGCTCCCTAAGCGGCAGCTTTGCTGACGGAATCAGTCCTCAAACAACTGGCACATGCCATAAACCAAAGACGACGCAGGGGGCAGAATATTCAGGCTCTCAAAGGAAACAGGGGGCAGGCTCAGTAAAATCCTGAAGCTAATCAAATCCCGACTGTAAGAAATGACCAACGTCGATGTCAGCGTCATACAAAATGAGCTGGGGCAGTTCTCCGCATGGTCCTGTTTCAACCCCGGTGGTGAATGTTGTTTTGAAGGGTCAGACAAAGTTCTCTTACCGCAATATTGAAGAAGTCTCTGCAGCCCATAGAGATCCCACGAGAGCAGAAACCAGTTCGCTCCCTGAGAAAACTTTCCTTATCTATATAAGGTGTGGAAGCAGGAGAAAGGGACTCACCCCGAGATGGATCCGGATACAACGGTTCCTCCCAAAACCAAAGCGGCTTTTCACAAAAAAAATAGAAGCCCAATAAAGCTCAAGTGCCCAAAGCAAACTCCAAACACCCCAAGCCTGGGGGCATGGTAGTTCACATAGTCTATGTGGTGAATTCCAAAGACGAAGTTCGAGCTTCTACTAGTCACCGACATCAAACTTAGTCCTTAACAAAAGTTCAACTGCAACGTGAAAAGCTGCAGGAGATGCTTGCTCAGGCGGTACCACTCGCTAATCCATCGTCTAAAGAAAATCCCGAAGTCGCACCTGAAGAAAGAAGAAATCTGACATGGGGCGGATTCTACACTTGATAGGTTCCAGTCCATCCGTTTGCCAAGATATTACACGAATGGACTAAAAAGGCTGTTAAGGCACCAAGGCGTACCTCTTAAGCAAACTGCGCGACAAGCACGATTTTATAACAGGATCTGGAACGTTCCCGGAACTCAGCGCAAATTGCTCAACGGGAAAATGGAAACGATCGGGCTTGGATATGTTCGGTCCAAGAAACGGGAGCAATCCCGCGACTGCTACGTCATGCATGACTTTGATGAAGAAGGAGATGCTCTGTGGGAAGATACTAACCCTGAACCAGAAAGAACTCTCGCCGTGAAAATGCCCAGTCTGTCGTTCGAAGAACAAATGTACAAGCTTATAAGGGAAGCAGGTCAAAAGGTTCGAGACGACCATAATCGCGAAATGGCCATCTACGAGAAAGACAGGACGCAACGCCTTCTTCAACAGGCTGCGAAAAATGACAATGCTCTTCCTTATCAACCCGTCATACAAAAAGCCCGACGTAGAAGCAAAAATAAGTCAAAAAGCGGGAAAAGCATTCGAAAGCGACAAAGCAGGACCAAGAAGCCAGACGATCAGGAATTGAGCAATCCGGATTCGTCCCTTATGAAGAAGATGAGTCGAGCATATTCTTTTCCTTAGAACAAAACATGGAAGATACTTAATTTCGCTATAAAACATCAAATGATTACAGTTCCGGAGTCCAAACATCCCGAGCAAGTCAACGAAATCTCCCACCCAGACTATTGCTCTTATCACCGAGCAATAGGACATCCTCTCGAAGACTGCTTCACCTTCAAGAACTGGGTTGAAGACCAATATCAGCTCGGCAAATTTGCTCTATCCAGCAGCTGGAGGATAAATCCGCCACAGAAGCACGAACCAAAAGCCGCCCATACAGCGAGAGTAGAGCCGGATCAAGATCGTTCTTGGAAGCGAGCTCGTACTTGTTATATGATAACGCTATCAAAAGAAGAGCCCGAGGATATGGACGACCTCCCCTGGTGCTTCGAAAACAATGATGACGAGGTGATCTCAGAATTTCCACCGGCGCCGAAAGAGCTGGAAGATGGAATACATACCACTGCAGATGAGCTCAAGAAAATTAACTTGGGGACGGCAAACGACCCGCGACTGACATTCGTCAGCGAGCTGCTATCTGAAGAAAGGGTGGCTGCATTAAAAGACGTGCTTATGCAACATAGGGATTGCTTTGCATGGAACTATTCCGAAATGCTAGGACTAGATCCAAGAATTGCTGTACATAAATTGGCGATATCCCCGGACGTCAAGCCAGTCAAACAGGCGCCGAGAAGAATGCGGCTTGAGCTTGAGATGAGCATTAACGCCGAAATCAAGAAGCTGATCGATTCTGGGTTTATCCAAGAAGTTCAATATCCTGACTGGATTGCCAACATCGTCCCGTTAATGAAGAAAAATGGGACAGTGCGCATATGCGTGGACTTCCGGGATCTCAATAAAGCTTGCCCGAAGGACGATTTCCCAGTGCCGGTCACCGAGCTGATGATAGATAATACGTCCACTCACGAAGTTTTCTCCTTCATGGACGGCTCATCGGGATACAATCAGATAAAGATGCATCCCGAAGACCAGAAGCACACCGCTTTCCGGACTCCTCTGGGTATATTCTGCTACAATGGTATGCCCTTCGGTTTAAAGAATGCCGGTGCCACCTATCAGAGGGCCATGACGAAGATCTTCGATGACCTCATACATGAAATCGTCGAATGCTATATCGACGACCTCGTAGTGAAAGCAAATCATACGAGGAACATCTTGAGCATCTAAAGATCGTATTTCAACGCCTTCAACAATATAACTTGATGATGAACCCACTTAAATGCGCGTTCAGGGTTTCCTCAGGTAAATTCCTAGGATTCATTGTCCGGCACCGGGGTATCGAGATAGATCCATCGAAGATCAAGACGATCATGGAAATGCCACCGCCAAGGACTCTCAAACAATTGCGGTCTCTCCAGGGGAAGCTCGCGTACATCCGGCGATTTATAGCCAACCTTTCGGGCAAGTGCCGCCCTTACAGTCACCTGATGAAGAAGAGAACCCCGTTCGTCTGGGATCACAAATGCCAAGGCGCGCTGGACGAGATCAAGCAATACCTGCAGAACCTGCCGGTGTTAGCTGCTCCAGTCAAGCGAAAGCCTCTTGTTCTTTATACCACAGCCCTCGAAGGTTCCTTAGGCTCATTATGGGCACAAGAGAACGACGAAGGGAAGGAGAGAGCGCTCTACTATTTAAGTCGAGTTCTTCTGGGGGCAGAAAGCAACTACTCCCCTATCGAAAAACATTGCCTGGCGTTAATCTTTGCGATAACAAAACTCCGGCACTATGCATTGGCGCATGAAGTTCGCCTTATATCAACGGTGGACCCCCTCAAATATCTGATGTCAAAAGCCATATTGACAGGAAGACTCGCTAAATGGGCCCTGCTTTTGATGGAGTTTTCAATAACCTATCAGCCTCTTAAGGCAGTGAAAGGCCAAGCCATCGCCGACTTCCTCTCTGAGCATCCAATACCTGCCGACTCGCCTTTGAAATGCGAGCTGCCAGACGAACATGCGTTTGACACGATCGACGGAAGTGGTACTCGGTGGGAACTCTACTTTGACGGAGCGTTTTCCATGAAGAAGCGCAGACAAAGCACCCCTATAATCAAGTCGGGGGTAGGTCTCATCTTCGTAACTCCACAAGGAGGGATAATGCGATTTGCTTTCTCCTTGACAGAGCCGAGGACGAACAACGAGGTTGAATACGAAGCTTTGATAGCAGGTCTCAAGATCGCCATCGACATGGGGATTGAGAACCTCCTCATATACGGAGACTCCCAACTGGTCGTTAGCCAAGTAAACGGTGACTACCAGACGTGCAAGCCAGAGCTGGTGAAGTATGGCGAGAGAGTACAACAACTCTTGACCCAAATTCCCTCCTATACTTTGGAAAACATACCGCACGTGGAAAATGGCAAAGCGGACGCATTGGCCAAGCTCGCTAAAGAACTGGCCGACGAGAATCTCGATGACGTCAAAATTGTGGTATAAAGCCGTCGAGTACTTACCCCAGCAGAAATATCTCCGGAATCACCCGAAGAAAGGAGAGCAACTGAGCAGACGGCCCTGCAAATAAATGACCAAGAGAAGGTTGAAGATTGGAGAGAAGTCTTCATAGACTACTTCAAATCCCGTCGAACGTCTGAAGATGCGTCCTCAAGACATCAGCTTGTGAAATGAGCTCTGTCCTTCGCCTTCGTCAATAATACTCTGTACAAGAGGTCATTTGACTCTCTGTGGTTGAGATGCCTGAGACCTGACGAAGCGAAAAGAGTCGTTCAGGAAGTTCACGACGGACTCTGCGATTCTCATCAAGCTGGCCTAAAGATGAAGCTGAAGATCAAACGAATGGGTTATTATTGGCCCACGATGATCCAGGACTGCCTCGAGTATGCGAAGCAATGCCACTCGTGCCAGATTCATGGGGACTTCATCCACCAGCATCCAAACCCACTACATCCAACGGTGGCTAGCTGACCGTTCGAAATGTGGGGGACTGACATAATCGGCCCCATCGAACTAGCATCGTCCAGAGGACATCGATTCATTTTGGAAACAACTGATTACTTCTCCAAATGGGCAGAAGTAGTACCGCTGAGGGAAGTGAAGACGGAGAATATCCTCCATTTCTTCAAGACGCACGTCATTTATCGGTTTGGAACTCCGCGACGGATCATCTCCGATAACGGTCCAGCCTACAGAAGCCACAAGATCAGTCGCTTCGCACAACAACACAACATAGACTGGAGATATTCCTCAGTTTATAATCCCCGAGCTAACGGTCTAGCTGAGGCTTTCAACAAAACCTTGACAAAGATCGTGAAGAAGACGGTGTCCCGAAACAAAAAGGACTGGCACGAGAGACTGCAAGAAGCTCTTTGGGCTTATCGGACTACGTTCAAGACGGCCACGAACACAACGCCATACGCGTTGGTATTCGGTATGGAAGCAGTACTCCCCCTTGAGATAGACCTACCTTCTCTACGAGTGGCAGTCCACTATGAGCTGACGGACGAAGAAAATGCACACCTTCGGCTTGAGGAGCTTGACGCCCTTGATGAAACCCGGCTCATAGCGCAACAAAATGTGGAGGCTTACAAAGCAAAGATGACGCGCTCATATGAAAGATTGATCAGGCCGAGGACATTCCGCCAAGGCGAACTCGTGCTAGTGGTCAAAGGACCTATGATCCCCAATCGCGCCAAGCGGGGAAATTCGAGCCGAACTATGAAGGCCCATATATCATAGACAATGTCTACCAGGGTGGAGCGTATCTGCTCATGGATATGCACGGTGAGAGACCTTTCAGACCAATAAAAAGTCGCTTCCTGAAGAAATACTACGCTTGACGGGTTAAGGCCTAGGTCAATGATAGATGACGACGACTATGTCCGCTCGCTATCTTCCTAAGCCCGAACTCTATAAGTAGTAACCGGCCTTCTTCAACAACGGACCGAAACGTCCTTAAACTAATAACGGACCGAAACGTCCTTAAACTAATAATGGACCGAAACGTCCTTAAACTAACAATGGATCACTATGTCCTTAAACTAGCTGTTGACCGAGATGTCGATAAACTACGGTGGATTGCAGTATCTCAAAGCCGATACAAAAAAAATATTTAAAAAATATATAATAAAAATAAAAACGGTATGTCCATAAGCGAAATGGGCACGGATGAAAACCCGAAAGGGCTCCATAAGTAAAAACAGCAGGGCTACCGACGAGTGTTCGTGAAAACCCGAAAGGGCGCAACCTCGTTAAAGGACACTTGCAGGGTCCTCACGACCTTGTAAGGAGAAACCACCCGCGTGAGATCCTTACGACTCACAAGGGAGCAAAACACTTAGGAGTCCTCACGATTCCTAAGGAGAAATTACACTTGCGAGATCCTCACGACTCGTAAGGAGAACTCTCTTATGGGACCCTCACGGCTCATAAGACTTGAAAGTCTTAAATTACAGAGACCTGAACCTGTTCTTAAGCAACCCCCACAAACTTCGATATTGTCCTACAAGCGGCTCATACTGACCCTTGTATACAATCCACGGGCGCGAATAAACATTTCCCTAACCATGTCCCATCCGTGACTAGGGATATGTTCATACAGTGAACAACCCTTGTAAGTCCTCTCGACTTATAAAGAGAAAACCCTTTTGTAAGATCCTTACGACTTACAAGAGCACGTGCACTTAGGAATCCTCACGATTCCCAAGGAGAAAACACACCTACAAGATCCTCACGACTTGTAGGGAGAAATACCTTTGTGAGACCCTTACGGCTCATGAAGTCAAAAGCCTTAGTCGACAGGACCCCTAACCCTGTTTACTAAACCACCTTTGTTCAACATCGACAAAGGCAAATGATGATTCGCTCCTGGAAATATCCCAGTTGTAGCGGTGCTGATGCCGAAATCGGTGTATAAATCCAAGCTTGCAGCGAAAAACCAACAAGCCACACATGCATACGAAATAGCCGAAATGATGGGGCAACTTGCGACAAAATCAGCAAGTAAAAATGTATGCATGAAAAATAGCCGAAATGATTGGGCACCGCGAAAAATAGCCGAAATGATGGGGCAATCGCGACCTTCGCGATATAAAAGCTGAAATGATAAGAGCATCACGGAAAAAGAAATAAAATAAAAATTAAATTTATGCCCTGCAGGTGATGTTACATCAATCCCTGTATACAATCCAGGGGCACAAACAAAGAGGGAGTCACACTCCTCCTCCCCAGGTTTCATCGAAAGAAGAAGCCAAATCTCGACAAGCCACAAAGATCGTTTCAACATTCGTCTCATTGCGGACACAACATCAAGCAAAGCGGAGCAGCGGTAACTCCCAGTTCCATGATTCGACGGTGTGCAGATCACTGAGAGTCAAATCCCAACTCCGTGAAATGCGGACACAATCAGCAAAATTCCTGGTCACATGGAACGAGGGTAACGTCACTCTTTGATCCGGTGGAAAACGTCCAGAGCGGAGCCTGGTCCTCACAGAACATGGCAGTGAACCCATGGGAAGCATCCAGAGCAAAATTCCTGGTCATATGGAACGCGGATAACGTCACTCTTTGACCCCGTGGAAAACGTCCAGAGCGGAGCCTAGTCCTCGCCGAACATGGCAGTAAACCCGTGTGAAGCATCTAGAGCAAAATTCCTGGTCACGTGGAACGCGGATAACGTCACTCTTTGACCCCGTGGAAAACGTCCAGAGCGGAGCCTGGTCCTCGCAGAACACGGTAGTGAACCCGTGGGAAGCATCCAGAGAAAAATTCCTGGTCACGTGGAACGCGGATAACGTCACTCTTTGACCCCATGGAAAACGTCCAGAGCGGAGCCTGGTCCTCGCATAACACGGCAGTGAACCCATGGGAAGCATCCAGAGCAAAATTCCTGGTCACGTGGAATGCGGATAACGTCACTCTTTGACCCCATAGAAAACGTCCAGAGCGGAGCCTGGTCCTCGCAGAACACGGCAGTGAACCCGTGGGAAGCATCCAGAGCAAAATTCCTGGTCACGTGGAACGCGGATCACGTCACTCTTTGACCCCGTGGAAAACGTCCAGAGCGGAGCCTGGTCCTCGCAGAACACGGCAGTGAACCCGTGTGAAGCATCCAAAGCAAAATTCCTGGTCACGTAGAACGCGGATAACGTCACTCTTTGACCTCGTGGAAAACATCCAGAACGGAGCCTAGTCCTCGCCGAACACGGCAGTGAACCCGTGTGAAGCATCTAGAGCAAAATTCCTGGTCACGTAGAACGTGGATAACGTCACTCTTTGACCCCGTGGAAAACGTCCAGAGCGGAGCCTGGTCCTCGCAGAACACGGCAGTGAACCCGTGGGAAGCATCCAGAGCAAAATTCTTGGTCACGTGGAACGCGGATAACGTCTCTCTTTGACCCCGTAGAAAACGTCCAGAGCGGAGCCTGGTCCTCGCAGAACACGGCAGTGAACCCGTGGGAAGCATCCAGAGCAAAATTCCTGGTCACGTGGAACGCGGATAATGTCACTCTTTGACCCCGTGGAAAACGTCCAGAGCGGATCCTGGTCCTCGCAGAGCACGGCAGTGAACCCGTGTGAAGCATCCAGAGCGGAGCCTAGTCCTCGCCGAACACGGCAGTGAACCCGTGTGAAGCATCTAGTGCAAAATTCCTGGTCACGTAGAACGCGGATAACGTCACTCTTTGACCCCGTGGAAAACGCCCAGAGCGGAGCCTGGTCCTCGCAGAGCACGGCAGTGAACGCGTGTGAAGCATCCAGAGCAAATATCGGACTGTGGAGTCCTTAAAATCCACGGACTATGATGTCCTTAACCTCGACCGTAATGTCTTAAAACTAACGATCAACCACCATGATTCTAGACTGATTTTACCTTGGTTCAAGGGTACATCTCTTCACTCCTTTGATATTTGTCGTTGTAATTCCTCAACGTCTTCAAAGAGATGACGGGTCCCGGTAACCACACATCGGACTGTGGAGTCCTTAAATCCACGAACTATGATGTCCTTAACCTTGACCGTGATGTCTTAAAACTAACATCGGACTATGGATTCCTTAAATCCACGGACTATGATGTCCTTAACCTTGACCGTGATGTCTTAAAACTAACATCGAACTATGGAGTCCTTAAATCGACGGACTATGAGGTCCTTAACCTTGACCGTGATATCTCAAAACTAACATCGGACTGTGGAGTCCTTAAATCCACGGACTATGATGTCCTTAACCTTGACCGGGATGTCTTCAAACTAATATCGGACTGTGGAGTCCTTAAATCCATGGACTATGAGGTCCTTAACCTTGACCGTGATGTCTTAAAACTAACATTGGACTGTGGAGTTCTTAAATCCACGGACTATGATATCCTTAACCTTGACCGTGATATCTTAAAACTAACCTTGGACTGTGGAGTCCTTAAACCCACGGACTATGAGGTCCTTAACCTTGACCGCGATGTCTTTAAACTACGGTACCCTGGAAAACATCCTAAAGCAACCCCTGACCCCGTGAAATACGGATAAGGGCGACCGCACCCAGCACTTGCGGGTCCTCACGACCTGTAAGGAAAAAAACTCTCTTGGGAGATCCTTACGACTCCCAAGGGAAAACCCACTTAAGAATTCTCACGATTCTTAAGAAGAACTTACACCTACGGGATCCTCTCGACCTGTAGGGAGAAAAACTCTTTATGAGACCCTCACGACTCATAAAGCTCAAAAGTCTTAGGAGGCAGATCTTAACCCTGAATCCTAAGCCATCGCTACCCTGCAAAGAGACCAAGATAACTTGTCCGCAGAACACATTCAATAAAAAGAGACACACCATTGAGAAGAAAAATATGTCTTTTATTCATAAACCAAAACAGATACAAAGTACAATTCATGAAAAGGCAAAAAGAATATACTCTCATCCAGGAGTATGTACAAAAAAGAAAGGAAAAGATACAAGTCTTCAAGCCGGCGGGCGATTTAGCAATTTTACTAGCTCATCCTGCTTTTGCTGAGTCATAGCTTCATGATTCAGGATCGCCAGAAGACGGGCCTCTGCCTGAGCCTGCAGGGCCTGATACAAGGCAAGCCGGCCTTCGAGCTCTTTCTCGGTAGCCTTATGAGCCTCAACACTTTCGCGAGTGAACACGGCAGCTTTATCGAGGGACACCACCTCTCTGATAGACTCTTGAAGTACTCGCCAGAGTTCATACGCTTTGTTGGCTTTGACTGTAAGATTGGCCTGGAGCTCGTGCAGCGCCTTAGAAGCCAGCTCCCTCTCCGAGAATTTGCGGCCGAGCCTCTTCTCGCATGATACCATATTTGCCGCACACCGCTCGATCAAGCCCCGTAAGCTCACCTTCGCAGCCACAGCCTCTGGAGTAGGACATGTACGCTCAAGACTGTATAAACAAACCTCCATTCGACGGCAATAGTCGATCTGAAACACGCACACATCACCTGATATGGGAGGCAAAAAGGGAAATTTCCGATACGGACCCTATCAAGCATGCATTTGCGACTATATGATATTCAAAAAGAACTGATATCCGAAGCTCTGATGTGCATGCAACATAATGATAGTACTCGCAATTAAAGAAAGTTCTCATGGGAGGAATATGAAGCTCATTTACGCAGGCAAAACACACGCACGAGGGCACAACAAACATGAAAATTCAATGTAAAGCATGCAACAACTAATAAAAAAGGGGTACACTAATTTGAATATACTATGCTAGCAGAAAAAGGTCACCAAACAAAGGATCAGTGGCACAAGGGTTAACAAAACAAAGAGAAAAATTCTCCATCTCTCTTTCTGCCTTCTCCAACACATCGAAACGACGGTTTTCACGAGGAGTCGCTCCACACCGATTGGCGCCATGTTCGTCCGCAAAAGCAGACATAATAGCCCGCCGGGCTCTTATCTGGCCCAACAGGTGAACCGAGCAATCTTTCAAAGCCTGAGTAATCAGGCACGCTTCGTGAAAACACTCGAGCTTTTCTTCAGCCGCGTCAAGCTTCGCCAGGGTCATCTCCACTGGGTGAGGAGGGATGTCAGCAAGCACGGCAGCAAGAATCATCCGAAGCCAAAGGGACCCCATTGGGAAGGGGGACCCCCTGCGGATCAAGAGATCATATATCGCCGAATCACATTCGTCGTCGGTAAGAAGGGGATCCACCAGTCGTGCAGCAAAGAGAGGAATCATCTCCTCGATAGGTACTTCCCATGGCTGTCGACGAGCATGGGGGCGGTTGCAGGCCATGGCACTCAGTTGTTTTATCAGGATAAATCACACTAAAGTGAGAATAGATTTATCTGTGAATAAACAAAGAAGACAATGACCTCAGGTTATAAAGAGGGGCATTAAACGCTGCGCCCGGAGAATATTGCATGGTGGAACTATTTCCAAGGCCCAAAAAAGGTAAGGCATTGGAAATCAAGGAAATGGGACTATTTCCAAGGCTCCTTTTCTGCATCTAATGCTGTGCACAAAATATGGCATGAAAAATTAAACAGCCCCATCAAAAGGGCCCCACGCGCAGAGCACGTGAGCACCAAACTTGATATTCGCTGAAAAGTAAATGGTGCCTCACACACCGAACTCGTCAGCAGCAACAATGACAATATAATAAAATCCCAGAAAGAAGGCATGCAAACACAGAAGGGAAGGAAAAACTTATCACTCATACATTAAAAGTTCAAACAAAAACAAGAAGAAACAATTACAATGGAAAGACCTCAGATTCGGGGCATGGATTAGGAAACTCAAAAGTGACTTTGTCCAAGATCTTCCAGGCATTTCGAACCATCCTAGTATGTTTTCTCTCACGATCACAAGCGTCGGGATCCTCACGGATGTCCTCTACCCTCCGATAAGCAGCAAGTATGGCTGACTGCTGAAAAGCATGATGCAAGAGATCAATGAGATTGTCTCGCCTCCTCTTCGAGATTAGGCTCATCAGATACACCGAATGCACTTTATCCTCGGCGGCATCCAATGCCCCGAGCGGTACGCCGGTGCAAAAGAGAGGGAGCGCCTCCCAGATCGCCAGCACGATGAGTTTCAAAAGAGAAGAGCGACGAGGGAGTAACTGACCATTGTACTCGTCGAAGCGGCTCATGACCTCAGCACACTGAGCGTTGATGAACTCCTGGTTCTGGCTGCGGCCCAGTGCGCGAATATGTCCGTAAGAAATGATTTCGTCAAGATCATACAAATGGGCATCCATAATACTTGAAATAACGATCATGAAGATTCATTACAAACTTCTTCTTGATTGTGAAGAAGACGACTCAGGGCAAGAAAACCCATGAAGTTCCCTGGGAAGAACTAAGTTCTTCAAAGAAATTAAATTCCTTTTTGAAAAAGGGAATTAAATTCCCAGAAAATTTTGTTCCAGAGCCAGAACTCCTTGGGGATGGAATTAAATTCCATGGAAAACAACCGACATCATCATCTCCCTAAAAGATCAGATGAACCCTAAGAGATCTACTGTTTGAAGATTAAATGGTTTAACATTCCTGTTGAAGAACTTGAAGAAAATGGGTTCATGTTAAAAGGGGTGAAACCCTTGGTGTGAATTTAAAATCCAGAGGGTTTTTAGAAAAGTATACATAAGGGTTCCTCGATCGTTCAAAGATCATTACCTGAAGAAAGGGTCTCTCGAACAGAGTTAAACTCTGAAAAGTTTGAAGCAAAGAACTAAGCTCTGAGGAACGAGAATTAAATTCTCAAGGGAAAGGTTCTCAAAGGAAGAAGATGAGCAAAGTGGAGGCTCTTCTGAAAGGACATGGGCATTTATAGGATGGGATGGAAAACGTTTCATCTACCCTACTCCCAAGGCAGATCCGACGGTCACAAAAGTGACAGCGTTGCACTCACGTGCAAACACGTGAGAACAACGCTGTGGGGGCATTTGTTCCCTGATTAAAAATCAGGAAAAAAGTTTCAGAAGAGGCATCACGTGCTCACACGTGACCAGTGGTCACGTATTGGCACGTGATGGTTAAGCAGCGGCCAGAGAACAGAGCGCAGAAGAAGAGAAGCCCATTCCAGGGGTCACGTGCTCACACGTGACCAGGGGTCACGTGCTCACACGTGACCGGCTTTAAAACCCTTATTCTTTAACAGAATTAAATTTTGAGGAGAGATCATTCAAATCTTTCCGAAATGGAGAAGAATTATCTGAAGCCGTTGGATCAAGAAGCTGAAGGTGATTAAATATCATCAATTTATGGAAAAATCTTGGACATGGAAAGATTTCCCCCTAAATCTAACAAAAATAACAAAGAGATATCTTTGGATTTAAAATCCAATGGTGAATAAAATTCACCTAATAATCTAAAGGCCCAGATTAATGATGAAGATAAATCAAATCTCTCAATAAACAAATCAAATCTTTCAATGAAAGATTCACTAAAACAGATTGATTCTTTTCCTTCTCCTATAAATAGGAGCCAAAAAGAAGAGAAGACACACATAGAGATACAGAGAGAGAGATATAGAGCCTTGGGATTTTGAAACTTCAGAAGGAAGAATTTGATTCTCTACAAAAGAAAAACCCTACGTAAGAAAAGAGAGGCTTCAAAAGAGAATTTAATTCTCAAAAGAGTTTAACTCTTATATAAAGAAAAGAACTTAGTTCTTTCTCTGGTTGAAGATCTGCAAAGTGCACATCTCCCCATGAATTGAGAATTTAATTCTCATTGGGTTGAGATCCTGCCATGCAGATCCAAAACATATAGGAAGAACTGAGTTTTGAGAATTTAATTCTCACAGAATTATAGGAATTTAATTCCTTAGAGATAAAATTAGGGTTTAACCCTATGTTATAGGAATTTAATTCCTTCAAAATGGACAGAACCAGGGTTTAACCCTAATTGAGAACTTAATTCTCTCAAAATCACAGGAATTTAATTCCCTTAAAAAAGAAGAAATTAGGGTTTCACCCTATGCCAAAATTTAATTCTCTACATACATGAGGAATTTAATTCCTACAGAAAAAAATTAGGGTTTAACTCTATCCAAGAATATAAGTCTTAAGAAGGAAATAGGAATTTAATTCCTCTAAAGTTTATTGCTATGGTTTAACCCTACGAAGAATTTAATTCTTAAAAGATTAACAGATCTTTAAAATATGAAAAGAACCAGAATCACGTGTTACCATGTGACCCCTGTAAAGATTTACAGAAAAGAGTTTTGAGGCAACGCCTCACGTGCCCCACGTGACCCCTTGGCAGAAGACAGACAAACATTTAAATTCCCATCACGTGACAGCACGTGATGCTCCAAAGTATTCAATACTTTTGGCAGAACAAAATAAAGAGAAGGAGGGCGCTCTCACGTGCTACCACGTGACCCCTCTTGCCTTAGTGTTTAACACTAAATTGAAACCTCTGTATCCAGTGTTTAACACTGATTTGCCTTAGTGTTTAACACTAATCGAAAAACTCTATTTGCAGTGTTTAACACTGATTTTCTTAGTGTTTAACACTAAATTAAATCTCTGCTAGCAGTGTTTAACACTGATTTTCTTAGTGTTTAACACTAAATTAAAATCTCTGTTACCAGTGTTTAACACTGATTAACACTAATTTGAAAGCCTTGTTGCCAGTGTTTAACACTGATTATCTTTTAGTGTTTAACACTAGTTTGTTAATCTTATTCCCAGTGTTCAACACTGTTGGTCTCTAGTGTTTAACACTAATTTTAGCCCAATTGGCTAAGTTTCTAGAGGCAAAGCCTCTTCTTCAATGAGCCAACAGAGGGCCAATATTCTAAACATGATTGGACTTAGCCCAAGATGGCCATAAGTCCTCAATTAAAACTTAACTAGGCTAATAAGCTCATAATATTATTAATTGGTCTTGGTTCCAAATTGGGCCAAAGACTATTTAATCTACCTTGGTTCAAGGGTACATCTCTTCACTCCATTGATACTTGGCGTTGTAATTCCTCAACGTCTTCAAAAAGGTGACGGGTCCCGATGACCATACATTGATACGGACTGTGGGGTCCTTAAACTCATGGACTATGAGGTCCTTAACCTTGACCGTGATGTCTTAAAACTAATGCCGGACTGTGGAGTCCTTAAATCCTCAGACTATGATGTCCTTAATCTTGACCGGAATGTCTTAAAACTAACAACGGACTATGATGTCCTTAACCTTGACCGTGATGTCTTAAAACTAACGTCGGACTGTGGAGTCCTTAAATCCATGGACTATGATGTCCTTAACCTTGACCGCAACGTCTTAAAACTAACATTGGACCGCAATGTCCTTAAACTATCTATTGACCGCAATGTCACTAAACTAAACAACAGGGCTTCCTTAATTGCTCTCTTGTCGGATCTAAACGATCTCGTTAAGTTGATCTTAGTCTAAAACTAGACTAACGTATCCTTAACAAACGTTTAAGTCGATCTTAGTCTCAAATGAGGCTAACGTATCCTTAAACACAACCCCCAAACCCAAATCTAAGATAATACGGATTTGGACTAGTCCACGCCCTACGGGCGACATCATAACTCAGTCTCTGTATACAATCCACGGGCAACCAAACACAAAATAAACACACACGACACGAAGTGATCATCTGGAGAAGGAGAAAGTTGTAACCGCAATGCGGTAGCATAATTAACTGCAGGGGCTTGCGCCTGCAGGGAAGAGCGTCCCCACAATCAAAAACCCCTCAAGCGAGGGGGAATCTGATGAAGTCTGCTATATCTCCATTTAAACCTTCGATACATGGTGCCATAAATCAACTTGGTATCTTCGGAGAGGTAAACGGATAGCACCAATTAGCATCTGCCCCGAATTTCAGGCTAGACGTCCGTCGCGCCGCCTATTCGGAGGGGAACAGATTCATTGACCAAATGCTCAAACGATTGGCTGGACATGAGTACTGCTGCTTTTTGGATGGCTACTCTGGCTATAACCAAATTCCCATCGCCGAGAAAGATCAGGACAAAACCATGTTCACCTGTCCTTTCGGCAAGTTTGCATATCGCCGCATGCCCTTTGGGTTATGCAATGCTCCCGCTACCTTCCAGCGGTGTATGATCGAAATTTTCTCGGACATGGTGGAGAAATTCTTAGAGATATTCATGCATGATTTCTCCATTTTTGGCGATTCTTTTGACGAGTTTTTGCAACATCTCGATGCTGTCCTTACCTGATATAAGGACAAAAACCTCACTTTAAACTGGGAGAAGTGCCACTTCATGGTGCGCGAAGGTATTGTCTTAGAACATATCATCTCGCAAAATGGCATTGAGGTGGATAAAGCGAAGATTGGGGTCATTTCCAATCTCCCTCCTCCCAGATACATCAGAGACATCCGAGCTTTCCTTGGCCACGCCGGTTTTTATAGACTGTTTATCAAGGATTTTAGCAAGCTTGCTAGACCCTTGACTCTTCTGCTAGCCAAGGAGACTACATTCGACTTCAACTCGAGCTGTGTGACTGCGTTCGAATCACTAAAAAGCTCACTAACTTCTGCTCCCATTCTTTCTTCTTCTGACTGGACGTATCCCTTTGAGATTATGTGCGATAGATCTGACTTTGCTATTGGTGCGGTCCTAGGACAGTACATTGATAAAATGCCACACGTAATCTACTATGCTAGCCAAAACCTGAACGATGCCCAACTGAATTACACAACAACCGAGAAGGAATTCTTGGCTGTTGTGTTTGCACTAGAAAAATTCAGGACTTACTTGATCGGCTCTCCAGTCATTTTCTACACAGACCATTCAGCACTACGCCATCTTTTTGCGAAGAAGGATGCAAAATCTCGGTTGATGCCTCTCTTACTTCAAGAGTTTGACCTTGTCATCAAGGACAAACGAGGATGTAAAAACGTAGTGGCCGACCATCTTTCACGACATTCTTCTTCGCCAACGCTTCCACTTCCAATAAACGACGTTTTTCCGGATGAACAGCTCTTGAGAGTATCGTGCGAACCCTGCTTCGCAGATATTGTGAACTATTTGTCAACAAGATTACTACCGAACGAATGGTCAAGTCAGGACAGACTTCAATTCTATTCCCAAGAAAAACACTTTTACTGGGACGAACCCTATCTGTTCAAGTACTGTCCCGACCAGATTATTCGTCGGTGTGTTCCTGATAATGAGTTCAAGAGTGTGCCGTCGTTTTGCCACGATCAAGTGTGTGGCGGGCATTTTGGCCCAAGAAAGACAGCCGAGAAGATCTTGCAGTGTAGCTTCTACTGGACACAACTCTTCAAAGACGCTCATGATTACTGCAAGACTTGCTCCCGGTGCCAACACTTGGGCCGGATATCCAAGAGAAATTAGATGCCGCTCCAACCAGTCTTGGTTGTTGAGATTTTCGATATTTGGGGAATTGATTTCATGGGGCCGTTTCCCAGCTCTTTTGGAAACCTTTATATTCTTCTAACTGTTGATTATGTCTCTAAATGGGTCGAGCCTATGCCAATCCGGACTAACGAAAACAAGGTTGTCGTTAGATTCTTTAAGGAAAACATCTTTTCCCGGTTTGGGCTCCCCCGCGCGATCATTAGCGACAACGGAACGCATTTCTGTAATAGGACTTTCGAGGCCTTGATGCGGAAATATTCCATTAATCATAAGCTATCCACGCCCTACCACCCCCAAACATGTGGGCAAGTTGAAGTTTCAAATCGGCAAATCAAGCAGATATTGGAGAAAACGGTTTCCAAGAACCGTAAGGATTGGTCTTTAAAACTCACTGATTCCCTTTGGGCATTTTGAAATGCTTATAAGACTGATCTTGGCATGTCTCCTTATCGGCTTGTTTACACAAAGGCTTGCCACCTTCCTGTGGAAATCGAGTATCGCGCATTTTGGGCGATCAAAGAGCTGAACTTAACCCTTGAAGATGCCGGCAACCATCGGAAGCTGCAGCTCAATGAACTGAACGAGCTTCGGGATGAAGCTTACGAAAACGCGGTTGTCGTTAAGAACCGAACGAAGGTGTTTCACGATAAACACCTTACGCGCAAAACTTGCACACCTGGACAACAGGTATTTCTTTACGACACCCGACTACATTTCCATCCCGGTAAGCTCAGATCTCGCTGAAAAGGACCATTTTTTGGGCGAACTGTATATCCGCACGGTGCGGTGGATTTGGAAAACTCAGAGGACGGTTCACTATTCAAAGTGAACGAACACAGGGTAAAACCGTTCCTCACCGCAGGCCCATCGGAGGAGCTCCTGATGTTGCAGGAGCCGGTTTACATTGATTAATCTTCCTCCGCTTACCCCAAGACTTCGGTTATCCAGTCATAAACAGTGGAAATAATGTTTCAAATAAGTTTGAGGGTATGTATATACCATTTTGTTTTGCCTGGCGAAATTCCCACTTGTAATAATTTGTATAAAAAAATTAAAAAAATTTTTTTTTTGGGGGGGAGGGGGGTTGTTTTTGTAAATATTCAGTTCTATTAAATAAAAAAAATAATACTTTTTATTTACAATAAAAATTCCTTTTTGCGAGGGGGTGGGGGGTGGGGGGGCTTTTGTACATATAACCAACCAGCCCCTATAAAAACATCTCGACCCTTTTTCTGCATTTACAGAGCCTCATTCTAACCCTAAAACAAAACCCTAGCTGCCTCTGAAGTTTGCGCCGCCGATCTCCTTACGCCGCCGCGCTTCCGCCGCCAGATCCCCACTTCGGCTGTGCAACCGCTGCTCCCTTGACGCTTCTCCCTCTGAAAATTTCAGAGGAGCTTTGCAAATTTTTAACCCTCTCTGTAGATTTATTTTCTCAGTATTTGCTCTCTGTCCATGTTCCCTACTCTGCAATTTGAAAGGGATTTCTCTAAATTGTTTGCGCATGATATTTAAAGTAGTTATTTCGGCGATGAGATCCGAAAGCGCGGATGGAATTTTCTATTATTTAACCATCCAAACACTTTCGGGCTTCAGGATCTCATTGCGTGTTTCTATGATAGTATGGAAGAGGGGTGACTAGCGAATCACGGGTTCATACGTTTATTATGGGGGGTCGTGAAATTATTATCGATAGGGACTTCATTCACGAAGTCACCTTAATACCACGAATCCCCGTACACGAACAACCCCTCCGCTTTGAGGACTACCTACCATTAATGGGAGATGACTGTTCTAGGGAGCCTAGAAAGGTCATTCAGGCTCGCACGCTTTGTGCGAATGTTTTAACTGTGTGCCGTTAGGCACAAAACAATATTTTCGGAAGTTCGCACAACACAACATTTTTTACACCATCCCTACACATAGTGCACACATTGATGACCAGAAACCCTAGCTATGACATGTGCACTGTGTTGCTACACCCGCTTGGCGCCGGCAAGAGGGCTGTCAATTATCCATGCCCGATATTGGTGACACAACTGTGTCACCATTTTCTTCCTGTTCAGGAATTTGAAATTTAAATGCATGGTGGGGTTCCCATTCGACCCCTTCTTGAGGGTGTCTCCACATCCTACACACGGCTTCATAAAGTATGGTCGCGCACCGAGCCGGTCGAAGATGTGATGGCCAAGACTCCCAGCTCGGGCTCCACAGCGAGCGATGAAGAGCTCACCCCCGCTGCGCAAGCACACTTAATTCGACGAACCCATTATAGCGTGTTTTTCGTCACTCCATTGAGATGGGAATACGCGCGCGCTTGTCGCGTGCAGTACAGATTCCCCCTGCCTAAGGTAGGCTGGGGTTCATTGATTGTAGGGATCCGAATCTCCGGCAGCCGCGGACTAAGCTGCCGTTAATTACCCCTCGCCTTTGAAGCAAGGGAACCTCCGATTGACGGGTCAAACTGGACATGCGAACTCAATGTGATGCGTTGGTGTGTGTATTTTTTTTGTTTTGTTCCACTTTAAAAAAAATAAAAAATAAAAATATATATATATATATATATATATATATATATATATATATATATAACCAAAAATAAATAAGCAAATAAATATTTAAAGAATTTTTTTTAATTTATTATTTTTTTTTAAATTTTTAAATATTATTTATAATTTATTTTTATTTAATTAATATTTATTTATTTTATTTTATTTTTATCTTAAATAAAAAAGATTAAATAAAGAAAAGAAGGAAGAAAGAAGAAAAGAAGAAAAGGAAAAGAATTATTATTATTTTTTATTTTTTAAATATTATTTATAATTTATTTTTATTTATTTAATATTTATTTATTTTATTTTTTTAAATAAAAAAGCTTAAAATAACAAAAAGAAGAAAGAGAAAAAAAATGGGGGGAACCCAGGCTCCCATTTAATGGGAGCCTCCCTTCACATGAGGGGGCCATCACATGCTCAGCATGAGCATGTGACCCTTCACATGGGGGCCATCACATGCTCAGCATGTGAGGGGGGCCACCACATGCTAGCATATGAGGGGGGGCCATCACATGCTTAGCATGTGACCCATCATATGCTTAACATGTGATGGGGCCATCACATGCTTAGCATGTGACCCATCACATGCTTAGCATGTGAGGCGGGCCAAAAGGGCTTTTTTTTAAAAAAAAAATTACGTGGAGTTCAACTCTAAAAGAATATTTTTTTATGGAGGTAAACTCCAAAAGGATTTTAAATATGGAGTTCAACTCCGAAAAGATTTTAAATGGAGTTTCTCCAAAAGAATTTTATCTGTGGAGTTAAACTCCGAAAGAATTTAAATGTGGAGTTAAACTTCGAAAGAATTTTATATGGCTGAAAAGATTTAATGTGGAGTTAAACTCCCCAAAAAAAGGATTTTTACTGTGGGGTTAAACTCCAAAAGAATTTCTGTAGTAGAGTTGAACTCCAAAAGATTTTCTCCTTTCTCCTTTGAGAAGAAACCCAAAATGGGTTCTCTTGAAACTCCAAGATCTAGATCTTGGATGATAAAAAAAAGAAACCCTTTTTCTTCTCTTGATGGAGTTTTGGGAGGTGGGTTTATGGTAAAACTTTATTTAGTTTTAAAAAAAAAAAGAGAGCTAAGCTCTTGATTTATTTGGAAAATGAAAAACAAGAGGAAGAACTTGAAAAAGATAGAGTGGAGGCACAAACCCTAGTTTTTTGGGGGAGAATGAAAATTGTCTATCATTTATTCATCATCATATTGCCTTATATAGGCTTACATATTTACATATAGGCCCTTAGGTTTTACAAAATGGCATTCTGCCCATCCCATGGCTCATGTGCCATTTCTTTTTGCACATAAGCCATGGGCTTTACAAAAATTTGGCTTTATGCCCATTCATGTATAAAAAATTACATCAATATTATTTATTACATGATTTTTTATTTCAGCAAGGGGAGGCCGGCCGCTTCATGTTCGGGCTCGACTCGAGCATGAGCCCACTTGATCCGGGCTTGGGCCCACTTGGCTTGGGGTTGACCTCGACTTTGACTTGGTCAACCGGGGTGCAATTTTCGACCCCAACAAAGTGCTCCCCATCAATAAATGCACATCGCACATTTGAGTTGTGTGCATGAAATTGATGGATTTTGAAGCTGGACTTCGAGGTGGAATATCATTCCGGGGGTGGAGCATCCCTCGTGGAGCATGATTCCCGGGGATCGGAGCATAATTCTAGAGTCGGAGTATCATTCCGAAGAGTCGGAGTATCATTCCGAAGTCGGAGTATCATTCCGAAGAGTCGGAGCATAATTCCGGGGATCGGAGCATCATTCCGAAGAGCGGAGCATGATTCAAGGATCGGAGCATCATTCCGAAGGGTAGAGCATGATTCCAGGGATCGGAGCATCATTCCCAAGTGCGGAGCATGATTCCAGGGATTGGAGCATCATTCCCAAGGGCGGAGCATGATTCCAGGGATTGGAGCATCATTCCAAAGAGTCGGAGCATAATTCCGGGGATCGGAGCATCATTCCGAAGAGCGGAGCATGATTCCAGGGATCGGAGCATCATTCCGAAGGGCGGAGCATGATTCCAGGGATCGGAGCATCATTCCGAAGGGCAGAGCATGATTCCAGGGATAGGAGCATCATTCCAAAGATCGGAGCATCATTCCGAAGAGCGGAGCATGATTCCAAGGATCGAAGAATCATTCCGAAGGGCGGAGCATGATTCCAGGGATCGGAGCATCATTCCGAAGAGCGGAGCATGATTTCAGGGATTGGAGCATCATTCCGAAGGGCGGCAGACATTCTGACCGAAGCATAATTTCGATGCAGAGATTGATTCCCAGGCGAAATATAATTCCGACAAGGAAGGAAAATATTCTGAGGCGAAGCATTGATTTCGACATGGGGTACATTCCAAGATGGAGCATAATTCCGGCGCAGAGCTTGTTGGCTGACTTGATTCCGAGACGAAACATAATTTCAACAGGGAAGGCAGGTACACCGAGGCGAAGCATCATTTCGACACGGGGTGCATTCTGAGATGAAGCGTGATTCCGGCGCAGAGCTTGCTGGTTGACTTGATTCCGAGGCGGAGCATAATTCTGACGAGGAGGTCGTTGGTTGATTCCGAGCCGAAGCATAATTTCGACAGGGAAGGCAGATACACCGAGGCGAAGCATGATTTCGACACGGGGTACATTCTGAGACGAAGCATGATTTCGACGCAGAGCTTGTTGGTTGATTTGATTCCGAGGCGGAGCATAATTCTGGCAGGGAAGGTAGATATCCTAAGGCGAAGCATGATTTCGACACGAGCTAAATTCTAGGACGGAGAATGATTCCGCCGCAGAGGTTGTTGGTTTGATTTGATATGGGTTGACATCAGCATCACTACACTGGAATATGGTACCAGGAGCGAATCATCATTTGCCATGAGTGGATTTGAGGATTTCGGTTTTTATTTGGCATCTGCATTGCTGCACTGGAATTATACCAGGAGCAACTCATCATTTATCCCGAGAGGATTTGGGAATTGATGGCTTAGGAGGCAGGTTTAGATCCCTATCACCTAAGGCTTTTCAATTTTATGGGCCGTAAGGGTCCCATAAAAGTATTTTCTCCCTACGAGTCGAAAGGATCTCGCAGGTGTATTTTCTCCTTAGGAGTCGTGGGGACTCCTAAGTGTGTTGCTCATTTGTGAGTCGTAAGGATCTCACGCGAGAATTTTCTCCTCACAAAGTCGAGAGGACTTTGAGAGTGCATTTCATCCCTTTTTTTTTACGAGTTTGCGCCCTTTTAGGTTTTCACAAACTCGTCGGCAGTCCTGCAGTTTTTACTCATAGAGCCCTTTCGGGTTTTCATCCATGCCCATTTTGCTTGTGGACATACCCCCTCTTTTTTTTTAAAAATTATTTTATTTTTATTTTTGGTGGGACTTTGAATGTGGTCTCACCGGTAGTACTTGGGAGAGATTGGGATCGTTTTACGCCCGTAGATTGTATACGGTTTTGCAGGATGTATGATCCAGACCGTAGGGCCGAAAAAATTTCGAGACTTTGTCGGCGTCTGCATCGCTGCACTGGAATATGGTACCAGGAGCGGCTCATCATTCGCCGTTGGGAATTTAGGGATGTAGAATTTGGTTGGCGTCTGCATCGCTGCACTGGAATATGGTACCAGGAGAGACTCATCATTCGCCGTTTTTTTTTTTAATTTATTTTTTATTTACCGCGATTGCTCTATCATTTCAGCTTTTCTTTTCGCGAAGGTTGCGATTGCCCTATCATTTCGACTTTTTATTCGCGGTTGCCCCATCATTTCTGCTTTATTTTCATTTTTATTTTTACTCGCTGATTTTTATTGTGAGTTGCCCCATCATTTTGGCTTTATATTTTTTTTTATATATTTATTTTTTTTGTTTTATTTACACATTTTTACATCCCCAGTTTAACGACTTAGAGGTCGATTATTCCCAGTTTGATGACATGGTGGTCAACTGTTTTCAGAGAAAGGAAGATATCTGAGAGAATCAGTTTCATGAAAAACTTCGGTCTCCGTTTGTATGAAATTGACGGTCGCAGCTTGACTGTTTACTAACACGCCTTTAGAAAGTTCTATCTCTCATGCCTTGTATTGCTTTTCGACCCAATCTTTGAAGACGAAACAGTCCTCAATGGCATGACCTATCACTCTGTGATAGGGGCAGTATTTGGGGTCGCCGGTCGCCGTTGAAAATTTAGGGATGTAGAATTTGGTTGGCGTTTGCATCGCTGCATTGGAATATGGTACCAGGAGAAACTCATCATTCGCCGTTTTTTTAATTTATTTTTTATTTACCGCGATTGCTCTATCATTTCAGCTTTTCTTATCGCGAAGGTCGCAATTGCCCTATCATTTCGGCTTTTTATTCGCGGTTGCCCCATCATTTCTGCTTTATTTTCATTTTTATTTTTACTCGCTGATTTTTATTGTGAGTTGCCCCATCATTTTGGCTTTTTATTTTTTTTTATATATTTATTTTTTTGTTTTATTTACACATTTTTACATCCCCAGTTTAACGACTTAGAGGTCGATTATTCCCAGTTTGATGACATGGTGGTCAACTGTTTTCAGAGAAAGGCAGATGTCTGAGAGAATCAGTTTCATGAAGAACTTTGGTCTCCGTTTGTATGAAATTGGCGGTCGCAGCTTGACTGTTTACTAACACGCCTTTAGAAAGTTCTATCTCTCCTGCCTTGTATTGCTTTTCGACCCAATTTTTGAAGACGAAGCAGTCCTCAATGGCATGACCTATCACTCTGTGATAGGGGCAGTATTTGGGGTCGCCGGTCATAATCGCTTCCTGCGGTCTTTTTGACTCTGGCAGTTGTAGACCGTTCCTCAGGACGTCTTTGAATATTTTACGGATTTTGTCCCTTCTGAAGGAATAGACCTTATCCAGCTTCTCTTTCAGTGGAGATTCTCCTCCCTCTCCGAACATTGGCTTCCGAGGCTGGTTGGCACTAGGCCCGCTCATCTCTCGCTTATTTCGGTTAGCCAAAGTGTTGAAAGATTTAGAATCGTCAGAATTTCCGCCCTTGCGATTATCGTCCTTTCGGTTTCTGCAGGACCTATTGTTATTTAGGGAATCCGAGGAGGACTCCTGCTTTGAGCACTCCAGCATCTGAACTTTCCTGGTCAGCTCTTGGAATGTTTTGAGACCCGCGGTGCATAGGAACGGGGCCATCCAATTGTTGAGATTTCCGACAAAGAGACTGACAGATTGGTCCTGCTGTATCGGCGGTTCACATTTGACGGAGAGATTGTGCCACCGGATTATAAAATCTATGCTGCTTTCGTTGTTCTTTGGCTTGGTACTTACGAGCTCGGCAATGGTGATCTTATCGCTGACGCTCATGAACCTCTGCCGAAATAGAGACTCCATTTGGACGAAGGTTGTGACGGAGCCATCCGGTATGCTCACGTACCAGTCGAAAGCAACATCAGCCAAGCTATTAACGAACTGGAGGAGGAGAAGCGCATCATTGCCCCCAGTATTCCCGCATGAGGCTTTAAAGTGGGCGATATGCTGATTCGCATTTCCGGTCCCATCGAATCTTCCGAATTTAGGGATGACATAGCCGCTAGGAAATTCTACCAGATCATACCGAGCAGGATATGGTCTCCCGCTACTGCTAACATCTTTTTGCGCTTCGGCTTCAGCTACCAATGATTTGACTTTGTTGGCAACCAAATCCATGATTTGATCTTGAGTTAGCGGGCTACTGTCATCGGTAGCCAAGACATTTCTTGAGATAGGATGCGACTGGCTTTCGTGCGGTCCGCCCACCTTTGGATTTGGGGGAATATGCGTCGGCTGTCTCGGGACACCGTTTCCCGGTTCATGAGCAGAGCCCTGTGCTTGATTGGACGGATGAGAGGCAAGCTGGGCCGTGAGTTGTAAGACGACGTTTGTCAAGTCGTCAATTTTTGAGTAGAGCTTGGCCATCTCCTTGTCTTTGTTTCTAAGCTGCTTTCGGAGCTCCTGAAGAAGTTGCTGCTCTGCGGTCTTAGAATAGAAAGTTGGCTCATCTTCGCTTTCCGAGCCTGACTCCTCGTAAAGTGAGGGCTCTCTCCGCCTATCAGCCTCACTGGGAGGATTTTCATCACCCTCCGGAGGATTTTCATCACCCTCCGGAGGATGCTGGTCTTGAGAAGTGACAGATATATTCATACCAGGTTGGATTTAAGATGTGGTGGCCCCATCCTTGCTCTTGCTGCGCGTGCCCACCATATAGACAGTGTGGACTACATATCCAACCATCTCTTTATCTTTGGCGGGGTAACCCTGTTCCTCGAACCTCATGAAGTTCGGCCTAGCAGAAGCTCTAGCCCTTTTATTGGCACTGTACCTGAGCCTTTTCTGTCTTAGCTTCTCAATTTTGAGGTCTTGGCGGGCATCCGTCATCCAGGAAGCCATCGTGAGCCGGTTAACGGGGAGCTTAGAGAAGATACCCAATTGAGCAGTTGTCAGGGGCGCCGCTGGAGCTTGCCCGAGATGCCTCATTGTTTCGTTGACGTTGATGGCCTTGCCCCCAACTCGAGCGATGGAGAGTCGTTCGGAAACGGATTTGTGCTTGGGTTGAGATGCCCTCGCGACCATGACATTCGGCCTTTTCCCTTTTGAGACCGGTTTGTTTGTTACCGGAGCTTGAGGAGCTGGGACGGCATTAGCTGACACGAACATAATAGAGCCAAATGGTAGCGGCGGCTCCTCCCATTGTCGCCCGAGACTGGCCGGAAAGACCGTCCTAAAGTCTATCTTCATCGTGTAGGAGACGGGAGCCATGCTGAGAGCTGAGTTCATCTTTGGAGACATTGTTGAAAAGTGATTGCTTGAAAACCTGTATGAAAGAGCATTATTTTAGTATAAATATAGGTATGTATATTGATTGAGTTCGCATAAACGTTTAACCCGAAATATGGGAGGAGAGATAGGTCCCACCGGGCGTGCCAGAATCTATAGGGTGTTTTTCGTCATCCCATTGAGATGGGAATACGCGCGCTTGTCGGGCACAGTACAGATTCTCCCTGCCTAGGGTAGGCTGGGGTTCATTGATTGTGGTTATCCGAATCTCCGGCAGCCGCGGACTAAGCTGCCGTTAATTACCCCTCGCCTTTGAAGCGAGAGAACCTCCGATTGACGGGTCAAACTGGACATGCGAACTCAATGCGATGCGTTGGTGTGTGTGTATTTTTTTGTTTTGTTCCACTTGTAAAAAAAAGATATATATATATATATATATATATATATATATTCTATATATAAAAACAAAAATAAATAAGCAAATAAATATTTAGAGAATTTTTTTTAATTTATTATTATTTTTTTAATTTTTAAATATTATTTATAATTTATTTTTATTTATTTAATATTTTTTTATTTTATTTTATTTTTATCTTAAATAAAAAAGATTAAATAAAGAAAAGAAGGAAGAAAGAAGAAAAGAAGAAAAGGAAAAGAATTATTATTTTTTTATTTTTTAAATATTATTTATAATTTATTTTTATTTATTTAATATTTATTTAATTGATTTTTTTTAATAAAAAAGCTTAAAATAACGAAAAGAAGAAAGAGAAAAAAATGGGGGGAACCCGGGCTCCCATTTAATGGGAGCCTCCCCTCACATGAGGGGGCCATCACATGCTCAGCATGTGACCCCATGAGCATGTGAGGGGGCCATCACATACTCAGCATGTGATCCCTCACATGCTCATGTGAGGGGGCCATCACATGCTTAGCATGTGAGGAGGGCCATCACATGCTAGCATGTGACCCATCACATGCTTAGCATGTGAGGGGGCCATCACATCCTTAGCATGTGACCCATCACATACTTAGCATGTGAGGGGGGCCAAAAGGGCTTTTTTTTTTAAATTTTTACGTGGAGTTCAACTCCAAAAGAATATTTTTTTATGGAGGTAAATTCTAAAAGGATTTTAAATATGGAGTTCAACTCCGAAAAGATTTTAAATGGAGTTTCTCCAAAAGAATTTTATTTATGGAGTTAAACTCCGAAAGAATTTAAATGTGGAGTTAAACTCCGGAAAAAATTTATATGGCTGAAAAGATTTAATGTGGAGTTAAACTCCCCAAAAAAAGGATTTTTACTGTGGAGTTAAACCCCAAAAGAATTTATGTAGTGAAGTTGAACTTCAAAAGATTTTCTCCTTTCTCCTTTGAGAAGAAACCCAAAATGGGTTCTCTTGAAACTCCAAGATCTAGATCTTGGATGATAAAAAAAAGAAACCATTTTTCTTCTCTTGATGGAGTTTTGGGAGGTGGGTTTATGGTAAAACTTTATTTAGTTTTTAAAAAAAAAGAGAGCTAAGCTCTTGATTTATTTGGAAAATGAAAAGAAAGAGGAAGAACTTGAGAAAGAGAGAGTGGAGGCACAAACCCTAGTTTTTTTGGGGAGAATGAAAATTGTCTATCATTTATTCATCATCATGTTGCCTTATATAGGCTTACATATTTACATATAACCCCTTGGGTTTTACAAAATGGCATTTTGCCCATCCCATGGCTCATGTGCCATTTCTTTTTGCACAAAAGCCATGGGCTTTACAAAAATTTGGCTTTATGCCTATTCATGTATAAAAAATTACATCAATATTATTTATTATATGATTTTTTTCAGCATGGGGAGGCCGGCCGCTTCATGTTTGGGGTCGACTCGAGCATGAGCCCACTTGATCCGGGCTTGGGCCCACTTGCCATCACATGCTCAGCATGTGAGGGTGCCATCACATGCTCAGCATGTGACCCGTCACATGCTCAGCATGTGAGGGGGAGCCAAAAGGGCTACTTTTTTTTTACGTGGAGTTCAACTCCAAAAGAATATTTTTTTATGGAGTTAAACTCCAAAAGGATTTTAAATATGGAGTTCAATTCCGAAAAGATTTTAAATGGAGTTTCTCCAAAAGAATTTTATTTGTGGAGTTTAAACTCCGAAAGAATTTTATATGGTTGAAAAGATTTAATGTGGAGTTAAACTCCCAAAAAAAAAGGATTTTTACTGTGGAGTTAAACTCCAAAAGAAATTCTGTAGTGGAGTTAAACTCCAAAAGAATTTTATTTATGGAGTTGAACTCCAAAAGATTTCTCCTTTCTCCTTTGAGAAGAAACCCAAAATGGGTTCTCCTGAAACTCCAAGATCTAGATCTTGGATGATAAAAAAAGAGACCATTTTTCTTCTCTTGATGGAGTTTTGGGAGGTGGGTTTATGGTAAAACTTTATTTAGTTTTAAAAAAAAAGAGCTAAGATCTTGATTTATTTAGAAAATGAAAAGGAAGAGGAAGAACTTGAAAAAGAGAGAGTGGAGGCACAAACCCTAATTTTTTTGGGGAGAATGAACATTGTCTATCCTTTATTCATCATCATGTTGCCTTATATAAGCTTACATATTTACACATAGCCCCTTGGGTTTTACAAAATGGCATTTTGCCCATCCCATGGCTCATGTGTCATTTATTTTTGCACATAAACCATAGGCTTTACAAAAATTTGGCTTTATGCCCATTCATGTATAAAAAATTACATCAATATTATTTATTACATGATTTTTTATTTCAGCATGGGGAGGCCGGCCGCTTCATGTTCGGGCTCGACTCGAGCATGAGCTCACTTGATCCGGGCTTGGGCCCGCTTGGTTTGGGGTTGACCTCGACTTTGACTTGGTCAACCGGGATGCAATTTAAAACCCCAGCACCCATAGAGGGATAGAACGAGTGATAGGGATGCTGACAAAGTTTGATCCGCGACTGACGAGTCTGGAACAGGGAATGCCCACCCTACTAGCAAGAGAGGAACGATCACGATCACGATTTAGGGGACGAGGGACAGATAGAAGTGAGGCTGGAACTAGTGAGGCCGCGTCTAGGAGACGCCGCAGGGAGCAGTGAGGACACTGCTATCAGTAAGTTTGGTGGTGAGCTTTGGTTGTAAATAGTTATCTTTGTATTGCATCTGGACGTTTTTTTTTATTTTTGTAAATATTTGCTTTTCTTTGCATATTTAATTCCGTATCGCATTTTTCTGCATTGCATCTTTATAAAAAAAATTAAAATTAAATTAAAAAAATTAAAAAAAAATTAAAATTAAAAAATATATATATCAATATTGGTCATATTTGACTCGAGTTCGACATGACGGTTGACTAGTTAGAAAAAAATTAGATCCTAAAATTAGTAAATTAAAAACCCTAAAAATAACCTTCCTTGAAGTATAAATGTAGAAAATATACGTCCTTACAGTTTATTTAGAAATAAGCAAATTTTGAGTTCAGTTCTGAGGTTAAGTCGAAATGAAGGAAGAGTATTGAAAGCTCTATTTGAAATGTAAGTCTGAAAAATAATTCTAAACCTTAAGTCCAAATTCTGAAAATAGATACTCTGCAATTCGCACATACACGCATCTTGAAACTTGGGATAGTAGAGAATACCTAGAAATACTCTTGCCTGAAAGCCTAGTATGAAAGAAAAAATGGCATTTAAAGCTAACCACCAAAAGAGTATCACTGAAAAATATATCCGGTCTTGAAATAAAAAAATTTAATAAAATAGAAAAAGAAGAGAATAAAATACAAGACCTGGAAACTGCTATTTACGTTTTAAGCTCATGCATTCAGTAATCGGATGTTAGTGCCTCAAGAAGCATTAATAGTCGCATGAAAGATATACGAGCAAAACCATCCATCATTAATGAAAAGAAGTAGTACTAAGTATTAAGGCAAGAGTATTATAGCTTGAATTGAATTTCCAAGTGTAGGGGTGATAAATACACACACGTAGGGGTTTATGATCGGAGTTTGGTGAAGAGTTAGGAATGAAAAATAGGGCTTATATCTTCAGTAGAGATGATAAAAATTCCGGATTTGAGATGGTGCTTTAGAAGGAAAACTCAAGAGATACTGAAAGCTTTATAAACTGGCAAAACGTATATGATCTTAAGTTAAATGAAAAGAAAGTGTGAAAAATATGGGTTGATGATTTCTAAATTAAAGATGATAGAGTTTCTTGCTAGAATGCTAAACTGTAGAATTTGAGTCGACGACCAATTTGATCGGATTTTATGGGTAGTATCCGCTGAAAACCCTCAAGAGACAATACTCCTCCTACTAGGGACACCTAGAGATTTAACAGCTTGTTGCACGAGCTCAGTGCAATCGCGTTCCCTGCGAAAGTGAGGTTAGGACTTTTCGTGAATAAATTGGCTTTGCTCGGGACGAGCAAAAGATAAGTTTGGGGGTATTTGTTCATATCAGATTTTCGCATTTTTATACCGCCCATTCTTGATCACATTGCATATACGTAGGTACTCTTGATCCGTGTTTGCTGAATAATTGCAGGTTACAGGTTCTCTGCTCTAAGCAGTGAAATTCATGAAAAAGCGCAACAAATTCAGGACTTCTGCCAACCACAGATAAATATGGGTCTCCGCTCACTATCCGTATGATGCCGCATACCAGTTCAAGGGACAAAATGGTAAATCATTGGTCATTTCATGCACAAAGCACAAGGGCAGCACAAGATCCAAGACTTCAACGTGGAGCTCAAGAAAATCAAGGCAAAAAGTCCACATCATTTCACCTTTTTGGACCGCTGGAAATCTGGAAGAAAAATGATGAGATCCTGAGAAACTAAGTTTACCAAATAGAAGAGAACAGTAACATGGAAAACCACAGAAAAGATGAAGCCACAATTCCACTACATGGCCGTGAAACCGCAGCCAACATGGCACTTAGGCCACGGATCCGCGGCCGAGTCAGCTCAGTACTGACTCGTTTTTTAAGGATAGTTTTGTAATTGTATTTGGGGGCAGATTGTATCCCTAGGGTTTCAGTTTTCTGCCTATAAATAGCCCAGTGCAAAACCAAGTAAAGTGTGTCTTTTTCTTTGTATTAGATTTAAGTTAAGTGTTTGTAGTTCTTCTTCCTCTTCATCTTCCTCCATTGATATTGTAGTGAGCTTCATGAGTGATAATGAATAAAAGAAGAGTTTCTTTCTATGTCTTGTAATTGTGTTATTTTACTTGCTTGTAATTTTCATTTGCTAATCTAGTTGTTGTTATTTGTTTGCTTGCTTTCTTTCTTCTTCTATTTTTCTTTATTTTTACAACCATGATGATTGAGTATAATCCTTGCCAAAGTGAGGTCTCAAATAGCTATTTGTGATTTTCTCAACCCATTTCTTTCTATCCTCCTTCTTTGTTTTGTTTTCTTCTTTTTTTTAATGGGTGAGTAGTTTCTCACTTGTTAGGATAGGATAAGAAAAGTTTGAGAGAAGGAAATCTCTCTCACTCTTTTCTTTGCCCAACATCTTAATTCGGACTCCCGTTAATTGAACCATAATCCGCTCCCTACGGCACCCTATCCTACATGATAGCGGCGATTCCCTAGTTAGACCTGTTGTGGTTGAATTAACCGGGGGTTAAGGCTAAGAGCCAAGAACGGACGGACAAGGATCAAAAGGAAGGAACTGAGCGTTGGAAAGCCTAACTTATACTCGCGAGCTCCTTCCTAGTCGTGCTAATCCATGTTGTTGCCGATTACCGTAACACCGATATTAAGAGTGGAAATGAAAGAAGTGAGTGATTCCTAACTCAAACTAAGCTAATCCTAACCCTAACAAGCTCTCTTTATACATATTTCAACACATAGTGAAACTAAACAAACCTGGACAAATTGGTCTTAACTCGTTAAAACACTAAGAAAAAGATTCCCATCTCCCTGCGAACGACCCGTACTCAACCGGCTAGCTACCAAGCGAAACCGTCTTGATTGCGGTAATTAAAACTAAGCACGCAAAAATATATAACAATCATTACCCGCTAAGGATTGACCGAGCAGGGAAGCTGCTCGGTGGCCTCTTGATGAGGGCTTTTGATCCTTAGCGTGGATGGGTAGGAAGTTACCCCCTAAGAATTGATCAAGCAGGGAAGCTGCTCGGTGGCCTCTTGGTGAGGGCATCTTTATTGTCGGTCCGTCTCCCTTGACCCGCAAAATCTGGGGAGAGTGACAGTCGAAGACAACACCTGGCAGAGACGCGTGGGAAGGCGTAACTCTCCGTAGTGCGCGTCGTTCCAACTTCTATTTGGCCATTTGGGGGCAAGGTCGCCACGCAGCAGCCCTGGGTAGGGAATTTTGAAAAGACCCCATGAATCGTGTTGCCGCACACTCAAACTTCGTCCTTTTGGGATTCCGTTGGGACTATAAATAGCGATGGCGTGTTGGTTATTTTTAGCTTTTCACTTCAAAAAAAATGACAGGTTTCGTCTACCCCGTTCAAAAGATCGTCTCTCATGATGGCATCTACTTGTACGATCAGGCAAGCACCGAGGAGATGTACCGGGAAGTGGTCCAGCGCGTGGAGGAACACTTCGGCCGTCTACTTTCCTGGTGATCATCCCTCCTTCAATTTCTCATGTATGCAATTTGGAGGATGTCACCGGGGCTGGACAACGCCCTGTCCGAAGAGCTCAAGGACGAAGCGGTTGACAAGCTGCACTCGCTCCACAACCACGGTCTGATCTCGAAGAGCCGGCGGGATCGCTCGGTGGCCCTTGTTCTGGAGTGCTTTCAGCAAAGGCAGATCGCCGATGGCTTCCCGGTCGGTGCGGTCTCTGGCCCTTCCGTGGCATCGCGGGTCCGCGGGCAACATCAGAGGGGGCGGGCTGAAGAAGCGAGGGCTCGGCTGGCGGCAATCTCCTTAGAGTACCACCAGCAGTGTTTTCTCCACGCCCTACCCCCTCTGTTGTAATATTTTTTTATATATTTTCTTTTATGTAAAGCTGGGGAGCCCATAATACCCTTAATGAATAAAATTCTTCTTTTGCGACGTGCTATTGTCTCCTTTTTATCCTCTTTGTGCTTTTGCTTATTTTCTCAAAAATGAACCCAGGGATCTTGGGACCGAGGAAGAAGGAAACATATTGAA
The DNA here is from genome assembly GCA_030015575.1 of Agapanthus africanus. Lineage (NCBI taxonomy): Eukaryota > Viridiplantae > Streptophyta > Magnoliopsida > Asparagales > Amaryllidaceae > Agapanthus > Agapanthus africanus. The sequence continues at coordinate 75,061,457 of JASDDO010000028.1, forward strand.
GGAGTTTCTTTTAATTCAGGATACATGATATCAAAGAAAAATCACATCGCTTCGAAAAAGAAGGAAACATATTCACTAATTCAAAATTTTGAAAACATATTCACTTGTACAATTTGAGCTTCTCGGCGTTGTAAGGCCGCAGAAGCTTGTGCCCTCCCGCGTCTTGTAAGCGATAGGCTCTTCTGGGCAATACTTCGGAGACGAGGAATGGGCCATCCCACTTCGGGGAAAACTTGTGTATCTTGCCTTGGTCTATGAATTCATTCCGCCTTAGGACCAAATCTCCCGTCTTGGAGGCGCGATGCTTGACTCGTGCGTTGTAGGAGCGGGCGGTTTTCTATTGATAAGCGGCGGCTTTGATCTGTGCTCGGTCCCGCTTTTCTAGGAAGATGTCCAGATTAGTCCAGAGCGCCAAGATGTTTGCTTCATCGTCGAAGTGTTCAACTTTGTAACTGCGCAGTCCAATCTCTGCTAGGACCATCGCCTCAGTGCCGTAGCAGAGGCTGAAGGGTGTCTCTCCAGTGGAGGTCTTCTTCGATATGCGTAAGGCCCATAAAACCCGGGGTAGTTCTTCGACCCAGCTGCCCTGTCTTCCTTCTAGACGAGTTCGAAGACCTCGAATGACGTCTCTGTTAGCGACCTCGGCCTGCCCGTTGCATTGAGGATGCAAGATCGTGGCAAACTTCATTAGTATGTGGTATTCGTTGCAGAATCTTTTAACTTTGTCGTTTTCAAAATTCGTCCCGTGGTCGGTAACAATACACCTCGGGATCCTGAATCGGGATATTATGTTGTTCTGCAGGAATTTGATAGTCGTGGTGGCGTCCGGTTTCCTGATGGGAATGGCCTTAATCCATTTCGTAAAATAGTCTACCGCGACGAGGATGTATTTTTGCCAGCCCGTACCAGTTGGGAGTTGGCTCACCATGTCCATCCCCTATTGGGCAAACGGCTAGGGGGTAAGAACGGTTAGCTCGATAGCCGAAAGACTGGGTATGCTGCCGTGGAGTTGACAACTTTTGCATCTTCTGACGAGCTTTTGAGCGTCTTGGTGAATCGTCGGCCAATGGTACCCTTGGAGCAGCATTTTCTGGACTAAGGTGCGGGCCCCTTGATGTGCTCCACCGACCCCTTCGTGTATCTCACGCAGGACGTAGTCGACTTCGTGGGGGTCGACGCACCGAAGCAGAGGTTGGGTGTACGACTTCTTGTAGAGGTTCCCATTTCTCCAGACGAAATGGGTGGCTTTAGCTCGAAGGCGACGTGCATCCCTTTGGTCCTCTGGGAGTGTACCTTCTTTCAGGAACTCTACGAGGGGCTTCCTCCAATCCAGGCCTTCCTCCTGAGTAGTGTATACTTGAAGTGTTGCCTCCCTGTCTTCCACGCTGGGCCGTGGAAAGACTTCGAAGAGGATATTTAACTTATTGTCAGCCGTATAGGAGGAGTCTAGCTTGCTCAGGGCATCGGCCTGGGCGTTTAGGTGCTTAGGAATCTGCTCCACTTGAACTTCGTCGAAGTTTTTTCTTAGCCTCTTTACCTCGACTAAGTACTTTACCATTAGTGGCTCCCGGGCCTCGAAGTGTCCAGTCACTTGGCCCACGACAAGGGCGGAGTCGCTGCAAATTCGGATCATCTTCAGCCCCACTCTGGAGGCGATTTGTAGTCCAGCTAGCTAGGCCTCGTACTCTGCGGCGTTGTTTGATGCTCTGAACCCGAGCTTCAAAGAGTACTCCATCTCTGTCTTGTTCAGGCCCTGAATGATAAGGCCGGCACCGCTCCCCTCCTCGGTAGAGGATCCATCAACATAGAGGACCCAGTTGGGGACGAAGTCGGGCACTTCTTCGACCGAGGGCCGGGACTCGGGGACGGGCGCCGACGCTGCTTCCTTGTTGGGGATAATACACTCGACACCAAAGTCTGCCAGGACTTGCTCTTTGATGGATTTCCTGGGACGGTATTTGATGTCTAACTGGGATAACTCCCACCTCCATTTCTCCAGCGACCAGATGACTCGGGGGAGACGAGAATAGCCCCTAGGGGACGCTCGGTGAGGACGAGGATGGTGTGAGCCTGGAAGTAGTGTCGTAGCTTCCTTGAGGCCATGATAAGCGCCAAGACAATCTTTTCTATAGCTGGGTACCTTGTTTCCGCGTCCTTAAAGACATGGCTTACGTAGTAGACCGGCTTCTGTGCTCCTTCAACTTCTCGGACGAGCACCGAGCCGGCAGCATGATCGGACACCGCAAGGTACAGCAGCAGCTCGTCTCCTTCAGCAAGCCGGATGAGCAACGGGGGAGTTGCCAGGTGCACCTTGAGTTGCTAGAAAGCGTGCTGACACTCTTCCAACCATTCAACCTTTGGGATTTTCCTCAGGGCTTTGAAGAACGGGAGACACTTTTCCCCGAACCTCGACATGAAGCGACTAAGAGCGGCCACTCTCCCCGTGAGTCGCATGACCTCCACGTTGCTCTTTGGTGTGGCCATGTTGAGAATGGCGCTGATCTTCTCCGGGTTAGACTCAATTCCTCGGTGGGTAACCATGAACCCGAGGAATTTCCCGCTAGTGACCCCAAACGCGCACTTGGAGGGATTCAGCTTCATTTTGTACTTGCGGAGGATGTCGAACGTATCACCAAGATCTTTGGCGTGTTCGTCAGACGAGGTCGATTTTACGAGCATGTCGTCGACATAAACCTCCATGTTCCTCCCGATCTGCTGTTTGAACATTCTGTTGACCAGGCGCTAGTATGTAGCTCTGGCATTTTTGAGGCCGGAGGGCATCACTTTGTAACAGTACACCCCCGGTCCGTTGTGAACGCGGTAAGGTCTTCATCTACCGGGTTCATACGGATCTAGTTGTAGACGGAGAAAGCATCCATGAAGCTGAGCAATTCGTGGCCTGTCGAGCTGTCGACAAGCTGATCTATCCGAAGGAAGGGATAATTGTCTTTCGGGCAGGCCTTGTTGAGATCTGTGAAGTCGATGCACATGCGCCACTTCCCGCTTGCCTTTTTAACCATAACCACATTCTCTAACCATTCCGAGTAGGCCACATTTAGAATGAAGTTGGATGCAAGCAACCTATCGATCTCGTCTTCTCTCGCCTGTTGTTTGATCGGAGTGAAGCTTCGTTTCTTTTGCCTGACGGGTCGAGCCGTCGGGTCGACCCCGAGCTTGTGCGATATTACCTTGGGTCGATCCCGGGAAAGTCGGCATGCGCCCAGGCGAACATGTCCGAGTTTCCTCGGAGAAAGTGGATCAAGTCTTCGTGTCGGGCTCCCGTTAAAAGGGATCCGATCTGGACAGTTCATTCATTATTCCCCTCGACAAGGGGGACCTCTGTTAGCACCTCTACCGGGATCCCTCGGATTTCTTTTTGTTCGTCACGAGTATCCAAGAACCCCTGGAAATCGATTGCGCTGCCAAGGTCGTCACTTCGCTCCTCGGAGGTGGATGTCACTGTGAAGCAAATCTTGGCGATTTGCCGGTTCCCGTAGGCCCGGCCTATTCCCCCTTGATCCAAAGGAAACTTGATCACGAGGTGGTAGGTCAAGATTTGGGCCCTAAGAGAGTTTAGCGCCGGGCGTCACAGAAGAATATTGTAGGACGAGAGGATCCTGGCATTGATGAACTCCACCGGTACGGTTCTCGTACGGCCCGCCTCCCCAATGTTAAGAGGAGGGTAACCACTCCCTCTGCAGGGATGGAGTGGTTAGTAAACCTCGACAGAATATGGGTGGTTGGCCGCAAGTCTGACGGGCCGAGCCCCATACGCAGGAAGCAGTTATAGAAAAGGATGTCCGCCGAGCTTCCTAAGTCGACCAGTATCCTTTGGAGCTCGTAGTGGTAGACCCATGCCCTAATCACCAAGGGGGTCGTTGTGAGGCAAGGATATTCCATGGAGGTCTTCGTCAGTGAAGGTGATGGGCTCGGATGCTTTGTTTTTCTTCCGGGGCTGGTCGCTGGTTCCATCGACTGGTAGGAGGCGGTGAATCTTGCCGGCTCCATACGCACCCTCCGAAGAGACGACCATGATTTGACCGATCGTTAATTCGCCGGGAGGGGGATGGTTTTCTTGCTCCCAGTCTGCCTGTCGCTTTTCCCGCAGGTACTTCGCCAGGTGGTCCGAGTGAATCAACTCCTCAATGTAGTCGCGGAGTTGTTTACAGTTCTCGGCTAGGTGTCCCTGCGACCTATGGAAGGCACAGTATGGGCCTCGAGCCCGTTTAGCCGCTCTATTGGTGACCGGAAGGAGCTTGAAGAATAGCTCGCCCTTCGCCTCCTCCAACAGCTCAGTCTGAGAGATATTGAGCGGAATATAATCCTGGAACTTTGGGGAGTATAGTTTTGGCCGGTCGACCTTCTTCTTCTCTTCTCTGCCCCTCTTCTTTTGGTCGGCCTGGTCGTCCTGGGGTAAGTTTGCGTTTACTTCGGACTCGAGTTGGATTTCCCGCTCGGTCCAAGATTTTACCTCGGCCATGGTCCTAGGTTGCGCCAATGCAAAAGAGCGGAGCCACTCCTTATGCCTAAGACCTGACCTCAGAGCTGTGATTACAGTCTCATCCCGGTGCTCGGGAACTTCAAGAAGAGCGTTGTAGAAGCGAGTGACGTATCCTTTAAAGGATTCCTTGTCTCCGCTCTTTATAGTGAAGAAGTAATCGACGGTCCGCTTCTGTCGTCTATTCCCGACGAAATGTCTGAGGAACTGGGTGGCCAGCTCATCGAAGGTAGAGATGGAGCATGGCATGAGTCCTCGGAACCAGTCTCGTCCAGCCTGGATGAGAGTGGCGGGGAATGCTCGGCATTGGGCAGCGTCGGAGTTGTCCTGGAAGCTCGTGCCCGCCGTAAATGGGTCCAGATGGTCTTTCAGGTCAGACTTCCCGTCGAAGAGGACCACTTTTGGAGGCTTGTTTCTGGATAAGACATGGGCAGCGAGCAGCTCTTCAGTGAAGGGCATCGTAAGAGAGTCGGTGGCATACCTGGCCCCCTCGTTTGAAGGATGACCCTCCCGATGTATACCCTCGATTTTCTTTTCGAGGGCATCGAGACGGTCGTGATACCCCAAGGATTTGGCTTAGTCGGAGATATGTCCCTTCCCGCTGGCGGCCTACGCCTGGCTGCGGCTCCAGTTCCGGTTCCGTTCTATCAGGTTCCTCAGGTCCCCTGGCAAGGTCATTCTCGAGTCATTGCGGCAAGTGCCTCCCGTGCAACCCCGTCGAGAGAGAGGGTGCCGGCCATGCCTGGAAGCAGGCGAGCTGACCGACACCTCCTCGGGAGGGACGGGAGTGCGATGGGCCTCGGGGCGGGGAGCTCTTTCATGAGACCTCAGCGTGGAGCTGTGATCTCCTTTAGATGTTATCCTCCGTTGATCTGTCGCGAGTATTGGTGAACGGCTGATATTGGTGTTGAGAGTTTCCTTCTTGAGCATGTAGATCTCAGTGGGCTTGATTCGAGGTGAAGCCGAGCTATCTGCAAAAGAATTCTCGGGTGGTTATACCACCGTAGACCCTCCAACGATCAAGTTAGCCAAGGTATTTGAGCAGAGTAGCGGCTTATTGGAATGAAATTGCCTTCCCTGATTCGTCTGGGAGAGAGATTTTTATAGTGGTCGCTTGGAGCGAGCTGGCGTGAGATCTTCGCCGGCCGTTATGCCCCTGGCGTTACGCCTACGTGAATGACGGGATCCCCCCATTAATGACGAGATACGCTCGTTAATGGGGGGATACGGCGACGTGGATCGCGGGATGTTGGGTGGCGGATATCTCGCTTCTGGAGAGATACGCGGGGCTGTGGCGGAGACGCTTGGGCTCTGCGTCCTTGGTTGTTCGGTAGAACCGGGACGGCTTAGCTCGGCGGGCGGCTCGGAGATGAGCGAGAGGCCAAGGAAGATCGGTTCTATGATAGCTCGGAAGCGAGCAGGGAGGGCTGAGGAAGCTCAGCGCGTAGGAAGGCTAGGAAGGCTCGAAGGCGAGCCAATGGTTATCTGTAAGGCAGGCATAGGAGTTGAACGGTTACCCTAGCACCCCGGCCAACTCACGTGGTCAAATGCGGAACAAAAATTTTCTTGCGAATAAAACTTGGCGCTAAACTAAACCCTAAAACCGGATCTTTCCATAAAACCTACTTAGCAAAAGAAGAAGTGCTATCTACTATGATAGAAAGCACACCAAGCGAACCAAGTCCTTCGGTCTTCTTTCTTCATCCTTAGCTCCTAGCAAGCGCCTTGAACATGCTTGAACTCCAAATCCGGCTCCATCGATCCATCGGGATCGAGCTTGTTCTCCGGCCTCCTTTTGTCGTAAATGATCCATCCGGGGAGTATGACCTATGGCTCTAGCTCTTTGCAATATGTCAAAAGAGCAACTAGAGGACTTGGGATGCTAGTCTAAGTAATCTAGAATGTAATTTGGATGTCTAAGTGTTCTATCTCTTTCTAGCCTCTTCACTTGTATCTCAACACATAAGAAATGTAGTGAAGAGGAAGAAGATGAAGGTGGAGGAGAATGCAGAGGAGGGAGGAGATGAGAGCTCAAGAGAGAAAAATGAATCAAGCATGAGAGAGAAAATAACACACATAGGTTTTGTATGCCATTTTCTTTCATTAAACAATAGCAACCATGCTTCAATAGTAAACCCAAAATGAATTATAAATTCATTTGACCACTATTGAAGCATGGTCACCTCTTTTCCTCCCATACCCTTCACTTTACACCTCATTTCCAATTATCAAATAAAAGGAAAATACATAATGAGGTGTCCACCTTCTAGAAGGAAATCTGTAATAAATACGGATTTCAGTATACTGTACATATATACCGGCAATCAGATAAAAACCCGAACACCCAAAGAGATAGAATAACACGAAGAACGTAATACTAGAATATATATATCGAAATACATATATGTAAATTATTAAATCAATACCTGATTTAATAATCCGGCTCAAACCCGAGCCGGCCAGTATTACAAACTGTCCGATCGAAATTCCGAGTACAAAGTACATCAATCGATCGAACCCTGCACGTATCCAATACGGCTACTACATCATTTCGCCTGAATCAGGGAAACCCTCTGTGTGGGACTCTAAAGACTCGACAGTATTCTGGCAGTGGGTTTAACCACAAGCACGTCAGCGGCACTAACTGTACGTAACGGCTACCCAGGTACCTGTCGTAAAGAAGGCCGATGAGCAAACTCATCCGGATCTCCTACTGAGCTTATCCGTGACAATATCCGCACAGTCCGGTCTCTTCGTCAAAGAGTATCGCATACCGGGTCTAGGGGTGGTGAACGTCAGACCCTAACATCCTGATAAGTCGTGCCGATGTGGCTCAGGACCAATCCGAGAAAACTACTGATCAACATATCAGTAAATCCCAAGTGCCTTAGCCAAGGTCTTATGGTCCTAACCTATCGAATCACAGTGCGATATCGACCCCCTATACCGGAAGAGACGAATCCCCGACAATCGCTCACTACCTCCATGTAGCTCGGGACTGAACCCAACCAAAACCTGTTTGCACGACTCAGTAGAGCCGTGATAGGGTAGTGATCAAAGTTCAGTAGGAACTCACACGAGACAAATGCCGATCTCGGGTCCAAAGACTAACCTGTACACATGTCACTTGAGAACTTCCATCTGACGATAGGTATAGTACCACATGGAAGTTCTCGGTGAGTCCGTCCAGTGTACTCACACCCAGTGAGCACCTGTATACGATCTTAGGTGCATCATACCAATGGTTCCGGGACTAACCATCCCCCGACGGGGCTAGAAATGTACACACCAATCTACTCTGGAGTATCAGTGCCCAGTCTCGATACCCACGCTACTAGGGACCATTTAAGGATGTGCTTATGGACTACCCTGCTCCCACAAGTATGATCGCCATCACAACGCAGGTAGTCAAGCAAAATCCTAGGGGCTTTATCAACATGTAACCGCAATATGTAATAACGAGTATGACATATGCCATGTTAAGATAAAGACAAACCACAATAGTATACTACCATATCGAGTCTTTATCAATATGTGCAAACCAAATATAATACCAATAAATACACATATCCCGATAAAGACAAGTCAAATAATATACTATAAAACCGAGCAAGATTGTTCTGTACATACATATCCCTAGTATCCATATATATACATATACAATACTGGCCTCTAGGGCATATACATTCAACAATCTCCCACTTGCACTAAAGGCCAGTGATTGGCGTACCGAATACCCAACGTCTTCTCTATGGCCGGCTGCTGGCGTACCGCATACCCAACATCCCAAAAAGTCGCTCGAACTGTGCTTGAGGGAGGGCCTTTGTAAATGGATCCGCCGTGTTGTCTTTCGTATCCACTCTCCGGACCTCGATCTCCTGGCGATCTACGATCTCCCTGATCAGGTGATACCGCCTTAAAATGTGCCTGGATTTCTGATGGGACAGTGGTTCCTTCGCTAAAGCTATAGCCCCATTGTTATCACAATACACTTGTATTGGATCAACAATGGACGGAACTGTTCCCCTCCGAACGGCGGCCTGCGACGTTAGGACGTCACGTGCCTGAGGTTCGGGGCAGATGCTATTTGGTTTTATCCGTCTATCTCTCCGAAGATGCCAAGTTGATTTATGGCACCGAGTATCGGAGGTTTAGACGGATGCGGCCGATGTAGCAGACTTTGTCAGATTCCCCCTCAGGGTGAGGGGTTTTTGATTGTGGGGACGCTCTTCCCTGCAGGCGCAAGCCCCTGCAGTTAATTACGCTATCGCGTTGCGATAACAACTTTCTCCTTCTCCAGAATTTCACTTCGTGTCGTGTATGTTTATTTTATTTGTGGTTGCCCGTGGATTGTATACGGAGACTTAGTGATGTCGTCGCCCGTAGGACGTGGATTAGTCCAAATCCGTGTTTGCTTAGATTTGAGTTTGGTGTTTTTAGTTTAAGGATGCATTGGTCGCGTTGCGACTAAGATCAACTTAAACGTTCATCAAGGATACGCTAGTCCTGTTTTGGACTAAGATCGACCTGACGTAGTGATTGATTTAATTATCCGGCCGTCGGGACTCGTCACCTCTCTGACGTCATTGAGGGATTACAACGACATACGTCTGAGGAGTTCCGAGATGTACCCTTGAACCAAAGTTGGTTTGGGATTTCATTGTTTATTTAGATGTCTAAGGACACGTTAACCGTATTTGGGGTTAAGATCAACTTAGGCGGGACCGTTTAGATCCGACAAAAGAGCGTTTGGGCCCTATTATGTCAGTTTAGGGACGTAGCGGTCCATATTCCAATTTAGGGACGTGGTGGTCCATTATTAGTTTAGGGACGTTTCGGTCCGATTTTAGTTTAGGGACGTTTCGGTCCGTCGCCAGTTTAGGGACGTAGTGGTCCGTCATTAGTTTAAGGACGTCTCGGTCCAATATTAGTTTAGGGACGTTTCGGTCCGATTTTAGTTTAGGGACGTTTCGGTCCGTCGCCAGTTTAGGGACGTAGTGGTCCGTCATTAGTTTAAGGACGTCTCGGTCCAATATTAGTTTAGGGACGTTTCGGTCTGATATTAGTTTAGGGACGTTTCGGTCCGTCGCCAGTTTAGGGACGTAGTGGTCCGTCATTAGTTTAAGGACGTCTCGGTCCAATATTAGTTTAGGGACGTTTCGGTCCGATATTAGTTTAGGGACGTTTCGGTCCGATATTAGTTTAGGGACGTTTCGGTCCGATATTAGATGAGTGGTCGTTGGGACTCGTTACCTCTCTGACGTCGCTGAGGAATTACAACGACAGATGTCAGAGGAGTTCGGAGATGTACCCTCGAACCGGTCATGACTTGGTTTATGAGGGGCATTTAATTTAAGGACTTACAGCCAGGATTGGGTTAAGTCCAATTTTTATTTTAGGCTTTGCCTGATTAGAAGAATCAATCTAAACAGGGCTTTGCCCCTTTCATTATTTTGCAAGTCTGATTTGGGCCAGGCCCTTCTAATTAATGAGTTACAAGGACTCAGGAATTCTCCAAACAGGGCCTTGCCCTTTTTATTTTTTTTTTTGCAATTGGGCTAGGCCCTTTTAAATAATGAGTTTCAGAAACTCAAGAAGTTTTTACAAACAGGGCTTTGCCCTTTTATTGTTCTGTAATTTAGTTTGGGCCAGGCCCATTTGAATAACGAGTTTGCAGAAACTCAGGAATTTTTCCAAACAGGGCCTTGCCCTTTTATTATTTCAATTTAATTTGGGCCGGGCCCAAAACAAGGGGTTGCAGAAACCCTAGAAATCTTCAGATTGAAGAACACAAGTGCATGGCACTTTTGATTTGAATTTGGATCAAAGGAAAACAAGTTCTTGTTTTTTCCTGATCATACAGAACCGAGGGTTCATATTAAGTGCAAGGCACTATTTATTATTATTTTTTTTTTTAGAACCAAGGGTTCATATCAAGTGCAAGGCACTATTTATTATTCTTTTATTTATATTTTTTTTTTTTAGAACCAGGGGTTCCTATCAAGTGCAAGGCACTATTTATTTTCTTATTTTCTGTTCTTCAGAAATTTTACCTTCTTTTTTTTTTTGGTTCTTGATTAATCTTCAAGAGCTCTCTTTTTTCAGAAGCTTTTTCCCTCTCTCGATGATGATTGATTATCTGATGCCCTTTGAATGAGGCCTGGGGTCTTATTTATAGTGCCCACCAATTTGTTGGATTTGTTAACAAAATCTTTCCTGAATAATTTTGGGAATTTTCCCACCATTGGATCTCTGATCCAAGGGTTCCTGTTTTACAGGAGAACAGAAAAGATTTGTCTAAATCTTCATTCAGTTGCTGCGCAACTCACCAGAGTGTGACACGTGTCACGCATCCGTGCGCTTGCGCAGTTGTGGTTGCGCAACTGCGCAGACACGTGTCGCGCATCCGAGCGCTTGCGCAGTTGCAATTGCGCAACTGCGCAGACACGTGTCGCGCATCCGTGCGCTTGCGCAGTTGTGGTTGCGCAACTGCGCAGACACGTGTCACGCATCCGAGCGCTTGCACAGTTGCGATTGCGCAACTGCGCAGACACGTGAGGCGCATCCGTGCGCTTGCGCAGTTGCGATTGCGCAACTGCGCAGACACGTGTCGCGCATCACTGCGCTTGCGCAGTTGCGATTGCGCAACTGCGCAGACACGTGTCGCGCTGTCATGCATTTGCGCAGTTAAGTCTTTAATTACGTTTTTCTGAAGAGCCTTGCTCTGATGGGACGCACCGTCTCGGGCGTTACGCTGCCGAATTGGCTTCTGCCACGTGGCAAATTGCGCACTGCGCACGGAAACCGAAGCGTTGCTTCAAATTTTGAATTTTCAAAATTCAGTAGAGCCTTGCTCTGATTGGGGGAAACAGATGCCCCCCCACCGTTGCGCTCACGTGGCGCGCACGTGAGTGCAGCGGTGGCAAGATCCTGACCATCGGATCGACGGGTCAGGTGAACAGGCGCAGGCGCCTATAAATAGGACCCTTGGTCCTTGGTAATTTTTACCATTCTCAAGAATTTTTACCCAGAGCCTTGCTCTTGTTTAAAACTTCAGAGCCTTGCTCTTGTGATTTCCTTAAGAACTTCTAAGTTCTAACTTCAGAACCATTTTAGGTAAATTAATTTAATTTAAATCAAATTTAAATAATCAGAGCCTTGCTCTTATAGATCTCTGATCTAAAGGAAACCCCTTTGGGGTTTCTTCAACAGAGCCTTGCTCTTATAGATCTTTGATCTAAAGGAAACCCCTTTGGGGTTTTTATTCACAGAGCCTTGCTCTCAAAAATTTGCAGAGATTCTGTTCTTAGGGTTTAACCCATGAACAGAGCCCTGCTCATAGGTCAATTAAAAAACTTTTTAAAAGTTTCCATGGATCTTCAAGATCCCAAAATTTTAATCCTTGGTTATAAATTTTTTATTACTGCTACAGAGCTAGGCTCTCTCTTCTCTCTTCTTCTTTTTTTTTTTTTAAGAAGTTTTATTCTTTTGAAACAGGAGTTTGACAAGTGTCACTCTGTGACAGAGCTTTGCTCTGAAAAGAGGAGATTTTCTCCTTGTCTCTAGAGATCCCCCAGTGAGGATATTCTCTTGGGGGTCCTTTTTATTAACTGACAGTCTCATCCAATGATGGGACTGTCTTATCAAATGATGCGCCGTCATCTTGATTTTGTGGGTCCCCCTTTGGTCCCCAACCCACTGCATTGCAGTGTGATGTATGCCTTTGATATGTGAAGCATTGGAACACTAACAGTTGTTATTATTATTTTTTTTTTATCTACAGGAAACATGTCTGAAGATTTGTCTTTCCCCTTTGTTCGCTCAGAAGGAGGGTTCCCACATGCACCAGTGGACCGGGTGGTGTTTGCTCTGATCAAAGATCACGATCCTGAGTGCAAGAGACTTCACCTATGGGGAAGGTGGTACAGCCAGATTATCCAAGGCCGCCGCAGTTTTAGTTCCGCCTCGCCTTCCGAACCCATAGTTACGATCCCCTATGCGGACAAACCCCCGGTGGAGTATGCCGTGGAGGTAAAAAATTGGAATTCAGACGACCTTCTCCAGCCTGCAATCGGCGCTATTCCGGTACAGCCGCCGCCGGCCATAGATATCTTGGGAAGGCGAATCTGTCAGGGTGAAGCACGCCCTTGGGGACAGGCTTACAATATTGGATTAAATCCGCGACCGCTTGCTGGATACCTGCCATGGGCCCGGTACATTTTAGCGGCGAAAAGAGCTCACCTGACGAAGATAGGTTTATATTCCGCCGTCTACGTCTCGCTTTTCGAGTATCCTACTCCTCCAACGTGGTGGACAAAAGCCTTCATCGAACAATGGAATATCCCCACGCATACTTTCCTGGCAGCGGATAGGGAAGTTTCAATTTCTCTAGAGGAATTCGTTGAGCTTTCTGGTTTACCGGCGAGGGGGGAGCACTACGAAGAGCTGCTTCCTCCTGATGAGTACGTCTTTGCCACCAAGCAAGTGGTACTCGACTTGACTCCGGAAAATGCCATCCAGCATCAGCATCCGGGCCTGGTGAGGGTGTTGGAGATCTACGAGGAGCTTCATTTGGAATTGGGCGACCGAGGAGTTAGTTTCGTGGACTTCATTGCTCGTTTTATTCGCCCGGAATTTTTATCAGAGCAAGGTGAGAAGTTCGCCCAACTTGCTGATCCTTTTGGTTTCGGCCTGGACCGCCGACCTTCATCTGAAATTGATCAGCGAAGTTTTTACCTTCCCGGCACTGCTAGCGTTCCTTTCTCAGAGATCGCCGTTCCTGGCATGGATGAGGAGACCTTCTTCATCGGGTTCTTAGGTCTGTGGCTGTGCAGCTTCGCGCTTCCCATGCACCCACGCCTCATGAGGTCTTCTGTCTTTTACCCGGCGCATCAAATGGTGGCCGGTCTACAGTTATCAGTGGGGATCGCCGGGTTGGCTCACCTCTACAATGGACTTAGCGTAGCGGCGGACGCTAATGAACCTGGGGTGCAGCCTGCTAACTTCCCGATGCATTACTTCACTTCTTGGATGGAGCTGCATGTTCGAGGAGTGTTTGGTGCCCACAAAACTCCTCCATTCTTTGAGAGATTCATATTTCCAAGAATCATACGATTGATCGGGGCTTCCATCGTGTTTGCACCTCCGCGGGAGTCTAGGGGACTGCTTCTGCGTTCGCATCTAGTCGGGACGAAGACCTCTTTTGTGGATAAGGTCATCACCATGGGTTCCGAGACCACTAAGTCGGTGGTGCCGCTGCGTGATGACTTTAAGGGCGGTGTCTCCGTGTTGAAGGCTCGGGAAATCCTCCACCTTTATTCCATTCGGCCGGGTTACTTGGTATTTAGGCAGAATGAAACGGCCCTCTTCATGAGGTATAACCCGCATCGATTTGCCCGGCAATCGAGTTATAACCAAGGAGTCCCGTTGGAAGCCTTCTTGGGAACACCTGCAGTCGGTCCAGAGGGAGTACGGAATGCGATGCATCACTTCATCCGGCTCAATACAGGCTCCTACTTTTTCATCAGTGAGCCCAGCTGTACCCCCAAGATACTCAATTCGTATGTGGCTTGGTACGCGCACGCGATGGGCCCAATTATCTTGATGGAGAAACGTCTACTGGTCGATCGTAGGGCTGCGCCTCCCGGCGGCAATCGCAAGGCTCCATTGCAGCCTAGGGTCCAGGTTATCCCTCCGACGAAAGAGGCCGGAGCAGATCGACCACGCGTGTTGGCCCCTCCGCGTGGACTGCCACTGCCTACTACGGTGGATGCCCCAACGGCACCCCGTGCTCCGACAGAGACGGTTAAAGCGGCATCGCCGGAGTCGGGTGCAGGAGCGGACATCGGGACTCGCCGCCCGAAAGTGACTGCCAAAACTGGCAAGCGCAAAGCTGCTCCGGGTGGATCCAAGGCTAGTGAACAAAAGAAGAAGAAGTCCACCTTATCCCTCGATGCGATTCTTAACTTGGAGCCCGCGGCTCATCCTGCCGAGACTATATGTGAGTACGGCAGCAACGAGGGTTTCGTGGTGGATCCTGAGGACACCAACCTAGCCGCCGCCATTGCAGAATCAGAGCGATCAGCGAGGCTCGAAGCGATGCTGAGTAAACTCGCCGAGTCCAGTAATCATCAGACGCCTTATTTGTTATCTCATTGCACTCTATATTGTTACATTTTAACTAACTTTTGCTCCCTTTTTTAACAGGTATCTCCACTGAAGATGCTATCGCTGCATCCTTGAAGACCTTCCAAGAGGAGGAGAAGAAACGTGCACTGGCAAGCGTCGGTATGTTCTATCCCTTTCTCTTTTATAAGGAAAGTTTGTTGTCTTTTTATGATAGCCGACCTGACCTTCTCTTGTTTCTTTACAGGGGTGGTATTAATCGGCGCCAGGACCCTTCCCAAGCCCGTTATCAAAGTCCCAGCTCCATCGAAGCTGCCGCAAGAGCCTCGGCTTGATGCAACAACGAGGGATGCTCTGAAAAATCTGGAGGCATCCCTCTACACGGATGAGGAGGCTTCGCTCAAGGAAGCTCTGATGGCATCTGTCTCATCGGCTCAAGAGGAGCGGAAGCGGTCCAGACGCGAAGCTAAGGCGCGCAGAGCTGCTCTGGCCGCAGGAGCGGGCCCTAGCACTGTTCCTCACGCTAGTACTCCTTCTGAAGAGCCCCCTGTGGCTCTGTCTACCGCTCATCGGCAAGTTGCACGCGCGGTTCGGAACGCTAATGATAAATCCGCTTCAGGTAGTACTCTTTTCAGAGCCTTGTTGTATGACTTGTAAAACTATTGGCTTATACATATCTCATCTTGCAGGGTCAAGTCCAACTGAGGGGGAGGCGGAGACGACCGTCGAACCCAAGGGAGCGGAAGAAGTGGTATTCGCCGAACCCGAACCGACAATGGACAACTTTGTCGAGGCTATGGGGCCTGGAGCCGAGATTGAGGAACCTACCGCGGAGAAAGTCATTGATGCCGTACCCGAAGTGGCGGCAGATGAGATGATTGTCTCGACCGAGCCGAAGGCGGTAGAGGGCGAGGTACTTGAGGCTGGGGACCTCGTAGTGCCGATGGACGGGGCAGCTGTAATCGCTGATCCTGAGGGAGCAGCAGGTGAGGCGGCCATGATTCCTGAGGACGAGCTAGGCGCTCCTTCTCAGGAATCTGGCAATGTTCCTATCTTGGCCCTCCCTGTCTATGATTCCCCGCCGCCTGCAGAGCTTGAGAGCATAACAACGGTTCCCCTTGAGTCGGGTGATGAAGCTACAGGCGGTGGTCTTCCGTCAGTGGAGGAAGGGACCGCCTCAGTTTCTGCTGGCAGCTCGTCGGGTAAAATTTTTTATCACCAGCATTTCTCCTTTTTTTTTTGTATATATCTTGTGATCTCTTCTAACAAACTTGTTCTTGCAGGTGCCGCTAGTACTGATGCTCCACTGCTCGAGGGGGCGCCGTCAACTACTGCTTTGGCAGTAGTCACCTCCCCGTCTTCCCTCGTACCGTCACGGATGTTGGAAGGTATGGATTTACGACTCATGCATTAATCTTTCAGAAATGCGGCTTTTGTACTAACGTTACACCGTTGTGCCTTTGCAGGAGTGCTTTTTGATCACTTGTATCAAGTGTTGCTCCCGCACTTTTCTTTCCCATCCGAACTCGCTTCTCCTTCTAGTGGCGCCGGTAATATCTTTATTTACTCCTTTTTTCTAGCAATGGGACGATTTCTGACTTTTCCTTTTCTTTATTGCAGTGCCACAAATCGAAGGAGGGGATGCAAGCCCTGTCGCGCTACCGGCCCTCCCGGCTCTGCCGTCCGTTGCTGCTGGTATAGTAGATCTCCTTTTTGGTAATCCTTCAACATCTTTTGAACCATCGTTTAACCCTGTTTTGTTTTGCAGTTATTGTTCCGGTTCCGGTCCCCTTCGAGGCTCGCGTCCTTTTACCGGCAGGCCCCTTTCTGAGATGTCCGTCGTCAAAGGGTGCGGTGATGAGTCTAGGCATGCTGAGCGGGTATATTGAAGAGCTCAGCATGGACGCTCTCCCTTCTGCTGTCGATTTCGCTGCGGATGTTAACCCAATGTTAGCGGCGCTCGTAACTTTTCATGACGAGGGCGTCGTTGAATCTTGGGTTAACCACTGCAGGGAGATCGAGGCCTGCTTGTATCGGCTGGAATTGATGCGCCCTGCTCCCGAAGTTTTAGCTCTGAGCGCCCAACGCACAACTTGGCTCGAGCAAAGCACTTCGCACTCCCGCCACTTGGAGCAAGAAGCAGCTCGGAGACTAAGGGAATGCCAAAAGATCTCAAACGAAACGGCCCATCTGCGCGCTGAGGTTGAGGCAAATGCTGCCCAAGTGAAGACTATCTTTGAGGGTCTCTTGGAGCGCATCTCCCATGGGCTAAACTTAAAGAGGAAGCTTGACGTGGCTGAGCGCCATATCCCAAGTCGAGAGGCTGCTTATCAGGGCGTGAGGGAGCAGCTTGCAGTGGTCTTGCGGCAACGAGCCCAAATGGAGGCAGAGCTGGCGGTGGTAGCCGATCAAGAGAAGGCATGGAAGGACATCTGCGAGCGATTGCTACATCTGTGCAAGACGCTCCCTTCCCAGTAGCTGCCATTGTATCAATATACTTGTAATTTCTTTTTTGAATAAGATGTATGCATTCTTTATTCTTTTATACGATTCGCCATGTACTTGATTGAGTTAATAAATAAAGATACACATTTTTTTTTGCAATGTCTTGTATCATTTCTTTGCTTTCTCCCTTCTCTTATTATCAGCATGTTGTCTTGATAAACATGATTGACAGGTAACAAAGTAAGCATTTTGGTTTCTTCAAGATATAACGATGGCTTAGGCCGCAGGTTCGGATCTGCTGCCTAAGACTTTTCAACTCTATGAGCCGTGAGGGTCTCATAGAGACTTTTCTCCCTACGGATCGAGATGATCTCGTAAGTGGACTTTCTCCTTAGGAATCGTGAGGATTCCCAAGTGTGGTTTTCTCTCATAGGTCGAAAGGATCTTATGAGAGAATTTCTCCCTCTTACGAGTCGAGAGGGCTCGTAAGCGGTTATTTCCCTCTTTGTCGAGAATCGACTTCAGAGAGTGAGACCCGTGAATAGTATGCAAGAGACCATTTAGGATTGACCTGCAGGATCCCATTGCCCTTCTTACGAGTCGAGAGGGCTCGTAAGCGGTTGTTTCCCTCTTTGTCGAGAATCGACTTCAGAGAGTGAGACCCGTGAATAGTATGCAAGAGACCATTTAGGATTGACTTGCAGGGTCCCATTGTTCAGGAAGCAAGTTTTTGAATCCTTACTGCCCGAGATGTGAGTCAGAAAAGCTCTCGTCACGGAGTATTTGTATCCGTGAGTTGAGAAGTTTTGCGAGGGATTATTTGTTTCCCAAGCGCCAAGGATTATTTGTGTCCTTGGGGTTTGAAACGAGTCGAGGGTTCCTACGGAGGCACTGGTGGCTCTGCGGGTCGACGCGGATCAGGAAGCTCTTGTCAAGGAGTGTTTGTATCCGTGAGTTGAGAAGTTTTGCGAGGGATTATTTGTTTCCCAAGCGCCAAGGATTATTTGTGTCCTTGGGGTTTGAAACGAGTCGATGGTTCCCACGGAGGCGCTGGTGGCTCTGCGAGTCGACGCGGATCAGAAGGCTCTCGTCAAGGAGTGTTTGTATCCGTGAGTTGAGAAGTTTTGCGAGGGATTATTTGTTTCCCAAGCGCCAAGGATTATTTGTGTCCTTGGGGTTTGAAACGAGTCGATGGTTCCCACGGAGGCGCTGGTGGCTCTGCGAGTCGACGCAGATCAGAAGGCTCTCGTCAAGGAGTGTTTGTATCCGTGAGTTGAGAAGTTTGCTGGGATTATTTGTTTCCCAAGCGCCAAGGATTATTTGTGTCCTTGGGGTTTGAAACGAGTCGATGGTTCCCACGGAGGCGCTGGTGGCTCTGCGAGTCGACGCGGATCAGAAGGCTCTCGTCAAGGAGTGTTTGTATCCGTGAGTCGAGGAATTTGCTGGGATTATTTGTTTCCCAAGCGCCAAGGATTATTTGTGTCCTTGGGGTTTGAAACGAGTCGATGGTTCCCACGGAGGCGCTGGTGGCTCTGCGGGTCGACGCGGATCAGGAAGCTCTCGTCAAGGAGTGTTTGTATCCGTGCCGAGGAATTT
Source organism: Agapanthus africanus (assembly GCA_030015575.1). Lineage (NCBI taxonomy): Eukaryota > Viridiplantae > Streptophyta > Magnoliopsida > Asparagales > Amaryllidaceae > Agapanthus > Agapanthus africanus. The sequence continues at coordinate 75,080,121 of JASDDO010000028.1, forward strand.
GCTGGGATTATTCGGTTGAAATGAACCGTTGAGGTTTGGCTTCGTCGTTCGACGGAATCCGCTGGGGAAGTATGGTTTCTTCTTTGTTTGCGCCCTTGGATTGTGTACAGGGATCGATGTGATCTTAACTGTAGGGCCGAAGTTTCATCATTTCTTATTTTTTGTTTTATTTTATTTCCGCGATGCTCTATCATTTCAGCTTTTATATCGCGAAGGTCGCGATTGCCCAATCATTTCGGCTATTTTTCGCGGTGCCCAATCATTTCGGCTTTTTACTTTATCTTTACCCGTTGCTTTTCATTACGAGTTGCCCAATCATTTCGGCTGTTTTGCATGCATATATCTTACTTGCTGCTTTTTATTGCAAGTTGCCCTATCATTTCGGCTATTTCGTATGCATGAGCGGCCTACTGGCTTTTTACCGTAAGCCTGAAATTAGACACCGATTTTGGCATCAGCACCGCTGCAACTGGGATATTGCCAGGAGCGAATCATCATTTGCCTCCGTCGTTGTCGAACAAAGGAGGCTTAGCGACCAGGGTTAGGGTCCTGTCGGCTAAGGCTTTTAACTTCATGAGCCGTAAGGGCCTCATAAGTGTATTTTTCCCTACAAGTCGTGAGGATCTTGTAGGTTTTTTTTTTTTTTTTTTTTTTTTTTTTAAGGAATCGTAAGGGTTCCTAAGTGTTTTGTTCCTCTGTAAGTCGTAAGGATCCTACAGGGGGTTTTCTTCTTGTAAATCGAGAGGACTTACAAGGGTTATGCGAACATATCTCCGGTCACGGATGGACCTTGGTTAAGGAAATGTTTATTCGCGCCCGTGGATTGTATACAAGGGTCAATATTGAACCACTTGTAGGGCAACATTGGAAGTTTGTGGGGGTTTGCTTAAGCACAGGTTTAGGTCTCTGTAACTTAAGACTTTCAAATCTTATGAGCCGTGAGGGTCCCATAAGAGAGTTCTCCTTACGAGTCGTGAGGATCTCGCAAGCGTATTTTCTCCTTAGGAATCGTGGGGATTCCTAAGCGTGTTATTCCCTTGTGAGTCGTAAGGATCTCACGCGGGTGGTTTCTCCTTACAGGGTCGAGAGGACTCTGTAAGGGTTCTTTAACGAAGTTGCGCCCTTTCAGGTTTTCACAAACATTCGCCGGTAGTCCTGCTGTTTTTACTCACGGAGCCCTTTCGGGTTTTCATCCGTGCCCATCTTGCTCATGGACATACCGTTTTTTTTTTGTTTTTTTTTTGTTTTTTTTTTTACGAGGTCGCGCCCTTTCGGTTTTTCACGAACACTCGCCGGTAGCCCTGCTGTTTTTACTCACGGAGCCCTTTCGGGTTTTCATCCGTGCCTTCTTGCTTATGGACATACCTTTTTTTTTTCTTTTTTTTTTTAATCAATCAATCTCGTTAGTCCAAAGATGCAGCAGTAGTAGTTTAAAGACGTTTCGGTCTGATATTAGTTTAAGGACATTTCGGTCCACCGTTGAGAGGGCTGGCTACTGCTTATAAAGCCTGAGCTTAGGAAGATAGCGAGCGGACATAGTCGTCGTCATCTATCATTGACCTAAACTAAGGCTCGTTAAGCGTAGTATTTCTTTAGGAAGCGACCATTTATTGGCCTGAAAGGCCTTTCACCGTGCATGTCCATGAGTAGATAGGCCCCACCCTGGTAGACCTTATCAATGATGTACGGTCCTTCATAGTTTGGCTCAAACTTTCCCCGCTTGGCGCGATTGGGGACCATGGGCCTTTTGACGACTAGCACGAGTTCGCCTTGGTGGAATGTCCTCGGGCGGCTCAATCTTTCATATGAGCGCGTCATCTTTGCTTTATAAGCTCCCAAATTTTGCTGTGCTAGAAGCCGGATTTCATCAAGGGCGTCAAGCTCTTCAAACCGAAGGTGGGCATTTTCTTCGTCCGTCAACTCGTAATGGATTGCCACTCGTAGAGAGGGTAATTCTATCTCGAGGGGGAGTACTGCTTCCGTCCCAAATACCAACGCGTACGGCGTTGTGTTTGTGGCCGTTTTAAATGTAGTTCGATACGCCCAAAGAGCCTCTTGCAATCTTTCGTGTCAATCTCTCTTATTTCATGACACCGTTTTCTTGATGATCTTCGTCAAGGTCTTGTTGAAGGCCTCAGCTAGACCGTTAGCTCGCGGGTTATAAACTGAGGAATATCTCCAGTCTATATTGTGCTGCTGTGCGAAGCGGCTAATCTTATGACTTCGGTAGGCTGGCCCATTGTCAGAGATGATCCTTCTTGGGGTTCCAAACCGGTATATGACATGTGTTTTGAAGAAATGGAGGATGTTTTCCGTTTTCACTTCCCTCAACGGTACCGCTTTTGCCCATTTGGAGAAGTAATCAGTCGTCGCCAAGATGAAACGATGTCCCTTTGACGATGCTGGTTCGATGGGACCGACTATGTCAGTTCCCCACATTTCAAATGGCCAACTAGCCACTGTTGGATGCAGTGGATTGGGATGCTGATGGATGAAGTCTCCATGAATTTGGCATGAATGACATTGCCTCGCATATTCTAGGCAATCCTGCATCATCGTGGGCCAGTAGTAGCCCATCCGCTTTATCTTTAACTTCATTTTAGGGCCTGCTTGGTGGGAACCACAGAGTCCGTCATGAACTTCCTGAACGACCCTTCTCGCTTCGTCAGGTCCTAAGCATCTCAGCCACAGAGAGTCGAATGACCTCTTATACAGAGTATTATTGACGAAGGCGAAAGACAGAGCTCGTTTCGTGAGCTGGTGTCTTGTGGACGCCTCTTCAGGTATTCGGTGGAACTTGAAGTAATCTATAAAGACTTCTCTCCAGTCCCCGGTATTTTCCGAGTCCTTTATTTGCAGGGTTGTCTCCTCTTTCGCTCCTTTTTCTTCAGACGATTCTGGAGATATTTCTGTTGGGGCGAGCACTCGACGGCTTTGTACTATGATCCTAACGTCGTCGAGGTTCTCGTCAGCCAGTTCTTTAGCAAGTTTGGCTAGTGCGTCCGCTTTACTGTTTTCCGCGCGCGGTATACTTTCCAATATGTAGGAGGGAATTTGGGTTAGCAGTTGCTGCACTTTTTCACCGTATTTTACCAATTCCGGTTTGCATGTTTGGTAATCGCCGTTCACTTGACTGACGACTAGTTGGGAGTCCCCATATATGAGGAGGCTTTCAATTCCCATATCGATGGCGATCTCGAGGCCTGCTATCAAAGCTTCATATTCAGCTTCATTATTCGTTCTCGGCTCCGTTAAGGAGAAGGCGAAGCGCATTATTCCTCCTTGGGGAGTCACAAAGATGAGTCCCACCCCCGATTTGATCGTTGGCATACTTTGTTTGTGCTTTTTCATAGAGGACGCTCCATCGAAGTAAAGCTCCCAACGGGTATCACCACTGTCGATTGCGTCAAATGCATGTCTGTCTGGCAAATCGCAGTTTAAAGGAGAGTCGGCAGGTATGGGATGCTCAGCAAGGAAGTCAGCGATGGCCTGGCCTTTTACTGCCTTGAGAGGTTGATATGTTATGGAAAATTCCATCAAGAGCAGGGCCCATTTAGCAAGTCGTCCTGTCAATATGGCTTTTGACATTAAATATTTGAGAGGGTCCACTTTTGAAATCAGACGGACCTCGTGCGCCAACGCATAGTGCCTAAGCTTTGTTATTGCGAAGATTAATGCCAAGCAGTGTTTTTCAATGGGAGAATAGTTGCTTTCTGCCCCCAGCAGCACTCGACTTAAGTAGTAGAGTGCTCTTTCTTTCCCTTGATCATTCTCTTGTGCCCATAATGCGCCTAAGGAACCTTCGAGGGCGGTCGTATAAAGAATGAGAGGCTTCCCCTTAACCGGGGCAGCCAACACCGGCGGGTTCTGCAGGTACTGCTTGATCTCGTCTAGTGCGACTTGGCATTTTTGATCCCAAACGAATGGGGTTCCTTTCTTCATCAGGTGACTATAAGGGCGGCACTTTCCTGAAAGGTTGGCTATAAATCGCCGTATGTATGCGAGTTTCCCTTGGAGAGACCGCAACTGTTTGAGAGTCCTCGGCGGAGGCATTTCCATGATTGCTTTAATCTTTGACGGATCTATTTCAATACCTCGGTGTCGAACAACGAATCCCAGGAATTTGCCCGAGGAAACCCCGAACGCACATTTAAGAGGATTCATCTTCAGGTTGTACTGCCGAAGGCGTTGAAATACAGTCTTCAGATGCTCGAGATGTTCCCTGTATGATTTGCTTTTAACCACGAGATCGTCGATATAGCATTCAACGATTTCGTGTATAAGGTCGTCGAAGATCTTTGTCATGGCCCTCTGATAAGTAGCACCGGCGTTCTTCAAACCGAAGGGCATCACTTTATAACAAAATATCCCGAGAGGGGTCCTGAAAGCTGTGTGTTTCTGATCTTCAGGATGCATTTTTATTTGATTATACCCCGACGAGCCGTCCATGAAGGAGAAAACCTCATGAGTGGATGTATTGTCTATCATAAGTTCAGTAACTGGCACTGGGAAATCATCTTTTGGGCAGGCTTTATTAAGATCCCGAAAGTCTACGCATATGCGCACTGTCCCATTTTTCTTCATCACTGGGACGATGTTAGCGATCCATTCAGGGTATTGAACTTCCTGGATGAAGCCAGAGTCTATAAGCTTTTTGACTTCGGCGTTGATGCTCATCTCAAGCTCGAGTCGCATTCTCCTCGGCGCTTGTTTGACGGGCTTGATGTCCGGAGATATCGCCAATTTATGTACAGCAATTTCTGGATCTAGTCCCGGCATTTCGGAATAGTTCCACGCGAAGCAATCTTTGTGTTGTAGAAGCACATCCTTCAACGCAGTCACCCTTTCTTCAGATAACAGCTCGCTGATGAATGTTGGTCGCGGGTCATTTTCCGTCCCCAACTCAATTTTCTTGAGATTATCTGCAGTGGTGTGGATTCCATCCTCCAGTTCTTTCGGAGCTGGGGGAAATTCTGAGATTACCTCATCGCTGCTGTTTTCAAAGCACCAAGGGAAGTCGTTCATGTCCTCGGATTCTTCTTTTAATATTGTTACCACGTGGCAAGTGCGAATTTTCTGCCAATCCCAATGCGGAGTTGGTTTTTCTTTTGCAGCCTCGGGTTCGTGCTTCTGTGGTGGTGCTACCCTCCAGTTGTCAGAAAGCGCGAATTTGCCTAACTGATATTGGTCCTCAACCCAATTCTTAAAGGTGAAACAATCTTCAAGCGGATGCCCTACTACTCGATGGTAAGAGCAATAATTTGGGTTGGAGACTTCGCCTGCTTGCTCAGGGTGTTTAGACTCTGGCAGAGTAAGCATTTGATGTTTTAGAGCAAGATCAAGTATTTTCCATGTTTTGTTCCGAGGAAACGAGTATGCTCGACCCATTTTCTTCATAAGGGCTAGGTCAATAACGCTCGCCTCTCGTATGCGTGGCTTCTTAGCTCTGTCTTGTGGTTGTCGAGCACCTTTTCGGCCCCTCGACTTGTTTTTGCTTTCGCGTCGAACCCTTTTTGTAGCAGGCTGACGTGGGGTAACATCTTCGTTCTTTACTGCCTGTCGAAGGAGACGCTGTCTCTTGGCTTTCTCATAGATTGCCATTTCACGATCGTGATCATCTCGGGCTTTTTGACTCGCATCCTTTATAAATTTGCTCACCGGGTCTTTAGACGATGGACTGGGCGGCTTTGTGTCAGGAACTTTTGCTGATTCGGGATTAGCGTCCTCCCATTGAGCGTCCGCTTCTTCATCAAAGTCATACATGGCATAACAGCTGTTTATTAACTCCCGTTTCTTTGGCCGGATGTACCCGAGCCCTTTTGTTTCCGTTCTCCCGTTAGGCAGTTTGCATTGAGTTCCGGGAACGTTCCAGACCTTGTCATAGAATTTGGCTTTTCTGATGGTCTGTGTGAAGGACATCCCTTGGCGTTTCAGCAGTTTCTTCAAACCTTCGGTATAATATCTGGGAAGACGGATAGGCTGAAGCTTGTCGAGCGTGGGATCCGCGCCATGCCAAATTTCTTTTTCCACCTTGTTTTCTTCAGAACGGTAGAATAGGATTGCCTTCTCGCCTTTTCTTCCGGGAGGGATATAGAATGTCTGCAATTCTTCTATGCTGTTGGTGTCGAGTGCATCCAGTTCTTTGTAATGTTCAAGCGGCACCATGGTTATCTGCAGACTTCGCTCTTCATCAGTGGAAATCTGTATTGAGGGCCGAGCGGGGAATACAGCATGAACTTCATCCTCTGGGTCACTACCGAAGATCAATGAAGGAACAGATGGTCCTGGCCTGGTGGACTGGGACGGACCTGAATAAATTATATCCTCCTCCTCCTCGGTGTCACTGCCGAAGACAGGGATGGTTGCGTTAGTTTTGTTCTCCGGTTTGTGACACCTTTCCGTGTCTTCGAAACTCGGTAGGAAGTATTTGGCATCTTCATACTTGCGAACTTCGTTCACGGAAAATGGATTCAACTCTCCTGCCACTGTGTACTCGAGGCCGTCCCTAGAATACTTCATGCACTGATGCTGTGTAGAAGGGATGATATTGTATTCGTGTAGCCATGGTCGGCCGAGCAGAGCATTGTAGCACGTCTTGGCGTCTATAACATGGAATTTGATGTCTGTGACGAGCACCCCGAAGCGTAGCGTCAATATCACAGATCCAAGAGTCTTTGAGGATTGAGAGTCGAAACCGGAGATGGTGATTTTGTCCCGGGCGAGGTGTTGGACACTCATGCAAATCTCTTTTAACACTCGCACATTGAGTAAATTGACAGACGATCCGTTATCGACTAAGATTTTTCCTATCTTTATGTCATGGCAGTATCCTGAGACATAAAGTGGGCGATTGTGTTCACACGTTCCGAGGAGAAGGTCTTCATCACCAAAAGCAACGTCGGCTGTGTGCACCTCTTCCAATTCATCCCTCATCTTTTGTTCGGCTAGGAAAGCTTGGAACTGGTCCGGATCTTGTAGGGCCTTAACCAAAGAATCCCTCGCCTCTTTTGATAGCAATAGGGCATCGAGAATGCTGAGTTGTGAGGGTAGCTTTCTCAGATGCGCCAAGACATTGTAATCTACTTTATTCCTTTTTGGGGGATTCTTGGCGGTTAACTCTTCCGCAACTTGGTCATCCAAAGCGATGTCTTCAGAGACCTTCTCTTTCCCTTTGTTTTTCTTATTCAAGGGTCCGAGGTTCTTTTCGGGTAATGTTCGATTGCGCAGCTGTATATTCTCGCAGGCCTTCATTTCTTTTTCTTTTCCTGAAGTGGATTCTTCGAAGAGGGGGCCAAGCTCTACCGAATACCCAACGTCTTCTCTATGGCCGGCTGCTGGCGTACCGCATACCCAACATCCCAAAAAGTCGCTCGAACTGTGCTTGAGGGAGGGCCTTTGTAAATGGATCCGCCGTGTTGTCTTTCGTATCCACTCTCCGGACCTCGATCTCCTGGCGATCTACGATCTCCCTGATCAGGTGATACCGCCTTAAAATGTGCCTGGATTTCTGATGGGACAGTGGTTCCTTCGCTAAAGCTATAGCCCCATTGTTATCACAATACACTTGTATTGGATCAACAATGGACGGAACTGTTCCCCTCCGAACGGCGGCCTGCGACGTTAGGACGTCACGTGCCTGAGGTTCGGGGCAGATGCTATTTGGTTTTATCCGTCTATCTCTCCGAAGATGCCAAGTTGATTTATGGCACCGAGTATCGGAGGTTTAGACGGATGCGGCCGATGTAGCAGACTTTGTCAGATTCCCCCTCAGGGTGAGGGGTTTTTGATTGTGGGGACGCTCTTCCCTGCAGGCGCAAGCCCCTGCAGTTAATTACGCTATCGCGTTGCGATAACAACTTTCTCCTTCTCCAGAATTTCACTTCGTGTCGTGTATGTTTATTTTATTTGTGGTTGCCCGTGGATTGTATACGGAGACTTAGTGATGTCGTCGCCCGTAGGACGTGGATTAGTCCAAATCCGTGTTTGCTTAGATTTGAGTTTGGTGTTTTTAGTTTAAGGATGCATTGGTCGCGTTGCGACTAAGATCAACTTAAACGTTCATCAAGGATACGCTAGTCCTGTTTTGGACTAAGATCGACCTGACGTAGTGATTGATTTAATTATCCGGCCGTCGGGACTCGTCACCTCTCTGACGTCATTGAGGGATTACAACGACATACGTCTGAGGAGTTCCGAGATGTACCCTTGAACCAAAGTTGGTTTGGGATTTCATTGTTTATTTAGATGTCTAAGGACACGTTAACCGTATTTGGGGTTAAGATCAACTTAGGCGGGACCGTTTAGATCCGACAAAAGAGCGTTTGGGCCCTATTATGTCAGTTTAGGGACGTAGCGGTCCATATTCCAATTTAGGGACGTGGTGGTCCATTATTAGTTTAGGGACGTTTCGGTCCGATTTTAGTTTAGGGACGTTTCGGTCTGATATTAGTTTAGGGACGTTTCGGTCCGATATTAGTTTAGGGACGTTTCGGTCCGATATTAGATGAGTGGTCGTTGGGACTCGTTACCTCTCTGACGTCGCTGAGGAATTACAACGACAGATGTCAGAGGAGTTCGGAGATGTACCCTCGAACCGGTCATGACTTGGTTTATGAGGGGCATTTAATTTAAGGACTTACAGCCAGGATTGGGTTAAGTCCAATTTTTATTTTAGGCTTTGCCTGATTAGAAGAATCAATCTAAACAGGGCTTTGCCCCTTTCATTATTTTGCAAGTCTGATTTGGGCCAGGCCCTTCTAATTAATGAGTTACAAGGACTCAGGAATTCTCCAAACAGGGCCTTGCCCTTTTTATTTTTTTTTTTGCAATTGGGCTAGGCCCTTTTAAATAATGAGTTTCAGAAACTCAAGTTTTTACAAACAGGGCTTTGCCCTTTTATTGTTCTGTAATTTAGTTTGGGCCAGGCCCATTTGAATAACGAGTTTGTAGAAACTCAGGAATTTTTCCAAACAGGGCCTTGCCCTTTTATTATTTCAATTTAATTTGGGCCGGGCCCAAAACAAGGGGTTGCAGAAACCCTAGAAATCTTCAGATTGAAGAACACAAGTGCATGGCACTTTTGATTTGAATTTGGATCAAAGGAAAACAAGTTCTTGTTTTTTCCTGATCATACAGAACCGAGGGTTCATATTAAGTGCAAGGCACTATTTATTATTATTTTTTTTTTTAGAACCAAGGGTTCATATCAAGTGCAAGGCACTATTTATTATTCTTTTATTTATATTTTTTTTTTTTAGAACCAGGGGTTCCTATCAAGTGCAAGGCACTATTTATTTTCTTATTTTCTGTTCTTCAGAAATTTTACCTTCTTTTTTTTTTTGGTTCTTGATTAATCTTCAAGAGCTCTCTTTTTTCAGAAGCTTTTTCCCTCTCTCGATGATGATTGATTATCTGATGCCCTTTGAATGAGGCCTGGGGTCTTATTTATAGTGCCCACCAATTTGTTGGATTTGTTAACAAAATCTTTCCTGAATAATTTTGGGAATTTTCCCACCATTGGATCTCTGATCCAAGGGTTCCTGTTTTACAGGAGAACAGAAAAGATTTGTCTAAATCTTCATTCAGTTGCTGCGCAACTCACCAGAGTGTGACACGTGTCACGCATCCGTGCGCTTGCGCAGTTGTGGTTGCGCAACTGCGCAGACACGTGTCGCGCATCCGAGCGCTTGCGCAGTTGCAATTGCGCAACTGCGCAGACACGTGTCGCGCATCCGTGCGCTTGCGTAGTTGTGGTTGCGCAACTGCGCAGACACGTGTCGCGCATCCGAGTGCTTGCACAGTTGTGGTTGCGCAACTGCGCAGACACGTGAGGAGCATCCGTGCGCTTGCGCAGTTGCGATTGCGCAACTACGCAGACACGTGTCGCGCATCCGTGCGCTTGCGCAGTTGCGATTGCGCAACTGCGCAGACACGTGTCGCGCTGTCATGCATTTGCGCAGTTAAGTCTTTAATTACGTTTTTCTGAAGAGCCTTGCTCTGATGGGACGCACCGTCTCGGGCGTTACGCTGCCGAATTGGCTTCTGCCACATGGCAAATTGCGCACTGCGCACGGAAACCGAAGCGTTGCTTCAAATTTTGAATTTTCAAAATTCAGTAGAGCCTTGCTCTGATTGGGGGAAACAGGAACCACCTGAAGTTCAGCTATGAACTTCTTTATCCAGACCGCCTCTTTTGCGGCATCGCTTGTAGCAATGTATTCAGCCTCCATCGTCGAGTCTGCGACGGTATCTTGTTTGGAACTCTTCCAACATACCGCCCCTCCGTTGAGGGTAAACACAAAACCCGAGACAGACTTGCTGTCATCCTTATCACTCTGGAAGCTTGAGTCGGTAAAGGATTCGACCCTGAGGTCTCCATTACCGTAAATCAGGAACATCTTCTTAGTCCTTTTCAGGTACTTGAGAATGTTCTTTACTGCTGTCCAGTGGTCTTCACCTGGGTCTGACTGATACCGGCTCACTACGCTTAGCGCGTAAGCTACATCTAGTCTTGTACATAGCATCGCATACATTATAGATCCTACCGCCGAAGCGTAGGGTATAGTGCTCATGTGAACCCTCTCCTCGTCGGTCTTGGGAGACATCTTCTTGGAGAGGGTGATTCCATACAATGCGGGTATGTTACCGCGCTTGGAATCTTCCATACTAAATCTCTTTAGTACGGTCTCTATGTACCTGGACTGTGAAAGTCCCAGTAATTTCTTGGATCTATCTCTGTAGATCTTGATCCCCAGAATGTACGAAGTATCACCTAGGTCTTTCATGGAGAACCTTTGTGATAAGAATAGCTTGACCGATTGTAACATAGGAATGTCATTTCCTATCAAAAGAATGTCGTCCACGTACAAGACTAGGAACACGACAGTTCGTCCTACAATCTTCTTATAAATACAAGGCCCATCTTCGTTCTTGATGAACTCAAAGTCCTTAACTGTCTCATCAAAACAGATGTTCCAGCTCCGCGATGCTTGCTTCAATCCATAAATGGATTTGAGTAACTTGCACACCTTCCCGCTTCTCTCACTGTCTACAAAACCTTCTGGCTGATCCATATAAACGCACTCTTCTAAACTTCCGTTTAAAAAGGCCGTTTTTACGTCCATCTGCCAGATCTCATAGTCATGGAAGGCAGCAATGGCAAGCAGGATCCTAATGGATTTGAGCATAGCCACTGGAGAAAAGGTTTCGTCATAGTCCACTCCTGGTCTTTGACGAAAACCTTTTGCAATGAGTCTAGCCTTATAGGTTTCCACCTGCCCATCTACACCAAGTTTCTTCTTGTAGATCCATTTGCATCCAACAGGTTTTACCCCAGGTGGAGCAACTTCCAGGGTCCACACTTTATTGGTGTACATGGACTCCATTTCAGATTGCATAGCATCCAGCCACTTATCAGAGTCCCTACTGATAATGGCCTACCTGAAACTAGTAGGATCATCTTCTTCCAAGATGCAATCCTCTCGATCCACATCTATGAGAAAACCGTAGTATCTCTCGGGCGGATGAGAAATCCTACTAGATCTGCGGAGTGGCTGAGGTTCGTCCAGGGTTATTGAATCCTAAGGTTCCACCAAATCATCAGTTACAGTTTGTCCTTCTGGAATTTCTTCTAGTTCTACCGTGCTCCCACTAATTTCTTTTGCAAGAAATTCCCTTTCTAAGAAGACAGCGTGGCAAGAAACAAACACCTTCTGTTCCTCGGTGTAGTAGAAATGATATCCTTGCGAATGTTTAAGATATCCTACAAACTTACACAAAACTGACCGTGCCTCGAGTTTGTCCGGGTTCTGCTTCTTTACATAAGTTGGACAACCCCATATCTTAATAAAATTAAGGTATGGTCTCTTCCGCTCCCACAGTGCATGTGGAGTGGTAGGCACAGCTTTGGTAGGAACCCTATTCAATACATATATTGCCGTTTCAAGGGCATATCCCCAAAATGAAAGAGGTAACTCAGCACTACTCATCATGGAGCGAACCATGTCTAATAGGGTACGGTTCCTCCGATCCGATACGCCGTTGTGCTGCGGTGTATACGGAGGAGTAAGTTGAGAGCGAATACCATTCTCTTTTAGAAAATCCCTGAATTCAGTGCTTAAGTACTCCCCTTCTCTATCAGATCGGAGGATCTTGATACTTTTGCCGGTCTGATTCTCTACTTCGTTTTTGAATTCCTTGAATTTCTCAAAAGCTTCAGATTTGTGTTTCATGAGATACACATATCCGAATCTAGAGAGACCGTCAGTGAATGTAATGAAGTATGAGAACCCACCCTTTACATGTATAGACATTGGACCACATACATCACTGTGTATGAGTCCCAAGAGCTCTGCTGCTCTTTCCCCATATCCGGTGAACGGGGATTTGGTCATCTTTCCTTTGAGACAAGACTGACAAGTTTCATAGGATGAAAATTCAAACGTATTCAAGAGTCCATCTTTATGCAACTTACTTAGTCTTTTCTCTCCGATATGACCAAGTCTACAATGCCACAAGTAGGATTCGTTCGTATCTGAACTCTTCCTCTTGCGTGTGTTTTGTACATTGAGAACTGTATTCTGATTTAGAACATAGATACCATTACACAGTATACCTTCTGCAACTAGTACCTTATCAAGGTAAATGTTCATGATATTTCTATCAAGAACAAAGTTATATCCATCTTTATCAAGTAAAGAAACTGATATGATGTTGCAAAGTATGGAAGGCACATAGTAGCAATTGTTCAAAATCATAGTATTTCCATTTGGCAATACTAGGTGATATTCACCGACGGCAGCAGCATTAACTTGTGCTCCATTCCCCACTCTGAGGGACATATCACCAGGTCCAACTATCCTACTTTTTCTCAGTCCCTGCAATAAATTACAGATATGAGATCCTGATCCGGTATCGAGTACCCAGGAGGTAGGACTGACCGAAAAACATTTCTCAATAACAAGGACACCTGGAGAAGACGCAACAGTGTGTTTCTTCTTCGATGGGTTTATTAAGAAATTCAAACTTTCCTCTTTCTCTTGCTCATACTTATGACAGTTGTCGTAAGTTAGAGCCGAACCGACGTTCCCCAAACCTGAATAAGAATTCGGATCGGTCAAGCGATACATTTTATTATCTTGATTAGGGCGTGAAAAGGTTGCTACCTGGAGAGAGAGAGGGAAAACACTCAGCGTGCGCTCTTGCAAGATTAGATTGGTTATTAATTTGTCTAATCAGGATGGCTCCCACTATTTCCTCAAATTCTTCTTCACACCCAAAAAGAAGAACTAGTCAGGATTAATCGCACGTCACAATACTTGCTTAACCTTTCAGCCAGGCTGGTGTTGGTACCTCGAGGGAGGTTTTCCAACGCTTTCGCGAAATTCCTTAATTACATAACCTCTTTTCCCTGGAGGCGTAGCCCCGCTAATACCTTTCTAGACACCTACTTGGTTTATAGCATTGATTGTTAAGTGTGATAATCTCCCGAGAGTAATCCTACTCATCAGTGGGATCGGGATCCAACTATCATTGTGTGATGCACTAGATGGAATCCACTCTGGTCACCACACTCCAGAAGGTATGCTAAATCTGCAAGTTTCTTGTATATTTGAAACTCCCGATGTGGTTTTTGCCCCTAACGACCTATAACCTTGACGCTTGCCAACAAGTCATAGGCCACTAGTCAAGTTCAACCCGTCATTATCCTGGATTAACTTGAACCCACCCGCACAAACTCTTGACGCTTGCCAACAAAGTTGTACGACTGTCTCGAATAATCGCATATCTATGCAACAGATAAATATCACTCAGCTACCGTTCACTGTGTCTTGACGCTTACCAACAAACACAGCACGAATACTAGGTGGTATCCATCTGAAATGACGGAGGACTACGGCTGGGTTTTTGGCGAAAAACCCGTTAACGTAATGAACTTGATATCGTTGAAAAAACCTTAGTAGTTTTGTAAATATATAGTGGCGAGACCCTTTGCTAAAGAGGTCACTCCCTGTGAAGGGATCTCGGCTCTTTCCTCATCAAATGAGATGCAGGATATTCCAAACTGAATACCACGATGCAAAGCAAAAATAGTTGACTATATTGAAGTTATTACCCTGACGCAAACTTTTACTCAAGGGGTCACTCCCGGTGAAGGGATCTCGGCCCTTGCCTCGTCGAATGAGGTGCTGGATATTCTAAACTGAATACCACTGTGCAAAGCAAAAGAGAACGTCTGTAATGTCAGTTTTTAAAATCTGGTTCCAACAACATCGTTTAGGTTTTTTTATCTTGCATTAATTAAAATTAATGTGGTCCCGTTAATTTGTAACCTATCACACCAGAAAAGAACGAAAATAAAATGTACGTATATACCATCCGCATTCGCCACGGGGCCCCGTCATCACCCGTTAGGTTACTTAACTAACGAAAGAGCGGGGGCTGGACTAGCGCGGGTGCAAAACATATACAACATCTACTAGTATATATATATATATATAAATATATATAACATTCGTCCCAGGCATGATAATAAACAACATCACAGATAACAATACAGAATGGTGGATAATTTTGGAGCCTCGGGTTTCATTTGAGCCGCAAATAGAACCCGACGTTCCCGGTCGTGTGGATAGCCTATGCAATGAAAACCTGTACCCCCTACGAGTGCGGCGAATAGCCCGCCAGTTCTAGAATGAAGCCCCCTCCGTCTCAGCGCCTTGAGATGTGGGCTTGTTGCTTTCTAGAACCCGGCTATTCGGGCACCCCACCGCGGGGTAATCCTAATACAGAAAATGAAAATAATATATATAAGCGGTGACATCGACCTTAACCCGGTCGTGCCCCAAAATAATATACAACCAGGCAAAGACGGCAGTCCACATGTCGGACGCTCACCCCGCAATAACAAATGTACAAATGAATTATAAACTGTATTTCTAACATTGCACCACATGCTATCCACCACGACAATCCAACCACAACATCAGCACAATCACAGAAATATCAACGCAAATGTCACGTTCGCAAATCCGACTAAAAGAACATATAGCAGATAGACGGATTTACCGATCAAATGACATTCACGGTCACAGAATCTAAACTAAGTACTGATAACAAAATACGTATTTCAAAATTACGATCGACTAAACTTTCCAAGTGGGCCCCCAAGTATTAAACCAACACTGTAACAAAACTGGGCCCAAAATATAAATTATCCCAAAAACCACAATTCCAAAAATAAGAGGCCGAGAAGAAATTTTGTTCACGTGGGCCCCAAAACGGCCGCGGAACCGCCGCCAATAGGGGGTTTACGCGGCGGATCCGCGGTGGTTTAGAGGGATCTCGTGACCAAATTCTTATGTCATCTTAAAAAAGCCTGCATGATTTTCTGAGAGCATAAAATTGATTTTTCGAGCACTTTTAAAATCGACAGAAAACCCATGAATGGAAATGCAGTTTTTGAAAAATCCGATCGATCGTTATTTTAAACACGTTTAAACAAGCTAGTATAGGTTTTATGGGTGGCTCTGATACCATGAAGGGTTACCCTAGCGCCCCGGCCAACTCACGTGGTCAAATGCGGAACAAAAATTTTCTTGCGAATAAAACTTGGTGCTAGACTAAACCCTAAAACCGGATCTTTCCATAAAACCTACTTAGCAAAAGAAGAAGTAATATCTACTATGATAGAAATCTCACCAAACGAACCAAGTCCTTCGGTCTTCTTTCTTCATCCTTAGCTCCTTGCAAGCGTCTTGAACATGCTTGAACTCCAAATCCGGCTCCATCGGTCCATCGGGATCGAGCTTGTTCTCCGGCCTCCTTTTGTCGTAGATGATTCACCCGGGGAGTATGACCCATGGCTCTAGCTCTTTGCAATATATCAAAAGAACAACTAGAGGACTTGAGATACTAGTCCAAGTAATCTAGAATGTAGTTTGGATGTCTAAGTGTTCTATCTCTTTCTAGCCTCTTCACTTGTATCTCAACACATGAGAAATGTAGTGAAGAGGAAGAAGATGAAGGTGGAGGAGAAAGCTAGAGGAGGGAGGAGATGAGAGCTCAAGAGAGAAAAATGAATCAAGCATGAGAGAGAAAATAACACACATAGGTTTTGTATGCCATTTTCTTTCATTAAACAATAGCAACCATGCTTCAATAGTAAACCCAAAATGAATTATAAATTCATTTGACCACTATTGAAGTATGGTCACCTCTTTTCCTTCCATACCCTTCACTTTACACCTCATTTCCAATTATCAAATAAAAGGAAAATACATAATGAGGTGGCCACCTTCTAGAAGGAAATCTGTAATAAATACGGATTTCAGTATACTGTACATTTATACCGGCAATCAGATAAAAACCCGAACGCCCAAATAGATAGAATAACATGAAGAACGTAATGCTAGAATATATATATATCGAAATACATATATGTAAATTATTAAATCAATACTTGATTTAATAATCCGGCTCAAACCCCAGCCGGCCATTATTACAAACTGTCCGATCGAAAGTCCGAGTACAAAGTATATCAATCGATCGAACCCTGCACGTATCCAATACGGCTACTACATCATTTCGCCTGAATCAGGGAAACCCTCTGTGTGGGACTCTAAAGACTTGACAGTATTCTGGCAGTGGGTTTAACCACAAGCACGTCAGCGGCACTAGCTGTACGTAACGGCTACCCAGGTACCTGTCGAAAAGAAGGCCGATGAGCAAACTCATCTGGATCTCCTACTGAGCCTATCCGTGACAATATCCGCACAGTCCGGTCTCTTCGTCAAAGAGTATCGCATACCGGGTCTAGGGGGTGGTGAACGTCAGACCCTAACATCCTGATAAGTCGTGCCGATGTGGCTCAGGACCAATCCAAGAAAACTACTGATCAACATATCAGTAAATCCTAAGTGCCTTGGCCAAGGTCTTATGGTCCTGACCTATCGAATCACAGTGCGATATCGACCCCCTATACCGGGAGAGACGAATCCCCGATAATCGCTCACTGCCTCCATGTGGCTCGGGACTGAACCCAACCAAAACCTGTTTGTATGACTCAGTAGAGCCGTGGTAGGGTAGTGATCAAAGTTCAGTGGGAACTCACACGAGACAAATGCCGATCTCGGGTCCAAAGACTAACCTGTACACATGTCACCTGAGAACTTCCATCTGACGATAGGTATAGTACCACATGGAAGTTCTCGACAAGTCCGTCCAGTGTACTCACACCCAGTGAGCACCTGTATACGATCTTAGGTGTATCAGACCAATGGTTGCGAGACCAACCATCCCCCGATGGGGCTAGAAACGTACACACCAGTTTACTCTGGAGTATCAGTGCCCAGTCTCGATACTCACGCGACTAGAGACCATTTAAGGATGTGCTTATGGACTACCCTGCTCTCACAAGTGTGATCGCCATCACAACGCAGGTAGTCAAGCAAGATCCTAGGGGTTTTATCAACATGTAACCGCAATATGTAATAACGAGTATGACATATGCCATGTTAAGATAAAGACAAACCACAATAGTATACTACCATATCGAGTCTTTATCAATATGTGCAAACCAAATATAATAACAATAAATACACATATCCCGATAAAGACAAGTCAAATAATATACTATAAAACCGAGCAAAATTGTTCTGTACATACATATCCCTAGTATCCATATGTATACATATACAATACTGGCCTCTAGAGCATATACATCCAACAGGAGTGCTTAGGCATCCATAGAAGGTCGGGATGTATCCCGAGACGATAGTACGGGGAGAGCCTTCAACGCATGGTGCTTGCCCTATTTGCGTTAGTCCCGGGACACGTCATCATCCACGTGTTATGATCTGAGGAGTTTCCACTTGTGAACATCATCGAGTGCAGTAGAAAAGGCATTATGATTTTGTCCTCCACATGATCGAATTCTTCCGAGTACATAATCAAGCAGATTATATATATATATATATATATATATATATATATATATATATATATATATATATATATCGTTTTTGTACAAAAGCCCAAGTTTTGACCTTAAAGTCCCTTTGACTACAAGTAACTATTAGAATATAAAACCCAACCCTCATTATATTGTGGAATTTTGATGCAGTCAAAGAGACGTTATGTCTAACTAATCCAGATTCGTTTCCTGTCTAAATAATGTGGATTAAATTAAAAGAACAAAAAACCTGCCCGGTCCATATTTCAGCCCAAAGTGTCTTCTACCTGTCCTCTGAGGCTCATACAATTGCTCACTCTCCATTAATATATAAATTATTATCTAAAATCAACATGCGAATATAAATTTTAATACTTTTAGTGAAAACAAAAAAGAAAAATGAATGCAGCCGCAAATATTGGAAAAGCTAAGGGTAAATTGTCAAAAAGCCCCCGCCCGCTCGGAAGTTGTCTAAAAACCTTGTAATTTTCAAAATTGATGGGAAGGGCCACTGTTAAAAATCTTTGTGAAAAAACCTCAATTGCTTAATCTCATTTAGGCATTGTATTCTCTCAATTGCTTAGATATTATTAGATATTACAGGCAATTGGTATAGAGGGCGTTTTGATTGGGTCCGGGGTTTTTAACAAGAGCAAAAGGCCTAGGGATTTTACGCAAGTATGAAGCTACCCTGGGGATTTTTGTCAATTTGCCCAAAAGTTATTTCATCATCTAAGAATTTGGAATAATCAGGGGCTTGTTTGCACTTGTGTTCCTAAGTTATACATATACTAATATCACAGTAGAGGAAAGGACATATTGCCACCATAAGAAAGATGCAAATTTTGAATTATCTTTAAAAGTCAAACTCATGACTGTCAACACAAAAAATTCGCCTTCTTTATTAAAAAAATACAGAAAAATAAGAAAAATCCATATGAGGATTTTAGAGCAAAAGCATGACATGTCATTCTCTCATACACATGTAATTACTTTCATACCCTTCAACAATTTTCAACACAAAATATCTTCTCTTTGAGAAATGACCAAATTTAGTAAAAAGGTTCTTGGACTAATAAAAATCATGACATATAATGATTTTTCCTTATCACACACGTGCATAGCACGTGCATGTTACTAATTATTTTTTAATTGAAAGTGCTCTTGTTTAATCTATTTATGTATTTGGACCCTTCCTCTCACCACAATGAGCACAAGCTTATCCTAATGTGTAGAATAATATGTGATAAGATGTGTAAAGTTTTTTAAATTTGATGAAGCATGAGCTGATTTTGGGACCATGGATGAGATATTTTGAGAATTGGATTTTTGAGTTTCTTTCCCTTCCTTTTCTTTTGCTTAATTGCTGAAATACCCCTTGCTTTTGCCCCAGCAACATGGATATCCCAAACTTTTTACAACTTGCACTTTGTCCCCTCAATTTTAATTTCATCCCAAAATTTTTGTAAAAATTTAACTAAAGTATTTAAATGAAGTAAGAAAGAGCTATAAATAGATATTTTTTACTTTAAATATTTAAAGGAAAGGCATTTTGAAAATAAAATAAAGTTGAAGGGGGCAAGTGCAGGCTCTAAACAGTTACGAGTATTTCTAGCTAATGCGCCAAAAGTTATAGGTATTTCCTGCAATTTAGCGCTTTTTTATATATATTTGATTACTCGCAAATGAAATTGAATTGAAAAATGTTATTTTTCATTGAAAACTCTTTGACATTGAAGTAAGAACGTTGTTAAGATAATAAATAAGTGTATGACTTTATAAAATTCATTATTTTCTTTATTTTCTTTAGAATATAAATGCAAATCTATCCAACCGCATCACAATTTCGAAGTTCTGGTACAAAATATGGGACATTTAGCATACTATCAAAGAACCCAGGTTCAATTCCTATCGAACACGTATTAAACAAAATAATTTGAATTAAAAAATCATTGCCCGAAACATCAGGATTTTACCCAAAAGACCTTCAACCTGCCAAGACGCGTTAAAATATAAATTTAAAGCCCCCAACCCCATACTCTAATCAACATTGCGTCATCCTAAATTACGGATTTATTCTTGGCCCCTACATGACATAATTGGAGCATGCATCTGTTGGCTATAGTGCCCTCAAATCAATTATTGGATCACGGGCACGTGATTACATTGATTGAGAAATGACCTATACCAGTAGAACAGTCTTACTCGAGATGCTAATATGCTATCTGGTTTGTCTTTATCATCGTGTACATACTTCAGGTGACATTACAGATCACTATTACATGTTGATAGAGCCCATAGAATTCATGCTTGACTGCCAGCAGTATGATGGCGATTATATACGTGAGAGTTGGGTGGTCTATAAGCACATCATTAAAATGTCTCTAGTCGTGAGAGTTTCGAGACTGGGCATCGATACTCCAAGAGTAGACTAGTGTATACGAATCGAGACCCCGACGAGAGGCGGTGTCCGGTCTCATAAGCCATTGGTGTCAGTTGGTTCACCTAAGATGCATACAGGTGTTTATTGGGTTATGAGTACACCGTACGAACTCGCCGGGAATATGCTGCTTGGTATTATACCTATTGTCAGATAGTAGTTCACAGGTGACATATATACAGATTAGTCTATCGACCTGAGATCATCATTTGTCTCGTGTGATTTCTCACTGTGCTTTGATTACTACCCTACCACGGCTCAAAGGAGTCGTGCAAACAGGTTTTAGTTGGATACAGTCCCGAGCCACATGGAGGCAGTGAGCAGATCGTCAGGAGATTCGTCTCCCACGGTATATTGGGGGTTGATGTCGCGGAGTGCACGGGTGGCCATCACCAGAAATTCTCAGCCGGGTAGACGAGAATTACTGATTCGGATTAGTAGTTTCTCAGTTGGTGATAGGCTTCATACCGACACTAAATGTCAAGTTATTAGGGGTCTAACTTTATTCACCCCCTTAGGCTCGACATGCGATACTCATAGACGAACGGACCGGACTGTACGGATATTGTTACTGTCAGGCTCAGTAGGGTTTCAGGATGAGTTCGCTCGTCGGCCTTCCTTTCGCTCAATACCTGGATAGCCGTTACGTACAGCTAGTGCCACTGACGTGCTTGTGGTTAAACCCACTGCCAGCGTATTGACGAGTCTTTAGAGTCCCACACAGAGAGTTTCCCTGGTTCAGGCGAAACGTTGTAGAAGCCGTATGGTTTTATGGCAGGGTTCGATCATATACGTGCACTTGTGCACGGATCATGATCGGACGGATAATACTAGTGGATTTTGGTTTAAGCCGGATCCTAGTATTATATTGTTGGATTATTTTCGTCTCGTTGTATTCGTATTCAGTCGGAATACGGATGCAAGTATATATATACAGATGTGGGTATTCTTGTAATCCGTTACAAGATTACTTTTGGAGATGACATTTCTTTTTCTTGTATTAAACATTTAGGGTTTTATAAATGTTTAATATTATGTTGTGGTGTAAAGTGTGAGGTTAAGTCTTGGAATAGGGCATTTAATGATGGCATGGCTCAAGTGGTGACTCATGGTGACACTATTGAACCATGCTCGACTTTTTTGGGGTTGTGAGATGTTTTGCGGAGGTTGATTTTCTTCTGTTGCTAGCTAACACAAAATATCACACAACACAAAAACAAAAGGCAGCCACTACATTTTCTTTTATGTGTTGCTGTTTTCTTCACATGCCAAGTCTTGAGTTCACTCTCTTCACTTCACATGGCTTCTTCTTCACCTCCATCCATACCCTCTCATGTGTTGAGAATCCATGAATGTCTTGAGACAAAATGATCACACACTCTCTCTACTTCATCTTGTGCATCTAGGTTAGCAAACTGGATGCCCGAGTTGTAATAATTTTAAACAAGATCCTATAGATTAATAATCTTGATTTAAACGGTACATATTTTTCACAACCAAGAACATTTTGATGTGAGAATCATTAGATGATGGCAATAGATTTTAGTTGCTCAAATCTTTTAAGACAAGAAACAATTATTAGAATTGATGCAAGAATTCAATTCGTTTAAGGAGCGAAAGGAATAGGTTAGGCAAGTTCAAATGCATCCGATGCTTTCTCACTTTGATCCTTTACCTATTAATTCATTTCTAGAAACCTTTAGTTTTTCTTTTGAGGGAAAAAAATTCTCTCGCAAAGAGATTGGATTCGTGTTGATTGGTGATACCGAAAATATATACTGGTTGATGCGACTCAAAATTAGATGCTTATTCTGTGTTAAATTCTTTGTTAGAAAGCGTGTGATCCGTACTACACTGTTGTCGATATATGGAGTAATCAATTATTTGGGAAGTAGATGAATGATGAAGAAAATTCTGTAAATAGAGGTTTTTAATTACCTTTTAGATTTTATTTTGATGCATTTATGAAGCGAAAAGTATTTAATTCTTAATAGAAATATAGGCTTGCGAAAAGTAAATTAGGATAAATTTTATTAAGCACTGTCAAAATTTCAGGCTTTTATTAAAGAATTTGTTCAATGCATGCGTGATTTTAAATATTCTAATCAT
The DNA here is from genome assembly GCA_030015575.1 of Agapanthus africanus. Lineage (NCBI taxonomy): Eukaryota > Viridiplantae > Streptophyta > Magnoliopsida > Asparagales > Amaryllidaceae > Agapanthus > Agapanthus africanus. Next base: position 75,102,620 of record JASDDO010000028.1, read on the forward strand.
CAAAGAGCATTGATGCTACAATTCAATGCCATGTGGAAGCATAAATAGATATGTACTGGCTTTGTAAGTATAAGAAGTTTTTTATTGTTTATTTTTACTTGTAAATCAAGATTATTATAAAATAGCAAATGACAAAACAATTTTATGTAATTAATTTGCAGATTTCAACTATGATGGTAATCTTTTAGCATCTTCTTTACTAATGAAGTCATTTCTTCCATCAATGAATGTTTTTTTAGGTACATGAATAAAATCATGAGACTAGCCAGATTTTTTTTTTTATCCTTTTTCACTTGTATGATTAATTTTGACTAGCACACAGATAAGGTCTTCACATTCCATTTTCTCACATTGCCTTGAAAAAAAATATATATTGCAATTATAAATTATGAGCAGAAACACTAAACTAATGAAAGGAAAAAAATATGGATTCTTATTGATGAATTTAATAGATAAAATTATCGCAAGAATTATTGATGAAACTTCCATAGAAAAGTATGAAATGCAACCGCAACATTTTCTACTACAAATTAATGATAAATAAGGTCTTTTTGTACCATTAGAGTGTAGCTAAATTTCTAATGCATTTAATTTTTACCTCTAGAGAAATCCACCCAAATGATGATAGTAAATTTTCATATCATTTTTATTATATCGTGTAGACTTTCTTAAATAAATAAATAATATAAGAGAACCTTCATGAATAATTATTATTTCTAAAATTAAAATTCAATTGTCAAAACAAAAGGAACTTCACAAATACTTGAATCCAATTTTAAAATTTAAAATTAGACAACATCCACCGTCCAATTCAATCATTGAATTATATCCATTTTTTAAAAAAAATATATAAAAAAAAAAAAAGTAGACCCCAACCCCCAAAATTCCAAGGAACAAACATGATGGATTGAATGGGTCCATCGTCAATCATAGACTACAATTCTCTTCACACTTCCTAACTGTGCATTTATTCAGTTTTAGTGTCCCTCTCAATTGCTTCTTTCTTTCATCCTCCTTAGGGCTAAATATAGATATAGTCGTCATCTCTACTATCATAACTGTACCAACTGGGATGGTTATGATTAAAATTTCAAATTGGATTAACATGCTCTGATAGAGAGCTCTATCATTTTATGCGATTTAAATATCTACTTGTAATATTAAAAGAATATTTTAGAAAACATAACTAGGTGTTTAAATCTAATAAATCTCGAAAACTCTAGGCTCCTTTTAAAATATTTATCATCTTAACTAAGAATTCATTAACAAAAAGTTTATTATCTCAACTAAAATTCCTTCGGAAACTTCTCAGATCTTTTTATCTATGGTATTAATAATTACGCACATGCATATCACATGCAAACGCCAGTCGTATATAACCCATAGCATTTGCGCTAGTCCTTTCCTATTTTGGGATCCAAATCAAAGGCAACACAAAATTAGGTACTATAACTTTGGTGAATTTAAAATAATGATACGGTTGATATGGTTTACAGGTAAGCTAATGGGGAAGTCTTGTTTAAATAATATTAGCACTTGATAAACACCTCATCAACACATTAATCTAATCTTAGTTAGTGTCGCAATGCCACCAATCAGTGCTCCTTAACAAACAAATTAAATGAGACGATGTTTATTTAATCTGGGCCGGTTAATTAAAACTTTAACCTATGTTGCTTTGGAGTCAACTTTGATTTTGATGGTTAAACAATTCTTCTTTTCTGTGTTACATAACATTTTCAAGGATCCCTCTATGTTTAACGAGTCTTCCTAAGATTCCAAATGCCCCATTTCAAATGCGAAAGCCCAAACATTCATTAACATTGTTAACTATAGTTTCCTTGCTGTTGAATAAAAGTTGGACGCTATCAATAAGGGTTTATAGATCTCTATGTGGGTAAATCTCGGCCCTTCAATGTCTTTTCTACCATTTCTGTTTTTTACATATATTTTGATAATAGAATTTGTATTCTCTCCAATATCGAAGTGGCTGGATGCCTGCTCATCTACTGGATTGACATATCTAACAAGCGAATAATAGATAATTCATTACCGGACTATTTAATTTTCTAAATAAATATGCGTGAATAAAACAATATTCTAGCATAATGTCAATGCATGGGCAATAAACGCACGAGAAATTATTCGGTATACTAAATGTAATACATCCGGACAAGAGAGAATAATAGACTAGATTTTTCACGCACCTTCGGGCAATTTTGTGATGTTCATATATTTTATTTTATTTTTCGAATGATTGGTGATGGAGGTCAAAATCTCCCTCAGTAGTTATCCTCCGTCGATCTTACTGCAAGCGGTTCTGAACGGTTGAGATTTGATGTGAGGGTTGAATGTGTGGATCTCAGTAGGTTATCGTTGACGCCGAGCTACCTGCAAAGGAAGTTCCGGGGTGGGTAACCACCATAAGACCCTCCGACGATCAAGTACGTACCGAGGAATAATGACAGGATAGCGGCGTATTGGAATGAGTTTCAGTTACCTGAGTCGTCTAAAATAGAGCGTTTATATAGCGGTCGCATGGAGCGAACCGGTGCGAGATTCTCGCCGTCCGTTACGCCCCCGTCTCACGTTCGCGTTGAAGGCGGGATACGTCTATTAATGGCGGGATACGCCTATTAATGGAAAGACGCGCCATCGTGGGATGCGGGACATGGAGTAACGGAGATCACGTTTTGGCGAGATACACAGAGTCATTACGGCGACGCTTGGGCTCCATGCTCTCGGTTGAACAGGGAAGCCGAGAAAGCTCGGATTGGTAGATAGCTCAGAGGCGAGCGAGGAGGCCAAGAAAGCTCAGCTCTGTAACAACTCGAAGACGAGTAAAGAGGCTGTGGAAGTTCGGTTGTAGGATTGCTCGGAGGTGGGCTGTTGACTAGTTGCTAGGGGAATATGAAAGGTACTCCGAGGAGGTTTCCAAAAGGTCGGATGCAATCTAGGAGACGAGGTGCCGAGGAATGTCCTAAATGCATCATACTTATTCCAGCTCCGTAGCCCCCAGAAAACTAGCGGGCTTACGTGGATGACACGTCATCCACCACATATCATGATCTGGGGAATTCCCATTTATGAGTATCATCATTAGCCCCCCGCTCTTGTTTTGACCTATTTATGGGTCAGGTCGAGAGTGATCTGCTTGGTTTTATCTGTTCAGCTTGGTGCCGAGAATTCTTCATGGTGCATTGTCCAGGAAAGACATGGCGTTTGGCGGTTGCGTCTTTTCGATTTTCGAGTCCACGTGGCGTCTCACCGTGTGCCTTAATTTTCGCGCGTATCCCCGATGACGCCAGTGGATCACCGAAAAGGGGTCACACCCCACTTCCCAGTGTACGGGGAAATAGGCATGGCAGGCACGCGACGTATTTAGTCAGAAGTAAACACGTTAAGCGTAAATAAATAATATATAAATAAAATGCACAAGAATGACAAGTGATGTAATATGAACAACAACTTTTATTAACTTCATTCTTTACATTACAACTGATTTGAGAAGAAAATGTACAATAATAGAAAGCAATGCCTAAACAGTGGCATATGAACTGAAATAAGTACAAGTAAAAGCTAGAAGTCTGGCTGCTCTATGAACTGGTCCAAGTCGTCCTAGCTGGGCTCGGTCTCCTGAGGGTCCGGTCCTCTTGACGAATATTCCAAACAAAGAAATAGAAGGAATATCATCAGCGAACTAGCGCTCAGTAAGTCCCAAAAGTAAGAGTAGAATAGAATAGAATATGACAAGTAGTGAATATATGACTGGTAATTTGTACATGTATATATTTGTTATACTAACGTAGTTGTTTATAACTTGGTACAGAAGGTATCAGTATATACGAGAGGAGTCCAACTTGCTCCGTGGACTATGGTAACCCGTAGTATAAGGCCCCGTCAAAACCCACAGGATAACGGCACAAGATATTTAGGTAGGTGTATTTTAATGACCATCTCGTTCCACTTCTAATACATTCCGTACCAGTCGACCCCGTTAAACCCCGTAATGTATATTGTATTGATTGTAGTTATCAGACTTGCCGAGACGATAGATACAAGTTGTTCATGTAATCAGGTTCAGGATGTATCAAGTAGTCAGGTAGTCAAGTCAAGATATAGCCATGGTTCGGTCAAGTCAAGTCAAGTCATGTTTGCATGTTGATATTGTTCTGGTATTCAGGTCCAGGTTCAAGTATACATGCTGGTATATTGGATTCATATTTGAATTGGATTCAGATTTGGATTGGATTCAGATTTAGACTTAGACTCAGATTGAGTTAGACTCAGACTTGAGTCAGACACTTAAAACTAATTTGGATCCTCAATCAGGTTTGGGTGTTATCGGTAACTGCTGCACATGAACAGCAGGATTTGTGTTTTTTTCCAAAAAAATTACTATTGATAACTCCGTTAAGTTTTTCTACCTTAGATAGGCAAGCACTCACTTTCTCCAGCTTCCTGAAATTCAAGAGAATTGATCCCGTTTAAACCTATACTTATTAAGGTTCTTATTGTAATTTTATATAACTCGAAGGGGTTTTATGAAAAATATTTTATATACTTTCAAAATAAATCTCGAGTAATTATTTATGTTCTTTAAGGTTTTCATGGATGTGAATTTTAAAAAGTGAGGTATATTAGTGAATATTTACATAACTTGAATAGTTCAAGATATTTTAGTGTAAAACTTGGCTTGTATTCATACTTGATGGTATTTTAGTGAAACTTGTAATTTTTTTATTTTTAGAAAAACATGGAATTTTATTATAACTTGAAAATATATGGTTTGATAATATTTATATAATATTAAAAATTAATTTTATTATTAATTAGAAAATCTCATTTTTCTTAAAAATCGTATTAAAAATCTTTCGAGACCGAATGCTCCGTGAGGAGGTCTGCATCTCGCTCTACTAGCCCGAGAATATGCGATAATCCGCACCATTCAATAGCAGGTTCCCCAAAATGGGTTGTAGAGGTATAATCATAAAGAATTTAATAATACAACTAAAAAGAAAACCGGGTTTTTATAGTCGATGGTAGTTTAATGAAATATTGTATTTGCCACAAAAATATGTTTTCAAGAGTATCGTGCTATGTAAACATGTGTGTATGTGAGGGATAGGTCATTATCCCGTGAAGTTTTCTAGAGGTGTAATTAAGCAAAGTAATAAAATATGGTAGATATAAAGTTCATGATATTTAAATGTAAAACTCAATTTAAACTTATTTAACATGATGATTTAGTATGAAAGTTATTTCTATTTATTAGTTTAATGGTTATAAACATATGTTAAGAATATGGATGAGGAAAGATTAAGAAAAAAGTGTGATTTCAAGGTTTTAGAATCAAAAGTCGGTGTTAACTCCACTTACCGATATGATTTGAAAAGGAGAAGTTTTTATGTAGAAAGAGAAAAATGAGGTGGGACTTACTAGCTAGAAGGGTAGGAAAGAGATAGAAGAAGATAGCTTGATCGTTGCGGTGTCGCGGGGTCGCCGTAACTTGCTCGATTCCTCGCCGGAAGTTGGTCTTGGACTAACTCCACTTCTACTACATTTGTACTTAGAAAAATTTGATAATTTTGGTTAGAGATTTCAAAATGAGGAGGGGCTAGGGTATGGGGTTGTATTTATAGTGTGGAATTAAGGTTTTGGAATTGAAAAAATGAATTAAAATATATTAAAATTGGATCTAAAGATGAAATTGAAGTCTCTGTTTAAATTCAGAGAAATCAAACAGTGCAGGGATAATGGGGGTAGGCCAAGAGTCATGTGGGCAAAGCACGGGGGTTTTTACCCACGGTTGACCCATCGGCGCTGGTCCATAGGGTCATCTCGCCGGCCATATTGTGGAGGTAGGTCGGTGGATGCTTGCCACGTGTACATCTCGCTGTTTATAATATTATGCATGTTAAGAATATGTATGCCCTAGAGGCCATTATTGTTAATATAGTGGATGCTTAGACTAATATATAGAGGAATTTTTTGCTCGACATGATAGTATGTTATCAGGTTACCTTTATCTTAACATGTAGACTGGTATTTATACTGTATGTCTCTTACATATTGATAAAACCCTTAAGATATGTACTTGACTACTAGGATTATGATGAAATCATACTAGTGGAGTTAGGGTGGTCCAAAAGTACATCCTTTAATCAGTTCCTAGTCGAGGAATATCGAGACTAGAGTATCGATATTTCAGAATAGACTGGTGTGTACGTTTATGGTTGATCCCACAACCATTGGTGTGTGAAATCAAAGATTGTATACAAGTGCACATTGGAGAATGGGTACACCGAACGGACTCACCGAGGACTCCTAGTTAGTATTATACCTATCGTCAGATAGCAGTTCTCTGGTGACACTGGTACAGGTTAGTCTGTAGACCCGAGATCGTCATAAAGTCTTGTATGGCTCCCACTGTAATTTGATTTCCTCCCTACCACGCTCAAGAGGAGTTGTGCAAACATGTGGATTTTGGGTACAGTCCTGAGTCATATGGAGTCAATGAGCGATAGGAGGGATTTCGTCTCTCCCGGTATTGGGGGTTGGTGTTGCGCTATGCTCGATTGGCTATAACTGGAAGTCCCTGGTCAGGACTGCTGCTGAGATTTACTGATAGGAGTTATCAGTAGTTTCTCGAACCGTTATAGGCCAGACATCGGCATGACTTATCACATTATTGGGGTCTGCCGTTTACCACCCCTAGACATAATATGCGACATATCAGACGAAGAGACCAGACTGTACGATAGTGTTACTGATAGGCTTCATGGAGAGTATAGACAAGCTTACTTGTTGATCTTCATATCGCTTAAAACCCGGGTAGCCGTTACATCCATCTAGTACCACTGACGGCTTGTAGGTGACTGATGTGATCATCACCTACTGTTGGCGTATTGACGAGTTTTTAGAGTCCTACATAGAAATTCCCTGGTTCAAGCGAAACGAAGTAGGACACATATGTGATGTGTGTGGGCCTGATTAAATATGTGTATACGATACCTTATTATAATTTGGCGGTTATCTGTTATCAGTTAGGTTATATGTGATATAACCAGATTATCGAATCAAGTGTTGATTTGATAATGTGATATACAGATAAATGATATTAGTCGGTCATATGTGATATAACCGGATTATTAAATCAAGTGTTGATTTAATAATGTGTTATATATTATATTTGATATAATTATATTTTAACTAATATCATTAGCACACTAAATATTTTCATATATGTATTAATATGTGTGTGTGTGTGTGTGTGTAGCATGACATGAATTCTATTTTTTGAAAATAGATATGAAGTGGAAATTGGGAGCATGGATCAATGCATGGGCTTTATTGTTTGTTTATTCATCTTGACTCATTATTCAAGCATGGCTGCAATTTTATAGTGCAAATAATTCCATGCTTGAATGAGTTAGGGTCAAGGGTTGTCATTCACTCTCTTATTCGTTCAACACTAGAGCTCATTCTTTAGTTGCTCCAATGGTTGCTCTCTTGCTCTCATCTTCTTCCTCTTCTTCATGCCACCATGGTTCAAACTTCAACCCTCACATGTGATGTGAATCATGAAACTTGAACACATACTAGTGGGCTTCTAAACCCCTACATCACCATCCTACACTTGACTAGCGATTAAGTGTAGCGTGTTTTCTACATTAAAAGAGTTTAGTGTAGAGATAACTCGAGTTTGAGGGACTTCGTGTAGATCGTCTTTGGCACGAAGGTCATCGGAGGAAACTCGTCCAAATCCTCATGTGGAACCCATTGGAGTCACGAGACTACTACATGGAGCATGGAGCATCTGAAGTGAAGGACTCGATCTACGAGGGTATAGCCATCTTTCACTTCTTATAGTTTACCTTGATATCAAACTAAAACCCTAATCATCTAATTAACGATCTACGTTAGTGTTAGATAGCACCCCGGAAAAATTTTAAAATGGCATGCTTGATACTTGTAAAACCCAGTGGTGTGCTAGCGTACACTAGACTGGTATCATAGCTACTAAGCATTGGATGTCGACCTATTGGGGGTTCTCACTGTGTGACAGTGGGGCGAAGTATAGGCTCTTACCCCCAGAGTGTCCCGAGACCGGAAGGTGTTCCGGCGGGTTATAGTCTTCGCGAGGGGCCATGCGTAAAAAGTAGCTGCTGAGGGACCAGTAAGTGCCACGGCTGTCTACCACCGAAAATAGAGACGAAACCGCATAGGTCATCTGGCCTGAATTTTGGGGGGGCAGATACTATTTGGTTTTATCCGTCTACCTCTCCGAAGATACCAAGTTAATTTATGATACCATGTATCGAAGGTTTAAATAGATGCGGCCGTTGTAGCAGACTTCGTCAGATTCCCCCTCGTTGGCGAGGGGTTTTTGATTGTGAGGACGCTCTTCCCTGCAGGCGCATGCCCCTGCAGTTAATTACGCTACGGCATCACGGTAACAACTTTCTCTTTCTCCAAATGTTCACTTCGTGTCGTGTAGTTTGTTTTGTTTTAGGTTGTCCGTGGATTGTATACGGAGACTAATTTATGTTGTCGCCCGTAGGGCGGGAATTAGTCCAAATCCGTATCTTCTTAGATTTGGGTTTGGGTTCGTTTAAGAATCGTTAAGCCCGTTTGAGATTAAGATCAACTTAAATATTTGTTAAGGACACGTTAGCCTAATTTTAGACTAAGGTCTACTTAACGGGGGTTTGAGATCATTTTTGATCCAATGAAAGAGCATTTGGGCTCTATCATTTTAGTTTAGGGACGTTACGATCCATAGTTTAAGGACGTCATAGTCCATGAATCAAAGTCTACAGGGTTTAGTTTAAAGACGTTATGGTCATAGGGTTTAGTTTAAAGACGTTACGGTCATAGGGTTTAGTTTAAAGACGTTACGGTCATGGAATTTAGTTTAAAGACGTTACGGCCTGTGGAGTTTTGTTGTTGGTTATCAGGACCCGCCATCTCTCTGAAGACGTTGAAGAATTACAACGACATATATCAGAGATGTGGGGAGATGTACCCTTGAACCAAAGAATGTTCATCAGGGACTTGGTATTCCTGTTTGGCACTAGGGCCAATTTAAAAGAAGACCTATGGGCTCGGTCGATTTAGGGTTTGGCCACCCTTGGGCTCAGCCCACTTGATTATTTATTTGGACTTAATCCCTTTTGTTCAATAATGCTGAGCATTGACCTGGGTCTTGATGCTCACCCTCCATCCTTTGTTTTGTATCGAGTGTTGAACACTCTTTGTAGCGCTAGGCTCTATTTACAGAGCGCTCTTTATTTCATCAGCGCCCACGTGAGGGGCACGTGGAGCGCTTGGCGCTGAGCGCCAAACTTGGAGCGCCTGGCGCTGGGCCTCAAACTTGGAGTGCTAAGCTCTTCTTATAAAGTAGCGCCATCGTGAGGAGCATGTGGAGCGCTCGACGCTGAGCGCCAGACTTAGAGAGTTAAGCGCTTCTTATAAAATAGCGCCCATGTGAAGAACACGTGGAGCGCTCGGTGCTGAGCGCCAGACTACTGAGTTAAGCGCTTCTTATAAAGTAGCGCCCACGTGAGGAGCACGTGGAGCGTTTGGCGCTGAGCGCCAGACTACTGAGTGCTAAGCACTCTTTATTTTGCAGTGCTTGGCGCTAGGTTTTTTCTTTCTGTGTTATATTCTGCAAATTTCAATTCTTTGTTCTCCCTCGGATCTTCGATCCCTAAGAACAAATTCGTCCCCATAAGAATTAAATTCTCCTTTGGGAATGACTTGTCTCATGGATCTCAGATCCGAGGAAAAAACTATGTTCTTTTTTATGAGGGTTAAACCCTTGCAGATGAGATGATCTCAATTTTTTTACCATGAAGAAAATTCTTCTTCTTAAAACTTGCTCTTCTCTTTGAGATTGAAGTTTATTAGGGGGTTCTTCTGTACAAGACTTGAAATCTTGGGTCCTTTATATAGGGGAGGCTGATTTATTGAATCAGTTAATGAAATCTCTCATTGAGAGAACTCTGATTGATTTGGGGATGTTTCCCACCGTTGGATTTTTGATCCAAGTGCTTCTGTTTTTACAGAAGATATTTTTCTTGTTTTTAACAAGATTGGAAAAATATTTTTCCATACAGAACTTATTCTGTATCTTAGTGATTTTTAATCACCATTGGATTTTTGATCCAACGGTGCTCTGATTTACAGAGCAAAATCTTTCTTGTTTAAAAAGATTTGAGGAGTTTTTCCTCAATCAGAATTTAATTCTGTATTTTGGTGATTTTTAATCACCATTGGATCGTTGATCCAAAGACGCTCTGATTTACAGAGCACAATCTTTCTTGTTCAGAAAGATCTGAGGAGTATTTCCTTAATTTAATTCTGCACTTTGGTGATTTGTAATAACCATTGGATCTTTGATCCAAGGGTAGAGAACTTTTAGTTCTGGCGCTGGCGCACTCGCGCTTTGCACGTGAGACGCTGCCTCAGAGTCTTTGACTTATGGCGCTGGCGCTCTTGGCGCTAGCGTTCTCGTGCTTTGCACGTGAGGCGCTGCCTCAGAGTTTTTGACTCATAGTGCTAGCGCTCTTGACGCTGGCGCTATTGGCACTGGCGCTTTTAGTACTAGCGCTCTCGTGCTTTGCACGTGAGGCGCTGCCTCAGAGTCTTTGACTCATGGTGCTGATGCTCTTAGCGTTGGCGCTCTTGGCGCTAGCGCTCCTGGCGCTGGCGCTCTCATGCTTTGCACGTGAGGCGCTCCCTCAGAATCTTTGACTCATGGTGCTGGTGCTCTTGGCGTTGGCACTCTTGGCGCTGGCGCTATTGGCGCTGGCGCTATTGGCGCTAGCGCTCTCGTGTTTTGCTCATGAAGCGCTGTCTCAGTTCAAATTTCAAATTTTGAACAGAGCCCTGCTCTTCTTATTGGGGAGAAACAGATGCCCCCCCACGCCGTTGCGCTCACGTGGCTCACACGTGAGTGCAACGTTGGCAGCCTTTCCACCGTTGGATTGTCTTGAAAGTTGGATCGACTTCCAGCGCCTATAAATATGGCCTTTGGCCCTTTGAGATGATCGTTGTTCATCTTCTTGCTTCTTGTTTTTCTGAGAATTTAATTCTCTCTTCAGAGCATAGATCTCTGCCCAAGGAACTTCCTTTAAGTTAGAACTTTTCTCAAATATTCGGTAAGAATCATGTTCGACTCCATTAAACAGAGCTTTGCTCTTACTAGATCACAAATCTTCAAACCGTTAATTAAAACAGAGCTTGGCTCTTCTTAGATCATAGATCTAAAGAAATCTTTTTTAGGGTTTCTTAACCCATTAATGAAAAACTCTTAGAGTTTCTAAGATTTGTGTTTCAGATCTTTAATGATGTTGGGGTTTTACCTCTGTAAAAGCTTTGCTTTTTAAGGGTTCTGATGGCTTGTTCCATCTTCCTCGCAGAGCGTAGCTCTTAAAATTTTTAAGGAATTTTATTTCTCTCATGATTAGAGTTGACAGATGTCACTCTTATTTGCAGAGCGCTGCTCTCGAAGGAGTTTAACTCCTTGGTCCGAGGGGTCTCTCATTAAATGAGAATCCTTTTTGGGATTTTTTTTAATGAGTGGTTGTCTCATCAATGATGAGCCGTCACCTTAATTTTGTGGGTCCCCTTTGGTCCCTTTCTACTGTATTGCAGTGCGGTACAAATTTAAAGTACCAAGTATCAGAATTTGAACTATAGCCTTGACAGCTAACTCTCGTTCTTTTTCGCGCAGATACAATGTCTTTTGACACATCTTTCCCATTTGTTCGTCCGGAAAGCGCATTCCCTGACGTGCCTGTGGATAGGGAAGTCTTTGCGCTCATTAAAGATCATGACTGTTCCCCTCCGAACGGCGGCGCACACAACAGCGATGTCCTGGCGCTGAGATTCGGGGCAGATGCTATTTGGTTTTATCCGTCTACCTCTCCGAAGATGCCAAGTTGATTTATGGCACCGTGTATCGGAAGTTTAGACGGATGCGGCCGATGTAGCAGACTTTGTCAGATTCCTCCTCGCTTGAGGGGTTTTTGATTGTGGGGACGCTCTTCCCTGCAGGCGCAAGCCCCTGCAGTTAATTACGCTACCGCATCGCGGTAACAACTTTCTCCTTCTCCAGAATTTCACTTCGTGTCGTGGGTGTTTGTTTTGTTTGTGGTTGCCCGTGGATTGTATACGGAGACTGAGTAATACCGTCGCCCGTAGGACGTGGATTAGTCCAAATCCGTATTTACTTAGATTTGGGTTTGGTGTTTTTAGTTTAAGGATACATTAGTCGCGTTGCGACTAAGATCAACTTAAACATTCGTCAAGGATACGTTAGTCCTGTTTTGGACTAAGATCAACCTGACGTAGTGATTGATTTAATTGTCTGGCCGTCGGGACTCGTCACCTCTCTGACGTCGTTGAGGGATTACAACGACAAGCGTCAGAGGAGTTCAGAGATGTACCCTTGAACCAAAGTTGATTTGGAGTTTTATTGTTTATTTAAATATCTAAGGACACATTAACCACATTTGGGGCTAAGATCAACTTAGACGGGACCGTTTAGATCCGGCAAAAGAGCGTTCGGGCTCGATTGCGCCAGTTTAAGGACGTGGTGGTCCATTATTAGTTTAGGGACTTTTCGGTCCGTCGCCAGTTTAAGGACGTAGTGGTCCATCGCCAGTTTAAGGACGTTTCGGTCCATCGCCAGTTTAAGGACGTAATGGTCCAATATTAGTTTAGGGACTTTTCGGTCCGATATTAGTTTAGGGACGTTTCGGTCCGATATTAGTTTATGGATATTTCGGTCCATTATTAGTTTAAGGACGTTTCGGTCCAACATTAGTTTATGGACATTTCGGTCCATCGCCAGTTAAAGGACGTAGTGGTCCAATATTAGTTTAGGGACTTTTCGGTCCGATATTAGTTTAGGGACGTTTCGGTCTGATGTTAGTTTATGGACATTTCGGTCCATTATTAGTTTAAGGACGTTTCGGTCCAACATTAGTTTATGGACATTTCGGTCCACGAGTTTAAGGACCCCGCAGTCCATTATTAGTTTAGGGACGTCTCGGTCCATGTTCCAGTTTAGGGACGTGATGGTCCATGTTCCAGTTTAGGGACGTGGTGGTCCGATATTAGTTTAAGGACGTTTCGGTCCGTCATTAGTTTAAGGACGTTTCGGTCCGTCATTAGTTTAAGGACGTTCCGGTCCACGAGTTTAAGGACCCCGCAGTCCATAGCGATGTGTGGTCGTTGGGACCCGTCACCTCTTTGACGTCGTTGAGGAATTACAACGACGAATGTCAAAGGAGTTCGGAGATGTACCCTCGAACCGGATGTAAATTGATTTAAAAGAGCCATTTTGCTCAGTCAATTTAATTTAAGGACTTATGGCCAAAATTGGGCTAAGTCCAGTTGAAATGTCCAACATTTTATTTGCATTGCATTTTTTATTTAGGCTCTACCCACGAAAGACATAGAGTATCAGTTTCTTTTGGGCTCTGCCCATTTGCAAAGTATCTACTTTGTTTTGTTTGGGCTCTGCCCATTTATAAATGATGCAAAGCATCTGTTCTTGTTTGGGCTCTGCCCCTTAAAATAATGCATTTGCGCTTTGTTGAGCCTGTTAGGCCTTCTCTTAATCGGGCTTGGCCCTTTTTAATGCATCTGCGCTTTATTGAGCCTGTTAGGCCTTCTCTTAATTGGGCTTGCCCCTTTTTAATGCATCTGCGCTTTGCGCTAAGTAATGAGCGCAAGTCCATATGGTGGTGACACGTGTCGTGCTCTGATGAGCGCAAGCGCACTAGCGCAATGCAATGCGCTGTTGCGCTGCTGACACGTGGCGCGCTCTCAGCGAGTTGCGCCAATTCCAGAGAGCAAAGCTCTATCTTAAGGGCGCTTAGCGCAAGTGGTTTTATGGCCGACACGTGGCGCTCTCTTAAGAGCGCAGCGGCGCAACTTGGAAGTGCAAAGCACTAAGAATCTTTTTAGATTCCAGAAGGGAAGTGCAAAGCACTGTTTAAGTTCTTGATCTAAATTAGATCAAAGAAAAATAAATTTCTTCTTTATTCGAAGAACCAGAGGTTCGTAAAAGTGCAAAGCACTATTCTTTTATTTTTATTATTTTTTTTTTTTTTATCGTTTTTAAAGAACCGAAGGTTCACAAGAAGTGCAAAGCACTGTTTTTTTTTTTATATAAAGATCATTGATCTTATTTTTTTTTTTTAGACTAATGGTTTTTTAGAAGGAATTTCTTCTAATCCATGAAGGTTCTTTACCTTTTTCTTGAAATTTTCTCGGAGTTCTTTCTGTTTAAAGTTCTTGAATTCTCAAGAAAAATCTCGATGCCTTTGAATTGAGGCCTAAGGTCCTTTTTATAGTGCTCACAAATTAGTTAAATTTGTTAAAGAGATCATCCTCTGAGTGATTTGGGGAATTTTCCCCACCGTTGGATCTTTGATCTAAGGGCTTCTGCTTTGCAGAAGAAAATCTTCTTGTTTCAACAAGAACAGAAAAGATTTCTTAAAAATCTTAATTTAGTTTGGCGCAGATTCCCTAGCGCGTGACACGTGTCACGCAGCGCAGAGCGCAGCGCAACTGCGCTAGCGCATCTGCGCTGACACGTGTCGCGCAGCGCAAAGCGCAGAGCGCTAGCGCAAAGGATCTGAAGCGTTGCTTCCTTTAAACAGAGCTTTGCTCTGATTGGGCGCGTCTTCTTGGGCGCAGCGCTGATACATCTGCGCCTGACACGTGGCGCGTTGCGCTCAGCGCAGAGGATCTGAAGCGTTGCTTCATTTATTATTAAAGTTTAAATTTTGGAGAATCAGAAGCGCCGCTTCATCTCCTCTTTTCAAGTCAAACTTGTATTCCCAAAATTCTGATTTCCCAGGCCTTGGCAATGATTTCATTGTGAACAGAATTTTCTGTGCTTGGGTGTATATATATAACTCAAGGCTGAGCCTTTTCTTCTCTCATTTTCAGAGAACTTCTTCGATCATGGCTTGCAACCGCCCTCATGCCCGCCGACAACCATGGGAGGTGCCGATTCGGGACATTGTTCCCCGTTTTGCTGCACGTTTGGTGGACCCTTCTCTCTCGGACGAGCAATGCGACGCTGCAATGCACGAGCTTTTGACTCGTGTGGGGTCTCCTCTCCTTCCGAATTCCATTTGGCTTCGGATGATCCTTGCCTCGGTGCTCGCCGACATTCCCCCTCCTCCAGCAGAGATGTCCTCGGCAATGCTGGATGCCGCCGAAGATAAGATTGAGTGCTTTCTCGAAGCGCACTTGATCACCAAACCCTTGAGGGACTGCTCTTTCCACTTGCTGAGCCAGATACGGGCTCGTCGAGTCGTCATCACCACTTTTTCCCAGGAATGCGGCGTCGACCGTTGGATGGCTACCCCTCGGGAAGATCGCCGCTTCGACGTGATGGAGAAGGCGGAGAGGGAGCTGAATAATTTTCTTTTCCTTTTTGTGAACCCTTGTCTCTCTGATCCCGTATTCGGTGATCTTTTTTAAATTTAATAATAAATAAATGTTTTGATTAAGTATTTTATTATCTGTTAAGTGTTCTTTTTATTTGAGCTCTTTGTTGTGCTTGTGCATCGTATTTTAATTTGTTGTTACCAAGTGCATGTAATTTTGCATGGCTAAATTGCCTTTGGCATTTAGCCCCTTTTTCTGCGCTAGCGCATCTGCGCTGACACGTGTCGCGCAGCGCAACTGTGTTGCCACGTGTCGCACAGCGCAGAGCGCAGCGCGGCGCTTCCTTTAACAGAGCCTTGCTCTAATTGGGCGCGCTGCGCTAATGTATCTGCGCTGGACACGTGGCGCGCCGCGCGCAGCGCAAAGGATCTGAAGCGTTGCTTCCTTTAAACAGAGCTTTGCTCTGATTGGGTGCGCTGCGCTAATGTATCTGCGCTGGACACGTGGCGCGTCGCGCGCAGCGCAAAGGATCTGAAGCGTTGCTTCCTTTAAACAGAGCTTTGCTCTGATTGGGTGCGCTGCGCTAATGTATCTGCGCTGGACACGTGGCGCGTCGCGCGCAGCGCAAAGGATCTGAAGCGTTGCTTCCTTTAAACAGAGCTTTGCTCTGATAGGGTGCGCCTTCTTGGGCGCTGCGCTGATATATTAGCGCCAGACACGCGGCGCGTTGCGCCTGAGACTTGAAGCGTTGCTTCAAAAGTTTAAATTTTGAATTCAAACAGAGCTTTGCTCTGATTGGGCGAAACAAATGCCCCCCCCACCGTTGCGCTCACGTGGCGCACACGTGAATGCAACGGTGGCAACCCCTCCTGACCGTTGGATTGAGGGGGAATTCCAAGAGGCGCAAGCGTCTTTTAAATAGGGCGTTTGACCCTTAGAAAATCTCACCATTAGGTTTTGATTTTCAGAGCTTTGCTCTCATTTAAGAATTTCAGAGCTTTGCTCTTGCTTTCAGAACTCTAGAGCTTTGCTCTCATTTCCCAAAGTTCTTAGAAAACTTTAGGTAATTTTTAATTTAAAATTAAGTTAAATTAATTCAAGTCAATTTTAAACCACAGAGCTTTGCTCTCATAGATCTTTTGATCTAAAGAAATTCCCTTTGGGGTTTCATTCACAGAGCTTTGCTCTCACAAATTCATAGATCAACAGAGATCTTGTTCATGGGTTCTAACCCATGAACAGAGCTTTGCTCTTGAATTAAATGTAGATCTTTTAGACTTAAAAAGATGAAGAATTTTTTTTTTTTCTGTAAAAAAAAAAATTTTCTGTAAGCTTTTATGGATCCTTTGTCAGGATTCCAGAAATTTTAATTTTAAATTTCTTTTTTCGAAACTTTTTCTTTGGTGGGGTATTATAGAGCTAAGCTCTTTTTTTTAAGGAATTTTATTCTTTTGAGACCAGAACTTAACAAGTGTCATTCTGTGATAGAGCTTTGCTCTAAAAGAGGAGATTTTCTCCTTGTCTCTAGTGATTCTTTCCCCCCTTTTTTATTATGGGAATGTTCCCACCCAGGGGCCAACTGACAATCTCATCCAATGATGAGTTTGTCTCCTTAATTGACGTATTGTCATTTAGATTTTGTGGGTCCCTCTTTGGTCCCCTACTCACTGCACTGTGGTGCGGTGTAATTAATTAATTTTGATTTTAATGCATTTTCTTCTTTCAATGTCAAACGTTGGGATTACAACACTGACGGCTACATTGCTCTTTTTGCAGCGATCATGTCTGAAGACACTTCATTCCCGTTTGTCCGCTCGGAGGAGGAATTTCCAGAGGCGCCTTTGGACCGTGAGGTCCTGACCATGATCAAGGCATATGACCCGGAGTACAAGAAACTCCACCTTTGGGGGTCTTGGTATAACCAGATTATTATGGGTCGACGCAGCTTCACTTGCGCGGTGCCGTCAGAACCTATTACGGCAATTCATTATGCTAACCCACCTCCAGTGCAGTATGCCGTGGAGATGATAGACTGGACTGCGAACAGCTTTCTTCATCCCGCTATGGATGCGGTCCCGGTTCAGCGTCCTATGGTTTTGGATATCCTAGGACGCCGTATCTGTCAGGGAGAAGCACGACCCTGGGGGCAATCATATAACCTTGGTTTGATTCCCCGCCACCCAATTGGATATCTGCCGTGGGCCCGATACATCCTGTCGACGAGGAAGTCGCAGTTGATAAGACTAGGACTGTACACCGCGGTCTACGTCTCTCTTTTCCACTATCCTACGCTCCCCACTTGGTGGTTTAAGGCTTTCTTGGAGCAATGGAATATTCCCACCCACACTTTCCTTGCCATGGATCGGGAAGTGTCCATTTCCTTGGAGGAATTCGCGGAGGTATCCGGCCTACCGGTCATGGGGGAACACTATGAAGAGCTGCTCCCGACAGATGAATACGTCTTCGGTGCTAAGCCGATGGTAAGGGGGATTACGTCGGAAAATGCCGTTCAACACCAATTCCCAAGCCTGATCAAGGTGTTGAACATCTACGAGTCCCTTTTCATCGAACACGGGAGCCGAGGAGTTAATTTTGAGGACTTCATTGCTCGCTTCCTCCGTCCTAGCGTCATTTCTCCAGGAGCCGTCAAATCTGCTATTCTGGATGATCCTTTTGGTCTAGGTTTGGCTAACTTGCCGACGAAGGAAATAGACCAAAAGGCTTTCTTCCTCCCAGACTTTCCTACCATATCTTTCGCGGAGATTGCAGTCCCTGGGATGGATGAGGAGGCGTTTTTCTTAGGATTTCTCGGGCTGTGGCTGAGTTGGTTCGCGATCCCAATGCATTCTCATCGCATGCGGCCCTCTGTCTTTTATCCAGCCCACCGCATGGTCATTGGGGTAAAAGTGGCCGTGGGGATTGCCGGCTTGGCGCACCTATATCATGGTCTCAGCCGAGCAGCGGATGCCAATGAGCCCGGGGCACTGCACGTGGTCTTCCCGATGCACTACTTTGCATCGTGGCTCGAGTTACACACGGCGGGTGTCTTTGGTATGCATAAAAGGCCTTCATTCTTTGACAAGTGTGGTTTCCCTCGCGTTTTACATCTGATTGGCTCATCAATCGTGACCCCTTCACCACGGGATGCCAGGGGTTTACTGCTTCACCCTCACACCGTTGGAGTCGAGATGTCCTTTATTGATAAGGTATTAACCATTGGGAAGGCATCCACCACTGCGGTGCGACCATTACAGGACTCCTTCAAGGATGGAGCTTCAGTGTTGACGGCCCGGGAGATCCTCCATTTGTATTCTATCAGACCGGGTTTCCTAGTCTTCAGGCAGGACGGTGCAGCAGTCTTTATGAGATATAACCCGCATCGTTTTGCCCGACAACTGGGTTACGATCAAGGGGTACCCTTAGAGGCTTTCTTATTGGAACCTGCTGTAAATGAAGAAGGGATGGAGAACGCGTTACACCACTTCATGCGCCTGAACACGGGTTCTCGTTTTTTCATTAGCCCGCCGGTCTGTGCTCCACGACTCCTTAATGTATATAAAGACTGGTACAATCATGCGACGGGGGCTGTTATAAAGGAAGAGAGGCGAGTGTTGATTGATCGTAAAGAAGTACCCCCCGGTACCAATCGTAACGCTCCCTTGGCACCAAGGATCCTGGTGGTCCCTCCTCTAAAAGATGCTGGGGGCAGACCATTACGTGCGCAAAGTCCTCCACGTGAGCTGCCGCTCCCTGATATCACAGACGCACCTACCGCACCCCGTGCTTCAGTGGAGGCAGTGGTTGTACCCTCGCCAGAGTCTGGCGTGGGTGCGGACATCGGGACTCGCCGCCCTAAAGCGGCTGCTAAACAGAAGTCGATCCCCCGCGAGCCTAGGGTTGGAGGGCAAAAGAAAAAGAAGTCACTCTTTGCTGCGGACATTGCGTTCGGCCAGGAACCTCATGCTTCCTATTCCGAGGGTCTGCTCGAATATGGGACTAACGCCGGGTTGGTGCTGCCGCCGCCGGACGATACAGACTTGGAGGCTGCTCTCAGAGCTTCGGCATGGCTGGTGAAGCGTGACGCGTGGCTGGCTAAGCTTGCGCAATCAGGTAACTACTAGTCACTTTTTCTTTATTGCAACGTATTTTCTTCGTTATTTCATTATTTTGACTAACGCTTTTCTTTCTTTTCTTTCAACAGGCATCACCGATGAAGAAGCCATTGCCGCTTCTCTGAAGACCTTTCAGGAGGAGGAACGTGCCAGGGCATCTGTGGGCCTTAGTAAGTTTCGACTCATCGAATTTTTCATTTTCCTTGCGTTATGGTCGATCTAACCTTTCCATTTTAATTGCAGGGACCTCAATGCCGCTCCCTCCTAGCGACGCAGATGTTCTACCAGCGGCCGATATTCCTGCTTCCTCTGGGACACCGCAGGAGGCTCATCTCGGAGAGCCGATGAGAGATGCCTTAAAGGCTCTGGAGGCATCCCTGAATGAAGACGATGATGCCTTGAAGGAGGCATCACGGAGGTCCCTCATGACCGCTCGGGAGGAGAGGAAACGGTTGAGGCGTGAGGCGAAGGCGCGCAGGGCTGCCTTGGCTATGGGAGCGGGCCCTAGCACCGTTCTTCGAGCTGATACTCCCTCTGAAGAGGCCCCTGTCGCCCTGTCCACTGCCCGCAGAGAGGTGGCACATGCAGCTCGGAGCGCGAATGGTAAATCCGCCTCAGGTAACGTTTCTCTTGGAGTTTTTGTTATAAGTATCTTAATGTCGTTTGTCCTTACATCTCTCATCTTGCAGGACCAAATCCGATCGAGAGGGAGGCAGAAACCGTCAATCTCGAAGGGACAGAGGGGGCAGTACCTGCCGAACTCGAGCCGACGGTGGGCAACGTCGTTGTGGCTTTGGAGCTTGGGGTAGAGGTTGAGGGGCCTGCAGCCGATAAGGTCATGGATGCCGAACCCGAAGTGGTGGCAGATGATGTGATCATTATAACTGAGCCCAGAGTGGCGGCGAATGAGGCGCTCGAGACCGGTGATCCCCCGGCGATGGTGGACGACACAACCGCCATTATTGAGCCTGAGATGGTAGTGGGCGAGGTGGCCACGATTCCTGAAGACGAGCCAACCGCCCCTTCTCTGGAATCTGGCAATACTCCAGTCATAGCTCTTCCCGTCTACGGTCCTCCACCGTCTCCCGGTCTTGCGAGCACGACGACGGTCCCCGTTGAATCGGGCGATGAGGCCACAGGCGGTGGTCTCATGTCGATAGAGGAGGGAGTCGTCTCTGTTTCCGCCGGGAGCTCCTCAGGTACACCTTAAGTTGTTGTTTTTGTTTTTATTTGCTTTACATTCTTTTCTGACAAGTTCATTTTTCGTAATGCAGGTGCAGCTAGTGTTGATGCCCCACTACTTGAGGGAGCTCCTCCCACGACTGCCTTGGCGATGGTTACCCCTCAGCCCTCTCTTACACCGTCAAAGATGTTGGAAGGTATGAGTTTGCAACTTACTAAACCCATCTTTCCAACGTATAATCCATATACTATATTCACATTGTCGTGTTTTTCAGGAGTTCTTTTTGACCATTTGTATCAAGTGTTGGTCCCACACTTCTCCTTTTCATCTGAACTCGCCTCTCCCTCTGGTGGCGCCGGTGAGTACTGTTCCTGACTGATATCTTTGTTTTTCTAGTGGTAGAATTATTTCTAACTCTCTCTTGTCCTGACTGCAGTGTTACAAATCGAAGGGGGAGAAGAAAGATCGGTTGCGCTACCGGCCCTTCCGTCCTTGCCACCTACTCCCACCGGTATAGTAATTATCTTGTCAATGATTTTCTCCATATCTATTGGATCATCATCTAATCATATTTTGTCTTTTTCAGCTGTCGTTTCAGTCTCAGTGCCTTTTGAGTCTCGTATTACAATACCGGGCGGCCCTTCCCAGCGACGTCCGTCTTCGAAAGGTGCCGCAAATAGTTTGCGCATGCTGAGCGACTACATCGAGGAATTCGACATCGAGGCTCCGGTGTCTGCTGAGGATTTCGCCACGACGGTTAACCCGATGTTGGCGATATTTGCTACCTTCCATGACGAGGGTGCTGTCGCCTCTTGGGTTAACTATTGTCAGGAAATCGAGGCTTGCCTTCATCAGCTAGAGTCAATGCGCCTGTCCCCTGAGACTTTGGCCTCGAGCACTCAACGGGGAGCGTGGCTCGAGCAAAGCGCTTCTCATTTCCGTCATCTGGAACAAGAAGTGGTTTTGAGGCTGAAGGAGTGCCAAGAATCTTCAAGCAACGCTGCTCGCCTGCGAGCTGAAGTTGAGACGAACGCCGCTGAGGTAAAGGCCGTCTTCGAGGGCCTTCTGGAGCGCATCTCAAATGGGCTGAGACTGAAGCGGGCACTCTATATTGCCGAGCGTGACATCGCAGGCCGTGAGGCTGCTCATCAGGCCATCAGGGACCAGCTTGCCTCCGTCGCACAGCAACGGGCCCAAGTGGAGGCGGAGTTGGCAGTGGTGGCCAATCGGGAAAAGGCATGGAAGGAAGTGTACGAGCAATTGCTGGATCTGTGCAAGACGCTTCCTTCTCAGTAATTTTCCTTGTATCGTTGGTATTTGTAACATATATGTATATCTTGTATTCTTTAGTACGATGTATCCTAAACTCAATCAAATTTTATGAATGAAGGATGCATATTTTTGTAATGCCTTGTGTCATTTCTCCGTCTTTTCTTTCTTTTATTATCAGCACATCATCTTAGCGAACATGGTTGACGGATAGTAGGGCACGCATCTTGACTTTCCTAATAATCAGCGATGGCTTAGGTCGCAGGTTCAGATCTGCTGCCTAAGACTTTTCAACTCCATAAGCCGTGAGGGTCTCATAGAGAATTTTCTCCCTACGGATCGAGAGGATCTCGTAGGTGGGTTTTCTCCTTAGGAATCGTGAGGATTCCTAAGGGTGGTTTTCTCTTATAAGTCGTAAGGATCCTACAAGAGAGTTTTCCCTCTTACGGGTCGAGAGGACCCACAAGCGGTTGTTTCCCTCCCCATCGAAATTCGACTTTGGAGAGTGAGACTCGTGAATAGTATGCAAGAGACCATTTAGGATTAACTTGCAGGATCCCATTGCCCCTCTTACGAGTCGAGAGGACTCGTAGGCGATTGTTTCCCTCTTTGTCGAGAATCGACTTCAGAGAGTGAGACCCGTGAATAGTATGCAAGAGACCATTTAGGATTGACTTGCAGGGTCCCATTGTTCAGGAAGTAAGTTTTTTTTTGAATCCTTACTGCCCGAGATGTGAGTCAAAGAAGCTCTCGTCACGGAGTGTTTGTATCCGTGAGTTGAGTATTTTGCTAGGGGTTATTTGTTTCCCAAGCTCCAAGGATTATTTGTGTCCTTGGGGTTTGAAACGAATCGATGGTTCCCGCGGAGGCGCTGGTGGCTCTGCGAGTCGACGCGGATTAGAAGGCTCTCGTCAAGGAGTGTTTGTATCCGTGAGTTGAGAAGTTTTGCGAGGGATTATTTGTTTCCCAAGAGCCAAGGATTATTTGTGTCCTTGGGGTTTGAAACGAGTCGGTGGTTCCCGCGGCGGTGCTGGTGGCTCTTCGAGTCGACGCGGATCAGAAGGCTCTCGTCAAGGAGTGTTTGTATCCGTGAGTTGAGAAGTTTTGCGAGGGATTATTTTTTTCCCAAGCGCCAAGGATTATTTGTGTCCTTGGGGTTTGAAACGAGTCGGTGGTTCCCGCGGCGGCGCTGGTGGCTCTTCGAGTCGACGCGGATCAGAAGGCTCTCGTCAAGGAGTGTTTGTATCCGTGAGTTGAGAAGTTTTGCGAGGGATTATTTGTTTCCCAAGCGCCAAGGATTATTTGTGTCCTTGGGGTTTGAAACGAGTCGAGGGTTCCCGCGGAGGCGCTGGTGGCTCTTCGAGTCGACGCGGATCAGAAGGCTCTCGTCAAGGAGTGTTTGTATCCGTGAGTTGAGAAGTTTTGCGAGGGATTATTTGTTTCCCAAGCGCCAAGGATTATTTGTGTCCTTGGGGTTTGAAACGAGTCGAGGGTTCCCGCGGAGGCGCTGGTGGCTCTTCGAGTCGACGCGGATCAGAAGGCTCTCGTCAAGGAGTGTTTGTATCCGTGAGTCGAGAAGTTTTGCGAGGGATTATTTGTTTCCCAAGCGCCAAGGATTATTTGTGTCCTTGGGGTTTGAAACAAGTCGAGGGTTCCCGCGGAGGCGCTGGTGGCTCTGCGAGTCGACGCGGATCAGAAGGCTCTCGTCAAGGAGTGTTTGTATCCGTGAGTTGAGAAGTTTTGCGAGGGATTATTTGTTTCCCAAGCGCCAAGGATTATTTGTGTCCTTGGGGTTTGAAACGAGTCGAGGGTTCCCGGGGAGGCGCTGGTGGCTCTGCGAGTCGACGCGGATCAGAAGGCTCTCGTCAAGGAGTGTTTGTATCTGTGAGTCGAGGAGTTTTTTGTTGAAGTCATGGGCTTCTTTGGTTGAAATGAACCGTTGAGGTTTGGCTTCGTCGTTTGACGGAATCCGCTGGGGAAGTATGGTTCCTTCTTTGTTTACGCCCTTGGATTGTATACAGGGATCGATGTGATCTCAACTGTAGGGCTAAAGTTTTATCATTTTTTTTTATTTTATTTTATTTCCGCGATGCTCTATCATTTCAGCTTTTATATCGCGAAGGTCGCGATTGCCCAATCATTTCGGCTATTTTTCGCGATGCCCAATCATTTCGGCTATTTATTTTATTTTTACTCGTTGCTTTTTATTACGAGTTGCCCAATCATTTCGGCTGTTTTGCATGCATATATTTTACTTGCTGCCTTTTTTTTTTTTTAATTGCAAGCCGCCCCATCATTTCGGCTATTTCGTATGCATGTGCGGCCTACTGGATTCTCGCTGTAAACCTGAAATTGGACACCGATTTCGGCATCAGCGCCGCTACAACTGGGATATTACCAGGAGCGAATCATCATTTGCCTCTGTCGTTGTCGAACAAAGGAGGCTTAGCGACCAGGGTTAGGGTCCTGTCGGCCAAGGCTTTTGACTTCATGAGCCGTAAGGGTCTCGTGAAGGTTTTTCTCCCTACAATTCGTGAGGATCTTGTAGGCTAGGAATCGTGAGGGTTCCTAAGTGTTTTGTTCCTCTGTAAGTCGTAAGGATCCTACAGGAGGGTTTTCTCCTCATAAATCGAGGGGATTTATAAGGGTTATTCACCATGCGAACGTATTCCCAATTACGTATGAAATTTGGCTAGGGAAATGTTTATTCGCGCCCGTGGATTGTATACAAGGGTCAATATTGAACCACTTGTAAGGCAATATTGAAAGTTTGTGGGGGTTTGCTTAAGCACAGGTTTAGGTCTCTGTGACTTAAGACTTTCAAATCCTATGAGCCGTGAGGGTCCCATAAAAGAGTTCTCCTTACGAGTCGTGAGGATCTCGCAAGTGTGTTTTCTCCTTAGGAATCGTGGGGATCCCTAAGTGTGTTGCTCCTTTGTGAGTCGTAAGGATCTTACGCAGGTGGTTTCTCCTTATAAGGTCGAGAAGACCCTATAAGTGTCTTTTAACGAGGTTGCGCCCTTTCGGGTTTTCACGAACACTCGCCGGTAGCCCTGCTGTTTTTACTCACGGAGCCCTTTCAGGTTTTCATCCGTGCCCTTTTTGCTTATGGACATACCGTTTTTTTTTGTTTTTGTTTTTTTTTTTTTGCGTCAGCCTAAGGATGCTGCGGTAGTAGTTTAAAGACGTTTCGGTCTGCTATTAGTTTAAGGACATTTCGGTCCAGCATTGAGAGGGCTGGTTACTGCTTATAAAGCTTGAGCTTAGGAAGATAGCGAGCGGACATAGTCGTCGTCATCTACCATTGACCTAGGCTGTGGCTCATTAAGCATAGTATTTCTTTAGGAAGCGACCGTTTATTGGTCTGAAAGGCCTTTCACCATGCATGTCCATGAGTAGATAGGCCCCACCCTGGTAGACCTTATCAATGATGTACGGTCCTTCATAGTTTGGCTCAAACTTTCCCCGCTTGGCGCGATTGGGGATCATGGGCCTTTTGACCGCTAACACGAGTTCGCCTTGGTGGAATGTCCTCGTCCGGCTCAATCTTTCATATGAGCGCGTCATCTTCGCTTTATAGGCTTCCAGATTTTGCTGTGCTAGAAGCCGGGTTTCATCAAGGGCGTCAAGCTCTTCAAACCGAAGGTGAGCATTTTCTTCGTCTGTTAGCTTGTGGCGAACTGCTACTCGCAGAGAGGGTAACTCTATCTCGAGGGGGAGCACTGCTTCCGTCCCAAATACCAACGCGTACGGCGTTGTTTTCGTGGCCGTCTTGAATATAGTTCGATAAGCCCAAAGGGCTTCCTGCAGCCTTTCGTGCCAGTCTTTCTTATTTCGGGACACTGTTTTCTTTATGATTTTCGTCAATGTCTTGTTGAAGGCTTCAGCTAATCCATTGGCTCGCGGATTATAAACTGAGGAGTATCTCCAGTCTATATTGTGCTGCTGTGCGAAGCGGCTAATTTTATGACTTCGGTAGGCTGGCCCATTATCGGAGATGATCCTTCTTGGGGTTCCGAACCGGTATATGACATGCGTTTTGAAGAAATGGAGAATATTCTCCGTCTTCACTTCCCTTAACGGTACCGCCTCTGCCCATTTGGAGAAGTAATCAGTCGTCGCCAAGATGAAACGATGTCCCTTGGATGATGCTGTTTCGATAGGACCGACTATGTCAGTTCCCCACATTTCGAATGGCCAGCTGGCCACCGTTGGATGTAATGGATTTGGGTGCTGATGGATGAAGTCCCCATGAATTTGGCATGAGTGACATTGCCTCGCATATTCGAGACAATCTTGAATCATCGTGGGCCAGTAGTAGCCCATTCGTTTTATCTTCAACTTCATCTTAGGGCCTGCTTGGTGGGAACCGCAGAGTCCGTCGTGAACCTCTTGGATGACCCTTCTCGCTTCGTCAGGTCCTAGGCATCTCAGCCACAGAGAATCGAATGACCTTTTGTACAGAGTATCATTGACGAAGGCGAAGGACAGAGCTCGTTTCATGAGCTGATGTCTTGTTGACACTTCTTCAGGCAGTCGGTGGGACTTGAAGTAATCTACGAAGACTTCTCTCCAATCCTCAGTATTTTCCCAATCTTTTACTTGCAGGGTAGTCTGCTCGTATGCTCCTTTTTCTTCGGATGATTCCCGAGATATTTCTGCTGGGGCAAGCACCCGACGGCTTTGTACCATGATTCTGACGTTATCGAGATTCTCGTCAGCCAGTTCTTTAGCAAGTTTGGCTAATGCGTCTGCCTTGCTATTTTCCGCGCGCGGTATGTTTTCCAAAGTGTAGGAAGGAATTTGGGTCAACAATTGTTGCACCTTTTCGCCGTACTTCACCAACTCCGGCTTGCACGTCTGGTAGTCGCCGTTTACTTGACTAACGACCAGTTGAGAATCCCCGTATATGAGGAGATTTTCAATTCCCATGTCGATGGCAATCTCAAGACCTGCTATCAAGGCTTCATATTCAGCTTCATTGTTTGTCCTCGACTCTGTTAAGGAGAATGCGAAGCGCATTATCCCTCCTTGCGGAGTTACAAAGATGAGGCCTACCCCCGATTTGATTATAGGGGTGTTTTGTTTGCGTTTCTTCATGGAAGATGCACCATCAAAATAGAGTTCCCATCGGGTATCACCACCATCGATTGCATCAAACGCATGTTCGTCTGGAAGATCGCAATTTAATGGAGAATCGGTGGGTATGGGATGTTCAGCGAGGAAGTCGGCGATGGCCTGGCCTTTCACTGCTTTGAGAGGTTGATACGTGATCGAAAACTCCATCAATAGTAGGGCCCATTTAGCGAGTCGTCCCGTCAATATGGCCTTTGACATTAAGTATTTAAGGGGGTCCACCTTTGAAATGAGACGGACCTCATGCGCCAACGCATAGTGCCTAAGCTTTGTTATTGCGAAGATCAATTCCAGGCAGTGTTTTTCAATGGGAGAGTAGTTGCTTTCTGCCCCCAGCAGGACCCGACTTAAGTAATAGAGTGCTCTTTCTTTCCCTTGATCGTTCTCTTGTGCCCATAATGCGCCTAAGGAACCTTCGAGGGCGGTTGTATAAAGAATGAGAGGCTTCCCCTTAACCGGAGCAGTCAACACCGGCGGGTTCTGCAAGTATTGCTTGATCTCATCCAGTGCGCCTTGGCATTTTTGATCCCAAACGAATGGGGTTCCCTTCTTCATCAGGTGACTATAAGGACGGCACTTTCCTGAAAGGTTGGCTATAAATCGCCGTATGTATGCGAGTTTCCCTTGGAGAGACCGCAGCTGTTTGAGAGTCCTCGGCGGAGGCATTTCCATGATCGCTTTAATCTTTGACGGATCTATTTCAATACCTCGGTGTCGAACAACGAATCCCAGGAATTTTCCCGAGGAAACCCCGAATGCACATTTAAGAGGATTCATCTTCAAGTTGTATTGCCGAAGGCGTTGAACAACGGATCATTTACTGTCCCCAACTCGATTTTCCTGAGGTTATCTGCGGTAGTATGTATTCCATCCTCCAGTTCTTTTGGAGCTGGGGGAAATTCTGAGATTACTTCATCGCTGCTGTTTTCAAAGCACCGAGGAAGGCTGTTCATGTCCTTAGACTCTTCTTTTAATATTGTTATCACGTGGCAAGTGCGAATTTTCTGCCAATCCCAATGCGGAGTTGGTTTTATCCTTGTGTTTTCGGGTTCGTGCTTTTGCGGCGGCGATACCCTCCAACTGTCAGACAACGCGAATTTGCCAAGCTGATATTGGTCCTCAACCCAATTCTTAAAGGTGAAACAATCTTCAAGCGGATGCCCTACTACTCGATGGTAAGAGCAATAATTTGGGTTGGAGACTTCGCCTGCTTGCTCAGGGTGTTTAGACTCTGGCAGAGTAACCATTTGATGTTTTAGAGCAAGATTAAGTATTTTCCTTGTTTTGTTCCGAGGAAATGAGTATGCTCGACCCATTTTCTTCATAAGGGCTAGGTCAATAACGCTCGACTCTCGGATGCGTGGCTTCTTAGCTCTGTCTTGTGGTTGTCGAGCACCTTTTCGGCCATTCGACTTGTTTTTGCTTTCGCATCGAACTCTTTTTGTAACAGGCTGACGTGGGGCAGCACCTTCGTTCTTTATTGCCTGTTGAAGGAGACGCTGTGTCTTGGCTTTCTCATAGATTGCCATTTCACGATCGTGATCATTTCGGGCTTTTTGACTCGCATCCTTTATAAGTTTGCTCACCTGGTCTTTAGACGATGGACTGGGCGGTTTTGTGTCAGGAACTTTTGCTGATTTAGGATTAGCGTCCTCCCATTGAGCGTCAGCCTCTTCATCGAAGTCATACATGGCATAACAGCTGTTTACTAGCTCCCGTTTCTTTGGCCGGATGTATCCAAGCCCTTTTGTTTCCGTTCTCCCGTTAGGCAGTTTGCATTGAGTCCCGGGAACGTTCCAGACCTTGTCATAGAATTTGGCTTTTCTAACGGTCTGTGTGAAGGACATCCCCTGGCGCTTCAGTAGTTTCTTCAAACCTTCGGTATAATATCTGGGAAGACGGATAGGTTGAAGCCTGTCAAGCGTGGGATCCGCGCCATGCCAAACTTCTTTTTCCACCTTGTTTTCTTCAGAGCGGTAGAATAGGATTGCCTTCTCGCCTTTTCGTCTGGAAGGGATATAGAATATCTGCAATTCTTCTACGCTGTTGGTGTCGAGTGCATCCAGTTCTTTGTAATGTTCAAGCGGCACCATGGTTATCTGTAGACTTCGCCCTTCATCAGCGGAGACTCGTATTGAAGGCCGAGCAGGGAATACAGCATGAACTTCATCCTCTGAATCACTACCGAAGATCAATGAAGGAACGGATGGTCCTGGCCTGGTGGATTGGGATGGACCTGAATAAATTATATCCTCCTCCTCCTCGGTGTCACTGCCGAAGACAGGGATGGTTGCGTTAGTTTTGTTCTCCGGTTTGTGACACCTTTCCGTGTCTTCGAAACTCGGTAAGAAGTATTTGGCATCTTCATACTTGCGAACTTCGTTCACGGAAAACGGATTCAACTCTCCTGCCACTGTGTACTCGAGGCCGTCCCTAGAATACTTCATGCACTGATGCTGTGTAGAAGGGATGATATTGTACTCGTGTAGCCATGGTCGGCCGAGCAGCGCATTGTAGCACGTCTTGGCGTCTATAACATGGAATTTGATGTCTGTGACGAGTACCCCGAAGCGTAGCGTCAATATCACAGATCCAAGAGTCTTTGAGGATTGAGAGTCGAAACCGGAGATGGTGATTTTGTCCCGGGCGAGGTGTTGGACACTCATGCAAATCTCCTTTAACACTCGCACATTGAGTAGATTGACAGACGATCCGTTATCGACCAAGATTTTTCCTATCTTTATGTCATGGCAGTATCCTGAGACATAAAGGGGGCGATTATGTTCACACGTCCCGAGGAGAAGGTCTTCATCGCCAAAAGCGACGTCGGCTGTGTGCACCTCTTCCAATTCATCCTTCATCTTTTGTTCAGCTAGGAAGGCTTGGAACTGGTCCGGATCTTGTAGGGCCTTAATCAAAGAATCCTTCGCCTCTTTTGATAGCAATAGGGCATCGAGAATGCTGAGTTGTGAGGGTAGCTTTCTCAGATGCGCCAAGACATTGTAATCTACTTTATTCCTTTTTGGGAGATTCTTGGCGGTTAACTCTTCCGCAACTTGTTCATCCAAAGCGATGTCTTCAGAGACCTTCTCTTTCCCTTTGTCTTTTCTGTTCAAGGGTCCGAGGTTCTTTTCGGGTAATGTTCGATTGCGCAGCTGTATGTTTTCGCAAGACTTCGGTTCTTCTTCTTTTCCCGAAGTGGATTCTTTGAAGAGGGGGCCAAGCTCCAGCTCCTCATCAGAGTCGCTCCCGAATGTAGGCACTTGTGACTCGGTAGTGTTAACCATGTGACAATTGCCGGCAGTTCTTTCAAGCTTTTTGGTCGTGTTTCTTTGCTCCCTACGAATTTTACGCTTTTCCCGTTTAAAGCGTTGTCGATTAGCGACGTATCCTTGCCACCATCCATTGAAAGCTTTGCAATCTTGGGTGGAATGCGAGACCTTCTGATGGTATAAGCAATAAGAGGGGTGCATTTCTACCACGCCAGTAACTTTTTCTTCAGAGGGTGGTAGCTTCATGCCCATCGATATGGCCTTAGCAAACTTCCTTTTTATCTTGAATTGGCTTTTGTCAGTGGTGGAGGCATTTTGTTCCAACGGGATCATTTCAGCTCCTTCCTCAAGTCGCTGACGCTCGGCCCTTTCGAATATAGCCGTCTCGCGTTCTCGATCAGCCTTGCTTTTCAACCGAGCTTCATTAAGAAACGCGCTAATCATTTCAACCGGTAACCCTGGGGTTCCTGATTCGACATTTTCCCCCAGCGTTTCAGTGCCAGAAGTTCCTTCATCGTTCATGGTCGAATGGGAGATCATATGACAGCTTGCCACATATTCGTCAAATTCATCCGATGAACTTTCTCCTTCATCTTCTTTTTGGAAGACGTGATCAAGGAAATCTTGGAGCGTAATGGGAGTTCGCGCCTTTTGGTTATATTCATCCAGCGTGTCGATTTGCTTTTGTAAGTCCGTGCGCTTGTCATCAGGCTTCACGGGCTTCTTAGATTTCTTCTTCTTCTTTTTCGAAGATTTTGACGGCTGACTATGAGCGCTTGAACTACCACCATCGGTCTTCGGAATTGGTCGTGGCTTCAACATCCCCTCAATAACCTGCGGTTCCAAGGGGTTCTTCCACTTGACCGCTGGACAGGTCTGAAGATCATTTAGCATTCTCCTCGTTTTGGCTGATAATACAACCTCCCAGGGGGTTTCTTCAATAACGGAGCATGTTGCCCCCGGCGTATTCGTCCCCTTAGAGGTGTGGGGCTGCGGAGGATTCACCTTCCATTTGTCAGATAGCGCAAATTTGCCCTGACGGTACTGGTTCTCAAGCCAATTCTTGAAAACGTAGCAATCCTCAATTGGATGGCCTAGCACTCGATGATAAGGGCAGTAATTGGGCTCGTTGACGTCACTCGGTTGTGACGGACGTTTTGGATCTGGCAGATTTATGAGCCTGTTGCGCAATGCCAACTCGAATAGCCTTCTTGTTTTATCACGGGGGAAGGAGTAAGCACGTCCCATCCTGTCCTCAAGGGGTACGTATGGGCGTGTATTGTTTGGATGAGCAGCCGGCTTCGAGTCGCTCGGTTGTTGTTGGGCATTAGCGACAATGATCGCTTTTCCCTTTCCTTTATCGTTTCGGGGATCCGGTTTCGGGAGAGGGGGTTTATGGCCCATCTGGTCCATCTGCGCTAATTTGTCGATCAAAGCCTGGAAGGAAGTCGGCTTGAAGAACATCATAAACTGTGAAATGGTTGCTTGTGGATCGAGTGTTCCAACAAACATTCCCACCGCTGGAGCTTCTTCTATGCGCTGTTCTCACTTCGACCATAGATTACGCCACCGTATAGCATACTGAACCCATGTCTCGCCGGGTTTTACCCTGGCGTTGATCAGTGCCTTCATCGGGGTACGCTCACTGGCACTTGCAAAACGTTGGGTGAAGAGCAGTTCCATCTCCGCAAAGGTTTTAATAGAGTCATTGGGAAGCTCAGAATACCATTCAAACGCCGTGTCTGATAAGCTTCCAACAAACTGGCGAAGTAACAACTTGTCGTCGGCTCCCGTATTACCGCAAAGCGCCCTGAACTGGGCAACATGTTGATGGGGATTGCCGGTCCCTTTGTAAACATGAAACTTAGGAATCGTGTAACCCGGCGGGTACTTGATTTGGTCATACCAGCCCGGATATGGCCGCCCCGTTTTCACGATCTGACCGGCTGCTTCAGTCGCCTGATGCACCCGTATTTGTTGGGCAATATATTCATCCAAATCAGCTTTTGATATGGTATCCACTTTAGCGGCGGATAGAGCCGGTGGAGGATTCGATGTTTCTCCCCTATCATCTTCAAGAATGATCGGGGGATCCCCAGCAGGTGGATCTGGTTGAATCATCATACCCACCATATCCTGGAACAGGAGGGCCATTTTCTTTATGTTGGCTGCCTGTTCCGCAGCCTCTTTATCTTTCTTCTCTAGCACGCGCCGAAGGAATTCGGCGTCCGTTTCTTGTTCTTGACGTTCTTCTGAGGATGTTTCCGGGGTTTCTTTCGGCCCAGTGAGTGCCGCCATTGCGGTCATCATCTCCTGGAGCTTTTGTTGCTGCTCCTGAGCCTTGGTCACTGATCGGGTGAGCGGTCGGTGACCCGTAGAAGTACGGCTTTCTTCCTTTCCAGAAGCCATGTAAACCGTATGAACAATTATGCCCCCTGACTTGGGGCGTTTAGGTTCACCATTGTTAACTCTTGCTGCTGATGAGGGAGCTTTCTCTGGCCTCCTTCTTTTGTGGGCCATCGAGGTTAAAGGAGCCGTTGGAGTGGGCATCCTAGCAACCGTCGCCCCCCGCTGTTTAATGGGGCAGTTTTTGTTATTTTCTACCTTCGCCCTTTTCTGGTGACGCAAGTGGTCTGGATCGATCACAGAGTCTTGAACCCTACGCCATACTTTATAAACTTTTGAGGATAGCCGTTGAGAGGGCTGTTCTTGTTTTGTTTCTGGAATTCTCTCCGCAGGTGGAGGAAATCTTTTCAACGTAGCAATTGGAGAGTTCTTTCTCACCTTCCTCAGCAATTCAAAGCTGTTCCCAGTTGGAACAGCAGCGTTGACCTCCACCACTGGAGCAGGTGGGGTTAGCCCTGAGGGAGAGTTGCCCCCTGCTTTTCTCACTCGTCGCCAATGGCGACGTCGCGCACGACGAGCCGTTGGGACTGGCTCGGAAGTCGAGATGGTTTCTTGTTGCCCCCTGTTTGAGTGTGGGGTAACTGCCGATGTCAGCCTATCGAAGACTGATGCCTTTTGACCAGCTGGGGGAGGATTGGGAGCCGTCAATCTTGTGAAGACCGACTCTCTGATGGGAGAAGCCGCTTTAACGACCTCCAAAGCAGCAGCCGTTGCCCTCTTTGGGACGGCCACTTTATAGTTCTGACCTAGCCTGGTAAAAACGGAGGCTGTCGGCTCAGTAGCGGGCGACCCGTTGACAGGGGTCGTGGTAGCGGTAAGCCGGTCGAATACCGACTTCTTGTTCGCTTCCGGTGCGGACATCGGCATAGAGAAGCTTGCAGGGGGGACCATGGTCCCGAAAAATAGGCCGGTGGTGGCCTGGGTCACCTACTCTACCGGCAGAGTAAGGAAAAAGGCCGCTTGGGGCCCATATGTTACACCTCTCGGTGAGGTGGAGCGTCCGCTGCAATGGTGCTTCGCGCATTTGGTGCAGTGGGAATCCATGGATGCTTGAGTTCTGCGCCAGACAAAAAACCAAATCTTAGCAATTTGAAATCTGAAGGCAACCATTTAACAAACCGCGATGGGTTCGCGAAGACGACACACGAAGTGTGGAGTGGAAAGAGGAAAAGGTCCCACCGGGCGTGCCAGAATCTGTTCCCCTCCGAACGGCGGCGCACACGACAGCGATGTCCTGGCGCTGAGATTCGGGGCAGATGCTATTTGGTTTTATCCGTCTACCTCTCCGAAGATGCCAAGTTGATTTATGGCACCGTGTATCGGAAGTTTAGACGGATGCGGCCGATGTAGCAGACTTTGTCAGATTCCCCCTCGCTTGAGGGGTTTTTGATTGTGGGGACGCTCTTCTCTGCAGGCGCAAGCCCCTGCAGTTAATTACGCTACCGCATCGCGGTAACAACTTTCTCCTTCTCCAGAATTTCACTTCGTGTCGTGGGTGTTTGTTTTGTTTGTGGTTGCCCGTGGATTGTATACGGAGACTGAGTAATACCGTCGCCCGTAGGACGTGGATTAGTCCAAATCCGTATTTACTTAGATTTGGGTTTGGTGTTTTTAGTTTAAGGATACATTAGTCGCGTTGCGACTAAGATCAACTTAAACATTCGTCAAGGATACGTTAGTCCTGTTTTGGACTAAGATCAACCTGACGTAGTGATTGATTTAATTGTCTGGCCGTCGGGACTCGTCACCTCTCTGACGTCGTTGAGGGATTACAACGACAAGCGTCAGAGGAGTTCAGAGATGTACCCTTGAACCAAAGTTGATTTGGAGTTTTATTGTTTATTTAAATATCTAAGGACACATTAACCACATTTGGGGCTAAGATCAACTTAGACGGGACCGTTTAGATCCGGCAAAAGAGCGTTCGGGCTCGACTGCGCCAGTTTAAGGACGTGGTGGTCCATTATTAGTTTAGGGACTTTTCGGTCCGTCGCCAGTTTAAGGACGTAGTGGTCCATCATTAGTTTAAGGACGTTTCGGTCCATCGCCAGTTTAAAGACGTAGTGGTCCATTGCCAGTTTAAGGACGTAATGGTCCAATATAAGTTTAGGGACTTTTCGGTCCGATATTAGTTTAGGGACGTTTCGGTCCAATATTAGTTTATGGACATTTCGGTCCATTATTAGTTTAAGGACGTTTCGGTCCAACATTAGTTTATGGACATTTCGGTCCATCGCCAGTTTAAGGACGTAGTGGTCCAATATTAGTTTAGGGACTTTTCGGTCCGATATTAGTTTAGGGACGTTTCGGTCTGATGTTAGTTTATGGACATTTCGGTCCATTATTAGTTTAAGGACGTTTCGGTCCAACATTAGTTTATGGACATTTCGGTCCACGAGTTTAAGGACCCCGCAGTCCATTATTAGTTTAGGGACGTCTCGGTCCATGTTCCAGTTTAAGGACGTGATGGTCCATGTTCCAGTTTAGGGACGTGGTGGTCCGACATTAGTTTAAGGACGTTTCGGTCCGTCATTAGTTTAAGGACGTTTCGGTCCGTCATTAGTTTAAGGACGTTCCGGTCCACGAGTTTAAGGACCCCGCAGTCCATAGCGATGTGTGGTCATTGGGACCCGTCACCTTTTTGACGTCGTTGAGGAATTACAACGACGAATGTCAAAGGAGTTCGGAGATGTACCCTCGAACCGGATGTAAATTGATTTAAAAGAGCCATTTTGCTCAGTCAATTTAATTTAAGGACTTATGGCCAAAATTGGGCTAAGTCCAGTTGAAATGTCCAACATTTTATTTGCATTGCATTTTTTATTTAGGCTCTACCCACGAAAGACATAGAGTATCAGTTTCTTTTGGGCTCTGCCCATTTGCAAAGTATCTACTTTGTTTTGTTTGGGCTCTGCCCATTTATAAATGATGCAAAGCATCTGTTCTTGTTTGGGCTCTGCCCCTTAAAATAATGCATTTGCGCTTTGTTGAGCCTGTTAGGCCTTCTCCTAATCGGGCTTGGCCCTTTTTAATGCATCTGCGCTTTATTGAGCCTGTTAGGCCTTCTCTTAATTGGGCTTGCCCCTTTTTAATGCATCTGCGCTTTGCGCTAAGTAATGAGCGCAAGTCCATATGGTGGTGACACGTGTCGTGCTCTGATGAGCGCAAGCGCACTAGCGCAGTGCAATGCGCTGTTGCGCTGCTGACACGTGGCGCGCTCTCAGCGAGTTGCGCCAATTCCAGAGAGCAAAGCTCTATCTTAAGGACGCTTAGCGTAAGTGGTTTTATGGCCGACACGTGGCGCTCTCTTAAGAGCGCAGCGGCGCAAGTTGGAAGTGCAAAGCACTAAGAATCTTTTTAGATTCCAGAAGGGAAGTGCAAAGCACTGTTTAAGTTCTTGATCTAAATTAGATCAAAGAAAAATAAATTTCTTCTTTATTCGAAGAACCAGAGGTTCGTAAAAGTGCAAAGCACTATTCTTTTATTTTTATTATTTATTTTTTTTTTATCGTTTTTAAAGAACCGAAGGTTCACAAGAAGTGCAAAGCACTGTTTTTTTTTTATATAAAGATCATTGATCTTATATTTTTTTTTTAGACTAATGGTTTTTTAGAAGGAATTTCTTCTAATCCATGAAGGTTCTTTACCTTTTTCTTGAAATTTTCTCGGAGTTCTTTCTGTTTAAAGTTCTTGAATTCTCAAGAAAAATCTCGATGCCTTTGAATTGAGGCCTAAGGTCCTTTTTATAGTGCTCACAAATTAGTTAAATTTGTTAAAGAGATCATCCTCTGAGTGATTTGGGGAATTTTCCCCACCGTTGGATCTTTGATCCAAGGGCTTCTGCTTTGCAGAAGAAAATCTTCTTGTTTCAACAAGAACAGAAAAGATTTCTTAAAAATCTTAATTTAGTTTGGCGCAGATTCCCTAGCGCGTGACACGTGTCACGCAGCGCAGAGCGCAGCGCAACTGCGCTAGCGCATCTGCGCTGACACGTGTCGCGCAGCGCAGAGCGCAGAGCGCTAGCGTAAAGGATCTGAAGCGTTGCTTCCTTTAAACAGAGCTTTGCTCTGATTGGGCGCGTCTTCTTGGGCGCAGTGCTGATACATCTGCACCTGACACGTGGCGCGTTGCGCTCAGCGCAGAGGATCTGAAGCGTTGCTTCATTTATTATTAAAGTTTAAATTTTGGAGAATCAGAAGCGCCGCTTCATCTCCTCTTTTCAAGTCAAACTTGTATTCCCAAAATTCTGATTTCCCGGGCCTTGGCAATGATTTCATTGTGCACAGAATTTTCTGTGCTTGGGTCTATATATATAACTCAAGGTTGAGCCTTTTCTTCTCTCATTTTCAGAGAACTTCTTCGATCATGGCTTGCAACCGCCCTCATGCCCGCCGACAACCATGGGAGGTGCCGATTCGGGACATTGTTCCCCGTTTTGCTGCACGTTTGGTGGACCCTTCTCTCTCGGACGAGCAATGCGACGCTGCAATGCACGAGCTTTTGACTCGTGTGGGGTCTCCTCTCCTTCCGAATTCCATTTGGCTTCGGATGATCCTTGCCTCGGTGCTCGCCGACATTCCCCCTCCTCCAGCAGAGATGTCCTCGGCAATGCTGGATGCCGCCGAAGATAAGATTGAGTGCTTTCTCGAAGCGCACTTGATCACCAAACCCTTGAGGGACTGCTCTTTCCACTTGCTGAGCCAGATACGGGCTCGTCGAGTCGTCATCACCACTTTTTCCCAGGAATGCGGCGTCGACCGTTGGATGGCTACCCCTCGGGAAGATCGCCGCTTCGACGTGATGGAGAAGGCGGAGAGGGAGCTGAATAATTTTCTTTTCCTTTTTGTGAACCCTTGTCTCTCTGATCCCGTATTCGGTGATCTTTTTTAAATTTAATAATAAATAAATGTTTTGATTAAGTATTTTATTATCTGTTAAGTGTTCTTTTTATTTGAGCTCTTTGTTGGGCTTGTGCATCGTATTTTAATTTGTTGTTACCAAGTGCATGTAATTTTGCATGGCTAAATTGCCTTTGGCATTTAGCCCCTTTTTCTGCGCTAGCGCATCTGCGCTGACACGTGTCGCGCAGCGCAACTGTGTTGCCACGTGTCGCACAGCGCAGAGCGCAGCGCGGCGCTTCCTTTAACAGAGCCTTGCTCTAATTGGGCGCGCTGCGCTAATGTATCTGCGCTGGACACGTGGCGCGCCGCGCGCAGCGCAAAGGATCTGAAGCGTTGCTTCCTTTAAACAGAGCTTTGCTCTGATTGGATGCGCTGCGCTAATGTATCTGCGCTGGACACGTGGCACGTCGCGCGCAGCGCAAAGGATCTGAAGCGTTGCTTCCTTTAAACAGAGCTTTGCTCTGATTGGGTGCGCTGCGCTAATGTATCTGCGCTGGACACGTGGCGCGTCGCGCGCAGCGCAAAGGATCTGAAGCGTTGCTTCCTTTAAACAGAGCTTTGCTCTGATAGGGTGCGCCTTCTTGGGCGCTGCGCTGATATATTAGCGCCAGACACGCGGCGCGTTGCGCCTGAGACTTGAAGCGTTGCTTCAAAAGTTTAAATTTTGAATTCAAACAGAGCTTTGCTCTGATTGGGCGAAACAATGACCCGGAGCAGAAATCTCTTCATCTATAGGGGTCGTGGTATAATCAAATTATCCAGGGTCGGCGTAGCTTCTCTTGTGCAGTACCCTTAGAGCCCATCTCAGCGATTCATTATGCTGACTCAACCTCGGTGAACTACGCCGTAGAGAAGGCCAACTGGACCTCAGAGGGTCACCTTCAACCTTCTATGGGCTCGATACCTGTCCAGCCGCCGATGGCTTTAGATATTTTGGGGCGGCGTATATGTCAGGGCGAGACGCGCCCTTGGAGACGGGCGTATATGATTGGCTTGACTTCCCGCCATTCAGCTGGATATCTGCAGTGGGCTCGGTACATTTTTTCGGCCAAGAAATCATTGCTGCTGAAGCTCGGGTTGTACCCTACAATTTACGTGTCTCTTTTCTAGTATTCCGCGCCTCCTGTATAGTGGGTCAAAGCTTTTTTGGAGCAATGGAATATCCCGACTCACACCTTCTTTCTATCAGATCGGGAATTTTCAATCTCTTTGGAGGAGTTCGCGGAGATCTCCGGCTTACCCGTCAGGGGGGAACATTACGAGGAGCTACTTCTTCCTGACGAGTACATCTTTGCCACCAAATTCATGGTAACGGGCCTTACCCCGGAGAACGCCATTCAACACCGATTCCCGAGTTTGATCAAGGTGTTGAATATTTACGAAAGCCTATTTCTAGAGTCCGGAGAGCATGGAGTCAGCTTCGCAGACTTCATCGCTCACTTTCTTCGTCAGGAGGTCTTATCAAAGCAAGCTGCGACGTTCGCCAAGCTTGACGATCCGTTTGCTTTTGGTTTGGATAACCAGCCGACGGTGAAAGCAGATCTAAAAAGCTTCTTTATTCCGGATACCCCGGTCGTCCCTTTCGCAGAGCTTGCTGCTTCAGACGTCAATGAAGAGATGTTCTTGCTGGGGTTTATTGGCCTATGGCTGAACTGGTTTGTGCTTCCGATGCACCCTCGTTATATGAGGCCATCAGTCTTTTACCCAGCCCACCACATGGTTGTGGGAATGCGAGTGGCCGTCGTGATCGCTGGGCTGGCTCACTTGTATCAAGGCCTCAGCTTAGCGGCAGACACCACTCAGCCGGGGGTACAGCCCGTCACTCTCCCGTTGCACTATTTTACGTCGTGGGTCGAGCTGCACGTGCTTGGCGCTTTTGGAGCCCACAAACGGCCCCGTTTCTATGACAGTTATAACTTCCATCGGATTATGCTCCTAGTTGATGCATCCGCTTTAAATCCATTACAGCGGGAGGCTCGGGGTCTAGTCCTTCGCCCGCGCATAGTCAGGGATGGTATGACCTTTGTCGACAAGGTTCTGACTATCGGCAAGGAATCTACCAAAACGGTGCAGCCGCTGCGCGATACCTTTAAAGACGGGGCTTCTACATTGAAGGCTCGGGAAATTCTGCATCTGTACTCAATCAGGCCGGGCCTTTTGGTGTTCAGGCAGAATGACTCGACGCTGTTCATGAGGTACAACCCGCACCGGTTCGCTCAGCAGTCGAGCTACGATCAGGATGTCCCGCTAGAGGCTTTCCTAGTTGAGCCGGTTGCCACGGAAGAGAGTATCCGGAACGCGCTACACCATTTTCTGCGGCTGAACACCGGATCCAACTTTTTTATCAGTGAGCCGAGCTACGTCCCGAAAATCTCGAATGCCTACGTAGCATGGTACCAGCATTCGATGGGTGCTGTTATTATGGAAGAAAGACGGCTTTTACTCGATCACAAAGGGGCGGTCCCCGCCGGTAATCCAGCTGTTCCTTTAAAGCGACGGACCACTATTGGTCCTACCTTAAGAGAAGCTGCTGTAGCTGTGATCTCACGCACTTTTCCTGATAAGCCTCTACCCCGTGTTCCTACAGAAACGGCAGCTGTAGCGTTCCCGAAGTATGGGATGGGTACGGAGATCGGGATTCGTCGCCCAGAATTGCCCGCCAAGCATAAGCTCTCATTATCGACTGCCGATGCTCGCTCGCAGAAAAAGAAGAAGTCGCTCTTCTCTGCTGACATTGTACTCAGTCAGGAGCCCCATGCTCCTTACAGCGAAGGATTGTGCGAGTACAGGACCAATGAGAGTCTATTTATCGCGCCTGCGGATGATACTGATCTTCAAGCTTCCCTTATGGCTTCCGAGCGACTGGCTCGCGATGAAGCAGCACTGATCACTATCGCGCAGTCAGGTAGACTTCAGTCGTATCTTTCCGCGGTTATCTTTTTTTATTATGTTTTTACTAACGCTTTCTTCTTCAACAAGTATCTCTGCCAAAGAGGCTCTCGCGGCTTCCCTCAAAACATTTGAAGAGGAAGAGAGGCTCCGCGCTTCTTTGGGCCTTGGTATACTTTGGCTCATTGTGCCTTCATTCCCTTTTCTTTATTCGTGGTTTGACCCTTTTTATTTTGTTGCAGGGACTACCCTGACTCGGGTTATTCCTAGTGCGGTACCGATCCCGAGCGGTGATGTAGCGACGCTTCCAGAGCCGGCTATTATGGCTCCAACTCCCCCAACAGTACCGCAGGAGGCTTTGCTTAAGCAGCCGATGACAGATGTCGTAACGGATCCAGAGGCAGGCTTGGTACGGACAATGACGTCCATTTGACGGAGGTCTTGAGGAGCTCGCTCCTCACCGCTCAGACCGAAAAGAAGCGTAGGAAGCGCGCGGCGAGGAAACGCGAGGCCAGCTTGGCTATGAGTGCAGGTTCAAGCACTACCCCATATGTCACTATTCCTCCAGAGGATGCTCCAGCTGTCCTGTTTACCGCCCATAGACAGGTTGCGCGCGCGGCTTGGGAAGAAACTGAAAAGATGCTGTTTCGCCCAATCAGAGCAAAGCTCTGTTTGAATTCAAAATTTAAATTTTCGAAGCAACGCTTCAAGTCTCAAGCGCAGCGCACCCAATCAGAGCAAAGCTCTGTTTAAAGGAAGCAACGCTTCAGATCCTTTGCGCTGCGCGCTCTGCGCCACGTGTCCAGCGCAGATACATTAGCGCAGCGCACCCAATCAGAGCAAAGCTCTGTTTAAAGGAAGCAACGCTTCAGATCCTTTGCGCTGCGCGCTCTGCGCCACGTGTCCAGCACAGATACATTAGCGCAGCGCACCCAATCAGAGCAAAGCTCTGTTTAAAGCAAGCAACGCTTCAGATCCTTTGCGCTAGCGCTCTGCGCCACGTGTCCAGCGCAGATACATTAGCGCAGCGCGTCCAATTAGAGCAAGGCTCTGTTAAAGGAAGCGCCGCGCTGCGCTCTGCGCCGTGCGACACGTGGCAACACAGTTGCGCCGCGCGACACGTGTCAGCGCAGATGCGCTAGTGCAGAAAAAGGGGCTAAGTGCCAAAGGCAATTTAGCCATGCAAAATTACATGCACTTGATAACAACAAATTAAAATACGATGCACAAGCACAACAAAGAGTTCAAATAAAAAGAACACTTAACAGATAATAAAATACTTAATCAAAACATTTATTTATTATTAAATTTAAAAAAGATCACCGAATACGGGATCAGAGAGACAAGGGTTCACAAAAAGGAAAAGAAAATTATTCAGCTCCCTCTCCGCCTTCTCCATCGCGTCGAAGCGGCGATCTTCCCGAGGGGTAGCCATCCAACGGTCGACGCCGCATTCCTGGGAGAAAGTGGCGATGACGACTCGACGAGCCCGTATCTGGCTCAGCAAGTGGAAAGAGCAGTCCCTCAAGGGTTTGGTGATCAAGTGCGCTTCGAGAAAGCACTCAATCTTATCTTCGGCGGCATCCAGCATTGCTGAGAACATCTCTGCTGGAGGAGGGGGAATGTCGGCAAGCGCCGAGGCAAGGATCATCCGAAGCCAAATGGAATTCGGAGGGAGAG
This sequence comes from Agapanthus africanus, assembly GCA_030015575.1. Classification (NCBI taxonomy): domain Eukaryota; kingdom Viridiplantae; phylum Streptophyta; class Magnoliopsida; order Asparagales; family Amaryllidaceae; genus Agapanthus; species Agapanthus africanus. Next base: position 75,144,888 of record JASDDO010000028.1, read on the forward strand.
GAGACCCCACACGAGTCAAAAGCTCGTGCATTGCAGCGTCGCATTGCTCGTCCGAGAGAGAAGGGTCCACCAGACGTGCAGCAAAACGAGGAACGATGTCCCGGATCGGCACCTCCCATGGTTGTCGGCAGGCATGAGGGCGGTTGCAAGCCATGATCGAAGAAGTTCTCTGAAAATGAGAGAAGAAAAGGCTCAGCCTTGAGTTATATATATAGACCCAAGCACAGAAAATTCTGTGCACAATGAAATCATTGCCAAGGCCCGGGAAATCAGAATTTTGGGAATACAAGTTTGACTTGAAAAGAGGAGATGAAGCGGCGCTTCTGATTCTCAAAAATTTAATAAATGAAGCAACGCTTCAGATCCTTTGCGCTGAGCGCAACGCGCCACGTGTCAGGCGCAGATGTATCAGCGCTGCGCCCAAGAAGACGCGCCCAATCAGAGCAGAGCTCTATTTGCCTGAAGCAACGCTTCAGTTGCGCTGCGCTCTGCGCTGCACGACACGTGTCAGCGCAGATGCACTAGCGCAGTTGCGCTACGCTCTGCGCTGCACGACACGTGTCAGCGCAGATGCACTAGCGCAGTTACGCTACGCTCTGCGCTGCGCGACACGTGTCATGCGCTGGGGCATCTGCGCCAAATTAAATTAAGATTTTTAAGAAATCTTTTCTGTTCTTGTTGAAACAAGAAGATTTTCTTCTGCAAGGCAGAAGCCCTTGGATCAAAGATCCAACGGTAGGGAAAATTCCCCAAATCACTCAGAGGATGATCTCTTTAACAAATTTAACTAATTTGTGAGCACTATAAAAAGGACCTTAGGCCTCAATTCAAAGGCATCGAGTTTTCTCTTGAGAATTCAAGAACCTCAAACGGAAAGAACTCCAAGAAGATTTCAAGAAAAAGGTAAAGAACCTTCATGGATTAGAAGAAATTCCTTCTAAAAGACCATTAGTCTAAAAAAATATAAGATCAATGATCTTTATATATAAAAAAAAAAAGAAAACAGTGCTTTGCACTTCTTGTGAACCTTCGGTTCTTTAAAAACGATAAAAAAATAAGAGAATAGTGCTTTGCACTTTTATGAACCTCTGTTTCTTCGAATAAAGAAAAAATTTATTTTTCTTTGATCTTATTTAGATCAAGAACTTAAACAGTGCTTTGCACTTCCCTTTTTGAATCTAAAAAGATTCTTAGTGCTTTGCACTTCCAAGTTGCACCGTTGCGCTCGTAAGAGAGCGCCACGTGTCGGCCATAAAACCACTTGCGCTAAGCGCCCTTAAGATAGAGCTTTGCTCTCTGGAATTGGCGCAACTCGCTGAGAGCGCGCCACGTGTCAGCAGCGCAACAGCGCATTGCACTGCGCTAGTGCGCTTGCGCTCATCAGAGCACGACACGTGTCATCACCATATGGACTTGCGCTCATTACTTAGCGCAAAGCGCAGATGCATTAAAATGGGCCAAGCCCAATTAAGAGAAGGCCTAACAGGCTCAACAAAGCGCAAATGCATTATTTTAAGGGGCAGAGCCCAAACAAGAACAGATGCTTTGCATCATTTATAAATGGGCAGAGCCCAAACAAAATATTCAGAATGCCATGCATTTTAAAAAGGGGCAAAGCCCAAACGAAGTAGATACTTTGCAAATGGGCAGAGCCCAAAAGAAACTGATACTCTATATCTTTTGTGGGTAGAGCCTAAATAAAAAATACAATGCAAATAAAATGTTGAACATTTCAACTGGACTTAGCCCAATTTTGGCCATAAGTCCTTAAATTAAATTGATTGAGCAAAATGGCTCTTTTAAATCAATTTACATCCGGTTCGAGGGTACATCTCCGAACTCCTTTGACATCCGTCGTTGTAATTCCTCAACGACGTCAAAGAGGTGACGGGTCCCAACGGCCACACATCGATATGGACTGCGGGGTCCTTAAACTCGTGGACCGAAACGTCCTTAAACTAATAATGGACCGAAATGTCCATAAACTAATGTTGGACCGAAACGTCCTTAAACTAATAATGGACCGAAATGTCCATAAACTAATATCGGACCGAAACGTCCCTAAACTAATAATGGACCACCACGTCCCTAAACTGGAATATTGGACCGAAACGTCCTTAAACTAATAATGGACCGAAATGTCCATAAACTAATGTTGGACCGAAACGTCCTTAAACTAATAATGGACCGAAATGTCCATAAACTAATATCGGACCGAAACGTCCCTAAACTAATAATGGACCACCACGTCCCTAAACTGGAATATGGACCGAAACGTCCCTAAACTAATATGGACCGAAACGTCCCTAAACTAATAACGGACCACCACGTCCCTAAACTGGCGATAGACCACCACGTCCCTAAACTGGAATATAGACCACTACGTCCCTAAACTGGAACAATAGAGCCAATTGCTCTTTTGCCGGATCTAAACGATCCCGTTTAAGTTGATCTTAGCCCCAAATACGGCTAACGTATCCTTAAGCACTTAAATGGACTATAAAACCCTCAATCAGCTTTGGTTCAAGGGTACATCTCTGAGCTCCTCTGACACCTATCATTGTAATCCTTCAACGATGTTAGAGAGGTGATGAGTCCCGATGGCCATAAATTAAATGAATCACCACGTCAGGTTGATCTTAGTCCAAAGCAAGACTAACGTACCCTTGACGAATGTTTAAGTTGATCTTAGTCGCAATGCGACTAATGCATCCTTAAACTAAAAACACCAAACTCAAATCTAAGCAAACACGGATTTGGACTAATCCACGTCCTACGGGCGACGGTATTACTCAGTCTCCGTATACAATCCACGGGCAACCACAAACAAAATAAACATACACGACACGAAGTGAAATTCTGGAGAAGGAGAAAGTTGTTACCGCAAAGCGGTAGCGTAATTAACTGCAGGGGCTTGCGCCTGCAGGGAAGAGCGTCCCCACAATCAAAAACCCCTCAAGCGAGGGGGAATCTGACAAAGTCTGCTACATCGGCCGCATCCGTCTAAACCTTCGATACACGGTGCCATAAATCAACTTGGCATCTTCGAAGAGGTGGACGGATAAAAACCAAATAGCATCTGCCCCGAACCTCAGGCACGTGACGTCCCGACGTCGCAGGCCGCCGTTCGGAGGGGAACAGATTCTGGCACGCCCGGTGGGACCTTTTCCTCTTTCCACTCCACACTTCGTGTGTCGTCTTCGCGAATCAATCGCGGTTTATTAAATGGTTGTCTTCGGATTTCAAGTTGCTAAGATTTGGTCTTTTATCTGGCGCAGAGAGAACTCAAGCATCCATGGATTCCCACTGCACCAAATGCGCGAAGCACCACTGCAACGGACGCTCCACCTCACCGAGAGGTGTAACATATGGGCCCCAAGCGTCCCCTTTCCTTACTCTGCCGGTAGAGCAGGTGACCCAGGCCACCACCGGCCTATTTTTCGGGACCATGGTCCCCCCTGCAAGCTTCTCTATGCCGATATCCGCACCAGAAGCGAACAAGAAGTCGGTATTCGACCGGCTCGCTGCTGCTACGACCCCTGTCAACGGGTCGCCCGCTACTAAGCTGACAGCCTCTGTTTTCACCAGGCTAGGTCAGGATCATAAAGTGGCTGTCCCAAAGAGGGCAACGGCCACAGCTTCGGAAGTCGTTGAAGCAGTTTCTCCTATCAGGAAGTCAGTCTTCACAAGATTGACGGTTCCTACTCCTCCTTCAGCTGATCAAAAAGCATCAGTCTTTGATAGGCTGACACCGGCAGTTGCCCCACTCCCAAACAAGGGGCAACAAGAAACTGTCCCGATATCTGAGCCAGTCCCAATGGCTCGTCGTGCGCGACGTCGCCATTGGCAGCGATTAAAGAAAGCAGGAGGCAACTCCCCTTCAGGGTTAACCCCGCCTGCTCCAGTGGCGGAGGTCAACGCTGCTGTTCCAACTGGGAACAGCTTTGAATTGCTAAGGAAGGTGAGAAAGAACTCCCCGGTTGCTACATTGAAAAGGTCTCCTCCACCCATGGAAAAAGCTCCGGAGACGAAACAGGAACAGCCCCCTCAACGGCTGTCATCAAAAGTTTATAAAGTATGGCGCAGGGTTCAAAACTCTGTGATCGATCCGGACCACCTGCGTCACCAGAAGAAGGCGAAGGTGGAGAATAACAAAAGCTGCCCCATTAAACAGCAGGGGGCAACAAATGCTAGAATGCCCGCTTCGACGGCTCCTTCAACCTCAAAGGTCTACAAAAGAAGGAGGCCAGAGAAAGCTCCCGCAACGGCAGCAAGAGTTAACAATGGTGAACCTAAACGCCCCAAGTCAGGGGGCATAACAGTTCATACAATCTATATGGCCTCAGGAAAAGAAGAAAGTCGTACTTCTACAGGTCACCGACCGCTTACCCGGTCAGTGACCAGGTCTCAGGAGCAGCAACAAAAGCTCCAGGAGATGATGACTACAATGGCTGCACTCACGGGGCCAAAAGAGAATCCTGAGACGTCCTTAGATGAACGTCAAGAGGAGGAGACCGACGCTGAGTTCCTCCGCCGAATACTGGAAAAAAGAGACAAAGAGGCTGCAGAACAGGCGGCCAACATAAAGAAAATGGCCCTCCTGTTCCAGGACATGGTGGGTATGATGATTCAACCAGATCCACCTGCTGGAGATTCCCCAATCATTCTTGAAGATGATAGGGGAGAGACATCGAATCCTCTACCGGCTCTATCCACAGCTAAAGAGGATACCATATCAAAAGCTGATTTGGATGAATATATTGCTCAACAAATACGGGTGCATCAAGCGGTTGAAGCAGCCGGTCAGATCGTGAAAACGGGGCGGCCATATCCGGGCTGGTACGACCAAATCAAGTACCCGTCAGGTTACACAATTCCTAAGTTTCATGTCTACAAGGGGACCGGCAACCCCCATCAACATGTTGCCCAGTTCAGGGCACTGTGTGGTAACACTGGAGGCGACGACAAACTTTTGCTGCGCCAATTCGTTGGAAGCTTATCAGACACGGCTTTCGAGTGGTATTCCGAGCTCCCCAACGACTCTATTAAAACCTTTGCGGAGATGGAGCTGCTCTTCACCCAACGTTTTGCAAGCGCCAGCGAGCGTACTCCGATGACGGCGCTGATTAACGCCAGGGTAAAGCCCGGCGAGACGTGGGTTCAATACGCGATACGGTGGCGTAATCTATGGTCTAAGTGTGAACAACGCATAGAAGAAGCGCCGGCAGTGGGGATGTTTGTTGGAACGCTTGATCCGCAGGCAACCATCTCGCAGTTCATGATGTTCTTCAAACCGACTTCCTTCCAGGCTTTGATCGACAAATTAGCGCAGATGGACCAGATGGGCCATAAACCCCCTCTCCCGAAGCCAGACCCCCGAAACGATAAAGGAAAGGGAAAAGCGATCATCGTCGCCAATGCCCAACAACAACCGAGCGACTCGAAGCCGGCTGCTCGTCCAAACAATACACGCCCATACGTACCCCTTGAGGACAGGATGGGACGTGCCTACTCCTTCCCCCGTGATAAAACAAGGAGGCTATTCGAGCTGGCGTTGCGCAACAGGCTTATAAATCTGCCAGATCCAAAACGTCCGTCACAACCGAATGACGTCAACGATCCTAGTTACTGCCCTTATCACAGAGTGTTGGGACATCCAATCGAAGACTGTTACGTTTTCAAAAATTGGCTTGAGAATCAATACCGTCAGGGCAAATTTGCGCTGTCTGACAAATGGAAGGTGAACCCTCCGCAGCCCCACACCTATAAGGGGACGAATACGCCGGGGGCAACATGCTCCGTTATTGAAGAGGCTCCCTGGGAGGTTGTATTATCGGCCAAAACGAAAAGAATGCTAGATGATCTTCAAACCTGCCCAGCGGTCAAGTGGAAGAACCCCTTGGAACCGCAGGTTATTGAGGGAATGTTGAAGCCACGACCGACCCCGAAGACCGATGGTGGTAGTTCAAGCGTTCATAGCCAACCGTCAAAATCTTCGAAAAAGAAGAAGAAGAAATCTAAGAAGCCCGTGAAGCCTAGCGACAAGCGCACGGACTTACAAAAGCAAATCGATGCGCTGGATGAATATAACCAAAAGGCGCGAACTCCCATCACGCTCCAAGATTTCCTTGATCACGTCTTCCAAAAAGAAGATGAAGGAGAAAGTTCATCGGACGGATCTGACGAATATGTGGCAAGCTGTCATATGATCTCCCATTCGACCACGAACGATGAAGGAACTTCTGGCACTGAAACGCTGGGGGCAAATGCCGAATCAGGAACCCCAGGGTTACCGGTTGAAATGATTAATGCGTTTCTTAATGAAGCTCGGTCGAAAAGCAAGGCTGATCGAGAACGCGAGATGGCTATATTCGAAAGGGCTAAGCGTCAGCGACTTGAGGAAGGAGCTGAAATGATCCCGTTGGAGCAAAATGCCTCCACCACTGACAAAAGCCAATTCAAGATAAAAAAGAAATTTGCTAAGGCCATATCGATGGGCATGAAGCTACCACCCTCTGAAGAAAAAGTTACCGGCGCGGTAGAAATGCACCCCTTTTATTGCTTATACCATCAGAAGGTCTCGCATTCCACCCAAGATTGCAAAGCTTTCAATGGATGGTGGCAAGGATACGTCGCTGATCGACAACAATTTAAACGGGAAAAACGTAAAATTCGCCGAGGCCAAAGAAATACGACTAAAGAACTTGAAAGAACTGCCGGCAATTGTCACATGGTTAACACTACCGGGTCACAAGTGCCTACATTTGGGAGCGACTCCGATGAAGAGCTAGAGCTTGGCCCTCTCTTCGAAGAATCCACTTCAGGAAAAGAAAAAGAACTAAAGGCCTGCGAGAATATACAGCTGCGCAATCGAACATTACCCGAAAAGAACCTCGGACCCTTGAATAAGAAAAACAAAGGGAAAGAGAAGGTCTCTGAAGACATCGCTTTGGATGGCCAAGTTGCGGAAGAGTTAACCGCCAAGAATCCCCCAAAAAGGAATAAAGTAGATTACAATGTCTTGGCGCATCTGAGAAAGCTACCCTCACAACTCAGCATTCTCGATGCCCTATTGCTATCGAAAGAAGCGAGGGATTCTCTGATTAAGGCCCTACAAGATCCGGACCAGTTCCAGGCTTTCCTAGCCGAACAAAAGATGAAGGATGAATTGGAAGAGGTGCACACAGCCGACGTTGCTTTTGGTGATGAAGACCTTCTCCTCGGAACATGTGAGCACAATCGCCCACTTTATGTTTCAGGATACTGCCATGACATAAAGATAGGAAAAATCTTGGTCGATAACGGATCGTCTGTCAATTTACTCAATGTGCGAGTGTTAAAGGAGATTTGCATGAGTGTCCAACACCTCGCCCGGGACAAAATCACCATCTCCGGTTTCGACTCTCAATCCTCAAAGACTCTCGGATCTGTGATATTGACGCTACGCTTCGGGGTGCTCGTCACAGACATCAAATTCCATGTTATAGACGCCAAGACGTGCTACAATGCTCTGCTAGGCCGACCATGGCTACACGAATACAATATCATCCCTTCTACACAGCATCAGTGCATGAAGTATTCTAGGGACGGCCTCGAGTACACAGTGGCAGGAGAGTTGAATCCATTTTCCGTGAACGAAGTTCGCAAGTATGAAGATGCCAAATACTTCTTACCGAATTTCGAAGACGCGGAAAGGTGTCACAAACCGGAGAACAAAACTAACGCAACCATCCCTATCTTCGGCAGTGACACCGAGGAGGAGGAGGATATAATTTATTCAGGTCCGTCCCGGTCCACCAGGCCAGGACCATCTGGTCCTTCATTGATCTTCGGTAGTGACTCAGAGGATGAAGTTCATGCTGTATTCCCTGCTCGGCCTTCGATACGGGCTTCTGCCGAGGAAGAGCGAAGTCTACATATAACCTTGGTGCCGCTCGAGCATTACAAAGAACTGGATGCACTCGACACCAACAGCATAGAAGAATTGCAGACATTCTATATCCCTCCTGGACGAAAAGGCGAGAAAGCAATCCTATTCTACCGTTCTGAAGAAAACAAGGTGGAAAAGGAAATTTGGCACGGCGCGGATCCCACGCTCGACAGGCTCCAGCCTATCCGTCTTCCCAGGTATTATACCGAAGGTTTGAAGAAGCTGCTGAAACGCCAAGGGATGTCCTTCACACAGACCGTCAGAAAGGCCAAATTCTATGACAAGGTCTGGAACGTTCCCGGAACTCAATGCAAACTGCCTAACGGGAGAACGGAAACGAAAGGGCTCGGGTATATTCGCTCAAAGAAACGTGAGCTAATAAACAGCTGTTATGTCATGTATGACTTTGATGAAGAAGCAGACGCTCACTGGGAAGAAACTAATCCGGAATCAGTGAAAATTCCCTATGCAAGACCTCCTAACCCATCGTCTGAAGGCCAAATGAGCAAACCTATAAGGGATGCCAGTCGAGAATCCCGAGATGATCATGATCGTGAAATGGCAATCTATGAGAAGGCCAAGACACGGCGCCTCCTTCAGCGGGCGATGAAAGACGAAAACGCCGCCCCTTGTCAACCTACTATTAAGAAAGTTCGACTCGAAGGCGGAAATAAGTCGAAAGGCAAGAGAAGCGCTCGACAACCGCAAAGCAAAGCTAAGAAGCCACGCATCCGAGAGTCAAGCGTTGTTGACCAAGCCATCATGAAGAAAATGGGTCGAGCATACTCATTTCCTCAAAACAAAACAAGGAAAATACTTGAGCTTGCTCTGAAACATCAAATGCTTACTCTGCCAGAGTCTAAACATCCTGAGCAGGCGGGCGAAGTCTCCAACCCAAAATATTGCTTTTACCATCGAGTAATAGGGCATCCACTCGAAGATTGCTTCACCTTTAAGAATTGGGCGGAGGATCAATATCAGCTTGGCAAGTTCGCATTGTCTGACAGTTGGAAGGTAGCGCCGCCGCAAAAGCACGAACCCAAAAACACAAGAACAAGACCAACCTCGCATTGGGATCAGCAGGAAACTCGCACTTGCCATGTGATAACAATATTAAAAGAAGGGTCCGAGGATATGAACAACCTCCCTTGGTGCTTTGAAAGCGGCAGCGACGAGGTGATCTCAGAATTTCCCCCAGCTCCGAAAGAACTGGAGGACGGAATCCATACCACCGCAGACAATCTTAAGAAAATTGAGTTGGGGACAGTAGATGATCCGCGACCGACATTCGTCAGCGAGCTGCTGTCTGAAGAGAGGGTGGCTGCGTTAAAAGACGTCCTTGTGCAGCATAAAGATTGCTTCGCATGGAACTATTCCGAGATGCCGGGATTAGATCCAGAAGTTGCTGTACATAGACTAGCAATATCCCCAGACGTCAAGCCAATCAAACAGGCGCCGAGAAGAATGCGACTCGAGCTTGAGATGAGTATAAACACCGAAGTCAAAAAGTTAATCGACTCTGGCTTCATTCAGGAAGTTCAGTACCCTGAATGGATTGCCAACATCGTCCCAGTGATGAAGAAAAATGGGACAGTGCGCATATGCGTAGACTTTCGGGATCTTAATAAAGCCTGCCCAAAAGATGATTTCCCAGTGCCAGTTACTGAACTTATGATAGACAATACATCCACTCATGAGGTTTTCTCCTTCATGGACGGCTCGTCGGGGTATAACCAGATAAAAATGCATCCCGAAGACCAGAAGCACACAGCCTTCAGGACTCCTCTTGGTATATTTTGTTATAAAGTGATGCCCTTTGGTTTGAAGAACGCCGGTGCTACTTATCAGAGGGCCATGACAAAGATTTTCGACGACCTTATACACGAAATCGTCGAATGCTACATCGACGATCTCGTGGTCAAGAGCAAATCATACGATGAACATCTTGAGCATCTGAAGACCGTGTTTCAACGTCTTCGGCAGTACAACTTGAAGATGAATCCTCTTAAATGTGCGTTCGGGGTTTCCTCGGGCAAATTCCTGGGATTCGTTGTTCGGCATCGAGGTATTGAAATAGATCCTTCAAAGATTAAAGCGATCATGGAAATGCCTCCGCCGAGAACTCTCAAGCAACTTCGGTCTCTCCAAGGGAAACTCGCATACATACGGCGATTTATAGCCAACCTTTCAGGAAAGTGCCGTCCCTATAGTCACCTGATGAAGAAAGGAACCCCATTCGTTTGGGATCAAAAATGCCAAGGCGCGCTAGATGAGATCAAGCAATACCTGCAAAACCCGCCGGTGCTGGCTGCTCCGGTTAAGGGGAAGCCTCTCATTCTTTATACAACCGCCCTCGAAGGTTCCTTAGGCGCATTATGGGCACAAGAGAACGACCAAGGGAAAGAAAGAGCACTCTACTACCTAAGTCGAGTTCTGCTGGGGGCAGAAAGCAATTACTCTCCCATTGAAAAACACTGCCTGGCGTTGATCTTCGCACTAACAAAGCTTAGGCACTATGCGTTAGCGCACGAGGTCCGTCTGATTTCAAAAGTGGACCCTCTCAAATATTTAATGTCAAAAGCCATATTGACAGGGCGTCTCGCTAAATGGGCCCTACTCTTGATGGAATTTTCGATAACATATCAACCTCTCAGGGCAGTAAAAGGCCAGGCCATCGCCGACTTCCTTGCTGAGCATCCCATACCCGCCGATTCTCCATTAAATTGCGATCTTCCAGACAGACATGCGTTTGACGCAATCGACAGTGGTGATAGCCGTTGGGAGCTGTATTTCGATGGAGCGTCTTCCATGAAAAAGCACAAACAAAGTACACCAATGATCAAATCGGGGGTGGGACTTATCTTCGTGACTCCACAAGGAGGGATAATGCGCTTCGCCTTCTCCTTGACAGAACCGAGAACGAATAATGAAGCTGAATATGAGGCTCTGATAGCAGGCCTCGAGATCGCCATCGATATGGGAATTGAGAGCCTCCTCATATATGGGGACTCCCAATTGGTCGTCAGTCAAGTGAACGGCGATTACCAAACATGTAAACCGGAATTAATAAAATACGGTGAAAAAGTGCAGCAACTGCTAACCCAAATTCCCTCCTACACGTTGGAAAGCATACCGCGTGCGGAAAACAGCAAAGCAGACGCACTAGCCAAACTTGCTAAAGAACTGGCTGACGAGAACTTCGACGACGTTAAAATCATAGTACAAAGCCGTCGAGTGCTCGCCCCAACAGAAATATCTCCAAAATCGTCTGAAGAAAAAGAAGCGGAAGAGGAGACAACCCTGCAAACAAAAGACAGGGAAAATACCGAGGACTGGAGAGAAGTCTTCATAGATTACTTCAAGTTCCACCGAATACCTGAAGAAGCGTCCACAAGACATCAGCTCACGAAACGGGCTCTGTCTTTCGCCTTCGTCAATGATACTTTGTATAAAAGGTCATTCGACTCTCTGTGGCTAAGATGCTTAGGACCTGACGAGGCGAGAAGGGTCGTCCAAGAGGTTCACGACGGACTCTGTGGTTCCCACCAAGCAGGCCCTAAAATGAAATTAAAGATAAAGCGGATGGGCTACTACTGGCCTACGATGATGCAGGATTGCCTGGAATACGCCGGACAATGTCACTCGTGCCAAATTCATGGGGACTTTATCCATCAGCATCCTAATCCACTGCACCCAACAGTGGCTAGTTGGCCGTTCGAAATGTGGGGAACTGACATAGTCGGTCCCATCGAACCAGCATCGTCAAAAGGACATCGTTTCATCTTGGCGACGACTGATTACTTCTCCAAATGGGCGGAGGCGGTACCGTTGAGGGAAGTGAAGACGGAGAACATTCTCCATTTCTTCAAAACGCACGTCATATACCGGTTCGGAACCCCGAGAAGGATCATCTCTGACAATGGGCCAGCCTACCGAAGTCATAAGATTAGCCGTTTCGCACAGCAGCACAATATAGACTGGAGATATTCATCAGTTTATAATCCGCGAGCTAACGGTCTAGCTGAGGCCTTCAACAAGACCTTGACGAAGATCATAAAGAAAACAGTATCCCGAAATAAAAAAGACTGGCACGAGAGGCTGCAAGAAGCTCTTTGGGCGTATCGAACTACGTTCAAGACAGCCACAAAAAACAACGCCATACGCGTTGGTATTTGGGACGGAAGCAATACTCTCCCTCGAGATAGAGTTACCCTCTCTACGAGTAGCAGTCCACCACGAGCTGACGAACGTAGAAAATGCTCACCTTCGGCTTGAGGAGCTTGACGCCCTTGAAGGAACACGGCTCATAGCGCAACAAAATCTAGAGGCTTATAAAGCAAAGATGACGCGCTCATACGAAAGATTGACCCGACCGAGAACGTTCCATCAAGGCGAACTAGTGCTAGTGGTCAAAAGGCCCATGATCCCCAATCGCGCCAAGCGGGGAAAGTTTGAGCCAAACTATGAAGGACCCTACATCATCGATAAGGTCTACCAGGGCGGGGCCTATCTACTCATGGACATGCACGGTGAAAGACCCTTCAGACCAATAAACGGTCGCTTCTTAAAGAAATACTACGCTTAATGGGCCACAGCCTAGGTCAATAGCAGATGACGACGACTATGTCCGCTCGCTGTCTTCCTAAGCCCAAGCTTTATAAGCAGTAGTCAGCCCTCTCCACATTGGACCGAAATGTCCTTAAACTAATAGCGGACCGAGATGTCCTTAAACTAATAACAGACCGAAACGTCTTTAAACTACTACCACATCATCTTTAGGCTGACGAGATAAAAAAAAAAAAAAAAAAAAAAAAAAAAAAAAAAGCGGTAAGTCCATAAGCAAAATGGGCACGGATGAAAACCCGAAAGGGCTCCGTGAGTAAAAACAACAGGACTACCGGCGAGTGTTTGTGAAAACCTGAAAGGGCGCAACCTCGTTGAAGACACTTATAGGGTCCTCACGACCTTATAAGGAGAAACCACCCGCGTGAGATCCTTACGACTCACAAGGGAGCAACACACTTAGGAATCCCCACGACTCCTAAGGAGAAAATACACTTGCGAGATCCTCACGACTCGTAAGGAGAACTCTCTTATGGGACCCTCACGGCTCATAAGATTTGAAAGTCTTAAGTCACAGAGACCTAAACCTGTGCTTAAGCAAACCCCCACAAACTTCCAATGCTGCCCTACAAGCGGCTCATATTGACCCTTGTATACAATCCACGGGCACAAATAAATATTTCCCTAACAAAGTCCCATCCATGACTAGGGATGTGCTTGTACAGCAAACGACACTTGTAAGTCCTCTCGACTTACAAGGAGAAAACCTTCCTGTAGGATCCTTACGACTTACAGCGGAACAATACACTTAGGAATCCTCACGATCCCTAAGGAGAAAATGCACCTATAAGATCCTCACGACTTGTAGGGAGAAATAACTTTTTGAGACCCTTACGGCTCATGAAGTCAAAAGCCTTAGTCGACGGGACCTTAACCCCGGTCGCTAAGCCTCCTTTGTTTGACAACGACAGAGGCAAATGATGATTCGCTCCTGGTAATATCACAGTTGTAGCGGTGCTGATGCCGAAATCGGTGTCCAATTTCAGGTTTACGGCAAAAGCCAGCAGGCCGCTCATGCATACGAAATAGCCGAAATGATAGGGCAACTTGCAATAAAAAGCAGCAAGTAAAATGTATGCATGCAAAATAGCCGAAATGATTGGGCAACTCGCAATAAAAAGCAGCGAGTAAAAATAAAAATAGCCGAAATGATTGGGCACCGCGAAAAATTGCCGAAATGTTTGGGCAATCGCGACCTTCGCGATATAAAAGCTGAAATGATAGAGCATCGCGGAAATAAAATAAAATAAAAGAAGAAATGATAAAACTTTGGCCCTACAGTCGAGGTCACATCGATCCCTGTATACAATCCAAGGGCGTAAACAAAGAAGAAACCATACTTCCCCAGCGGATTCCGTCGAACGACGAAGCCAAACCTCAACGGTTCATTTCAACCGAAGAAGCCAGCAAATTCCTCGACTCACGGATACAAACACTCCTTGACGAGAGCCTTCTGATCCGCGTCGACCTGTAGAGCCGCCAGAGCCTCCGTGGGAATCATCGACTCGTTTCAAACCCTAAGGACACAAATAATCCTTGGCGCTTGGGACACAAATAATCCCTAGCAAAATTTCTCGACTCACGGATACAAACACTCCTTGACGAGAGCCTTCTGATCCGCGTCGACCTGTAGAGCCACCAGAGCCTCCGTGGGAATCATCGACTCGTTTCAAACCCTAAGGACACAAATAATCCTTGGCGCTTGGGACACAAATAATCCCTAGCAAAATTTCTCGACTCACGGATACAAACACTCCTTGACGAGAGCCTTCTGATCCGCGTCGACCCGCAGAGCCACCAGTGCCCCCGTAGGAACCATCGACTCGTTTCAAACCCTAAGGACACAAATAATCCTTGGCGCTTGGGAAACAAATAATCCCAGCAAATCCCTCGACTCACGGATACAAACACTCCTTGACGAGAGCCTTCTGATCCGCGTCGACTCGCAGAGCCACCAGCGCCTTCGTGGGAACCATCGACTCGTTTCAAACCCCAAGGACACAAATAATCCTTGGCGCTTGGGAAACAAATAATCCCTCGCAAAACTTCTCAACTCACGGATACAAACACTCCTTGACGAGAGCTTCCTGATCCGCGTCGACTCGCAGAGCCACCAGCGCCTCCGTGGGAACCATAGACTCGTTTCAAACCCCAAGGATACAAATAATCCTTGGCGCTTGGGAAACAAATAATCCCAGCAATTTCCTCGACTCACGGATACAAACACTCCTTGACGAGAGCCTTCTGATCCACGTCGACTCGCAGAGCCACCAGCGCCTCCGTGGGAACCATCGACTCGTTTCAAACCCCAAGGATACAAATAATCCTTGGCGCTTGGGAAACAAATAATCCCTCGCAAAACTTCTCAACTCACGGATACAAACACCCCGTGACGAGAGCTTCTTTGACTCACATCTCGGGCAGTAAGGATTCAAAAACTTGCTTCCTGAACAATGGGATCCTGCAAGTCAATCCTAAATGGTCTCTTGCATACTATCCACGGATCTCACTCTCTGAAGTCGATTCTCGACAAAGAGGGAAACAACCGCTTACGAGCCTTTTCGACTCGTAAGAGGGGCAATGGGATCCTGCAAGTCAATCCTAAATGGTCTCTTGCATACTATCCACGGATCTCACTCTCTGAAATCGATTCTCGGCAAAGAGGGAAACAACCGCTTGCGAGCCCTCTCGACTCGCAAGAGGGAGAAATTCTCTTATAGGATCCTTTTGACTTATAAGAGAAAACCACACTTAGGAATCCTCACGATTCCTAAGGAGAAAACCCACCTGCGAGATCCTCTCGATCCGTAGGGAGAAAATTCTCTATGAGACCCTCACGGCTTATGGAGTTGAAAAGTCTCAGGCAGCAGATTTGAACCTGCGACCTAAGCCATCGCCGATTATTAGGAAAGTCAAGATGTGCCCTACTATCCGTCGACCATGTTCGCTAAGATGATATGCTGATAATAAAAGAAAGAAAAGACGGAGAAATGACACAAGGCATTACAAAAAAATATGCATCCTTCATTCATAAGATTTGATTGAGTTTAGGATACATCGTACTAAAGAATACAAGATATACATATATGTTACAAATACCAACGATACAAAGAAAATTACTGAGAAGGAAGCGTCTTGCACAGATCCAGCAATTGCTCGCACACTTCCTTCCATGCCTTTTCCCGATTGGCCACCACTGCCAACTCCGCCTCCACTTGGGCCCGCTGCTGTGCGACGGAAGCAAGCTGGTCCCTCATAGCCTGATGAGCAGCCTCACGGCCTGCGATGTCACGCTCGGCAATATCGAGTGCCCGCTTCAGTCTCAACCCATTCGACATGCGCTCCAGAAGACCCTCGAACACGGTCTTTACCTCAGCAGCGTTCGTCTCAACTTCGGCACGCAAGCGAGCAGTTCTGCTCGAAGAATCTTGGCAATCCTTCAGCCTCAAAACCACCTCTTGTTCCAGATGACGGAAATGAGAAGCGCTTTGCTCGAGCCACGCTCCCCGTTGAGTGCTTGAGGCCAAAATCTCAGGAGACAAGCGCATTGACTCTAGCTGATGAAGGCAAGCCTCAATTTCCCGACAATAGTTAACCCAAGAGGCAACAGCACCCTCGTCATGAAAGGTAGCAAATATCGCCAACATCGGGTTAACCGTCGTGGCGAAATCCTCAGCAGACACCGGAGCCGCAATGTCGAATTCCTCGATGTAGTCACTCAGCATGCGCAAACTATTTGCGGCACCTTTCGAAGACGGACGTCGCTGAGAAGGGCCACCCGGTACTGTAATACGAGACTCAAAAGGCACTGAGACTGAAACGACAGCTGAAAAAGACGAAATGCGATTAGATGATGATTCAATAGATATGAAGGAAGTCATTGATAAAATGGTTTACTATACCAGTGGAGACAGGTGGCAAGTCCGGAAGGACTGGTGGCACAGCCGATCTTCCTGCTCCCCCTTCGATTTGCAACGCTGCAGTCACAACAAGAGAGAGTTGGAAATAATTCTACCGCTAAAAAGACAAAGCTACCAATCGGGAACAAGTACTCACCAGCGCCACCAGACGGGGAGGCGAATTCAGATGGGAAGGAGAAGTGTGGGAGCAACACTTGATAGAGATGATCAAAAAGCACTCCTGAAAGATACAACGGTGTGACTTCAGTACATAAACTGTATATCTCAAACATAGGATTAATAAGTTATAAACCCATACCTTCCAACATCTTTGACGGTGTAAGAGAGGGCCGAGGGGTAACTATCGCCAAAGCAGTCGTGGAGGGAGCTCCCTCAAGTAGTGGGGCATCAACACTAGCTGCACCTGCATTACGAAAAATGAACTTGTCAGAAAAGATTGTAAAGCAAATAAAAAAAAAAACAACAACTTAAGGTGTACCTGAGGAGCTCCCGGCGGAAACAGAGACGACTCCCTCCTCTATCGACATGAGACCACCGCCTGTGGCCTCATCGCCCGATTCAATAGGGACTGTCGTCGTGCTCGCAAGCCCGGGAGACGGCGGAGGACCGTAGACGGGAAGAGCTATGACTGGAGTATTGCCAGATTCCAGAGAAGGAGCGGTTGGCTCGTCTTCAGGAATCGTGGCCACCTCGCCCACTACCATCTCAGGCTCAATAGTGGCGGTTGTATCGTCCACCATCGCCGGGGGATCACCGGTCTCGAGCGCCTCATTCGCCACCACTCTGGGCTCAGTTATAATGATCACGTCATCTGCCACCACTTCGGGTTCAGCATCCGTGACCTTATCGGCTGCAGGCCCCTCAACCTCTACCCCAAGCTCCAAAGCCACAACGACGTTGCCCACCGTCGGCTCGAGTTCGGCAGGTACTGCCCTCTCTGTCCCTTTGAGATTGACGGTTTCCGCCTCCCCCTCGATCGGACTTGGTCCTGCAAGATGAGAGATGTAAGGACAAACGACATTAAGATACTTATAACAAAAACTCCAAGAGAAACATTACCTGAGGCGGATTTACCGTTCGCGCTCCGAGCTGCACGTGCCACCCCTCTGCGGGCAGTGGACAGGGCGACAGGGGCCTCTTCAGAGGGAGTATCAGCTCGAGGAACGGTGCTAGGGCCCGCTCCCATAGCCAAGGCAGCCCTACGCGCCTTCGCCTCACGCCTCAACCGTTTCCTCTCCTCCCGAGCGGTCATGAGGGACCTCCGTGATGCCTCCTTCAAGGCATCATCATCTTCATTCAGGGATGCCTCCAGAGCCTTCAAGGCATCTCTCATCGGCTCTCCGAGATGAGCCTCCTGCGGTGTCCTAGAGGAAACAGGAACATCGGCCGCTGGTAGAACATCTGCGTCGCTAGGAGGGAGCGGCATTGAAGTCCCTGCAATTAAGATGGAAAGGTTAGGTCGACCATAACGCAAGGAAAATGAAAAAATTCGATGAATCGAAACTTACTCAGACCCATAGATTCTCTGAGACGTTCCTCCTCCTGGAAAGTCTTCAGAGAAGCGGCAATGGCTTCTTCATCGGTAATCCCTGTTGAAAGAAAAGAAAGAAAAAGCGTTAGTTAAAAAGTAAATATATATATAAATGACGAAGAAAATACGTTGCAATAAAGAAAAAGTGACTACTAGTTACCTGATTGCGCAAGCTTAGCCAGCCACGCATCACGCTTCACCAGCCATGCTGAAGCTCTGAGAGCAGCTTCCAAGTCTGTATCGTCCGGCAGCGGCATCAATAATCCCGCGTTAGTCCCGTATTCGAGCAGACCCTCGGAATAAGGAGCGTGGGGTTCCTGGCCGAACGCAGCGTCCGCTGCAAAGAGCGACTTCTTTTTCTTTTGCCCTCCGACCCTGGGCCCGCGAGGGATCGACTTCCGTTTAGCAGCTGCTCTGGGACGACGAGTCCCGATGTCCGCACCCATGCCAGACTCCGGTGAGGGTACAACCACTGCTTCCGCCTGAGCACAGGGTGCAGGAGGTACTTCCGCGATATCAGGAGGTGATAGTTCACGTGGAGGACTTTGCGCGCGTGATGGTCTGCCCCCGGCATCTTTTAAGGGAGCGATTACTAGGGTCCTAGGAACCAAGGGAGCGTTGCGATCGGTACCTGGAGGTGCACCCTTACGATCAACCAACAGTCGCCTTTCCTCCTTTATGACTGCCCCTGTCGCATGATTGTACCAGTCTTTGTACACATTGAGGAGTCTCGGAGCGTAAGTCGGCGCATTAATAAAAAAACGAGAGGTCGTATTCACGCGCATGAAATGGTGCAAGGCGTTCTCCATCCCCTCTTCAGTGGCAGCTGGTTCCACCAAAAAGGCTTCCAAGGGGACCCCTTGATCGTAGCCCAGTTGTTGAGCAAAACGATGTGGGTTATACCTCATAAAAATTGCCACATCATTCTGCCTAAAAACTAAAAAGCCCGGTCTAATGGAATATAAGTGGAGGGTCTCCCGGGCCGTTAAAACAGAAGCTCCATCCTTAAAGATATCCTGTAATGGCCGCGTCACGGTGGTAGACACCTTTCCAACGGTCAACACCTTATCGACAAAGGACATCCCGGCTTCGACGGTATGGGGGCGAAGGAGCAAGCCCCTAGCGTTCCGTTGTGAAGGGTTTACAATTGATGCACCGATCAGTTGTATAATGCGAGGAAAACCGCTCTTGTCAAAGAACGAGGGCCTCTTGTGCATCCCGAAGACACCCGCCGTGTGTAACTCGAGCCACGACGCGAAGTAATGCATCGGGAAGACCACATGCAAAACCCCGGGCTCACTGGCATTCGCCGCTCGACTGAGACCGTGGTATAAGTGTGCCAGGCCGGCGATCCCAACAGCTACCTTCACCCCGATGACCATCCGATGTGCTGGATAAAAGACAGAGGGTCACATTCGATGAGAGTGCATTGGGATAGCGAACCAACTCAACCATAACCCGAGAAACCCCAAGAAAAAGGTCTCCTCATCCATCCCAGGGGCCGCTACTTCTGCAAGAGACACGGTTGGAAAGTTAGGAAGAAAGAAATCCTTTTGACCTATTTCGTTCGCCGGCAGGTTATCCAAACCTAAACCGAAAGGGTCCTCGAGGGTGGCAGACTTGGCAGTGGCCGCAGAGAGGGCGTTGGGGTGAAGGAACCGAGCAATGAAATCCTCAAAGTTAACTCCTCGACTCCCATGTTCAACGAAGAGAGACTCATATATGTTCAACACGTTAATTAAGCTTGGGAACTGGTGTTGAACAGCAGTATCCGGAGTGACCCCCCTTACCATTGGCCTAGCTCCGAAAACGTACACGTCTGTTGGGAGCAGCTCCTCATAATGTTCCCCCATCACCGGTAAGCCGGATACCTCCGCAAATTCCTCCAGAGAAATTGACACTTCCCGATCCATGGCAAGGAAAGTGTGGGTGGGAATATTCCATTGCTCCAAGAAGGCCTTGAGCCACCAGGTAGGGAGCGTAGGATATTGGAAGAGAGAGACGTAGACTGCGGTGTACAATCCTAGTCTTATCAACTGTGACTTCTTCGTCGACAGGATATACCGGGCCCATGGCAGATAGCCAATCGGGTGGCGGGGAATCAAACCAAGGTTATACGATTGCCCCCAAGGCCGCGCTTCACCTTGACAGATACGACGTCCTAGGATGTCCAAAACCATAGGACGCTGGACCGGTATTGCATCTATAGCGGGATGTAGAAAACCTTTTGATGTCCAGTCTGCCAGCTCCACGGCATACTGCACCGAGGGTGGGGTAGCATAATGAATCGCCGTTATGGGTTCCGACGGCACCGCGCATGTAAAGCTCCGTCGGCCCATAATGATCTGATTGTACCACGACCCCCAGAGGTGGAGACTCTTATGCTCAGGGTCGTATGCCTTGATCATGGTCAGGACCTCACGGTCCAAAGGCGCCTCTGGGAATCCTTCCTCCGAGCGGACAAACGGGAATGAAGTGTCTTCAGACATGATCGCTGCAAAAAGAGCAATGTAGCCGTCAGTGTTGTAATCCCAACGTTTGACATTGAAAGAAGAAAAGGCATTAATTAAAATCAAAATTAATTAATTACACCGCACCCCAGTGCAGTGAGTAGGGGACCAAAGAGGGACCCACAAAATCTAAATGACAATACGTCAATTAAAGAGACAAACTCATCATTGGATGAGATTGTCAGTTGGTCCTTAGGGGGAACATTCCCATAATAAAAAAGGGGGAGAGAATCCCTAGAGACAAGGAGAGAATCTCCTCTTTCAGAGCAAAGCTCTGTCACAGAGTGACACTTGTCAAATTCTGGTCTCAAAAGAATTAAAATTCCTTAAGAAAGAGCTTAGCTCTATAATACTCCATCAAAAAGCAAGTTTTTGAAAAGAAATTTAAAATTAAAATTTCTGAAATAAAAAAAAGATCCACGAAAGCTTATAGAAAAATTCTTCATTTGTTTCAGATCTAAAAGATCTACATTTGATTCAAAGAGCAAAGCTCTGTTCATGGGTTAGAACCCATGAATAAGATCTCTGTAGATCTATGGATTTGTGAGAGCAAAGCTCTGTTAATGAAACCCTAAAAGGAATTTCTTCAGATCAAAAGATCCATGAGAGCAGAGCTCTATTGGTTAAAATTGATTTAAATTAACTTAATTTAATTTTAAAATTAGTTATTACCTAAAAGTTTTCTAAACTTTGGGAGATAAGAGCAAAGCTCTAGAGTTCTGAAAACAAGAGCAAAGCTCTGAAATTCTTAAGCAAAGAGCAGAGCTCTGAAAATCTAAATCCAAGAAAATGGTGAGATTTTCTAAGGGTTAAAAGGCCCTATTTATAAGGCGCTTGCGCCTCTTGGAATTCCCCCTCAATCCAACGGTCAGAAGGGGTTGCCACCGTTGCACTCACGTGTGCGCCATGTGAGCGCAACGTTGGGGGGGCATTTGTTTCGCCCAATCAG
Source organism: Agapanthus africanus (assembly GCA_030015575.1). Lineage (NCBI taxonomy): Eukaryota > Viridiplantae > Streptophyta > Magnoliopsida > Asparagales > Amaryllidaceae > Agapanthus > Agapanthus africanus. Next base: position 75,166,351 of record JASDDO010000028.1, read on the forward strand.
AGCAAAGCTCTGTTTGAATTCAAAATTTAAATTTTCGAAGCAACGCTTCAAGTCTCAAGCGCAGCGCACCCAATCAGAGCAAAGCTCTGTTTAAAGGAAGCAACGCTTCAGATCCTTTGCGCTGCGCGCTCTGCGCCACGTGTCCAGCGCAGATACATTAGCGCAGCGCACCCAATCAGAGCAAAGCTCTGTTTAAAGGAAGCAACGCTTCAGATCCTTTGCGCTGCGCGCTCTGCGCCACGTGTCCAGCGCAGATACATTAGCGCAGCGCACCCAATCAGAGCAAAGCTCTGTTTAAAGCAAGCAACGCTTCAGATCCTTTGCGCTAGCGCTCTGCGCCACGTGTCCAGCGCAGATACATTAGCGCAGCGCGTCCAATTAGAGCAAGGCTCTGTTAAAGGAAGCGCCGCGCTGCGCTCTGCGCCGTGCGACACGTGGCAACACAGTTGCGCTGCGCGACACGTGTCAGCGCAGATGCGCTAGTGCAGAAAAAGGGGCTAAGTGCCAAAGGCAATTTAGCCATGCAAAATTACATGCACTTGATAACAACAAATTAAAATACGATGCACAAGCACAACAAAGAGTTCAAATAAAAAGAACACTTAACAGATAATAAAATACTTAATCAAAACATTTATTTATTATTAAATTTAAAAAAGATCACCGAATACGGGATCAGAGAGACAAGGGTTCACAAAAAGGAAAAGAAAATTATTCAGCTCCCTCTCCGCCTTCTCCATCGCGTCGAAGCGGCGATCTTCCCGAGGGGTAGCCATCCAACGGTCGACGCCGCATTCCTGGGAGAAAGTGGCGATGACGACTCGACGAGCCCGTATCTGGCTCAGCAAGTGGAAAGAGCAGTCCCTCAAGGGTTTGGTGATCAAGTGCGCTTCGAGAAAGCACTCAATCTTATCTTCGGCGGCATCCAGCATTGCTGAGGACATCTCTGCTGGAGGAGGGGGAATGTCGGCAAGCGCCGAGGCAAGGATCATCCGAAGCCAAATGGAATTCGGAGGGAGAGGAGACCCCACACGAGTCAAAAGCTCGTGCATTGCAGCGTCGCATTGCTCGTCCGAGAGAGAAGGGTCCACCAGACGTGCAGCAAAACGAGGAACGATGTCCCGGATCGGCACCTCCCATGGTTGTCGGCAGGCATGAGGGCGGTTGCAAGCCATGATCGAAGAAGTTCTCTGAAAATGAGAGAAGAAAAGGCTCAGCCTTGAGTTATATATATAGACCCAAGCACAGAAAATTCTGTGCACAATGAAATCATTGCCAAGGCCCGGGAAATCAGAATTTTGGGAATACAAGTTTGACTTGAAAAGAGGAGATGAAGCGGCGCTTCTGATTCTCAAAAATTTAATAAATGAAGCAACGCTTCAGATCCTTTGCGCTGAGCGCAACGCGCCACGTGTCAGGCGCAGATGTATCAGCGCTGCGCCCAAGAAGACGCGCCCAATCAGAGCAGAGCTCTATTTGCCTGAAGCAACGCTTCAGTTGCGCTGCGCTCTGCGCTGCACGACACGTGTCAGCGCAGATGCACTAGCGCAGTTGCGCTACGCTCTGCGCTGCACGACACGTGTCAGCGCAGATGCACTAGCGCAGTTGCGCTACGCTCTGCGCTGCGCGACACGTGTCATGCGCTGGGGCATCTGCGCCAAATTAAATTAAGATTTTTAAGAAATCTTTTCTGTTCTTGTTGAAACAAGAAGATTTTCTTCTGCAAGGCAGAAGCCCTTGGATCAAAGATCCAACGGTAGGGAAAATTCCCCAAATCACTCAGAGGATGATCTCTTTAACAAATTTAACTAATTTGTGAGCACTATAAAAAGGACCTTAGGCCTCAATTCAAAGGCATCGAGTTTTCTCTTGAGAATTCAAGAACCTCAAACGGAAAGAACTCCAAGAAGATTTCAAGAAAAAGGTAAAGAACCTTCATGGATTAGAAGAAATTCCTTCTAAAAGACCATTAGTCTAAAAAAATATAAGATCAATGATCTTTATATAAAAAAAAAAAAGAAAACAGTGCTTTGCACTTCTTGTGAACCTTCGGTTCTTTAAAAACGATAAAAAAATAAGAGAATAGTGCTTTGCACTTTTATGAACCTCTGTTTCTTCGAATAAAGAAAAAATTTATTTTTCTTTGATCTTATTTAGATCAAGAACTTAAACAGTGCTTTGCACTTCCCTTTTTGAATCTAAAAAGATTCTTAGTGCTTTGCACTTCCAAGTTGCACCGTTGCGCTCGTAAGAGAGCGCCACGTGTCGGCCATAAAACCACTTGCGCTAAGCGCCCTTAAGATAGAGCTTTGCTCTCTGGAATTGGCGCAACTCGCTGAGAGCGCGCCACGTGTCAGCAGCGCAACAGCGCATTGCACTGCGCTAGTGCGCTTGCGCTCATCAGAGCACGACACGTGTCATCACCATATGGACTTGCGCTCATTACTTAGCGCAAAGCGCAGATGCATTAAAATGGGCCAAGCCCAATTAAGAGAAGGCCTAACATGCTCAACAAAGCGCAAATGCATTATTTTAAGGGGCAGAGCCCAAACAAGAACAGATGCTTTGCATCATTTATAAATGGGCAGAGCCCAAACAAAATATTCAGAATGCCATGCATTTTAAAAAGGGGCAAAGCCCAAACGAAGTAGATACTTTGCAAATGGGCAGAGCCCAAAAGAAACTGATACTCTATATCTTTTGTGGGTAGAGCCTAAATAAAAAATACAATGCAAATAAAATGTTGAACATTTCAACTGGACTTAGCCCAATTTTGGCCATAAGTCCTTAAATTAAATTGATTGAGCAAAATGGCTCTTTTAAATCAATTTACATCCGGTTCGAGGGTACATCTCCGAACTCCTTTGACATCCGTCGTTGTAATTCCTCAACGACGTCAAAGAGGTGACGGGTCCCAACGGCCACACATCGATATGGACTGCGGGGTCCTTAAACTCGTGGACCGAAACGTCCTTAAACTAATAATGGACCGAAATGTCCATAAACTAATGTTGGACCGAAACGTCCTTAAACTAATAATGGACCGAAATGTCCATAAACTAATATCGGACCGAAACGTCCCTAAACTAATAATGGACCACCACGTCCCTAAACTGGAATATTGGACCGAAACGTCCTTAAACTAATAATGGACCGAAATGTCCATAAACTAATGTTGGACCGAAACGTCCTTAAACTAATAATGGACCGAAATGTCCATAAACTAATATCGGACCGAAACGTCCCTAAACTAATAATGGACCACCACGTCCCTAAACTGGAATATGGACCGAAACGTCCCTAAACTAATATGGACCGAAACGTCCCTAAACTAATAACGGACCACCACGTCCCTAAACTGGCGATAGACCACCACGTCCCTAAACTGGAATATAGACCACTACGTCCCTAAACTGGAACAATAGAGCCAATTGCTCTTTTGCCGGATCTAAACGATCCCGTTTAAGTTGATCTTAGCCCCAAATACGGCTAACGTATCCTTAAGCACTTAAATGGACTATAAAACCCTCAATCAGCTTTGGTTCAAGGGTACATCTCTGAGCTCCTCTGACACCTATCATTGTAATCCTTCAACGATGTTAGAGAGGTGATGAGTCCCGATGGCCATAAATTAAATGAATCACCACGTCAGGTTGATCTTAGTCCAAAGCAAGACTAACGTACCCTTGACGAATGTTTAAGTTGATCTTAGTCGCAATGCGACTAATGCATCCTTAAACTAAAAACACCAAACTCAAATCTAAGCAAACACGGATTTGGACTAATCCACGTCCTACGGGCGACGGTATTACTCAGTCTCCGTATACAATCCACGGGCAACCACAAACAAAATAAACATACACGACACGAAGTGAAATTCTGGAGAAGGAGAAAGTTGTTACCGCAAAGCGGTAGCGTAATTAACTGCAGGGGCTTGCGCCTGCAGGGAAGAGCGTCCCTACAATCAAAAACCCCTCAAGCGAGGGGGAATCTGACAAAGTCTGCTACATCGGCCGCATCCGTCTAAACCTTCGATACACGGTGCCATAAATCAACTTGGCATCTTCGAAGAGGTGGACGGATAAAAACCAAATAGCATCTGCCCCGAACCTCAGGCACGTGACGTCCCGACGTCGCAGGCCGCCGTTCGGAGGGGAACAGATGCCTGAAAGTAACGTAACGCTGAATCTTTTATTAGAACTTGATCTTCAAATTCTTATATACCATATCCTGTAGGGCCAAGTCCTGGCGATAAGATGGCAGGTAAGATGACGGCGGCCACATAGCCCGAAGCGGCTACTCTCTCTCGGGAGTCTGGGACTGCCCAAACCACCGCTCTTTCCCCTTGTGGCTCCCTGGTATTGGAGGGCATCACAAGCATCACGACGGCCCTTGTCGAATCAGGGGATGAAGCCATGGGCGCCGAAACTATCCCACTGAAGGAGAGCGAAGAAGCGGCAACGCCTAATGATGCTTCCGTCACGGTTTAGGCTAATGACCCATCAGGTAGGTCTTGGATCGCGGTTTACTTTTTATTTCTCAATCCCGTTCAGCTTCCTTTGACGATACTTTGTTTGTAGGTGCAGCGAACGCTGAGATTGTACCATCTGAAGCACCTCTGGTCGCCGCCATGATGGTTGTTGTTCCCTTGCCTTCTCCTATGTCCTCCGAGATGCTGGAAGGTATAAGTTTGCGATTTATTGATTTCACTGTGGGTATCGTCCTCCTTGCACTAACGGCATATTGTCGCACTTTGCAGGAGTTCTTTTTGACTATCTGTATCAGGTGCTGAACCCGCATTTCTCCTTCCAGTCGGACGTCATTCCGCCTGCTTGTATTGGTTAGTATATTTTTCAACTATTGTCTCTTCTTTCTTTTTATGAATAGCCGTATCGTTGCTAAATATTCCTTGTATTGATCGCAGTTCCACGGATTGGAGGATGGGACAAGAGAATAGCCCCGCCTTCAGTACTCCCAACTCTGCCACCTGTCACAACCGGTATAATAGACTCCATTTCTCGTGTATTTTCTTTACCTACTGAGTCGACATTTGACCATAATTTTTTTTGCAGTAATCGTACCGGCTTCAGCTCCCTTCGAGTCTCGAATCCTAATGCCTTCAGGGCCCTTTTCTAGACGTCCATCTTCCAGGGGTGCTGCAACTAGCCTGCGGATGTTGAGCGAATTCGTCGAGAATCTTGACGCCGAGGCTCTCGCATTTGCTGCAGATTTTGCTGCTGAGGTTAATTCTATGCTGGCGACGCTCGTGAACTTCCATGACGAAGGCGTTGTCGAGTCTTGGGTTAATTACTGTAGAAAGATCGAGGCCTGCCTACATGAGATCGAGATCAAGCGTCCCGCTCCTGAAGTATCAGCTTTAAACTCCCAGTGGGCCGAATGGGTTGAGCAAAGTGTTCCTTTCATCCGCTATTTTGAACAAGAGATGACCTTGAGGCAAAAGGATCACGAAGTAGCTTCAAGCGAGTCCGCCCGATTGCGCTCCCAAGTCGAAGCGAATGCTACGCAGTTGAAAGCTGCCTTTGATAATCTCCAATGATGCATTTCAGATGGGTTGATGCTGAGACGGGTGCTTGACTCTGCAGAGCGGGTCGTGCAGGACTGTGAAGCTGTCATGTTGGGGACCGATGAAAAGCTTTCATCATGTCTGTGACAACGGACCCGAGTCGAAGCGGAGTTGGCCGCGGCAGCCGATTGCTAGAAAGGATTGAGAGAAGCGCGCGAGCAGCTAGCTAATTTGTTGAAAACGCCTCCTCCTCAATAGCCATTTTTGTATCGATTGAAAATTTGTAATCTATGAATAACATGCATTCATTCTTTTCATTCATTTTTTTATACGATGTATCTTGTACTCAATTGAATTCATGAATAAAAGACACATTTTTCTGTTGCCATCGCTTTCTTCTCTTTGCTGTGTCATTGGCATGTTACTTTAGCAAATATGGCCTGTATATAGTAAATAACAGTCCATCTTGACCTCTTTGTAGGGTAGCGATGGCCTAGGAAGCAGATTTAGGTCTGCTGCCTAAGAATTTTCAACTTTATGAGCCGTGAGGGTCTCATAAAGACTTTTCTCCCCACGAATCGAAAGGATCCCGTAGGTGTATTTTCTCCTTAGGAGTCGTGAGGATTGCTAAATGCGTTTTCTTTTGAGAGTCGTAAGGATCTCGCAAGAGAATTTTCCCCCTTACAAGTCGAGAGGACATGTAAGTGTTTTTTTCCTCCATGTCGATATTCGACTTTAGAGAGTGTGGCCCGTGAATAGTATACAAGAGTCAGTTTAGACCCGCTTGTAGGGTCCCAGTGCTTAGGAAACGGGTCCTTATCCCCATTGTTTAAGGCTTTCCCCTACGAGTCTGACGAATCGATGGATTATTGGTTGACTTGCTCCGCTTTCTGCGGTGTCAGGGTTGACTTTCTCCTCTTTCTGCGGTGTCGGGGTTAGCATTCTCCACTTTCTGTGGTGTCGGGTTGACTTTCTCCGCTTTCTATGGTGTCGGGTTGACTTTCTCCGCTTTCTACGGTGTCAGGGTCGACTTTCTCCGCTTTCTGCGGTGTCAGGGTCGACTTTCTCCGCTTTCTATGGTGTCAGGGTCGACTTTCTCCGCTCTCTGCGGTGTCAGGGTCGACTTTCTCCACTTTCTGCGGTGTCAGGGTTGACTTTCTCCACTCTGTACGGTGTCAGGGTTGACTTTTTCCGCTTTCTATGGTGTCAGGGTTGACTTTCTCCGTTTTCTGTGGTGTCAGGGCCGACTTTCTCCACTTTCTACGGTGTCAGGGTTGACTTTCTCCACTTTCTACGGCGTCAGGTTGACTTTCTCCGTTTTCTGCAGTGTCAGGGTTGACTTTCTCCATTTTCGGCGGTGTCAGGGTTGACTTTCTCTGCTTTCTACGGTGTCGGAGTTTACTTCCTCCGTTTTCTGCGGTGTCAGGGTTGACTCTAGGTTGTCTGTGAACCGTGGAGTCTTAGAACTAGGGACTTTGTCGTGGCTCCAATTGGTGGGGTCGCGTCCGTATCCTATTGGAATGAGGAGGAACGTTGTTGCTGATCTCTCGGCTGTAGGTGTTTTCATCGAGATCCGACTCTCCTTTTGACAGAGTCTGGTGGGGAAATGTGGTTTCCTTTTTGTTTATGCCCATAGATTGTATACAGGGGTCAATATGGACTTGCCTGCTGTCACGCCCCGCTTCCCGGTGTACGGCGAAGGGGACGCGACGAGGTCCGCTATGTATATACTTAGAAGTACATACGCTAAGCGTATCTAAGCAATATAAAAGTAAATCACAAGAGACAGGAGATATAGAAATAACGACAACTTTATTAATAACATTCTTTTGTACAATGCATGAAAAGTAAATACAACTGGAATGAAAAGCGATGCCTAAACAATGGCATAACAGGAAATGAAAATACAGAATCGAACAAGGTACAATGTCTAGAGCTCGGGGTCTTCGTGAAACTGATCCAAGTCTTCACCGGTAGGCTCGATCTCTGCTGGGTCCAAAACACCTGACGACATTCAAAGAAGAAAGAAATAGAATGTCGTCAGCGAACAGGTCACTCGGTAAGTCCCAAAGATAAAGAAGAATTAGAAAAGATAGAATAAGAGGTATTTTCTAAAGAGATTGTAAAATATTGTAGAATATTGTGTTAACGCTGTTGTTTGTAGCTTGGTACAGAAGAATGCCAGTGTATACGAGAGGGGTCTCTATATGCTAGAGACCAGGGCAAACGGAAAATAGAGTACAAGGCTCCGTTAGAAGGCCCAGAACAACGGCAATTGGATTCATGTTAGGTATCTTAAGTCTGACCGTCTCGTGCCACTTTTAACATCTTCCGTACCAATCTACCCCTTAAACCCCGTAGTGTTTTGATAGTATTATTGTATTGTATTGTGTAAGTTGGATGACTGACCAAAACCATGATATCAGTAGACAGATTGTAACTGCATAATCAGGTAAATGGAATAACGGAATAATGGATGTATATCCATGGTTTGATTCAGTCAAGTTGTATAGATTGTTAACTGGATTCTGGGATTCATGTGTTCATATTGAGTTGGAATATTAAAGAATATAGGTTGACTTGAATCATATTCAACTCAGAAATAATCAGACTCAACCCTGAGTCAAACTAAAAGAAATGTAAGTCGAAGTTCTATATTTGTTAGGGTCATTATAGTAATTTATAAAACTTGAGGGGGTTTTATGTAAAAATATTTTTATATAGTTTTCAAGATACACCTCAAGTATTTATTATTCGTCTTTATAGTTATAATGAGTGTGATTTTATTTTGTCTTATTTCTAGTGAAAATATCCTAATTACATAAATAAAGGTATTAATTTGTAATATTGATTTATTTGAAATTCATGGTATTTTAATGTAACTTTTAATCTTGTAATTTTTAGGAAAAGGTGGAAACTTTATCTTATAATAAAATAAGTGTTTAAATGATAAATATACATATATTTATACAAGAATAATTTTTACTAATTATTTTATTTTCCAAAAATCTCATTTTTCTTAAATGTCGTATTTTAAACCTTTCGAGACCGAATGCTCCTTGCGGAGGTCTAAATCTCGCACTACTAAGCCTGAGGGTGCACAATAAACCGTACTATCCCTAACGAGTTCCCCAAAGGTGGGTTGTAGTGACGCTTTGCAAAGATTTAATAAATACTAGTCATTTATAAAACGGTTTTATAAAGATAAGGTATTTATTTGTAAAAGATGTAAATTTCCGTATTTTCGATTCTAGGGTTTCCTAAGCCAACTAGCCTATTTCTAAATGGTCTAAACGATAAGTCATTAGAAGTCTCAAATCGCCTCTTCACCGCCAATTGCGGCCAGGTAAGTGCCAGGTGAGTGGGAGGCTCTCCACTACAAGTAGTGGACCTAATTAAGTAACCACTCGCCTTAGACACACCTGTCTAGACACCACAAAGTCAGGTTTAGATAAACGATCGATGTCCACAACTTATCGTATTTCCTATTAAAGATATTGTATTAAAATTGTATATAACTTAGAACTTTTAGAAAAGGTTTTATAAAGAAAATGGTGTTTTAATGTAAAATCTTGTTTTATCGTATTCTAATTTTCAAGGTAGCGTGTTTTGATTGCATATGAGTGTGTGTGGAGGTAGGTCATTACCTCGTGATCTATTTCAAGGTATATCAATGTTAAGAGGTTAAATGTGATAAACTAAACATGGTGGTATTTAAGTGAAAGAATATGATATATTGCAAAAGCTATTATTTCATGTGTGAAAACTTGTTCAAATTAATTTTTAAGTGATTAGTAGTCAACATGAAGATGTTTAAGCATTATGGAATTAGTGATATGTGAGATTTGATAGAAAAACGAATCAGAAATCGGGTTGTTCCGATTTCCGTCGGGTTTATAAAGTCGTATTATTATGAAGGAAAAGAAAAGTACAAAAGGGGGACTTACGGGTTTGGACAACGCTAGAGAGTGAGAGGAAGGTAGTGGGTTTACCGGTGCGTCGAATCGTCGTTGAGAAGTCCTAGCACGATCGCCGGGATTTCGCCGTCGATTTCGTCAGCGCTTCGCCTTTCGCTCATTTTCTAACGTACCAAGTTCTCTTGAAATTTTGAGAGAGTGGACTTAGGAAAAGTGATGAGAGGGTAGAGGGTATGGGGGGTTTATATAGGGTTATGCTAGGGTTAGGGTTTTTAATAAAAAAATATAAAAATATATAAAAATTCATTAAAACTCATTAAACCTACGATTAAAAGGGATTTATTGGGCAATTTAAAACCGATCAAAGTATAATAAGTGTGCAGGAGGGTTGACCAAGTCAAGGCCCAACTTTTCTCAGTTGGTGACTCGGCCGTCTGGCCAAGTCTGGCCGGCGGCGCCGAGTCGAGCCAAGTCAAGGTCCCAATGGCCGGGGAAACTTCGGGGGTACAATTTGGTATATTTACTTTTTGTTGTCCAGTATATATTTTGAGAGTTATGGCCTTTTGACTGTTGACTTCCAAAAGAATTTAAAACAAAATAAATACAAAAATAATGTGAGGCATGGGATTTGAACTCTAGTGGCTTGGTTCAGCAGTGCAAGGTATTACCAATGAGCTACAAGCTCTTTCTTGTAATTATTGTGGGAAAATAACTACTTAAAGTGGTAACAGCAATATTAAATACCCCAAGTATATTTTAATTTTAAAACAATTTTATGTATACTAAAAATGGAGTTATTTAAAAACAAAATAATTACTTATATATATATTATGCTCAGGTTAAAATAATCCTTTATGGATTTTTAAAAATTAAAAAAAAATTGTATAGAAAAGTGTATAGGAAAATTAGAGTTGTTACACCTGCAGGGCAAAAGTTTCATTCTTTCATTTTTTTCTTTATTTCTTTCCGCGACGCTCTATTATTTCAGCTTTTTATATCGCGAAAGTCGTGATTGCCCAATCATTTGGGCTATTTTTTGCGGTGCCCAATCATTTCGGCTATTTTTCTTTTTCTTTACTCGCTGCTTTTTATTGCGAGTTGCCCAATCATTTCGGCTATTTTTGTATGCATATATTTTACTCACTGATTTTATTGCGAGTTGTCCATCATTTCAGCTATTTCATATGCATTTTTGGCTCACCGATTTTGTTGCGAGTATGGCGCTCAAGACCTGATACCAAACTTAGCATCAGTATCGCTGCAACTGAAATATTGCCAGGAACGAATCATCATTTGCCGTGAAAGGACTTAGAATTTGTTACCGATTTAGGCATCAACATCGCTGCAACTGGGGTATTACCAAGAATGAATCATCATTTGCCTTTGTTGATTCGAACAAAGGTGGCTTATCAAACAGGGTTAGGATCCTGTATACTAAGGCTTTTGACTTCATGAGCCGTAAGGCTCTCATAAAGATGTTTCTCTCTACGAGTCGTGAGAATCTCGTAGGTGCGTTTTCTCCATAGGAATCGTGAGGATTCCTAAGTGTATGTCCTCTTATAAGTCGTAAGGATCTTACAAGAGGGTTTTCTCCTTATAAGTCGAGAGGACTTACAAGTGTTGTTCACCACATGAGGACATTCCTCGTCGTTGGTGGGACTTGGTGAGGGAACATTTATTTATGCCCATAGATTGTACACAAGAGTCAATATTGGACCGTTTGTAGGGCAAACTGGGGAATGTGATAGCTTAAGAATAGGTTCAGATCCTTGTAGCTTAAGGCTTTTGTATCTTATGAACCATGAGGGTCTCATAAGGAAATTCTCCTTACGAGTCGTGAGGATCTCGTAAGTGTAATTTCTCCCTAGGAATCGTGGGGATCCTTAAGTGTGTTGCTCTCTTGTAAGTCGTAAGGATCTCACGCAGGTATTTTCTCTTTACAAGGTCGAGAGGACCTTGCAAGTGTGCCTAAATTTTTAACGAGTCTGCGCCCTTTCAGGTTTTCACAAACTCGCTGGTAGCCCTGCTGTTTTTACTCACGGCCCTTTCGGGTTTTCATCCGTGTCCATTTTGCTTATGGACGTACAGTTTTTTTTTGTTTTTGTTTTTTGCCGCATTAGCCTAAGGATGCTGCGGTTCGTAATAGTTTAAGGACGTTTCGGTCCGTAGCTAGTTTTAGGACATTTCGGTCCGTGGGAGTTTTGAGGCGAGATTTCGCCGGATACTACTTATAGAGTTTGGACTCGGGAAGACAGCGAGCAGACATAGGCGTCGTCATCTATCATTGACCCGGGCCATGACTCGTCAGGCGTAGTATTTCTAAAGGAACCGGCCGTTTATTGGCCGGAAGGGTCTTTCGCCATGCATATCCATGAGCAAGTAAGCCCCACCATGGTAGACTTTGTCTATAATGTACGGGCCCTTATAGTTTGGCTCGAATTTCCCCCGTTTGGCATGATTAGGGATCATAGGTCTTTTGACAACTAGAACGAGTTCGTCTTGGCGGAATCTTCTCGGCCTAGTCAATCTTTCGTATGAGCGCGTCATCATTACTTTGTAAGCTTCTGGGTTTTGCTGCGCCATGAGACGATTTTCATCAAGGGCATCGAGCTCCTCAAGTCAAAGATGGGCATTTTCTTCGTCTGTTAGATCGTAATGAACCGCCACTCGTAGAGAGGGTAGCTCTATCTCGAGGGGGAGTACCGCTTCTGTGCCGAATACCAACACGAATGGCGTTGTGTTCGTGGCCGTCTTGAACGTTGTCCGATACGCCCAGAGAGCTTCATGCAGTCTCTCGTGCCAATCCTTTTTATTTTTGAACACCGTCTTCTTTATGATCTTCGTCAAAGTTTTGTTGAAAGCCTCAGCTAGACCGTTAGCTCGAGGATTATAGACCGAAGAGTATCTCCAGTCTATATTATGCTGCTGTGCGAAGCGGCTGATTTTATGACTTCTGTAGGCCGACCCGTTATCGGAGATAATCCGTCGTGAAGTGCTGAACCGATAAATGACGTGTGTCATGAAGAAATGGAGAATATTCTCCGTCTTCACTTCTCTTAGCGGTACTGCTTCTGCCCACTTAGAGAAATAATCGATTGTCGCCAATATGAACCGATGCCTTCTGGATGAAGCTGGTTCGATGGGCCCAATTATGTCGGTTCCCCATATTTCGAACGGCCAGCTAGCCACTGTTGGGTGTAGCGGATTTGGATACTGGTGGATGAAGTCTTCATGAATTTGGCACGAGTGGCACTGCTTTGCGAATTCGAAGCAGTCCTGGATCATCATAGGCCAATAGTAGCCCATCCTTTTGATCTTCAGCTTCATCTTTGGCCCGGCTTGATGAGAACCGCAGAGTCTGTCATGAGTGTCTTGGACGACTCTCCTTACTTCTTTTGGCCCCAGGCATCTCAAGCATAGAGAATCGAACGATCTTTTATATAGAGTATCGTTGACAAAGGCGAAAGATAGAGCTCGTTTCATGAGCTGATGTCTTGAGGATGCATCTTCAGGTGTTCGACGGGATTTGAAGTAGTCTATAAAGACTTCTTGTCACGCCCCGCTTCCCAGAGTATGCAAGATTGGGCACGTGACATAGCCAACCATGCTACCTGTGGGTAGGAAGTATCCATCCACAGTCACATTACGGCTGTAGAGATATCAAGAACAAGATAAAACTATCTAACACATGTCCACAATCTAGAATAACAAGAGTCAATGATAAATAAATGCGGAAGCAAATGATCCAATAAAAGTGTGTCCCATAATGCGGGCTCACATCTGGAAATAAGAATGCAGGAAATAAAACTAACCACTACAGAACTCACAAATCAGCCTGCTGGCTGAAGTACTCCTGCTCGGACAGCGACAGTGGTAAAGAATCTGGGCCATGCAAAACCCAGACGTCAGCGCGTCATGTCAACCAATAATACAATATAAACAGTGTAACAGGCAATGCAGAAATAAACATGAATAAAGCAATAGTATGAAACAAGCAGTGCAGGGTAGTGTGCAGTGGGTAACTAAACTGTTCTATCAGGTTTTCAATTCTAAAGTCTTTGAAATCAATTTGAGTAATCCTCCATGTAACTCAAAGGATATGTCCCGTTACCCCTCGGGACCACGGATCAGGAATATGTGAACCAATAGTGGTTCTGTCCCGTTGCCCCCCGGGACCACGGATCAGGAAAATGTAAGAGTCACGAATGGCTCTGTCCCGTTACCCCCCGGGACCACGGATCAAGTAATACCCTTTTAAGTTACACTTTAGTTTACACTTTTGATTTCCCCATACCCCCAAGTTATATGTGTCAGGTCAGGTATTCAGTAGTCAAGGACTAATGCCAACACAGGATCAGGTAACAGCAGGTTTGTCTGGATAGACAACAGGAATGGTCCATGAGGACTACATGTCGAGTTTGTTGGCATTAGGCACGCGATCAGGTAACAGGTCAGGTCATGGTACATCAGCTCAAGTCAACAGTAAACGGTACCATGTCAGGTGTATCAACATATATCATGTGTAACAAAGTCAAGTCAAGATGTAACAATGTCGTGGGTGTGCTCACAACAGAGATATAATCGAACAGGAGATTAACAGCAGGAAATAGGCAATAAATTAACAACAATAAGCAGTTCATTCAATCACGATAGTGCATTAATATAGTGTAACCGTTTTATTATATTAACAGGTTTTGGGCACCCTTAGCGGTGCAACAGTTTAAATGATAATGCAATACAGTTATATCAAGCCTTTGAATACGAATATCCGAATGTAATAGAACTACATGGGAAAGTGCTACAATCTATTAAACGGTAAAATGTGATTAACAGGTAAACCTGGTTCTTAAGTTAAAAGTGGCAAATTGTAATTTCTATGTTAACTGTAAAATGATATCTGTCATATTGCAACCAAATGAGAAAATAACTATACCGAGTTAAGTTTTGCAGGTTTAATGAGTCCAACATATATAATTGTATAGTATAGCATGTAGCAAGTGATACTTGCCTCGACGGGTCGCGAACCGGGAAAAACGGAGCGTAACGTCGGCGGGGAAACACGCGACGGACGCACGGTTCACGGATTGAACCCAAACAACGAACAATGGGACCACGCGGATCGGGGTACCTCGCTGGAACGTCGGATCAAGTCGTCGGCACGGCCGGATTCCGGCGAGATGCAAAAACAGCGACAATCAAGAATTGCAACAAGAATAGAAAGAAAACAAAGAGGAAGGGAAGGAGGATGGAGAAGGGACCGCTCACGAGGATTTGTGGGACGGGTGGTGATCGCCGACCACGGCGACGGAGCTCCGACGGGGTACCTGCAGTGACGGCGGAAAATTTCCAGATCAAGAAACCTTAATCAGAGAAAGAAGAAGAAGAAAGGAGAAGATGGAGGATGAGAAGCTCACCGAGGGGGTGCTAGCGAGGCCGGGGGCGGATCGAGATCGCCGGCGGCGATCCGACGAGGTGTTGGCGGTGTGCAGGCGGCGTGCAGGCGCTCGGGAAAGAGGGAAGAGGGGGAAGAAGGTGCAGTGGCTGCGACGAGGGCGAAGAGGCGAGGGTGATGGTAGTGGTGGCGTCGGCGTTGGGGCTGCGGCGGCGACGGGCACAGTGGCTAGGGCTAGGGTTGATGGGTTCGCGATGGTTTCAGTTTCTCGTGAAGGAAAAAAGGTTGCAGGGTATTGTATAAATATAGGGAAGAGAGAGAGAGAGGTAAAGAAATTAGAGAGAGAGAGAGACGTGAGAGATGGAGAGAGAAAGAGAGAGAGAGGGATAATGGAGGGGGCCCACGGGGTTATAAACCCTCGTGATTGGCTGGGGCAAGGATTTTAAGTGGTTAAAAGATTATTTTAAAAAGATTTAAGAATATTACGTTACAGTAAGGATATATATATGTATGAAATATTATATGGTTAGAATATTATATTAATTTAGGATTTTGGCGCTAAACAAAACATTTCCAAATCGCGTCCGGCTTGGGTCCAAAAATTCGAAATTCAAATAATAGGATTTTAAGCGGGTTCCAAACTTTAAAATGAAATGTTTTATGATTAAAAAGCATACCCCCAAGTCGGACACCTGCACGCGCGCGTAGTCGTCCAAACTCGCCCGTTTCACCGAACGGGATGAGAACTCGACGCACGGACGCTACCACGCGGCTAGGGGTGACGAGTAGGCCAAGATAGATATTTTTAATTTTATTTTAGGTGCTAAAATTTGTTATATGCAGAAATGACTTAGCCAGTTAAAATTTTACAGTAAGACCCAAACAAGCAAGATAAATAAAATGAGTAATATTTAATGCTCAACCAATAACAGAAATAGTAGTATTAGGCTTGGGTGTTACATTATACCCAACTACAAAAGGATTTCGTCCTCGAAATTCCAAGAATACAAGATAGAAAACTACAGGAAAAGGTGAGGAAACTTCTGTCGGATCTCATCTTCTCGCTCCCACGTGGACTCTCCATGCGATCGATTACCCCAAGAAACTAGCACAAGGGGGATAACCTTGTTCTTAAGAACCTTTTCCCTTCGATCCATGATTTCAACCGGTCGCTCCTCAAAAGTCAAGTCTTCCCGTACTGTTAACTCCGAATGATCCAAGACGTGTGTTTCATCTCGAACATACCTTCATAGTTGAGATACGTGGAACACGTCATGCACACCCACCAAGGACTGCGGTAACGCCAAACGGTACGCTACCTCTCCAACGCGCTCCAATATCTCGAAGGGTCCAACGAATCGAGGACTAAGCTTCCCTCGACTCCCAAAACGAATCACCCCTCTAGTCGGTGATATTTTCAAGAATACCAAATCACCCACGGCGAACTCTAGAGGTCTTCTTGACGTGTCAGCTCAACTTTTCTGTCTGTCTTGAGCTGCCTTCATATGCTTTCTGATTGTATTCACCTTCTCAACTGTTTGTACCACCAAATCTGGTCCCAGTAATCTTCGTTCACCAACATCATCCCAACAAACAGGTGAACGACACTTACGATCATACAAAGCTTCAAACGGAGCCATCTGGATAGTTGCTTGGAAACTATTGTTGTAAGAAAACTCCACCAAGTGTAGGTGATCCTCCCAAGAACCCTTGAAGTCCAACATGCATGCTCTCAACATGTCTTCAAGAGTTTGGATCGTTCTCTCCGACTGACCATCAGTTTGAGAATGATAAGCTGTGCTAAACTTCAATCGAGTCCCCAAACTTTCCTGTAAACTCCTCCAGAAGTGTGATAAGAACCGAGTGTCCCGATCGGACACGATGCTCACCGGTACGCCATGCAATCTTACAATCTCCTGCATGTACCGTTCTGCCAAAGTCTCCGTTGATTGACCAACCCGGAAAGGTATAAAGTGAGCTGCCTTGGTCAATCGATCGACAATCACCCATACTGCATTGTTGCCTTTTGGACTTCGCGGTAAAGCCATCACGAAATCCATGGTTATATGTTTCCACTTCCACTGAGGAATCGGAAGTGGTTGTAACAAACCAGCAACCCTTTGGTGTTCAGCCTTGACTTGCTGACATACCAAGCACTTAGCCACGAAGCGAGCAATCTCCCGTTTCATGCCTTCCCACCAGAAATGCTGTCGAATATCATGGTACATCTTTGTGCCTCCTGGATGTACAGAGTAAGCTGAACTGTGTGCCTCCTTCATAAGCTCTTCACGAACATCTCCCCTTGGCACACACAAACGGCTACCATACCTCAACGAACCATCTTCGTGGACCAGTAAATCTGTTCATAGTCCGGCTTCAACATGCTCTCGAAACTTTTGCAGTCTAGGATCCTGCGATTGTGCCGCTTTAATCTTCTCAACCAAGGACGACTGTACTTGCAACTGCATCAACTGTCCCGTAGAATATGGTAGCACAACCTCCAAGTCAAATCTTCGAAAATCTGCAATGATCTCCCTCTGCGTAGTTAACACCTGAATCACTGGTAACCGACTAAGCGCATCCGGCACGACGTTAACTTTTCCCGGATGGTACTTAAGATCAAGGTCGTAGTCGGCCATCAGCTCCAACCATCTACGCTGCCTCATGTTCAACTCCTTTTGAGTGAACACATACTTCAAACTCTTGTGATCTGTAAAAACTTCGACTCTCTCACCCAAAAGGTAGTGTCTCCAAATCTTCAAAGCGAAGATCACAGCTGCAAGCTCCAAGTCATGAGTTGGATAATTCTTCTCATGGGTCTTCAGTTGTCTTGATGCGTATGCTATGACCTTCCCATGCTGCATCAAAACACATCCCAATCCTTTCCCAGATGCGTCGCTATGAATCACCAGTCCTCCGGAATTGTCTGGTACGGTCAGGATAGGGGTGGTTATCAACTTCTGCTTCAACGTCTCGAAAGCCAACGCACATTTATCCGTCCATACAAAAGGTACCTCCTTGCGCGTAAGCTTGGTCAATGGTTCTGCCAAACGAGCGAAGTTCTCCACAAATCTCCTGTAATATCCGGCTAATCCAAGGAAACTTCTTATCTCAGCTACATTCCTTGGAATAGGCCAATCTCGAACTGCTGCAATCTTTTCTGGATCGACGGCGATTCCGTCGCCCGACACAACATGCCCCAGAAACTTCACTTCTTCCAGCCAAAATTCGCACTTACTCATCTTCGCATACAGTTTCTCCTGTCTCAATTTCTGCAGTGCGATCTTCAAATGCTCAGCATGCTCCTCAAAACTCTTCGAGTAAACTAGAATATCGTCAATGAATACCACAATAAACTGGTCCAAGAACGGTGAAAAGATTCGGTTCATCAAATCCATGAATATTGCCGGTGCATTCGTTACTCCGAAGGGCATTACTAAGTACTCGTAATGTCCATACCGAGTTCGAAACGCCGTCTTGCAAATATCTTCTGCTTTCACTCGGACCTGATGATATCCGGATCGCAAATCCAGTTTCGAGAATACCCTCGCGCCACTAAGCTGCTCAAAAAGTTCTCCAATGCGAGGGATCGGGTACTTGTTCTTAATAGTCACCCGGTTTAATTCTCGATAGTCGATGCACATCCTTCTCATGCCATCCTTCTTCTTTACTGGAAGGACTGGAGCTCCCCAAGGCGAGTTGCTGCTTCGAATCCAACCCTTCTCAAGCAATTCAGCAACTTGTTTCTTAACTTCTTCCAATTCTACTGGTGCCATTGGATAATATGCTTTGGATACTGGCGCTGCACCAGGAATAAGGTCAATTGCGAACTCCACGTCACGCTTCGGCGGTAAGCCCGATATATCTTCAAATACGTCCATGAAATCGCGAACAACCGCCGGCTCTTCACTACTATCAACTTCCATAGCTGCAAGAACATTGTTTGTCGGCCTAGCCCTAAACTCGACTGGCCCGACAGAACTGCTCCCTCCAGTGAAGGTAAACTCAGGATGTCCAGGAATCTGGAAAATTACTTTGCTTACCCTACAGTCAATGTGGGCGTGGAAAGTGCCAAGAAAATCCATTCCCAAGACAACTTCATAGTTGCCCGTATCTATCACCAAGAAATCTGCCACGGTCCCTACCCGGTCAACTGGTTTAGCTCCAGCGTTGTTTACAGACTGCCGAATGGCCTGCAAACCCTTCTGAAACGAATCTGCTTGCTGCTAGATCAGCTCAGTATGCCTCTTCTGATTTTTCAGCATTCCTCGTATTACTCCCAACATGGCGGCTTCGTCCACGCGCCACTGATACGTCTTGAAATTCTTATCTGCCATATTCCTGAAATCAAAAACACCCAACATTAGCATGATGATAGATTCAGTATATAGATCAAGGCTAGAACTCCAAGATACTTAAATAGAGTACCGCATTGTAACTATGCCGCGGTATCATAGCCACAATTACTTAACTCCACCCAAGTCGCCTAAGTCCTAGAGATAACAAGGAATCGGGTTTTCGAATCGATATGCAAAGGAAGTTTGCACATCGTAAAATATATAATCAGGAAGAATGTGATTCAAGAATGGTAACACGGTCAAGGTGGTAGGACATGTTTCCTAAACACGGGTATTCTGATTCGTGTATTGGGTACAATACCCAACTACAAAAGAATCAACCCAACTAACCTAGGCTCTGATACCAAAAGAACCATGTCACGCCCCGCTTCCCAGAGTACGCAAGATTGGGCATGTGACATAGCCAACCATGCTACCTGTGGGTAGGAAGTATCCATCCACAGTCACATTACGGCTGTAGAGATATCAAGAACAAGATAAAACTATCTAACACATGTCCACAATCCAGAATAACAAGAGTCAATGATAAATAAATGCGGAAGCAAATGATCCAATACAATAATAGAAAAGTGTGTCCCATAATGCGGGCTCACATCTGGAAATAAGAATGCAGGAAATAAAACTAACCACTACAGAACTCACAAATCAGCCTGCTGGCTGAAGTACTCCTGCTCGGACAGCGACAGTGGTAAAGAATCTGGGCCATGCAAAACCCAGACGTCAGCGCGTCATGTCAACCAATAATATAATATAAACAGTGTAACAGGCAATGCAGAAATAAACATGAATAAAGCAATAGTATGAAACAAGCAGTGCAGGGTAGTGTGCAGTGGGTAACTAAACTGTTCTATCAGGTTTTCTATTCTAAAGTCTTTGAAATCAATTTGAGTAATCCTCCATGTAACTCAAAGGATATGTCCCGTTACCCCCCGGGACCACGGATCAGGAATATGTGAACCAATAGTGGTTCTGTCCCGTTGCCCCCCGGGACCACGGATCAGAAAAATGTAAGAGTCACGAATGGCTCTGTCCCGTTACCCCCCGGGACCACGGATCAAGTAATACCCTTTTAAGTTACACTTTAGTTTACACTTTTGATTTCCCCATACCCCCAAGTTATATGTGTCAGGTCAGGTATTCAGTAGTCAAGGACTAATGCCAACACAGGATCAGGTAACAGCAGGTTTGTCTGGATAGACAACAGGAATGGTCCATGAGGACTACATGTCGAGTTTGTTGGCATTAGGCACGCGATCAGGTAACAGGTCAGGTCATGGTACATCAGGTCAAGTCAACAGTAAACGGTACCATGTCAGGTGTATCAACATATATCATGTGTAACAAAGTCAAGTCAAGATGTAACAATGTCGTGGGTGTGCTCACAACAGAGATATAATCGAACAGGGGATTAACAGCAGGAAATAGGCAATAAATTAACAACAATAAGCAGTTCATTCAATCACGATAGTGCATTAATATAGTGTAACCATTTTATTATATTAACAGGTTTTGGGCACCCTTAGCGGTGCAACAGTTTAAATGATAATGCAATACAGTTATATCAAGCCTTTGAATACGAATATCCGAATGTAATAGAACTACATGGGAAAGTGCTACAATCTATTAAACGGTAAAATGTGATTAACAGGTAAACCTGGTTCTTAAGTTAAAAGTGGCAAATTGTAATTTCTATGTTAACTGTAAAATGATATCTGTCATATTGCAACCAAATGAGAAAATAACTATACCGAGTTAAGTTTTGCAGGTTTAATGAGTCCAACATATATAATTGTATAGTATAGCATGTAGCAAGTGATACTTGCCTCGACGGGTCGCGAACCGGGAAAAACGGAGCGTAACGTCGGCGGGGAAACACGCGACGGACGCACGGTTCACGGATTGAACCCAAACAACGAACAATGGGACCACGCGGATCGGGGTACCTCGCTGGAACGTCGGATCAAGTCGTCGGCACGGCCGGATTCCGGCGAGATGCAAAAACAGCGACAATCAAGAATTGCAACAAGAATAGAAAGAAAACAAAGAGGAAGGGAAGGAGGATGGAGAAGGGACCGCTCACGAGGATCTGTTGGATGGGTGGTGATCGCCGACCACGGCGACGGAGCTCCGGCGGGGTACCTGCAGCGACGGCAGAAAATTTCCAGATCAAGAAACCTTAATCAGAGAAAGAAGAAGAAGAAAGGAGAAGATGGAGGATGAGAAGCTCACCGAGGGGGTGCTAGCGAGGCCGGGGGCGGATCGAGATCGCCGGCGGCGATCCGACGAGGTGCAGGCGGTGTGCAGGCGGCGTGCAGGCGCTCGGGAAAGAGGGAAGAGGGGGAAGAAGGTGCAGTGGCTGCGACGAGGGCGAAGAGGCGAGGGTGATGGTGGTGGTGGCGTTGGCGTTGGGGCTGCGGCGGCGACGGGCACGGTGGCTAGGGCTAGAGTTGATGGGTTCGCGATGGTTTCAGTTTCTCGTGAAGGAAAAAAGGTTGCAGGGTATTCTATAAATATAGGGAAGAGAGAGAGAGAGAGGTAAAGAAATTAGAGAGAGAGAAAGAGAGACGTGAGAGATGGAGAGAGAAAGAGAGAGAGAGGGATAATGGAGGGGGCCCACGGGGTTATAAACCCTCGTGATTGGCTGGGGCAAGGATTTTAAGTGGTTAAAAGATTATTTTAAAAAGATTTAAGAATATTACTTACAGTAAGGATATATATATGTATGAAATATTATATGGTTAGAATATTATATTAATTTTGGATTTTGGCGCTAAACATAACATTTTCAAATCGCGCCCGGCTTGGGTCCAAAAATTCGAAATTCAAATAATAGGATTTTAAGCGGGTTCCAAACTTTAAAATGAAATGTTTTATGATTAAAAAGCATACCCCCAAGTCGGACACCTGCACGCGCGCGTAGTCGTCCAAACTCGCCCGTTTCACCGAACGGGATGAGAACTCGACGCACGGACGCTACCACGCGGTTAGGGGTGACGAGTAGGCCAAGATAGATATTTTTAATTTTATTTTAGGTGATAAAATTTGTTATATGCAGAAATGACTTAGCCAGTTAAAATTTTACAGTAAGACCCAAACAAGCAAGATAAATAAAATGAGTAATATTTAATGCTCAACCAATAACAGAAATAGTAGTATTGGGCTCGGGTGTTACATTATACCCAATCCTTAACCTTTTCTTGGTCCTTTATTTGTAGGGCCATTTGATTGGTCGCTTCCTTTTCATTAGACGACTTCGGAGATATTTCTGCTGGTGCAAGAACCCGACGGCTTTGCACAACGATCCTTACGTTATCGAGGTTTACGCAGCCAGTTCATTGGTGAGTTTGCCTAATGCATCCGCCTTGCTATTTTCTGTACGCGGTATGCTTTCCAGAATATAGGAAGGGATTTGAGTCAGCAATTGTTGCACTCTCTCGCCGTACTTCACCAACTCTGGTTTGCACGTTTGATAGTCGTCGTTTACTTGACTAACGACCAACTGGGAGTCTCCGTATATAAGGAGGTCTTCGATTTCTATGTCGACAACGATCTCAAGACCTGCTATCAAAGCCTCATATTCTACTTCATTGTTTGTCCTTGGATCTGTTAGGGAAAAGGCGAAGCGCATTATCCCTCCTTGCGGAGTCACGAAGATAAGGCCCACCCCCAATTTGATTATAGGGGTGTTATGTTGTCGCTTCTTTATGGAAGATGCTGTTTCAAAGTAGAGTTCCCATCGGGTATCACTCCCTCCTCTCTCCCCGTCGATCATGTTAAACGTGTGCTCGTCTTGCAATTCGCAGTTTAGGGGTGAATCGGCAGGTATCGGATGCTCGACGAGGAAGTCGGCGATGGCCTGGCCTTTCACTGCCTTGAGAGGTCGGTATTTTATTGAGAATTCCATTAATAGTAGGGCCCATTTAGCGAGCCATCCCATTAATATGGCTCTTGACATCAAATATTTGAGAAGATCTACTTTTGATATGAGATGGACCTTATGCGCCAAAGCATAATGCCGAAGCTTCGTTATAGCGAAGATTAACGCCAAGCAATGTTTTTCGATAGGGGAGTAGTTGTTTTCTTCCCCCAGAAGAACTCGACTCAAATAGTAGAGGGCTCTCTCTTTCCCTTGATCATTTTCCTGTGCCCATAGCGTTCCTAAAGAACCTCAAGGGTTGTTGTGTATAGGATGAGGGGCTTTCCCTTGACCGGAGCGGTCAGTACCGGCGGATTCTGCAGGTATTGCTTGATTTCGTCGAGTGCACCCTGGCATTTACGATCCCAAATGAACAGGGCTCCTTTCTTCATTAAGTGACTGTAGGGACGGCATTTTCCGGAGAGATTTGTTATGAACCACCGGATATACGCGAGCTTTTCTTGGAGAGACCGCAATTGCTTGAGAGTTCTTAGAGAAGGTATTTCTATAATCTTCTTGATCTTTGATGGATCTATTTCAATGCCTCGGTGTCGGATGATGAACCCCAGGAATTTTCCCGAGGAAACTCCAAACACGTATTTGAGAGAGTTCATCTTCAAATTGTATTTCCGAAGACGCTGGAACACTATTTTCAAATGCTCCCAGTGCTCCTCATACGACTTGCTTTTCACCACGAGGTCGTCAATATAACATTCGACAACCTCTTGTATGAGGTCATCAAAGATCTTTCTCATGTCCCTTTGGTAGGTAGCGCCGGCGTTCTTTAGACCGAAAGGCATCACTTTGTAGCAGAATATGCCCAGAGGAGTCCGGAAAGCGGTATGCTTCTGGTCTTCGGGATGCATCTTTATTTGATTGTACCCCGATGATCCGTCCATGAAGGAGAAGACTTCATAAGTGGACGTGTTATCTATCATCAGCTCGATAACTGGTACGGGAAAGTAATCCTTCGGACAGGCTTTGTTGAGGTCCCGAAAGTCCACGCAGATGCGCACCATCCCATTTTTCTTCATCACCGGGATAATGTTGGCGATCCAGTCAGGGTATTGAACTTCTTGGTGTAGGTTTCCTAGGCACACTAATGAGGTCTCACAAGGCATCAACCATGCCAATTTCAAATTTTACAAGTGCCGAGAAACCCTAATACGGATCGTTAACTAGATTTTTAGGCGAAACATGCAACTAGTTAACAACTTAACTAAGTGAATGGAAATACAACTTTTGTAGATCCGGTTCTCCACCTCCATAGCTCCATGATGAAGTCTCCTTGCTGTCCAAATCAAATCTCGGGCTCTAGCGTCGGCTTCATCGGAGAAATAGGCGGGCTAGGTCATCGACTACAATGCCGAAGATGATCTACGTCGAGGCATCACAAGATCAAGCTCCCACTTCACCAAGTCATGAAACTTGTGAAGAAAACACCCTATACTACTTGGCAAGAGGTAGAGGATGAAGAAATAGGAGGTGGGTTCACTTTAGAATTGGATTTCTCACTCTTTTCATCAAATCACCATTGATGGAAGTAAGGTTTTCTTCTTTTTAAGAAGAAGAAGAAGAAGAAGATAATTATGATAAGTTAATTAAAAATAGAAAAGAAAATGAATACTTATCATAATATCAACCATGGTTAGGTGTAGAGAATTGACTAAGGTTAGATGAATGGTTAGGGTTAAGCATGAAGACAAAATGGTCACTTTAGTCAAACCTTCATGAAGCTTCAACAAGCTTCATCTTTGAAAGCAACCATTTTCTCTTTTTCTTTTGTCAAAACAAAATAAATAAATGCATAAATAAATCAAATGAAACCCTAACCATTAACTAACCATGGTTTAATCATACACTTAACCAAGTTAGCATGTATCATCAAACATGATACAATCAAGTGCACAAAAGTATATCACATATACAACTTGTGCAATGCAAGTGAGAAAATCCATTTAAAGTGAACCAATACTAGTTAATGCAAAGTAATATATCAAATATATATAATTATACATTAAATCATTAAATCAACACTTGATTTAACGATCCGGTCATATCGCATATAACCGACTAATATCCAATGTATCGACTTATCGAATCAATCCTTGATTCGATAACTAGGTTATATCGCATACAACCTTTCGATACATTCATCGCGAGAATGAAATACGGTATCACATACACGTATTATTCTCGGTCCCGCACATATCTCATATGCGCTCCTATTTCGTTTCGCTTGAGCCAGGAAACCTCTGTGTAGGACTCTAAAGACTCGTCAATACGCCGGCAGCAGGTGATGATCATATCAAACACCCACAAGCCGCAAGCGGTCTGCTAAACGTAACGGCCACCCGGGTATTGAGCGATCAGAAGATCGACGAGAAAGCCCGCTCACACTCCTGTGAATCCAACCAGTAACACTTACCGTACAGTCCGGTCTCGTCGTCTGATATGTCGCATATCTCGCCTAGGGGTGGTAAACGTCAGACCCCAATAGCTTGATAAGTCGTGTCGATATGAGGTCTATAACAGTTCGAGAAACTACTGGTAACACTTACCAGTAAATCTCAGCAACCCTGGCCAGGGATTTCCGGTTATAGCCAATCGAACACAGCGCAACATCAACCCCCTATACCGGGAGAGACGAATCCCCTTCTATCGCTCATTGCCTCCATGTGATTCGGGACTGTACCCAAAAGCCACCGTTTTGCACGCCCTCTTGGACGTGGTAAGGTGGAAATCAAAGCACAGTGGGAATCACACAAGACTCTATGACGATCTCGGGTCTACAGACTAACCTGTACCAGTGTCACCAGAGAACTGCCATCTGACGTAAGGTATAATACCATCTGGGAGTTCTCGGCGAGTCCGTCCAGTGTATCCAGTCTCCACTGAGCACCCGTATATCATCTCTGATGTCAAACACCAATGGATATGGGATCATCCATCGCCCATCTGTATGGGTCGAGAAGGTATACGCTAGCCTACTCTGGTATATCGATGCCCCGTCTCGATATACCCACGACTAGGGACCTTGAAGGATGTACTTATGGACTACCATGTCCCCACTAGTATGATCCGCATCATAGTCCAGGCAGTCAAGTACACATCCTAAGGGCTTTACCAACATGTAACAGAGAGACAATCAATGTACACCTTAAGGTAAAGAGTAACCAGATAGCATACTATCATGTCGAGCAAGAAAGTCCTCCCTATATATGTCCCAGTATCCACTACAATATACATCCAATGTACAGTAATGGCCTCTAGGGCATACATATAACTAACAATCTCCCACTTGCACTAGGGCCATCTGATAGCAGTGGTTGTAGTATCTCATACTCAACCATCCCATAAAAGTCTCTCTCTGGGAAAAGGCCTTTGTGAGTGGATCCGCCGTGTTGTCCTCTGAGTCTACTCTCCTAACCTTGATCTCCTTGGAGATCAACCATCTCCATGATCAGGTGACACTGCCTTAGAATATGTCTGGATCACTGATGGGACAGGCGTTCCTTGGCATAAGCCACAACTCCATTGTCACACAATGGGAGGAACTTAGTTCATCTCATGAACCAATATACACCCAAACAGCCTCTTTGGTAGCATCTTAAGTAGCGATGTATCCAGCCTTTATCGTCTAGTATGCCACGGTATCTAGCTTGGAACTCTTCCAACATACCGTCCCTCTACTGAGGGTAAAGACAGTGCTTGTGACTGACTTTCAGTCGTCTTTATCACCCTGGAATCTTTCCAGTGATTCTCCCCAGGATCAATTGATACCATCTCACTTCAACAAGTGAGAATCCTAACATCCATTTAGATCTATCTCATAGATCCAAAACCCAAGATTTAGTAGGTATCATTTTGATCCTATGTGGAGAATCATTGTGATAAGCGGAGATTGATCGAGCGTAGCATAGGAAACTCCTTCCCTATCAAGAGTATGTCATCTACGTACTCTACGAGGATCGTTACCATACTCCCTACTACCTTTTTGTTTATACAAGGTTCATCTACCATTTTGATGATGTCAAACTCTTTGACTACTACATCAAAACAGACGTTCCAACTCCGCGATGCCTGCTTTATCCTATAAAGCATCTTGCACACGTTTCCGCTGCTCCCACTGTCTACGAAGCCCTCTGACTGTGTACTTACAGACTCTTTTTTCTGAAACCATGTATCATTTTAGAAAAGCAGTCATGACACCCAACCGCCAGATATCCTAGTCATGGTAT
Source organism: Agapanthus africanus (assembly GCA_030015575.1). Lineage (NCBI taxonomy): Eukaryota > Viridiplantae > Streptophyta > Magnoliopsida > Asparagales > Amaryllidaceae > Agapanthus > Agapanthus africanus. The sequence goes on from JASDDO010000028.1 coordinate 75,193,699, forward strand.
GTAGCCGTGGCAAGTAGGTTCTGGATGGACTTAAGCATAGGCACTGGAAAAGGTTTCATCATTATCCACGCCTGGTTGATGACGAAAAACCTTTAACAAGTCTAGCTTTGAAAGTCTCAACTTTTCCATCTACACCAAGTAATCTTCTCAAGATATACTTGCTCCTGATGGGGATTTAACCCTTCAGATAAAGCAACCAAAGTCCATACTTTGTTGGTGTATAAGGATTCCATCTCAGATCGCTAAGCATCTAGCCATTCTTACAGAGTCTCACTCCTGATGGCCAGCTCGAAACTAGTTGGGTCATCATCTCATGATGCAATCCTTACTCCCACTGTCATAGAGAAACCGAAGTATCTCTCAGGTGGGTGAGGAACCCTACTAGATCGGCGGAGAGGCTGAGGTTCGTTGGTAACTATTGAATCCTTTGGTTCTATCAAATCATCTGCTGTAGTTTGTATAGCTAGAACCTTTCCAGTTCAACATTACAGACCTTGCCTCGAGGTTGTCCGGATTTTGCTTTTAGACATAGGCCGGACAACCCCAAATCTTAACTAACTTAAGATATGGGCTCTTCCCTTTCCATATCACATATGAAGTGGTAGGAAACTGATTTGATTGGAACCCTATTCAATAGGTATGCAGCTTCTCAAGCGCATAACTCCCAAAAAGGAAATAGGAAACTCAGTAGTACTCATCATAGAGCACACCATATCACATAGGGTGCTATTGCTCCGCCCCGATATACCATCGTGCTATGGTGTATACGGAGGAGTAATGCTGAGAGAGAATCTCATTCTCCTTTAGAATAGTCCAGGAATTCCGTGCTTAAGTATTCTCCTCCCTGATCTCATCATAGAACATAATACTTATACCTGTTTTGGTTCTCTACTTTTAACTTATATTCTGTGAATATCTTAAAAGGTTCGGAATTATGTTTCAACAGGAACATATGTCTGAATCTTGAGAGATCATCAGAGAATGTAATGAAGTACAAAGAACCGGTCTTGGCATGTGTAGACAGGGGACCTACATACATCAACATGTATCATCCCAAAAGTTCACTAACTCTTTCTCTGTTTCCAGTAAACAGAGCTATGGTCATCTTATCTTTGTGACATGACCGGCAAGTTTTCACAAGATGTAAATTCAAACTGATTTAAATATGCATCTAAAATGTAACTTCAGCCATTCGGGTCGCATTGATATGACCTAGTCTACAATGCCTCAAGAAGGATTCATTCATTTCTGAACTCTTCCTCTTGTGTGTGTTCTGTATACTAGGAACTGTAGTTTGATTTAGAACATTAATGCTTTTAGATAACGTGCCTGATCCGATCAACTTTTGATATAGGAAATGTTCAAAACATTATCCAACAATACAAAATTTTATCATTTCTTTACTGATAAAGAGACTGATATAATTTTGTATATCAGGTTCGGTATCTAATAACATTCGTTCAGAATCAATGTATTGGTAATACAGGGTGACAGTGACCAACAGACTTGGCTGCAACACTTGCCCCGTTTTCTGCCTGATGAAACTTATCACCCGTTCTCAGTTCTCTACCTATCTGTAGCCCTATGTAACAGATTACATATCTGGGATCCTGATCCGGTATCAAATACCCAGGACACAGAGGATACTGAGAAACGGTTCTTTGTAACAAACACACCCGAAGATGATGCATCATATGCACTTTCTTCATTTGGGCGGCACGGGAAATCTGGTATTCCACAATTTCCTGCTCTGTCTTATAACAATTACAAGTTGGAGCGGGACCAACGTTCCCCAGCTCAGTATAACAAGCGGGTTCGGTCAATACATCCGTATTATTATCTTGATTAAGGCGTGATATGGTCGCTACCTGGAGAGAGAGAGAGAAGAAAACACTCAGCGTATGCTCTTGCAAGAATAGAATGGTTATTATTTTATCTAATCAGGATGGCTTCCACTGTTTTTATCAAATCTTCCTTCAAACCCTAAAAGGAAAGACTAGCCGGGATTAATTACACACTAAAAGTTCGCCAATCTTTCAGCCAGACCAGTGTCGGTACTTTGAGGGAGGTCCCCCGTGCTTTCGCACGAACCTAATTAATGTAAACCTCATTTTCCCAGAGGCGTAACCTCGTTAACACCTTTCTAGACACCTACTTGATCGGCTAATTGTAATGTGTAAAACTCTTCCAGGAGTAACTCTTACTCACAGCGGGTATCGGGATCCAACTATCTCATAGAAGGTATGCAATCTCATTGCAAATTTCAACACTTGAAATTCCCGATAATATTTTGCCCCTAGCGTGCTATGACCTTGACGCATGCCAAACAACCCATAGTCCGCTAGTCAAGTTCAACCCGTACATTTCTTGATTGAATTAAACCCACCCGCACGACCCTTGACGCATGCCAAACAACGCCGTACGAATACCCTAATCCAATCGCATCGTATGCTAGAAGATAAGCACAGTTAGCTACCGTACACTACGCCTTGACGCATGCCAAACAACCGCAGCACGAATACTAACTAGTACTTATCTGAAATGACGGAGGGCTACGACAGGTTTTTCTGAAAACCTATTGCGTAATGAACTTGATATCGTTGTAGAATCAAATGATTTTAAAATGGAGTGTTTTTTAGGCCTTTCTAGTTTTGCAAAAAGAGTCACTCCCGGTGAAGGGATCGTCGGTCCTTTCCTCGTCGAATGAGGTGCGGGATATATCATATATATCCCTGTGCAAAGCAAAACTCTTAAAAGCAATCAAAAGACAAACCGAGTGTGTAGAATCTGCCAGTTATAGCTAAAGGAGTCACTCCCGGTGAAGGGATCTCGGTCCTTTCCTTATCGAATAAGGTGCAGGATATATCATATATACCTCTGTGCAAAGCAAGAACTGTAGCTACCTGTTTTATTTTTGAAATTCGATTCTACAACATCTTAGGTTTCTTTTATTTCATTAATCTTATTAATGAAGTCCCATCATTATAGTCCACCTAAACATCACAGATAAATACGACGTACACTTATGCCATCCGTGTTCGCCTCGATGTCCCGTCTGCACCGTTAGGTTAGGTGACTAACGGCAGAGCGGGGCAGGGCTAGCGCGGGTGTAAAACATAAGTAACGTCTATATAATATATCATATATACTATATACAGCATCTATCATAGAACATATCACATGATCACATCACAGATATCGCAGCAGAAGAAACATATGAAATATTAGATATACTAGGACGTCCGTGTTTTCAATACGAGCCAGTATAAAACACGGATTCCACGGTCGTGATGAATAGCCAAACCCACACCCCTAGACCCCTACGAGAGCGGCAAGTAACCCTACCAATTCTAGAGTTAGGAGACCCGGACTTGACTCCTCGAGTTGGTCTCCCACTGGACACCAGAACCCGGTTACTTATGCTCCCCTCCTTGGGTCTATCCTAGTGCGGAAAAGTAAATAATATACAAAAGGTGACAACAACCGCAACCTGGAAGTGCCCCAATAAAAGAATATTACATACAAGTTTTTACATGAATGAAAATGAAAAACACTCATCTCACATAAAAAAAACCCGGCTATTCAAACACGACGATCCAATATAACATATCCAGCAACACATAACATCACATGTCATCAACGTAAGTAAATATGCGCATCCCAATTGTCGTTGACATATAGCAACGAAACCGGTGATATCACATATTACACTTACGGTCACAGAAAAGAAAGTGTAAAACTACAACAGTTGGAATCCGCAACCTGCATAGACATCGCATGCCTAATCAAATGAATTTCTTAGACATCGCATGCCTAGCAATTATAAACCCCGCATTTTAGTCTCATTATCGAAAACACTTTTCAATATCAAGTCGGGCAATTCAACAAGATTCCCGACATCCTGATCGAATGCTCATCGCAAACTTCAGTAGACGGCCGCACCCCCGATACCGTCGACGAAATGCACCAAGGCGGAACACCGCTACCGCGAGCACCCGGACGGATGCTTTCGGCGATGGGGTTCTCCTACAGTCACTTGGTCGGGGCTAAGGGGTGTAGCTGTCTATTAAGTTTATCCGGTGAGTATCCGCGTACGCTACGTGATTGCGACGGACTTTTGATCACATCAAAATTCCGTGGCAACCGATCAAGTGAGACTAAACTGCTATGTTTATAACATTCATTCAGTTATCTCATAACAACTTGTGAATTCCAATTATTGTATCCCATTCCAGATAATTAGAAAATGTTAAACTTTCCGATCGAACATTCAAACACCCAAGTTTTCCCGATACAGATCAACACATGAAATAAGTTCAAAAAACATTCAGTTCGTGCCTCAGTACCAACGGTCCAGCCGTAGAAGGGTCAAGCCAACGCCTCACATGTGGCACGCCGTACTGCCCCAAACCCTAAGGTTCAAGGGGCAGTTCAAGACGGTCACGTAATCGAGTTAAGGTTTGTTGTCTTCTAAAGGGTCCATCGCGTTACATGCACTACTTAGAACGTCTTTAAACCACGGAAAAATCCAACACTTGGAAATTTCCCGACAGAGGAAAAATTGGGTATTTATATCCGGTCGAACTTTTTAACATATTCAAAAATTATCCGGAAAACACATAGACAAAATTAGACAATCCGATCGAATAATCGAATCCCCAAAACAACCCCAGAAAAACTCAACTGTTGAGTAAAATATAAAAATTTCCAGAAGACTCAGCACTTCAACATAAGAATTACTGTACAAGCCACGTGGTCTAATTCACCAAAATGGCCGCGGAACCGCCGCGAAACCCAGGGTGGGGCCGCGGTTCCGCGGCACTTTGGTCGATTTAGAATCACGTGCTTCACAGTAACTCATAGGATTCCCTGCTGAATTTTTTGGCAATTTTTAATTCACAAAAAATCCAAATTTTCAGAAAATTTCCAGAGAGCAATTTGAGTTAGGGTTTCGATGTTCGTTCGGATTTCAAACTTCGTCTACGCATCGCCTAAGGCTCTAGCTAGGCTCTGATACCACTGTAGATTTCCTAGGCACACTAATGGGGTCTCACAAAGTATCAACCATGCCAATTTCAAATTTTACAAGTGCCGAGAAACCCTAATACGGATCGTTAACTAGATTTTTAGGCGAAACATGCAACTAGTTAACAACTTAACTAAGTGAATGGAAATACAACCTTTGTAGATCCGGTTCTCCACCTCCATTGCTCCATGATGAAGTCTCCTTGCTGTCCAAATCAAATCCCGGGCTCTAGCGTCGGCTTCATCGGAGAAATGGGCGGGCTAGGTCATCGACTACGATGCCGAAGATGATCTACGTCGAGGCATCACAAGATCAAGCTCCCACTTCACCAAGTCATGAAACTTGTGAAGAAAACACCCTATACTACTTGGCAAGAGGTAGAGGATGAAGAAATAGGAGGTGGGTTCACTTTAGAATTGGATTTCTCACTCTTTTCATCAAATCACCATTGATGGAAGTAAGGTTTTCTTCTTTTTAAGAAGAAGAAGAAGAAGAAGAAGATAATTATGATAAGTTAATTAAAAATAGAAAAGAAAATGAATACTTATCATAATATCAACCATGGTTAGGTGTAGAGAATTGACTAAGGTTAGATGAATGGTTAGGGTTAAGCATGAAGACAAAATGGTCACTTTAGTCAAACCTTCATGAAGCTTCAACAAGCTTCATCTTTGAAAGCAACCATTTTCTCTTTTTCTTTTGTCAAAACAAAATAAATAAATGCATAAATAAATCAAATGAAACCCTAACCATTAACTAACCATGGTTTAATCATACACTTAACCAAGTTAGCATGTATCATCAAACATGATACAATCAAGTGCACAAAAGTATATCACATATACAACTTGTGCAATGCAAGTGAGAAAATCCATTTAAAGTGAACCAATACTAGTTAATGCAAAGTAATATATCAAATATATATAATTATACATTAAATCATTAAATCAACACTTGATTTAACGATCCGGTCATATCGCATATAACCGACTAATATCCAATGTATCGACTTATCGAATCAATCCTTGATTCGATAACTAGGTTATATCGCATACAACCTTTCGATACATTCATCGCGAGAATGAAATACGGTATCACATACACGTATTATTCTCGGTCCCGCACATATCTCATATGCGCTCCTATTTCGTTTCGCTTGAGCCAGGAAACCTCTGTGTAGGACTCTAAAGACTCGTCAATACGCCGGCAGCAGGTGATGATCATATCAAACACCCACAAGCCGCAAGCGGTCTGCTAAACGTAACGGCCACCCGGGTATTGAGCGATCAGAAGATCGACGAGAAAGCCCGCTCACACTCCTGTGAATCCAACCAGTAACACTTACCGTACAGTCCGGTCTCGTCGTCTGATATGTCGCATATCTCGTCTAGGGGTGGTAAACGTCAGACCCCAATAGCTTGATAAGTCGTGTCGATATGAGGTCTATAACAGTTCGAGAAACTACTGGTAACACTTACCAGTAAATCTCAGCAACCCTGGCCAGGGATTTCCGGTTATAGCCAATCGAACACAGCGCAACATCAACCCCCTATACCGGGAGAGACGAATCCCCTCCTATCGCTCATTGCCTCCATGTGATTCGGGACTGTACCCAAAAGCCACCATTTTGCACGCCCTCTTGGACGTGGTAAGATGGAAATCAAAGCACAGTGGGAATCACACAAGACTCTATGACGATCTCGGGTCTACAGACTAACCTGTACCAGTGTCACCAGAGAACTGCCATCTGACGTAAGGTATAATACCATCTGGGAGTTCTCGGCGAGTCCGTCCAGTGTATCCAGTCTCCACTGAGCACCCGTATATCATCTCTGATGTCAAACACCAATGGATATGGGATCATCCATCGCCCATCTGTATGGGTCGAGAAGGTATACGCTTGTCTACTCTGGTATATCGATGCCCCGTCTCGATATACCCACGACTAGGGACCTTGAAGGATGTACTTATGGACTACCATGTCCCCACTAGTATGATCCGCATCATAGTCCAGGTAGTCAAGTACACATCCTAAGAGCTTTACCAACATGTAACAGAGAGACAATCAATGTACACGTTAAGGTAAAGAGTAACCAGATAGCATACTATCATGTCGAGCAAGAAAGTCCTCCCTATATATGTCCCAGTATCCACTACAATATACATCCAATGTACAGTAATGGCATCTAGGGCATACATATAACTAACACTTGGATGAAGCCGAAGTCGATTAGCTTCTTGACATCAGCGTTGATGCTCATTTCAAGTTCGAGCCGCATTCTTCTTGGTGCTTGTTTAACTGGCTTAACGTCGAGAGATATCGCCAATTTATGTACTACTATTTCTGGATCTAGCCCCGGCATCTCGGAGTAGTTCCATGCGAAGCAGTCTTTATACTGCATGAGAATATCTTTTAGCGTAGCCACCTGCTCTTTAGACAGTAACTCACTGACTAACGTTGGTTGCGGGTCGTTTGCCGTCCCCAGGTCGATTTTCCTTAGGTTGTCTGCAGTAGTATGTATTCCATCTTCCAATTCTTTTGGCGTCGGTGGAAATTCTGAGATCAACTCATCTTCACTCTTATTTTCGAAGCACCAAGTGTGGTCGTCCATATTCTTGTGCATTCCTCTTTCCGACAGCGTTATCACGTAACAGGTACGAGTTCATTTCTAAGACCGATGTTGATCTGGCTCTACTCTCACCATATACATTGCTTTTGGCACATGCCCTTGCGGTGGGGTTACCCTCCAACTGTTGGATAGAGCGAACCTACCGAGTTGATATTGGTCTTCGACCCAGTTTTTAAAAGTGAAGCAGTCTTCAAGAGGATGTCCTATCACTCGGTGATAGGAACAATAATCTGGGCGATGAACCTCGTTTGCCTGATTGGGGTGCCGAGACTCCGGGAGTGTCATCATTTGATGTCTCATGACAAGGTCGAATATCTTCATTGTTTTGTCTCGAGGGAAAGAATATGCTCGACCCATCTTTTTCATAAGAGACGGATTCCGACTAATCTTTTTTCGATCGCGTGGCCTTTTGGATCCGTTTTGCTGTCTTAGAGTGCCGTCCCCGTTCTTGACCTTATCGTTGCTTCTGTGCCGGGCTTTCTTTTCGCCACGAGAGCGCACAGCGGGTTGGGAGTGAAAGGGATCGTCATCCTCCACAGCCTGCTGAATGATACGTTGCTTCCTGGCCTTTTCGTAAATGGCCATTTCGCGGCTGTAGTCATCCCGAACCCTTTGACCTGCTTCTCTGATTATCTTATCAATCTGTTCCTCAAACGACGGGCTCGGTATTTTTATGGCAGGACCTCATTCTTGTTCAGCGTCAGCGTCTTTTAAAAGAGCATCACCTTCTTCATCGAGATCATTTATGATATAACAGTCATGAAATTGCTCCAGTTTCTTGGACCGGACATATCCAATCTCAATCGTTTCCATTTTTCCGTTGGCCAACTTTCGCTGAGTTCCGGGGATATTCCAGATCCTGTTGAAGAACTGAGCTTGTCGAGCAGTCTGTTTGAAAGATACGCCTTTGCATATTAATAACCTTGTCAATCCCTCTGCATAGTGTTTGGGCAGAAAGATGGGTTGGAGACTGTCGAGCGCGAAATCGGTACTCTGCCAGACTTCTCTTTCATCTTTAGTCTCCGTAGACCGATAGAATAGGATCGTCTTTTCATCCCTTCGCTTGGGAGGGACGTAGAATGTCTGCAGCTCTTGCACACTATATGTCCCAAGCGCATCAAGCTCTTTATAATGCTGCCACGGAACCTTGGCGATCATCTCCAGTGGGGGCCTGTATTGATGAACGGACCGAGAACACCGCGTTGGCTTCATCTTCAGAATCGCTGCCAAAGATCAGAATAGGGGTAGATGGTCCCGGCCTGTTGCATTGGGGCGGCCCCGAATAGACTATCTCTTCTTCCTCCTCTGTATCGCTCTCGATGACCGGAATAGTGGTGATAGCTTTTTGCTTATTCTCCGGTTTATGGCATCTTTCCTTGTCTTCAAAGTCTGGTAGGAAATACTTTGCATCTTCGTACTTTCGGACTTCATTTACAGAGAACGGGTTTAGTTCCCCCATCACAGTATATTCGAGACCATCTTTGAAATACTTCATACACTGATGTTGTGTAGAAGGGGTTATGTTGTACGCGTGTAATCAAGGCCCGCCGAGTAATGCGTTATAGCAGATCTTGGCGTCAATGACATGAAATTTGATGTCAGTGACGAGTAGCCCGAAGCGTAATGTCAGTATTACGAACCCGAGCGTCCGTGATGACCGGGAGTCGAATCCGGAAATGGTGATTTTATCCCGAACGAGGTGTTGAACGCTCATGCAGATTTCTTTTAATACCCTCACATTTAGGAGGTTGACAGAAGACCCATTGTCAACTAAGATCTTCCCTATCTTGATGTCATGGAAGTACCCGGTGACATACCGGAGGCGGTTGTGCTCGCACGTTCCGAGGAGGAGATCTTCATCGCCGAAAATGATGTCAGCTATGTGCACTTCTTCCAGCTCGTCCTTCATCTTTTCTTCGGAAAGGAATGCTTAAAACTGCTCGGGCTCTTGTAATGCCCTGATCAGGGAACCTCGTGCCTCTATAGACAGGAGAAGGGCATCCAACACGCTTAGCTGTGAGGGTATTTTCCTCAGGTGCGCCAGGACATTGTAATCCACTTTGTCTTTCTTGGGCGGGTCCTTGGCTGCAAGTTCTTCGACGACTCGATCATCGAGGGCGATATCCTCAGGGACTTTTTCCTTCCCCTTATCTTTTTTGTTCGATCACTTGTTTGTGGGTCCGGGATTCTTTTCAGGCAACGTACGGTTACGCAGCTGAATATTCTCACAGTTCTTTATTTCTTCCTCTTTTCCGAGGTGGATTCTTTGAAGAGAGGGCCGAGGGATATTTCTTCATCAGAATCACTTTCGAAGGTGAGAACTTGCGATCCCCCGGAATCAATCATGTAACAGTTGCCGACAGTTCTTTTGTGCTTATCTGTCGTGCTTCTCTACTCCCGACGAGTTTTGCGCTTCATCTGCTTGAACTGCTGTCGATGAGCAACGTATCCCTGCCGCCACTTTTCAAAGGCCATGCATTCTTCGGTAGGATGTGCAATCCTTTGATGGTACAAGCAATAGTTAGGGTGTATATCCGCTTCGTCAAGATGTAGACCGCCTGGAGTATTTCCTTTGGAAGATAGCAGCTTCATTCCTATTGACAGGGATTTAGCGAACCGTTTCCTTGCCTTGAGCCTGTTCTTGTCTACTGCAGGCGTGCTTCGATCTAGTCGGAGTACTTGGCAACTCATTCATACCATGACTTCTTCCGCTTGATGCCGATGCCTAGCTCTTTCGAATATGGCCATTTCATGCTCTTGATCAGCTTTGCTCTTCTGACGGGCTTCGTTCAGCAGCATGTCAATCATCTCATCTGACGGCTCTAAGGATTTTGGCACCGATCCTGCCCTTAGCTCCTCTATATTATCTTCTGACGCAGAGTGAGCTTCTTCGTCATTTGCTGATGAATGAGAGATCATGTGACAACTTGCAACATAATCCTTGGGTTCTTCTGATGAGTCGTCTTCCTCATCATTGGCATTATTTCCGCTCTCAAGGATATGGCCGAGAAACTCTTGGAGTGTGACCGAGGTTCGCACCTTCTGGTTATATTCCTCCAGTGCATCAATATGCATTTGCAAATTTGTGTGTTTGTCATCAGACTGTGTGGGCTTTTTGGTCTTCTTCTTGTTCTTCAAAGACTTCGACAGCTGGACCTGTGTATTTTGCCCATCGTTACCAACTCCCAGTGTTGGGCGCGGTTTCAGCATTCTCTCAATGATCTCTGGCTCTAGTGGGCTTTTCCATCTAATTACCGGACATACTTGAAGGTCTTTCAGCATCCTTTTAGTCTTGTTTGAAAGAGCAACTTCCCATGGAGTTTCTTCTATAAATGAGCATGATGCCCCCGGCGTGTCCACCTTTTTAGGAGTGTGCGGTTGTGGCGGGTTCACCTTCCAGTTTTCGGACAATGTGAATTTGCCTTATTGATATTGGTCCTCAATCCAGTTTTTTAAGACGAAGCAATTTTCGATTGGATGGCCCAATATTCGGTGATAGGGGCAGTAATTGGGATTGTTGACGTCGCCGGGCTACAGTGGGCATTTCGGATCCGGTAAGGTGATAATCCTGTTGTGCACCGCTAATTCGAACAGTCTCCTCGTTTTATCCCGGGAAAACGAGTAAGGACGTCTCAACTTTTCATCCAAGAATCGTGATTTGTTGCCTTGGCGAGCAACCGGTTTCGGATCACTCGACTGTTGTTGAGCGTTGGCGACGAAGGTCGCTTTACTTTTCCCTTTTTCATTACGAAGCTCCGTTTTCGAAGAGGGCGGTCTATGGCCCATCTGGTCCATTTAGGCCAGCTTGTCGATCAAGGCCTGGAAGGTGGTCGGCTTGAAAAACATCATGAATTGGGATATAGTCGCCTGTGGATCGAGGATTCCCACGAACATGCCCATGGCAGGAGCTTCTTCTATGCGTTGTTCGCATCTCAACCATAGGTTCCGCCACCAACTTGCATACTGAACCCATGTCTTTCCGGGCCTCACTCTAGCGTTAATTAGTGAGGTGATCGGGGTGCGCTCGCTAGCACTCGCGAATCTTTGTGTAAACAGTAGATCCATTTCTGCAAATGTCTTGACAGAGTCATTCGGGAGCTCGGAGTACCATTCGAATGCTGTCTCTGATAAGCTGCCAACAAACTGGCGAAGCAGCAGTTTGTCGTCACCCCCAGTATTACCGTACAGAGCCCTGAATTAAGCAACGTGCTGGTGTGGATTACCCGTCCCCTTATACACATGGAATTTAGGGATCATATATCCTGGAGAGTATTTTATTTGATCGTACCAACCCGGATAGGGTCGTCCAGTCTTGACGATTTGGCCGGCCGCTTCGCTCTCCTAATGAGCTCGTATCTGTTGAGCTATATAGTCGTCAAGGGCGGCTTTGGAGATTGTCTCTTCCCTGGCTGCTGATTGAGCCGGAAGAGGGTTTGATGTCTCCCCTCTGTCGTCTTCAAGAATTATTGGAGGGTCTTCAGCTGGAGGATCCGGCTGTATCATCATCCCGACCATATCTTGGAACAAGAGCGCCATTTGCTTTATGTTGGTCGCTTGTTCCGCGGCCTCTTTGTCTTTCTTCATGAGCATTCTTCGGAGGAACTCAGTGTCGGTTTCCTATTCCTGGCGCTGCGCTGACAACGTCTCCGAGCTTTCTTTCGGCCCAGTGAGCGTGGCCATCTTCGTTAGCATCTCCTGGAGCTTTTGCTGTTGCTCCTAAGCCTTTGTCACAAAACGGGTGAGTGGTCGATGACCCGTGAAGATACGGCTATCCTCTTTCCCGGAAGCCATGTAGATGGTGTGCACTACCATTCCCCCAGACTTGGGGCGTTTGAATTCATCACCTTTGAGATTTGTTGCAGACACAGGGATTTCTCCGGCCTTCTTCTTTTATGGGCGGTCGAAGTTGAGGGGGCTGTTGCAGGTGATATTTTCCGCGGTACGACGGCGGGATGGTCCTCCTCTTATGGAACTTTCATTTTCTTCTATCGGCGAGAGTAGTCCTTGTCGATCAAAGAGTCTTGGACTCTTCGCCAGACTTTGTGGATTTTTTAGGACAGCGGCTGAGGAGGCTGCTCCGGCTTTGCTTTTGTAACATTTTCAGCAGGTGGAGGAGACCTTTTTAATACGGAAGTTGGAGAGTTCTTGCGCACCCTCCTGAGCGGCTCAAAGCTGTTCCCAATTGGAACAGCGGCATCGATTTCCACCGTTGGAACTGGTGGGGTAATTCCAGAGGGGGAACTGCCCCAGCCATCCTTACTCGGCGCCAGTGGCGACGTCGAGCATGTCGTACAGATGGGAATGGCTCAGTTACGGGGGTGGCTTCATCTTGCCCCCTGTTCTGCTGAAGGTTTGTTGGGGTCAACCTGTCGAAGACTAACGTCATCTGAGAGGGAACGGTCAATCTTGCAAAGACTGACTTTTTGGCAGGGGAATCATTCGTAACGACCTCACCCGAAGCAGGAATTGGGATGTCTGGTCTTGCAAAGACCGATCCCTTAGCAGGAGAAGCTCCTCTGACGACTTCGTTTACTGGAGCTGGGATGGCTATCCGCTTCGAGATAACTCCTTCGGGTATTGCAGGTTTCTTCACGGGCCCACTTGAGCTTTGGCCTAGCTTATTAAAGACTGAGGCGTTGGACTTGGACGACCCGTTGAGAGGGGCCGTGGTAGTGGTAAGCCGATCAAAGACCGACTTCTTCGGAGATTCCTGGGATGGTACTGGGGCGTTGAAGCTCATTGGTGGGAGCATGGTCCCGAAGAACAACCCAGTGGTGGCCTGTGTCACCTGTTCCACCGGCATTGCGAAAATGGAGGCCGCTTGAGGCCCGTAAGTTACTCTTCCAGATGGGACAGAGCGGGAGTTGTTGCAGTTAGTGCAGCTGGAAGCCATTGATCTTCTTTTCTCCTGCACGAGAGCAAGACACCAAATCTTAGTACCTCGAAACCACAGGCAACCATAGCAGACCGCGATTTGTTCGCGAAACACGACGCACGAAGTGTGGAGTGGAAAGCGGAAAAGGTCCCACCGGGCTTGCCAGAATCTGTCTACCACCGAAAACAGAGACGAAACCGCGTAGGTCGTCTGGCCTAAATTTGGGGGGCAGATGCTATTTGGTTTTATCCGTCTACCTCTCCGAAGATACCAAGTTAATTTATGGCACTATATATCGAAGGTTTAAACAGATGCGGCCGTTGTAGCATACTTCGTCAGATTCTCCCTCGTTGGCAAAGGGTTTTTGATTGTGGGGACGCTCTTCCCTGCAGACGCAAGCCCTTGCAGTTAATTACACTACCGCATCGCGATAACAACTTTCTCCTTCTCCAAATATTCACTTCGTGTCGTGTATATTTGTTTTGTTTTAGGTTGACCGTGGATTGTATACGGAGATTAATTTATATTGTCGCCCGTATGGCGGGGATTAGTCCAAATCCGTATCTTCTTAGATTTGGGTTTGGGTTGGTTTAAGGATCGTTAACCTCGTTTGAGATTAAGATAAACTTAAATATTTGTTAAGGACACATTAGTCTAATTTTAGACTAAGGTCTACTTAACGGGGGTTTGAGATCATTTTTGATCCAATAAAAGAGCATTTGGGCTCTATCATTTTAGTTTAGGGACGTTACGGTCCATAGTTTAAGGACGTCATAGTCCATGAATCATAGTCCACAGGGTTTAGTTTAAAGACGTTACGGTCATAGGGTTTAGTTTAAAGATATTACGGTCATGGAATTTAGTTTAGGGACATTACGGTCCGTAGAGTTTTGTTGTTGGTTATCGGGACCCACCACCTCTCTAAAGACGTTGAAGAATTACAACGATATATATCAGAGGTGTGGGGAGATGTACCCTTGAACCAAAGAATGTTCATCAGGGACTTAGTATTCCTGTTTGGCATTAGGGCAAATTTAAAAGAAGACCTATGGGCTCGGTCGATTTGGGGCTCAGCCCACTTGATTAATTATTTGGACTTAATCCCTTTTGTTCAACAATACTGAGCATTGACCTGGGTTTTGATGCTCACCCTCCTTCCTTTGTTTTGTATCGAGTGTTGAACACTCTTTGTAGCGCTGGGCTCTATTTACAGGGTGCTGTTTATTTCATCAGCACCCACGTGAGAGGCACATGGAGCGATTGGCGCTGAGCACCAAACTTGGAGCACCTGGCGCTGGGCCTCAAACTTGGAGTGCTAAGCTCTTCTTATAAATTAGCGCCTACGTGAGGAGCACGTGGAGCGCTCGGCGCTGAGCGCCAGACTTAGAGAATTAAGCGCTTCTTATAAAATAGCGTCCACGTAAAGAACACGTGGAGCGCTCGGTGCTGGGCGCCAGACTACTGAGTTAAGCGTTTCTTATAAAGTAGCGCCCACGTGAGGAGCACGTGGAGCGCTTGGCGCTGAGTGCCAGACTACTGAGTGCTAAGCACTCTTTATTTTGCAGCACTTGCGCTAGGTTTTTTTCTTTCTGTGTTATATTCTGCAAAGTTCAATTCTTTGTTCTCCCTCGGATCTTCGATCCTTAAGAAAAAATTCGTCCCCGTAAGAAATAAATTCTCCTTTGGGGAAGACTTGTCTCATGGATCTCAGATCCGAGGAAAGAACTATATTCTTTTTTATGAGGGTTAAACCCTTGCAGATGAGATGATCTCTATTTTTTTTTTACCTTGAAGAAAACTCTTCTTCTTAAAGCTTGCTCTTCTCTTTGAGATCGAAGTTTATTGGGGGATTCTTCTGTACAAGACTTGGAGTCTTGGGTCTTTTATATAGGGGAGGCTGATTTGTTGAATCAGTTAAGAAAATCTCTCATTGAGAGATCTCTGATTGATTTGGGGATGTTTCCTATCGTTGGATCTTTGATCCAAGGGCTTGTGTTTTTACAGAAGACATTTTTCTTGTTTTTAACAAGATTGAAAAAATATTTTCTCATACAGAACTTATTCTGTATCTTGGTGATTTTTAATCACCATTGAATTTTTGATCCAACGGTGCTCTGATTTATAGATATCAATCTTTCTTGTTTAGAAAGATTTTAGGTGTTTTTCCTCAATCAGAATTTAATTCTGTATTTTAGTGATTTTTAATCACCATTGGATCATTGATCCAACAGTGCTCTGATTTACAGAGCACAATCTTTCTTGTTCAGAAAGATCTGAGGAGTATTTCCTCAATTTAATTCTGCATTTTGGTGATTTTTAATCACCATTGGATTTTTGATCTAAGGGTAGAGAACTTTTAGTTCTGGCGCTGGCGCTCTCGCTTTTTGCACGTGAAGCACTGCCTCAGAGTCGCTGGCGCTCTCGTGCTTTGCACGTGAGGCGCTGCCTCAGAATATTTGACTCATGGTGCTGGTGCTCTTGGTGTTGACACTCTTGGCGCTAGCGCTCTCGTGCTTTGCACATGAGGCGCTGCCTAAGAGTCTTTGACTCATGGTGCTGGTTCTCTTGGCATTGACGCTCTTGGCGCTGGCGCTCTCACACTTTTCACGTGAGGCGTTGTCTGCCTCAGAGTCTTTGGATCTTGGCGCTGGCGCTATTGGCGATATTGCTCTCATGCTTTGCACGTGAGGCGCTGCCTCGGTTCAAATTTCAAATTTTGAATAGATCCATGCTCTTCTTATTGGAGGGAAACAACGATGACCCCATTGGATGGGTTGTAGCCCCTGGGTGTCCCGAGACCGGAAGGTGTTCCGGCGAGTTGTAGTCCTCGCGAGGGGGCATGCGTAAAAAGTAGCAGCTGAGGGACCTATAGGTGCCACGGCAATCCCATTAGATGGGGTGGCTGCCTGACCAACATGGTATCAGAGCCAAAGCTAGAAGATTAGACGATATTATTAGATCACGAAACCGAAAAACTCTGAAACTGTAACCCGAAAACCTGAGTTTCTGTCGATTTTTTTAAGATCTCTAAATTTTTTTTAAACATGTGCAGAATGTTACATGTGATGTAAGTAGAACACCCGAGAAATTTGAGGGCAAAATTCCGAAATTGACCCGATGAGATTGTTCAAAAAACCGGTTTCACTTTTTTTATTGTAGCAAAAGACTTTGAAATTTTTATGGTGTTCTTATCTCTTGGTTTTGGGGTTTCAGGTTATGTTTGATTGGTCCAAAATTGCATATGATGTTAATTTTTTTATGGGCTAATACGGAGTGTTTCGTAGTCGTGTTTTTTAACATTCTTTCGGATTTAAGTTTGATATGGATGCAGTAGTTAGGATCCATATTAAATTAGTTTTGTGAAAACTAGTTTTTTTGTAAATCTAGTGTTTTAGTCTCGGATAATCGGTTGCCACGGAGTCTTGATTTGGATCAAGACTCCGTTGCAATCGCGTATTGTATGTGAATACTCGCCAATTAACTTTGCTAGGTAGCCATGCCCCATTGCCCCGACCAAGTGACTTTAGGAGAACCCCGGTGCCAAAAGCATCCACTCGGGTGCTTGCGGCCACGGTGTTCCGTCTTAGTGCACTTCGTCGACGGTATCGGGGGTGCGGCCATCTACTAAAGTTTCTGACAAATATTCGATAATGTAGTCGGGAATCTTGTTGAATCCCCGACTAAGTAATTGAAAAGTGTTTTCAATTTGAGACTAACATACAAGATTTATCTGGTTAGGCATGAAATTCGAAATATGAGATATTCCGGGTTTATGATGTCTAAGGATATGCGGATTCTAATTATTGCAGTTTTACATTTCTTTTCTGCGACCGTAAGTTTAATATGTGGAGTATCCCAATCTCGTTGCTATATGTCAACGAGTTTTCGGGATACGCGTATTTACTTACGTTGATAATATGTGATATTATGTGTCGCTGATATGTTTTATTGGATCGTCGTGATTGAATAGCCCAGGGGTTTTATGTGAGATGAGAATTTTTCAATTTTCATTCATGTAAAATTTGTATGTAATATTCTTTTACTGGGGTACTTCTGGGTTGAGGATGATATCATCATTGTTGTATATTATTTACTTTTTCGCAATAGCATAGGCCCAAGGTGGGGAGCACAAGTAACCGGGTTCCAGATTCCAGAGGGAGACCATCTCAAGGAGTTGAGACCGGGTCTCCTAACTCTAGAATTGGTAGGGTTACTTGCCGCTCTGGTAGAGGTTTAGGAATGTGGGTTTAGCTATTCTTCACGACCGTGGAATCCGTACTTTACATTACTGGCTAAATTTAAAACACGGAAATCCTAATATATCCAATATTTCATATGTTGCTTCTGCTGCTTGGTTCTGTGATGTGATCATATAACTGCGTGAGACGGATGTGATATTATATATATGATATATAATAAACGTTGCTTATGTTTTGCACCCGCGCTAGTCTAGCCCCCGCTCTGCCGGTAGTTAAGTAACCTAACGGTGCATGACGGGGCCCAGTGGCGAATGCGGATGGCATAAGCATACGTTCTATTTTCGTTTCATTTTTCTGTAATGTTTAGGAAACATTAAATGATGGGACTTCGTTAATGATATTAATGAAAAGAAAGAAACCTAAAGATATTGTAGAATCAAACTTTTAAAAAGGGTAGCTCTAGTTTTTGCTTTGAATAGTGGTATTCCTTGATGAATATCCAACACCTCATTCGATGAGGAAAGAGCCGAGATCCCTTCACCGGGAGTGACCTCTTTAGCGAAACTAGCAAATGCTATAACTCACTCGGTTTTGTTTTTGATAGCTTCTCTAGTTCTTGCCTTGCATAGTGGTATTCCTTGAGGAATATCCAACATCTCATTCGATGAGGAAAGAGCCGAGATCCCCTCACCGGGAGTGATCTCTTTATTGAAACTAGCAAAAGCCTTAAAAACACTCCTTTTCAAAATAACTAGATTCTACAACGATATCAAGTTCATTACGCTCATGGTTTTCTTAAAAACCTACGTAGCCCTCCGTCATTTCAGATAAATGCTATTTTAGTATTCGTGCTACGTTTGTTGACTATGTTAAGACGTAGTGTGCGGTAGCTAATTAGTGCTTATCTGTAACCATATGATGTGGTTGGATTATGTTAATCGTACGGCTTTGTTAACTATGTTAAAGGTCGTGCAGGTGGGTTTAATCCATTCAAGAAATGACGGGTTGAACTTGACTAGTGCTTATGATTTGTTGACTGTGTTAAGGTCATAAGTGGCTAGGGGTAAAAACCATTATCGGGAATTTCAAGTGTTGAAATTTGCAATGAGATTGCATACCTTCTATATAATAGTTGGATCCCGATACCCACTGCGAGTAAAAATTACTCCTGAGAGAGTTTTGCACTTTACAATTAGCTAATCCAGTATGTGTCTAGAAAGGTGTCAACGGGGTTATGCCTTTAGGGAAATGAGGTTTATATTAATTAGGTCCGTGCGAAAGCACGGGGAACCTCCCTCGGAGTACCGATACCTGCCTGGCCGAATGATTGGCGAACCTGTAGGGTGTAATTAATCCTGGCTAATCTTACCTTTTAGGGTTTGAAGGAAGATTTGAGAAAAACAGTGGGAGCCATCCTAATTAGATAAAATAACCAATCTAATCTTGCAAAGAGCGCACGCAAAGTGATTATCCTTCACTCTCTCCTGGTAGCGACCAAAGAAATGCCTTAATCAAGATAATAATATGGATGTATTGACCGAACCTACTTATTATACTGGGTTAGGTTCCGCTCTATCTTATGATTGTCATAAGTCTTAGTAAGGAATAGGGGAATATCCGGATTCCTATGCCACCCGAACGAAGAATAAGCATGTTGATGTATCTTCTTCGGGTGTGTTCGTTACCAAGAACTGTTTCTCGGTTTTTTTTATGTCCTGGGTATTGGATACCGGATCAAGATCCCACGTATGTAATTTGTTATATGAGCTAGATAGGTAGAGAACTGGAAAAGGGTGATATATCTCTAGTAGTAGGGAATGGTGCAATTGTTGCAGCCAAAGCAGTCGGAAAATATCACTTTATATTACCAACTGGTAATACAATGATTCTGAGCGACTGTTATTTCGTACCAAAAATATTGTGAATATTTTCCTAAATCAAGTATTGATTGGGTATGGTACGTTATATAAGAGTATATACGTTCTAAATCACAATACAGTTCTAAGTATACAGAACACACACAAGAGAAACAGTTCAGAAATGAATGAAGTCTTCTTGTGACATTGTAGACTAGGTTATATCAATGCGACAAGACTAGCTAAAGTTCTATAAGGATGCACATTTGAATCCGTTCGAAATTGCATCTTATGAAACTTGCCAGTCATGTCTCAAAGACTAGGTGACCAAATCTTTGTTTAATGGAAACGGAGAAAGAGCTACTGAACTCTTGGACAAATACATAGTGATGTATACGGTCATATGTCTACACATTCCAGGAATGGTTCCTCGTACTCTATTACATTTACCGATGATCTCTTAAGATACAGACATGTGTTCCTGTTGAAACACAAATCTGAATCTTTTGAGAAATTCATAAAATATATAAGTACGAAGTTGAGAACCAGACGGGTAAAAGTATTAAAATCCTTTGATATGATCCGGGAGAAGAATACTCGAGCACGGAATTCAGAGACTACTTAAAAGAGAATGGGATTCTCTCTAAGCTTAATCCTCTATAAACACTACATCACAACGGTATTTTGGGATGGAGGTATCACACCCTATAAGATATGGTGCGCTCTATGATGAGTATTGCTGAGTTACCTATTTTCTTTTGGGGATATGCGCTAGAGATAGCTACATTCCTATTGAATAGAGTTCCGACCAAATCTGTTGCCTACCACTCCATATGAGATATGGAATGGGAAGAGACCATTTCTTAAACGAGTTAAGATATGGGGTTGCCCGGCCTATGTTGAAAAGCAAAATCCGGACAAGCTTGAGGCAAGGTCAGTCTGTGCAAGTTTGTAAAATATCCCAAACATTCGCGAGGGTATATCTTCTTTCACACCGAGGAGCAAAAGGTGTTTTGTTTCTCGACCTGCCACCTTTTTAGAAAAGGAATTTCTTGTGAAAGAAATTAGTGGTAAAGAGGTAGAACTGGAAGAAGTTCCAACAACGCAAACTATAACTAACGATTTGATCGAACCGGGGGATTCAATAGTCCCCGACGAACCGCAGCCACTCCGCAGATCTAGTTGGGTTCCTCATCCACCTGAGAGATACTATGGCTTTCTCATAGACAGTAGGAGCAAGGATTGCATCATGGATGATGATGACCCAACTAGTTTTCGTGCAGTCCATCACGAGTAGGGACTCTGTGAAATGGCTGGATTCTATGCATTCTGAGATGGAATCCATGTACACCAACAAAGTGTTGACTTTGGAAGTTGCTCCTGAATGGGTAAAACCCATCGGGAGAAAGAGGATCTTTGGGAAAGATAATTTGGTATAGATGGAAAAGTTGAGACTTTCAAGGCTAGACTTGTAGCAAAAGGTTTTCTTCTACGACCTGGTGTCGACTATGATGAAACATTTTCTCCTGTCGCTATACTTAAGTCCATCAGGATCCTACTTGCCATTGCTGCATACCACAACTATAAAATCTGCCAGACTGCACGACAAAACTGCTTTTCTAAATAGTGATTTAGAAGAGAGCGTGTATATGACACTGCCAGAGGACCTCGTAGACAGTGGAAGCAGCGGAAGTGTGTGCAAGCTGCTTTAATCCATCTACGGATTAAAGCAGGCATCGCGGAGATGGAACATCTGTTTTGATGAAGCTGTCAAAGAGTTTGACTTCATCAAAAAGATAGATGGACCATGTATATATAAGAATGTTATAGAGAGTATGGTTGTCTTCCTCGTATTATATGCGGATGACATACTCTTGATAGGAAATGATATTCTTATGCTACACTCGATCAAGCTCATCTTATCACACAAGTTCTTCATGAAAGATCTAACCGATACCTCCTACATTCTGGGGATATAGATCTATAGAGATAGATCTAAATGGATTTGTGATTGTCCTAATCCAGGTACATAGACGCCATACGATAGGGGTTTAGTATGGAAGATTCTAAGCATGGTAATGTACCCGCTTGTTCAGGAATCACTCTCTCCAAAAATATGTCTCCCAAGACTGATTTGGAGAGGGCTCACATACAAGAGATACCCTATGCTTCGACAGTCGGGTCAATCATGCATGCGATGTTGTGTACCAGACTGGATGTAGCTTACTCGCTAGGTGTAGTGAGTAAGTATCGAAAAGATCTTGGGGAAAACCACTAGAAAGCTGTGAAGAACATTCTTAAGTATTTAAGAAGGACTAAAAAGATGTTCTTGGTGTATGGTAACGGTGAACTCCAGGTGGAGTCCTTTACCGATTCGAGCTTCCAGAGTGATAAGGACGACTGAAAGTCAGTCTCGGGTTTTGTCTTCACCCTCAGTGGAGCGACGGTATGTTGAAAGGGTTCCAAGCTATATACCGTAGCAGACTCGTTGATAGAGGCCGATTACATCGCTACCAACGATACTTCCAAAGAGGCTGTCTGGATGAATAAGTTCATAGGATGAACTTGGTTCCTACCATTGAGCATCCAATACCTGTGTATTGTGATGACAATGGAGCTATGGTTTTGGCCTAGGAACCTCAGTCCCGTCAGCGATCCAGACATATTATTAGACAGTATCACCTGATCAGGAAGATAGTTGATCTCCGGGAGATCGAGGTTAGGAGAGTTGACACAGAGGATAACACAGTGGATCCGCTCACTGAGGCCATCCCCCAGATGCTATTCGAGAGAATTTTGGGGCGTTGGGTATGAGATACTATAACAACTGACCTTAGTGTAAGTGGGAGATTGTTAGGAATATATATGCCCTAGAGCCCATTATTGTTGATATAGTGGATGCTTGGATATATATAGAGAGAACTTTCTTGCTCGGCATGATAGTTTTCTATCAAGTTACCTTTATCTTAACATGTAGACTGGTATTTATACTGTCTGTCTCTTACATGTTGATAAAACCCTTAGGATATGTACTTGAATACTAGGATTATGATGAGATCATACTAGTGAGACCAGGGTGGTCCAAAAGGATATCCTTTAATCAGTTCCTAGTCGAGGGAATATCGAGACTAGGGTATCGATATTCCAGAGTAGACTAGTGTGTACGTTTCTTGTCCCTTAGAAGGCAATGGTTGATCCCATAACCATTGGTATGTGACATCAAAGATTATACACAGGTGCTCATTGAAGAATGGGTACACTAAACAGACTCGCCGAGGACTCCTAGTTGGTATTATACCTATCGTCAGATAGCAGTTCTCTAGTGACACTGGTACAGATTAGTCTGTAGACCCGAGATCGTCATAGAGTCTTGTGTGTCTTCCACTGTGCTTTGATTTCCTCCCTACCACGCTCAAGAGGAGTTGTGCAAACAGGTAGATTTTGGGTACAGTCCCGAGTCACATGGAGGCAATGAGCGATAAGAAGGGTTTCGTCTTTCCCGGTATTAGGGGTTGATGTTGCGCTATGCTCGATTGGCTATAACTGGAAGTCCCTGGCCAGGGCTGCTGCTGAGATTTATTGATAAGAGTTATCAGTAGTTTCTCGAACCGTTATAAGCCAGACATTGGCATGACTTATCACGTTACTGGGGTATGACGTTTACCATCCCTAGACATGATATGTGACATATCAGACGAAGAGACCGGACTGTATGGTAGTGTTACTGATAGGCTTCATGGAGAGTATGGACAAGCTTGCTTGTTGATCTTCATATCGCTCAATACCCGGGTAGTCGTTACGTCCAGCTAGTACCGCTGACAGCTTATAGGTGACTGATGTGATCATCACCTACTGTTGGCGTATTGACAAGTCTTTAGAGTTCCATACAGAAGTTCTATGGTTCAAACAAAACGAAGTAGGACACATATGTGATATGTGTGTAGGCCTGATTAAATATGTGTATGTGATACCGTATTGTAATCTGGTAGTTATCTTTTATTAGTTAGGTTACATGTGATATAACCAGATTATCGAATCAAGTGTTGATTTGATAATGTGATATACAGATAAATGATATTAGTCGGTCATATGTGATATAACCGGATTATTAAATCAAGTGTTGATTTAATAATGTGATATATATTATATTTGATATAATTATATCTTAACTAATATCATTAGCTCACTAAATATTTTCTTATATGTATTAATATATATATATATATGATACATATATAAATATATATATGTAGCATGGCATGAATTCTATTTTGTGAAAATAGAAATGATGTGGAAATTAGGAGCATGGATGAAGGCATGGGCTTTATTGTTTATTTATTCATCTTGACTTACTATTCAAGTATGGTTGCAATTTTATATTGCAAATAATTTCATGCTTGAATGAGTGAGGGTCAAGGGTTGCCATTCACTCTCTCATTCATTCAACACTAGAGCTCATTCTTTAGTTGCTCCAATGGTTGCTCTCTTGCTATCATCTTCTTCCTCTTCTTCATGCCACCATGGTTCAAGTTTCAACCCTCATATGTGATATGAATCATGAAACTTGAACACATACTAGTGAGCTTCTAAACCCCTACTTCATCATCCTACACTTGACTAGCGATCAAATGTAGCGCGTTTTCTACACTAAAAGAGTTTAGTGTAGAGATAACTTGAGTTTGAAGGACTTCGCATGGATCATCTTCGGCACGAAGGTCGTCGGAGTAAGCTCGTTCAAACCCTCATGTGGAACCCAGTGGAGTCCCGGGGCTACTACATGGAGCATGTGAAGTGAAAGACTCGATCTACGAGGGTATAGCCATTTTTCACTTCTTATAGTTTACCTTGATATCAAACTAAAACCCTAATCATCTAGTTAACGATCTACGTTAGTGTTAGTTATCTCCCCGGAAAATTTTTTAAATGGCATACTTGATGCTTGTAAAACCCCATGGGGTGCTAGCGTACACTTTCAATGCACATGTTTGTTTTTCCTGACTTTTCATTTCTATGTGCAGTGCACGTGTAAAATTTTGGGCTTTCAAAATGTTTAAAAGAAAAATTAGAAAAAATATAATGTGCCTGAGGGGATTCGAGAACACAGGGGCTACGTCACAACAGTGCAAGGCTTTACCAGTGAGCTACAAGTGTTTTCTTACTGTTCTTAAACAAGAATAACTTTTAAATTGTGATCAGGCTTGCAAACTCCTTTCTGTATTTTAAGAAGAAAAAATTTTGTACAGAAAATTCAGAGTTGTTACATTCTACCCTCCTTATAAAAATTTCGTTCTCAAAATTTATAGAAAAAAGTTGTAACAGATTCAAGAAAATTTAATGATAGCGATGGTGAAAGAACTACTGAAAGTGCATAAAAATGTTTGAAAGAACAAAAGGATGCAAGGGTTTTGAAAGAAGAAGGATTACCAATATTACCTTGACCTATAGCTTCAGGTTCTACGGCCGCTAAAGTGGTATCCTTACGCTGGGGTACATTCCTCCTAGCTGGAGGCATGTTCCTCTGTCCTTGGGGCATGTTTCTCTGCCCTTGAGGCATGTTCCTTATTGCCTGATGGAACTGACGAGGAGACTGTGCAGGAGGTCTACGAGGAGGTGGAGCAGGTAGAGCAAGATGAGGTGTAGAAGCCTGAATAGCTGGCCGCTGCGGAAAGGTGATGGCTGGTCTATATGCTGGAACTAGGTTGCGTCTATGAAGACATGCTCCAATGTCGTGAGTGGATGCGCCACAATCTAAGCACAGGCTGTTTGCACTCCTGCAGTCCTTCACCAAGTGTCCATTCCTCTTACAGCAGAAGCAAAAGTCTGGACTTGGTCGATTAAATGTTACTTCCAGTCTTCTAGGTACAAAAGGTGGCCTGAAAGAGGCTTCTCCTGCCATCTGAGTGGTAGGGCGTTTCACACCGGCAGTCTGAGGTCTGCCCTTCTTTTTCACCACTGCCTCATAGCGTCGGCCAGCCTTCAGAGCATGATCATGGGTTAGGAAATCCCCTGTAGCTAGTGCAGCTTGGATCTCCGGGTCCAACCCTTACTGAAATCTCCGTGCCCTGATCTTAGCAGTCAGGATCAGGTGTGCCGCGAACCTACTAAGTATGATAAACTCAGCATCGTATTCATCCACAGATTTGTTCCACATTAAACCTTGCTGTAAGTGGATGAACTGTTGTTCCATGTCGAAACGGGCAGTCTCGGAGAAAAATTTTGCGTCGAACATATCGCGAAAAGTTCTACAATCAATCGGTTGGGCGAGTCGGCTTTCTGCAGCCTTCCACCATACTCTGGCGTTATCAGTTAGTTGCAGTTTCGCAACTCTCACCCAAGCAATCTCTAGCACTTGTGCTGTTGCCAAGTCATCCTCTTTAGACTGAGCCCATTACTCTGCCTCTAGTGGGCTCTCTTTTCTAGAAAAATATTTCGGATGCAAAGCCCGGAATTGCTTGACTCCGGGTGCCCCGGTCTCTGAACAGTGCAAGAGGATAGTAGTCTACTGCTGCTGACCCTCCAAGAGGCTTTTGATCGCCTCAAGAAATACCATTTGCTTGTTGATGGGAGCTGCAACAGTAAGCTGTGGTGGTAGAGTGGGTGGTGGGGTGTTTCCATTAACGTTGATACTCGTGTTGTTGGAAGAATCGATGACCTTGATAGAAAAAGAAAAGTTAGAACATATTCAAGGAATTTGAAATGTAAAGAATATATAGTTGCTGATTTTTATTATTCTTGTGATATATATTGCTTAGGATTCCATGCAGAACTAACCTGCATGGGCTGCCAACACAACCTGTCACGCCCCGCTTCCCAGTATCCAAGGAAATAGGCGTAGCAGGTACGCGACGTATTTACTCAGAAGTAAACACGCTAAGCATAAATAAGCAATATATAAATAAAATGCACAAGAATGACATGTGATGTAATATGAACAACTTTTATTAACTTTCATTCTTTACATTACAACTGATTTGTGAAGGAAATGTACAATGATAGAAAGCAATGCCTAAACAGTGGCATATGAACTGAAATAAGTACAAGTAAAAGCTAGAAGTCTGGCTGCTCTATGAACTGGTCCAAGTCATCCTAGCTGGGTTCGGTCTCCTGAGGGTCCGGTCCTCCTGACGACCATTCCAAATAAAGAAATAGAAGGAATGTCGTCAGCGAACTAGCGCTCGGTAAGTCCCAAAAGTAAGAGTAGAATAGAATAGGACAAGTAGAGAATATATGACTGGTAATTTGTACAGGTATATGTTTGTTATACTAACGTAATTGTTTGTAGCTTGGTACAGAAGGTATCAGCGTATACGAGAGGAGTCCAACTTGCTCCGTGGACTATGGTAGGCCCTGTCAAAATCCACGGGACAACGGCATATGATATTTAGGTAGGTGTCTTTTAATGACCATCTTGTTCCACTTCTAATACATTCCGTACCATTCTACCCCGTTAAACCCCGTAATATATATTGTATTAATTATAGTTATCAGACTTGCCGAGACGATGGATACAAGTTGTTCATGTAATCAGGTTCAAGATGTATCAAGTAGTCAGGTAGTCAAGTCAAGATATAACCATGGTTCGGTCAAGTCAAGTCATGTTTGCATGTTGATATCGTTCTGGTATTCAGGTTCAAGTTCAAGTATACATGTTGGTATATTGGATTCATGTTTGGATTGGATTCAGATTTAGACTTAGACTCAGATTAAGTCGGACTCAGACATGAGTCAGACACTTAAAACTGATTTGGATCCTGAATTAGCTTTGGGTGTTATCGGTAACTGCTGCACATGGACGGCAGGATTTGTGTCTTTTTCCAAGACAATTACCATTGATAACTCCGTTAAGGTTTTCTACCTTAAATAGGCAAGCACTCGCTTTCTCCGGTTTCCTGAGGCTCAAGAGAATTGATCCCGCTTAAACCTATACTTACTAAGGTCCTTAATGTAATTTTATATAACTCGAAGGGGTTTTATGAAAAATATTTTATATACTTTCAAAATAAATCTCGAGTAATTATTTATGTTCTTTAGAGTTTTTATGGATGTGAATTTTAAAGCGTGAGGTATATTAGTGAATATTTACATAGCTTGAATAGTTCAAGATATTTTAGTGTAAGACTTGTCTTGTATTGATACTTGATGGTATTTTAGTGAAACCTGTCATTCTTTTATTTTTAGAAAAACATGGAATTTTATTATAACTTGAAAATATGTGGTTTGATAATATTTATATAATATTAAAAATTAATTTAATTATTAATTAGAAAATCTCGTTTTTCTTAAAAATCGTATTAAAAATCTTTCGAGATCAAATGCTCCGTGAGAAAGTCTGTATCTCGCTCTACTAGCTCGAGAATGTGTGATTATCCGCACCATCCAATAACGGGTTCCTCAAAATGGGTTGTAGAGGCATAATCGCAAAGAATTTAATAATACAACTAAAAAGAAAACCGGGTTTTTATAGTCAATGGTATTTTAATGAAATATTGTATTTGCCACAAAAATATATTTTCAAGAGTATTGTGCTATGTAAACATGTGTGTATGCGAGGGGTAGGTTACCCCGTGAAGTTTTTTAGAGGTATGATTAAGCAAAATAATAAAATATGGTAGATACAAAGTTCCTGGTATTTAAATGTAAAACACAATTTAAAGTTATTTAACATGATAATTTAGGATGAGAGTTATTTTTAATTATTAGTTTTATGGTTATAAACATATTTTAAGAATATGGATGAGCAAAGATTAAGAAAAAGTGTGATTTGAAGGTTTTAAAATCAAAATTCGGCGTAAACTCCACTTACCGAAATGATTTGAAAAAGGGAACTTTTTATGTAGAAAGAGAAGAATGGAGTGGGACTTACTAGCAAGAAAGATAGGAAAGAGGCAGAAGAAGATAGCTTGATCGTTGCGGTGTCGCGGGGTCGCTAGAACTTGCTCGATTCCTCGCCGGAACTTGGTCTTGGGCTAACTCCACTTATACTCCACTTGTACTAGAGATTTCAGAATGAGGAGGGGATAGGGTATGGGGTTGTATTTATAGTGTGGAATTGAAAGAATGAATTAAAATACATTAAAATTGGATTTAAAGATGAAATTGAATTCTCTGTTTAGATTCAGAGAAATCAAACAGTGCAGGGGTAATGGGGGTAGGCCAAGAGTCATGTGAGCAAAGCACGGGGGATTTTACCAACGGTTGACCCATTGGCGCCGGTCCATAGGGTCATCTCGCCGGCCAAATTGTGGAGGTGGGTCGGTGGATGCTTGTCACGTGTACATCTCGATGTTTATAATATTATGCACATGTTTGTTTTCCTGACTTTTTATTTCCATGTGCAGTGCACGTGTACACTTTTGGGTTTCCAAAAATTTTAAAAGAAAAATCAGAAAAATATAATGTGCCTGAGAGGATTCGAACATAGGGGCTACATCATAGCAGTGCAAAGCTTTACCAGTGAGGTACAAGTGTTTTCTTGCTGTTCTTAAACAAGAATAACTTTTAAATTGTGCTTAGGCTTGCAAACTACTTTCTGTACTTTAAAAAGAAAAAAATTTGTACAGAAAATTCAGAGTCGTTACATTCTATCCTTCTTTAAAAAATTTCGTCCTCAAAATTTCTAGAAAGAAGTTGTAACAGATTCAAGAAAATTTGATGATAGCGATGGTGAAAGAACTACTAAAAGTGCATAAAAAATGTTTGAAAGAATGAAAGGATGCAAGGGTTTTGAAAGAAGAAGGATTACCAATGTTAGCTTGACCTATAGTTTCGGTTTCTACGGCCGCTAAAGTGAAAGTCTAACGCCGGGGTACATTCCTCCTAGCTGGAGACATATTCCTCTGTCCTTGGGCCATGTTTCTCTGCCCTTGAGGCATGTTTCTTATTGCCTAATGGAACTGACGAGGAGACTGTGCAGGAGGTCCACGAGGAGGTGGAGTAGGTAGGGCAAGATGAGGTGTAGAAGCCTGAATAGCTGGCCACTGCGAAAAGGTGATGGCTGGTCTGTGTGCTGGAACAGGGTTGCGTCTATGAGGACATGCTCCAATGTTGTGAATGGATGCGCCGCAAACTAAGCACAGGCCATTTGCACGCCTACAGTCCTTCACCAAGTGTCTATTCCTCTTACAGTAGAAGCAAAAGTCTGGACTTGGCCGATTAAATGTTACTTTTGCTCTCCTGAGTACAATAGGTGGCCTGGAAGAGGCTCCTCCTGCCATCTGAGTGGCATTGCGTTTCACACCGGCAGTCTGAGGTCTGCCCTTCTTCTTCACCACTGCCTCATAGCGTCGGGCAGCCTTCAGAGCAAGATCATGGGTTGGGAATCCGATGTAGCTAATGCAGCTTGGATCTCCGAGTCCAGCCCTTGCTGAAATCTCCATGCCCTGATCTCAGCAGTCGGGATCAGGTGTGCCACGAACCTGCTAAGCCTGGTAAACTATGCATCGTATTCATCCACAGATTTGTTCCACATTAAACCTTGTTGTAAGTGGATGAACTGATGTTCCATGTCGAAACGGTCAGTCTCGGGGAAATATTTCTCGTCGAACATATCGCGAAAAGTTCTCCATTCAATCGGTTGGGCGAGTCGGTTTTCTTCAGCCTTCCACCATACTCTAGCGTTATCAGTTAGTTGCAGTTTCGCAACTCTCACCCAAGAAATCTCTGGCATTTATGCTGCTGCCAGGTCATCCTATATAGACTGAGCCCATTCATCTGCCTCTAGTAGGCTCTCTTTTCCAGAGAAATGTTTCGAATGCAAAGCCCGGAATTGCTTGACTCCTGGTGCTTCGGTCTCTGGACGGTGCAAGAGGAGAGCAGTCTGCTGCTGCTGACCATCCAAGAGGCTCTTGATCGCCTCAAGCAATACCGTTTGCTTGTTGATGGGAGCTGTAATGGTAGATGGTGGTGGTAGAGTGGATGGTAGGGTGTTTCCATTAACGTTGGTACTCGTGTTGTTGGGAGAATCCATGACCTTGATAGAAAAAGAAAGGTTAGGTTAGATTCAAGGAATTTAAAATGTAAAGAATGTATAGTTGCTGATTCTTATAATTCTTGTGATATATATTGCTTAGGATTCTATGCAAAACTGACCTGCATGGGCCGCCAACAAAACCTATCACACCCCGCTTCCTAGTGTACGGGGAAGTAGGCGTGGCGGGCACGCGACGTATTTACTCAGAAATAAACACGCTAAACGTAAATAAGCTATATATAAATAAAATGCACAAGAATAACAAGTGATGTAATATGAATGTAACAACCCTAAACTTCCTGTACAATTTTTTCAAAAATACAGAAATGGGTACATTTGCCTGAGCACAAGTTATAAATTTGATTTGCTTTTGAACAGCAAGAAGGAGCTTGTAGCTCATTGGTAAGACCTTGCACTGCTGAACCAAAGTACCGGAGTTCAAATCCCATTAGCCACATTATTTTTTAATTAGTTTTCTTTTAAATTTTTACAATTCCAAGAGTCTACACGTGCATAACTCATAAAAACCAAAAGTCATACTAAAAACAAACGACTCCACTGTAGTAACCAAGCGACAGAAGACACGTGGCATATGAAACTCGGCCCGACTCGGCTGACTCGGGCCGGCGACTCGGTCGCCGCTGCCGGCCCAATTCAGGCGAAACCCTAATTTTCTTCTGTTCTTTGAAACCTTTGGCCTCCCCCATAACCTCTTTATAATTTAATATCCCTGCACATTTACATAGAATTTAAAACACCCTTTTTAAATTTTTTAATGCAAAATTTAATACAATTTTCTCACACTATTTCATCTACCCTAAACCCTAGATTTTCCTATAAATACCACTCCATTTCACACACACACACACACACCCACAATCTCTGTCCAAACTCTCAAGAAAAATCCAAAGAACTTTGTGTACAAGTGGAGTTAGCAAAGGGCGAAGCTCCGGCGAACTTCCGACGACGACCCTAGGAGCTCCCGGCGACGAAACGATGCACCGGCACTTCCTACCACTCCCTCTTCCTCTTTTCTAATCTAAAATACTATAAGTCTCTTCTCCCCCTTCTCTTTACTATTCCAAAAACTTAGAATTCTAAAATCCAACGGAAGTGGAGTTAATCCGACTTCCGATTCGGTTTTTTCCTAAAAAATCATATTTTTCTTAAACAAAATAATACCAAACTCTCCCATCATGATCATTAAATATTAACAAAATATATTGACAAGTTTCATATCAAAATAATTTATATTTCAATTTTTATAGCACTTTTACAGAAGAATACCGTATAGTTTAGTTTCGACATAAAACATCATTACCCCTTGCTATACATTTAGATAGTTCACGAGGTAATGACCTACCTCCTCACAACACACATATGCAACATAGCACGATGATCTTTGGGAACATAGTTTTGGGAAAATACGATTTTACACAAAACTACCTCAAACTTATAAAAAAAACCTTTTTCTACAAGATATGTATTTTTAACAAATCTTTGCAATGCGCCGCTACAACCCATTTCGGGAAACCC
The DNA here is from genome assembly GCA_030015575.1 of Agapanthus africanus. Classification (NCBI taxonomy): domain Eukaryota; kingdom Viridiplantae; phylum Streptophyta; class Magnoliopsida; order Asparagales; family Amaryllidaceae; genus Agapanthus; species Agapanthus africanus. Next base: position 75,225,790 of record JASDDO010000028.1, read on the forward strand.
GTTCACGATGGTGCGGATTATCGCACATCCTCGGGCTTAGTAGTGCGAGATACAGACCTCCGCAAGGAGCATACGGTTTCGAAAGATTTAAAAAAATACAATTTTCTTTAGAAAATGTGATTTCTATTATAAATAAAACTTATATTTTTAATAAATAAATATATAGGTAAATAATATCAAAATACCTATTTTAATAGTTATAAAATTCCACATTTCCAAAATTCAAGAAAAACAACTCATTTACAAGAAAATACCATTCAATTCCATACAAATTCAATACTTTACAATTAAATACCATATATTATGAAATTAGGTTTTACTCACTAGAAATGTTACATAAATAAAATCTACATTTATGAAAACTCTAAAGACGATAATTAAATACTTGAGGTGTATTTTGAAATTATACAAAAATTAATTTTACATAAACCCCCCCCCTCAAGTTATACTAAATTATAATAAGGACCCTAGTAAATATAGGTTTAAGCGGGACCAGTCTCTTGAGCCTCAGGGAGCCGGAGATATGGGTGCTTGCTTATTTAAGGTAGGCAACTTAACAAACAGTGTTATCAACACGGTAATCGTCTTTGAAAAAGACACAAATCATGCCGTCAATGTGCAGCGGTTACCGATAACATCAAAACCTAATTCAGGATTCAATTTCTTTTCTGACTCAGACTGAGTCTCAATATAATCAATCTGACTTGAATGAGATTCAAGTATATATAACAATTCAATATGAATCCATATATTCAATCTGTTCAATCTATCAATCTATACAATTTGACTGGACCGAACCATGGATATACTTCCATCTAGATGATTCTCCAGTTACATCCATTTACTAATATCATAGTTTCGGCAAGTCATCCATCTATACAATTCAAATTATAAGACAATACAATACAAACAATACAAACAAGACATCGCGGGGTTTTTAAGGGGTAGATTGGTACGAAAGGTGTTTGAAGTAGCACGAGACTGCAACCATTAAGACACCTAACCTGAATTCAATTGCCGTTGTACCGTGGCTGAACGGTTCCTTGTACTTTCCGTCCACCTTAGTCTCTGGTCTACTGAGACTCCTCTCGTATACACTAGCCTCTTCTGTACTAAGCTACAAACAACAGTGTTAACAATATAATACAACTTTAAAAATTACATTCTCTCTATCTATTCTACTTCTCCCTTATCTTTGGGACTTACCGAGCGATTGTTCGCTGACGACATTCCTTCTCTTTCTTCTTTGGAATGTTGTCAGGTGATTCGGACTTTCGGGAGATCAAGCCCACCAGCGAGGACTTAGATCAGCTAGCCTTCGACCCGGAGCTCTAGATACTTGTACATTTCATTTCAGTACTTTCCATTTCTGTTATGCCATTGTTTAGGCATTGCTTTTCATGCTCTGTATTTACTTTTCAGATGCATTGTACAAAAGATTGTTAATAAATAAAGTTGTTGTTTATTACATTTGTCTCTTGTGTATATTTCTTTTATATTGCTTTATTACGCTTAGCGTATTTACTTCTGAGTAAATACGTAACGGCCAGTCACGTCCTCTTCACCGTATACCGGGAAGCGGGGCGTGACAATGAACATCAACTTTTATTAACTTTCATTCTTTACATTACAACTGATTTGAGAAGGAAATATACATAATCCGAAATATGCATTTTAAAATCTCAAGTCTTTTCTGAAAATTTCGGCAGAGTCTCCCTTGTAAATACTGGCCCCAAACGGGATACAACATGAATAGTATACGAAATGATAAAAGGCATCCCCAAGTGGGAGCTAGCTCTTCGTCAATCGACGGTCACAACCACGCAAGCAATATAATATACAACGCCGAAGGGCGAGAATCAAAACTCAAAAGAAACTCAAAACAACATGAAAAACATAATAATACAACGCGCGACTCTAAGGTCGAAATAATAACAAGTCCGGTCTTCTATCTCTATCAAATATACAATCTGGTTGATGGAGTTTTACTAGATACAACTGAGATAACAATATACAATGGTGGTTCTGATGCAAAAGAACTCACCTGCCAAATCAATCACCCGGAAGGAACAGTGTGCCAGTAAAGCCGCAATGGAACCTGTACGGCAAAAGCTACAAGGAATTGTGCCACAACGGGGGTGAGTTGCCAACTCGTGAGTAGAAAACACCTACCAGCAGAAATCACATGCATGACGCTATCCTGGGTCATATCAAGTAATATCCTCAAATAATATCCTGATCCATCTACATATACGTGCAATACCAAGTGCTCGTGTCAGTGCCTCAGATAGCAACATATCAGATATATGATGTATGAATGCATTACGAACGGAAATAGAATATATCATGAGTGAGACAATTGTTTTCTTTAATCAATGAGATTTATATATGTATATCAATCAAGTATCATCAATGAAAGCAACAGAGAAATCAGTGTCAAGTATCGACCAAAACATAAATCTCAATATCTCAATATCTCAAATCCCAATATCTCAGGCATCCGTATCATCTGCGGGATCGGCCCGCGGGCTCCGGCAGAACGGATCAGCCTGTATCCATTTCATGACTCCGGTCGGTATCCTGCGGATAACCGACGAGTCCAAATAATATCACCGGTAGGTAGTGCCCCCTTCCAGGCTCATCATCCTCCATGAAATCACTCTCGCCTCGGGATACCTCACCGGGTCCACCATGTACCCGAAACGGTTACAACTCCTCGAATCGGGTCTCAAAATCCAACAGCTATCATGAAAACTCATGGTGGACGACTCATACATCATGAGAAAACCGCAATTTGCATTTTAAAAAGAGGGAGAGAGAAATTTATATATATTCTTGCGGTTTTCCCCCAAATCCAGAAATCTCATGTAAATCCGAAACCATCAAAATCATGATACCAATAAACAGTGAATACCGGCATAAATCTCCATAATACTGCATAACCAATGAATATATGAATGCACCTAATATCATGCAATGAATGCAATATTTAAACTACCATATGGAAGCTATAACATATTGCGACTACCAGCTATCAAGCTATGTCAATGAAAATGTATTTTCTAAAGTATACGTGACATGGCAATTACCGATGATGATGTGTGTGAGCCGGCAAGTAAGTGTATGTGGAACATACGCATCATCGGTAATGGTGCTGGTATCCTGACAGTATGGTTCATAATCACTAAGTACATAATAAACATGCAATGAGACGATAACAACATGATAAATGGCAATGAATAGTAATTGCAACAATAATTTGCGGAACATGAATGATAACGTAATAATAAGAATCTACATCGCTACACCTGTGTTATACCGTTTTGCCGTTTGAAATAGTACAAATTGTGGTGTTTTGAAAATAAGGGCTACGGTGTTTTTAAGAAAATGTACGTCTTTTGAAATATCCGTAATATCCCTTGATATGTCTTTAAAATCCTCACGATTCGTTAGTTTTGGAAATAGGTATGACTCGGGTCCAGTCTAATATCTACTAGGTAACTACAGGTCTAACTAACAACCAATCGGAAGGGGTATGGAAACTACCTAAATCTGAGTCGATGTATATATATGTGTATAATAGTCGGTGATCCCGCCTCAATAGTATCCCATACGATACCCTATATAATATGACATCCTCGAGTCAAGAGTGCGGATCTATCATCAATATATAGCTCGTACGGTAAATCCGTCGTACGGCCTCCCAAATTGGGTACGGGTCAAAGATCACATTTATCTCATTATTCGTCTGGTATCCTTTCCATCATATATCATGATCTGGGGTACTGATCAAAGTCTAGTACAATACTGATACCATCTATATAATGCATGCGTGTGTATGAAAACACCATGCCTAAAGAACCCGCTAAAATATCATGTCGTATCTCAAATACGAACCATATCATATCACCGATCTCATGGCCCCAAACCCAATCTCATCGACCCATCTCCAATCCTAAGTACTTATCCTCAAAATCCATATAGATATATATATATATATATATATATATATATATATATATACATATCCTTATATACGCACAAGTAAAATAAATGTATGCATGCGTGTGTATGTGTGGGTAAAAACCTATTCTAGAGTTCGCGACTAAGAAGCTAAACTATGCTACTTCTAACTATCCTAAACTAAACCATAAACACAAAATCATATCTTGATAATCATCCTCATATCATAAAACACCTATATAAACATATATATCATAAACTATACTACGGCCTGCGGGGGCGCTATACGCCATCCACCCGACTTCCCCCTTAGATATAATATACTCACCTGATCTTCGCTTGCCGATGCCAATGTCGCCACACGCTTGCTTGTTGTCTCGAAGTCCTCGTGAGGGTACCTACGTATCATAACACATCGTATCGCATTAAAATCCGACCCATGACCAAAACGATACACGAATCTCACATAAGTCAAAACCTATGATTTGCTCTCCCAAATCAACCCAAAAACCCTCGACATCAGCGTACAAACGCCGATTGATCGAGAAAAACACAAAACGTTACAATCATGGTTTTACAACTCACTATAAATATATGAAATAGGATGCAAATCATCAAAACCAATAAATTGATCAAATCGGTTTATTTCCAAAAAACCTAGTAAAGGGGTCGTTAACCGTTTTACTACAAGTCTTGATGTTTTAGCAAACTAGTGGTCACAATACTCACTAATTATCTTAATTAGGCCACATAAATATTTACTAGATTTTTAATCTTGCTAAATTATATTAAACCAAAACCTAGTTAGCACAAGTTACCCTTTTATTCAAAACTTGATGTTTTAACCAATAAAAATATTTCAACAATTTTAGTGGCCATAAAGCTCACTAATTTTTCTTAATTAAGTCACACAGCCCGCTTTACAATTTTATCTCACCTCTTGATATTAATAACAAAAACATAGTTCTCAAATTTATTTAATTTGAACAATTTTGAAACAACAATGTACAATACAACAACTAGACTAGATTTTTCATTTCCTAAGATGATGAACTACACTTGATTATCCTAGTAGTGATGGTTAAACCCTAATTAAATTCAAACTCTAGTCTTGAATTTTCCAAACTTGCAATAAAAGCTAATTAAACACCTAATAAGCTAACTTAAAGCAATTAAACAACAAATTCACTAAAGGGTTAAAACTTATACCTCTCAATTGAGTTCTAGCATGAAATCTAAGCTTCCCAAATTGCTCCCTTTTCACCAAAATCCATGCTACATGGGCTAAGGAAAAATGGGTAGGGCTTGGATTTTGATTTAGCTTGATTTTTGAGGCAAATTCATGAATTTTTTTTGAAGAGAAATGAGAGGAGAAAAAGAGGGTGCTGCTGTTGAGGGAGAGGGGGGGCTCGGCTTGAAGAGGGGGAGAGGGAAGAGAGGGTGTGGATGATGTTATGAAGTCAAGAATTGACAAAGTCAACAAAGTCCATACTTATATATTTATTCTTTTCTTTTCTTTTCTTTTCATTTGTTTTCTTTTAGCAATTCAAGTGGGGAAAAGTGGGGAGAGGGCAGCATGTGGCTCGGCCAAGCAGCCTAGGGGGGAGGAGAGAGGGTGTGGGTGAGTGTGGGTGAGGGAAAAAAATGATAAATGTTATACCCCAATTTTCATTTAACTTATTTTCACCATATAAGCCTTTTTCTTTGATATTTTCTAAAACCGTTTGACAATTTCATTTCATTTCAAAAATAATATTTTACATGTTAGTTTAATGTGTCATGATGCACAAAATTTGTATCAACCCATTCCAATTTGTAATTATCCCTAATTAAATGTATTAGTGACGGCTTAAAATAATATTAAAATAATTAATTTCGGAAAAAATTTCAGTAAATTAGAAATTTTACAAGTGGCTCAATAAACACCAAATACTAGTAATTACATAGCTAGAATATGTATATTTAATTTTATATTAAAAGATATTTATATCTCGATTTTTTTACGGAAAACACCCGTTATTTTACCGATTAACCAAAATTTCACCTGAACGATTTTCAAAACGTTACACATAGAATCCACGACGTTGTTGGGTAGAAAGCTAACCGACGACCTCATGATGAGGACTTAGGATCCACGACGTTGTTGGGCAGGAAGCTACCCGGTGGACGGGCCATGCAGGAAGCTGCCCGGCGGCCTCATGATGAGGGCTTTGGATCCACGTCTTCATTGGACAAGAAGCTACCCACTATGGATGGGCCGAGCAGAAAGCTGTCCGGCGGCTTCGTGATTGTTCACTGCCGAAAACCGGGAAGACAGACGTCTTGCCTGAATTTGGGGGCAGATGCTATTTGGATTTATCCGTCCACCTCTCCGAAGATGCCAAGCCGATTTATGGCACCGTGTATCGGAGGTTTGGACGGATGCGGCCGTTATAGCGGACTTCGTCAGATTCCCCCTCTTTTGCGAAGGGTTTTTGATTGTGGGGACGCTCTTCCCTGCAGGTGCAAACCCCTGCAGTTAATTTCATTACCGCGTGGCGTTAACCACTTTCTCCTGCTCCAGAAGGTCACTTCGTGTCGTATGTATTTATTTTACTTTTGGTTTCCTATGGATTGTATACGGAAACTAATTTGTGTTGTCGCCCGTAGGGCGTGGCTTAGTCCAAATCCGTATATTCTTAGATTTGGGTTTGGGTTGATTTAAGGAACGTTAATCTTGTTTGAGACTAAGTTCAACTTAAATGTTTGTTGAGAATACGTTAGTCTAATTTTAGGCTAAGATCTACTCAACATAATTTTGGGATCATTCAGACCTAACAAAAGTGTATTTGGGCACTATTACTTTAGTTTAAGAACATTACGGTCCGTAACTAGTTTAAGGACATTGCGGTCCGTAGCTAGTTTAAGGACATTGCAGTCCATAGCTAGTTTAAGGACGTTGCGGTCCATAAGTCACCATTTTTGGGATGATAGTTTAGTTTAAGGACATTGCGGTCCACAGCTAGTGTAAGGACATTGCGGTCCAGTGTAGTTTAAGGACGTTACGGTCCATAGCTAGTTTAAGGATGTTGTGGTCCGTAGGGATGTGCTCATGAGTTTAAGAGTGCGCCAAAGAGCTGTTGGTTGTCGGGACCCTTCACCTCTCTGACGACATTGAAGAATTACAACGACATATATCAGAGGTGTGGAGAGATGTACCCTTAAACCAAATTCCAGATTGAAGGGAGAGATCATGGTGGAATGAACATCATTTTAGATACCATCTGTTAGGAGATCATTAGTCATCTTTAGAACTAAGATCGATTTGGGGAAACCTGAGCATAGGAGGGCTCGGTTGATTGGTGATCAAAAGGGTTTTGGCCTCGGGAGACTTGGCTAATTTGTGCTGAGGTTGGCCTCTCATAGTGTTAAACACTAATATCTGCTCAGCGCTCACGTGCTTCCACGTGAGGCTCAAAAGCAGTGTTAAACACTGAAATTTGGAGCGTCCACGTGAGGCACCTGAGAATTGAGCACTGCTTCCTTAGGTTTATTCTCTCTTAAAAGTGTTGAGCACTTGGCTCACGTGTGAGCACGTGAGGCACCCGAAATGGAAACTGCTCTCTGGATTTTATTCCTCTTTCATTTATAAGTGCTGAGCACTTGGACCCTGTGATGCTCACGTGCAAACATGTGAGGCGCCTTCAAAATGTGAGGGTTGTTTTTGGATCTACTCCCTTTTCTGTATAAATGCTTGTTCGGGTTACGTGGGAACACGTGACTGCCCTAGGAGGCACTTCTAGTTCTTCTTTTAAGCGCTCACGTATGAAACACATGACTCGGTCTCAACCATTCTTTTTTGTTCATCCGAGGCGCTCACATGGGAAATATGTGAGGTTTCATTATAGTGTTAAACACTAATGAATCACCAGGTTGTTCTTCTGTGGTTCTGAGGAATCAAGTTCTCCTTTTGTTCTTTGCAGGGATTAAATTCTTTTTAAAGGGTTAAACCCTAGTTTTAGAGGAATTAAATTCCCATATGTTTTGTAAGAGTTAAACTCTTTTGAACTCAGTTCTTTCTCCTAAGTTTTGAATCTGCATGAGAGAATCTCTCCGATGAGAATTAAATTCTCAACTTGTGGAGAGATATGCTTCTGCAGATCTTAACCAGAGGAAGAACTAAGTTCTTTGAGAAGAGTTAAAATCTTGGTCTGAGAATTAAATTCTCTTTTTGTTTTGTGGGAGCTTTTGGGAGGGGTTCTTCTTCTTTTTAAAGAATTAAATTCTCTCTGTATTTTTCTTCCCACTCTCTCCGTGTGTCTTTCTCTTCCTCTCCTCGCTCCTATTTATACGAGAAGAACAAGAATCAATTTGTTAAGAGAATTCCTCATTGAGAGATCATGATTGATTCCATGATCTTTTAGATCAATCGGTGAATTTTATTCACCGTTGAATTTTTTAATCCAAACACTCTCTGTTTAACAGAGAAGACTTCTTGTTTGTTTAACAAGATTATGAATATTTTGTTAGTTTTAATTAGATTAGAATTTTATTCTATCAAATCTTTTTAGTTTAACAAGATCATAAATATATTTTCTTAATATAGATATCTTGTTAAAATAGAATTTTATTCTTGTTATAAGATTAGGAAAATATTTTCCTATGATAGATTTTTATTCTATCATATGATCACCACTGGATCTTTGATCCAAGCGTCCTCTGTTTAACAGAGAAGATCTTTCTAGTTTAAGGAATATCAAGAAAATATTTCCCAAATAGAATTTAATTTTAGAATTTGATAGGAGCATTTTAAATTGGGGTGCTCACATGCTTTGCATGTGAGCGGCAAAAGAACTCACGTGTTTAACACGTGACCCCTAATATAGGTTTTAGCATGTTTATGTTCAGAGCGCTCACGTGTTTAACACGTGAGGTATGTTTGGCCTTTGGTTATTTATGTTCAGCGCTCATATGCTTTGCATATGAGCACCCACGTATTTGACACGTGAGGCCTGTTTGGCCCTTGGTTATTTATTTTCAACGCTCATACGCTTTGCATATGAGCGCCCACGTATTTTACACGTGATGCCTGTTTGGCCCTCGGTTATTTATGTTCAGCGCTCATATGCTTTGCATATGAGCACTCACGTGTTTTACACGTGATGTCCAACTATGAATTCTTTTCCTCTTTCCTCTCTTACTTTTTTATAAGGTTTATAAGGGAACAAATAGCTCTTGGTCGAAAATTTTGGCGGGAACAATGATGAGGGCTTTGGATTCACAGTATTATTGGGCAGGAAACTACCCGCTGTGAATGTGCCGAGCAGGAAGCTACCCGGCCGTCTCGTGATGAGGGCTTTAGATCCACGTCTTCGTTGGGCAGGAAGCTACCCGCGGTGGATGGGCCAAGCAGGAACCTACACGGCCACCTCGTGATAAGTGCTTTAGATCCACGTCATCATTGGGCAGGAAGCTACCCACTGTGGATGGGCCGAGCAGGAAACTGCACGGCGGCTTCGTGATGAAGGCTTTGACGTCGTTTGGAGGTGGAGTGGAACTACCCCAGCCTTTGCGAAGCAAAGGATAGCTCAAGCTTGGATCTCCGTTGTGATGATCGCTGATCATTTTATCGAAAGCGGAAGATCAACTTTAATGGTGGAAAAGTCTTTCGTTCCCGCAGACGGCCCCAACTGATGGAGGTCAAAATCTCCTTCAGTAGTCGTCCTCCGTCGATCTTACTGTAAGTGGTTCTTAACGGTTGAGATTTGGTGTGAGGGTTGAATGTGTGGATCTCAGTGGGTTATCGTTGACGCCGAGCTACCTGTAAGGGAAGTCCCGGGATGGGTAACCACCGTAGAACCCTCCGACAATCAAGTACCGAGGAATAATGATAGGGTAGCGGCGTATTGGAATGAGTTCCTGTAACAACCCTAAACTTTCTGTACATTTTTTCAAAAATACAGAAAAGGGTATTTGAGCCTGAGCACAAGTTATAAATTTGATTTGCTTTTTAATAGCAAGTAGGAGCTTGTAGCTCATTGGTAAGACCTTACACTGCTGAACCAAAGCACTAGAGTTCAAATCCCATCAGCCACATTATTTTTATATTGATTTCTTTTAATCTTTTTAGAAGCCCAAGAGTCTACACGTACATAACCCGTACACCCAAAGGTCACACTAAAACAAACGAGTTCAGGGGGTAGACCAACAAGCAAGGGACACGTGACATGAAAACTCGACCTGACTCGGCCTGGATCGGCCGGCGACGCGATTGAATCGGCCGGCGCCGCCGGCCGAACTTGCCCAAATCAGATTTTTTTTCTTCTTGAAAATTGTGCCTCTTTGCCTCCCTATAACCCCTGTTATGTTTAATTTCCCTGCATTATTCCAGAGGAATTAAAATCCAATTAAAACTTTTTTAATACAAAATTAAATACTTTTTTTCACGCCCTTTCATCTACCCTAACCCTAATTTTTCCTATAAATACCACTCCATCTCACACATACACCCTCACTCACAATCTCTTCCCAAACTCTCAAGAAAAATCCCTAGAACTTATGTGTACAAGTGGAGTTAGCAAAGGGCGAACTTCCGACAACGATTCGAGGAGATCCCGGCGACGAAACGACGCACCGGCACCTCCTACCACTCCCTCTTCCTCTTCTCTAATCTAAATTCTAGTAAGTCCCTCCTCTCTCTTCTCTTTTCTATTCTGAAAACTCGTATTTCTAAAACCCGACGGAAGCGGAGTTAATCCGACTTCCGATTTGGTTTTCTTTAAAATGTTCCAATTTTCTTAAATACAACAATACCAAACTTGCACATCATGACCATTAAATATTAACAAAACATATTGAACAAGTTTCATGGCAAAAGAATGTATATTGTAATTTTTATCGCATTTTTCAGAAAAATACCATGTAGTTTAGCTTCGACATAAAAAACATCATTACCCTTGCTATACCTTTAGATAGTTCACGAGATAATGACCTACCTCCTCATAATACTCATATACAACATAGCACGATGACATTTGGGAAACATACTTTTGGAAAAATAAGATTTACATAAAACTACCCCAGCTTATAAAAACCGTTTTCTATAAGATTATGTACTTTTACAAATCTTTGCAAAGCGCCGCTACAACCCATTTTGGGGAACCTGTTTGGGATGGTGCGGATTATCGTACATCTTTGGGTTTAGTAGTGCGAGATGCAGACCTCCGCAAGGAGCATACGGTCTCGAAAGATTTAAAAATACAAATATCTTAAGAAAATGAGATTTCTAGAAAAATAATAATTAAAATTAATTTATATATATATATCATCAAAATATCTAATTTTTTATATAATATAAATATTCCAACTTTTCTAAATCAAAAGAATCATTTTACATGAAAACACCATGCAATTCCATACAAGTTCAATACTTTACAATTAAATGCCATATTTATGAAATTAGGTTTTATAGAAATGTCACATATATAAAATCTACATCTATGAAAACTCTAAAGACGATAATTAAATACTTGAGATGTATTTTAAAAATTATACAAAATGTTTTTTACATAAAACCCCCTCAAGTTGTATAAATTACAATAAGGACCCAAGTAAATATAGGTTTAAGCGGGACTAGTCTCTTGAGCCTCAGGGAGCCGGAGATATGGGTGCTTGCCTATTTAAGCTAGACAACTTAACAAACAGTGTTATCAACACGGTAATCGTCTTTGAAAAAGACACAAATCCTGTCGTCCATGTGCAACGGTTACCGATAACACCAAAAATTAATTCAGGATTCAATTTCTTTTCAAATTGTCTGACTCAGACCGATTCTCAATATAATCAATCTGACTTGAATGAGATTCAAGTATATATATAACAATTCAATATGAATCCATATATTCAATCTGTTCAATCTATCAATATATACAACTTGACTGAACCGAACCATGGATATACATCCATTTACATGATTATCCAGTACCTCCATTTCCATTTATACAATATCATGGTTTCGGCAAGTCATTCGTCTATACAACCTATAATACAAGACAATACAATACAATACAATAACATCAGTACAATCATTACTATCAATAAAATAAATACACGGGGTGTTGGGGTAGTTCATGTGTGAATCCAACAAAATCTTAAGTGTCCCCCTAGTCCATGAATCCATGTCTACTAACACAAGCAAGCTATCATGAGGGCCCGTGTTTCCTTACTCCTGAATTACAGCCTGTTGAGTTTGGAATATTTCAACACAAACTTGAAGTCCCGTTACTAACATTTGATTCGGGCCCGTGGTTCCTTACCCCTGGATTACAGCCTGTTGGGTTCGAGAACACTCTTGAAATTGGTTGACATTCACTCTTGAACTTACGTTAACAACAGCGCTAACACTAAATTCAACATTTTAACAACAACTTTAAAAGCTACACTCTCTCTCTGTGTGTGCCTATTCTACTTCTCCCTTATCTTTGGGACTTACCGAGCGATTTGTTCGCTAACGACATTCTTTCTCTTTCTTCTTTGGAATGTTGTCAGGTGGATCAGACCTTCAGGAGATCGAGCCCACCAGCGTAGACTTGGATCAGCTAGCCTTCGACCCGGAGCTCTAGTTACTTGTACATTTCATTTCAGTACTTTCCATTTCTGTTATGCCACTGTTTAGGCATTGCTTTCCATTCCATTATTTACTTTTCCATGTATTATAAAAGAATGTTAATAAATAAATTTGATGTTCATTACATTTGTCTCTTGTGTATATTTCCTTTATATTGCTTAGATACGCTTAGCGTATTTACTTCTAAGTAAATACGTAGTGGCATCGTCGCGTTCCCTTCGCCGTACACCGGGAAGCGGGGCATGACAGTTCCAGTTACTTGAGTCATCTGGAAGAGAGGGTTTATATAGCATTCGCATGGAGCAAATCGGTGTGAGATTCTCGCCGTCCGTTACGCCCCCGCCTCACGTTCGCGTTGATGGAGGGGTATGTCTATTAATGGCGGGATACGCCTATTAATTGAGAGACGCGCCAACATGGGATGCGGGACATGGAGCAACAGAGATCTCATTTTGGCGAGATATACAGAGTCATTACGGCGACGCTTGGGCTCTGTTTCCACCAAATTTTTTAGCAAAGAGCTATTTGTTCCCTAATAAAAAAATGGAGAGAAAAAAAAGAGGAAAAAAATTCTCGTAGTTTGACATCACGTGTTAAACATGTAATCGTTTATATGCAAAGCATATAAACGCTGAAAACAAATAACTAAGGGTCAAATTGGCCTCACGTGTTAAACACGTGAGCCCTCATATGCAAATCATATGAGCGCTAAACATAAATAACCAATAGCTAAACAGGCATCACGTGTTAAACACGTGATCGTTCATATTCAAAGTATATGAGCACTGAAAATAAACAGATTTAAACCCACACTAGAGGTCACGTGTTAAACACGTGAGTTCTCTTACCGCATTCTTTGGCAGTGCTCACATGCAAAGCATGTGAGCGCCCCAATTTAAAATGATCCCATCTGATAGAATTAAATTCTATGTGATAAAATTAAATTCTATTTGGTAAATATTCTCTCATCTTTCTAATATGAAAAAATCTTTTTCTAACAGAGAATTTTGGATTTAAAATCCAATAATGATAAAATATCATTAATTAAACCATCTGATAGAATTAAATTCTATGTGGAAAAGATTTTTCTGATGTTTCTCAAACTAGAAAGATCTTCTCTGTTAAACAAAGGAACCTTGGATCAAATATCCAACAGTGTTCATGTGATAGAATTTTCTTAGGAAAATATTTTTCTAATCTTGTTAAACTAACAATATATTCATATAACAGAATTAAATTCTATATTAGGGAAATATATTCCTAAACTTGTTAAACTAATAAGATATTCATATGATAGAATAAAATTCAAATCTTGTTAAACTAACAAGATATGCATATGATAGAATAAAATTTTATATGATAGAATTAAAATCTATGTTGGAATAAAATTCTAATGTTGTTAAATTAATAAGATATTCATATAACAGAATTAAATTCTATATTAGGAAAATATATTCCTAATCTTATTAAATTAACAAGATATCCATATGATAGAATAAAATTCTAATCTTGTTAAACTAATAAGATATTTATATGATAGAATAAAATTCTATTTTAGGAAAATATTTTCTAATCTTGTTAAACAAATAAGAAATCTTCTCTGTTAAACAGAGAGCCTTTGAATTAAAAATCTAACGGTGAATAAAATTCACCGATTGATCTACGAGATCATTTTGATTTATCATGAAATCAATCGCGATCTCTCAATAAGAGATTTTTTCAACAAATTAATTTTTCTCTTCTCCTATAAATAGGAGCAAAGAGATTAATCAAAAAGGGGGAGGAGGAAGAAAAGAAAAGAGGAGACCCCCCATAAGCTTCTGTAAAATTACAGAAAGCTCTCAAAACAACAGAGAATTTAATTATCTTAAAGAAGAAGATTTCCCTCATAAAAACCTTATTTAAAGAAAAAAGAAAAGATCAAAAAATATCTCATTTACCTATTAAAAGGGTTTAACCCTTCTCAAAGAACTTAGTTTTTTCTCTGGATCTGAGATCCACAAGACAAGTCTCCCACAAGTTGAGAATTTAATTATCATCGGGAAGATCTTGTTCTTGAGAATTAAAGATTCAGGGAAGAACATGGATACAAGAACATGAAGAAGATGGAGTTCATAATACTCCGGGAACTTAGTTCCTTCAAATCAAGAACTTAGGTCTTAAAAGAACCTGATCCCAGATTCTCAAAATAGTGATCTTGGTGATCATTAATGGTCAAAACACCATTAAAAGAGGTTTAATATCTCTGAAAACATGAATATGGAAAACATGGAGTTCATAATACTTCAGAAACTTAGTTCTTTCAAATCAAGAACTTAGTTCTTAAAGAACATGATCCCAGATCCTCAAAATAATGATCTTGGTGATCGTTAATGGTCAAAATACCATTAATAAAGATTTAAGTTCTCTAAAAATATCAACAGAGATTAAATCTCCAAAAATATAGCGTCTCACATGAAACACACATGAGCGCCGGGAAAAGTTAGTGCTTAGCACTATTGGAGCGCTATATACAGCTGAGTGTTTAGCACTGCTTGGTGTTACAGAAACCCAATCTTAGCCCAAATTGGCTAAGCTTATATTCATGATATCCAAACTGGTCTTAGTCTCAAACATGACTAATGATCTCTCATTGATGATATTCATCCCATATCTCATAAGATAATCTTAGTCTCAAATAAAGCTAATGATTCTTAGATGATCCACCATGATCTTTTCACTCAAATACAGGATTGGTTCAAGGATACATCTCTCCATGCCTCTAATATATGCCGTTGTAATTTCTTAACGTCTTCAGAGAGGTGGCGGGTCCTGATGACTAACAACTTCTTTCGTTGATGTACTTCCAAACTGACGTGCACGCCTCAAATCGGATCGTGCCCCAAATTGGGCGCATTCCATATCACCATTGTTCACTTCGTCACGTAACAAATACGTGTGCGCGCAAGATGAATAATGGGCCGAAATATCCTTAAACTAATATTCGCCCCAAATACGGCGATAATGGGCCGAAATATCCTTAAAACTAATATTCGCCCCAAATACAGCGATAACGGACCGAAATGTCCTTAAACTAACATTCGTCCCCAAAACGAGAATGTTAGACCGAAATGTCCTTAAACTAATACTCACCCCCAAATACGGCGACAAAAGACCGAAACGTCCTTAAACTAACACCTCGCCTCAAACATGGTGATAATGGACCGCGATGTCCTTAAACTAAAATAATTGAGCCCGAACGCTCATATGTTTAAGCTGATCTTAATCACAAATCAGATTAACAATTCTTAAATCAACTTAAACCCAAATCCAAAAATATACGGATTTGGACTAATCCACGCCCTACGGGCGACGACAGAAACTAGTCTCCGTATACAATCTACGAGCAACCTAAACAAACAAAAACACCCACGACACGAAATGAACTTCCGGAGCAGCAGAAAGTGGTTATCCCGATGCGGTAACGTAATTAACTGCAGGGGCTTGCGCGTGCAAGGAAGAGCGTCCCCACAATCAAAAACCCCTCACAAACGAGGGGGGTTCTAATAAAGTCTACTACAACGGCCGCATCCGTCCAAACCTCCGATATACGGTGCCATAAATCAACTTGGCATCTTCGGAGAGGTAAACAGATTCTGGCACTCCCGGTGGGACCTTTTTCTTTTTCCACTCCACACTTCGTGTGTCATGTTTCGCGAACAAAATCGCGGTTCGCTATGGTTGCCCTTGGATTCGAGGTACTAAGATTTTGTGTCTTGTTCCTGTGCAGAAGAAGAAAAAAA
Source organism: Agapanthus africanus (assembly GCA_030015575.1). Lineage (NCBI taxonomy): Eukaryota > Viridiplantae > Streptophyta > Magnoliopsida > Asparagales > Amaryllidaceae > Agapanthus > Agapanthus africanus. The sequence goes on from JASDDO010000028.1 coordinate 75,242,140, forward strand.
TCGATGTCTTCCAGCTGCACAACTTGCAACAGCAACTTCCGCTCCGCTCCAACTGGAGGAGTGACTTATGGACCCAACGCGGCCTCCATCTTTTCAATGCCGGTGGGGCAAGTAACTCAAGCCACTACCGGATTGTTCTTCGGGACCATGATCCCACCAACGAGTTTTGGCGCCCAGTGCCGTAAGACGAAGCTCCCAAGAAGTCGGTCTTCGATCGACTTGCAACCACAATGGCCCCTCTCTACGGTTCGTCCAAATCCGATGCCTCAGTCTTCAACAGGCTGAGCCGAAGCTCAGACATCTCAGTCTTCAACAGGCTGAGGCAGAACCCAAACGGGCTCGCACATAGGCTCATCACACGTGAAGGGGTTGCCCTAAAACGGATAGCCCTCCCAACTCCTCTTGCAGGTGAAGTCATCAAAAGTGCTTCCCCTACCAGAAGATCGGTCTTCAGAAGATTGGTCGTTCCTCCGCAAACCCTACCATGGACGTCAGTCTTCAATAGGCTGACACCAGTAACAATCCATCACCAAAGCTAGGGACATGAAAAAGCCGCTTTCCAAACTGAGGCGGTCCCGTCTGCAAAACACGCTCGACGTCGCCACTGGCGCCGGGTGAGAAAAACTGGGGGCAACTCCCCCTCTGGACTTACTCAGCCAGCTCCAATGGTGGAAATTGATGCTGCTGTTCCAACCGGGAACAGCTTTGACCTGCTTAGGAGGGTGCGAAAGAAATCTCCAATGGCGGTGCTGAAGAAATCGCCCCTGCCTGCAGAAGCCACAGTGCAGGCAAAGCCGGAGCGCCCCCGTCAACGGCTCTCCTCCTAAATTCATAGTCTGGTGAAAAGTACAGGACTCCGTGATTGATCAAAACTACTCTCGTCGACCGAAGAAATCGAAGGCTCGGCAAGAGGAAGACCATCCCTTCACCATACAGCGAGATACTTCTTCCACACGGGTGCCTGTTACAACAGCTCCTTCAACTTCGACCTCCCACAAAAGGAGGAGGCCGGAGAAAATCACAGCGCCTGCGGCAAATTCCAAAAGCGATGGACCCAAACTACCCAAGTCTTGGGGCATGATCGTACATACGGTCTATATGGCTTGCGGGAAAGAGGAAAGCCGTGCTTCCATTCCTTATCGACCGAAAACTCGGTCGTTAACAAAAGCTCAGGAGCAACAACAAAAGCTCCAGAAAATGCTGACCAAAATAGCAGCACTCACCGGACAGAAAGAAAGTCCGGAACTAGTATCTGAACAACGCCAAGAACAGGAGACCGATACAGAGTCCCTGTGAAGGGTGCTTGAAAGAAAAGACAAGGAAGCTGCTGAGCATGCTTCCAACATAAAACAGATGGCTTTTTTGTTTCAGGACATGGTTGGAATGATGATTCAGTTAGAACCCTCAGCTGAGGATCCACCAATAATCATCAAGGATGAAAGAGGGGAAATATCAAATCCTCTTCCGGCCTTATCGGCAGCCAAGGAGGAAACGATTTCCAAGGCTGCTCTTGATCATTATATAGCTCAACAAATACGAGCTCGTCAAGCTAGTGAAGCTGCTGGCCAAATCATCAGAACCGGGCGACCGTATCCGGGCTGGTATGACCAAATCAAGTAACCGCCAGGATATACGATCCCCAAGTTCCATGTGTAAAAGGGGACAGGAAACCAACACCAACACCAACACGCCACGCAATTTAGAGCTCGGTACGGCAACACTGGAGGCGACGAAAAACCGCTGCTTCGCCAGTTCGTTGGTAGCCTATCAGAGACGGCCTTTGAATGATATTCGGAGCTTCCAAATGACTGCGTGAGAACATTCACAGAAATGGAACTGCTGTTCACACAGCGGTTCGCCAGCGCAAGCGAACGCACCCCGATCACGGCTTTAATAAATGCCAAGGTAAAGCTGGGAGAAACCTGGATCCAATACGCAATCCGGTGGCAGAACCTATAGTGAAAATGCGAACAGCGCATTGAAGAATCCCCCGCCGTGGGCATGTTCATTGGGACCCTAGATCCGCAAACGACTGTGTCCCAGTTCATGACGTTCTTCAAGCTGACGACCTTCCAGGATCTGATCGATAAACTGGTGCAAATGGACCAGATGGGCCACGAGCCTTCCTCTTCAAATATGGATCCTCGAAACGCCAAGAGTAAAGGGAAAGCGGCCTTCGTCGCCAACACTCAACAACAACCGAGCGACCCAAAACTGGCTATTCGCCAAAACAATGCATGTTCACGCCTATCCCTGGAGGAAAGGCTAGGATGCGCTTACTCGTTTCCCCACGATAAGAGGAGGAGATTATTTGAGTTGGCAATACGTAACAAACTCATCACATTGCCGGACCCACGGTGTCCACCGCAACCCGGCGACGTCAACAACCCCAACTACTGCTTCTATCACAGAATGGTGAGCCACCCAATTGAGAATTGCTACGTCTTCAAAAACTCGGTTGAGGATCAGTACCAACAGGGGAAGTTCGCGCTTTCTGAGAACTGGAGGGTGAACCCGTCACAGAAGCACACTCCCAAAAAGGTGGATGCACCGGAGGCATCATGCTCGCTCGTGGAAGAAATTCCATGGGAAGTTGTTCTTTCAGCAAAGACCAAAATAATGCTGAAGGATCTACAAGCATGTCTAGCAGTCAGGCAGAAAAGCCCACTTGAACCCGAAATCGTCGAAGAGATGCTGAAACCGCGTCCCGTACCGAAAGTTGTTGATAAAGGGCAAAATCCACAAGTCAAGCCTTCAAAGTCTTCAAAGAAAAAGAAGAAGACCAAGAAGCCCGTGCAGCCTGCCGACTATGACGACAAGCGCACAAACCTACAAAAGTATATCGACTCGTTGGAGGAGTACAACCAGAAGGCGCGGACACCGGTCATTCTCGAAGAGTTCCTCAGGCATATTCTTAAGAACGAAAATAGTGACAACGATGAGGAAAATGACTCATCAGAAGAAACCGAGAACTGTATAGCAAGTTGCTACATGGTCTCCCATTCGTCGTTAAATGGCGAAGAAGCTTTCTCAGCGTCAGAAAACAGTGCAGGGGACTGGGGGCAGAATCGGCGCTAAAATCCACGGAACTGCTAGAAGACCCGATCGATAGGCTGTTAAACAAAGCCTTTCGAAAAAGCAAAGCTAACCGAGAACGCGAAACAGCCATATACGAAAAGGCTAAGCGTCGGCTTCGGGATGAAGAAACAGCGACGAGGATGAGTCGTAAAGTACTCCAACCAAACCAAAGCACCTCTGCCACAAATAAGAGCAGGATCAAGACAGAGAAGCGGTTCGCCAAAGCCCTGTCAATGGAAATGAAGCTGCCACCTCTGGTAGGAAACACTCCCGGGGTCATACGCCTCGACGGAGAGGATTCATATCCAAACTACTGCCTATATTATCGGAGGGTTACCCATCCCACCGAAGAGTGCAGTGCCTTCGAGAAGTGGTGACAGGGATATGTTGCCCATCAAAAACATTTCGAGAGGATGAAATACAAAACTCATCGACAGCAAAAAGGTGCGACAAATACGCGTGAAAAAACGACTGGCAATTATCATATGGTTGGTACCAGTCCGGAAAGGAAAAAACCCCAAGTTCTTACCTTCGGAAGCGATTCTGAGGACGAAATGACCCTCAGCCCTCTCTCAAAGACTCCACCTCCGAAAAAGAAGAGAGAGAGAAGAACCGTGAGAACATTCAGCTGCGTAGCCGTACGCTGCCTGAAAAAAATCTCGGACCTACAAACAAAGGTTCGAGCAAAGAATACAAAGGGAAAGAAAAAATCTCTAAGGAAATTGCCCGTGACGAAACTCGCCTTATAGTACAGCAAAACGTGAAGACTTATAAGGAAAGGATGACACGGCCATACGAAAAGCTGACTAGGCTGAGAACGTTCCTCTAAGGCGAGCTCATGCTAGTCATCAAAAGACCGATAATCTCCAATCGTGCAAAATGGAGAAAATTCGAGCCAAACTATGAAGGCCCGCACATCATAGACAAAGTCTACCAAGGTGGAGCCTACCTGCTCATGAATATGTATGGCGAATGACCCTTCCGGCCAATAAACGGTCGGTTCCTCAAAAAATACTACGCTTGACGAGTCATGACCTAGATCAATGATAGATGACGACGCTCGTATCCGCTCGCTATCTTCCTGAGTCAAAAACTCTGAGAGTAGTATACAAAGAAGCGTGTTGCCTCAAAAATGGCGATAAAGGACCGAGATACCTTAAACTAGAAATCCGCCTCAAACATGGCGACATCGGACCGAAATGTCCTTAAACTAAAAATTCGCCTCAAATATGGCGACAGTGGACAGAAATGTCCTTAAACTAAATATTTGTCCCAAATATGGCGACAGCGGACCGAAATGTTCTTAAACTAAAAATTCGCTCCAAATATGGCGACAGTGGACCGAAATGTCCTTAAACTAAAAATTTGCCTCAAATATGGCGACATCGGACTGAGATGTCCTTAAACTAAAACTTCGTCTCAAAAACGGAGATACCGGACCAAAATGTCCTTAAACTAAAAATTCGCCTCATATATGGCGACATCGGACCGAAATGTACTTAAACTAAAAGTTCGTCTCAAAAACGGCGATTCCGGACCGAGATGTCCTTAAACTAAAAATTCGCCTCAAATATGACGACAATGGACCGAGAAGCCTATAAAACTAAAAATTTGCCTCAAACATGGCGATAATGGACCGAGATGTCCCTAAACTAGCACATCGCCTCCAAAACGGTGATATGCTCCCATGAGATCTATATTGTAATCGAAGCCCCAACGGCGAAGACTGCAACTCAAGTCCCACTGGCTTCACAGCAACTCCAGCGATGAAGTCACCCCCAAGTTCCACTGGCAAACAGATGAGTCATTAAAAAAATTATTTAAAAAACGGTATGTCCACGTGCAAAATGGGCACAGATGAAAAGCCGAAGGGGCGCCGTGAGTAAAACCGGCAGGATTACCGACGAGCTTGTGAAAACCCGGAAGGGCGCAATCTCATAAAAAACGGGATGTCCACAAGCAAAATGGGCACGGATGAAAATCCGAAAAGGCGCCGTGAGTAAAAACAACAGGATTACCGGCGAGCTTGTGAAAACCCGGAAGGGCGCAATCTCGTAAAAAAAAAATTACACTTACACGATCCTCTCGACTCATAAGGAGAACTCCCCCTATGAGACCCTCAGGGCTCATAAGATTCAAAAGCTTTAAACTACAGGGATCCAAACATGTTCTTAAGCTGTCGTATTCCCAAGTTGCCCTACAGGCGGTCCAATAGTGACCCTTGTATATAATCCACGGGCACAAATAAACGATTTCCCCGCCAAGTTCCACTAATGACGAGAAATATCCTTATATGGTGAACAACACTTGTAAGTCCTCTCGACTTATAAGGAGAAAATACTCTTATAAAATCCTTACAACTTATAAGAGAACACACACTTAGAAATCCCCACGATTCTTAAGGAGAAAATACACCTGCGAGATCTTCTCGACTCATCTTGACTCGTAGAGAAAAACATCTTTATGAAACCCTCACGGCTCATGACGGTGAAAAGCCTTAGGCGATGGGGATATCAACCTGTTTCCTAAGCACTGTGGCCCTACAAGTAGGTCCAAAATGACTCTTGTATACTATCCACGAGCCACATTCTCCGAAGTCGCATACTGGCGAAGAGGGGAAACCACTTACGAGTCCTTTCGACTCGTAAGGGGAAAATTCTCTTATGAGATCCTTATAACTCTCAAGAGAAAACGCACTTAGAATTCCTCATGACTTCTAAGGAGAAAATACTCCTACGAGATACTCTCGACTCATAGGGAGAAAAGTCTTTATGAGACCCTCACGGCTCATAGAGTTGAAAAGTCTTAGACGACAGATCTAAACCTATTTCCTAAGCCATCGCGGCCCTAAAAGTAGGTCCAAACTGACTCTTGTATACTATCCACATGCCACATTCTCCAAAGTCGAATACCGATGAGGAAAAAACACCACTTGCGAGTCCTCTCGACTCGTAAGGAGAAAATTCTTTTGTGAGATCCTTACGACTCTCAAGAAAAAACACACTTAGTAGTCCTCACGACTTGTAAGGAGAAAATATACCTACGAGATCCTCTCGACTCATAGAGAGAAAAGTCTTTATAAGACCCTCACGGCTCATAAAGTTGAAAAGTCTTAGGCGATAGATCTAAACCTGTTTCATAAGCCATCGATGCCCTACAAGGAGGTTCAAACTGACTTTTGTATACTATCCACGGGCCACATTCGCCAATGAAATGAAGAAGCTACTTATGGGACCTCACAGCTCGTAAGGAAAAAAAAGAATTCCCGAGTGAGATTCTTATGACTCACGGAGGCGATGAACACATAGAAATCCTCACGATTTTTAGGGAGAATACACACCTATGAGATCCTCAAAACTCACAGGGAAAAAAACCTTCTTAAGACCCTTATGGCTCATGAAGATAAAACAAAACCTTAGACTACAAGGATCCTAAACTTGTCTCCTAAACTATCAATTGTATGGCCATGCATAACTCTGCACTACTTCACCCACGTACATACTTATGTGGGCAAAGTAGTGGGGGGCATTTGTTTCCGCCAAAATTTTTGGTAAAGAGTTATTTGTTCCCTTATAAAAAAAATAAAGAGAAAAGAAAGAGGAGAAGAATCCGCATAGTTTGGCATCACGTGTTAAACACGTGAGCGCTTATTTGCAAAGCATGTAAGCGCTGAAAATAAATAACTAAGAGTCAAATTAGCCTTACGTGTTAAACATATGAGCACTCATATGCAAAGCATATGAGCACTGAATAAAATAAACCTAAAGGCCAAACTGGCCTCACATGTTAAACGCGTGAGCGCTCATATGCAAAGCATATGAGCGCTGAACATAAATAACCAATGGCTAAACAGGGCTCACGTGTTAAACACGTGAGCGCTCATATGCAAAGCATATAACACTGAAAATAAACAGACTAAAACCCACAGTAGGGGTCACGTGTTAAACACGTGAGTTCTCTTGCCACATTCTTTGGCAGCGCTCACATACTTTCCCAAATTTAAAATGATCTTGTCTGATAGAATTAAATTCTATGTGATAGAATTAAAATTCTATTTAGGAAATATTTTCCCTGATGTTTCTAATATGGAAAGATCTTTTTCTAACAGAGAATTTTGGATTTAAAATCCAATAATGATAAAATATCACCAATTAAACCATCTAATAGAATTAAATTCTATGTGGGAAATATTTTTCTGATCTTTCTCAAAGTAGAAAGATTTTCTCTGTTAAAAAGAGGACCCTTGGATCAAAGATCCAACGGTATTCATGTAATAGAATAAAATTATATTTTAGGAAAATATTTTCCTAATCTTGTTAAACTAACAAGATATTCATATAACAGAATTAAATTCTATGTTAGGGAAATATATTCCTATACTTGTTAAACTAACAAGATATTTATATGATAGAATAAAATTCTAATCTTGTTAAACTAACAAGATATTCATATGATAGAATAAAATTCTAATCTTGTTAAACTAACAAGATATTCATATGATAGAATAAAATTCTATATGATAGAATTAAATTCTATATTGGAATAAAATTATAATCTTGTTAAATTAATAAGATATTCATATAACAGAATTAAATTCTATATTAGGAAAATATATTCCTAATCTTATTAAACTAACAAGATATTCATATGATAAAATAAAATTCTAATCTTGTTAAACTAATAAGATGTTTATATGATAGAATAAAATTCTATCTTATGAAAATATTTCCTAATCTTGTTAAACAAATAAGAAATCTTCTCTGTTAAACAGAGAGTCTTTGGATTAAAAATCTAACGATGAATAAAATTCACCGATTGATCTACGAGATCATTTTGATTTATCATGAAATCAATCACGATCTCTCAATAAGAGATTTTTTCAATAAATTGATTTTTGTCTTCTCCTATAAATAGGAGCAAAGAGATTAATCAAAAAGGGGGAGGAGGAGGAGGAGGAAAGAGGAGACCCTCCATAAGTTTCTGTAAAAATACAGAAGGCTCTCAAAATAACAGAGAATTTAATTCTCTCAAAGAAGAAGATTTCCCTCCTAAAAATCTTAAGTAAAGAAAAAAGAAGAGGTCAAAAAAAATATCTCCTTTACCTATTAAAAGAGTTTAACCCTTCTCAAAGAGTTTAGTTCTTTCTCTGGATCAGAGATCCACAAGACAAATCTCTCACAAGTTGAGAATTTAATTCTCATCGGAAAAATCTTGTTCTTGAGAATAAAAAATTCAAAGGAGAACATAGGTACAAGAACATGAAGAAGATGGAGTTCATAATACTCCGGGAACTTAGTTCCTTCAAATCAAGAACTTAGTTCTTAAAAGAATCTGATCCTACATCCTCAAAATGTGATCTTGGTGATTCTTAATGGTCAAAACACCATTAAAAGAGATTTAATCTCTCTGAAAATATGAACATGGAAAATATAGAGTTCATAGTACTTCAGGAATTTAGTTCCTTCAAATTAAGAACTTAGCTCTTAAGAGCCTGTTTGGTTGCAGGATTATGGATTTGGATTTGGATTTTGGATTGTGGAATCCTGGGATTCCATAATTTTGTATTTGGTTGATAGATTTGGATTTCTAAGACTCCTTTTTTTTTATGGGGGGCCCACCATAAAACAAGGATTCTTGAATCCTAAAAAATTTCAAGGATTTTCAAGGATTTGGCACTATTCATTATACTTTTAGATGGGACCCGTGTACTTTATTTATTTAATAATTCTCTCTCTATCTATCTCTCTCTAAAATCCTCAAATCTAAATCCCACTTTTTTTTACTAACCAAACAAAGATTACAAGGATCTACAAATCTAATACTAGGAATCCAAAACCAACCAAACAACAAATTACCAAATCCAGAAATTTCAACCATACTATTTTGGAATCCAAATTCCATAATCCTGCAACCAAATAGGCCCTAAAGAACATGATCCCAGATTCTTAAAATAATGATCTTGATGATCTTTATTGGTCAAAATTCTCTAAAAACATCAATAGAGACTAAATCTCCAAAAATATAACGCCTCACGTGAAACACACGTGAGCGCTGGAAAAAGTTAGTGCTTAGCACTATTGGAGCGTCTCACGTAAAATACACGTGAGCGCCATAAAAGTTAGTGCTTGGCATTATTGGAGCGCCTCACATGAAATACACGTGAGCGCCACAAAAGTTAGTGTTTAGCCCTATTGGAGCGCCTCACATAATATATACGTGAACGCTATATGCAGCTAAGTGCTTAGCACTGCTGGATATTACAGAAATCCAATTATAGCCTAAATTGTCTAAGCTTATATTCATGATATCCAAACTGATATCCAAACTGATCTTAGTCTCAAACATGACTAATGATCTCTCATTGATGATATCCCAAATGATATCTCCTAAGATAATTTTAGTCTCAAATATGGCTAATGATTCTTAAATGATCCACCATGATCTTTTCCCTCAAATACGGGATTTGGTTCAAGAGTACATCTTTCCACACCTTTGATATATGTCGTTGTAATTCCTCAACGTCTTCAGAGAGGTGGCGGGTCCTGACGACCAACAACTTCTTTCGTTGATACACTTCCAAACTGACGTGCACACCTCAAATCGGATAGTGCCCTAAATTGGGCACATTCCATATCACCATTGTTCACTTCGTCCCGTAATAAATACACGTGCGTGCAAGATGAATAACGGACCGAAATATCCTTAAACTAATATTCGCCCCGAATATGGCGATAATGGACCGAAATGTCCTTAAAACTAATTGTAACAACCGAGTTCAGTTATACCAATTTCTGTTTCCGTATTTTCTTATCTGTGGTATTTTCTTGATTTATCGTATTTTGGGTGCGAATGGTATTATACACTTTACATTGCATTCGACCCGTCCCGCTCGCTTGAAACTTGTTTGATTCATATTTATAGAATACCCTGGCTTGTTAAATAGACACGTGCATCTAGTGTAAACATCATATTGGCATTTTATCTAGCATCGCATATTTTACATATAACATTTTAGGACACGGAAAATAAATTAAAATTGCATTTCATAGGCTGCATGATACCCCTAACCCTATGGTAGCGTCCGTGCATCTTGTTCTCATCCCGTTCAGTGAAACGGACGTGTTTGGATGGCTATGCGCACGTACGTGCGTCCGTTCTTGGGGGTATGCATTTTAATTAACTGAACATTCATTTTAAAATTTGGAAGTCGCATTTATTTTTCGTATTTTTTTAAATCTAAATTTTTAGACCCGACCCGGGCACGTTTTGGACTAAATTTGTATTTACCGGGAAAATCTAATTTTGTTTAATATAATATAATATTAAAATTTTATCAACAGTTTAAAATTTATAAACTAACAAATCTTTTTAAATTTTGATAACCAATCCTCAGCCTCCTTTTCACTGCGCCGGCCCCACAATCCAGCTCTCTCTCTCTCCTTCTCTCTCCTCTTTCTTTCCTTTCTCTTTCTCTCTCCCCTCACTAAACGCCAATTTCATCTCTCCTCACTATTCACTTCTCTCCCTCTCTCACCTCTCGATCTCTCTCTTCTCTCTCTCTCTCTCTCTTCTCTCTCTTAGAATCCCTCTCTCTCACCTCTCGCGGTAAGCGAGATCCCATCACCGCCTTCCCTCTTTAGCGTCACCGCCCTATTCTTTTTCTTCTTCTTCTTCTATTTTTTCACCCAGCGCCCACGAGAAACCTACATCAAAAGAAACCCTAACCCTAAAACTCTACCGCCTCCTCTCATTTTTCCTCGATTCCATCACCTCGTCGACCATTCCCACACCCTCGTCACCTCCATCTTCTTTTCTTCCTCCTCTCTCTCCTCTTTCCCGAGCACTCAAGAAACCTTGCACACCCGACCTCGCCCTCAACCTCGAGACCTCGTCGATGACCGTACCCCGTCATCATCATCACCACACCACCTCTTCTCTCCCTATCTCCTCTGTTCTCCTTCCCTGCACCAACCTTGCACCTAGAGACCCAACAACAAAACCCTAGCCGAAACCTTAACCTAACCCTAGCTCCTCAAAATCCCTTCACCGGCGCACCTTACCGCCGTTGATCTCGCCGACACCGCCAGCTCGTCTCTCTGACCCATTGCACAATTCCAGTTAGCCTCACTCCTTATCTCTTCTTCTTACTCCACTTCTTTCTTTTTCTTCATTTCTTGAATTCTTGTTTTCTGTAGTTTGCCGGAATCCGGCCGTGCCGCCGACGATCCCGACGACCCAGTGAGTGTACCTGACCCGTGTGATCACTTTGTGCGTTGTTTGGATTCGTTCCGTGTACCGTGCGTATGTCGCGACTTTCCGCCGACGTGAGATGTTCCGTATACCCGTTTCTTGATCTGTCGAGGCAAGTAAAACTTGCTACATGCTACTTATATATTTTATACTTATTTAATTTCATATTAAACCTGTAGATCAAATCTAATGCCACATGTTCCATTTTTTTACATTTCGATGTCCATTTATATCATTTTAGATTTAGAACTTGAAACATACCATGTTGCATTTTAGTTTTCCATACGTGGTACCCACGTCCATATTTAAATCACATAATAATTATTTGCATAGCCCATAGTACCCCGTTAATAGTTTATACCATATCGGACAACCGTTTGCATACATCTAGCCTAACATATATTCAATTGCATCTCTAGATTATTTAATACATATTAGTGAGATTTTAACATTCTATATTTGATAACGTGTATTCTAGTTAATGTTGGAACTATTCTCTTAACCCAAATCGATAACTGTGCATCCATATGCTTTAATCCGCACTTATTTGCATATAACATCACAATGTTCCATTTTTATTGTTCCATTAGTACCCCATACTTGTTTTGTATACCCATGCTTATTTTAGTTTGATTATGAACACCCACGAGACACTTTGTGCATCCCTGGCATGACTTGATATACCATTACTTGACACGACGTGATACCGTGCACTTCTTGACATGACATGATACATATATATTATCTGACTTGACTTGAGATACCATGGCTTTCTAGGTTACCTGATCTTGTTACTAATACCAACAACCTTGACATGTTGTCCCTACGGAAATTTCCTGTTGTCTGCCAGACAAACCTGTACCTGCTTGATCCTGTGTTGACATTAACTACAGATTTATTAATACCGGACTTGACATATTGACTTGGGGGTATGGGGAAATCAGGAATGTAACCGAACGTAACTCAAAGGGCCATCCTATTGTTTGCCGTTTTTCCGGGCGTTACGGAATACCTATTGTTTGCCGTTTTTTCCGGGCGTTACGGAATACCTATCGTTTGTCGTTTTTCCGGACGTTACGGAATAATCACCGATGGGTTACGATGATGATTACATTACTTGGTTTCGAAGACTTAAAATGGATAACCCCGTAGCACAGTTTAGATATCACTGCACGTCACTTATACTGACATACTCACTGTTATATATTCTTGATATATTCTTGCTTATACTCATACCTGCATGTATTGCTACCCCTGTTTATAGTATTGCTTGATATTATAACGCACTGACGTCTGGGTTTTGCATGGCCCGGATTCTTTACCTTTGCTGCAGTCCGAGCAGGAGTATTCAGTCAGCAGGCTGAGCAGTGAGGATTTTTAGTAGTTAGTTTATTTTACTTTCGGTATTTCATTCCTGATGTGAGCCCGCATTATGGGACGTACATTCCAGTTTGTTCTTGTATTGGATGTTTTGCTTCCGCATTATTTTATTTTTGACTCATTTTATTCTAGTTTATGGACATGTGTTAGATAGTTTATTACTATTCTTGATATCTCTACAGCCGTAATGTGACTGTGGAAGGATATTTCCTATCCACAGGTAGCATAGTTGGCTATGTCGCGTACCTATCTTAGCGTACTCTGGGAAGCGGGGCGTGACACTAATATTCGCCCCAAATACGGCGATAACGGACCGAAATGTTCTTAAACTAATATTCGTCTCCAAAACGGGAATGTTGGACCGAAATGTCCCTAAACTAATACTCGCCCCCAAATACAGCGATAAAGGACCGAAACGTTTTTAAACTAACACTTCGCCTCAAACATGGCGATAATGGACCGCGATGTCCTTAAACTAAAATAATCGAGCCCGAACGCTCATATGTTTAAGCTGGTTTTAATCTCAAATCAGATTAACGATTCTTAAATTAACCCAAACCCAGATCTAAAAATATACGGATTTGGACTAATCCACCCTCTACGGGCGACGACAGAAACTAGTCTCCGTATACAATCCTTGAGCAATCTAAACAAACAAAAAAAAACACGACACAAATTGAACTTCCGGAGCAGGAGAAAGTGGTTATAGCGATGCGGTAACGTAATTAACTGCAGGGGCTTGCCCGTGCAGGGAAGAGCGTCTCCACAATAAAAAAAAACCCTCACAAACAAGAGGGATCTGATAAAGTCTGCTACAACGACCGCATACGTCCAAACCTCCGATATACGGTGCCATAAATCAACTTGGTATATTCGGAGAGGTGAACAGGCTATGTACTCTCGGTTGAACAGGGAAGCCGAGAAAGCTCAGATCGGTGGATAATTCGGAGGTGAGCGAGGAGGCCGAGAATGCTCGGCTCTAAAACAGCTCAGAAACAAACAAGGAAGCTGTGGAAGCTCGGTTGTAGGATTGTTCGGAGATGAGCTGTTGGCTAGTTGCTAGGCGAATATGAAAGGTACTCCGGAGAGGTCTCCAAAAGGTCGAATGCAACCTTGGAGATGAGGTGCCGAGAAATGTCCATAATGCATCATACTTGTTCCAGCTCTGTAGCCCTCAGAAATCTAGCGGGCTTACATGGATGACACGTCATCCGCTACGTCAACTGCTCCCGCTCGGGCACCCGGGAATCCTCTCGCTCTGCTCTCTTTACAAACCATTTTGAATACTTTTCATAAAATAGTCGTGATCTGGAAAATTCTCACTTATAAGTATCATCAATTAGAGACATACATACGGTACATGGAAGGATTTTTCTAAGCGCATTGTATTCACTATACTTGGACATGCACCTTGTTTTTCTTTTATTAGTCATTTTTAATGTTAAGATGATTCCCTTTTGGCGTCAGTCCCTCACCCACATGGTCCTTTGTTTGGCATGCATGAATGATAAATCGCTATTGTACTTGATTGATTAATTCTGAGCCTTTTTATTTACTTATATTGGGGAATGGATGTGTAGCAGCCGCTACTGAGGGTACAATACTTTGAAGGTTAATAGATAGCTTAGATCATCGAGCTTAGCTAAATAGTGAAAGAATTGTAGCACATTTTTCTTTCTTACAAAAAATTGTTGCACAATTTTATATAATATACTGGTGTCATTTGCTTTGAGACCTGCAAAAGGTTTTACTCAAATAGGCACGACAATTTTTTTTAAGAAATAATGTTAGTATATGGAAGGATTCTTTTTGAGTATTAGATTTTATCAGGATAAAAATGGTCTGGAGAATGTTTCTTGATACCGTCTCAATCAATCAATATCAACCAATTTTTTTTTGAATAATTGAAATGCTTTGTCTTGATTTCCAATATTTAATGGATGTATATACTCATTTTTATGTGATTTCCATAGTTTTTGCTTTTGTATTGGATGAACGTTTCATCAACTATATAACATTTTACTGTTTTAGATTAATAAGCAAAAATTATTCAAAGCAAATGAATGTTGGTGTATGCGTGCATTAGAACATGAAAACCAAAATGAACGGTACCAATTATCAAGAAAAAAATTACTCGATATCGATTTATTAAGCCATCATTGGAAAAACAATTCGACCATGAAGAAAGGTTTCAGAGGGAGAAAAACTAAATCATGGATAAATAAATTTGTTATATCTCTAAAAGAAGGTAAATTTTTAAAAGAGAACCCAAAAAATAAAAATAGAGACAAAAAGAAAATTTGAGAACAAAATAGGATCATAAATTAATTATCTGGAAGCAGAGAAAGTAAAAGGCAAGTACATCAGTTATAACCAATGCCACATCCCGTTTTTCAAAAGTACGGAAACGGTGATGTGTCAAGGTCTACAACCTAACTGTGTCAAGAATGGTCTTTTTGGATACAGTTACGTCAAGCGTATAAATAACATGCTATGTACCAAAATAGAAAAATAAAATCAGAATCATTTATTTCCATTAACTAGAATTTATTACATCCCAAAGTGCTGAAATGGAAAGTCTAAATAGTCTGATTATATTGATGGAAAGTAAACAAAATCCTAAACAATTGGGCAACTGAAAGGAAGATAACTACTCCCAATGATTGTTCGTGAGATTCACGTAGTCTTCATCGGTGAGGTTCGCTTCTTTATCTTCAACCTAAATCTCGTTCTCATCTAACGGACGTTCTAGATATATTGAAGGAAAAAGGAAGTCCGTCAGCGTGTTACACTCGGGTAGAATTTTCTCAACAGAAAATAATGGTAAAGAGAACAAGTGTGTGTATCACGTCCCGCTTCCCAGAATGCGCTAACTACGACACGTGACAGAGCAAACCATACTACCTGTGGTTAGAAAACATCCATCCACAGTCACATCACGGATGTCTTTAAGATATCAAGAACATTAAAATATAAAATCTTTCTAGTACATATCCATTTGTCAAAATAAAAAAAGTCGAGAAAATATATAAGCGGAAACAATAATAATATCCAATAAACAATATCTAAAAATACGTTCAAATATGGGCTCACATCAAGAAA
The DNA here is from genome assembly GCA_030015575.1 of Agapanthus africanus. Taxonomy (NCBI): domain Eukaryota; kingdom Viridiplantae; phylum Streptophyta; class Magnoliopsida; order Asparagales; family Amaryllidaceae; genus Agapanthus; species Agapanthus africanus. Next base: position 75,257,950 of record JASDDO010000028.1, read on the forward strand.
TAAAAGTCGCGGAAAATAACTAAACTAAATATCACTCAACTCAATTCCTCACTGCTCGGCTTGACGGCTAAAGTACTCATGTTCAGCCTGCGATAGAGAGAGAGGAACTGGGGACCATGCAAAACCCAGACGTCAGTGCGTCATAATACCAAAATAGCAGTAATAATCAGGATGTAGTAAGATATGTAAACATGAATATAAATCACAACATAAATATAAACAGTGAGGTACGTGTGTGTATGTGATGTGTAACCTAAAATGGACTTCTAGGTTATCTATTCTAAAGTCTTCGAAATCAATTAATAAAATCCTCATCGTAACTCATCGGTCTATGCCCCGTTCATTCCCCACGGGATCACGGTAACAAGATTACTCCGTAACTCCCGGAAAAACAGCAAACAGGATATTCCGTAACACCCGGAAAAACGGCAAACATGTAATTATTCCGTAACGTCCGGAAAAACGGCAAATAGGATATTCCGTAACGCCCGGAAAAACAGCAAACGGGATATTCCGTAACGCCCGGAAAAACGGCAACCGTGTAATAATAGCCTTTTGAATTACGTTTCGGTTACATTCTTAATTTCCTCTTTACCCCTACGTTTGTGTTCAAGTCAGGTATTGCCAATGTAGATCTAATGCTAACACAGGATCAAACATGTACAGATTTTGTCTATGTAGACAATGGGTTACGTCCGTCAAGATAACAAGGCAGGATTGTTGGTATTAGTAACAAAATTAGGTAACAAATCAAGTAGTGTATCAAGACAAGTCATGTGGTACATATGTATCAAATGGATACCAAATGTGAAATTGTAAACGATATCGGGATCACGGTAAATAACGCTGATGTCAGCATGCATATGTGTCTATCTGTAATAACCTATATATATATAACTACGTATGATACACATTAGAAAGCACGTTGTACTAATATAACAGTAATATGATATAATGAGATTCTGGCATGCAACTAGATATGCAATTATCAGTACAGATACATACGGGTATCGAAAAACGGTAAAACTATAACATGGGATGCATAATAAAAATACATGTATTATTTTTATTCATATGGATATAAATATAGTAAAATAACATGCAGCAAGATAAACTTGCCTGATCGGATCTCATGTCGGGGTACGTACGTCACATTCGACGTCGGATAAACGTCGCGACGTAACCACGCATGTGCAGGACTGGACCTGGTTAATCAAGGACGTGACCACGCTGGACAACGACGATGACTGGGTCGCCCGGATCGTCGGCGACATGTGCGACTCTGGCGATGGTCGAGAAAATAGAAACTAGAAAGAACAGAAAAGAAAAGAAAGAAAGAAAGAGAAGAAGGAGGAGAAGAAGAATGGGTTGGCTAGGCTATAGGTTTCTGTGGACAGAGAACAGAGACGACGGCTGCGACGACGATGGCTGTCGTCAACAACGAAGGGCAAAGGGTTTTGTCGGAGTCGGGATTGTGGTGTAGTGGTGCAGGGATGGGTTGCGTTGGGCTGTCGTCGGGATGTAGGAGAGGGAGAGGAGGTGAGGTGATGAGGCAACAATGGTGTCAGGGTGATCGACGACGAGGTGGTGAGAAGTTGCGGGCGTGGGTGTGGGCTTCGGCTGCAGGTTCCCGGGTCGTGGGTTTGCAAGGTGTCGTCGAGGGTTGGAGAGAGGTGAGGTCGAGGCTGAGGAGATGATGACGAGGGCGAAGGGACGAGGAGGTCGGCGGTAAGGTCAAGGGTTGGAGGCGTGAGGTCAGGGCTTGCAGGGTTGATGTCGGGGGTGGCGTTGGGCTCTTAGGAAAGGAGAGGAGGTGATAGTGGAGGTCATAAGGAGGTCGGGGGTGTTGGTGACGGGGTTGTGAGGAGGTCGACGACGAGGTGAGGGCGCAGGAGTGGGTCAGGACGTGGGTTTCGTCCTCGTCGCGGAGACATAAAAAGAAGAGAAAAGGAGGGATAGAGAGTTAGGTTGGTTAATAATATATTAGGTTAAAATATTAATATATAAATATAGTTATATGTATATAAATAGAAAGAGGGAGAGACAGTGGGATTGGAGAGAGAGAGAGAGACGGAGTGCAGAGAGAGAGGCCAGAGAGAATATTTAGTTAATTAAAATATATTTAGTATATATCGTATATATATTATAAACTGTTAAGATTTTAGTAAATATTATAATATATTTTATAGGATTTTATTGCTAATACAAAAATACTCCGAAAAATATCCGGGTTCTGTCTAAAAATCTAGTTTTAAAATACGGATAATACATGTGTCGGTTAAAATTATAATGCGGTATCCGATTAAATAAAATGCATAGCCCCAAGAACGGATACATGTACAAATATGCAGCGATCCAAACGAGTCTGTTTCATCAAATAGGGAGTGAACACGATATCAGGATATAACCATAGGGTATGAGGTATGATGCAGGTCATGCTAGATATTCAAAATATTATATTTGGTTATAATTTGTATTATTTAAAATATATGCAGATACTAAAAACAGGATACATGTATATAGATCCTAGGTATGCACGGATCATTCGTACTAGCAGTGATATGTCGTAATTTAGAACCAAAATGGGTTTCAAGCATACGGGTCGGGTCGGATACTATCCACAGATACCAAATGCACTATCCACACCAAAAAATAAGAATAATCAAGAATTAGTCACAAAATTAGAAAGTACTCAAATCAAATATGGTATAAATGAACTAGGGTGCTACAGTGTGTAATGTATGATGTAATATGCGTGTTGAGGTATGATATATATGCTGTAGGCATCAGGTAAAGTATGATATACTGTGTAAGGTAACTACATGTAATATATTCGTTTAGTCTGTTAGACAAGAATACCGAGTTCTCGAGATTATTCCGTTGCACCATGGAACAACGGTTGGGAAAAGTGAAATATACCGTTTCACTTTTCCGGATCTGATCGAGTGATAGGAGAATCCGAGTTTGTATATTATCTTGCCTAATCAAACTACCCAGCCCTGTTTTATTCAGTGTAAAGGTTGTACAAATTAGAATTAGTGCGTATATCATATAGGCATGGAATATCAGTTGTCCAAATATCCGATTAGTAGTCGTCCGTATATGGAACTGTATCATATCATTCGTCCGAATATCAGGTTAGTAGATGTCCGTATATTGGACTGTTCACCATGTCTGATGGGATCTTTATTTGTAATAGTATTCAATACCTAAATTCGCACATTCTAACCTTAACCGTATCGTAGGTCACGTCGTATGATGCATTAAAAGTTTAAATTCAGATAGATGATATCTCAGTCGATATGGAGTTCTACGGCCGTTGGGTATGTCTCGTTTCATTATAGTTTGTAAACTAAACACAATGTTTTATAGAAATCTTAGTTTATAATGGACTATGGTATTATATCGTAATTACGATTTATGTAGAAACTATGGTATTTTAGTGAAATTGTTCGTTTATAAAAAGACCATGGTATTTTAAGGAAATTATCTTTTAATAAAAATTGTGGTATTTTAATAAAAATATCTCCTTATAAAAAGAGTATAGTATTTATATGGTATATTAATTAAAATTATACTTTATTATAAAAATTGTGGTGTTTTAATAAAATAAATCTCTTTTATAAAAAGATAAGGGTATTTTAAGGAAGATACTATTTTCCCAAAGTTCATGGTCTTATAATGACAATATAAATTCTTACGAGTTGATGGTATTTTTGTGAAATACCAATTTTAATGAAAATATGGCTTTCCAAGTTTACCATCAATTTTATTTTAAAATAAACAATATAAAAAATTTACTATGATTTTTCCATGCTTTTAACAATTAGGAAATTTATCGATAACTTTTATTTAAAACCAAAAAATAATTATATTTATTCACGTATTAGTTCCCCCGGGTCATAATAGTCGCTTAACGACTTAGTTTAATATGTCAAAGTATGGTATAGGGGTAGGCCATTACCCCATGAATTTATCGCGTAGGAAAATGTCCAAAGTGCAATATTTAATTATGATAATTATATGGTTAAAATCGGCATAAGACGTTAAATTATATTTAATCAGTTATATGCCGTTAAAATGCTTTGGGAAAGTTTTCATAGCATCACAGTAGCCTAATAAAAATAACAGAGGATCAAGTGTTGAGAGATCCAAGCTGAAATAAATTAGGAAAATGAAAGTCGGTGAACGTCGGGTTGTACGAGAACAGATATTTCTTGAAGCCAAAAATTATTTAACCTCTGGGAATGGAACCAGTGTGTAGATGACTCAAAAAGAAATCTCTAGAATTTCTTTGGGATTTTTGTGTCGAGCGGATATTTTTTCTGGAATTTTTACAAGCTCAGGGGTATTTATAGGGATTTATGGAATTAAAAAATCCCTATTATTTTCATCCTGGCTGCAGGAGCCGTATCCCCATGAGCCAACCAGATCCACCCGTCGGCGTATCAGATCCAACGATCCACATTGTATCGCGTCATGAACTGCCACGGGCCTTAGTTCGCGGGCGCTAGCGATTCTTAGCCGTTGGATCGTTAATCCAACGGCTGAGATTTAAGGCATCGGCTTTATTTATTTTTTTCTATTTTTTTTTATAAAAAACTATCGATCGGATCTGGGCCATTGTTTTCCAAATCCAACGGTCCAGATTTGTTCCCGCTCTAAAAATAAATAAAAATTCGTTTTTAATATTTAAAAATGTTTTAAAATTAGTTTTTGGGCTTTTAAAAATTATTTTTAAATAGTTAAAAATATTTTGAAAATTTGGGAAAATTATAAAAAATATATATTTTTTTTGATGTTTTCTTCCATTTGCAACCAAATTTGGTCCAAAATAATTCCCTTTATCGGTTTTAAAAACTTTTCCCTTCGAAAAAATTTCTAAAAATTCCTAAAATTTTTATTAATTCATTTTAATCATGGAAAAATATTTTTAAAATGTTTTCTACCAATAGAAGCAGTAAAATAATTGTTTTGATCTCGAAAAATATTATAAGACGTTTTTATTACGTATCTAGAGTACACGGTAATTTCAACCTATCACTGCCACTTACATGGTCCCGACCTTCCCCTGATATTCAAAATCCCACCCTGCCCCCTCAATTGAAGAAACTTAAATATTCAGCCCCGCTCCCTTTATAAACTTCGCAAATTAGTGGCCATTTTATAATAATTCTCCTATTCACCAAGACCACCTCATTATTTTGAATGGTTTTGTTGAAAATGCTAATACAGGAAATTAATTTTCAAACTGAGATACTTATCATTTATACTTTTTTTTTGATGAAAACTTATCATTTATACTCCAATGTCGTTTAATGCTATATATTGGAAAATTTAATTTCATCATAGTGCTTATATATAATCTAAAAATAGTAATTTCTTACATATTACAATAATTTTAATAATCTAGTAGCAATGAAGAGAATACATGTATATATACGTGTAATATAACAATCTGAATTAAGCTAATTAGAGCTAAATGGTCAATTTCACAAAACCCCCACAAGTTTATCCTTCTATGTTCATTTTCTATATTCATTGATCAAAACCATAAGAAAACCACACCCAAACAGCCAAGCTCTACTCTAAATAACACGAAATAAGTTTTAAACCTAAATTGGACAGTATTTTCCGTAACAGGAAATCATCAAAAAGAAATAACCAAGCAACATTATACGATGCAACATTAATTCCTTAGAATTCATAAAAGCAAGGATGGAGTGATTTCAATCGAAGTCTCAGATGGATGAAAAACATAGGAGGTCCAAGGGTTGGGGCCGGGATCATCCAAGCATGAAAAATAATAACAGAGATGCCAATTGGACGAAAAATTATTCCATACGCCGGTCGTATATACCAGGGTAAGAGAGAGAAGAAATAAAATGTAGGTCTCAAACGCTGCTCAAAACTGTCCGAACCCATCTCCTCCCACACCCTCTGTTCGGATGTATCACACTCGGCATACTGAATAGTTCCTTCAATTGGACGAAACTCCTCCCACTCGCTCTCTAACCCTCTGTTCGGATGTATCACACTCGGCACACTTTATAGTTTCTTAATTGGACTAATGCATAAGGGGGTATGTGAAATTAGCCTTTAAATTTTGAGAATAAGTATATAATTATAAATTATCTTAAATTTTGGGGTGTGACGTCAAAAACCCATTATAACTCACTCTCCCTCTCTCTCTCTCTCTCGGAGAGGACAATTTACAGAGAGATAAAGGGGGCGCATAGCACCAAAGCCCAAAACCAAAAGCTCCAAATTTCTGAGAACAAAATCTATAGGAGGAAGAAGAAGAAGTGGGGAGAGAGGGAGAGAGAGAGATGACTTAGGAGAGAGAAAGAGGGGTATTCAAGGAACAAAAGGAGCAAATTGTGACCAAAAAGGGGGGGAAAGGAAGAAGGATTTTTCACTTCCTAATCTCTCCTAAGCTTCTCCACCTCTCTGTAAGTTTCCATCTTTTTGCTCTTGATTCTTCCTCATTTGCCCCTGCTCACTCATAGATCTTTGCTTCCTTTTACTATTTCTGTCAATCTCGTGATTTGTTCTGGATTCTATTTGTAAAGATCCATTCTTTAGTTTACTAATTAATTTGATTATTGGGTTTTTATTTTTTCTTAACATGTGTTTGTTGGATCAATCTGATTTGTTTTTTGGTTGAAATTAGATCGGTTGTTAATCAATTTTGATGATGGGTTCCAAGATTCTAATTTTTATCTTTTATGATCAATTAAATCTGTTAAGGATGTAAGAGTTCTAGATCACATTCTATTATTGAAATGCCCAATTTCTTGTGATAATTTGATTACAAGCTTGATTTCACTCATGCCACTCAAAGTGAAATTCTCTCTAAACTCAATTTTGGATCCATGAATTTGATGTTAATACAAGGTGTTAGATTTCAATTCAAAGAACCCATTTTGTTGAATTTGGTACTTGGTATTTTCAATAAAAAAAATCCTTAAGAATTTGTTGTGTCAATAAAAGGTTCTAGTGTTTCCTCAACTTTGAAGCTGAGAACTTCTTGTATTCTTCTCTAAAATATCATGATTACATGCTAGGATTCATTGCTTCTTGCTATTTAATCATTTAATTTGATAGAAAATCTTATCTTTATGCAGATTTTGGACAATACTTGATTGAAGAACAAAGAGATTTTGTACTTCCAAAAGGTTAAATATACATATTTCATCTTCGAAAATATGCTAGAAGGCCAATCTTACTTGATCTCAAGAGCCTTGCCTAGTTCATGCGAGCCAGAGTCTCACTGGATCTACATGACCTATAGCCTCCTCGAGCGATGCACCAAGCCCAAACGCACCCTATCGATAGAATCCGACAACGATTTAGAGAGAAAGAGGAAAAAGTCATCAGCTGGGCTCAATGAATCGAATCATCAAGGCAATGAAGGTGAATCCTACTCCGATTCCAATTCCTTAATCACCCCTATTGGCCGCGACAACTCAATCAACTGCCTAATCCGTTGCTCTCGCTCGGACTATGGCTCTATCGCCTCTCTCAATAGCGGGTTTCGTAACATAATTCGCTCCGGAGAGCTCTATAGGCTCCGTAGAATGATGGGGATCACCGAGCACTGGGTTTATTTCTCGTGCGATGTTCTAGAATGGGAAGCCTATGATCCGTATCGAGAGCGTTGGATCAATTTACCAAGATTGCCACCTAACGAGTGTTTCATGTGCTCAGATAAAGAATCTCTGGCTGTGGCCACCGAGCTTCTTGTTTTTGGGAAAGAAGTAGATTCCCACATTGTATTGAGCTATAGCATTCTTACTAATTCTTGGTCACCCGGGGTGAAAATGAACTCTCCTCGGTGCTTGTTTGGCTCTGCCAGCTTTGGAGAGAAGGCTATTATAGCTGGTGGGACTGATTCTAAAGGCAAAGTGTTGGATTCTGCCGAGATTTACAATTCCGAGACCCAGACCTGGACCACGCTTCCACAAATGAATAAACCGAGGAAAATGTGTTCCGGGGTTTTTATGGACAGGAAATTCTATGTCATCGGGGGGATGGTGAGGACCAATGAGCTATTAACATGTGGCGAGGAGTTCGATTTAGAAAAGGGGACTTGGCGAGTGATCCCTAACATGTCGTTAGGGCTTAACGGTGCAAGCGGGGCCCCTCCATTAGTTGCGGTTGTTAATAACGAGCTTTACGCTGCGGATTACGGGCAAAAGGAAGTGAGGAAGTATGTGAAAGAGAATAACTCGTGGGTTACTCTGGGAAATCTACCGGAGAGACCCGTGTCGATGAATGGATGGGGATTGGCTTTTAGGGCTTGTGGAGAGAGGCTCGTAGTTATCGGAGGCCCTAGGGTTTTGGGCGGGGGGATGATTGAATTACACTCATGGGTGCCGAGAGAGGCACCGCCGGAGTGGGTGATGATCGCCAGCAAGCACTCGGGGAGCTTTGTCTATAATTGCGCGGTGATGGGGTGCTGATTTAATTGGTAAACCTCTTGCTATTGAGAAAATTAGGGCTTTTACCCTAGATCTCATGATACATGTAACTCATCATTGTCTTGTTATTTTTTAAATTCAACCCCCGCCGTTTTATTTGATATTGAAGAATTTAATCTTGTTAACCGATTAGGGTTGACGTTTCGAGGTGTGGGGTGTGTAAAACAAGGATGGGTTAATAATTCTACGCAGCCAAACCTTTTTCCTTTCCCCTTCGAAAAATTTATGTAACTAGTTAAACGCAATGCCATCACAATTTAACATATCCACTAGCTTTTATCTATGCTAATAGTTGGATGTGTAACTACTAATGAAAGTGCATCATCCATGAATCACACTGTCAATTACTTCCTTTCTTTTCGTGTTTTCTTTTACCTTTTTATTAACCAAATTTGTTACCGTTGATTACTTACTTCGGGTTTATTCTTTTACCTTTTTATTAACCAAATTTGTTACCGTTGATTACTGACTTCGGTTTATTACATCCTTTAGAAGCACAAGTTTTGCTACACCGCCACGATTTATCATGTCCATTAGCTGTTATGTTAATATTTTCATCTGAAACCTCTAATTAAAGCTCATTTATCTAAGAATTACATCCCTTTGTTTTCGGAAGTTTTTTTGCCTTCTCATTAACCAAACCTTTTTTCTTTGATTACCTACATCATTTTTTGGTACATCCTTTAGAAAGAAGGTTGATTGGATCAGGGAATCTTTATAGATGAAACCCTGCTTGGCATGCATTTTGGAGTTAAGATAATTGCAGTTATCTAAACTCAAATACGACCTTAAGTTTTCTAAACTCCATTTTCCCAAGCACATCTCTTGTAACATAACTAGAGTTTGTCTTTAAATGGAGTTTGGTGGCTTGCAAGCCATAATTTGGATCCTCTATACCTCCACTTAAAAATAAACTCCAGTTATATCGTAACTCCATACCCAAACAGGGTTTGAAATGTTTCCAATCATCAGTTTTAACTCGCTATGGTAAATAACTAAATATTAGCATCGACATTTTGCTTTCATATCTATTTACCAGATTTGCGTCACTGCCCTTTCTAAAATGCGAACATATGTGTGGTTTTGGATGAATCTTATTCGTTATGTTTTATTGATATGTTTGTTTGATATCCGAGCGTATATCTTCTTGTTATTGTTGATTAGCAATCTTCTCATTTGTTGTTCTTTTTGCCGGAGCAACTCTTTATTATTGGTCAATATTATTGCATATGAACTTATTAAAGAATTTTCGTCGTGAGATGATTCCAAATATTTGGGTTTTGCTTCGACCTGTAAACCTCATGTGCAATCATTCTCCGTTTGCATAGTCAGAAAGATGCATTAGAGATAGAATTTGTGCATGTCACTTGTCTCGTGGTTTCCTACTGTGTATTTTCACCAATCTTCTATCTTGGCAGCTAAATCTACAGTATTTCTGAGAATATGTGCCAAGTTGCATCTGACATTAATAAACACGAGTTTTGTCCTTGTTTTCATATCATATTTTGGATCATGAGTTATTTTCGTCGGGGTTTGGATGTACAAGTTTTTTGAAGCTTATATTTCTTGTTGTTAATTGTTGGGAGCAAAATACATGGGTTTTTACTGCAATGATGAGGTTATTTGTAAACTGTATCTCTTTTGTCATTTTGATTGTATTGTTTATTATTGTGATCCTGCTGAATTTAGGTTTCTTATCCTCATGATTAATTTTATATGCTATTTGTTTGATGTTTACCTTCCATTTCTTCTTATTATAATAATCTGAAGTTTAAAGCTGTGTGTGTGATTTAGGGCTTGAAGCCTTCTACCTTCATTCTATAATTGCGAAGTATATATGTTTTTCTCTTCTTTTTTCTGGAATAATAAGCCGTAACAGGATGCTTGCTGATTTGAGCCCCAGAGCTCTTGCTCAATCTGCAACGGCTCTTTCCTTTTGACATTTTCAGATCGAGACTAAAATTCTGCCAAGCATATACCATATTCTATACGGATTGCAGGACTCAATTGTTTTTACATGGCATCGTTGTGCATTGTAGTGCGATTTAATAAATATGATTGTCTAGGAAATCAGAACATTTTGAATCGTGTACTTGTCTTTTCTAATTTATTTTAAAGATAAAAGTAAATGATTAAATATGGCTGGGCTTGTCCGCTGCTTCATGGCTACGGTCAATAGTGTATAGCAGGTGATGTGTCTTGTGTTTGAAGTCGAGACGGCCTCACCACCCAATCCCGTCTAATTTAAAAGTAAATTAGAAGTAACCCTGATAAAATGGTTTTATCTTAGATTTATGGTGTAAAAATTAGGCCAAATATTTGCCAAAACAATACGTTAGCAATCATTTCGTTATCATATGAAAAGAAATTTAATTATTAAATTTCTATTTTTGCCATTTCCGTGACCTTGTCAGAAGAAGATCGGATCGTCTACGTTTTCAGCGACCCGTACCGCAACGACAGAGCCCGGATCTGAAAATAACCCATACGAACGCCCGCGTACTTCCATCTATGCGAGAGGGCTCGTTCGCCGTTGGATCTCTGCCTGAAGAAGCATCTGGCCGTTGGCTGTTGCCGACGTCAGGCGCACGTGGGCCCTGGCAGGCCCGCATGGTCCCGGAGCATGGGAGGCCCAATGATTCGCTGGAAAGTACACAACTGTACATACAACTTTTTCAGCCTATAATAATGGCATTTTGAAAATTTATGAATTAATAGGCAATATTGTAATTTAATATACTGATACATAAAATATTAATGGAATAATGATGAAGCTTTATCTTATTTTGAGGGTACAAAAAGTTTTTATGCTCATGAGGGTCTTCTTTTCTTTTTTCTTTTCTTTTTTGACCGATTCTGAATTTTTCCGGCTGCCGTGTTCATATGCTTAAGGGGAACAATAAATAAAAGCTCTTTCCATTTTCATTCAAATATTCAAATGAACCTAAAAAAAAATTTAATATTAAAAAACATGCCTGAGACTCTCGACGCTAGTTTCCTGGAAACTCAACACCCACTCACGTACCTTATGCCTGAGTGCCTAGGAGCCGGCCCTGGAGAGCTCCCAAGCCTAATATGCTCTTATAGAGCATAAATCTTTTTCTTGAAAATTGTATCTATATAATAAAACGGTTTTCTATCTATCAAGTTAGAAGCGATCTTTTTATCCATAGAATATAGTTCATAGACGGATCAAGATTGACGATTTATGAAAATTGATAAATCATCACTTGATAGGCTACAACATACTTTTTTTTAGAGGAAAATGCATAGTAGTAAATTTACTGAGAGAAAACGGGGCATACCATGGCACGGTAGGAAATTTCCTATTGCAGCGCGTCGATTTTTTCGGCGATTGCCTTCGGCCATGTTTATCTCCGTATTCTAAAATATATGTTTGCCAATTTTCATGTCATTTGGACACCATTCATCTTTGCATCGGATGATTGAAAAATTAACTATTTACCGACAATAAGACATTTCGAAATGTTATATAAATGGTCAAAAAATATCCAGAAGGCATGATAATTGGTAGACATATATTTTAGGACATGAAAATGAACATGGTCAGAGCCGATCGTCGAAAAAATAGACAGATAGTTGACTTTTAAAGACACCAAGGTCTCCTATACTCTATTTCCTCATTTACTAATTAATGATAATCAAAGCATGGGATTCCAACTTGGGCCAGCCTAATAGTTTAGTGTTTGTTCGTGGGCTATAGGTTTCAGAGTCCGGTCCATTAAGGCACTGAACCGCGCGTTTCGTTTCGTTTCGGTTCAGATAACATAACAGCATTCAATTCTGTACCATACGCGCGTTGCTTCTCATCTCTTTCGTCTTCAATTCATCAAAGGAAAGGACCAAACCCTAACCCTAACCCTAATTCGATCGATGAAGTGAGCTTCGAGCCATGGAAGCGGCCGCCATCAAGCTGCCCCATCCTTCTGATCTCTCCCCTGCTCTCCTCCGCTTCCTCTCCAACTCCTTCGCCGCAAAAGGAGACCTCTTCAGATCGAAGGATCTCGAGTCAGATCTCAGCGCCTGCTGCACGAATCTCGAGGCGTCCATCTCCGATCTCGGCCTTTGGCTGTCCGAATCGATCGCCGCCTACCCCTCTCACTCGAATCAGGTCGCCTCCGCCCTCGGAGAGGTGAAGTTGTGGCTGCTAGATCTCGGATCGAGCCTCTCAAAGCCAAATTCAGGTTTTTTTTGGATCTAGCATTGAGATTTCATAGTTTTAGTTGATACTGGATTAAAAGTGGGGGAATGTTGGTTGTGTAGATGGATTGGGGAGAAGCGAGCAGATATTGGCGGAGGAGCTTCCGGCACTTGCAAAGGAGGTGGCGAGGGTTGAGACCGTGAGAGCTTATGCTGGTGAGTTTGTTTCTTTTTTTTGCTTTCAAAGATTTCATTTTTCCTACATATAAGCAACCATGTTAAGAATGTCCTTATGGTATTCTACGAAGTTTTTGTACGTTAAGAGCGCATTGTCTACTAGTCCCTGAGGTGAAATTATCAGCACAGGATTCGTTTCATCATTTGCTTACCTTCGAGGTTTCATTGGTTTTTGATTTTGGGAAAGTTGAAAAACAAATGGTTTAGGATCTTCTTCGATTAACTATCCTGCTTTTTGATTAGTAACCATATAAAAGATGGGTAAGCTTTATATTAAACAGATAGATGTCTAACAATTTATATAAGTTAAAATATTATACAAGAACGACAATTTTAAATAATAATATCTTAAACCTATAGTAATAGTAAAATTATAATCTTTCTAAAATAACCTATGTACATCCAGTAAGAACTTGCTTTTTGAAATGTTATTTTCATGATGGAAGAGTAAAGGTAAAATTAAATACAACTAACAACTGCAGACCGGTTAACATAGGTGACACCGCTATTAATATAAATTAAGTAAACAAATTGATGTCTAACAATTATATAAATTAAAATATTATACAAGAACGACAATTTTAAATAATAATATATTAAACCGGTAGGAATAGTAAAATTATGATCTTGCTAAAATAGCCAATGTCCATCCAGTAAGAACTTGTTTTTCAAAATATTATCTTCATGCAATGGAAGAGTAAGTTAAGTTATGAATAAATAAAGTTAACAGCGCTGACCCGTTAACATAGGTAACAACATATTAGTAGTCCATTGTAGAGAGAACCGATCTTGGCCCGTGATGAGAATGCCATACATCACACGTAATAATCGTAATAGGACCTACTACTAGCTTGTGTTGTTACTCATTTAAATTTCAATGCTCATCGATCATACCGATATTAACTCATAAAATGCATGAGACACATGCTAAAGCTAAAGATAAAACTTATATAGCCATCGACAATCACGCATTGATTGTTTAAACTGATACTATATCAATTGTGCCATATGCATAAAACCAAAAAAAATCCAAATCCACGGCATATGTGTATTCATCTCATCAATCTATATGAGAAAATATGATTTTTTGGAAGAGCTAATCAAGGTTCAAAATCTTGGAATCGGTATCGGTATCGGGTAGTTACTTTCCGGATCGGAATCGGCTATCTCGAATTGAAAATATTGGATTTTATATCATTCGACAAAAAAAATTTAATTAGGAAATTCTTTAAATAAATAGCAAGAGCAACTATAGACATTTATTCTTTACCAATTTAAAATATTAAAAACGGTTGTTATAATACTTGATAAAAATGATTATAAATTTTTGATATAATTTTTAGTAATTTATGATGTCAAGTAATATATAATTCAATAACCTATTATTTATCGCACCAACTCGATAATAAACTTAATATTAGAGTCCTATTAATCAAATGGTAAACCAACTATAACTCGGTGTCAGAACTCAAATGGTCTTTTGGATCGAAATCACTCATTTCAGATCGTAATCGGTCAAGATTTCAAACCATGGAACTAATTATATAGCATTTAGATATATTCTAACAAATTGAATCATAGATTCTTCGTATGCGTTTATCAAATATAAGTGTCAACAAATATTCTGTAAAATTGCTAAAAATACAAGTTTAGGTATTAGATATATAATTAATCACATTTCCCACATGAATGCTAAACCTTTATTTTACTATTCCATACATAACATTATATGTAAATCACATAAATAATCTTATGTAGCATTATAAATTACAAATATAAAACATTCATATTGTACTTTCTAGGGGTATTTAGAGACGAAGTTTTTTGGTGCCTCAGGTGCCTGGGCAAGACGATCTGAACTACTATTAACCGTCCAAACACTCTCCTTAGACGGCCTTGGCGACTGTTAGGGTCAAAAATTACAACCCGGTTTACTAAGTCAAAGTCAACCCCAAGTCAAGCGGGCCCGAGCCCAAGTCAAGGTCGAGCATGGAAGGGTCGGCCCCATGCCAAAAAGGAGGCAGTAAATTAGTTTAAATGTAATTTTAGAAGTAAATGCATGAAAAATGGATAAAAAGCCAAAATTTTGTAAACCCCATAACTTATGTGCAAAAAGAAATAAGCACATGAGGTATGGGGAGGCACAAGTGCCATTTGGAAAAGCCCAAGAGGCTATATGTAAAGTGTGCAGTATATAAAAGGTAAACATGATGAGAAAATCAATAACAACTTTCATTCTTTCATAATTTCTAGGGTTCAGTGGCTCCTCCTTCCTTAAGGTTTTAAACCTTATTCTCTTTTTTCAATTAAATCAAGAGTAACTCTTCTTTTCCCAAAAAGGAATAGTTTTCACCATAAAACCCTGAAGAGGAGTTCAAATCTTCCATCCAATCTCTAAAAGGGAGATTTTAAATCTCGCTGCCCCTTTCTCCAAGATCTAATAAAAGGAGAGAAGGAAGAAGGAACCCATCTCAAAAGATCCAATTTTAGAGAAGTCTGAACCTTGAAGAGGAAGAAATATGATCTCTTTTCACCATCCAAAATTTAGAGTTTAACTCCAAATCAATATCTGAGGAGCTCAACTCTAAAATCCAAATCCTCAAAGGAGTTTAATCCTAAATCCAGATCTTTTAGGAGTTTTAACTCCAAATAAAAATCTTTCTTTTTCTAGGAGTTTAACTCAAATCCCGCAGGAGTTCAACTCTCAGTCCAGAGGCTAATCCTCTTTTTCTGCTGGCGCCCCGTGCCCATGCGCCGGGCATGTGACCCGCTGGCGCCGGGTGCCACGTGCCATCTCACGCGTCCTTAGGATGCTTCTCGCCCTTTTTTTCCACACTCGAAACACTTTCCGGTTAGAAAAAAAATTTTAACGGGGCGCTGCCCCGCACCCCACAAGGGGCCTGCTAGCCTCCTTGACCCCCAGCCCGCTATCCAGTTAGTGAGATCTCTATAAACTCCGTGAGGCCCCCGAAACGTCCAAAATACCTCCAAAACACCTTCAAAACACTACACACGCACACTGCACATTGAGTTCGCATGACCAGTTTGACTCGTCAATCGGAGGCTCTCTCGCTCCAAAAGTGAGGGGTAATTAACTGCAGTTTAGTACTCGGCTGCTGGAGATTCGGATCCCCACAATCAATAAATCTCAGCTTACCCTAGACAGGGGGAATCTATATACGCCTGACAAGCGTGCGCATTTCTATCTTAATAAGGTGATGAAAAACACTTTACAGATTCTGGCACGTCTGGTGAGACCTTTTCTCTTCTATATTTTGGGTTAAGCGTTCATGCGAATTCAATCAACATATATATATTGATTGCCTATACTGAAGTCATACCTTTTTGTGTGCAGGTTAACAGCTTTCAGTCACAATCTCGAACTCAGAAATCATGTTTCCTAAGACGAGTTTCGTTTCTGACGCCACTCCGAATCCTTATGTGGTCAAGATCAATGCCCACGCGATTCTCCCAGCAAGTCTCAGTCAGCAGTGGGAGGAACCGCCCCACCAATTTGGTTCCGTCATCATCTACTCTGCCGGAAACGCACATCTGGCGGAAATCCCGGCAAACCGGTGTCCAAATCGGTCTTAAGGGGCAAGAGGCTGAACGTTGTGATTGCCAAGGCACCACAACCCAAACGTAAGACGGTACTAGAACGACTCTCTGGTGCTCCAGCTGAGGGCAAGACTGTCGGAACAAAGGGCATCATCAAATGTCGCGGACAAGCTCAGGCGACGCCTTCGACAAGTGCACAATCAGGCATATCTCCAAAGTTCTCCATCGCTCGGCCTACGACGACTTCCAGGAAAGCCGATGCCCGCTAAGCTCACAACGTAGAAAAGTTGAAACAAAACCGGCTCAGATATAGAGCTAACAAGAGGGTTAGGGCTTTAACTAAGTGGAATTTTATAAGGTTCCAAGAGCAGGGTTATCCCGCGACGACAGCTGAGTCTGCCGCAAAATTCAGCAACTCTTTCGAACCCCTAAAGTGGGTTCAAAAAAACGCCATGACCGTCAGAATCAAGAAGACAACAATCCGAACGATGTTGCAAAGAGACATGTTCCAGCCCCAACATAGAAAGTATGACACCGTCTCTTCAAGAGTCTATTAGGTGCTCTGTGCCGCACGAAAGCAGCGAGGCAAAGCCAGACAAGAAGCGCCAGCACCATTCAAGAATCCGGTCAGGCCAGCCGTCTTCAATCGAATATCGGTTACCGAAACAAAAGGGCCACGACATCGGTCCGTAAAATCAGCTACCAAGGATGAAAAGACGGCAGGATATGTTATCCATACGGTCTACATGGCGGCCACGTGTCCCGGCGACAACCTGAGCATCGAAAGTAAGGATGGGGCCGTCATATCCTAAGTCCAATCCGGCTTGAGTGTGGTTGCCACTTTCCAAGATCAGCCGTCTCCACATGACGATGAAAGTCCTTTCGATGAGGCCGATAGGCAGAAAGACCCCTCGGTCCATGTGGAGTCAAGCTCGGACAGCGAGGAAGAGCCGACTTTTCGCCCCAAGACCGCAAAGCAAGAGCTGTTTCAAATAGTTCAGGAGCAAAGATAAACAGATGTCCAAACTTTACTCAAAAATTAATGACCTGACGAACGTCGTGATGCAGCTCACGGCTCAAGTTGTTCGGGCGCCCTTCATGTAAGTCCACGGTAGCGTCCCGGCCGTCTAACAGACGCCAAATGCGAAACAAAAACTTTTTACAACTGGCGCTATCGCGTACTATAACCCGGATCTGCCATTAAAGCTAAACTAACAAATTACAAATGGGTAGAAACGTTATACCGAATGATCCGAGTCCTTCGATCTTCAACCATCATCCCACGCTTTGTTGCGGCTGCTCCGATCTCCTGAATCTCCAGCCTTGTCGTCCAGGTAGCACCACGTCGACGGATCTTTAAACGGGCTCCCGCCTCTGAACCGAGGCAACTCGATCGTCAAGTTTGCTAAAAGAGACGACCAAGATGAAGTAGAGAATGAGTAGAACACTTTGTCTCGTTACGTCCAAGGTTATGGACGAACGGTTAATAAAGTTGTCATTTGAATCGGGTGAAATGAGAATTGTCTATTCTAATTTCCATGAATCCAAAACTATCATAATCTTTTTACCAAATGAACAACAACCATGATCCTTGAACAAGAGGGCCGGCCAAACTTATAGGAAGAGGGAGGTGAGGGTAGGAGCAAAATGGTGACAATAAGAATGAAGCTTATCATAACATAACTTCAAAGCATGAATCACTAGAAATCATTAAATGCAAACCAATCACAATTAACCTAGTCACCTTGTCATTAAATGTACTAATAAATGAACTAATGACTCATCAAGCCTTGTCATCCTCTCTAGAACCTTCTAGAACACTGGCTCACCTCATCAAGAAAAGATAAATCCGCATTTAACCTAATGTTAAATACGACTGATAGAAAACTGGAAACTGGCAACTTCCAAAAGTGATCCTGAAACGAATTTCAGGATAACCCCGTATCAGTATAAACATACCCGCATTTGTATTACGACCGAATAAAAATGTATCTGAGACAAAGATATTATATCTACACAGTATAATACTCGGATCCGGCTTAAACCAAAGCCGACCAGTATTATCTGCCCGAAAAACGACACGTGCGAAAACGCACGTGCATTTTCCGAACCCTGCCATAAAACTATACGGCCTCTACAACGTTTCGTCCGAACTTGGGAAAGTGTCTGTGGGGGACTTTAATGATTCGTCAACACACTGGCACTGGGTATAACCTCTAGTACGTCAGAGGTACAAGCTGTACGTAACGGTTTGCCTCTGTATTGATTGGAAGGGAAGCTGGCGAGCGAACTCATCTATAAACCCTACTGAGCCTAACAGTGACAATGTATATACAGTCCGGTTCGTTTGTCTGAAGAGTATCGCATATCGAGTCTAGGGGGATGGACAAAGTCAGACCCCTAATAATCCGATAAATCGTGTCGGTATGAAGCCCATCACCATTTGAGAAACTACTGATCCAAATCAGTAATTCTCCACTACCTTGACCAAGAATTTCAAGTGATGGCCACCCGTGCACCGTGCGACATCAACCCGTAATACCGAGAGAGACGAATCCCTGACGATCCGCTCACTGCCTCCATGTGGCTCGGGACTGTACCCAAAAAAATACATGTTTGCACAACTCCTTTGAGCGTGGTAGGGTAGGAATCAAAGCACAGTGGGAACTCACACGAGACAAATGACGATCTCAGGTCGACAAACTAACCTGTACACATGTCACCAGGGAACTGCTATCTGACGATATGTATAATACCAACTACCATGTTCCCGGCGAGTCCTGTCCGGTATACTCATAACCTAATGAGCACCTGTATACATCTTAGGTGAACCAACTGACACCAGTGGCTTGTGAGACCGGCCACCGTCCCTCGTCAGGGTCTCGACTGTATACACTAGTCTACTCTGGAGTATCGATGCCCTGTCTCGAAACTCCTACGACTAGGGACACTTTAAGGATGTGCTTACAGACCCCAGCTCCCACGTATATGATCGCCATCATACTGCTGGTAGTCAAGCAAGAATCCTATGGGCTCTATCATCATGCAATAGTGAACTAAAGTATGTATAGATGATAAAGACAAACCAGATAGCAAACTATCATCTCGAGCAAGACTGTCATATCGGTATAGGTCCTGTCTCAATCATTGCAATCACGTACCTGAGATCCAATAATTGACTTTGAGGGCACTATCTCCAACAATCTCCCACTTGCACTCAAGGCTAATTATTGCGATGTCGCATACTCACAGCCCGTGTGATACCGAACATCCAACTCCTCTACTAATCAGTTTCACAAAACTAGTTTGTAAAACTCTTGTGTTCGAGAAATAGCCTCAGTGAGTGGATCCGCCCTGATGTTTCTTTCTATGTCTCTCTTAATCTCAAGTTCGCGGAGAAAGCCATCTCCCGAATCGAGTAATACCTGTCTTAGAATATGTCTGAATATCTGATGGGACCTAGTTCATAAATGAACTCCAAATCCAAACTTCTTAGACTGTATCGATAACTGAACCTAATCAGTATCCAGCACCATTCCTTCCACAGTATCCTCTTGGACCACCTGTCCATAATACTGTCTCTCGTCAGAGGGAAAATTCTGACAATCACTCTGTCATCCATGTCACCTTTGAAGCCTGGAATGATAACCGTCTCCCGAAGGAGGCTGCCGTCATCAAATCCATAAAACATGCACCTTATGTTCTAAAACTGCTTCCTTACGTTTCTTCAGGATTGGATTAATATAAACTTATCGCATCAAGTGCAAAAAATACATCTGGTGTGGTACTTGACATCCCATGATTGATTCAATTGCCTAAACAAGTGATCTGCCAATCATGCACATCTCTCTCCTTTAGTCTCTAAGACACCTTTAGAGAGGGTGACTCCATCACCTGCAGGTACACCACCATACCAGGAGTCATCTATTCTAAAATACTATTAGAATACTGTCAAAATACCCACACTGGGAAACTACCCAAATCTAGATCTAAAACCATAGATCTAGTAATCAGAATGTCAGATATTATATCCATGTCCTTTGTGGAGAAATAACTGTGTGACGACCAAAGTACAACCGATCGTAGTATATGAATTTTACTTCCTACTCTGTGTATGTCATCTAAATACCAGGATATCACACCCTACTACCTTCTTAACAGATCCATCCCTTATTCTGATGAAATCAAACCTATGACTGTTACATCAAAACTAGATGATCTTATCTCCGCTATATCTGCTCAAGCCTATAAATAGACATAAGTTTCTTGCCCACTATGATTCCGCTGCTCCCACTGACTACGACAACCCTCTGGCAGAATAATATATACTTGTACTTCTAAAACTAGTTTAGAACGATACTATACTTATCCTCCTGCCGGATCTCATAGCCTGGAACAACAGTAGTGTCAAGTCTGGATAAACAAGAACTTCCCTGTCACCGTCCTTGAGGCTACCGGAGTACCTCTCGGGTGTTTGAGGTTACCCACTATATCTGCGGAGTAGCTATTGAAATGTCAAACCTGATTGAATATATAGGTCCTATTAAATTTTCCGTAATCGTTTGCAGTTCTGGAATCACTTTCAGTTCCACCATACTCCCACTACTGTTTTCTGAAAAAGTTCATTTTAATAAAACTGTGGCGAGTCAAGAACAATATCACTATTGATCTTCCAGATGGTAGTAATGTCAACCCTCGTCAAAGCCAGGGTCAACCTACAAACTGCCATTACAGAAACGTGCCTTGAGTTATCCAGTGTCTGTTTTAAGCATAAGCTGGACAACTCACCATACCTTAACATCGTTAAGATATTAACTATTCTATATCTAATATAGAAATATTTGGCACTTATTTAATTGAACCAAATTCAAATCATGCAACTGTCTCCAATGCATTTCAACTTAATGGAGAGAGGCTAATCAGCATTACTCAACTTAGGAATATATCCAATTATGAGTAATCTGAAAGAGAAACAAGTTTCTCAAAACCATTACTATTAACTGAATACCAATCACAAGAATCTTCATCTTCGATCTCTTTGAAGAATCCCGATACTTGCGATACCTGGTTCTCTACTTTATTCTTATACCCAAAACTTCTCAAAACTTAGACATTGTATTTCTACGGAACACTTGTCTAAAAACTAGAGAAGTCACAAGTAATCAGAACATGGTACGAGGACCTACCCCTTTGCCTGACGGACACTGGACAACATACAATACTCTGTATAAGTCCACTGAGTTGAATAACTCATAACCTGTGCGTCGTAGGTTGAAAACTGTACCCAGGTGATTTTCTCACATATCACCAATTACAAAGAATTCCGATATAATGAGGATGATCACCAAATTCCCAAAAACTTACTCCCACTTATTATCTGTAAAACCATACAGATATGAGAATGTAACCTGGTAAATACATACCCTGGAGTAAGCATGTAATCGGGAAATCAGTTTTCCTTTAACAACGCACTGAAACATGAAAATGTTTCGTAGGGATATCCCGGTATTTGTAGTAATGCATCTTCCATAATCCAATTCACGACTTTAACCGTATATTTCCTTGCTTTCTCTCCAAATCCCTTTGTTTGTTTTTAGTCGTTACCTTCTGTACACCATCGTCAGGCTAAATGGTTTTCTTCCTTCCCTACCGTTCGGCACCAGCCTATGGTTTGGAAGAAGACTATCCAGTAAGCATAATAGGTGTACTCTCCTAATCCTAGAAGTACTCGCAACTTGAGAGAAGGTGATGATAAAAGACAACTGAATAATACCTTATTCTATTTCTCCCGAACCGGGAAAAAAGCAAAGGTGAAATAGGAGTGGCGATGAAGTACGTGGTTTGGTCGTGAATGATAACAGTCACAATTTACTTTGCCCTCTTTCTAATCCCTTTATCTTGTCTTTACATATTACCTTCTGCACACCTTATTTAGGCTAATTGGTTTTCTTCATTCCCTACCTTTCGGCACCTGCCTATGGTTTGGAATAAGACTATCCAATAAGCGTAATAGGTGTACACTCCTAAACTAAGGAGCCCTCACAACCTGAGAGAATGTGATAATGAAAGACAACTGAATAAACCGATTCTATTTCTCCTGAACCTGGATCCATCCTCAAAGAAGTCCCTTCGAGTTCGTATATAACCATACGATGGATCTATCCAATGGAAGTGGATGTCCGTAGTAATACGGGGTGTTCTGCGAAATACAAAGGGTAAAAGAAGGAGCGGCAATGTCTTATGCAACTTAGACAATCCAAAAGCCAGTATTTTAAGAACGTTCGGTCAACTTGGTCACTGAGTAATAGTCTAGGGTCGGTTAAAGGTCGCTGCCAAAGAGAGAGAGAGAAAAGAAACACTCTGCGTGCACTCTAACCTAGATCAGAATGGTTATCACTTTATCTAATCAGGAAACTTCCCACTGTAATATCAAATTCTCCTCCAAACCTGAAAGAAGAATTAGTCGGGATCACCCGAAGAGTAAACTAACTCATCAGTGAGAATCGGGATCCAACTATCATCGCATGATAACTTGATGGAAGCCACTCAAGTTATCACACTCCAGAAGGTATGCGCATGCCTGGCAAGTTTCCTGTATGTTTGAAACTCTCGATGTGATTTTTTCCCCATGCTCTTATGACCTTGGCGTTGGTCAAAATATCATAAGTCACATGCCAAGTTCTACCCGTCATTGTCCAGGTCAATTTGAACCCACCCGCACATGCCCCTGACGTTGGCCAAAATGGCAGAACGACTGTCTCAAACCAACTCATCTATCTATGCAACAGATGAATACCCAGCAGCTACCAAACACTATGCCTTGGCGTTGGTCAAAATACATAGCTTGAATACTACTGACCATCCATAAGAAATGACGGAGGGCTACGACTGGTTTTTGGCGAAAAACCTTTAACGTAATGAACTTGATCTCGTTGAAGGAAACTGATAGTTTTTTATAAAAATATAGTGGTGAAAACATTTTGCTAAAAAGGTCACTCCCGGTGAAGCGATCTCGGCTCTTTCCTCATGGAATGAGGTGCAGGATATTCCAACTGAATACCGCGATGCAAAGCAACTTGTAATCGACTATATTGAAATTATTACCCTGACGTAAACTTCTGCCTAAGGGGTCATTCCCGGTGAAGGGATCTCGGCCCTTGCCTCGTCGAATGAGGTGCGGGATATTCTGACTGAATATCGCTATGCAAAACAAAAGGAAATATTTTTGTAATAACACTTTTTAAAATTTGTTCCAACAACATCAAATATAGGTTTGTTTTATCCTTGCATTGATCAGAATCAATACAGTCCCATCAACTAATCACACCAGAAAAGAACGAAAATAAAATGTATGTATATGCCATCCGCATTCGCCACTGGGTCCCGTCATCACCCGTTAGGTTACTTAACTAACGACAGAGCGGGGGCTGGACTAGCGCGGGTGTAAAACATATACAACATCTAATAGTATATATATCAATATACAATAATCGCTCCAGGCGTGATAATATGCAACATTACAGAAAAGTAATAAGCATCACAGAACAATACAGATAATCTGGGATCCCCGGGTTTCACAGAGCCGCTACTGAAACCCGACGTTCCCCTGGTCGTGTGGATAGCCTGTGCAATGAAACCTAGACCCTTACGGATGCGGCAAGTTACCCGCCAAAACCTGAAGCGAGGTAGCCCCCCATATCATAGTGAATGGAACACCCGGCACTTCACGGAATCCGGTAAATTGAGCACCCCTTCTTGGGTCAACCTGTACCCCCTACGAGTGCGGCGAATAGTCTGCCAATTCTAGAGTAAGGTCCCTTTGCCTCTCAAAGCCATGAGATACGGACCCGTTGCCCTCCAGAACCCGGCTATCCGTGCACTCCTTCGCGGGGTAAACCCAGTACAGAAAAAAATATGTACAACGGGTACATCGACCTCTACCCGGTCGTGTCCTAAAAAGAATATTATACAACAGGCAGTGACGGCAGTCCACATGTTGGACGCTCGCCCCGCAATATCAAATGTACAAATAAATCCAAACTGCACTATCATTGTACCATGCTATCCACCACGACATATCCGCAACATCACAGCACAACACAGAACATTAACGCGAATGTCACGTTCGCAAACCCGTCTAAAAGAACTATAACAATCAGACGCGGTTTACCGATCAAATGACATTCCCGGTCGGAGATATAATGTAAATACTGCATACTAACAAATTTAAAATTTCGATCGACTAAATTTCCCGAAGTGGGCCCCACGTACTTCTGCTGTACAGTAACAAAATCTGGGCCCAAATGAACAGTACTAAAATCCACAATTTCCCAAGAAAAGCCCACTGGAGAATTTTGATGCACTGTTCCCACAGTACTGCCGTGGTTCCGCGGTCAAACCCTAGGTTTGACCGCGGATCCGCGGCGTGTCACGTGGGATCACGTGCTCAAAATTTTCCCGTTTGCTTAGAAAACCCTGCTTTGCTTTCTGTGATATGTAAAATTATTTTTAGGCCCCTTTAAAAATCGACAGAAACTTAGGTGCTGAAAAATGTGATTTTCGAAATTCGGTTCGATCGATGTTTTAAACGTGTTAGCGCAAGTTAGTATAGCTTAATGGTGAGGCTCTGATACCACTGTAAGTCCACGGTAGCGCCCCGGCCGTCTAACAGACGCCAAATGCGGAACAAAAACTTTTTACAACTGGCGCTATCGCGTACTATAACTCGGATCTGCCATTAAAGCTAAACTAACAAATTACAAATGGGTAGAAACGTTATACCGAATGATCCGAGTCTTTCGGTCTTCAACCATCATCCCACGCTTTGTTGCGGCTGCTCCGATCTCCTGAATCTCCAGTCTCGTCGTCCAGGTGGTACCACGTCGACGGATCTTTAAACGGGCTCTCGCCTCTGAACCGAGGCAACTCGATCGTCAAGTTTGCTAAAAGAGACGACCAAGATGAAGTAGAGAATGAGTAGAACACTTTGTCTCGTTACGTCCAAGATTATGGACGAACGGTTAATGAAGTTGTCATTTGAATCGGGTGAAATGAGAATTGTCTATTCTAATTTCCATGAATCCAAAACTATCATAATCTTTTTACCAAATGAACAACAACCATGATCCTTGAACAAGAGGGGCCGACCAAACTTATAGGAAGAGGGAGGTAAGGGTAGGAGCAAAATGGTGACAATAAGAATGAAGTTTATCATAACATAACTTCAAAGCATGAATCACTAGAAATCATTAAATGCAAACCAATCACAATTAACCTAGTCACCTTGTCATTAAATGCACTAATAAATGAACTAATGACTCATCAAGCCTTGTCATCCTCTCTAGAACCTTCTAGAACACTGACTCACCTCATCAAGAAAAGATAAATCCGCATTTAACCGAATGTTAAATACGGCTGATAGAAAACTGGAAACTGGCAACTTCCAAAAGTGATCCTGAAACGAATTTCAGGATAACCCCGTATCAGTATAAACATACCCGCATTTGTATTACGACCGAATACAAATGTATCTGAGACAAAGATATTATATCTACACAGTATAATACTCGGATCCGGCTTAAACCAAAGCTGACCAGTATTATCTGCCCGAAAAACGACAAGTGCGAAAACGCACGTGCATTTTCCGAACCCTGCCATAAAACTATACGGCCTCTACAACGTTTCGCCCGAACTTGGGAAAGTGTCTGTGGGGGACTCTAATGACTCGTCAACACACTGGCACTGGGTATAACCTCTAGCACGTCAGAGGTACAAGCTGTACGTAACGGTTTGCCTATGTATTGATTGGAAGGGAAACTGACGAGCGAACTCATTTATAAACCCTACTGAGCCTAACAATGACAATGTATATACAGTCCGGTTCGTTCGTCTAAAGAGTATCGCATATCGAGTCTAGGGGGGTGGATAAAGTCAGACCCCTAATAACCCGATAAATCGTGTCGGTATGAAGCCCATCACCACCTGAGAAACTACTGATCCAAATCAGTAATTCTCCACTACCTTGGCTAAGGATTTCAAGTGATGGCCACCCGTGCACTGTGCGACATCAACCCCCAATACCGGGAGAGTCGAATCCCCGACGATCCGCTCACTGCCTCCATGTGGCTCTTGATTGTACCCAAAAAATACCTGTTTGCACAACTCCTTTGAGCGTGGTAGGGTAGGAATCAAAGCACAGTGGGAACTCACACGAGACAAATGACGATCTCAGGTCGACAAACTAACATGTACACATGTCACCAGGGAACTGCTATCTGACGATATGTATAATACCAACTAGCATGTTCCCGGCGAGTCCTGTCCGGTGTACTCATAACCTAATGAGCACCTGTATACATCTTAGGTGAACCAACTGACACCAGTGGCTTGTGAGACCGGCCACCGCCCCTCGTCGGGGTCTCGACTGTATACACTAGTCTACTCTGGAATATCGATGCCCTGTCTCGAAACTCCTACGACTAGAGACACTTTAAGGATGTGCTTACAGACCCCAGCTCCCACGTATATGATCGCCATCATACTGCTGGTAGTCAAGCAAGAATCTTATGGGCTCTATCATCATGCAATAGTGAACTAAAGTATGTATACGATGATAAAGACAAACCAGATAGCAAACTATCATCTCGAGCAAGACTGTCATATCGGTATATGTCCTGCCTCAATCATTGCAATCACGTACCTGCGATCCAATAATTGACTTTGAGGGCACCATCTTCAACACTCCAATCAAGTGCAAGTCTCTAATTATGAGTCGGGCGATAACAATCCGAAGCAACCGATGCCTGTCCTCTTGGGTCCAAGTTTGGACGAGCCGCACGAAAGCCGACTACATTTCGCTTTTGGGGATGCTTTGGCCCCAGATGGCACCATCCCGCTAACACACGATCAGATAATGGATTTGGTTACCAGCAAAGTGAAAACATTGGTGACCGAAGCCGAGGCTTAGAAAGACATTGGCAGTGGTGGGCGGTCGTTTCCTGCACGGTACAATATGATCGAGTTTCCCAGCGGCTACGTCATTCCTAAGTTCGGAAGATTTGACGGGACGGGAAACATAAATCAGCACGTCGTCCATTTTAAAACGTCGTAAGGAAATATAGAGGGCAATGATGCACTCTTTCTTCGTCAGTTTGTCAACAGCCTGACCGGTGTCGCTTTCGACTGGTACGCGAGAATACCAGATTGGTCCGTCACTACTTTTGTCCAAATAGTTTCTGTTTCGGAAAAAATTCTTGAGTGTCAGTGATAAAATCTCCATTGCTGACCTTGTGAGGACTAAGCCGGGAAAGAACGAAAGCAACACGGATTTTATCGCTCGATGACGCAATCTCACGGTTAAGTGCGAACCGCCACTTGAGCAGGACCAGTCCGTCAGCATCCTCATTGGGAACCTTAGTAATTGGATGGTCACATTCTTATGTAACGCGGACCTCAAAACGTTTCAAGAGCTAACCAAGAGAGTTCAAATGTTAGAACGCTCGAAACAAGAGTCTGCCCTAGACTCTTAGAGTGACAAGCCTTGGAGAAATCGAAAGGACGACAATCGTAAAAGCGGGAATTCCAATAATATCAACGTCTTCAATGCGTCTGACAATGAAGACAAGCAAAAGGCGGGTGGACAAAAAACGGACCGGTCTCGAAAGCCAGTGTTAAGAGGAGAAGGGCCCTCACTAGATGAGAAAAAGAATAAAGTCTACTCTTTCAGAAGGGACGAAGTCCGCAAGATATTCAAAAATGCCTTGAACAACAGTCTACAATTGCTGGAGTCGAAGTTACCTCACGAAGCAAAAATAACCGATTATCCCCTGTATTGCCCGTACCACCGAGTAGTGGGCCATGCGATCGAGAATTGCTATATTTTCAAAGACTGGGTCGAGAAACAATGCAAGACCGGAAAGATCGAGCTGTACAAGAGTGTTGGTGAACAATCAATCTGCAACCATCAACTTTATACAGACACAAGATGAAGCCTTCTGAGAGCAGACAGCCGAACCCACTACCCTAAGAAATAAAACTGACTCGCCGCAGCCTCCATAGAGCATGCACTTGTCTAAAAAAATGAAGAAGATACTAAAGCTACTTCAGAAAGAGCCCAGAACAGAATGGGAGGGGCAGAAAGAGCCGACTGTTCCAGTTACCAATTCGGCTCGATCAGGCTCAAAATCCAAAAGGCTAAAAAAAAGAAAAGGAAAGGTGCATCTCGAAACGAAAAGAAATCGGTAGGGAAATCGACCATTCAAAGGCATATCGATTCCTTCGCGGACTATGAGTAAAAGGAAATGACTCTAATTCAATTGAAAGAGTTCTTCCCCGTAGAAGTGGTTGAGATTCTGGGAGAGTTAGAAGAAAACTCTGATGGTGAGGTCTCTATTGTGACCTGCTACGTTGTCCAACTCGATAGCGACTCTGAAGAAGAGCTCCATTTTCCTAAAGAGGACGAGGAGTTTGGCACAAAGGCCAACCAAATCCAGCTCAGAAGCGGCAAGGCTCTACCGCCAAATCATGGCAATGCCCCAACAAGGAAGGAAAAACAGATCGGTAATGAAGAAAACGACGTAGAGCCGATTCCTGAAGATTCGAGTTCTTCTCCAGTAGATTACACTGTCTTGGCTTACCTTTGGAAGCTTCTATCTCTCTTAAGCATCTATGATACTCTGGTCCTATCCAAGAAGCTCAGAGATGTCCTCGTTCATGCTCTACAAAACCCCGAGCGATATCAGGCCCGTTTCGCGGAAATTAATATGAAAGAGGCCCAATACACTCTGTATACAGCCGCGCTCACATTAAGGATGAATACCCATTATTGGGAACAACTGAGCATAACCGACCGCTTTATGTGACAGGGTACAGCGAGGAGACCGGATTAATCGCATATTGATTGATCCGGGGTCCTCAATGAACATCATGAACTTACAGACTCTGAAGAGTTTGTCAATGGACGTCCGACATCTATAAACGGAAAGGATAGTCATCCAAGGCTTCAATCAAAACTGCTAATAAGTTCTGGGGTTCATAACTCTGCCAATTAAATTTAGGGATCTGCAAACCGAAGCTAAAATATACGTGATTGACGCTGACACGTCTTATAAGATCCTTCTGGGACGGCCGGGGAGTCTACGACTACGGCATCGTTCTGTCAACACTCCATCAATGCACGAAATATACCAAAAATGGCGAAGAAAGGCGCATTGATGGAGACATCCAGCTGTTCGGTGTGCTTGAAGTCCGATATGAAGATTCTCGGTACTTCGTAAACACCTAAAATACTGAGCCACAACTGAATAAAGATAGAACGGCTCCGAAACTCAACCAAATTTGAGCCGACTGTCACTTTCAAAAGCAAAAATCCCCAAGTGTATCCGCGTTTCGGCAGTGACACTGATGAGTTCGACACTGGAGGTTCGTCCTTCCGTAAAACTTGCCCTTATTTGGTAGCGATACGGACGGGTCTGATATTGAAGGCCCATCCGGCAGCAAAATTCGTCCTTGTTTAGACAGCGGCACTAAAGAATCAGAAGAAGAGGACCTGTCTTGCAACGGCTGTGCAAATTGGGCTCTCATGTAAAATGCGAAGATAAGAAAAACCTTCGAAATTGTAGAAGGGTCCCTAACCGTCATAAGGGTGCCGGAGCAGATGCGTGCAAAGAGCTCGATGCATTGTCAGTCTCCACCGTGGACCAGCTGAAAACTTTCTACGTTTCCGGAAAGAAAAGCGGACAGAAAGGCATCCTGTTTTATGGGTCAAATCTTGTCGTGCATCCGGACGATTTTTCTGTCACGTGCTTTCCCTATGAGAGAGGCATAAGAGTCGTCCTCAATCCCAGATATTATGCGCCCGAAATGCGGGAATACTTTAAAAGGTGTGGGTGTCGGTTATATCTAACAGACTCTGAAGCGAAGTTTTATGAGGGTCTATGGCATCCGCCTCAGGTCCGAGCATTCATCGATGGACGGGTCTCAGATAGAAAGGGTATAGGTTTCATTCGAACTGATATCAAAGCATGCTACACGATCCATGTTGGTGAAACCAGCGAAAGGTCAAATGATGACGAGCTAACCGAACCAGAAGAAACCCCTCAACGGCTCGAAAATGGCGGACAAGCAACCTTCGACGAATTAACTGAGATTGATTTGGGATCGCCCGATAATCCGAGACCGACCTACATTAGCTCACTCTTGTCAGAGAAAATGAAAGAACAGATAATCGCCTTTCTGCATGAGTTCGTCGACGGTTTCGCGTGGATGTACAAAGAAATGCTTCTCTCCTGATGTGGTTGTGTATAAGCTGGTTATATCTCCTAATGTCAAACCAGTTAAACAAGCTCCTCGAAGAATGAAAAGGGAGCTGGAAGAAAAGGTCATCAAAGAAACCAAGAAACTCATCGATACTGGCTTCATCAAAAAAGAGAAATACACGGACTGGATCGCATGCATCGTCCCAGTAAAGAAGAAGAATGGGCAGATCCAAGTTTGCGTCGATTTCAGGGACCTCAACAAGGCATGCCCTAAAGACGATTTCCCTCTCCTGGTCATGAAAATGATGGTCGACATCTCAAATTATGAGTTGTTCACCTTCATGGATGGCTCATATGGATATAATCAGATCAAGATGTCGCCCGAAGATGAGAAACACACGGCATTTCGAACCCCAATCGGCATATACTGTTACAAGGTGATACCGTTTGGACTGAAAAACGCAGGTACCACATATCAAAGGGCAATGACCAAGATTTTTGACGACTTAATCCATAAAGTCGTCGAATGTTATGTTGATTTAGTCGTCAAGACTAAAACCAAGACCGATCACCTCCAAGATCTCAGGACCGTTTTCACCAGACTAAGGGAACACGATATGAAGATGAATCCTCTAAAGTGCGCTTTTGGCGTGTCATCGGGAAAATTCTTGGGCTTCATAGTCCGACATCGGGGGATCGAAGTTAACCCGTCAAAGATAAAGGCCATCATGGAGATACCTCCGCCAAACAATCTGACGCAGCTAAGATCTTTTCAAGGCAAACTTGTTTACATACAAAGGTTTATCTCGAACCTATTGAGAAGATACATGTCCTTCTCAAAGCTCATAAAGAAAGGAGCTCTTTTTGTCCGAGATGCCGAATGTCAAGATGCATTTGAAAACATCAAATAATACATGTTGCACCCTCCGGTACTTGCTGCTCCCATTCCAAATAAATCGCCGATTCTCTATATTGCCGATGAATCACTCAGCGTGCTCCTTGCCCAGAACAACGAGCAGGGAAAAAACGCATTCTACTACCTCAGTCGAACGTTAGTCGGGACGGAACATAGCTATTCCTCGATCGAAAAGCAATGCCTGGCCCTATGTTCGCTGTGAAGAAGCTGAGACACTATCTGCTCGTTCATCGGATCATGCTGATCTCTAAGGTTGACCCGCTCAAACACTTAATGACCAAAGCAAGCCTTGCCGGCAAATGGCAAGATGGGCTGTCATCCTGCTTGAGTTCAATATACTATATATTCCCTAGAAAGCAGGAAAATGGTAAGCCCTCGCCGACTTTCTCGCTGCTCATCCCGTACCTGAAGGGTCACCGCTAAATTACGAGTTATGTGACGAGCATGTGTTGCATCTCAAAGATAACGAGCCATGTTTGGAGCTCTACTTCGATAGAGCCTCATCAATGAAGACCTCCAACAAATCAAGCATCCCGCATATAAAAGGAGGCAGTGTTTTAAAAGCGAAAAAGAAAAGCGGAGCGGTCGGGAAGCCAAAATGCTTAAGCAGCTCAGAACGATGGTGTTTCATCAATATTCTTTTTCTTGTCAATAAATAATGGTTCTCATTATGTTTTAACTATTTTTATGTTGCTTTTGTATCAGCAAATGCCTGAATTTAACCTAAAATTTAACAAATTTACATAGACAATATATTATTTGCTAAAATATGCTCAAATAATTTAATACAAAATTGAAATTTTCTTATAATTCATTGGTTTATATAGTGCTTATAAGCTTTTCGATGCCGAGCATCAAGCATCATAGCTCAAATTAGTACAAATACGTAAAAATTATTTAAGAAGTATAATTGTACCTCGAAACCGGATGGAGTCAAAATCAACTAAAATTTCAAGATCGAAATTCAAAAACTACTCGAAATCGAAATAGAAAACTCAACGATTGCTCGAAATCGATTTAGATCTCGACTTTTTGAACTTGATAAGCCTAAAATTTTGGAAGTTTGAAACCCAAATTCTGAAGTGTCTTAAAACCGGCTCGACAACCGTGGGATTTATCGAGTCGGGCACGAAGGATAAAAACGTGGAAAAAGAGAAAAAGAAGATGGAATGTTGTATTAATTGGTATTTGTGTATTTTTACTCCAATAACAATACTTATATACCTTTTATAACACTTATGAGGTGTATACATCAAGAAAATAAGTTATGCAATATCACCTGCTTAAGCAGGATAAAGCGGAGCGGCGAATCTCGCTCGACCGCTTTTTAAAACACTGAGAGCAGGGATAGGATTGATGTTCATCACGCTATCGGAAGAAATCCTGCGATGCTCTTTCGCTCTCACCCGGTCTCACATAAATAACGAGGCTGAATATGAAGCTCTGAAAGCTGGTCTGGAGCTCGCTATAGAAATTGATATATTTCGGCTACGGGTCTACAGTGATTCCCAGCTTGTCGTCAACCAAGTGAGCGACGACTACAAGATATATAAGCTCGAGTTAGTTCGATTCAGAAGCCGGGTGGTGGAACTCATGAAACAATTCACCCATATTGATTTGATTAGAGTTCCTAAGGTGATGAACAGAAAAGCCGACGTACTCGCTCGCCTAACCAAAGAGCTGACTGATCCCGACATGGATGAAATTCTGATCATAGTCAGAAGCCGGCAAATTCTGCCTTCTGTCTCTTTACGAGAAGAGAAAAGCGCAGAACAAAAGAGCAATTCTGCCGAAGAAATCCTAATCATTCAAGATGAGCCCGATTGGAAAGAGCCCTTCATAGAGTACCTCCAATACGACAAGCTGTCCAAAAAAAATCTGTGAGGGTACAGTTGAAGAAAAGAGCCATCCGATATGTGTTTGTAAATAATACGCTATACCGCAGATCATATGACCAACTCTGGTTCAGGTGTTTGTCATCGGCCGAATCCCAAAAAGTCATAAAAGAAATTTACTTGGGCATCTGCGGAGCTCACCAATCTGGCCTTAAAATGCGGCTTTAAATCAAACGGCTTGTGTATTCCTGGCCTACCATGATAAGGAATTACGAAGAGCATGCTTAGAAATGTGATCTCTGCCAAATTCACGGCGACTTCATTCACAAGCATCCCAATCCATTGCATCCTACGGTGGCGCTATGACCCTTCGAAGTTTGGGACACCGACATAATTGGGCCGATTGATCCTCCGTCATTCAAAGGCCACCGATTCATACTGGCCGCAATTGACTACTTCTCCAGATGGGCTGAAACTGTCTCTCTAAAAGAATTCAAGACATAAGATATTTTGACATTCTTCCGGCATAATATTCTGTACCGCTTCGTACACCAAGAAAAATCATATCCGGCAACAGGCCTTCTTTCAAGAGCTTCAAAGTCTCAAGGTTCACTATTTAGCACAGTATAGACTGAAGATATTCCTCCATTTATAATTCAAGAGCTAATGGGCTAGCCAAAGCCTTCAATAAAACTCTATGCAAGCTCTTGAGGAAAAATACTTCAGCCAACAAGAGAGACTGGAATATCAAATTTCACGAGGTATTGTGGGCATATCGTACCACGTACCGTATTCCAACCCAGTTCACTCCATACTCACTACTTTTCGGAGTGGAGACGATCTTTTTCCACAAAATCGAAGTTCCAAGCCTTAAGATGGCCGTCCAACACGATTTGACGAAGGAGGAAAACGTTCTTCGGCTCAAAGAATTTGACGTCCTCGAAGAAAAGAGACCCGTGGTACAGCAAAATCTGAAGCTGTACTGAGCCCAAATGTCACGGGCCTATGATAAGATAACCCGTCTCCGCACTTTTAAGAAAGGCGAATAGGTGTTGGTCCTTAAAAGACCGATCATCTTCAATCGACACGCCAATGGAAAATTCGAGCCATATTAGGAACGGCCATACATCATCGAGAAAGTGTTTGATGGAGAATCCTACTAGCTGATAAATGCCGAGAGAGAAAAGTCTATGCCATCCATGAATGGCCGATATCTCAAGCAATACTACGCGTGAATGCTCAAGCCACAGACAAATTGAGCACACCGGCCATACGGTCTGGATCATATATCCTGTAAAACCGAATATAATCCACGGGCGTAAACGGCCCCTATCTCTTCCAAGTTCTACCGGCGAGACTACATCGGAAGTCCTCCCAGCGATGAAGCTCCACTAATACAAAAAAAAGTATGTTCACAAGCAAAACGGGTACAGATGAAAATCCGAAAAGGCTCCATAAGTAAAAAAAAAGCATGACTGCCGGCGAGTTTGTGAATACCCGAAAGGGCGCAAACTCGTGAAAAGAAGATGAAAATACATTCGCAAGGTCCTCTCGATTTTATAAGGAGAATATCTCCGAGTGAGATCATTACAACTCACAAAGGAGCAACACATTTAGGAATCCTCACGGTTCCTAAGGAGAATATACACTTGCGAGATCCTCTCGACTCGTAGGGAGAAAATGCTTTTATGATACCCTTACAGTTCATAAAATTGAAAAGCCATGTGATAGGGATCTAAACCTGTCTCCTAAGCTATCGCTCCCCAGCAGGCAACATCAGGTGATGAGTTGCTCCTGGCACTATGCTTCAGTGTTAACGGTGCTGATACCGACCCAAAACCTAAACCCCAAGTTTTCCCAATGGCAAGCGATGCATCGCTCCTGACGCTACGGTTCAGTGTTAGCGGTGATGATGTCGACCCAAATCCTAAGTCTTCCCAGGGCAAATGATGAGTCACTCCTGGCACTATTCCAGTGTAGCGATGCTGATGCCAAAGAAAACCCAAATTCTAAGTCCTACTCAATTTCAAAGGTCCTGCCAAACAAGACAGAAATCAAATAAATCAAATCAAAATCCCACCGACAGTTGTTTCAAACTCAAAAGGTCCCGCGAAACGGACAAGAACTCCAAAACCAATCAAATCAACCGATTCAACCAACGACCTTCTCGACAGAATCAAGCTCCACCTTGGAAGCAAGTCAACTTCAATCCCAACACCGCCAAAAGCGGAGCAAGTCAACCGCAATTCTGACACCGCAGAAAACGGAGCAAGTCAAATCCAATCCCCACTCCGCAGAAAGCGGAGCAAGTCAAATCCAACCCCGACACCGCAAAAAGCGGAGCAGGTCAACTTCAATCCTGACACCACAGGAAGGAGAGCCAGTCAAATCAAATCCCTGACACCGCAAAAAGTGGAGCAAGCCGCAAAAATGGCAGCACTGACCTTCCAAGTCGCAAAAATGACTGCATACCCTCCACATCGTCAAAAGGGAGCCTAACTAAATCAATCTCCATATAGAACAAAATCCATCAATTTCATGCACACAACTCATACACGCGGTGTGTATTTATTGATAGGGGCACTTTGTTGGGGTAAAATATTACATCTCGGTTGACTAAGTCAAAGTCAAAGTCAACCCCAAGTCAAGTGGGTCCGAGCCCAAACAAGCGGGCTCAAGCCCAAGTCAAGACCGAGCATGAAAGGGGTCGGCTCCATGCCAAAATGGAGGCACTAAATAGTTTAAATACAATTTTTAGAAATAAATGATGAAAAATGGGCAAAAAGCCAAAATTTTGTAAATCTTATGGCTTATGTGCAAAAAAAATAAGCACATGAGGTATGGGGAGGCACAAGTGCCATTTGGAAAAACCTGAGGGGCTATATGTAAAGTGTGCAGCCTATAAAAAGCAAACATGATGAGAAAATCAATAACAACTTTCATTCTTTCATAATTTCTAAGGTTCTGTGCCTCATTCTCTTTTCTCAAAGTTTTAAATCTTCTCTTTTTTTGAATTAAATCAAGAGTTTAACTTTTCTTTTCCAAAAAAGGAGTAGTGTTTCACCATAAAACCTGTGAAGGGGAGTTCAAATCTCCCATCAAATCTCTAAAAGGGAGATTTTAAATCTCACCGTTCTCTTTTCTCCAAGATCCAACAAAAGGAGAGGAAGAGGAAGGAACCAATCTCAAAAGAATCCATTTTAGGGAAATCTAAGGCTTGAAAAGAAAGAAAATGGACCTCTTTTCACCATCTAAAATCTAAATCCTTTGAGAGTTTAAATTCTAAATCAATCTTTGGGGAGCTTAACTTAAAAATCCAAATCCTTAAAGGGGTTTAACTCTAAATCCAGATCTTTTAGGAGTTTAACTCCAAATAAAAATCCTTCTTTATTTAGAAGTTTAACTCCAAAGTCTCTCGGGGGTTCAGCTCCCAGTCCAAGGGCTAAGCCTCTTTTTCTGCTGGCGCCCAGCAGTCGCGTGCAGGGCGCGTGACCCGCTAGCCATGTGCCATCTCACGCGTCCACCAAAACACCTCCAAAACATTTTCAAAACACAACACATGCACACTGCGCATTAAGTTCGCATGACCAGTTTAACCCGTCAATCGGAAGTTCTCTCGCTCCGAAAGCAAGGGGTAATTAACGACAGTTTTGTCCGCGGCTGCCAAAAATTTGGATTCCCACAATCAATAAACCCCAGTCAACCCTAGACAGGGAATCTGTATACGCTTGACAAGCGTGCGCATTTCTATCTCAATAGGGTGACAAAAAACACTATACAGCGACACTTTAACACGAGCACCCGAGTGGTTTTTATTATAAAATAAAATAAATTTCATGTTATTTCACTCTTCTTTTTGTTTATGTGTACTCACTTTCTCCTTAATCATAGAGAAAATCTTCTATAATGACATAATTGGACAAAATGACAAAAATTTAGGTTTTTTAAATTCCAAATAGAAAAACTCTTTTATTCATTCTTTCACATTCTTTTCTAATGTTCAAACCGACCTAGTAAAATCTGTAGGTGGTTTAAATGTTTGACGCCTCATTTCATTTAGACGGTCATTTTTTAATGTTCCCGTCTCAGGTGATGGGCAAGTTTCGTCATCTTGACATCGTTTTTCGCTTTAAAAACATTGCTTTCAAGAATCTACAAATTCATACGGTTTCCAGTTGAAAAAATTAAGATGAAAATATTTTATTGGCTCAAGAGAAAAGTAGTAGTCCATACAATTATATACATGGAGCTAAATATCAACTCTCCTAACTAATATATAACAACTAATCAAACAGATAACTAAATATAATAACTAAAATATATTTCCATAACAATATGTATAACACTCCCCTGTAAGCTGGAGTGTAGATATCAATCATGCCAAGTTTGGACAGAAAACAAGCAAAAATCGATCGAGAAAGAGCTTTGGTAAAAATATCTGCTCTTTGAGTTGCGGAGGAAACATACTAGAGTGCAACCATCTTATCTGTCACTTTGTCACGAATGAAGTGACAATCTATCTCGATATATTTGATCCGCTCATGAAAAATTGGATTCTCGGTAATGTGAATTGCGGTCTTGTTATCACAAAAGAGTAGTCGGAAGAGAAGAAGGAACTCCAAGATACCTCAAAAAGGAGGTAAGCCACACCAACTCAGCAACTGTATGTGCCATAGATCTATATTCAGCCTCTGCAGAAGAACGATGCACTACATTTTGCTTCTTACTCCATGTAACCATGTTTCCTCCAAGAAGACATAATAGCCACTTGTGGAACAACGATCATCAACGGAACCTGCAAAGTCAACATACCGTGAGCAACAATATAGATGATGGGTTATAAAGAAGACCCTGTTCTGGGGAACCTTTCATATATCCAAGAATATACTTAACTGTCTTAAGGTGAGGTCAAAAGATTCTGTATATACTGAATCACTGTGCTAACGACAAAGGCAATATTTGGCCGAGTGACAGTGAGATAAATAAGCTTCCTAACTAGATGTTGATATCGTCGTGGGTTAGGTAGTGGTGGATCCGAGGGAGAGTTTAATCGAGATAGCTTGACTGAAAAATCCATATAAATGTTTGCTGGTTTGCATCCTACAAATTCTGTCTCACATAGAATATCAAATGCATAATTGCGCCGAGAGAGCTGCAATCTACTAGAATTCCATAATATTTCAATTCCAAGGAAATATCTAAGTGGCCCAAGGTCTTTGGTATGAAAGTGTGAAACCAAATTTTTTTTTCAGGTTGGAGATGCCAACAGAATCATCTCCAATGATGATAATATCATCAACATATATCAACACAATTATCCTGTGTCCTGAGGATGATAATTTGTAAAAAGAGACGTGTCGGCACGAATACGTTTGAAGCCAATCTGTTGTAAAATCATGCTAAAATTTTCAAATCTTTGTTGCAATCAAGCCGTGGGCGCAATCAGAACCTTTGTTGCGTGGCAATTATTACCAACACAATAATCAGCTAGACTTCACAATAATATCTCTATTCGTGGCAATAATCAACAAGACTGCTTGAACAGGGAGTCTTCATCAATAATCACTGCTTCATTAATAATCATTCCTGCTTCATCAATAATCTTGGTAGCGAGGATCACAATAATCAACAAAGCTCTGGATCGATGGGGCAGGATCGATCGATTGCTGTTCGAAGGAGGCTGGGTTCATCGAGGGAGGAGATCAGAGAGATCGATCAACGTGGAAGGGGCTGGAGTTGTCAGGGAGGAGACCAGGAGGGGATTAAGGGGGTCGAAGGTCGGAGATGGGTGCAGGAGGGTTCGTCGGCGGCTGGAGGTGAGATCGAAGGTTGGAGAGGGGTGCTAGAGGGTTCGTAAGCGGTTGGAGAGGAGATTGAATGTTGGCGAGGGGGCGGCAGGGTTCGTCAGTAGGATCGAAGGTTGCTGGGTACTTCGTTGAGGGCTTTGGAGGGACGCAAGTGGGTGCGATGGTGGTTGCTGGGCTGGAGCGTTTTTTTTCTTTCTTGATTTTCTTCAAAGAAACTCTGATACCATGAAGAAATCAAGACGAAAATATTTTATTGGCTCAAAAAAAAGTAGTGATCCATACAATTATATATAGAGAGTTATAAATCAATTTTCCTAACAAACATATAACTAATCAAACTGATAACTAAATATAATAACTAAAATATATTTCCATAACAATATTCATAACACTAGTCATCGCCTTTAATTTCAATTTGGGTACTCTAGATTAACATGAAAATTATAATTATTGCATGCTATCTCAAATGCCTAACCTATCTAATAATTTTCACATCAAAATATTGATTTCAAAATCATAAATCTATCCTAATACCCTTTTTTAAATATATAATGTTTATTAGGAATTTTATTTTTCTACAATTTATTATTAAGGGATATGGTTGAATATTTATGGAGGAAAAGAATTAGGGGTTTAATACATTTTTTGCACTTATTCTTCGCTGGATTCCTTTTCCAAGATGGGTTTGAACCGATATCTAAAGGGATCCGACAAAGCTCATGCATCCTGATGCCTCCTACTGTCGGCTCCAGCGAACACCACAATAAATGTAAATTACATATTTTCTATTTACTATAATAATGCAATAGATAAAGAAGAGATGAAAGATGAATTGCGGAGCCCATATACTAAATCCTTCAAATCAAAGAAAGGTCGATATAAGAAGTCGTTTGTTCCTTAAACTTAGAGAAAACTTCATGACCACAACATGGATTAAGAATAGAAGAGATTAATTGCATGGCTTAGATGTGTGTGTGTGTGTGTGTGAGAGAGAGAGAGAGAGAGAGAGAGAGAGACTAGAAACGGGTGTTTAAAGTAATTTAAAATAGTATCACATCTTTACACAAAACACCCTCATACTTGTTCATTTTACACTTCATGCAATACCCTTTTTTTGGGAGGGGTGGGGGTGGGGGTGTTACAATACTCGAGATTAAAATGAGTGAATTGGTAAGAAGTTAAATGTAACAACGAGATAGAATATAAAATGATGGTGACTTAAAGGTAATAGAGGAATAGTTTCCGGTGAATGTGTTTGTTACATTAGTGACGTTATAGTTAATGAAGCAGTGACATCTAGAGCTATATCTAATTCAACAAGGATGGAGACTTTAAAAAAAATTACTTGTTAATTTAATTGGAAAGATAACCTAGAATTTATTTTTTAATTAATAAACTATATTAAAGCATTTGAAACACAAATGATATACATATTTGTACAATTTAAAAGATTGAAGACAACGATAATGTTATGAAGATTTAATTATATTTATCATTTAAACATTCACCAAAATAATTCTACAAACTCGTATCATTTTTTCGGCATATCAACTATTTTTATATTTTAAATATTCCTCAAGAAGCCCACACTGATTTCATGGGTTGGAAACTGCCTTCCTTAGCATTAGGTGTGTCTACTCCGAACTAACTTTCTAATTTTTTATCGCTAGCTTCTCTATTGCCTATACTTGCCACTGAGAATTGCAACTTTATTTTGTAATATTGACATTAGTTATACATAATGCATAATCTTATCAGTCATCCTGTGGAGCCCGGCTCTAATTCCAGTTTTTCTCCACTGGGAACCCCATTTTGATGCCTTGAGATTAGATGATGAGGTTGACGATTTTGCATAACCAACTTCATGCGGAAGTAAATGTCTTGCTATTTCGTTCCACATTTTATTTGATGAGAAATCGGAATAACAGAAGGATGCTGCTACCATTTCGGCGGCATCATTTTAATGACTTTTCAAATAAGAAATGTTACTTTGTGACAATTGAGTAGCCAGCAGAAAGAAATAATTACCGGCAGTTTACAACCGGCTATTATTCTAACTTCAGTTCTCCATGTTTGTGCCAAGTCTGTAGAAGTGAACACAAAAGACCATCCCTGCGGTCATAGCGATAGTAGACTAACCCAATTGGACATATAGTGTAAACCTATGCAACAGACTCATGTTTTGTAGTTTATTGTGGGTAGTATAAATCAACATTATATATTTCATTTGACTATTTGCACGAGTTATAGCAATTTTTATATATTCTCAAGCAAAAGCTTAACATTATCTGCACGCTATCTAATTGCCAACTTTACCTATACCGTTTAGCCACACAAAATAAAAGAACATATAGCATTCTCTCAAATTTCCACATGAGAATTTGTATAAATTGAATCACATGAAAGAGCATTTTGAGAGGTCTCAACAGTATCTACTGACAACGATAACTTTCCTAATTTCGTTTTCATTCTACCAAACAAACTGGTATTTGCCGTCTTACTTAATCTGCACCATGTTCACCTGTCTACAGTTCTACACTATCTGCAACCTTTTTTCCCCCTCCAATTTCTCCTTGAATTAGTGTTCAATGATCTTTTCTTTATAAATTCAATATTTTTAATTTTTGGCCCCATTAAACTGCTAGCTTCACTAGGTTGCATCTCTAATTCACTAGATTTGCTGCAAACTTGCTGTAACTTCTCTTTTTTCTACTTTCTGCAAACTTGCTATAATTTCTCTTTTTTCTACAGAGACAGCACTGAAACTTGACAGCCTGATTGGTGACGCAGAAGACGCAGTCTCTTCCTCAGTGACCAGTAAACTCATGTCTCCTCCTAATTCAGCCGCTTCAGAGGTCAGTTTATTCTACAGACGGTATTTTATCTTGTAGCAATCTTTCCTTAATCCTTATAGAAGTACAATTTTTGTAGGAATCTCGGATCATATCCATCAAACCGCTCAAACAAATCGAAGACATCTTGACATCCATCTCCAAGTCCTGACCTCAATGGTCTCATCTCATCTCAGCCGTTGATCACAGGGTTGACCGCGCTCTCGCCATACTTCGACCCCAAGCAATCTCAGACCACCGTTCTCTTCTTTCTTCGCTTAATTGGCCCCCTCCCCTCTCTGGTTCAAGCTTTTCAACTCGGAACCCTAGTATTTCACAAGCCAAGATTTCTAATCCTCTCTTCACGATGGATGGAGACTTGAAGAGCAAGTATTGCGAGAGCTTCCTCTCCCTTTGCCGTCTCCAAGAGTTACAGAACCTGAGAAAATCGCGACAGCTTGAGGGAAGCGTAATTTCTACCACTACTCTCCGTCAACCCCTCTGGGTCATCGAGGAGCTTGTGACCCCAATCGCAATAGCATCACAACGCCATTTCTTGAAATGGGTCGATAAGCCCGAGCTCATATTTGCTCTTGTATACAAAATCACTAAGGATTTTATTGATTCAATGGATAAAGTGCTGCAGCCTCTTGTGGACAAGGCCAGGCTTGTTGGCTATAGTTGCAGAGAGGAGTGGTTTTCATCAATGGTGACTTCGCTCTGCACGTACTTAGCCAAAGAGATCTTTCCCAAATATGTCGATCTCCTTCAAGATGATAGTAATAGAACCTCCTTTCTTCATCTCATCGACCAAATGATATCTTTCGATAAAAGAACTCTGACGCTAATTTCCAATTCTGGCCTATTGTTATCGTTAAAGGAAGATGAGAATCTGCAGAGAGTCTCAGTTCTATCAGTTTTTTATGACCGGCCCAATTGGCTCGACATATGGGCAGAGATCGAGCTTTCTGAGATGATAGAAAAACTAAAATTGGCAATTCAGAATGAGAAAAGTTGGAACATGCGGCTTCAAAGAACGATTCTAATGAGTGGCTCAGATGACTACAAATCTCCAGTAATCTCTGGTGTTCTATTCCAATGCCTATCGATCATAATCGATCGATCTCGACCTTTACCAAGCATTTTGCTTAGGGCGAGCTTCATCAGACTCGCTGGTGCTCCACTCCTAAGAGAATTTCTCGATTGCCTCCTTCATCGGTGCCAGGAAGCTGAAGGCCTCACTGCATTAGCAGACGACGATGCCGTGATCAAAGTCTCAAATTCAATCAATGCAGTCCGATATTGTGAATCAATATTATCAGAAAGGTTAGAGGATGTGTTCTTCCTAGAGATGGAGTCCGAAGGAAAATCCATCTTCCATGAGGAGATCGAAGGGTTGAGAAATTTTCGGTCCGAATGGGTCGAAAAGGTCTCGACCGTAGTTCTGAGAGGCTTTGAGGCCCAATGCCGAGATTACTTTAGAAACAAAAGGCGGTGGAATGAGAAAGCAGATGAGGGTTGGGCTATTTCAAAAACTTTTGTTGGAGCTCTAGATTATCTCCAAGCGAAGATTTCGAAATTGGAGAAGAATTTGAATGAAATAGAATTTGTTTCCATGTGGAGGAGCGTGGCTAACGGGGTCGACGGGCTTGTTTTTGGCGGCATTTTGATGAATGGAGGAAAATTTAATGATGGCGGTGTTGAGAGATTTGGTGGGGATTTGGAGGTTCTGTTTGTGGTTTCCAGGAAGTTGTGTTTGAGACCAGATGGTTTTTTTCCAAGGTTAAGTGAGAGCTTGAGGCTGCTGAAACTGGAGGATAGAGAGATTAAGGAGCTAGGGAGGGAAAAGGAGAGGTGGTTGAAGGCGAAGGGGATAAGGCATTTAAGTTTAGGAGAAGCCGGGAAGTTACTGAAGAATAGGGTGTTTATGGGATAGAGTTGAGAGAAGAGAAAACGACCCTTCTTGATTCTTCGGATCCGAGTCCTCTTCAGTGTTGTTCATCCTCTATGGCGAATGGATTTGTTGCATTACATTGGACCCTTGAGCACTATTGTAGTACACGGGGAGATCCTGAGGATCCTAATTTAAATAGTTTCGATGCACTCTTTATCCGGGGATTTTGCAGCAGTGCTGCAGGAGTTCGAAAGGGTTTAGTTCAGGGAATTTTATTATTTTTTCGTTGAGATTTTTGTACATGGGTTTATAGCATAGAAAATGTCATTTTTTTTACATCTCCCCCCTATTTCATAATTTTACATCATTTAATTATAAAGATGCAAAAGT
The DNA here is from genome assembly GCA_030015575.1 of Agapanthus africanus. Lineage (NCBI taxonomy): Eukaryota > Viridiplantae > Streptophyta > Magnoliopsida > Asparagales > Amaryllidaceae > Agapanthus > Agapanthus africanus. The sequence goes on from JASDDO010000028.1 coordinate 75,302,317, forward strand.
CATCGTTTTAATTGTTATAAGCTAGTTTACCATAATAACTTCGTAGACACTTTCTGTGGTTCCCTCCCTGTGAATTTTCCCTTGGTTAATAACTACCTTGTGTGTATCCATTCGGCTAGCGACCCCTATCTCTAGATGGTTTATTAGTTTATGACTTGGTACCTTTTTGTTGATTTGAAATTTAGAAAATTATTAAATGACTCTCTTATGACCTTCTAGGGAATTATCTATTCATCTGAGAAAATAAGCTATTGGGTAAAGTATAAAAGAGAAAATAAAAATAATAAAAAACATTTTCCTTTTATATCCTGTTTGAAATAACCGGCATCATCTATTAAATTCAAATAACAAAAATTTGAACCATAATTATAAGGTAAGCTGAAAATTTGTTAAAGGAACATTTCCTTTGGCATCCTACCATAGCACCTAAATTGCATCCCTCCCCTTTTTGTGGTTAGAAACCTATTCAAATGTGGCTCTTATTTAACCCTTTATCAGTTATAAAACCCATTCTATGAAATTTATCCGATCCTCTACCAGTTAAAAACCCATTTAACTCTTTTATGAAAATCATTAAGGTGAACCCATAGGAATATTGTTAGACACCCATTTCATGAACTAAATTACAGAGGAGATAGGGCGGAGAAGGAGAGCGGTTGGTGACAGGAAATTCTAAGCCATGTTTGGTTTTGGAGTTGAGATATCTAGAGATTCACCAAGTTATCAAACCTTAACTCTAAAATTCTAACCATTCTCTGTTTGGCTTTGGTTTTGAAGCTTAGATAACATTGATTATTTGAACTCCAAGGTCGGGATAACCGGAGTTTTATTAACTCCAATCTAACCTAAGAAAACTCCAAAAAGCGAAAAGAACATTCCTATTTTTAAAGTTTAGATAACTCCAAAGCAATATTTTAGAGTTTAAATAACACTAAAGTCTACATTCCATCAAAGTTAAACTTTGAAGTGGAAGTAGGACTTTTTTGAAAACTAGAGTTTGCATAAACTCTACGTCCACTTAAAAGTAAACTTCGGTTTTCCAAACTCTATATCCAAACAGGTTTAAAGTAGAGCGGTGGTGTTGAAATAGAACTTTTAAACAGTACTCAAAAAAGTAGGAAAAAAAAAGGTGTGGAAAGAAAGATGAAGAGGAGGGAAAAAAAAGACATGTGGGAAGTAGATTATGATGTGAATATTTTATCTTAAATCAGTAGCTAAATAAACAATGCTAATAATAGATGATTGAATAATCTAAAGTTGGCTGTTTTTTTTATAGTCATGGATTTTCTGTTGGGCAAAATTCTCCAAGAAAAAGAAAATAGATCCATAATATCTAGGTAAACTTTTCTTGTTGAATGCATCTGAAGTTGCTCGCTTTCTATATGATCCATGTAGAGGAGGGAGATTATACCAAATCCCTCTAATCCTGAGGCAATGAATTCCAATTTTTTTGTGCGTGTGTGGTGGTGGTGGTGGTGGTGGTGGGTGGGGGGAGGGTTAGAATTATTATAGTTATGTTAAATACATGATGTACAGGACATGATTTTCCTTTTATTTACAGAAAGTATGTTTGTTAGTTAAAAGGAATTTTAGCATACTGACGGGCAAGAAAATTGTCGATGCTTTTTGTGTCTCTTTGCATCAGAATTCTCCCACTCATGAAGGCTTAGTAATATGGCACGATTATGTGATTGCACAGCTGCAATTGTCGATGTTAATCTTAGCTTCTCCTTTTGGCTAGAAAAACAAGAAAGAAACAGAGGTGTGCAAGATGAAAACTCATGATGCTGACGGCACAGTTTGCATGGGCTTCCTCGTCATGAATATTTGGCAACCTAAATCATGCTCTCATGATACAAATAAATTAAACTTGACCCAAGATAAGATTCGATCCATAAATTAATTTGACTATTTTTCACTAGTCGACTTTATTGCCCCCAGAACTTCATCGATTCCGATAGCAAATGTAAATTTTATGCCATATGTATAAGTAGTAATTGTAAGGCATATAAAAAGTGAGAGCCCCAGGAGAGGGGAAAAAAGAATTTTACATCTCAGATTGAATAGTGATTGAATGGTGCAAGTGGCAATCAATCGAGAATTTGAGATGACTTTAAAGATGCCTAATAGAAATAGAATCATACGAGCGAGCGACGCAAGGTGCAACATGATTGTAGTTGATGGAACATCGGATGCTATGCAAGTCTACGCGAATATGGATATTAGAAATTAGAAAGGTTATCAAAGTGCCGATTATCATTATTGGAACTTAATGGAAGAAAATGGCCATGCTTTTTTCCGTCAAAGCCGTAACCTGATGCGGCCGGGATGTAAACGCCTGACCTCTTGTTGAACCGCAAGGGACTTTACCACTGCGCTATAGCGGCATTTGCAAATGAGACATCCATGATTCCACAAGTGCATGTCGACCGTCCATATTTAGATGAAAGTAAACTTGAGTTTCAATCATCCAAACCACTTGGATCCAGTCTCTCTCAGTCAAGCTCAATTTTGTCACGGTAGTAGAGCCAAGCCAAATTCATAGAGCCCAGATTAAACCCAATATGTCGATTTCATGTCCAAATCTAAACAAGAAAAACCATATAAATCAAATTTCAGCTTAGGATCACATGCCATATTAAAAATCCAACATCAACGCTGCTGTTTCTGACACCCTCATCTCTCTAATCACCAGCATTAGGACATTGGAGGCCCCCTCGGGAAAGCGATAATCGCAATTAGACACCGCCAAATCACATGACCCTTCTGCCTCTGCCTCCTCCGGCCACTTGATGTCCGGTGAAGGGCCCCTCGTACCTCGTCGCGTTCCTCTCGTCCCCATTGGTGTCGCTCTTCTCGGTCGACGGTCGCCATCACTTATGTTTTTTGCTATAATCTAAGCGTCTTGTGACCGACAAGCTTGTGACATAGTCCCCATCTTAATTTCATACTCAAGCTTAGAATTGAAATGATTCATTTTTATCAACAGATAAAATGATTCCAAAACAGCTTTAGGAGGAAAAGGAATAGCTTATCGGGTTCCAAACATTGATTTGTATAATTGATTTGGCACGCAGATGCATTGTATCAAGGTTGAATCTCACACGGAAACAAGGTGAGAATATGAATGCTTAAGATATGTTTGGGATATTCCGCTAATCTTTTGGGGGGCATAATGGTCTCAATACATTCAAGCGTGTTAGATAAAAATTAAAAAAATAAAATAAAATCTTTTAAGGTGGTTAACTAGCTAATTCAAGGGCTGTTTAATGAACCCTTGATGGTACAATGCTTCCTTCAAATTTGTTAGGTCGTAACACAAAGTCCATATCTTCTATTAGCTAGGTTTGGTCTCTAGACCCAATCCAAGCCCTTGACCTTTGACCTTATGAATGAACCCAACCAACAAAAAGTTTCAAAGTAATTAACAAGTGTAGAGCAAACAATGCAGGTGTCTGTTCCAAAAGATAAAAACCAAGACATGCCCATAAATGTGGTTTGGCCTATGCATCAAACAAGCATGCCTAAAAACTTGAATGCATTCATCTCACATTCAAGGCTCATCTCAAAATTTTCTTTGTAAAATATAATGGAGAAAAGTAAGAGATGGTTTATTGCTATGGATTTTTATAAAGATGTGAGTACCACCAAATCTCAAACGTGGTCCTGAGAGATAGATATCGAACAGAGGTGGTACTGCTAGTTGCTGCTGCTACAAATAAAAGCTTTCATCTCTCTCATCTCAGTGTACGTGGTCTCAACTGATGAAGCTCTCATGATTTTGTTTTGATATGTGAGCTTTGAGGGTACCTCATCCATATAGGCTTCTTGTTATGTTATAGGTTGAGATATATCAAACAGTTGGCTACAAGTCATGAGCTCTGTTTAAAGCTACTTGCAGGAGGGCTGAAATGTTCTCTCTCTCTCTCTCTCTCTCTCTCTCTCTCTCTCTGTATATATATCTAGTTTGGGTGTGATGTATGGTACACCAAACAGGCTTATACGGTAACAAGGATGCACATGTGTCTACCGGTAGAATGACTTACAGGTGCATTATTGAACCTGGACTGGAGAGCGAAAGAAACCTGAAATAGCTCTTCAAAGTGTTTTTTTTCCACGTTATCACCAGTGACATAGAGCCATTTTTTTTAAAAGTCGTGTCGGATAATTGCAGCTTGTTCACGGTTTGAAGTTAGTTCAAGATGAATGGAAAGAAGAGGATTTACCTAGATCATTAGATGTAAGCACATAGCACATAGAAGATCATGTTACAAGGGCTTCTGGTTTGCGGTCATATATGCTTAAATCTGTACGGCTTCCAAGTCGACAAACATACAAATTTGGAAGTATGAATCGGATGTGTTTTATCATGTGTACGCTATAAAAGTATGGACTGTCTCCTAGGTATACATACACCGTGTCTAGATAACCCGGAATATTCAAAGTTTGTAATTATGAACGATGGCCTCGATATGAGTATTTCATTTGCTTATTGTCGCCGATGGCAGGTTTAAAAAGTGAATCACCAGCACATGTGTCTTACTTTAGTGATTTGACGTGTGCCTAGCTGACCTACCGTATTTGCTCGTATCACGGCTCATTTTGGTCATTCCTACTAGCTTATAGTCCGGATTCTAATATATGACCAAGTAATTAGTAAAATTGATGTTTTAAAATAGCCTTTCTTGCCATCATGAGTTGCTTCCCCATAACTAGCATATATATATATTGAAATAATTAATGTGACTGATGCCCACTTGCTGCGAGAGAGATTTGAAGCACATGAACAACATGGAAGATTATGTTTGAAAACTAGTCTATTAAACTTGTGGAAATTGATAGAATGACATGAAATTTCAGTTCCAAACATAATATTGTAATGATAAAGTTAAGAGAACTTTAAACTAACTAGGGCCAAAAAAATTGATGGCGAGGGATTAAGGAAGCCAGCACATGTAATTTTAGGCAATGGCCCACACCTTTTTGGGAACAAATCTTGTTTTGTTTGTTCATTAAGTTATGATGATTGTGTCATGATGATGCTAGTAGCCTTGAATTTAAATTCAAGGAATTAATTAGCAACTGAGGTTTAATTAGCTAGCTAGGTGCATAGATACATTAAAACACTATAGGTTCTAATGATCTTATAACACCCCACTCTCCCACACCCCACCCCCAAAATAAAACCACGCCAACCAAGAAGAAACCTCACAAAAAAATACAAATATCTATTGGGCAATTTTCATTTGCTCCAAAAAAAAATTATTGGGCATTTACATGATCCTTCTATAATTGTTTTTTTAAATGAATAAGCTCTTGTACCTCTCTTAGTTCTTTCAATATTATAAGATCATTAATCTCACATATCTTAATTGACTCAAAAAATGAAATATGCATTTCAAGGACCGATTGCCTATCCAATGATCTAACCAAAATCGACCGGTGTAGTCATTTAATTACTAAAATCCAACAGCAGTTTAAAGAGAATAAGATCTCATCCAAATTCGTCATTTTTCTTGTACAGAGCTCTCCAAATTTTATTCAGAGGATGATATGACTTTCAACACGCATGCGACCCACAACCCTTGTATAATAGTCAATTAGCACAAGGACGTATTTTTATAGATGCCCACATGACAAGTACATGACGTCTCATTATCAGTTGTTTTTAATTTAACAGAAAATAAACTGTTGAAGGCATATATGAACGTACGTTATAGAGTGTTCCCATTCCCATATGCCAACAACGATGACATGTTAATTATTTTTATACTAATTAACATCACATGAAACGTACCCATAGAACATAAGCAAATGAGATATTTAAGCTTCATCAAACGGTGACGTTTACATGACAACAAATATATAATGATGCTAATTAATTATTTGGATATTTGGTATATATGATTGAAATTCTCTCTAATTAATGATTCCCAACTTCATATTCCATGTTTTGGTTATGAGATGATGAGAAAATGGACTGAAGTCTTTATTGCCGATTTTATTTTTAGTACCGAAGAAGATTGAGATCTAGACTGAAAATTATATATACCAGGTATATATTGCCAGATCAGCACTCAAACCCAGAGCAACTTTGCTGGGAAAAGAAAACAAGGCAGTAAAAATTAAGTTATCTAGGCAAACTAGCTATATATATATATAGAAGAGAGGCCATAGGAGGGGATTTACTCCTATGGCGTCGAAAAAATACAACCCCCACTATGTTTTCCGACGATTGGGATCCATCATCATCATCGTTATCATCTAAGATGTGTATACACCAAAATTTCATGTGATTCCACTACTTTTTCACCGTTGAATTAGCAATCTAAAAAGTTCTATTGTCGGTAAACCATTAATTTTGCACCAACTAAATCAACGGTGAAAAAATGGTATAATGACATGAAATTTGGTGTATCCACATCTTAGATGATAAAGATGGAGGTGATGTATGCCGATCGTCGAAAAAAATCACGGAGGGTGCATTTTTCCGACGTCTTAGGAGGAAATCCTCTCCTATGACACATTTTCTCTATTAAGCTCATATATATATATACACACACGTACGCGCGCGAATGAAAAGTAAGAATTAGATCAAAAATCAGCCACATGAGATATTGGAGACATGGGCCTCGCTAAGTACCCTAGGTAGGTCGACACATATATAATTACATGCATGCATAGAGTTGGTTTGTTGCTTCGATCGGTTGTTGAGTGCTGCAACTTCTGTGGGCCCCACCACACCGGCTCGGCTGTCGTGGTGGTCCCCGTCTCCCCCGACGACGAGGGACGGTCGTTAAACCTCGGAGCTAGCTAGCTAGCTAGCTAATGCATGCATGCCTAGCTAGAGCGACCGGAGAGCACAGGGCTCACGTGGTGCTGCCGCTCATGCAAATATTTATGCAATGAGAATTGAGAGGGAGCAGCCCATGCACTCGTTAGCTAGCGCCGCTCTCCCTAGATCTCCCATGCAATCTGGTCTCTGATGGCGACGTCCCTAGCTTGAACCCCCTTCCTCTTCTCTCTCTCCCTCTCCCTCCCCCTCCTAGCTAATATATAGCCAGTTTGAACTTATTACTACCACAACAACCACTTTTAACCCAAACTAACTTTGAAGATGGTTTTATATATAAATATAAATCATAATTTTTTCATTGAATTCTTTGAAGAAAATAGAGAGTGACAGAGGTTAGGATCTATTTCAGATGTTGTCCTCCATCGATCTGTCGCGAGCGTGGATGAACGGCTGAGATTGGTGTCGGGGCTCGTTTCCATGAATGTGTGGATCTCAGTGGGCTTGATTCGAAATGAAGCCGAGCTACTTGCAAAAGAAGTCCCGGGATATGGTTATACCATTGTGGATCCTCTGACAATCAAGTTAGCCGAGATATTTGAGCACAGTAGCGGCTTATTAGATTAAAATTGCGTTAGCTGAATCGTCTGGAAGATGGGTTTTTATAGTGGTCGCTTGGAGCGAGCTGGCGCGAGATCTTCACCGGCCGTTACGCCCCTGGCGTTACGTCTGCATGAATGACGGGATCCCCCCATTAATGACGGGATCCCACTGTTCATACCAGAATATTGCATTTACTACAGCCCATTCTTATGCTCGTTTGTTTATAGGTACGTGCTTTTAATCCGTGTTTGCTACATATTTACAGGTTACAGGTTCCTAGTCCAAAATAACGCAATTGATACAAAATTTCCACAGTTACGCCAAATACAGAACATCTGTTGACAACAGATAAAAGCCGGGTTCCGGTCATCCGTATCCGTCCAGTGCCGCGTACCGGTTCCAGAGACAAGACATATGACAGTGGTCATTCGCGTCTCGGACAAGCACAGAGCACGAGGGGGGCAGCACAAGAATCAATGGGTGCGCGGAGCTCGAGGGAGAAAAGGTCAAAAGTATTATTTTTGATGCCATTTTGGACCGTTGCAGATCTGAAGCAATTTGCAATTTGGTACATGTAGAACAATAGAAGAATGCAACACAAGAAAACCCAGGAATTTTGACATCCCAACTCCCCAGAACGGCCGCGGATCCGCGGCCGAGTTGACTCGGTGCCAGAGGAGGTTTTGGGGGCAGTTTGGTAACTTCATTTTGGGCCAGAATGTTGCCCTAGGGTTTCAGCAAGCAGCCTATAAATAGCCCAGTTTTGTGCCAAGCCAAGGGCTTCTTCATGTCTTCTTTTCCCATCTCTTTTAGTATAGTTTAGTTTAGCTTCTTCTTCTTCTTCATTCTTTCCTCCATGAAAATTGTAGTGAGAGCTTTTTGAGTGGATGAGGAAATGAAGATGAGGGTTATTTTTATCTTGTCTCTTTTATTTATTGTCTTGTAATTTTATTATCTTGTATTATAATTTCAATTCTTGTTGTTAATTAGTTGTTGTTATTTCTTTGCTTGTTCTCTTTTCTTTTCTTTTTTTATCCGTATTTCCAAGCGATGATATTCGACGGAGTTCTTTGCTAAGGTAAGAATCCAAGAATTGGCTTACTTCACTTGTAAAACCGTATTTTTCTCTTTTCTTCCTTCTTGTTTTGTTTTCTTTTCTTTTATAATGTGTGAATAATTTCCTCCTTGTTAAGGCTAAGGAAGGTGGTATGAGAGATGGAGAAATCTCTTGTGCTTCTCTTTACCAAATATTTTGAAACGAATCCCGACCAAACAAACGCAACTCTCTCGCTTAGGCGCGCTATACGTGACATATAGCCGCGACCTGAGTCGAGAAGTCCTTTAAGCGCACTACAACGTGACATGTAGTTGTGATTTAATTAGATACATGGTTGCGGGTGTTTGGTCGAGAGTTGGAAATAAGCGTATTTAGCGGACGGATAAGGGGCACTAAAAATGGATTTAGCGTTGGAAAGCTCGCTTAAACTCGCAAATCCCATTCGTATGTCCTCCTAATCCCCGCTACTTTCGATTATCCCAACACCGTTTTAAAAATGACAAAAGACAAGCACAAGACTAATTCTAACTCTACTAACCGACCTTAAGCTTAACAAGCTTACTTGAACATAAATACGAACACTTAGGATAGAACTGAACAAACATATACACATTCTTTATTGACTTGTCTAAAACACGAACGGACATACAACCATCTCCCTGCGGATTGACCCGTGCTCAACCGGCTAGCTGCAAAGCGACACCGTCCTGATCACGGTTATAATTTTAGAACTTTGAACATCCGACACGCTTTTGGCGTGCGATCAAATGGCGCCGTTGCCGGAGAAACGGTAACGTATTTCCTTTCTTATTATTCGGATTAATATTCTTTTTGTATATATATAAAATTATAAATATAAATATAAAATAAAATCTTTTTGTTATTTTTGATAATTTTTGTGTGCAAGTGTGCAGGCTAATCTGGAGCAAGTACAGTAATCAAAATAGAAAACAGAGCATTTTATTTTGGAGTAGAGATCAAGGTGAGTGCAGGGAACCAAATTCAAGGCTCCAATTCATCTGTTTGACCGCGGAACCGCGATCAAAGTGGGGCTTTGGCGGCGGTTCCGCGGCTGTATTGAGGCCTCTGTGCCCCAATTTTTTTTTGCTCTTTCTCTGTTCTTTTTTCTTCTCTGTGAATTCTATTATACTGTATTTTCTGCAGGTTTTTTTGCACAGATTGCGCAGCCGCCAAATAAATTTTTGTTGTTTTAGATTTTGTTTGTTTACCGCTTTGCATATACTAATATGGACATTAATGGGCTTGAACACCAATTAAGATTGGGTGGGGATTTCATCACCCTTCCTAAGACCCCACAAATCACTAATAGCATACGCATTACCTTGATTTAATAAAAAATACTAGATTCAGCGCTAAGGACATCGCGCTCAATAGGACAAAGGACTAGTTGTAGGTATCGGCCGTTGATCCTAACCTGATTTTACGGCGTCTAGGCAAGTGTGTCTAAGACAAGTGGTTACTTAATTAGGGCCACTTGTAGTGGAGAGCCTCCCACTCACCTGGCCGCAATTGGCGGTGAAGAGGCGATTTGAGGTCCTATTTCTAGCCTTTTGGAACAGTTAGGAGCTGTCTAGCTGACCTAGGTGACCCTAGCTCTAGGTGTGTTTGTGTATTTTGTGATTGTGATTATACTTGTAAATTTTAGTCCCATAATTCCGTATTCTTTCAAACAAACAATTTTCAAAACTCTAAAAACAAACATTTTTTTCTTTCTTCTTTTAATAAAAATAAAAAAATCCACATTCTTTTTCCCCTCCTTTTCTCTTCCTTTCTTTCTTTCTCTCTTCATATCATGGGTACCCCACTTAGAAAAACTCTTGCCGAACTTTGGTATCCACAACCAGACATCACTTCTTACGGTTCTTGTTTTGGTCGAATTTCGAACGACCCCTTCATGTCCAAAATCTCTTTGAAAGATCGGATAGACGCGTCTAGGACGAACAATTTGACTCCGCAATCCACTTCGTATCAACCATTTCAAATATTCACCCCTTCTTACGTTGATACTCCTTCTCCGAGTCCTGTTGTAACTCCAAGACCTATGTCTATTGCAGAACGAATCGAACAATCTCGTAGCTGATCTTTCACTCCTGTCACCACTTCAAATTCTTGGGATTAACAATTCCATTCACCTTCGTATCCAAATGTTGATCCTACCCCTGTCCAGCCATTCAATTCCTACCAGTCCTACCCGACTTTTACACCTTCCCAAGACATTGCTTCTGAACCGTCATTTGGGAGTTTCCAGTACCAAAACAACTTTGAATCTTTTACCGAAACCCCTTCACAACCTATGTCTAGTCAGGAACAGTCGTTGGAAGACTTTCGGGTAGCGTCGTACCAACAGATGATGGATTTGAATGCGTCCATGGCTGCCCTCATACAACCTAATGGCCCGGTAGTAGTTTTCAACTAACTCCAAATTTTCCAATGTATGATGAGGCGGTAGGACAGGCCGAGAATTTGAGTGGAGAGAGTGAGCTGTACACCCTTCCAAATCAAATCTACCCATTGCAAATTGAAACCCACAACTCCGATTTTGAATGTCTATCTAGTGTCCCAAACGATTCATTGATTAAAGATAGAACAGATAATGAGTTGTGTGACTTTGTAGTGTTTGATTTGCCCGATTGTGAAGGGTCCCTTTTGAGTGAAACCACACCCAATCCTTTTGACCTCTAAATCTCCATCTTAGAACCAAAATCGATTGAAATCCATGCTTTTGATGAGGTGTCAGAGAATATTGATTTTCACTTGATTGAGGATATTGACGCTGGGAATATTTTGGATGATGAACCCGTAGATTTGGCTGAGTTTTTCTCTCCAATTCACCATCCCGAGTCATTAAATGTTTTTCCCGAACCCCATATGCGTCTGGATTTTGAGGATAAATGCATGAATGTGCTGAACTTTGAGGAGCATTTTGAGGATATTTTTGAGGATGAAACAAGTCTTGTTGATGAGTCGGATTTTCCAACTCATCCTATCCCTTTCATTGACTGTGTACACCCTCATGAACCTTTAACCGATAACCTTCCTCAATCACCTACCTCCATCCTTTCCATCGTTCCGACCTTGCAAGACACCGTATCATTTTCACTTTCTGTGTCTGGTTTACTGAGTTCGGCTTACCCATGGTTTCTCACGAATCTTGAGGGATTTAACCCCATTTCTCGACGGGTTGATAGATTAGCACAATCACTTTTTACACATCATTCATCACATATTGTGCTAATCTATTCACTCTATTTTCACCCTCAAGTTCGTATTCCACTTTTTTCTCCCTTCCGCCATTCTTCTTCTTATATACCGAGACCGTATATCACTTCTATCTCCATACGGTCTCGCGTATTCTCCATCTCTTTTCTCTACGCATTCTTTCACCAACTGCCGATTTATAACAATAAGATCTTTGAATGGTTGGTGCTCATTTTTGGCCTGTGTAAGGCCTTGTATAGCTTGATACTGTTCTCTTTTCCCCCTAATCCTGAACTTCAACGCTTAACAGTGGAAACATTGTTTTACTTAAGTTTGGGGGAAACCTTTTTGTATATATTTTTTGTTTTCCTTTTTTTTTGTTTTGTATATAATTTGTTTTTAGGGAGCGTTGACAATTTTGACCCTCTTGGTGTAGCCTTACAGTGAGGGCACTGTCAAGTTTAAGTTTGGGGGTGTGCTCGGTAAGTTTTCTTCCTTCACATTCATTTGTATATTCTGCATTTGCATACCTTATTTAAAAAACCATAAAAATCGAAAAATTTCCAAAAATATAAAAACTTTGTCGTCAAGTTAGCCAATAGGGTAACTTAGATTTTTATTCCGAAAGCTTAGTTGATATGTTAGAAATAACTAAATTCTAGGCTTAGGAATTGAAAACCCTAAAAATAACTCTCATTCTGTCTAACTTTGGTAAGTATACGTCCTTACAGTTTTTTTTTGAGAAATAGGTAATCTTGAGTTCAGTTCTTGAGTTAAGTCAAGATGAAGGGAAAGTATTGAAACTTTACTGAAGGATAAGTCTGAAAAATAGTTTCTATTCTTGAGTCCAACTTTAGAAAGTATATACCCTACAAACTGCACATACACGCATCTTGAAACTGGGGATAGTAGAGAATACCTAGAAATACTCTTGCCTGAAAATCTAGTATGAAAGAAAAAACGGTAATTAAAGCTAAATACCAAAAGAGCATTATTGAAAAATATATCCGGTCTTGAAAAATAAAAAGAAAAGAAAAGAAAAATAAATAAATAAAGCAAAGACCCGGAAACTGCTATTTACGCTTTAAGCTCACACATTCAGTAATCGGCCGTTAGTGCCTCAAGAAGCATTAATAGTCGCATGAAAGGTGTGTGAGCAACACCGTCCATTATTAATGAGAAGAAGTAGTATTAGGTATTAGGGCAAGGGTACTATAGCTTGAATTGAATTCTCAAGTGTAGGGGTGAAATAATACACACACGTAGGGGTATACAATCGATATTTGGATAAAAGATAGAAATGAAGAATAAGACTTATGTTTTCCGTAAAACTGATAAAAATCCCTGATTTGAGGCCGCACTTTAGAAGAAAAACTCAGGAGAACCAACATCTTTCTAAACTTTTTTGGAACGTATAGGATCTAAGGTTAAATAGATAGGAGGTGTGAAACATAAGGGTTGGATGTTTCTAACTTAGAATGATAGAATTTCTAACGTAAATACTGAACTGTAGGAGTAGAATCAACGTTAACTTATGAACTAGCTTGACTGGATTTTGTGGGTGTAATCCGCTGAAAACCCTCAGGAGACAACACTCCTCCTACCAGGGACACCTAGAGGTTTAACGGCTTGTTGCACGAGCTCAGTGCAATCGCGTTCCCTGCGAAAGTGAGGTTAGGACTTTTTTGTGAATAATTGGTTTTGCTCGGGACGAGCAAAAGTTAAGTTTGGGGGTGTTTGTTCATACCAGAATATTGCATTTACTACCGCCCATTCTTATGCTCGTTTGTTTATAGGTAGGTGCTGTTAATCCGTGTTTTCTACATATTTACAGGCTACAGGTTCCTAATCCAAAATAACGCAATTGATACAAAATCTCCACAGTTACGCCAAATACAGAACATCTGTTGACAACAGATAAAAGCCGGGTTCCAGTCATCCGTATCCGTTCAGTGCCGCGTACCGGTTCCAGAGACAAGACATATGACAGCGGTCATTCGTGTCTCGGACAAGCACAGAGCACGAGGGGGTAGCACAAGAATCAATGGGTGCGCGGAGCTCGAGGGAGAAAAGGTCAAAAGTATTATTTTTGATGCCATTTTGGACCGTTGCAGATCTGAAGCAATTGTGGAAGCAATTTGCAATTTGGTACATGTAGAACAATAGAAGAATGCAACACAAGAAAACCCAGGAATTTTGACATCCTAACTCCCCAGAACGGCCGCGGATCCGCGGCCAACATGGCGACTTGGTGCCAGAGGAGGTTTTAGGGGCAGTTTGGTAACTTCATTTTGGGCCAGAATGTTGCCCTAAGGTTTCAGCACGCAGCCTATTAATAGCCCAGTTTTGTGCCAAGCCAGGGGCTTCTTCATGTCTTCTTTTCCCATCTCTTTTAGTATAGTTTAGTTTAGCTTCTTCTTCTTCTTCATTCTTTCCTGCATGAAAATTGTAGTGAGAGCTTTTTGAGTGGATGATGAAATGAAGATGAGGGTTATTTTTATCTTGTCTCTTTTATTTATTGTCTTGTAATTTTATTATCTTGTATTGTAATTTCAATTCTTGTTGTTAATTAGTTGTTATTTCTTTGCTTGTTCTCTTTTCTTTTCTTTTCTTATCCGTATTTCCAAGCGATGATACTCGACGGAGTTCCTTGCTAAGGTGGGGACCTAAAACCGTATTTTTCTCTTTTCTTCCTTCTTGTTTTGTTTTCTTTTCTTTTATGATGTGTGAATAATTTCCTCCTTGTTAAGGCTAAGGAAGGTGGTATGAGAGACGGAGAAATCTCTTGTGCTTCTCTGCGTCAAACATCTTGAAACGAACCCCGACCAAACAAATGCAACCCCCTCGCTTAGGCGCGCTATACGTGACATATAGCCGCGACCTAAGTCGAGAAGTTCTTTAAGCGCACTACAACGTGACATGTAGTTGTGACTTAATTGGATACATGGTTGCGGGTGTTTGGCCGAGGATTGGAAATAAGTGTATTTAGCGGACGGACAAGGGGCACTTTGAATGGATTTAGCATTGGAAAGCTCGCTTAAACTCGCAAATCCCATTCCTGTGTCCTCCTAATCCCCGCTACTTTTGATTATCCCAACACCGTTTTAAGAATGGCAAAAGACAAGCACAAGACTAATCCTAACTCTACTAACCGACCTTAAGCTTAACAAGCTTACTTGAACATAAATACGAACACTTAGGATAGAACCGAACAAACATATACATATTCTTTATTGACTCGTCTAAAACACGAACGGACATACAACCATCTCTCTGCGAATCGACCCGTGCTCAACCGGCTAGCTGTAAAGCGACACCGTCCTGATCGCGGTTATAACTTTAGAATTTTGAACATCCGACACGCTTTTGGCGTGCGATCACCCCCCAATAATGAGGAGTGGCGGATACGGCGGTTAATGAGGGGTACGGCGGCGTGGAACGCGGGATGTTGAGTGACAGATATCTCGCTTCTGGAGAGATACGGGGAGCTGTGGCAGAGGCGTTTGGGCTCTGTGTCCTTGGTTGCTCGGTAGAACCGGGATGGCTTAGCCCGGCGGAAGCTCGGAGACGAGCGGGAGGCCGAGGAAGCTTGGTTCTGTGATAGCTCGGAGACGAGCTGGGAGGGTCAAGAAAGCTCAGCGCGTAGAGGGCTCGGAGACGAGCCCTCGGTCATTTGTAAGGCGTGCATATGAGCCTTCGGGGGCCCATAGAAGGTCGGAATACATCCGGGTCGATAGCCCGGGAATAGCCTCCAACGCGTAGTGTTTGCCCTGTTTGCATAAGCCCCGGAACAAGTCATCTGCCACGTGTTATAATCCAGAAAGTTTCCGCTTGTAAGCATCATCATAGATAGTCCTATCTAACAAAACAAATTAGATGGAAAGTATATTCATCAATGAGCGTCTAAATTTTCTTTTTGACGTACGGTAAGAGCATAAGTCATTATAAAGTCCTTCCCATAGAATTTTATTAAAACCCGGGGAAAAAAAGCTAAAATACAAGAGATCAACCTTTTGGTCAAAGTCGAAGTAAATTCCTATATGTATTATATCTCAAACGCTGGCCACGAGTACCCTCTCGACCTAACCCCTCTCTCTCTCTCTCTCTCTCTCTCTCTAAATTAAATTAAATTAACATGGTCAAACTAGAGACCTACAATAGGCCAGACCCATTAACACACTTGACTTTGTATTATCAAGACCCTGTTGTTTAAAGCTTAGGTCATGTCCATATCTCGCATTTAAATAGGGGAGTAATAGCTCATGTGGGCTTGCAGGGAATTGCTATTCTTGATTGAGAGCAACCCATGCCATGCATGTGATGCATGTGGTGGGGTTATTATTATTATTATTATTATTATGCAGGCTTATTTACTAAAAGCCTACCGAAGTTTCGTTATCTGGGTTTGTGAAGTTGAACTATCATGTTCGTTCAAAACTACAAAATACAATCTTGAATAAGCTGTCAGTGTCGATAAGCTTTAACAGGGTTAGCTGTTCACATTAAATGATCATTTTTCCTTTTTCATAATTATTATTAGTTAGTTAATTTATAATTATTTTTATTAACGATTGTAAATAATAATTGAATGTTAATTAGAAATTTAATGATGGCGGCCGTGGAGGAGGTCGGCAGCTGCAAAAGATGGCACCGGCAAAAGAAAGATGATGAGAGACACTACTACAATAAGGGGTTGCCCCTACGGATAAAATTATCCGTAGGGACAATAAAAGATTGCCCCTACGGATTACTCCGTAGATCCCCATGGTTATCCCTACGGTGCCATAAGAATTAATTTAAAAATATTAAAACGTAATTTGTTATTTGGTCCTACGGATCCGCAAAAGAAGAACCTACGGGTTAATCCGTAGGGGCATATATATGGGTTATTGATAAAAAAAACCACAGAAAAGTTCTCGTTCCCAAAAATTATTTTGTCTCATCACTGATCTCCTGCGCGTGCCTCTCGTCGCCACCGCCCTCCCGCGCGCGCCTCGTCGTCCGCGACATCACCGTCGACTTCCTCGTCGCCACCGGCCGCGACTCGTCGCCGATTGCGTCGTCGACCATCTCCGGTCTCCTCCATCGCCGGCCTAGCTACATACAGGTTAGTAAATTTCTGTTTTTTTACTTCTAATTATTATTTTATTTCTGTTTTTGTTGATTAGGGTGAGGGTTAGGGTTAGTGTTAGGGTTCAGTTTAGCTTTATCGTTAGGGTTAGGATTGGATTAGGGTTCGGTTCAGTTAGGGTTAAGGTTAATTAGTTACGGTTGGGGTTAGGGTAAGATTTGGGCTAGGGTTAGGGTTCAGTGTATGGTTAGGGTTAGGGTTTAGGGTTAGGGTTTGGTTCGGGTTTAGGGTTAGAGGTTAGGGTTAATTTGGGTTAATTAGAGGATATGGTTAATTTGGGTTAAGTAGTGATAATTTGAAAGGGTTAGAGTGTTGATTAGGGTTAATCAGGTTAATTTGGGTAAATTGGGTTAAGTTTGGGTTAATTAGGGATAATTTGTGTTAGGGTAACGATTATGATTGATTGTGGTTAATTAGGTTAATTTGGGTTATGGTTTAATTAGGGTTAGGGTTAGGGTTTATTGTGGTTAATTAGGTTAATTTGGGTTAGGATTTAGAGTGCACTAGTTCATTAAGTAGGATACTCGATGATAACGTAAACGTACAATTTTACCGTAAACGCAAGAAAAATTTACCCTAAACTAAAAACTTCGAACCCTTAATAACGAAACGTAAACATAAAACCTATTCAAATTAAATGTTCAAGTTAAAACCAATATATGATACTCGATGATAATATGAAACTTTCAAATTCTCATCGATACTGATATATGAAAATCAAAGCGCGACTTATCCCCGTCTATCGGTTAACATATGTTCAATGTTCGTCGTAACATAGAACTATACGAAAGTTGTTAAATATCGGACGGTATAGTTCAGTACTAACAACCGTCGTACAGTCTATATAACGAGAAGATTCAATCGTATGATAACCGATAGATTTGTCCAGTGTGGACAAGTTAGGAATATATAAAGCAAATACCTGCATTCACTTGTGTTTTCATCCGTTTCGAATTATTTCGTCGGTACTTTTCCGCTGGTTCTCCGTGTACAAAGATAGATTAGATGTTCGTTTCAACGTTATTTCATAGTTTTGAAATGATTATCTATTCTATTACAGTATACTCGGAGAACAGCGGGGAGGTGCTGCCGAAATTTACTCGAAACGGTTGAAAACACAAGCGAATGGATGTCTGCTCTATACATTCTTAATGGGATAGAAGCCTTACCCCCGACCGCTGAAACACACACATACAATACGAATACACAACAAACGCACAGACAACACATACACACCAATAACCCTACACATAAGCGAAATCATAAATTGAAACACACATATATAGAATACAACTCATACATGGGTATCCTCAAATCTGATTTTGATTATCGATAATTTATTCTTTTCAACGACAAACGCACACAAAAAGCATATACACAGAATTTCTCCTTTGTTAGTAACCATCTTGTTCTTAGATTTCTCAATATAGTCATCATAACCTATAATTTATATGTTATAAAGTCTAATATGGCCCAAGAGTAAATCAAAGTTAATGACTGGATGCATGTGGATTGGCAACAACGTATGCAACCTAACTTTATAGCAGGAGTTGCTTCTTTTATTGAATTTGCATATGCACATAATAAGATCGTGTTAGAGAAGATTCTCTGCCCGTGCGATAGATGTGGGAATAAGTACTGGCAGAAGGCAGAATTTGCAGAGCTTCATATCGTTAAACATGGTTTTATCAGACTTTATACAACTTGGCTATATCACGGGGAAGGATAAGAAGACAGTAATGCGGCAGAAGAAGAAGGAGAAGACGGTAATGGGGCAGAAGAAGAAGGAGAAGACGGTAATGCGGCAGAAGAAGTGTAGGGTTGCTAGGCACGCGCACAAGGGTCTACGAGGCATCAACCATGCCCGATTAAATTTTAGCCGTGCCGAACAACTCTAATACGGATCTTTAAACTAGGGTTTAGGCGAAAACTAGCAAGTTAACAACTTTAACTACAAGTGAAAGGGAATACAACCTTTGTAGATCCGGTTCTTCACTTCAATAGCTCCGTGTAGATGTCCCCTTCGCTGCGATCGTGAACTCCGGACTCTAGAGAAGCTTCACAAGAAGAATGAACGTGCTTGCTTCGTTGATTTCGAGACCGAAGATGATCTACGTCGGAGAGACACTAACTCAAGCTATTCCTTCACTAGGTCATGAACTTTGTGAAGAGAACACACTCTACTACATGGCAAGTGGTAGAGGATGAAGAAGTAGGAAGTGGGCTCACTTTAGAATTGATTTTCTCACATTTTTCCTCATGGCACCATTGGAGCTAGCAAGCTTTTCATGGAGCTTGATGAAGAAGAAGAAGAAAGAATAATATCCATCATATGGATTATTATGCTCAATAATGTAACCATGGGTGAGTTAAGCTATCATGCTTAACTCATGTAGAGAATTAAGCAAAGCATTAGGTTAAAGAATATCAAAAGAAATGACAAAAGAGTGGACTTTGTCAAAACTTCTTCAAGCTTGATTACTTTGACTAAGTTAAACCCTTTTGTTAAATCTTAAGATAAAACAATAACCCTAATCTTGGTATGAGTCTCATACACCCAACTTTGATGTATCATCAAGCATGATACAAACATGTACACTTGCATATATCACATATAAACAATATGCACAATCTAGTGAGAAAATAAATCATAAGTGAGCTAATACTAGTTAATGCAATGTAATATATCAAATATATAATTATGCATTAAATTATTAAATCAACTCTTGATTTAATAATCCGGCTATAACCGACTAATATCAAAAGTAACAACTTATCGAATCAACACTTGATCCGATAACTCGGCTATATTGCATACAACCGATCAATGTCACGAATCGTGAGAATAGAATACGGTATCTCATATCGTATTAATCTCGGTCCCGCACATATCACATATGTGCTCCTACTCCGTTTCGCTTGAGCCAGGAAACCCCTGTGTAGGACTCTAAAGACTCGTCAATACGCCGGCAGTAGGTGATGATCATATCAAACACCCACAAGCCGCAAGCGGTGTGCTAAACGTAACGGCCACCCGAGTATTGAGCGATCAGAAGATCAACAAGCAAGCCTGCTAGTACTCCTGTGAATCCAATCAGTAACACTCCCGTACAGTCCGGTCTCGTCGTCTGATATGTCGCATATCTTGCCTAGGGATGGTAAACGTCATACCCCAGTAGCTCGATAAGTCGTGTCGATATGAGGTCCATAACAGTTCGAGAAACTACCGGTAACACTTACCAGTAAATCTCAGCAACCCTGACCAGGGATTTCCGGTTATAGCCAATCGAACACAGCACAACATCAACTCTCTATACCGAGAGAGACGAATCCCCTCCTATCGCTCATTGCCTCCATGTGATTCGGGACTGTACCCAAAAACCATCGTTTTGCACGCCCTCTTGGACATGGTAAGGTGGAAATCAAAGCACAGTGGGAATCACACAAGACTCTATAATGATCTCGGGTCAACAGACTACTCTGTACCAGTGTCACCGGAGAACTGCCATCTGACGTGAGGTATAATACCATCTGGGAGTTCTCGCCGAGTCCGTCCAGTGTACCCAGTCTCCACTGAGCACCCGTACACCATCCTTGATGTCAAACACCGATGGATATGGGATCATCCATCGCCCATCATATGGGTCAAGATGCGTATACGCTAGTCTACTCTGGTGCATCGATGCCCTGTCTCGATACACCTCGACTAGGAACAGTTATAGGATGTACTCGTCGACTACCGTGGCCCCACTAGTACGATCTCATCATAGTCCCAGTAGTCGAGTACATATCCTAAGGGCTTTATCAACATGTAATAGAGACAGTCAGGGTATATGTTAAGATAAAGTACAACCAGATAGCATACTATCATGTCGAGCAAGAAAGTCCTCCCTATATACGTCCCAGCATCCACTACAATATACATCGTATGTACAGTAATGGCCTCTAGGGCATACATATAACTAACAATCCCCCACTTGCACTAGGGCCATCTGTTGTGGTATCACATACCCAACAATTAGCTGTGGTTGAAGTATCTCATACTCAACCATCCCATAAAAGTCTCTACTGGGGAAAAGGCCTTTGTGAGTGGATCCGCGCTGTTGTCCTCTGCGTCTGCTCTCCTAACCTCGATCTCTCTGGAGATCAACCATCTCCATGATCAGGTGATACTGCCTAAGAATTATATCTGGATTTCTGATGGGACGACAGTTCCTTGGCTAAAGCCACAACTCCATTGTCATACAATGGTAGGAACGAAGTTCATCTCATGAAGTTATATATATCCAGACTGCCTCTTTGGTAGCATCCTTGGTAACGATGTATCTTGCCTTTAATCGTCTAGTATGTCACGGTATCTAGCTTGGAACTCTTCCAACATACCGTCTCTCCACTGAGGGTAAAGACAATGCCTGCGACTGACATTCAGTCGTCCTTATCACCCTGTAACCTTTCCAGTGATTCTCCCCAGGATCGATTGATACCTTCTCACTACAACTAGTGAGTATTCTAACATCCAATTAGATCTATCTCATAGATCAAAAACCAGGATTTAGTAGGTATCACTTTGATCCTAAATGGAGAATCCTTATGATAAGCGGAGATTGATCGAGCGTAGCATAGGAAACACCTTCCCTATTAAGAGTATGTCATCTACGTACTCTACGAGGATCATTACCATACTCCCTACTACCTTTTTGTATATACAAGGTTCATCTACCATTTTGATGAAGTCAAACTCTTTGACTACCACAAAACAGACGTTCCAACTCCGCGATGCCTGCTTTATCCTATAAAGCAACTTGTACACGTTTCCGCTGCTCCCACTGTCTACGAAGCTCTCTGGCTGTATACTTATAGACGCTCTCTTTTAAAACATCATTTTAGAAAAGCAGTCATGACACCCAACCACCAGATATCGTAGTCATGGTATGTAGCCGTGGCAAGTAGGATCTGGATGGACTTAAGCATAGGCCCCAGAAAAAGGTTTCATTATTAGCCATAATTGGTCTATGATGCAAACCTTTAACAAGTCTAGATTTGAAAGTCTCAACTTTTCCATATACACCAAGTAATCTTCTTAAGATATACTTGCTCCTGATGGGGATTTAACCCTTCAGATAAAGCAACCAAAGTCCATACTTTGTTGGTGTATAAGGATTCCATCTCAGATCGCTAAGCATCCAGCCATTCTTACAGAGTCCCACTCTTGATGGCCAGCTCGAAACTACTTGGGTCATCATCTCATGATGCAATCCTCGCTCCCACTGTCATAGAGAAACCGAAGTAACTCTCAGGTGGGTGAGGAACCCTACTACATCGTCGGAGAGGCTGAGGTTCGTTGGAATCTACTGAATCTTTTGGTTCTACCAAATCATCTGCTGCAGTTTGTATAGCTGGAACTCCTTGCAGTTCTACAGAACAGACCTTGCCTCGAGCTTGTCCGGAATTTGCCTTTTCAGACATAGGCCGGACAACCCCAAATCTTAACATAATTAAGATATGGGATCTTCCCTTTCCATATCTCATATGAAGTGGTAGGCAACTGATTTGATCGGAACCCCATTCAATAGGTATGCAGTTTCATAAGTGCATAACCCTCAAAAGGAAATAGGTAACTCAGTAGTACTCATCATAGAGTACACCTTATCATATAGGGTGTGATTGCTCCGCCCCGATACACCGACGTGCTGTGGTGTATACGGAGGAGTAATGTTGAGAGAGAATCTCATTCTCCTTTAGAATAGTCCAGGAATTCCGTGCTTAAGTATTCTCCTCCTTGATCTCATCAAAGGACATAATACTTATACCCGTATTTTAATTCTCTACTTCTAATTTATATTCTGTGAATATCTTAAAAGCTTTGGACTTATGTTTCAACAGGAATATATGTCTGAATCTTGAGAGATCATCAGAGAATGTAATGAAGTACAAAGAACCGGTCTTGGCATGTGTAGACAGGGGACTTTCATACATCAGCATGTATCAATCCCAAGAGTTTAATAACTCTTTCTCTGTTTCCAATAAACGGAGCTGTGGTCATCTTATCTCTGTGACATGACCGGCAAGTTTCACAAGATGTAAATTCAAACTAATTTAAATATGCATCTTTATGTAACTTTACCTAGTCGGGTCGCATTGATATGACCTAGTCCACAATGCCTCAAGAAGAATTCGTTCATTTCTGAACTCTTCCGCTTGTGCGTGTTCTGTGTACTAAGAACTGTAGTTTGATTTAGAACGTCAATACTTTTAGATAACGTGCCTGAACCGATCAACTCTTGATATAGGAAATGTTCAAAATATTATCCAACAATACAAAATTATATCATTTCTTTACTAATAAAGAGACTGATATGATGTTGTATATCAGGTTCGGTATCTAATAACATTCGTTCAGAATCAATGTATTCTGGTAATACAGGATGATAGTGACCAACTGACTTGGCTGCAACACTTGCACCGTTTTCTGCCTCATGAAACTTATCACCCGTTCTTAGTTCTCTACCTATCTGTAGCCCATATAACAGATTTACAAATATGGGATCCTGATCCGGTATCACATACCCAGGACGTAAAGGATACTGAGAAACAGTTCTCTGTAATGAACACACCCGAAAATGATGCATCAGCATGCACTTTCTTCGTTTGGGCGGCACGAGAAATCTGGTATTCCCTAATTTCCTGCTGTCTTATAACAATTATAAGTTGGAGCGGGACCAACGTTCCCCAGCTCAGTATGACAAGCGGGTTCGGTCAATATATCCATATTATTATCTTGATTAAGGCGTGATATGGTCGCTACCTGGAGAGAGAGAGAAGAAAACACTCAGCGTATGCTCTTGCAAGATTAGATTGGTTATTATTTTATCTAATCAAGATGGCTCGCACTGTTTTTTATCAAATCTTCCTTCAAACCCTAAAAGGAAAGACTAGCCGGGATTAATTACACGCTACAAGTTCGCCAATCTTTCATCCAGGCCAGTGTCGGTACTTTGAGGGAGGTCCCCCGTGCTTTCGCATGAACCTAATTAAAGTAAACCTCGTTTTTCCAGAGGCGTAACCTCGTTAACACCTTTCTAGACACCTACTTGATCGGCTAATTGTAATGTGTAAAACTCTCCCAGGAGTAACTCTTACTCGCAGCGGGTATCGGGATCCAACTATCTTATAGAAGGTATGCAATGTCATTGCAAATTTCAACACTTGAAATTCCCGATAATATTTTGCCCCAAGCCTCCTATGACCTTGATAAAGGCCAACAAATCATAGGCTGCTAGTCAAGTTCAACCCGTCATTTCTTGATTGAAATAAACCCACCCGCACGGCCCTTGACAAAGGACAACAAGGTCGCACGACTACCCTAATCCAATCTGCATCATATGCATAAGCAGATAAGTACTATTCAGCTACCGCACACTACGCCTTAACAAAGGCCAACAAACACAGCACGAATACTAAACAGTCCTTACCTGAAATGACGGAGGGCTACGACAGGTTTTTCTGAAAACCTATTGCGTAATGAACTTGATATCGTTGTAGAATCAAATGATTTTAAAATGGAGTGTTTTTGAGGCTTTTTCTAGTTTTGCTAAAGGGGTCACTCCCGGTGAAGGGATCGTCGGCCCTTTCCTCATCGAATAAGGTGCATGGTATATCATATATACCACTATGCAAAGCAAAACTCCAAAAGAAATCAAAAGACAAACCGAATGTTGTAGCATCTGCCAGTTATTGCTAAAGGGGTCACTCCCGATGAAGGGATCTCGACCCTTTCCTTATCGAATAAGGTGCAGGATGTTCTACAAGGAACACCGCGATGCAAAGCAAGAACTGTAGCTACATGTTTTTGAAAATTCGATTCCACAACATCTTTTCGGTTTCTTTTCTTTCATTAATCATATTAATGAAGTCCCATCATTTAAGTCACCTAAACATCACAGATAAATACGACGTACACTTATGCCATCCGCATTCGCCTCGATATCCCCTCGTGCACCGTTAGGTTAGGTAACTAACGGCAGAGCAGGGCAGGGCTAGCGTGGGTGTAAAACATAAGTAACGTCTATATAATATATCATATATACTATATACAGTATTTATCACAACATATCAAATGATCACATCATAGATATCGCAGCAGAAGAAACATATATGAAATATTGGATATACTAGGACGTCCGTGTTTTCAATACGAGCCTGTATAAAACACGGATTCCACGGTCGTGATGAATAGCCAATCCCACACCCCTAGACCCCTACGAGAGCGGCAAGCAACCCTTCCAATTCTAGAGTTAGGAGACCCGGACTCGACTCCTCGAGTTGGTCCCCCATTGGACTCTAGAACCCGGTTACTTGTGCTCCCCGCCTTGGGTCTACCTAATGCGGAAAAGTAAATAATATACGATGGTGATATCAACCTCATCCCGGAAGTGCCGCAATAAAAGAATATTACATACATTTGATTTTACATGAATGAAAATGAAAAACACTCATCTCACACAAAAACCCCCGGCTATTCAAACACGACGATCCAATATAACATATTCAGCAGCACATAACATCACATGTCATCAACGTAAGTAAATATGCCCATCCCAATTGTCGTTGACATACAGCAACGAAACTGAAGATATCACATATTACACTTACGGTTGTAGAAAAGAAAGTGTAAAACTACAAAAGTTGGAATCCGCAACCTACTTAGATATCGCATGTCTAATCAAATGAATTTCTTAGACATCGCATGCCTAACAATTATAAACCCCGCATTTTAGTCTCATTATCGAAAACTCTTTTCAATATCAAGTCGGGTAATTCAACAAGATTGCCGACATCCTGATCGAATGCTCATCGCAAACTTTAGTAGACGGCCGCACCTCCGATGCCGTCGACGAAGTGCACTAAGGCGGAACACCGCTGCCGCGAGCACCTGAACGGATGCTTTTTGGCGACAGGGTTCTCCTACAGTCACTTGGTCGGGGCTATAGGGCATGACTGTCTATTAAGTTTACCTGGCGAGTATCCGCGTACGCTACGCGATTGCGACGGACTTTTGATCACATCAAAATTCCGTGGCAACCGATCATCTGAGACTAAAGTGCTATATTTATAATATTCAAATTAGTTATCTCATAACTTGATGTGGATTCCAATTATTGTATCACATTCCAGATAAATAGACAATGTTAAACTTTCCGATCGAATAATCAAACACCCAAGTTTTCCCAATATAAATCTCAACACTTGAGGGGAGTTTAAAAAACATCCATCACATACCACAGTACCAACGGTCCAGCCGTAGAAGGGTCAAGTCAACGCCTCACATGTGGCACGCCGTACTGCCCCAAACCCTAAGATTCAAAAGGCAGTTCAAGACGGTCACATAATCGAGTTAAGGTTTGTTGTCTTCTAGAGGGTCCATCGCATTAGTTGCACGACTTAGAACGCTCTTAAACTACGGAAAAATCCAACACTTGGAAATTTCCCGTCAGGGGAAAAAGTGGGTTATTTATATCCGGTCGAACTTTTTAACATGTTCTAAAATTACCCGGACAAAATAAACAAAGTTAAATAATCCAATCGAAACATCGAGTCCCCAAAACAACCCAGAAAACTCAACTCTTGAGTATAAATTAAAAATTCCCAGAAAACACAGCAATTAAATAAAGACATTACTGTGCAAACAGTGAAGTGAGAAGCCACATTATGGCCGCGGAACCGCCGCGTGACCTAGGGTATGGCCGCGGTTCCATGGCGCCTTGATCGAATTGGGGTCACGTGATGCACAGTAATTCTTAGAAAACCCTGCTGATTTTTTTGGATATTTTTAATTTGGAAAAATGCACAGTTTCAGAAAATGTACAGAGAAGGGTGTAGTTTAGGGTTTCGGGGTTCGATCGGGTTTCTAACTTCGTCTACACATCGCCTAAAGCTCTAGCCTGGCTCTGATACCACTGTAGGGTTGCTAGGCACGCGCACAAGGGTCTACGAGGCATCAACCATGCCCGATTAAAATTTTAGCCGTGCCGAACAACTCTAATACGGATCTTTAAACTAGGGTTTAGGCGAAAACTAGCAAGTTAACAACTTTAACTACAAGTGAAAGGGAATACAACCTTTGTAGATCCGGTCCTTCACTTCAATAGCTCCGTGTAGATGTCCCCTTCGCTGCGATCGTGAACTCCGGACTCTAGAGAAGCTTCACAAGAAGAATGAACGTGCTTGCTTCGTTGACTTCGAGGCCGAAAATGATCTACGTCGGGGAGACACTAACTCAAGCTATTCCTTCACTAGGTCATGAACTTTGTGAAGAGAACACACTTTACTACATGGCAAGTGGTAGAGGATGAAGAAGTAGGAAGTGGGCTTACTTTAGAATTGATTTTCTCACATTTTTCCTCATGGCACCATTGGAGCTAGCAAGCTTTTCATGGAGCTTGATGAAGAAGAAGAAGAAAGAATAATATCCATCATATGAATTATTATGCTTAATAATGTAACCATGGGTGAGTTAAGCTATCATGCTTAACTCATGTAGAGAATTAAGCAAAGCATTAGGTTAAAGAATATCAAAAGAAATGACAAAAGAGTGGACTTTGTCAAAGCTTCTCCAAGCTTCTTCAAGCTTGATTACTTTGACTAAGTTAAACCCTTTTGTTAAATCTTAAGATAAAACAATAACCCTAATCTTGGTATGAGTCTCATACACCCAACTTTGATGTATCATCAAGCATGATACAAACATGTACACTTGCATATATCACATATAAACAATGTGCACAATCTAGTGAGAAAATAAATCATAAGTGAGCTAATACTAGTTAATGCAATATAATATATCAAATATATAATTATGCATTAAATTATTAAATCAACTCTTGATTTAATAATCCGGCTATAACCGACTAATATCAAAAGTAACAACTTATCGAATCAACACTTGATCCGATAACCCGGCTATATCGCATACAACCGATCAATGTCACGAATCGTGAGAATAGAATACGGTATCTCATATCGTATTAATCTCAGTCCCGCACATATCACATATGTGCTCCTACTCCGTTTCGCTTGAGCCAGGAAACCCCTGTGTAGGACTCTAAAGATTCGTCAATACGCCGGCAGTAAGTGATGATCATATTAAACACCCACAAGCCGCAAGCGGTGTGCTAAACATAATGGCCATCCGGGTATTGAGCGATCAAAAGATCAACAAGCAAGCCTGCTAGTACTCCTGTGAATCCAATCAGTAACACTCCCGTACAGTCCGGTCTCGTCGTCTGATATGTCGCATATCTCGCCTAGGGGTGGTAAACGTCAGACCCCAGTAGCTCGATAAGTCGTGTCGATATGAGGTCTATAACAGTTCGAGAAACTACTGGTAATACTTACCAGTAAATCTCAGCAACCCTGACCAGGGATTTCCGGTTATAGCCAATCGAACACAGCACAACATCAACTCCCTATACCGGGAGAGACGAATCCCCTCCTATCGCTCATTGCCTCCATGTGATTCGGGACTGTACCCAAAAACCATCGTTTTGCATGCCCTCTTAGACGTGGTAAGGTGGAAATCAAAGCACGGTGGGAATCACCCAAGACTCTATGACGGTCTCGGGTCAACAGACTACTCTGTACCAGTGTCACCGGAGAACTGCCATCTGACGTGAGGTATAATACTATCTGGGAGTTCTCGGCGAGTCCGTCCAGTGTACCCAGTCTCCACTGAGCACCCGTACACCATC
The DNA here is from genome assembly GCA_030015575.1 of Agapanthus africanus. NCBI lineage: Eukaryota > Viridiplantae > Streptophyta > Magnoliopsida > Asparagales > Amaryllidaceae > Agapanthus > Agapanthus africanus. The sequence continues at coordinate 75,330,867 of JASDDO010000028.1, forward strand.
CTTGATGTCAAACACCGATGGATATGGGATCATCCATCGCCCATCATATGGGTCAAGATGCGTATACGCTAGTCTACTCTGGTGCATCGATGCCCTGTCTCGATACACCTCGATTAGGAACAGTTATAGGATGTACTCGTCGACTACCGTGGCCCCACTAGTACGATCTCATCATAGTCCCTGTAGTCGAGTACATATCCTAAGGGCTTTATCAACATGTAATAGAGACAATCAGAGTATATGTTAAGATAAAGTACAACCAGATAGCATACTATCATGTCGAGCAAGAAAGTCCTCCCTATATACGTCCCAGCATCCACTACAATATACATCGTATGTACAGTAATGGCCTCTAGGGCTTTCATATAACTAACAAGAAGACGGTAATTTCTTTTCAGGAAAAGAAATGGAGGATATGGTAGAGCCTGCCCTAGGTGAATCTATTCGTACCGAAGATGATATTCTTTCCGGTCAAGGACCGCGTGTGGATAAGTATGAAAATTTCGTGAATGATGCTAGAAAACTAATTTATGAGAATGCAAAGTATTTCACCCTCTCATGGTTCGTCCAACTTTTCCAGATTAAGTGCCTAAATGGATAAAGCAACAACTCATTCACAATGCTTCATTCGTTCTTAAATGATTCTATGCCCCCGAGAAATAACGTGCCCGACAGCTGGTACGGAGCCCAAAAGATGATGTCTGATTTGGGTCTGAAGTGTGAGAAAATTCAAGCATGTCCTAAAAATTGCGTTTTGTACCGAAAAGAGAATTCAAATTTGAAAGAGTGTCCAACATGCGGAGAGGTCAGGTATAAGCTGAAAGATTCTGATAAGAAGCCCGATATACCTGTCAAGATAGCACGATACTTTCCCATAACACAGAGGCTGCAGAGACTATTCAGGTGCAAGAAAACAATTGAGGCAATGATTTGGCATCACCGTGCTCCTCCAAGTGAAGATGGAAAAATGAGTCATCCAAGAGATTCACCGACAAAGAAGGATTTAGATAGGAGGCACGAAATATTCAGTAGCGATCCTCGCAATGTCAAGCTCGGACTCGCTAGTGATGGCTTCTGCCCATTCAACTATATGGCTGAAAGTCACATCATATGGCCCGTTGTAATGATAGTTTATAATCTGTCACCTTGGTTGGCTATGGACCAATCATACTTTATGATGCCTCTTCTTATCGACGGACCAAACTCACCGGGAAATAATATCGACGTTTATCTCCGACCTCAGATCGATGAGCTAAAATTTTTATTCATTGATGGTGTAGAGACTTACGATTCAAATACAAATACAACCTTCATACCGCGTGCGGCTTTAATGTGAACAATTAATGACTTTCCTGCGTATGGAATGCTATCAGGCTGGTTCGTACATGGTCACAAAGCATGTCCTTATTGCCATCAACATACAATATCGAAATTCTTGAATTTTAGCAGGAAGGTTTGTTATTGCGGCCATCAACGTTTCCTGCCTCTAGACCACCCCTACAGGTCAGACGATGTTCACTTTGATGGTCATCAGGAGCTTCTTGGACCTCCAGCCCCATTGTCCGGAAAGGACGTGACTGCTCAGTGGGATGGTTACAATAATGTGACCTTCGGGATGGATCCGACAAAACAGGTCTGTTGGGGTCAAAATTTGCACCCCGGTTGACCAAGTCAAAGTCAAGGTCAACCCCGAGCCAGGTAGGCCCAAGCCCAGGTCAAGCGGGCCTATGCCCAAGTCGAGCCCGCTGCCAGCCTGCCCATGCCAACATAAAAATCATGTAACAAAAAATTTTGATGTAATTTTTTGTGCATGAATGTAAGCAAAATGGGCATAAATCCAAATTTTGTAAAGCCCATGGCTCATATGCAAAAGAATTAAGCACATGAGATATGGGATGTGCAAAATACTATTATGTAACGCTCAAGAGGCTATATGTAAAGTTTGTAGCCTATAAAGGCAAACATGATGAAAATATCTAGGGGAATTTTTTCATTTCTCTAAAAAATCTAGGTCTATGCCTCCTTCTCCTTCCTCAAGGTTCTAAATCTTCTTCTTTCTTTTGAATTAAATCAAGAGTTTTACTCTTCCTTTTTAAAAATTAAATGATTTTTCATCACAAAACTCACAAAGGGGAGCTCAGATCTTCTATTAGAGATCTCAAAAAGGGGAGACTTTTAAGTCTCACACCCTTTTTCTCCAAGATCCAGCCGATCAAGAGGAGGAAGAAGGAGACCCATATCCAAAAATCCAATTTTGGACAAAATCCCAGTCAAGAGAAGATCTAAGACTCAATAAAGAAGACCTTCTGAAGATTTTTCTCAACTCCAAGGCCCAAATCCTCAAAGGAGTTTAACTCCTAATCTAGATCCTTAGGAGTTTGACTCCAAATCTAAATCTTTTGGAGTTTAACTCAACTCAAAATCCTTTTAGGAGTTTAACTCCCATTTCTGCGGATAAAACCCCCTTCCTTTTGCTAGCGCCCAAAGCGCTAGCACCCGAGCGCCTACGTGCCGAGCACGTGAGACGCTAGGGCCCAAAGCGCTAGCTCCCGAGCGCCCACGTGCCGAGCACGCGAGGCGCTAACGCACGAGCGCCCAAAGTGCTACCGCCCAAGCGCCCACGCGCCGGGCACGTGAGGCGCTAACGCCCAAAGCGCTTGTGCCCGAGCGCCAAAAGCGCTAACGCTCGAGCACCCAAAGCGCTAGCGCCCGAGCGCCCACGTGAGGCACTAGCGTCCAAAGCGCTCGCGCCTGCGTGCTAGGCGCGCGAGGCGCTGGCACCCACGCGTCCTTTGGACGCCATCTTCCCCCATTTTACACACACTCCACACTAAAAATACCTCCTCTGTTAGAAAAAAATTTCTAACGGGGCGCCGCCCCGCACCCCACAAGGGGGTTGCTAGCCTCCTTGACCCCCAGCCACTATCCGGGTAGCGGGACCCCCGTAAAAACTCTGCGGGGCCCCCGATATATCCAAAACCTTTCAAAACACTACATTGCATATTGAGTTCGCATGACCTGTTTGACCCGTCAATCGGAGGTTCTCTCGCTCCAAAAGCAAGAGGTAATTAACGGCAGCTTAGTCCGCGGCTGCCGGAGATTCGGATCCCCACAATAAAAAAAACCCCAGCCTACCGTAGATAGGGGGAATCTGAAATGAACCTGACAAGCGCGCGCGTATTCCCATCTCAATGGGGTGACGAAAAACACCCTACAGAATCTGGCACGCCCGGTGGGACTTATCTTTCCTCCCATATTTCGGGTTAAACGTTCATGCGAACTCAATCAATATATATATCGATTGCCTGTACTGAAATCATGCTTCTTTGTGCAGGTTAAAAAATTTCAAATTGCAATCTCCGGACGCAACAAAATGTCTCCAAGGATCAGCTCAGTTCTTGACACAGCTCCCATCTTTTACACGATGAAGATGGATGCCAGGACGGTCCTCCCGGCCAGTCTCGGGCGACAATGGGAGGAGACGCCACTACCATTTGGCTCTATTCTATTCGTTTCAGCTAACGCCATCCCGGCTTCTCAAGCTCCGGCAATAGACAGACCGGCTTCGAAAGGCAGGAGACCAAATGTGGTGATCTCGAAGGCACCGCTACCCAAACGCAAGTCGGTGTTTGAACGACTTTCCTTTGCTCCAGCTGGGGGCAAGGCCATCAACACCAACAAAGCAATAAGGCATCTCGAGCAAGCTCCAGCGGTACCCTTGACAACTGCGCATTCGGGTATCTTCTCCAAGCTCCCTATCAATCGACTCACGGTGGATTCCCAGAAAAAGGATGCCCGCGAAGCCCTCAAAATCGAGAAGCTAAAACAGAAGAGGCTCAGATACAGAGCCAACAAAAGGGCTAGAGCTCATGCTATGCTGAACGTCATGAGATTCCATGAACAGGGTCACCCCGCCAAAGATAAAGAGACGGCTGGATATGTGGTCCACACTGTCTACATGGTGGGCACATGCAGCAAGAGCAAGGATGGGGCTACTACATCTCAAATCTAATCTGGTGTGAATATGGCAGCCATATTCCAAGACCAGCCTCCCTTGAAAGGTAATGAAGACCCTACCAGTGAGGCTGATAAGCAGAGAGAGCCCTCAGTTCATGAGGAGTCGGGCTCGGAAAGCGAAGATGAGCCAACTTTCCATCCTAAGATCGCAGAGCAGCAACTTCTCCAGGAGCTCCGAAAGCAGCTCAGAAACAAAGACAAGGAGATGGCCAAGCTCTACTCAAAAATTGACAACTTGACAAACGTCGTCTTACAGCTCACGGCCCAACTTGCCTCTCAGCCGCCCAATCAAGCGCAGGGTTCTGCTCATGAACCGGGAAACGGTGTCCCGAGATAGCCGACACCTATTCCCTCAAATCTAATAGTGGGCGGACCGCATGAAAGTCAGTCGCATCCTATCTCAAGAAATTTCTTGGCTACCGATGACAGTAGCCCGCTAACTCAAGATCAAATCATGGATTTGGTTGCCAACAAAGTCAAAACATTGGTAGCCGAAGTTGAAGCGCAAAAAGATGTTAGCAGTAGTGGGAGACCATATTCTGCTCAGTATGATCTGGTAGAATTTCCTAGTGGCTATGTCATCCTTAAATTCGGAAGATTCGATGGGACGGGAAATGTGAATCAGTATATCGCCCACTTTAAAGCCTCATGCGGGAATACTAGGGGCATTGATGCGCTTTTCCTCCGCCAGTTCGTTAATAGCCCGACCGATGTTGCTTTCGACTGGTACGCGAGCATACCGGATGGCTCCGTCACAACTTTCGTCCAAATGGAGTCTCTGTTTCGGCAGAGGTTCATGAGCGTCAGTGATAAGATCACCATTGCCGAGCTTGTTGTTAGTTATATGTATGCCCTAGAAGCCAATTCTATACATGAGATGTATATTGTAGTGGAGGATTGGACATATATAGGGAAGACTTTCTTGCTCGACATGATAGTATGCTATCTGGTTACTCTTTACCTTAACGTGTACACTGATTGTCTCTCTGTTACATGTTGGTAAAGCCCTTAGGATGCGTACTTGACTACCAGGACTATGATACAGATCATACTAGTGGGGCCATGGTAGTCCATAAGTACATCCTTTAAGGTCCCTAGTCGTGGGTGTATCGAGACGGGGCATCGATATACCAGAGTAGACTAGCGTATAGCTTCTCGACCCATAAAGATGGGCGATGGATGATCCCATATCCATTGGTGTTTGATATCAGAGATGATATACGGGTGCTCAGTGGAGACTGGGTACACTGGACGGACTCGTCGAGAACTTCCAGATGGTATTATACCTCACGTCAGATGGCAGTTCTCTGGTGACACTGGTACATGTTAGTCTGTAGACCCGAGATCGTCATAGAGTCTTGTGTGATTCCCACTGTGCTTTGATTTCCACCTTACCACGTCCAAGAGGGCGTGCAAAACGGTGGTTTTTGGGTACAGTCCCGAGTCACATGGAGGAAATGAGCGATAAGAGCGGTTTCGTCTCTCCCGGTATTGTGGGTTGATGTTGCGCTGTGCTCAATTGGCCATAACAGGAAAGTCCCTGGCCAGAGCTGGTTTAGATATTACTGGTAAGTGTTACCATTAGTTTCTTGACCCGTTATGAGCCTCATATCGGCATGACTTATCGGTTATTGGGGTCTGACGTTTACCACCTCTAGACTTGATATGCGATATATCAGACGAGGAGACCGGACTGTACGGTAGTGTCACTGTCAGGCTTTTGCAGGAGTTGGAGCGCGCTTGTTTGCTGATCTTCTGATCGCTCAATACCCGGATAGCCGTTACGTCCAGTTAGTACCGCTGACGGCTTGTGGGTGCTTGATATGATCATCATCTACTGACGGCGTATTGACGAGTCTTTAGAGTCCTACATAGAGGTTTTACTGGCTCAGGCAAAACGAAATAAGAGCGTATATGTGATATGTGCGGGACCGAGAATAATGCGTGTATGTGATACCGTATTCTATTCTCGTGACTTTTGTATCGGTCGGTTATATATGATATAGCCGGGTGATCGAATCAAGTGTTGATTCGATAACTTGGTATATTTTGTGTTAGTCGGTTATATGAGATATAGCCGGATTATTAAATCAAGTGTTGATTTAATAATTTAGTGTATAATTATATATTTGATATACTAATTTACATTAACTAACATTAGCTCACTTAAGCATTCTTTTCTCACTTGTATGTACATGTAATATTTATGTGATATATATTGATGTGCATTATTTATTTTTTGTGTGTCATGGTTGTTGATACACACTATATGGGTGTATAAGACATACACCATTTTAATTATAATGGTGGGGTTTTAATATTCAAAGTAAATACAAAATTAGTGGATAATTATTCAAGTGCATGAAGCTTTGAGAAGCTTGTGAGTGCATTGACCAAGTCCACTAGTTTTGTTTTACTTAGGATATTTATTAACCTAACCAGTATAATTAGCCATGGTTGTGTCGCTACATGAATTAGTATATGATACACACTCACCCATGGTTACTCATTTCACTTGATCATTTCATTTCTCTTCATCTCTTTCTTCATCTTCTTCTTCCAAAAGAAAAGCTTGCTAGGGTTTGATAAACGTGAGAAAGTAATGTGAGAAAAGAAATTCTAAAGTGAGCCCACTTTCTATTTCACCATCCTGTACTAGATTAGCACTTTAGTATAGGGTGTTTGCTTCACTTTGGTGAAGTGGTAGCTTGAGTTCGTATTCTCTCGACGTAGATCATTTTCGGCCTCGAAGACTTCAATCAAGACCGTTGCCCTCTTCTCATGGAGCCGTCCAAGAGTCCGGGAGTTCGATGATCGCAGCGAAAGGACTACTACAAGGAGCTTATGAAGTGAATGACCGATCTACAAAGGTTGTATTTCTATTTCACTTACATGTAAAATGGTTTGCATTAGTTTACGTATTGTTTTCTAGTTATCGATTCTAATTTAGAGTTCCTTGAAACGGCAAAATTTTGAAAATGGTATGGACGATACCTCCCGAAACTTTGCTGCCGTCGATAGGAACGCTACAGTGGTATCAGAGCCTAGCTAGAAAATTATACGGATAATGTTAGGTTACGAATACGAAACGAACTCCGAAACTTGAAATCCCAAACCCATGTTTCTGTCGATTTTAAAAAGAGCTCCAAAATTTTTTCAAATAAGCGCAGAATCATCTTTGAGCAAATATAGGAGCATGGAAGAAAGTTGGGACCCAGTGCTCGGATTTTGACCGAGCACATGGGGGTAAAACCGGGGTCGCCGGCCCTGTGAAGTCCTCTGGGTCCCAAATTTTTTTCTTGCTCTGTGCTCTGGGATTTGGGGTTTCAGGTGTTGTTTATTTTTGCTACTTTTTCATGTGATGATTAATTCAATGCAATGGCAACTCGGAGTGTTTCGTAACCATAATTTTAACTGTTTTCGGGTTACTTTAGATGTTGTTAAAAAGTTCAATCGGATGTCAAATACCCACTTTAACCCTTGCCGGGATAATTTCCAAGTGTTGGATTTTTCCTGTAGTTAAAAAGATTTCAAAGATCATGCAAGTTATTCGATGGACCCTCTAGAAGAATGAAACTCTAACTCGAGATGTGACCATCGAACTGCGACCTTAGGGTTTACCGTAGTTAGTGGCGCCACAAATGAGGCTTGGGTTTGCCCTTCTATGGCTGGTCCATTGGTACTGTGGCGTATGCTGAATAACTTTAAATTTCGCTCAAGTGTTGAGCTTTTTGGGTAATTTTGGGTGTTTAATGATTCGATTGGAATGTTTAACATCGTCTAGTTTTCTCTGTGAAGTCGTGACATGTGATGTTCTGTGATGCTGGATATGTTATATTGGATCGTCGTGTTTAGAATAGCCGGGGTTTTTATGTGAGATGAGAGTTTTTATTTTCATTCATGTGAAATTCCATGTATTTAATATTCTTTTATTGGGGCACTTCCGGGTTGAGATTGATGTCACCATTGATGTATATTATTTACTTTTCCGCATTAGGATAGATCTAAGGAGGAGAGCATAAGTAACCGGGTTCTAGAGTCCAGTGGGAGACCAACTCGAAGAGTCGAGTCCGGGTCTCCTAACTCTAGAATTGGTAGGGTTACTTGGCGCTCTCGTAAGGGTTCAGGGGTATGGGTTTGGCTATTCATCGCGACCGTGGAATCCGTGTTTTATAGAGGCTCAAAATAAAACACGGACCTCCCAATATATCCATTATTTCATATGTTTCTTCTGCTGCGATATCTGTGATGTGATTATTTGATATGTTGAGATGGATACTGTATATAGTATATATGATATATTATATAGGCGTTATTTATGTTTTACACCCCGCTAGACCTGCCCCGCTCTGCCGTTAGTTACCTAGCCTAACGGTGCATGACGGGACATCGAGACGAATGCGGATGGCATAAGTGTACGTTGTATTTATCTGTGATGTTTAGGTGACTTAAATGATGGGACTTCATTAATGTGATTAATGAAAGAAAAGAAACCTAAAAGATATTGTAGAATCAAATTTTCAAAAAGGGTAGCTACAGTTTTTGCTTTGCATGGTGATATATATGATATATGCCGCACCTTATTCGATGAGGAAAGAGCCGAGATCCCTTCACCGGGAATGACCTCTTTAGCAAAACTGGCAGATGCTACAACACTCGGTTTGTCTTTTGATTGCTTTTGGAGTTTTGCTTTGCATAGTGATATATATGATATATCCCGCACCTTATTCGATGAGGAAAGAGCCGAGATCCCTTAACCGGGAATGACCTCTTTAACAAAACTAATAAAAGCCTCAAAAACACTTCTTTTCAAAATTCACTTGTTTCTATAACGATATCAAGTTCATTACGCAATAGATTTTCAGAAAAACCTGCCGTAGCCTTCCGTCATTTCAGATAGATACTACTTAGTATTCGTGCTACGTTTGTTGACTATATTAAGGCGTAGTGTGCGGTAGCTAATTAGTGTTTATCTGTTTATGCATATGATGCAGATTGTATTAGGGTAGTCGTACGACTTTGTTAACTATGTTAAGGGTCGTGCGGGTGGGTTTAATTCAATCAAGAAATGATGAGTTGAACTTGGCTAGCGCTTATGATTTGTTGACTATGTTAAGGTCATGAGTTGCCAGGGGAAAAATTATCGGGAATTTCAAGTGTTGAAATTTGCAATGAGATTGCAGACCTTCTATGAGATAGTTGGATCCCGATACCCACTGCGAGTAATTGTTACTCCTAGGAGAGTTTTACACTTTACAATTAGCCGATCAAGTAGGTGTCTAGAAAGGTGTCAACAGGGTTACGCCCTTGGAAAAACGAGGTTTATTTTAATTAGGTCCGTGCGAAAACACGGGGAACCTCCCTTAAAGTACCAGCACTGGCCTGGCTGAAAGATTGGCGAACTTGTAGGGTATAATTAATCCCTGCTAGTCTTTCCATTTAGGGTTTGAAGGGAGATTTGATAAAAACAGTGGGAGCTATTCTGATTAGATAAAATAATAACCAATCTAATCTTGCAAGAGCGCACGCAGAGTGTTTTCTTGTCTCTCTCTCCAGGTAGCGACCATGTCACGCCTTAATCAAGATAATAATATGGATGTATTGACCGAACCCACTTTTATACTGAGCTGGGGAACGTTGGTCCCGCTCCAAATTATAATTATTATAAGACCGAGCAGGAAATAGCGGATTACCAGGATTCCCGTGCCGCCCAAACGAAGAAAGTGCATGATAATGCATCATCTTCGGGTGTGTTCATTACCGAGAATTGTTTCTCAGTATCCTCTACATCCTGGGTATGTGATACCGGATCAGGATCCCGCAAATGTAAGCAGTTACATGGGCTTCAAATAGGTAGAGAACTGAGAACGAGTGATAAGTTTCAAGAGTTGGAAACGGTGCAATTGTTGCAGCCAAGTTGTTGGCTGTTATCACCCTGTATTATCAAGTATATTGATTCTGAACGAATGTTATTAGATACCGAACCTGATATACAACATCATATCAGTCTCTTTATTTAGTAAAGAAGGATATAATTTTGTATTGTTGGATAATGTTTTGAACATTTCCTATATCAAGAGTTGATCGGTTCAGACACGTTATCTAAAAGCATATACGTTCTAAATCAAACCACAGCTTTTAACGTATAGAACACACAAAAGAAGAAGAGTTCAGAAATGAACGAATCCTTCTTGAGGTATTGTAGACTAGGTCATATCAATGCGACCCGGCTAGCTGAAGTTATATTAAGATGCATATTTAAATCAGTTTAAATTTACATCTTGTGAAACTTTCCAGTCATGTCACAAAGATAATATGACCACAGCTCCGTTTAAAGAAAAAAGAGAAAGAGTTAGTGAACTCTTGGGATTGATACATGATGATATATGTAAGTCCCCTGTCTACACATGCCAGGATCGGTTTTTTGTACTTCATTACATTCACTGATGATATTTCAAGATTCGGACATATGTTCCTGTTGAAACACAAGTCTGAACCTTTTGAGATACTCAAAGAATATAAGTTGGAAGTAGAGAACCAAAACAGGTATAAGTATTATGTCCTCTGATGTGATCGAGGAGGAGAATACTTGAGTATGGAGATCCTGGACTATTCTAAAGGAGAATGAGATTCTCCTTCAGCATTAATCCTCCGTATTCACTACAGCACAACGGTGTATCGGGGTGGAGCAATCGCACCCTATTAGATACGGTGTGCTCTATGATGAGTACTACTGAGTTGCCTATTTCCTTTTGGGGGTTATGCACTTGAGAAGCTGCGTACCTATTGAATCGCGTTCCAACCAAATCAGGTGCCTACCACTCCATATGCGATATGGTACGGGAAGAGCCCATCTCTTAAGCAAGTTAAGATTTGGGGTTGTCCGGCTTACGTCTAAAAGAAAAATCGGACAAGCTCGAGACAAGGTCAGTTCTGTGGAAGTTTGTTTGATATCCCAAGCATTTTCAAGGGAATATCTTCTACCACACCGAGGAACAAAAGATATTTTATTTCTCGGCATGCCACCTTTTTAGAAAAGGAATTTATTTTGGAAACAAATTAGTGGTCATGAGGTAGAACTGGAAGGAGTTCCAGCTATACAAACTACAACTGACGATTTGGTAGAACCGGAGGATTCAATAGCTCCCAACGAATCTCTGCCTCTCCGCCGATCTGGTAGGGTTCCTCACCCACCTGAGAGATACTTTGGTTTCTCTATGACAGTAGAAGAGGGGATTGTATTATGAGATGATGACCGAACTAGTTTCGAGCAGGCCATCAAGAGTGGGGACTCTGTAAGAATGGCTGGATGCTATGCGATCTGAGATGGAATCTATATACACCAACAAAGTATGGACTTTGGTTGCTTTATCTGAAGGGTTGATTCCCCATCAGAAGCAAGTATATCTTGAGAAGATTATTTGGTGTGGATGGAAAAGTTGAGACTTTCAAAGCTAGACTTGTTGTAAAAGGTTCTCATTATCGACCAGGTATGGTTTAAGATGAAACCTTTTCTCTGGTAGCTATGCTTAAGTCCATCCGGATCCTACTTGCCATTGCTACATACCATGACTACGATATCTGGCAATTGGGTTTCATGACTGCTTTTCTAAATAGTGATTTAGAAGAGAGCGCCTATAAGTACACAGCTAGAGGGCTTCACAGACAGTGGGAGCAGTGGAAACTTGTGCAAATTGCTTTATGGGATAAAGCAAGCATCGCGGAGTTGGAACATCTGTTTTGATGAAGTAGTCAAAACGTTTGACTTCATCAAAATGGAAGATGAACCTTGTATATACAAAAAGGTAGTAGAGAGTGTGGTAATGATCCTCGTATTGTACGTGGATGACATACTCTTGATAGGGAAGGAGTTTCCTATGCTACACTCGGTCAATCTCCTCTTATCACAAGGATTCTCCATATAGGATCAAGGTGATACCTCCTGAATCCAGGTTTTTGGATCTATGTGATAGATTTAAGTGGATGTTAGGATTCTAACTAGGTGTAGTGAGATGGTATCAATCGACTTTTGGGAGAATCACTGGATACCTTCCAGGGTGATAAGGTCGACTGAATGTCAGTCACAGGCATTGTCTTTACCCTCAGTGGAGGGACGGTATGTTGGAAGAGTTCCAAGTTAGATACCGTGGCATACTAGACGATAAAGGCTGGATACATCGCTACCAAAGATGCTACCAAAGAGGCAGTCTGGGTGTATACTAGTTCATGAGATGAACTTCGTTCTTACCATTGTGTGACAATGGAGTTGTGGCTTATGTCTAGGAACGCCCATCCCATCAGTGATCCAGACATATTTTAAGGCAGTATCACCTGATCATGGAGATGGTTGATCTCCAGGGGATCGCGGTTAGGAGAGTAGACTCAGAGGACAACACGGCGGATCCACTCACAAAGGTCTTTTCCCAGAGAGAGACTTTTAGGGGATGGTTGAGTATGGGATACTACAACCACTGCTATCAGATAGCCCTAGTGCAAGTGGGAGATTGTTAGTTATATGTATGCCCTAGAGGCCATTGCTATACATGAGATGTATATTGTAGTGGAGGCTTGAACATATATAGAGAGGACTTTCTTGCTCAACATGATAGTATGCTATTTGGTTACTCTTTACCTTAACGTGCACACTGATTGTCTCTCTGTTACATGTTGGTAAAGCCCTTAGGATGTGTACTTGACTACCAGGACTATGATGCAGATCATACTAGTGGGGCCATGGTAGTCCATAAGTACATCCTTTAAGGTCCCTAGTCGTGGGTGTATCGAGACGGGGCATCGATATACCAGAGTAGACTAGCGTATAGCTTCTCGACCCATAAAGATAGGCGATGGATGATCCCATATCCATTAGTGTTTGATATCAGAGATGATATACGGGTTCTCAGTGGAGACTGGGTACACTGGACGGACTCGCCGAGAACTCCCAGATGGTATTATACCTCACGTCAGATGGCAATTCTCTGGTGACACAGGTACAGGTTAGTCTGTAGACCCGAGATCGTCATAGAGTCTTGTGTGATTCCCACTGTGATTTGATTTCCACCTTACCACGTCCAAGAGGGCGTACAAAACGGTGGTTTTTGGGTACAGTCCCGAGTCACATGGAGGCAATGAGCGATAGGAGGGGTTTCGTCTCTCTCGGTGTTGGGGGTTGATGTTGCTCTGTGCTCGATTGGCCATAACAGGGAAGTCCCTGGCCAGGGCTGGTTTAGAGATTTACTGATAAGTGTTACTAGTAGTTTCTCGACCCGTTATGACCCTCATATCGGCATGACTTATCTGTTATTGGGGGCTGACGTTTACCACCCCTAGACTTGATATGTGACATATCAGACGAGGAAACCAGACTGTACGGTAATGTCACTGTTAGGCTTTTGCAGGAGTTGGAGCGGGCTTGCTTGCTGATCTTCTGATCGCTCAATACCCGGGTAGCCGTTACATCCAGCTAGTACCGCTGACGGTTTGTGGGTGCTTGATATGATCATCACCTACTGCCGGCGTATTGACGAGTCTTTAGAGTCCTACATAGAGGTTTTACTGGCTCAGGCAAAACGAAATAGGAGCGCATATGTGATATGTGCGGGACTGAGAATAATGCGTTTATATGATACCGTATTCTATTCTCGCGACTTTTGTATCGGTCGGTTATATATGATATAGCCGGGTTATCGAATCAAGTGTTGATTCGATAAGTTGGTACATTTTGTGTTAGTCGGTTATATGAGATATAGCCGGATTATTAAATTAAGTGTTGATTTAATAATTTAGTGTATAATTGTATATTTGATATACCAATTTACATTAACTAACATTAGCTCACTTAAGCATTCTTTTCTCACTTGTATGTACATGTAATATATATGTGATATATATTGATGTGCATTATTTATTTTTTGTGAGTCATGGTTGTTAATAAACACTATATGGGTGTATAAGACATACTCCATTTTAATTATAATGGTGGGGTTTTAATATTCAAAGTAAATACAAAATTAGTGGATAATTGTTCAAGTGCATGAAGCTTTGAGAAGCTTGTGAGTGCATTGACCAAGTCCACTAGTTTTGTTTTACTTAGGATATTTATTAACCTAACCAGTATAATTAGCCATGGTTGTGTCGCTACATGAGTTAGTATATGATACACACTCACCCATGGTTACTCATCTCACTTGATCATTTCATTTCTCTTCATCTCTTTCTTCATCTTCATCTTCCAAAAGAAAAGCTTCCTAGGGTTTGATAAAAGTGAGAAAGTAATGTGAGAAAAAAATTCTAAATTGAGCCCACTTCCTATTTCACCATTCTCTACTAGATTAACACTTTAGTATAGGGTGTTTGCTTCACTTTGGTGAAGTGGTTGCTTGAGTTCGTATTTTCTCGACGTAGATCATCTTCGGCCTCGAAGACTTCAATCAAGACCGTTGCCCTCTTCTCATGGAGCCGTCCAAGAGTCCGGGAGTTCGATGATCGCAGCGAAGGGACTACTACAAGGAGCTTATGAAGTGAAGGACCGATCTACAAAGATTGTATTTCTATTTCACTTAGATATAAAATGGCTTACATTAGTTTACGTATTGTTTTCTAGTTATCGATTCTAGTTTAGAGTTCCTTGAAACGGCAAAATTTTGAAAATGGCATGGACGATGCCTCTCGAAACCTTGCTGCCGTCGATAGGAACCCTACACTTATAAGGACCTAGCCAAAGAACAACGAAAGTAGCACAGATTTTATAACCCGATGACGCAATCTCTCCGTCAAATGTGAACCGCCGATAGAGCAGGACCAATTTGTCAGTCTCCTTGTCGGAAATCTCAACAATTGGATGGCCCCGTTTCTATGCATCGCGGGTTTCAAAACATTCCAAGAGCTGACCAGGAAATTTCAGATGCTGGAGCGTTCAAAGCAGGAGTCCTCCTCAGATTCCCAAAATAACAATAGGTCCTGGAGAAACCGAAAGGACGATAATCGCAAAGGCGGAAATTCCGACGATTCTGAATCTTTCAACACCTCGGCTGACCGAAATAAGCAAGGGATGAGCGGGCCTAATACCAACCGGCCTCGGAAGCCAGTGTTCGGAGAGGGAGGAGAAGCTCCACTGAAAGAGAAGCTGGATAAGGTCTATTCCTTCAGAAGGGACAAAATTCGTAGAATATTCAAGGATGCCCTAAGAAACGGTCGCCAATTGCCGGAATCAAAAAGACCGTAAGAAGCGAATATGACTGACGAACCCAAATACTTCCTCTATCACAGAGTGATAAGTCATTCTATTGAGGACTGTTTCGTCTTCAAAGATTGGGTCGAAAAACAATACAAGGCAGCAGAGATTGAACTGTCTAAAGGCGTGTTAGTAAACAGTCAAGCTGCGATCGCCAATTTCATACAAACGGAGACTGAAGTCCTTCGTGAAACCGATTCTCTCAGACATCTGTCTTTCTCTGAAAACAATCGACAACCACGTCATTAAACTGGGAACAGTCGACCTCTAAGTCGTTAAACTGGGGAAGTAAAAATATGTAAATAAAACAAAAATATATATATATATATAAAATAATAAAAAGCCGAAATGATGGGGCAACTCACAATAAAAATCGGCGAGTAAAATAAAGCCGAAATGATAGGGCAACCGCGAATAAATAGCCGAAATGATAGGGCAATCGCGACCTTCGCGATAAGAAAAGTTGAAATGATAGAGCAATCGCAGTAAAACAAAAAAAGCAAAAAACAAAAAAAATGGCGAATGATGAGTCGCTCCTGGTACCATATTCCAGTGTAGCGATGCAGACGCTAACCAAATTCCAAATCCTAAAATGGCGAATGATGAGTTGCTTCTGGTACCATATTCCAGTGCAGCGATGCAGACGCCAACCAAAATCCAATTTCCCAAAATTCTCTGAGCCCTACGGCTAGTCCCCAAATTGACTACTGGAACACCCGAGCCCAATGCTACTGTTTTCTGTTATTGGTTGAGCATTAGATATTACTCATTTCATTTATCTTGCTTATTTGGGTCTTACTGTAAAATTTTATCTGGCTAAGTCATTCTGCATATAACAAATTTTAGCTTCTAAAATAAAATTGAAAATATTCTTCTTGGCCTACTTGACACCCTTAGCCTCGTGGTAGCGTCCGTGCATTGTATTCTCGTCCCGTTCAGTGAAACGGGCGAGTTTGGATGGCTACGTGCACGTGCGTGTGTCCGTTTTGGGAGTATGCTTTTTAATCATAAAACATTTCATTTTAAAATTTGGAACCCGCCTAAAATCTTATTATTTGAATTTCGAATTTTTGGACCCAACCCGGGCGCAATTTGGAAATGTTTCATTTGGCGCCAAAATCCTAAATTTTAATATTATTAAAACCATCGCATATATTTTTCTAACTAACCTGATATCTTACTGTTCATTACCTATCTTTTAAATCTTTAAGTTAACCATATAATATTTTACAATCTTTTATATCCTTCTTAATTTATTCTCTCAGCCAATCGCAACCTCCCCTTTAACCCCGTGGGTCCCACTTTCTCTCTCGCTCTCCACTTTTTCCTCTCTCTCCCTCTCCCTTATATATTCTCTCGTACTTCTCTTTATCATTTTTCTCTTCTTGCTTCATGTCTCGTTTCTCATTTCTTTTAACTGTTCTTTTGTTGCCGGAATTCCGTCGTGCCGGTGACGTTTCTCGACGTTCCAGCGAGATACCCCGACCCGTGTGGTTCCTTTGTTCGTCGTTTGGGTTCATTCCGTGAACCGTGCGCCGTCGCGAGTTTTCCCCGCCGACGGTTAACGTTCCGTTTTCCCGATTCGCGACCCATCGAGGCAAGTTAATCTTGCTACATGCTATATACTTTTATAATCTTCATTTTATAATGTTATACATTTGAAAATCTTATAGTTTACATATGAAATGTCGTTGAAAAATCGGATATGACAAATCTGAAATTTACTGTACACCTTATCTTATAAAATTCATTATAAATCATAAAAAAATCATTAGTATACGTTCTTTAGTTCGTTACGAAGCTAATTCAGAATACTATAACTCTATGAAGTATTTACTGGCAAAATAAATTGGTTAAATAACGTAAAATGCAAATGAAAATGTCTCCAAACTGCTGTTCAGGGAAATTCCAGCAGCAAACTTTCAACTTCGAATATTCATAACTTTTTGTAGGGATAACCTGAGATGCTTATACTTATAAAACTGAAAACCTTATTGAATTATATTTGTTTTGGTATATGATACGTCCCTTTTGGAGAACGTTTGTTATTTTTAAGCTATTTTACAAATTAGGGTGACGCTGAATTTCTGAACGGAACCTTCTTGTGCATGGTTAATCAATACGGCTTTTATAGTTACTAATCGCTTTGAATATGCTATCCATATTAATATTATTATATCAATATTTATATCACATATTGTTTAGTTGTACATCCCACATTACCATTTTACAGTTTTATAACTTTTCGGATACCCGTTTGCATCTATCGCATTTAAGATACATATAATTGCAAGCATAGATCACACTACTACATAATAATGTGATATTAACACTCCATGTTTAATAAATTGCATCCTAATTAATATTGGAACTATAAATGTAACCCTAATCGATAACTGTGCATCCATATCCTTGAAATTATATCTATTTGCATATCATATTACATGTTCCAGTTTATTGTTCTAATAGTACTCATGCTTGTTTATTTATACACATGTTTATGATAGTTTGATTATGAGCACCCACATGACATCTTGTGCTTCCTGACATGACCTGTTACACTTCCTACTTGACATGATATGGTACCGTACACTCTTGACATGACATGACACCTTTATACATTACCTGACCTGTTACCTGATCTCATGCCTAATGCCGACAAACCTGACCATTCCTGCTGTCGATCCAGACAGACCTACTTCTACTTGATTTCGTGTTGGCATTAGTCCTTGACTACTGAATACCTGACCTGACATACATAGTTTGGGGGTATGGGGAAATCAAAGGTGAAACCGACTTGTAACTCAACAGTTCGATACTTGTTCTGATAAGTCTTACGGGCTTGGCCAGCTCCGGAGTGGTGATGCTGACACTACTCGTCCATCTTGCTACCTTTTACTGCTTAGCGGCACGTCTCGGATTCAGCCCCGAGGGTCATGACCGTGGTCCCGGGCACGCACGGGATACTATTGAGTTACATCGACGATTCATCAATTGGTTTCAAAGACTATAGAGTAGAAAACCTGATAGGACAGTTTGGACACCATTGCACATTACCCTGCTTGTTATTCCTTGCTACTGCTTTATTCATGTTCATACTTGCATTGCTTATTACCATGTTTATGCTATATGCTTGATATCATGACGCGCTGACGTCTGGGTTTTACATGGCCCAGATTCCGTACCTTTGTCGACGACCGAGCAGGAGTACTTCAGCCAGCAGGCTGAACAGTGAGTCCTTAGGGTTTAGTTTATTTATTGCTTTTCATTTCCAGATGTGAGCCCGCATTATGGGACGTACTGTTTATTCATTGTATTGGATCATTAGCTTCCGCACTTATTGTTTATTGATTCTTGTTATTATGGATTTGGACATGTATTAGATTAGTTTATTATCTTGTTCTTGATATCCTTACAACCGTAATGTGACTGTGGATGGATACTTCTTACCCACAGGTAGCATGGTTGGCTATGTCACGTGCCCAATCTTGCGTACTCTGGGAAGCGGGGCGTGACATGGTTCTTTTGGTATCAGAGCCATAGGTTAGTCGGGTTGATTCTTTTGTAGTTGGGTATTGTACCCAATACACGAATCAGAATACCCGTGTTTAGGAAACATGTCCAGCCACATTGACCGTTTTACCATTCTTGAATCACATTCTTCCTGATTATATCTTTTACGACGTGCAAACTTACTTTGCATGTCGACTCGGAAACCTGATTTCTTGTTATCCCTAGGACTTGGGCGACTTGGGTGGAGTTAAGTAATTGCGGCTATGATACCGCGGCATAGCTACAATGCAGTACTCTATTTAAGTATCTTGGAGTTCTAGCCTTGATCCACATTCAGAATCTATCATCATGCTAATGTTGGGTGTTTTGAGTTCAGGATTATGACAGGTAAGAAGTTGAAGACTTACCAGAGGCGTGTGAACGAAGCCGCCATGCTTGGAGTGATAAGAGGAATGCTGGAAATCAAAGAGATAGACTGAGCTGATCCAGCAATAGCAGATTCGTTTCAGGAAGGTTTGCAGATCGTTCAGCAGTCTGTAAACAACGATGGAACTAGACCAGTCGAACGAGTAGAGACTGTAGCAGATTTCAGACTTTTGGGTCCGTCTACTTTCACTGGTCTGGAGGAGCCGTTGCTAGCCGAGCAGTGGCTAGTGACACGGAGAATTTGCTGATTGCGGCACAGATTCCAGAGGACAAAGGAGTTGATGCAGTGCGCATTCAACTAGTGGATTACGCCCGAGAGTGGTGGCTTGTGGAGGAGAACCGCTTGCCCCAGGCCAAGCAGTGGGCGGATTTCTCTAAGAGTTTACTGGAGAAGTCCTTCCGCGGACTGCGCGGAGGAAATGGAAGAGAAGTTCATCGGACTAAGGCAGAATGGAGCAACCGTGGACGTGCATGCAGCAGAATGGACGAGACTCAGTAGTCTTGCTGGACCTTTCGTGGCCAACAATGTAGACAGCAGTTGCGGTAAGGAAGCAGTTCTGTCGGGCCAGTCGAGTTTAGGGCTAGGCCGACAAACAGTGTTCTTGCAGCTATGGAAGTTGATAGTAATGAAGAGTCGGCAGTTGTTCGCGATTTTATGGACGTATTTGAAGATATATCGGGCTTACCGCCGAAGCGAGATGTGGAGTTTGAGATTGACCTTATTCCTGGTGCAGCGCCAGTATCAAAGTCTTATTATCCGATGGCACCAGTGGAATTGGAAGAAGTTAAGAAACAAGTTGGTGAATTACTCGAGAAAGGTTGGATTCGAAGCAGCAACTCGCCTTGGGGAGCCCCAGTTCTTTTAGTAAAGAAGAAGGATGGCACGAGAAGGATGTGCATTGATTATCGAGAATTGAACCGGGTGACTGTTAAGAATAAGTACCCGATCCCTCGCATTGGAGAACTCTTTGAGCAGCTTAGTGGCGCGAGGGTATTCTCGAAACTGGATTTGCGATCAGGATATCATCAGGTCCGAGTGAAAGCAGAAGACATTTGCAAGACGGCGTTTCGAACTCGATATGGACATTTCGAGTATTTGGTGATGCCCTTCGGAGTGACTAATGCGCCGGCAATATTCATGGATTTGATGAACCGGATCTTTTCACCATTCTTGGACCAGTTTATTATGGTATTCATTGACGATATTCTGGTGTACTCGAAGAGTCCAGAAGAGCATGCTGAGCACTTAAGGATCGCACTGCAGACGCTGAGACAAGAGAAGTTATTTGCGAAGATGAGTAAGTGCGAATTCTGGCTGGAAGAAGTGAAGTTTCTGGGGCATGTCGTGTCGGGCGATGGAATCGCCGTCGATCCCGAGAAGATTGCAGCAGTTCGAGATTGGCCAACTCCAAAGAATGTTGCGGAGATAAGAAGTTTCCTTGGATTAGCCGGATACTACAGGAGATTTGTGGAGAACTTCGCTCGTTTGGCAGAACCGTTGACCAAGCTTACGCGCAAGGAGGTACCTTTTGTATGGACGGATAAGTGCGCGTTGGCTTTTGAGACGTTGAAGCAGAAGTTGATAACCGCCCCTATCCTGACCGTACCAGACAATTCCGGAGGACTAGTGATTCATAGCGACGCATCTGGGAAAGGATTGGGATGTGTTTGGATGCAGCATGGGAAGGTTGTAGCATACGCATCGAGACAGTTGAAGACCCATGAGAAGAATTATCCAACTCATGACTTGGAGCGTGCGGCTGTGATTTTCGCTCTGAAGATTTGGAGACGCTACCTTTTGGGGGAAAGAGTCGAAGTTTTTACAGATCATAAGAGCTTGAAGTATGTGTTTACACAGAAGGAGCTTAACATGAGGCAGCGTAGATGGTTGGAGATGAGGGCTGACTACGATCTTGATCTTAAGTACCATCCGGAGAAGGTTAATGTTGTGCCGGATGCGCTTAGTCGGTTACCAGCAATTCAGGTGTTAACTACACAGGGGGAGATCATTGCAGATTTTCGAAGATTTGACTTAGAAGTTGTGCTACCACATTCTACGGGACAGTTGATGCAGTTGCAAGTACAGTTGTCCTTGGTTGAGAAGATTAAAGCGGCACAATCGCAGGATCCTAGACTGCAGAAGTTTCGAGAGCGGGTTGAGGCTGGACTGCGAACCGATTTACTGATCCATGAAGACGGTTCGTTGAGATATGGTAGCCATGTGTGTGTGCCAAAAGGAGATGTGCGTGAAGAGCTTATGAAGGAGGCACACAGTTCAGCTTACTCTGTACATCCAGGAGGTACAAAGATGTACCGAGATATTCGACAGCATTTCTGGTGGGAAGGCATGAAACGGGAGATTGCTCGCTTCGTGGCTAAGTGCTTGGTATGTCAGCAAGTCAAGGCTGAACACCAAAGGGTTGCTAGTTTGTTGCAACCACTTCCGATTCCTCAGTGGAAGTGGGAACATATAACTATGGATTTCGTGACGGCTTTACCGCGAAGTCCAAATGGCAACAATGCAGTATGGATGATTGTCGATCGATTGACCAAGGCAGCTCACTTTATTCCTTTCCAGGTTGGTCAATCAACGGAGACTTTGGCAGAGCGGTACATGCAGAAGATTGTAAGATTGCATGGCGTACCGGTGAGCATCGTGTCCGATCGGGACACTCGGTTCTTATCACACTTCTGGAGGAGTTTACAGGAAAGTTTGGGGACTCGATTGAAGTTTAGCACAGCTTATCATCCTCAAACTGATGGTCAGTCGGAGAGAACGATCCAAACTCTTGATGATATGTTGAGAGCATGCATGTTGGACTTCAAGGGTTCGTGGGAGGATCATCTACACTTGGTGGAGTTTTCTTACAACAACAGTTTTCAGGCAACTATCCAGATGGCTCCGTTTGAAGCTTTGTATGGTCGTAAATGTCGTTCACCTATTTGTTGGGATGATGTCGGTGAACGAAAATTGTTGGGACCAGATTTGGTGATGCAGACAGTTGAGAAGGTTAACACTATCAGAAATCATATGAAGGCAGCACAAGACAGACAGAAGAGTTGGGCTGACACATCGAGAAGACCTCTAGAATTCACCGTGGGTGATTTGGTGTTCTTGAAGATATCACCGACTAGAGGGGTGATTCGTTTTGGAAGGCGAGGAAAGCTCAGTCCTCGATTCGTTGGACCCTTGAGATCGTGGAGCGTGTTGGTGAGGTAGCATATCGTTTGGCGTTACCGCAGTCCTTGGCAAATGTGCATGATATGTTTCACGTATCTCAACTCCGTAAGTATGTTCGAGATGAAACACATGTTTTGGATCATTCGGAGTTGACTGTACGGGAGGACCTAACTTTTGAAGAGCGACCAGTTGAAATCAAGGATCAGAGAGAAAAGGTTCTTAAGAACAAGGTTACCCCCTTGTGCTAGTTTCTTGGGGTAATCGATCGCATGGAGAATCCACTTGGGAGCGAGAAGACGAGATCCGACAGAAGTTTCCTCACCTTTTCCTGTAGTTTTCTATCTTGTATTCTTGGAATTTCGAGGATGAAATTCTTTTGTAGTTGGGTATAATGTAACACCCGAGCCCAATGCTACTGTTTTCTGTTATTGGTTGAGCATTAGATATTACTCATTTCATTTATCTTGCTTATTTGGGTCTTACTGTAAAATTTTATCTGGCTAAGTCATTCTGCATATAACAAATTTTAGCATCTAAAATAAAATTGAAAATATTCTTCTTGGCCTACTTGACACCCTTAGCCTCGTGGTAGCGTCCGTGCATTGTATTCTCGTCCCGTTCAGTGAAACGGGCGAGTTTGGATGGCTACGTGCACGTGCGTGTGTCCGTTTTGGGAGTATGCTTTTTAATCATAAAACATTTCATTTTAAAATTTGGAACCCGCCTAAAATCCTATTATTTGAATTTCGAATTTTTGGACCCAACCCGGACGCAATTTGGAAATGTTTCATTTGGCGCCAAAATCCTAAATTTTAATATTATTAAAACCATCGCATATATTTTTCTAACTAACCTGATATCTTACTGTTCATTACCTATCTTTTAAATCTTTAAGTTAACCATATAATATTTTACAATCTTTTATATCCTTCTTAATTTATTCTCTCAGCCAATCGCAACCTCCCCTTTAACCCCGTGGGCCCCACTTTCTCTCTCTCTCTCCACTTTTTCCTCTCTCTCCCTCTCCCTTATATATTCTCTCGTACTTCTCTTTATCATTTTTCTCTTCTTGCTTCATGTCTCGTTTCTCATTTCTTTTAACTGTTCTTTTGTTGCCGGAATTCCGTCGTGCCGGTGACGTTTCTCGACGTTCCAGCGAGATACCCCGACCCGTGTGGTTCCATTGTTCGTCGTTTGGGTTCATTCCGTGAACCGTGCGCCGTCGCGAGTTTTCCCCGCCGACGGTTAACGTTCCGTTTTCCCGATTCGCGACCCATCGAGGCAAGTTAATCTTGCTACATGCTATATACTTTTATAATCTTCATTTTATAATGTTATACATTTGAAAATCTTATAGTTTACATATGAAATGTCGTTGAAAAATCGGATATGACAAATCTGAAATTTACTGTACACCTTATCTTATAAAATTCATTATAAATCATAAAAAAATCATTAGTATACGTTCTTTAGTTCGTTACGAAGCTAATTCAGAATACTATAACTCTATGAAGTATTTACTGGCAAAATAAATTGTTTAAATAACGTAAAATGCAAATGAAAATGTCTCCAAACTGCTGTTCAGGAAAATTCCAGCAGCAAACTTTCAACTTCGAATATTCATAACTTTTTGTAGGGATAACCTGAGATGCTTATACTTATAAAACTGAAAACCTTATTGAATTATATTTGTTTTGGTATATGATACGTCCCTTTTGGAGAACGTTTGTTATTTTTAAGCTATTTTACAAATTAGGGTGACGCTGAATTTCTGAACGGAACCTTCTTGTGCATGGTTAATCAATACGGCTTTTATAGTTACTAATCGCTTTGAATATGCTATCCATATTAATATTATTATATCAATATTTATATCACATATTGTTTAGTTGTACATCCCACATTACCATTTTACAGTTTTATAACTTTTCGGATACCCGTTTGCATCTATCGCATTTAAGATACATATAATTGCAAGCATAGATCACACTACTACATAATAATGTGATATTAACACTCCATGTTTAATAAATTGCATCCTAATTAATATTGGAACTATAAATGTAACCCTAATCGATAACTGTGCATCCATATCCTTGAAATTATATCTATTTGCATATCATATTACATGTTCCAGTTTATTGTTCTAATAGTACTCATGCTTGTTTATTTATACACATGTTTATGATAGTTTGATTATGAGCACCCACATGACATCTTGTGCTTCCTGACATGACCTGTTACACTTCCTACTTGACATGATATGGTACCGTACACTCTTGACATGACATGACACCTTTATACATTACCTGACCTGTTACCTGATCTCATGCCTAATGCCGACAAACCTGACCATTCCTGATGTCGATCCAGACAGACCTACTTCTACTTGATTTCGTGTTGGCATTAGTCCTTGACTACTGAATACCTGACCTGACATACATAGTTTGGGGGTATGGGGAAATCAAAGGTGAAACCGACTTGTAACTCAACAGTTCGATACTTGTTCTGATCAGTCTTACGGGCTTGGCCAGCTCCGGAGTGGTGATGCTGACACTACTCGTCCATCTTGCTACCTTTTACTGCTTAGCGGCACGTCTCGGATTCAGCCCCGAGGGTCATGACCGTGGTCCCGGGCACGCACGGGATACTATTGAGTTACATCGACGATTCATCAATTGGTTTCAAAGACTATAGAGTAGAAAACCTGATAGGACAGTTTGGACACCATTGCACATTACCCTGCTTGTTATTCCTTGCTACTGCTTTATTCATGTTCATACTTGCATTGCTTATTACCATGTTTATGCTATATGCTTGATATCATGACGCGCTGACGTCTGGGTTTTGCATGGCCCAGATTCCGTACCTTTGTCGACGACCGAGCAGGAGTACTTCAGCCAGCAGGCTGAACAGTGAGTCCTTAGGGTTTAGTTTATTTATTGCTTTTCATTTCCAGATGTGAGCCCGCATTATGGGACGTACTGTTTATTCATTGTATTGGATCATTAGCTTCCGCACTTATTGTTTATTGATTCTTGTTATTATGGATTTGGACATGTATTAGATTAGTTTATTATCTTGTTCTTGATATCCTTACAACCGTAATGTGACTGTGGATGGATACTTCCTACCCACAGGTAGCATGGTTGGCTATATCACGTGCCCAATCTTGCGTACTCTGGGAAGCGGGGCGTGACATGGTTCTTTTGGTATCAGAGCCATAGGTTAGTCGGGTTGATTCTTTTGTAGTTGGGTATTGTACCCAATACACGAATCAGAATACCCGTGTTTAGGAAACATGTCCAGCCACATTGACCGTTTTACCATTCTTGAATCACATTCTTCCTGATTATATCTTTTACGACGTGCAAACTTACTTTGCATGTCGACTCGGAAACCTGATTTCTTGTTATCCCTAGGACTTGGGCGACTTGGGTGGAGTTAAGTAATTGCGGCTATGATACCGCGGCATAGCTACAATGCAGTACTCTATTTAAGTATCTTGGAGTTCTAGCCTTGATCCACATTCAGAATCTATCATCATGCTAATGTTGGGTGTTTTGAGTTCAGGATTATGACAGGTAAGAAGTTGAAGACTTACCAGAGGCGTGTGAACGAAGCCGCCATGCTTGGAGTGATAAGAGGAATGCTGGAAATCAAAGAGATAGACTGAGCTGATCCAGCAATAGCAGATTCGTTTCAGGAAGGTTTGCAGATCGTTCAGCAGTCTGTAAACAACGATGGAACTAGACCAGTCGAACGAGTAGGGACTGTAGCAGATTTCAGACTTTTGGGTCCGTCTACTTTCACTGGTCTGGAGGAGCCGTTGCTAGCCGAGCAGTGGCTAGTGACACGGATAATTTGCTGATTGCGGCACAGATTCCAGAGGACAAAGGAGTTGATGCAGTGCGCATTCAACTAGTGGATTACGCCCGAGAGTGGTGGCTTGTGGAGGAGAACCGCTTGCCCCAGGCCAAGCAGTGGGCGGATTTCTCTAAGAGTTTACTGGAGAAGTCCTTCCGCGGACTGCGCGGAGGAAATGGAAGAGAAGTTCATCGGACTAAGGCAGAATGGAGCAACCGTGGACGTGCATGCAGCAGAATGGACGAGACTCAGTAGTCTTGCTGGACCTTTCGTGGCCAACAATGTAGACAGCAGTTGCGGTAAGGAAGCAGTTCTGTCGGGCCAGTCGAGTTTAGGGCTAGGCCGACAAACAGTGTTCTTGCAGCTATGGAAGTTGATAGTAATGAAGAGTCGGCAGTTGTTCGCGATTTTATGGACGTATTTGAAGATATATCGGGCTTACCGCCGAAGCGAGATGTGGAGTTTGAGATTGACCTTATTCCTGGTGCAGCGCCAGTATCAAAGTCTTATTATCCGATGGCACCAGTGGAATTGGAAGAAGTTAAGAAACAAGTTGGTGAATTACTCGAGAAAGGTTGGATTCGAAGCAGCAACTCGCCTTGGGGAGCCCCAGTTCTTTTAGTAAAGAAGAAGGATGGCACGAGAAGGATGTGCATTGATTATCGAGAATTGAACCGGGTGACTGTTAAGAATAAGTACCCGATCCCTCGCATTGGAGAACTCTTTGAGCAGCTTAGTGGCGCGAGGGTATTCTCGAAACTGGATTTGCGATCAGGATATCATCAGGTCCGAGTGAAAGCAGAAGACATTTGCAAGACGGCGTTTCGAACTCGATATGGACATTTCGAGTATTTGGTGATGCCCTTCGGAGTGACTAATGCGCCGGCAATATTCATGGATTTGATGAACCGGATCTTTTCACCATTCTTGGACCAGTTTATTATGGTATTCATTGACGATATTCTGGTGTACTCGAAGAGTCCAGAAGAGCATGCTGAGCACTTAAGGATCGCACTGCAGACGCTGAGACAAGAGAAGTTATTTGCGAAGATGAGTAAGTGCGAATTCTGGCTGGAAGAAGTGAAGTTTCTGGGGCATGTCGTGTCGGGCGATGGAATCGCCGTCGATCCCGAGAAGATTGCAGCAGTTCGAGATTGGCCAACTCCAAAGAATGTTGCGGAGATAAGAAGTTTCCTTGGATTAGCCGGATACTACAGGAGATTTGTGGAGAACTTCGCTCGTTTGGCAGAACCGTTGACCAAGCTTACGCGCAAGGAGGTACCTTTTGTATGGACGGATAAGTGCGCGTTGGCTTTTGAGACGTTGAAGCAGAAGTTGATAACCGCCCCTATCCTGACCGTACCAGACAATTCCGGAGGACTAGTGATTCATAGCGACGCATCTGGGAAAGGATTGGGATGTGTTTGGATGCAGCATGGGAAGGTTGTAGCATACGCATCGAGACAGTTGAAGACCCATGAGAAGAATTATCCAACTCATGACTTGGAGCGTGCGGCTGTGATTTTCGCTCTGAAGATTTGGAGACGCTACCTTTTGGGGGAAAGAGTCGAAGTTTTTACAGATCATAAGAGCTTGAAGTATGTGTTTACACAGAAGGAGCTTAACATGAGGCAGCGTAGATGGTTGGAGATGAGGGCTGACTACGATCTTGATCTTAAGTACCATCCGGAGAAGGTTAATGTTGTGCCGGATGCGCTTAGTCGGTTACCAGCAATTCAGGTGTTAACTACACAGGGGGAGATCATTGCAGATTTTCGAAGATTTGACTTAGAAGTTGTGCTACCACATTCTACGGGACAGTTGATGCAGTTGCAAGTACAGTTGTCCTTGGTTGAGAAGATTAAAGCGGCACAATCGCAGGATCCTAGACTGCAGAAGTTTCGAGAGCGGGTTGAGGCTGGACTGCGAACCGATTTACTGATCCATGAAGACGGTTCGTTGAGATATGGTAGCCATGTGTGTGTGCCAAAAGGAGATGTGCGTGAAGAGCTTATGAAGGAGGCACACAGTTCAGCTTACTCTGTACATCCAGGAGGTACAAAGATGTACCGAGATATTCGACAGCATTTCTGGTGGGAAGGCATGAAACGGGAGATTGCTCGCTTCGTGGCTAAGTGCTTGGTATGTCAGCAAGTCAAGGCTGAACACCAAAGGGTTGCTAGTTTGTTGCAACCACTTCCGATTCCTCAGTGGAAGTGGGAACATATAACTATGGATTTCGTGACGGCTTTACCGCGAAGTCCAAATGGCAACAATGCAGTATGGGTGATTGTCGATCGATTGACCAAGGCAGCTCACTTTATTCCTTTCCAGGTTGCTCAATCAACGGAGACTTTGGCAGAGCGGTACATGCAGAAGATTGTAAGATTGCATGGCGTACCGGTGAGCATCGTGTCCGATCGGGACACTCGGTTCTTATCACACTTCTGGAGGAGTTTACAGGAAAGTTTGGGGACTCGATTGAAGTTTAGCACAGCTTATCATCCTCAAACTGATGGTCAGTCGGAGAGAACGATCCAAACTCTTGATGATATGTTGAGAGCATGCATGTTGGACTTCAAGGGTTCGTGGGAGGATCATCTACACTTGGTGGAGTTTTCTTACAACAACAGTTTTCAGGCAACTATCCAGATGGCTCCGTTTGAAGCTTTGTATGGTCGTAAATGTCGTTCACCTATTTGTTGGGATGATGTCGGTGAACGAAAATTGTTGGGACCAGATTTGGTGATGCAGACAGTTGAGAAGGTTAACACTATCAGAAATCATATGAAGGCAGCACAAGACAGACAGAAGAGTTGGGCTGACACATCGAGAAGACCTCTAGAATTCACCGTGGGTGATTTGGTGTTCTTGAAGATATCACCGACTAGAGGGGTGATTCGTTTTGGAAGGCGAGGAAAGCTCAGTCCTCGATTCGTTGGACCCTTGAGATCGTGGAGCGTGTTGGTGAGGTAGCATATCGTTTGGCGTTACCGCAGTCCTTGGCAAATGTGCATGATATGTTTCACGTATCTCAACTCCGTAAGTATGTTCGAGATGAAACACATGTTTTGGATCATTCGGAGTTGACTGTACGGGAGGACCTAACTTTTGAAGAGCGACCAGTTGAAATCAAGGATCAGAGAGAAAAGGTTCTTAAGAACAAGGTTACCCCCTTGTGCTAGTTTCTTGGGGTAATCGATCGCATGGAGAATCCACTTGGGAGCGAGAAGACGAGATCCGACAGAAGTTTCCTCACCTTTTCCTGTAGTTTTCTATCTTGTATTCTTGGAATTTCGAGGACGAAATTCTTTTGTAGTTGGGTATAATGTAACACCCGAGCCCAATGCTACTGTTTTCTGTTATTGGTTGAGCATTAGATATTACTCATTTCATTTATCTTGCTTATTTGGGTCTTACTGTAAAATTTTATCTGGCTAAGTCATTCTGCATATAACAAATTTTAGCATCTAAAATAAAATTGAAAATATTCTTCTTGGCCTACTTGACACCCTTAGCCTCGTGGTAGCGTCCGTGCATTGTATTCTCGTCCCGTTCAGTGAAACGGGCGAGTTTGGATGGCTACGTGCACGTGCGTGTGTCCGTTTTGGGAGTATGCTTTTTAATCATAAAACATTTCATTTTAAAATTTGGAACCCGCCTAAAATCCTATTATTTGAATTTCGAATTTTTGGACCCAACCCGGGCGCAATTTGGAAATGTTTCATTTGGCGCCAAAATCCTAAATTTTAATATTATTAAAACCATCGCATATATTTTTCTAACTAACCTGATATCTTACTGTTCATTACCTATCTTTTAAATCTTTAAGTTAACCATATAATATTTTACAATCTTTTATATCCTTCTTAATTTATTCTCTCAGCCAATCGCAACCTCCCCTTTAACCCCGTGGGCCCCACTTTCTCTCTCTCTCTCCACTTTTTCCTCTCTCTCCCTCTCCCTTATATATTCTCTCGTACTTCTCTTTATCATTTTTCTCTTCTTGCTTCATGTCTCGTTTTTCATTTCTTTTAACTGTTCTTTTGTTGCCGGAATTCCGTCGTGCCGGTGACGTTTCTCGACGTTCCAGCGAGATACCCCGACCCGTGTGGTTCCTTTGTTCGTCGTTTGGGTTCATTCCGTGAACCGTGCGCCGTCGCGAGTTTTCCCCGCCGACGGTTAACGTTCCGTTTTCCCGATTCGCGACCCATCGAGGCAAGTTAATCTTGCTACATGCTATATACTTTTATAATCTTCATTTTATAATGTTATACATTTGAAAATCTTATAGTTTACATATGAAATGTCGTTGAAAAATCGGATATGACAAATCTGAAATTTACTGTACACCTTATCTTATAAAATTCATTATAAATCATAAAAAAATCATTAGTATACGTTCTTTAGTTCGTTACGAAGCTAATTCAGAATACTATAACTCTATGAAGTATTTACTGGCAAAATAAATTGGTTAAATAACGTAAAATGCAAATGAAAATGTCTCCAAACTGCTGTTCAGGGAAATTCCAGCAGCAAACTTTCAACTTCGAATATTCATAACTTTTTGTAGGGATAACCTGAGATGCTTATACTTATAAAACTGAAAACCTTATTGAATTATATTTGTTTTGGTATATGATACGTCCCTTTTGGAGAACGTTTGTTATTTTTAAGCTATTTTACAAATTAGGGTGACGCTGAATTTCTGAACGGAACCTTCTTGTGCATGGTTAATCAATACGGCTTTTATAGTTACTAATCGCTTTGAATATGCTATCCATATTAATATTATTATATCAATATTTATATCACATATTGTTTAGTTGTACATCCCACATTACCATTTTACAGTTTTATAACTTTTCGGATACCCGTTTGCATCTATCGCATTTAAGATACATATAATTGCAAGCATAGATCACACTACTACATAATAATGTGATATTAACACTCCATGTTTAATAAATTGCATCCTAATTAATATTGGAACTATAAATGTAACCCTAATCGATAACTGTGCATCCATATCCTTGAAATTATATCTATTTGCATATCATATTACATGTTCCAGTTTATTGTTCTAATAGTACTCATGCTTGTTTATTTATACACATGTTTATGATAGTTTGATTATGAGCACCCACATGACATCTTGTGCTTCCTGACATGACCTGTTACACTTCCTACTTGACATGATATGGTACCGTACACTCTTGACATGACATGACACCTTTATACATTACCTGACCTGTTACCTGATCTCATGCCTAATGCCGACAAACCTGACCATTCCTGCTGTCGATCCAGACAGACCTACTTCTACTTGATTTCGTGTTGGCATTAGTCCTTGACTACTGAATACCTGACCTGACATACATAGTTTGGGGGTATGGGGAAATCAAAGGTGAAACCGACTTGTAACTCAACAGTTCGATACTTGTTCTGATCAGTCTTACGGGCTTGGCCAGCTCCGGAGTGGTGATGCTGACACTACTCGTCCATCTTGCTACCTTTTACTGCTTAGCGGCACGTCTCGGATTCAGCCCCGAGGGTCATGACCGTGGTCCCGGGCACGCACGGGATACTATTGAGTTACATCGACGATTCATCAATTGGTTTCAAAGACTATAGAGTAGAAAACCTGATAGGACAGTTTGGACACCATTGCACATTACCCTGCTTGTTATTCCTTGCTACTGCTTTATTCATGTTCATACTTGCATTGCTTATTACCATGTTTATGCTATATGCTTGATATCATGACGCGCTGACGTCTGGGTTTTGCATGGCCCAGATTCCGTACCTTTGTCGACGACCGAGCAGGAGTACTTCAGCCAGCAGGCTGAACAGTGAGTCCTTAGGGTTTAGTTTATTTATTGCTTTTCATTTCCAGATGTGAGCCCGCATTATGGGACGTACTGTTTATTCATTGTATTGGATCATTAGCTTCCGCACTTATTGTTTATTGATTCTTGTTATTATGGATTTGGACATGTATTAGATTAGTTTATTATCTTGTTCTTGATATCCTTACAACCGTAATGTGACTGTGGATGGATACTTCCTACCCACAGGTAGCATGGTTGGCTATGTCACGTGCCCAATCTTGCGTACTCTGGGAAGCGGGGCGTGACAACTACTGTATACAATCCACGGGCTCAAATAATTCTCATCATACCCATATCCCACTGCAATCATCAGTCTAGCGGCTGGTCTCTGCCTTCGGAATTATGCTCCATTTAGGAAGACCCACTCATGTGTCCTCATGATACATGAGGAGAACAAACCTTCGTGGGATCCTTACGACTCACAAAGGAAAAATACACTTGGGAGTCCCCACGACTCCTAAGGAGAAAGTAAACCTACGAGATCCTTACGATCCGTAGGGAGAAAATGCTTTTATGGGACCCTTACGACCCATAAAATTGAAAAGCCTTAGTTGATAGGGATCTAAACTTGTCTCCTAAGCCATCGCTTTCCAACGGGGAACGGTGAATGATGAGTCGCTCCTGGTACCATATTCCAGTGCAGCGATGCAGATGCCAACCAAATTCTAAATCTCATACCCTAACGGCGGATGATGAGTCGCTCCTGGTACCATATTCCAGTACAGAGATGTAGACGCCGACAAAGTCCCGAAATTCTTCCGGCCCTACGGTCTTGATCATACATCCTGCAAAACCGTATACAATCCACGGGCGTAAACAACCCCTATATCTCCCAAGTCATACCGGCGAGACCACATTCAAAGTCTTACCAGCGATGAAGATTTAATACAAGGGTATGTCCACAAGTAAAATGGGCACGGATGAAAACCCGAAAGGGCTCCGTGGGTAAAAACAGCAGGACTTCTGGTGAGTTTGTGAAAATCCGAAAGGACGCAAACTCGTGAAAAAGAGATGAAATGCACGCGCAAAGTCCTCTCGATTTTGTGAGGAGTAAATTCCCGCGTGAGATCCTTACGACTTACAAAGGAGCAACATACTTAGGAGTCCCCACGACTCCTAAGGAGAAAATACACCTACGAGATCTTTTCGACTCGTAGGGAGAAAATGCTTTTATGGAACCCTTACGGCCCCTAAAATTGAAAAGCCTTAGGTGATAGGGATCTAAACCTGTCTCCTAAGCCACCAATTCCCAAATCCTCCCGGGGCAAATGATGAGTTACTCCTGGCATTATTCCAGTGCAGCAATGCAGATGCCGCCCAAAAAACCAATTCCCAAATCCTCCTGGGGCAAATGATGAGTTGCTCCTGGCATTATTCCAGTGCAGCAATGCAGATGCCGACCAAAACCAAAATCCCCAAATCCTCTTATGGCAAATGATGATTTGCTTCTGGTACCTTATTCCAGTGTAGCGACGCTGATGTCAACCCAAATCAAATCAAACCAACCTCTGCGGCGGAATCATGCTTCGTCTCAGAATGCACCCCGTGACGAAATCATGCTTCGCCTCGGAGTATCCACCTACCCTGTCGGAATTATGCTTCGTCTGGGAATCATCCTCTACATCAAAACCAGTGACACTCCGTGCCGGGGAAACGTCGACCACAGACATTCCATGACAGGGACAAGTCAACCAACGGCCTCCTCGTCGGAATCATGCTCCGTCCTGGAATCAAGTCAACCAACGACCTCCTCGTCGGAATCATGCTCCGTCCGGAAATCAAGTCAACCAGCGACCTCCTCGTCGGAATTATGCTTCGACTCGGAATCAAGTCAACCAGCGACCTCCTCGTCGGAATTATGCTCCGCCCTGGAATCAAGTCAACCAGCGACCTCCTTGTCGGAATTATGCTCCGTTCTAGAATCAAGTCAACCGCCGACCTCCCCGTCGGAATTAAGCTCCGCCTCGGAATCAAGTCGACTAACAAGCTCTGTGTCAAAATCATGCTTCGTCTAGAATGTACCCAATATCGAATTCAAGCTTCGCCTCAGAGTATATGCTTTCCCTATCGGAATTATGCTTTGCCTGGGAATCAATCTCTGCATCGAAATTATGCTTCGGTTAGAATATCTGCCGCCCGTCGGAATTGTGCTCCGACCCCTTTGAAATCATGCTTCACTCGTCGGAATTATGCTCCGGCCCCTTTGGAACCATGCTCCGCTCAGCTGAATCATGCTCCGATCCCTGGAATCATGCCTCTGCTCGTCGAAATTATGCTCCGATCCTCGGAATTATGCTCCGACCCTTCGGAATTATGCTCCGATCTTCGGAATTATACTCCGACTCTTCAGAATGATACTCCGACCCTGGAATTATGCTCCACAAATTGGAATGATGCTCCGATCCCCGGGAATCATGCTCCTCGAGAGATGCTCTGCCCCCGGAATGATGCCCCCTTCGAAGTCCAGATTCAAGATCCATCAATTTCATGCACACAACTCATATGCGCGGTGTGCATTTATTGATGGGGGGCACTTTGTTGGGGTCAAAATTTGCACCCCGGTTGACCAAGTCAAAGTCAAGGTCAACCCCGAGCCAGGTGGGCCCAAGCCCAGGTCAAGCGGGCCCATGTCCAAGTCGAGCCCGCGGTCAGCCTCCCCATGCCAACATAAAAATCATGTAACAAATAATTTTGATGTTATTTTTTATGCATGAATGTAAGCAAAATGGGCATAAAGCCAAATTTTGTAAAGCCCGTGGCTCATGTGCAAAACAATTAAGCACATGAGGTATGAGATGGGCAAAATGCCATTGTGTAAAGTCTAAGGGGCTATATGTAAAGTTTGTAGCCTATAAAGGCAAACATGATGAAAATATCTAGGGGAACTTTTTCATTTCTCTAAAAAATCAAGGTCTGTGCCTCCTTCTCCTTCCTTAAGGTTCTAAACCTTCTTCTTTCCTTTGAATTAAATCAAGAGTTTTACTCTTCCTTTTCAAAAACTAAATAGTTTTTTACCACAAAACCCATAAAGGGGAGCTCAGATCTTTCATTAGATCTCAAAAAGGTGAGACTTTTAAGTCTCACACCCTTTTTCTCCAAGATCCAGCCGATCAAGAGGAGGAAGAAGGAGACCCATCTCCAAAAATCCAACTTTGGACAAAATCCCATTCAAGAGAAGATCTAAGACTCAAGAGAGAAGAACCTCTGAAGATTTTTAAGGAGTTCAACTCCAAGGCCCAAATTCTCAAACGAGTTTTACTCCTAATTCAGATCCTTAGGAGTTTGACTCCAAATCTAAATGTTTTGGAGTTTAACTCCATTCAAAATCCTCGTTAGGAGTTTAATTCCCATTTCTGGGGGTAAAAACCCCTTCCTTTCGCTAGCGCCCGAGCGCCCACGTGTCGGGCACGCGAGGCGCTAGCGCCCGAGCGCCCAAAGCGCTAGCGCCCGAGTGCCCACGTGCCGGGCATGCGAGGCGCTAGAGCCCAAAGCGCTAGCGCCCGAGCGCCCACGTGCCGGGCATGCGAGGCGCTAGAGCCCAAAGCGCTAGCGGCCGAGCGCCTACGTGCCGGACACGCGAGGTACTATTGCCTAAAGCGCTAGCGCCCGAGCACCCAAAGCACTAGCGGCCGAACGCCCATGTGCCGGGCACGCAAGCGCTGGCGCCCAAAGCGCTAGCATCCGGGCCACGTGACGGGCACGCGAGGCACTAGCGCCCAAAGCGCTTGCGCCTGAGCGCCCACGTGCCGGGCACGTGTGGCGCTAGCGCCCAAGCGCTAGTGCTAGCGCCTGCGCCCAGCGCCCGTGCCCAGCGCCTGTGTGCTAGGTGCGCGAGGTGCTGGCACCCATGCGTCCTTTGGACGCCATTTCCCCCCTATTTTATACACACTCCACACTAAAAATACCTCCCCCGTTAGAAAAAAATTGAAACTGGTCAGGCTCTTATAATGCCTTGATCAGAGAATCTCTCTCCTCTTTGGATAGCAGAAGGGCATCGAGAATGCTTAGCTACGAGGGTATCTTCCTCAGGTATGCCAGAACGTTGTAATCCACCTTGTTTTTCTTGGGCGCGTCCTTGGCTGCCAGCTCTTCAATGACTCGGTCATCGAGGGTAATATCCTCAGGGACCTTTTCTTTCCCCTTATCCTTTTTGTTCGATCCCTTGTTTGCGGGTCCGAGATTCTTTTCAGATAGCGTGCGATTGCGCAGCTGAATGTTCTCGCAGGTCTTCATTTCTTCGGTTTCAGAAATGGATTCTTTGAAGAGAGGGCCGAGGGCTATTTCTTCATCAGAATCATCCCCGAAGGTGAGAACTTGCGATCCCCCAGAATTAACCATATGACATTCACCGGGTGTTCTTTTATGCTCATCCGTTGTGCTTCTTTGTTCCCGAGGAGTTTTGTGCTTCATCTGCTTGAAATGTTGCCGGTGAGCAACGTATCCCTGCCACCAACTTTTAAAGGCATTGCATTCTTCAGTAGGATGTGTGGTCCCCCGATAGTACAAGCAGTAGTTTGGATGTGCATACTCTTCGTTAAGGTGTATCCTATCAGGAGTGTTTCCTTCGGAGGGTGGCAGCTTCATTCCCATCGATATGGCTTTGGCGAACCTTTTCCTTGTCTTGAACCTGCTTTTGCTGGCGGCCACAGTACTCCTATCCTGTTGGGATACTCTATGGCTTTTCAATACCGGAGCTTCTTCAACATGATGCCGACGCTTGGCCCTCTCATATATGGTCGTTTCCCGCTCTCTGTCAATTTTTCTTTTCTGAAGAGCTTCGTTGAGCAGCCTATCAATCAATTCGTCTGATGGCACCAGGGATTTTGGTTCCGGTTCTGGATCTGCCCCCAGTCTTTCTGTATCAGGAGCTTCTTCACAATTTATTGACGAGTGAGAGGTCATGTGGCAGCTCGCCATATAGTTCTCAGGTTTATCTGATGAGTCTTCTCCATCATCTTCATTGCCATCTCTATCTTCAAGGATGTGGTTGAGAAATTCTTAGAGTGTGATCGGGGTTCGGGCCTTCTGGTTATATTCCTCCAGCGCGTCAATATGTTTTTGCAGGTCCGTGTGCTTGTCATCAGGCTTTCCGGGCTTTTTGGTTTTCTTCTTCTTCGAAGACTTTGACGGCTGGGCTTGAGCATTTTGATTATCGCTACTAATTCTTGGAGTCAGGCGCAGCTTCTGCATTCCCTCAATGATCTCGGGTTCCAGCGGACTTTTCCACCTGATCGCCAGGCATGTTTGGAGACCTTTAGCATTCTTTTTGTTCTGGCTGAAAGAGTGACCTCCCATGGAGCTTCTTCTATAAAAGAGCACGATGTTCCCGGTGTGTCCGCCTTTTTAAGAGCGTGCGGCTAGGGCGGGCTTACTTTTCAATTTTCGGATAGCGCGAATTTGCCTTGCTGGTACTGGTCCTCAATCCGGCCTTTGAAGACGAAGCAATTTTCGATTGGATGGCCTACCACTTGGTGATAGGGGCAATAATTGGTATTGTTGGCATCACCGGACTGTAATGGGCATTTTGGATCTGGCAAGGTGATGAGCATGTTGCGCATCGCCAGGTCGAACACTCTCCTCGTTTTATCCCGGGGAAACGAATAAAGACGCTTCAGCTTCTCGTTAAAGAATCGCTGTCTATCGTCTTGGCGATTGATTGGTTTTGGACTTCTGGGCTGCTGCTGAGCATTGGCGACGAAGGTCGCTTTCCCTTTCCCCCTTTCGTTCCGAGATTCCATTTTCGAAGAAGATAGTCTATGACCCATCTGATCCATTTGGGCCAGCTTGTCAATCAAGGCCTAGATAGTAGTTGGCTTGAAGAACATCATGAACCGGGATATGGTCGCCTGCGGATCAAGAGTACCCACGAACATGCCCACTGCTAGAGCTTCCTCTATGCGTTTTTCGCACTTCGACCATGGATCCCGACACCGTATTGTGTACTGAACCCATGTTTCGCCTTGTTTCACTTTGCCGTTAATTAATGTCGTTATTGGAGTGCGCTCGCTAGCGCTTGCGAATCTCTGTGTAAATGGTAGCTCCATTTCTGCAAATGTCTAAACGGAGTCATTCGGGAGCTAAGAATACCATTCAAACATTGTCTCCGACAAGCTGCCAACAAATTGGCGAAGCAGTAGCTTATCGTCACCTCCGGTGTTGCCGCACAGAACCCTGAATTGAGCAACGTGCTGGTGTGGATTCCCCGTCCCCTTATATACATGGAATTTAGGGATCGTATATCCCGGTGGGTACTTTATTTGGTCGTACCAACCCGGTAGGGTCGTCAAGTCTTAACAATTTGCCCGGACGCTTCGCTCGCCTGATGAGCTCGTATCTGCTGAGCGATATAGTCATCCATGGCGGCTTTGGAGATG
This sequence comes from Agapanthus africanus, assembly GCA_030015575.1. Classification (NCBI taxonomy): domain Eukaryota; kingdom Viridiplantae; phylum Streptophyta; class Magnoliopsida; order Asparagales; family Amaryllidaceae; genus Agapanthus; species Agapanthus africanus. The sequence goes on from JASDDO010000028.1 coordinate 75,369,369, forward strand.
GCCTCTTCCTTGGCTGCTGAACAAGCCGAAAGAGGGTTCAATATCTCTCCCCTATCGTCTTCAAAGATAATCGGAGGGTCTTCAGCTGGAGGATCCGGCTGTAATATCATCCCGGCTATGTCTTGGAATAAAAGCGCCATTCGTTTTATATTGGCAGCTTGTTCCGCTGCCTCTTTGTCCTTCTTCTCGAGGATTCTGCGGAGGAACTCAGCATCGATTTCTTGTTCATGACTCTGCTCTGACGATGTCTCCGGGTTTTCTTTTGGCCCAGTGAGTGCTGCCATCTGTGTTGTCATCTTCTGGAGCTTCTGTTGTTGCTCCAGAGCTTTTGTTACCGATCGGGTGAGTAGTCGATGACCTATGGAGATACGGCTATCCTCTTTCCCGGATTCCATATAAACAGTGTGCACCACCATGCCCCCAGACTTAGGGCGTTTAGATTTAGTGTTCTTAAGATTCGTCGCGGACATGGAGACTTTCTCCGTCCTCCTTCTTTTGTGGGTGGTCAAAGTTGAGGGAACCGTTGCAGCGGGCACCCAAATAGATGACATCTCCTGTGGTATGACAGTGTGGTCCTTCTCTTGCCGAACTTTCATCTTTTTCGGTTGGCGGGAGTAGTCTTGGTTGATCAACGAGGCTTGGACCTGTCGCCAAATTTTATGAATTTTAGAGAACAGCCGCTTAAGGGGCCGTTCTGGCTTTACTTTTGTAGCGTTCTCTATAGGTGGAGGAGATCTTTTTAGCACGACCTTCGGAGAGTTCTTGCGTACCCTCCTAAGTGGTTCAAAGCTGTTCCCAGTTAGAACAGCAGTATCAATTTCCACCATCGGAGCTGGCGGAGTTAGTACAGAAGGAGAGCTGCCCCCAGCCTTTCTTACTCGGCACCAATGACGACGGCGAGCATGTCGTATTGACGGGACCGGTTCGGTTATGGGGGTGGCTTCTTCATGCCCCCTGTTCTGGCAGAGGGTTGCTGCCGGCGTTAGCCTCTTGAAAACTGACGTCCGTTGAGTGGGGATGGCCAATCTATCGAAAGCAGACTTTCGCGCAGGGGTAGCAACCTTGGTGACTTCGCCTGGAACGGGAGTTGGAGCGGCCAGTCTTGCAAAGACTGATTCTTTAGCAGGAGAAGCCGCTTTGACGACTTCATTTACTGGAGCAGGGATGACTATCCGTTTCGGGATAACCCCCTCAGGTATCGTGGGTTTCTTCATGGGCTAATTGGAGTTTTGGCCCAGTCTGTTAAAGACTGAGGCGTTGGATTTGGACAACCCGTTGGGAGGGGCCGCGGTAGTTGCAAGCCGATCAAAGACCGACTTCTTCGCAGCTTCTTGCAACGGCAATAGGGCGTTGAAGCTCATTGGTCGGAGCATGGTCCCAAAGAACAGCTCAGTGGTGGCTTGCGTCACCTGTTCCACTGGCATCGTGAAAACGGAGGCCGCTTGAGGCCCATAGGTCACTCCTCTGGCAAGGACAGAGTGGGAGTTATTGCCATTGTTACAGTTGGTGCAGTTGAAAGCCATTGATCTTCTGTTTTCTGCATGGAGTAAGACACCAAATCTTAGTACCTCGAATCCAGGGGCAACCATAGCAAACCGCGATTCGTTCGCGAAACACGACACACGAAGAGTGGAGTGGAAAGAGGAAAAGGTCCTACCGGGCGTGCCAGAATCTGTTCTCCGCCGAAAACGGGAGACGGAACCCCTTAGGTTGTCTTGCCTGAATTTGGGGGCAGATGCTATTTGGTTTTATCCATCCACCTCTCCGAAGATGCCAAGTTGATTTATGGCACCGTGTACGGAGGTTTAGACGGATGCGGCCGTTGTAGTAGACTTCGTCAGATTCCCCCTCATTTGAGGGGTTTTTGATTGTGGGGACGCTCCTCTCTGCAGGCACAAGCCCCTGAAGTTAATTACGCTATCGCATCGCGGTAACAACTTTCTCCTTCTCCAGATGGTCACTTCGTGTCGTGTGTGTTTGTTTTCTTTTTGGTTGCCGGTGGATTGTATACGGAAACTAATTTATGTTGTCGCCTGTAGGGCGTGGATTAGTCCAAATCCGTATTTTCTTAGATTTGGGTTTGGTTTGGGTTTAAGGATCGTTAATCTCATTTGAGACTAAGATCAACCTAAACGTTTGTTAAGGATACATTAGTCTAGTTTTAGACTAAAATATACTTAACAGGATCATTTAGATCCAACAAAAGAACATTTGGGCTCTATTTGTTTTAGTTTAGAGACTTTGCGGTTCATAAGTTTAAGAACATTGTAGTTCATAGGGTTTAAAGACATCATAGTCTAGAAAGTTTTTGGTTGTCGGGACCCACCACCTCTCTGAAGACGTTGTAGAATTACAACGACACATATCAGAGGTGTGAAGAGATGTACCCTTGAACCAATATTGGTTAGGAGATCTGTAGTCCAATTTGGGACTAAGATCAAAGATTTGTGAGCATATGGGCTCAATTAATCTGAATTAAGGATCTGTGGCTAACTTAGGCTCAGCCTATTCAGTTAAAATGTTGGACATTTAATTAGGCTCAGTCCCTTTTCATTTAACAATGCTGAGCATTGTTTTGGATTCTGACAATTGTTTTTGTCTTTTATTGAGTGCTGAGCACTCATTATAGCTCTGGGGCTTTATTTAAAAAACAATTTATGTTCCCTCAGCGCACACGTGAGGAGCACATGGTGCACTTGGCGCTGAGCGTCAGTCAATGAGCGCAGAGCGCTTCTGTTAAGTAGCGCACACGTGAGGTGCACGTGGCGCGCTTGGCGCTGAGCGCCAGTAAATGAGCGCAGAGCGTTTCTTGTGAAATAGCGTACATGTGAGAAGCACGTGGCGCGCCTGGCACTGACCACTAGTCAATGGGCGCTGACCACTAGTCAATGAGCGCAGAGCGCTTCTTGTGAAATAGCGCACACGTGAGGAGCACGTGGCGCGCTTGGCGCTGAGCGTCAGTCAATGAGCATAGAGCGCTTCTTGTGAAATAGCGCACACGTGATGAGCACGTGGCGCACTTAGCGCTGTGCGCCAGACTTGAAGCACTGAGGTGCTTCTTTAAATTTGGAGCGCTAAAGCTCTGCAGCGCTGTGCGCTAAATTTGGAGCATTAAAGCGCTTCGTTTAATTGGAGCGCTGGGGCTCTTTTTAGGCAACGCTGCTCTCTAAGAATTAAATTCTCTCTTATAAGAGACTTTGTCCCATGAATCTAAGAACAAAGTTCTTATTTTATAGGAGATATTTCAATCTCTTATGTTTTTGGTGAAAGAATTTGCCTTTATGGATCTATGATCCTAAGAGAATTGAATTATTCTCCTCTCTTTTTATAATGAGATGTTATAATCTCTTTGTGAAAGACATTTTTCTTATAGATCTATGATCTAGCATAAGAACTAAGTTCTTTTTCTGATGAGATGTTTTGATCTCTTTATTTTACTTTGAAGAAATTCTTCTTCTGCCGAGAGCTTGCTTTTCTCTCTGAACTTTCTTAAAGTTTCGGAGGAGGGGTTCCTCTCTATGAGACTTGAAGTCTTGGGTCCTTTATATAATAGAGGCTGATTTGTTGAATCAGTTGAAGAGATTTTTTCTCTAATTGATTTGGGGATATCCCCACCGTTGGATTTTTGATCCTAGGACTTCTGTTTCACAGAAGGCAATCTTCTTATTTTTAACAAGATTGGGAAATCTTTTCCCATACAGAATTTATTCTGTATTTTGGTGATTTTTTAATCACCATTGGATCATTGATCCAACGGTGCTATGATTTTCATAGCAGAATCTTTCCTGTTTGGAAAGATTCTGAGAAATGTTTCCTTAACAGATTTTTATTCTGGTCAATTGATGATTTTTAATCATTTTCGTTGGATCTTTGATCTAGGGGCCGAGAACATTTTGTTCTATCGCTAGCGCTCACGTACTTTGCACGTGGTGTGCTGCTTAGAGTGCCGCGTTCTTAGCGCTAGTGCTCACATGCTTTGCACGTGGTGCGCTGCTTAGAGTTTTTGACTCTCAGCGCTGGTGCTGCTAGCGCGAGCGCTCTCGTGCTTTGCACGTGAGCTCTGCATCAGAGTCTTTGACTCTTAGCGCTAGCGCTGCTATAAAACGCTGCTTCATTTCAAATTTCAAAATTTGAACAGAGTTTTGCTCTGATTGGGGAAACAAATGCCTCCTCCACCGTTGCGCTCATGTAGCCTACACGTGAGTGCAGCGGTGGCAGCTTCTACGCCATTGAATCAACTCAGAAGTTGAAACGGCTCTCAGTGCCTATAAATAGGGCCTTTGTCCCTTGAGATGACCTCTGTTCATATCCTTTCTTGTTTTTCTGAGAATTAATTCTCTTTTAGAGCAAAGCTCTTTGTTTTAAGAACTCTCCTAGAGACAGAACTCTGTCAAATTTTTTAGGTAAAGATCGAATCTTTTGAAGAGATTATTTTATAATCTAGGGTTTCGCCTATTAACAGAGCTTTGCTCTTTTCAAATCATATAGATTTTTAGGGTTTCTCAATAGAGTTTTGCTCTCCATAGATCTAAAGAGATCTTTCTTAGGGTTTCTTAACCTATTAACAGAGCTTTTCTCTTTCAAATCATATAGATTTGTTAATCTTTTATGAAGAACTCTTAGAGTTTGTTCATAGATCTTGAAGATCTCAGAATTTTTAATTCATTAAAAGCTTTATATTAAGTTTTCTGATGGGTTATTCCATCATCTTTACAGAGCATGGCTCTTCAGAATTTTTCTTGAGGAATTTTTATTCCTTTCATCATCAGAGTTGACAGATGTCACTCTTGTTGTAGAGCGCTGCTCTCAATAGGAGATTTACTCCTTGGCCTGAGGGCCCTCATTAAATGAGAATCCTTTTAGGATTTCCTCATTTAATGACAGTCTCATCAAATGATGAGACTGTTTTATTAATGATGAGCCGTCATCCAGATTATGTGGGTCCCCCCGGTCCCTTTCCACTGCATTGCAGTGCGGTACGAATTTAAAGTACCTAGTGATAAAACTTAAACTGTAACATTGACAGCTGAAAATTTTGTTCTTTTCTGCGCAGGTATTATGTCTTTCGACACTTCTTTCCCATTTTTCCGTTCGGAAAGCAGATTACCAGAACCGCCTGTTGATAGGGAAGTGATTGCACTGATCAAAGATCATGATCCGGAACAAAAGAATCTTCATTTATGGGGAACGTGGTACAATCAGATCATCAGGGGTCGGCGTAGCTTTTCTTGCGCAGCACCTTCGAAGCCTAATTCAGCGATCCACTACGCCGAACCACCCCCGTTGAACTATACCGTGGAGGAGGTCAACTGGACTTCAGAGCGTCTCTTTCAACCTTCTATGGCTGCAATACCCGTACAGCCTCCAATGGCTTTGGATACCTTGGGGCGACGTATCTGCCTAGGCGAGTCGCGCCCTTGGGGATAACCGTATATGATAGGCCTAACTCCTCGTCATCTAGATGGGTATTTGCAATGGGCCTGCTATATTTTGTCAGCCAAGAAGTCACAGCTGCTGAAGCTCGGGTTGTATCCCGTGATTTACGCTTCTCTCTTTCAATATTCTACACCTCCTGCCTGGTGGGTTAAGGCTTTTCTGGAGCAATGGAATATTCCGACCCACACCTTCCTTCTGTTGAATCGAGAAGTCTCAATCTCTTTAGAGGAGTTTGCAGAGGTTTCCGGCTTACCGGTTAGGGGAGAACACTACGAGGAGCAGCTTCCTCCGGACAAGTACGTCTTTGATGCCAAGTCAGTGATGACAGGCCTTACCCTGAAGAACGCCATTCAATATCAATTCCCTAGTTTGATTAAGGTATTGAATATCTATGAGAGCCTTTTTCTCGAATCCGGAAGCTGTGGGGTTAATTTCACAGATTTCATCGCCCGTTTTCTCCTCTCAGGTCCTGTCGAAGGAAGCCGCGAAATTTGCCAAACTCGATGATCCTTTTTGTTTTGGTTTGGACAACCAGCCGGCAACGGAGGCGGATTAGAGGAGTTTCTTTCTCCCAACACCCCGGTCGTCTCTTTCGCAGAGCTTGCTGCTCCTGGGATCGATGAAGAAGCATTCTTTTTGGGGTTCCTCGGGCTATGGCTAAGCTGGTTTGTGATTCCAATGAACCTGCGCCATATGAGGCCGTCCGTTTTTTATCCAGCTCACCGAATGGTTATTGGGATGCAAGTGGCCGTCGGGATCGCTGGGTTAGCCCATTTGTATCACGGTCTCAGCTTGGCGGCAGGCACTGCTGAACCAGGGGTGCAGCACGTGAACTTCTCGATGCATTATTTTATGTCATGGATCGAGCTACATATACTCAACGCTTTTGGCGCTTATAAAAGGCCTTGCTTCTACGACAAGTATAACTTTCCTCGGATTATGCGGCTAGTTGACGCGTCCATTGTAAATCCGACACATCGGGAAGCTAGGGTTTACTCCTTCGTCCGTGCATGGTTGGAGATGGCATAACCTTTACCGATAAGGTTCTAACCATCGGTAAAGAATCTGCAAAAACGTGCAGCCATTACGGGACATTTTTAAAGATGGGGCCTCTACCTTGAAAGCTCGGGAAATTCTTCATTTATACTCCATTAGGCCGGACTTTCTCGTGTTTAGGCAGAATGATTCGGCATTGTTCATGAGGCACAACCCGCATTTCGACCGACAATTAAGCTATAATCAGGGCGTCCCACTCGAGGCCTTCTTGGCAGAACCGGTTGCTACTGAAGAGGGTATCCGGAGCGCGTTGCACGATTTTATGCGGTTGAATACCGGCTCCAATTTCTTTATTAGTGAGCCGAGCTGCGTTCCAAAAGCCCCGAACGTATATGTGGCATGGTATCAGCATTCGATGGGCGCGGTTATTAGAAAAGAAAAGTGATTGCTGCTTGACCGCAAGGGCTCCGCCCCAGCGGGTAATCCAAACGTTCCTCTGAAGCGACGGACCATCGTCCATCCTCCCTTGAGAGAAGCCGCTGTGGTTGTGGTACCACGTGTTATACGTGAGCTTCCCCTACCCTGTGTGCCTGAAAAAGCGGTAGCTGCGGCGTCACCCGAGTCCAGTGTGGGTGAGGAGATAGGGACTCGTTGCCCCAAATTGCCCGCCAAGCGCAAGCTTGTGTTATCGACTCCCGGCACTCGCTCACAGAAGAAAAAGAAGTCGATGTTTTCTCTCGACGTCGTACTTGATCAAGAGCCCCATGCTCTCTATAGCGAGGGTTTGAGTGAGTATGTGTTAGTTATATGTATGCCCTAGAGGCCATTACTATACATGTGATGTATATTGTAGTGGATGCTTGGACATATATAGGGAGGACTTTCTTGCTCGACATGATAGTATGCTATCTGGTTACTCTTTACCTTAACGTGTATACTGATTGTCTCTCTGTTACATGTTGGTAAAGCCCTTAGGATGTGTACTTGACTACCTGGATTATGATGCGGATCATACTAGTGGGGACATGGTAGTCCATAAGTACATCCTTCAAGGTCCCTAGTCGTGGGTGTATCGAGATGGGGCATCGATATACCAGAGTAGCTAGCGTATGCCTTCTCGACCCATACAGATGGGCGATGGATGATCCCATATCCGTTGGTGTTTGACATCAGAGATGATATACGGGTGCTCAATGGAGACTGGGTACACTGGACGGACTCGCCGAGAACTCCCAGATGGTATTATGCCTTACGTCAGATGGCAGTTCTCTGGTGACACTGGTACAGGTTAGTCTGTAGACCCGAGATCGTCATAGAGTCTTGTGTGATTCCCACTGTGCTTTGATTTCCACCTTACCACGTCCAAGAGGGCGTGCAAAACGGTGGTTTTTAGGTACAGTCCCGAGTCACATGGAGGCAATGAGCGATAGGAGGGGTTTCGTCTCTCCCGGTATTGGGGGTTGATGTTGCGCTATGCTCGATTGGCCATAACAGGGAAGTCCCTGGCCAGGGATGGTTTAGAAATTTACTGGTAAATGTTACCAGTAGTTTTTCGACCCGTTATGAGCCTCATATCGGCATGACTTATAGGTTATTGGGGTCTGACGTTTACCACCCCTAGACTTGATATGCGACATATCAGACGAGGAGACAGGACTGTACGGTAGTGTCACTGTCAGGCTTTTACAGGAGTAGGAGCGGCCTTGCTTGCTGATCTTCTGATCGCTCAATACCCGGGTAGCCGTTACGTCTAGCTAGTACCGTTGACGGCTTGTGGGTGTTTGATATGATCATCACCTACTGCCGGTGTATTGACGAGTCTTTAGAGTCCTACATAGAGGTTGTACTGGCTCAGGAAAAATGAGATAGGAGCGCATATGTGATATGTGCGGGCCGAGAATAATGCGTGTATGTGATACCGTATTCTATTCTCGCGATGTATGTGTCGATCGGTTATATGCGATATAACCGGGTTATCGAATCAAGTGTTGATTCGATAAGTCGATACGATGAATGTTAGTCGGTTATATAAGATATGACCGGATTATTAAGTCAAGTGTTGATTTAATAATTAAGTGTATAATTGTATATTAGATATACTAGTTTACATTTACTAACACTTGTTCACTTTAGGGTTTTTCTCACATGAGCACAACTTTAATGTATATATGATATATATTGAAATTGTGTTTTCTTTTATTGTATCATGGTTGATGATACACATGACATGGGTGTATGAGACATACACCATACTAATTATATTGGTAGGGTTTTAATATATAAAGTAAACACAAAATTAGTGGATAAAGCACACATGCATAAAGCTTCATGAAGCTTATCTTTGCATTTGACTTAGTCCACTAGTTTTGTTTTACTTAAGATATTAGTTAACCTAACCACTATGATTACCTGTGGTAATGTCTCTACATGAGTTAGTATATGATACTCACTCACCATGGTTAGTTCACTCTCTCTTGATCATTATCCTTTCTCATTTTTGAGCTCATCTTCTTCCTCCTTCACTTTCACTCTATGGTTTGATAAAGAGAGAGATACAAAGTGAGAAATGAAATTCAAAAGTATACCCATTTCCTATCTCACCATCCTCTACTAGACTAGCACTTTAGTTTAGGGTGTTAGCTTCACTAATTCTTTAGTTAGTGAAGTAGAAGCTTGAGTCCGTATTCCCTCGACGTAGATCATCTTCGGCCTCGAAGACTTCTAGCACTACCGTTGCAACTTTCTCATGGAGCCGTCCGAGAGTCCGGGAGCACGTGATCGCAGCGAAGGGACTACAACAAGGAGCTTTAGAAGTGAAAGACCGATCTACAAAGGTTGTATTTCGTATTCACTTAGTGTAAATGTGATTTACTTGCATGTGATCGCCTAATTTCTAGTTAACGATCTTGTTTAGAGTTATTCGGCACGGCTAAAATTTTAATCCGGCATGGTTGATGCCTTGTAGATCCTTATTAGAGTGCCTAGTAACCCTACAGTGGTATCAGAGCCTAGCTAGAGTATTAGGCGATGTGTTTACGATGTTAAAACTCCGATCGAACCCCGACATAACATAGTAAACCCCCTCTCTGGAAATTTTTTGAAATCTGGGATTTTTCTGTATTAAAAATTCCTTAAAAATTAAGCAGGGTTTTCTAAGTAATATTGTGAAAAACGAAACAGTGATCCGTACAATTGGCCGCGGAACCGCGACAATACCCTACTAATGCCGCGGATCCGCGGCCGTACAGATAGCTTACTGCTTCGTTTTTACACGGTAACGACCGTAGGAAATATTGCTAATTTTATGCGTATTTGTTATTCTGACTCAAGTATTGAGTATTTTGGGGTTTATTTTTAAATCGTCATTTCGATCGGAAGATTTAATTTCGTTGAGTTTTCCGGATATTTAGAATGTGCTAAAAAGTTCGAACGGATATCAATAACTCACTTTTTCCCGACCTGAAAAATTTCCAAGTGTTGGATTTTTCCATTTGTTTAAGAACGTCTAGATCGTGCAAGTTACGCGATGGACCCTCTAGAAGACAACAAAGCTTAACTCGATTATGTGATCATCTTGAACTGCCTTTTGAACCTTAGAGTTTGGGGCAGTACGGCATGCCACATGTGAGGCGTTGGTTTGACCCTTCTACGGCTGGACCATTGGTACTGTGGCATGTGATGGATGTTTTTAAACTCCCCTCAAGTGTTGAGATATATTTGGGAAAACTTGGGTGTTTGATAATTCGATCGGAAAGTTTAACATTGTCTATTTATCTGGAATTTGATACAATATTTGGAATCCACAAGTAGTTATGAGATAACTAATTTAGATGTTATAAACATAACAGTTTAGTCTCAAATGATCGGTTGCCACGGAATTTTGATGCGATCAAAAGTCCGTCGCAATCACGTAGCGTACGCGGATACTCGCCGGGTAAACTTAATAGACAGCCATGCCCCATAACCCCGACCAAGTGACTGTAGGAGAACCCCGTCGCCGAAAGCATCCGTTCGGGTGCTCGCGGCAGCGGTATTCCGCCTTAGTGCACTTCGTCGACGGCATCCGGGGGTGCGGCCGTCTACTAAAGTTTGCGACGAGCATTCGATCAAATATCGGGAATCTTGTTGAATTGCCCGACTTGATATTGAAAAGTGTTTTCGATATGGAGACTAAAATGCGGGGTTTATAATTGCTAGGTATGCGATGTCTAAGAAGGTTGCGGATTCCAACTGTTGTAGTTTTACACATTTTTTTCTGCGACTGTAAGTGTAATATGTGATATCGCCGGTTTCATTGCTATATGTCAACGACAATTGGGATGCGCATATTTACATACGTTGATGGCATGAGATATTATGTGTTACTGGATATGTTATATTGGATCGTCGCGTTCTGAATAACCGGGGTTTTTTTTATGTGAGATGAGAGTTTTTATTTTCATTCATGTAAAATTAAATGTATGTAATATTCTTTTATTAGGGCACTTCCGGGATGAGATTGATGTCACCTTTTGTATATTATTTACTTTTCCACACTAGGATAGACCCAAGGAGGAGAGCACAAGTAACCGGGTTCTAAGGTCCAGTGGGAGACCAACTCGAGGAGTCGAGTCCGAGTCTCCTAACTCTAGAATTGGTAGGATTGCTTGCCGCTCTCGTAGGGGTCTAGGGGTGTGGGTTTGGATATTCATCGTGACCGTGGAATCCGGGTTTTATAGAGGCTCAAAATAAAACACGGACGTCCTAGTATATCCAATGTTTCATATGTTTCTTCTGCTGCGATATCTGTGATGTGATCATTTGATATGTTATGATAAATGCTGTATATAGTATATATGATATATTATATAGACGTTACTTATGTTTTACACCCGCGCTAGCCCTGCCCCGCTCTGCCGTTAGTTACCTAACCTAACGGTGCACGAGGGGACATCGAGGCGAATGCGGATGACATAAGTGTACGTCGTATTTATCTGTGATGTTTAGGTAACTTAAATGATGGGACTTCATTAATGTGATTAATGAAAGAAAAAGAAACCTAAAAGATGTTGTGGAATCGAATTTTCAAAAACAGGTAGCTACAGTTCTTGCTTTGCATCGCGGTGTTCCTTGTAGAACATCCTGCACCTTATTCGATAAGGAAAGGGCCGAGATCGCTTCACCGGGAGTGACCCCTTTAGCAATGACTGGCAGATGCTACACCCCTCGGTTTTGTCTTTTGATTGCTTTTCTAGTTCTTGCTTTGCACGGTGATATATATGATATGTCCTACACCTCATTCGACGAGGAAAGAGCCGAGATCCCTTCACCGGGAGTGACCTCTTTAGCGAAACTAGTAAAAGCCTCAAAAACACTCCATTTTAAAATCATTTGATTCTACAACGATATCAAGTTCATTACGCAATAGGTTTTCAGAAAAACCTGTCATAGCCCTCCGTCATTTCAGATAAGTTGTATATAGTATTCGTGCTATATTTGTTGGCTTTCGTCAAGGTGTAGTGTGCGGTAGCTATATGCTGCTTATCTGCAGCAAACGTTGCGATTGGATTAGAGTAGTCGTACGGCTTTGTTGGTTTTCGTCAAGGGTCGTGCGGGTGGGTTTAATTCAGTCAAGAAATGTACGGGTTGAACTTGACTAGCGGGCTATGGTTTGTTGGCTTTCGTCAAGGTCATAGCACGTTAGGGGAAAAATATTATCGGGAATTTCAAGTGTTGAAATTTGCAATGAGATTGCATACCTTCTATAAGATAGTTAGATCCCGATACCCACTGCGAGTAATTGTTACTCCTGGGAGAGTTTTACACATTACAATTAGCCGATCAAGTAGGTGTCTAGAAAGGTGTCAATGGGGTTACGCCTCTGGGAAAACGAGGTTTACTTTAATTAGGTCCGTGCGAAAGCACGGGAAACCTCCCTCAAAGTACCGACACTGGCCTGGCTAGAAAGATTGGCGACGTTGTAGCGTGTAATTAATCCCGGCTAGTCTTTCCTTTTAGGGTTTGAAGGAAGATTTGATAAAAACAGTGAGAGCCATCCTGATTAGATAAAATAATAACCAATCTGATCTTGCAAGAGCGCACGCAGAGTATTTTCTTCTCTCTCTCTCCTGGTAGCGACCATATCACGCCTTAATCAAGATAATAATACGGATGTATTGACTGAACCCGCTTGTTATACTGTGCTGGGGAATGTTGGTCCCGCTCCAACTTATAATTGTTATAAGACAGAGCAGGAAATTACCAGAATTCCCGTACCGCCCAAACGAAGACAGTACATGATGATGCATCTTCTTCGGGTGTATTCATTACAGAGAACTGTTTCTCAGTATCCTTTACGTTCTGGGTATGAGATACCGGATCAGGATTCCATATATGTAATTTGTTATATGGGCTACAGAAAGGTAGAGAACTGAGAACGGGTGATAAGTTTCATGAGATAGAAAACGGTGCAAGTGTTGCAGCCAAGTCTGTTGGTCACTATCACCCTGTATTATCAGAATACATTGATTCTGAACGAATGTTGTTAGATACCGAACCTGATATACAACATCATATCAGTCTCTTTATTAGTAAAGAAGGATATAATTTTGTATTGCTGGATAATGTTTTGAACATTTCCTATATCAAAAGTTGATCGGTTCAGGCACGTTATCTAAAAGCATTGATGTTCTAAATCAAACTACAGTTCTTAGTATACAGAACACACACAAGAGGAAGAGTTCAGAAATGAACGAATCCTTCTTGAGGTATTGTAGACTTGGTCATATCAATGCGACCCGACTAGCTGAAGTTACATATAGATGCATATTTAAACTAGTTTGAATTTACATCTTGTGAAACTTGCTGGTCATGTCACAGAGATAAGATGACCATAGCTCTGTTTATAGGAAGCAGAGAAAGAGTTAGTGAACTCTTGGGATGATACATGTTGATGTATGGAGGTCCCCTGTCTACACATACCAAGACCGGTTCTTTGTACTTCATTACATTCTCTGATAATCTCTTAAGATTCAGACATATGTTCCTGTTGAAACACAAGTCCGAACCTTTTGAGATATTCACAGAATATAATTTAGAAGTAGAGAACCAAAACGGGTATTAAGTATTATGTCCTATGATGCGATCAAGGAGGAGAATACTTCAGCACGGAATTCATGGATTATTCTAAATGAGAATGAGTTTCTCTCTCAGCATTACTCCTCGATATACACCACAGCATGTCGGTGTAACGGGACGGAGCAATCACACCCTATATGATAAGGTGTGCTCTATGATGAGTACTACTGAGTTTCCTGTTTCCTTTTGGGAATTATGCACTTGTGAAGCTGCATACCTATTGAATGGCGTTCCAACCAAATCAAGTGCCTACCACTCCATATGAGATATGGTAAGGGAAGAGCCCATCTCTTAAACCAGTTAAGATTTGGGGTTGTCCAGCCCATGTCTAAAAGCATAATCCGGACAAGCTCGAGGCAAAGTCAGTTCTGTAAAAGTCTGTTGGATATCCCAAGCAATCGCAAGGGAATATCTTCTACCAAACCGAGGAACAAAAATGTTTTGTTTCTCGGCATGCCACCTTTTTTTTAAGAAAAAGGAATTTATTTTGGAAACAAATTTGTGGTCATGAGGTAGAACTGGAAGGAGTTCCAGCTATACAAACTACAACTGACGATTTGGTAGAACCGGAGGATTCAATAGTAACCAACGAACCTCAGCCTCTCCACCGATCTAGCAGGGTTCCTCACCCACCTGAGAGATACTTTGGTTTCTCTATGACAGTGGGAGCGAGGATTACATCATGAGATGATGACCCAACTAGTTTCAAGCTAGCCATCATGAGTGGGACTCTGTAAGAATGGCTGGATGCTTTACGATCTGAGATGGAATCCTTATACACCAACAAAGTATGGACTTTGGTTTCTTTATCTGAAGGGTTAAATCTCCATCAGGAGCAAGTATATCTTGAGAAGATTACTTGGTGTACATGGAAAAGTTGAGGCTTTCAAAGCTAGACTTGTTAAAGGTTTGCATAATTGACCAGATATGAATTATGTTGAAACCTTTTCTAAGTACATATGCTTAAGTCCATCCAGATCCTACTTACCATGGCTACATACCATAACTACGATATCTGGCGGTTGGGTGTCATGACTACTTTTCTAAATGATGTTTTAGAAGAGAGAATCTATAAGTACACAGTCAGAGGGCTTCGTAGACAGTGGGAGCAGCGGAAACGTGTGCAAGATGTTTCATGTGATAAAGCAGGTATCGCGGAGTTAGAACGTCTGTTTTGATGTGGTAGTCAAAGAGTTTGACTTCATCAAAATGGTAGATGGACCTTGTATATACAAAAAGGTAGTAGGAAGTATGTGGTGATCCTCGTAGAGTACGTGGATGACATACTGTTGATAGGGAAGGAGTTTCCTATGCTACGCTCGATCAATCTCCGCTTATCACAAAAATTCTCCATACAGGATCAAAATGATACCTCATAAATCCTGAGTTTTGATCTATAAGATAGATGTAACTGGATGTTAGGATTCTCACTAGTTGTAGTGAGATAGTTTCAATCGATCCTGGGGAGAATCACTGGAAGGGTTCCAGGGTGATAAGGATGACTGAATGTCAGTCACAGGCATTGTCTTTACCCTCAGTAAAGGGACGGTATGTTGGAAGAGTTCCAAGCTAGATACCGTGGCGTACTAGACGATAAAGGCTTGATACATCGCTACCAAAGATACTACCAAAGAGGCAGTCTGGGTGTATATTAGTTCATGAGACGAACTTAGTTCCTTCCATTGTGTGACAATGGAGTTGTGGCCTATGCCTAGGAACGCCCGTCCCATCAGTGATCCAGACATATTCTAAGGCAGTGCCACCTGATCATGGAGATGGTTGATCTCCACGGGATCGAGGTTAGGAGAGTAGACTCGGAGGACAACACGGCGAATCCACTCATAAAGGCCATTTCCCAGAGAGAGGCTTTTATGTGATGGTTGAGTATGAGATACTACAACCACTGTTATCAGATGGCCCTAGTGCAAGTGGGAGATTGTTAGTTCTATGTATGCCCTAGAGGCCATTACTATACATGTGATGTATATTGTAGTGGATGCTTGGACATATATAGGGAGGACTTTCTTGCTCGACATGATAGTATGCTATCTGGTTACTCTTTACCTTAACGTGTATACTGATTGTCTCTCTGTTACATATTGGTAAAGCCCTTAGAATGTGTACTTGACTACCTGGATTATGATGCGGATCATACTAGTGGGGACATGGTAGTCCATAAGTACATCCTTCAAGGTCCCTAGTCATGGGTATATCGAGACGGGGCATCGATATACCAGAGTAGACTAACGTATGCCTTCTCGACCCATACAAATGGGTAATGGATGATCCCATATCCATTGGTGTTTGACATCAGAGATGATATACGGGTGCTCTGTGGAGACTGGGTACACTGGACGGACTCGCCGAGAACTCCCAGATGGTATTATACCTTACGTCAGATGGCAGTTCTCTGGTGACACTGGTACAGGTTAGTCTGTAGACCCGAGATCGTCATAGAGTCTTGTGTGATTCCTACTGTGCTTTGATTTCCACCTTACCACGTCCAAGAGGGCGTGCAAAACGGTGGTTTTTGGGTACAGTCCCGAGTCACATGGAGGCAATGAGCGATAGGAGGGGTTTCGTCTCTCCCGGTATTGGGGGTTAATGTTGCGCTATGCTCGATTGGCCATAACAGGGAAGTCCCTGGCCAGGGATGGTTTAGAGATTTACTGGTAAGTGTTACCAGTAGTTTCTCGACCCATTATGAGCCTCATATCGGCATGACTTATCGGTTATTGGGGTCTGACGTTTACCACCCCTAGACTTGATATGCGAGATATCAGACGAGAAGACCGGACTGTACGGTAGTGTCACTGTCAGGCTTTTACAGGAGTAGGAGCGGCCTTGCTTGCTGATCTTCTGATCACTCAATACCCGGGTAGCCGTTACATCCAGCTAGGACCGCTGACGGCTTGTGGGTGCTTGATATGATCATCACCTACTGCCGGCGTATTGACGAGTCTTTAGAGTCCTACATAGAGGTTGTACTGGCTCAGGAAAAACGAGATAGGAGCGCATATGTGATATGTGCGGGACCGAGAATAATGCGTGTATGTGATACCGTATTCTATTCTCGCGATGTATGTGTCGATCGGTTATATGCGATATAACCGGGTTATCGAATCAAGTGTTGATTCGATAAGTCGATACGATGAATGTTAGTCGGTTATATGAAATATGACCGGATTATTAAGTCAAGTGTTGATTTAATAATTAAGTGTATAATTTTATATTAGATATACTAGTTTACATTTACTAACACTTGTTCACTTTAGGGTTTTTCTCACATGAGCACAACTTTAATGTATATATGATATATATTGAAATTGTGTTTTCTTTTATTGTATCATGGTTGATGATACACATGACATGGGTGTATGAGACATACACCATACTAATTATGTTGGTAGGGTTTTAATATATAAAGTAAACACAAAATTAGTGGATAAAGCACACATGTATGAAGCTTCATGAAGCTTATCTTTGCATTTGACTTAGTCCACTAGTTTTTTTTACTTAAGATATTAGTTAACCTAACCACTATGATTACCTATGGTAATGTCTCTACATGAGTTAGTATATGATACTCACTCACCATGGTTAGTTCACTCTCTCTCTTGATCATTATCCTTTCTCATTTTTGAGCTCATCTTCTTCCTCCTTCACTTTCACTCTAGGGTTTGATAAAGAGAGAGATACAAAGTGAGAAATGAAATTCAAAAGTGTACCCATTTCTTATCTCACCATCCTCTACTAGACTAGAACTTTAGTTTAGGGTGTTAGCTTCACTAATTCTTTGGTTAGTGAAGTAGAAGCTTGAGTCCGTATTCCCTCGACGTAGATCATCTTCGGCCTCGAAGACTTCAAGCAATACCGTTGCAACTTTCTCATGGAGCCGTCCGAGTGTCCGGGAGCACATGATCGCAGCGAAGGGACTACAACAAGGAGCTTTAGATGTGAAGGACCAATCTACAAAGGTTATATTTCGTATTCACTTAGTGTAAATGTGATTTACTTGCATGTGATCGCCTAATTTCTAGTTAACGATCTTGTTTAGAGTTATTCGGCACGGTTAAAATTTTAATCCGGTATGGTTGATACCTTGTAGATCCTTATTAGAGTGCCTAGTAACCCTACAGTATGGGACCAATGAAGGTTTATTCATGGCGCCGGATGATACCGATCTGGAGGTTGCTATCGCGGTTTCAACACAATTGGCTCGCAATGAGGCAGCACCGATCACCATTGCTCAATCAGGTATACTTCAGTTTTATCTTTCCGTGGTCATTTTAATTACTATGCTTTGACTAACGCTTTCTTCTTCAACAGGTATCTCCGCCGAAGAAGCTCTTGCAGCTTCCCTCAAGACTTTCGAAGAGGAGGAAAGGCTTTGCGCTTCTTTGGGCCTCGGTATATTTCGGCTCACCGTGCCTTCATTCCTTTTTTTTATGGTTAAACTAACTCTTCTTTTTCATCTTATTGCAGGGACTACCTTGACTCAAGTTATCCCAAGTGCAGTGCCGATCGCGAGTGGTGACGCAGCAGCATCGTTAGCGTCGGCCACTGCAGCCACGACTATCCCTAAGTCGTCACCAGGGGTCTCACAGAAGCAGCCGATGAAGGACGTCGTAACGGCGTCGGAGGCAGAACTTGGTTCAGATGATGGTCTACCTTTATCGGAAGTCCTGAGGAGGTTAGCTCTCGCGGCTCAGGCTGAAAGGAAGCGCAAGAGGCGTGCAGCGAAAGAACATGATACCGCCTTAGCTGTAGGTGCGGGCTCGAGCATCGCTTCCCCTGTCCCTATTTCTTCAGAGGGTGCTCGGTTGCCCTGTCTATCGGTCATAGACAGGCGGTACGCACGGCTCGGGAGGCAATTGAAAGGCTGTCCCAAGGTGACGTAACACTGGGTCCTTTTATTAGAGTTTGATCTTCAGATTCTCATATATCATACTCTGCAGGGCCAAGTCCTGATGAGGAGGTGGTAGGCGAGATGACGGAAATCACCGAGCTTGAAGTTGCCACTCTTTCTCAGGAAGCCAGGACTGCCCAAACTGCCACTCTTTCCCCTTGCGGTTCCCTGCCATCGCCTGGCATTGCGAGTGTCACGACGGCTCTCGTAGAATCGGGGGATGAAGCCACGGGCGGCGAAACCATTCCAATGGAGGAGAGCGAAGCAGTCGCTGCGCCTGGTGAAGCTCTTGTCGCTGTTTCGATTGGCGACTCATCAGGTAGATCTTGGGTCATTATTTTCCTTTTTATTCAGTAATCCATTTCAATCCTTTCTGACGGCATTTCTTTTGTTTCTTATGCAGGTGTGGTGAGCGTTGAGGTCGTGCCACCCGAAAAAGCCTCACCGGTTGCTGCTCTGACGGTCGCCGACCCTTCGCCTTCTCTCATGTCTTCTCAAATGCTGGAAGGCATGG